>CAWVRF010000454.1:0-1255223 GCA_963932465.1 Maratus speciosus
GAATCCCACCGCTGCCAAAATGAAGATTTTGCTAATAATATTCTTTTTTTCCCGTAAAAGCCAATAAATTAAGCAGTTTCCACTTAAAGATTTCTTTTCGAGATATACGAAATATTTTGGCGATAATTAAAATTCATTTCAGAAGAATAATTTTATTCCGCGTTCAAAGTGGCTAAATGAGGAAATTTAATTTTTAAATTATCATTTATTAAAATATTCAGAATCATAGGTTATTTTCAAACCCGTGTTACAATAACAGAAGATTCTAATGGACATTTTTAAGGTAAAAAAAATACGTGTTCTCAAATTGTGCATGCATTAGTATAATCACGGGCTGAACAGATCTCGTGCTGCAGTTCCACGGCAAAAATTACTTATAAAAATACAGGTACGCCAGATAATTGTATAAATAAATGAGTTTTTTTTATGTTTAATTCTAATTTCTTGTAATAATATATTAAATTTTAAAAATTAAAAATCTCGACAGCGTAAAAAGCGAAATATTTAATTATTTCTCATCAATATGAAACTATTTTTTATATTACTTATTTTTTTTTTTATTTACTTGTATTGATGACTTTTAAGTTGTGCTTAATTATTAGTTAATATCTACAAACAATCTTTTGATGAGGCCTATAGATGTCTATTATGAAGGTTAAAGTTACAGTAAAGGTAGCGATCCAAAGTACACAACTTCCATGTTGTGTAATATTTAAACGGAGCTTCTGGCTACAAAATGGTCAATGAAACGTCGTCTTCATTTTGAAAGTCCTATCCAATGATATGCCACTCAATAGGGTGCGTAATTTTTTTTTTCGTCTCTACCACCATTTTGTATTTTACGGCCGCCATTTTGAATTTATAAAAAAAAACCTATCCTATAACCATCGGAAGATTAAGACGAATCGATAGAAACCTCATTCATAAAAATCCATCCAGCCGTTGGGATGTTTCGAGGGTATAAAGAAATCCACATACACAGATACGCGTGAAACACATAACCCTTCTTTTCAGTCGGGTAAAAAGATAGTTGTTATAGTATATTCAGAATGTGTTGGAAAGTGCGCTATAATCTATGTTGTATGCATAAATTTTCATTTTTTTTAAATTTCTTCTATATTTAGAAGAAGATATTGGATTCATGAAAATTTTCGACTTCCGGTTTTCGCGGATTTACTCGTTTTAGGGGTCAGAGATTCCAAAAAACAAGTTTTTACAAAATGTCTGTGTGTGATCCTGTTTCTCTGTCTGTCTGTCTTTACGTGACACAAGTATTGAGGGCGCTCTATCTCAAGAACTAATGCACGGAATTGAATAAAAAATATATTTAGGGAGTCCCTGATATAGATTGGTGCTGATTAGTTTTAGGTGTAAATAGTCCAGAAGGGGGCGCTGCTATGCTGCATCTTGCAGGATTTCCGCAGTAGCTCTATCTCAAGCACTACTGCACGGATTTCTATAAAACGTCAGATTCGGTTACTCCTTGATATGAGATGGTGCTGTTTACGCTTGGGTGCAAATCGCCCAAAAGATGGCGCTGCTACGCTGCATTTTACAGGATTTACACTATTTTCGCAGAATCTCTATCTCAAAAACTAATGCAGACATTTTCATCAAACTTCGAATTCAGTTAGTCCTTTATATGAAATTATGCTGACGATGTGTTGGTGTAAATCGCCCATTAGGTGGCGCTGCTGTGCTGCATTTAGAACGATTTCCTCAATAGCTCTATCTCAAGAACTAATGCACGAATTTTCATCAAACTTCAGATTCAAGTATACCTTGATTAATATTACTGCTGATTATGTGTTGGTGCAAATCGTTCAACAGGTGGCGCTGCTAAGCTGCATTTCTCATGATTTGCGCAATAGCTCTATCTCAAGAACTAATGCACGAATTTTCTTCAAATTTTATATTCAGAAGACGTTGACATAAGTTGATAATGATTAGGTTCTGGTGTAAATCATCCTATATGCTGCATTTTGCTGGATTTTCACGATTTCAGCGACAGTCATACCTCAAGAATAATGCACGAATTTCATCTTTTTAGAATCCTTATGATAAACATTATTGCCATTTAATTTAGGCAAAGTGATAACGAATTTTGAAGTATTGACATGTATGAGATAGAAGAAAGTATTGGGATTGGTACATCCGACTAGTTTTTCTTTGAATAGGGCTTTAACATTACTGCAGACGTATAAAAAAGATAGTTGTTATAGTATTCAGAATGTGTAGGAAAGTGCGCTATATCTATGCTGTATGCATAATTTTTCGTTCTTGTTGATTTTTTCTTTGAATAGGGTAGTAACATTACTGCAGATGGATAAACAAGTAATTAAATTTAAAACATGAAGAAACCCGACTGAATAAAATCCAACTATAGGCGCAGATACGAGTGAAACACATAACCCTTCTTTTCAGTCGGGTAATAATAAAATCTAATCGTTTTATAGATTGTTTTATTCGATAGGTATCAAATCTATCTTCCAATATTACATCAGCTTTAATCGAGGTACCGTGGCCGAGCGGTCTAAAGCGCTGGTTTAAGAAACCTGTCTCTTCGGAGGCGTGGGTTCGAATCCCACCGCTGCCAAAATGAAGATTTTGCTAATAATATTCTTTTTTTCCCGTAAAAGCCAATAAATTAAGCAGTTTCCACTTAAAGATTTCTTTTCGAGATATACGAAATATTTTGGCGATAATTAAAATTCATTTCAGAAGAATAATTTTATTCCGCGTTCAAAGTGGCTAAATGAGGAAATTTAATTTTTAAATTATCATTTATTAAAATATTCAGAATCATAGGTTATTTTCAAACCCGTGTTACAATAACAGAAGATTCTAATGGACATTTTTAAGGTAAAAAAAATACGTGTTCTCAAATTGTGCATGTATTAGTATAATCACGGGCTGAACAGATCTCGTGCTGCAGTTCCACGGCAAAAATTACTTATAAAAATACAGGTACGCCAGATAATTGTATAAATAAATGAGTTTTTTTTATGTTTAATTCTAATTTCTTGTAATAATATATTAAATTTTAAAAATTAAAAATCTCGACAGCGTAAAAAGCGAAATATTTAATTATTTCTCATCAATATGAAACTATTTTTTATATTACTTATTTTTTTTTTATTTACTTGTATTGATGACTTTTAAGTTGTGCTTAATTATTAGTTAATATCTACAAACAATCTTTTGATGAGGCCTATAGATGTCTATTATGAAGGTTAAAGTTACAGTAAAGGTAGCGATCCAAAGTACACAACTTCCATGTTGTGTAATATTTAAACGGAGCTTCTGGCTACAAAATGGTCAATGAAACGTCGTCTTCATTTTGAAAGTCCTATCCTATGATATGCCACTCAATAGGGTGCGTAATTTTTTTTTTCGTCTCTACCACCATTTTGTATTTTACGGCCGCCATTTTGAATTTATAAAAAAAAAACCTATCCTATAACCATCGGAAGATTAAGACGAATCGATAGAAACCTCATTCATAAAAATCCATCCAGCCGTTGGGATGTTTCGAGGGTATAAAGAAATCCACATACACAGATACGCGTGAAACACATAACCCTTCTTTTCAGTCGGGTAAAAAGATAGTTGTTATAGTATATTCAGAATGTGTTGGAAAGTGCGCTATAATCTATGTTGTATGCATAAATTTTCATTTTTTTTAAATTTCTTCTATATTTAGAAGAAGATATTGGATTCATGAAAATTTTCGACTTCCGGTTTTCGCGGATTTACTCGTTTTAGGGGTCAGAGATTCCAAAAAACAAGTTTTTACAAAATGTCTGTGTGTGATCCTGTTTCTCTGTCTGTCTGTCTTTACGTGACACAAGTATTGAGGGCGCTCTATCTCAAGAACTAATGCACGGAATTGAATAAAAAATATATTTAGGGAGTCCCTGATATAGATTGGTGCTGATTAGTTTTGGGTGTAAATAGTCCAGAAGGGGGCGCTGCTATGCTGCATCTTGCAGGATTTCCGCAGTAGCTCTATCTCAAGCACTACTGCACGGATTTCTATAAAACGTCAGATTCGGTTACTCCTTGATATGAGATGGTGCTGTTTACGCTTGGGTGCAAATCGCCCAAAAGATGGCGCTGCTACGCTGCATTTTACAGGATTTACACTATTTTCGCAGAATCTCTATCTCAAAAACTAATGCAGACATTTTCATCAAACTTCGAATTCAGTTAGTCCTTTATATGAAATTATGCTGACGATGTGTTGGTGTAAATCGCCCATTAGGTGGCGCTGCTGTGCTGCATTTAGAACGATTTCCTCAATAGCTCTATCTCAAGAACTAATGCACGAATTTTCATCAAACTTCAGATTCAAGTATACCTTGATTAATATTACTGCTGATTATGTGTTGGTGCAAATCGTTCAACAGGTGGCGCTGCTAAGCTGCATTTCTCATGATTTGCGCAATAGCTCTATCTCAAGAACTAATGCACGAATTTTCTTCAAATTTTATATTCAGAAGACGTTGACATAAGTTGATAATGATTAGGTTCTGGTGTAAATCATCCTATATGCTGCATTTTGCTGGATTTTCACGATTTCAGCGACAGTCATACCTCAAGAATAATGCACGAATTTCATCTTTTTAGAATCCTTATGATAAACATTATTGCCATTTAATTTAGGCAAAGTGATAACGAATTTTGAAGTATTGACATGTATGAGATAGAAGAAAGTATTGGGATTGGTACATCCGACTAGTTTTTCTTTGAATAGGGCTTTAACATTACTGCAGACGTATAAAAAAGATAGTTGTTATAGTATTCAGAATGTGTAGGAAAGTGCGCTATATCTATGCTGTATGCATAATTTTTCGTTCTTGTTGATTTTTTCTTTGAATAGGGTAGTAACATTACTGCAGATGGATAAACAAGTAATTAAATTTAAAACATGAAGAAACCCGACTGAATAAAATCCAACTATAGGCGCAGATACGAGTGAAACACATAACCCTTCTTTTCAGTCGGGTAATAATAAAATCTAATCGTTTTATAGATTGTTTTATTCGATAGGTATCAAATCTATCTTCCAATATTACATCAGCTTTAATCGAGGTACCGTGGCCGAGCGGTCTAAAGCGCTGGTTTAAGAAACCTGTCTCTTCGGAGGCGTGGGTTCGAATCCCACCGCTGCCAAAATGAAGATTTTGCTAATAATATTCTTTTTTTCCCGTAAAAGCCAATAAATTAAGCAGTTTCCACTTAAAGATTTCTTTTCGAGATATACGAAATATTTTGGCGATAATTAAAATTCATTTCAGAAGAATAATTTTATTCCGCGTTCAAAGTGGCTAAATGAGGAAATTTAATTTTTAAATTATCATTTATTAAAATATTCAGAATCATAGGTTATTTTCAAACCCGTGTTACAATAACAGAAGATTCTAATGGACATTTTTAAGGTAAAAAAAATACGTGTTCTCAAATTGTGCATGCATTAGTATAATCACGGGCTGAACAGATCTCGTGCTGCAGTTCCACGGCAAAAATTACTTATAAAAATACAGGTACGCCAGATAATTGTATAAATAAATGAGTTTTTTTTATGTTTAATTCTAATTTCTTGTAATAATATATTAAATTTTAAAAATTAAAAATCTCGACAGCGTAAAAAGCGAAATATTTAATTATTTCTCATCAATATGAAACTATTTTTTATATTACTTATTTTTTTTTTTATTTACTTGTATTGATGACTTTTAAGTTGTGCTTAATTATTAGTTAATATCTACAAACAATCTTTTGATGAGGCCTATAGATGTCTATTATGAAGGTTAAAGTTACAGTAAAGGTAGCGATCCAAAGTACACAACTTCCATGTTGTGTAATATTTAAACGGAGCTTCTGGCTACAAAATGGTCAATGAAACGTCGTCTTCATTTTGAAAGTCCTATCCTATGATATGCCACTCAATAGGGTGCGTAATTTTTTTTTTCGTCTCTACCACCATTTTGTATTTTACGGCCGCCATTTTGAATTTATAAAAAAAAAACCTATCCTATAACCATCGGAAGATTAAGACGAATCGATAGAAACCTCATTCATAAAAATCCATCCAGCCGTTGGGATGTTTCGAGGGTATAAAGAAATCCACATACACAGATACGCGTGAAACACATAACCCTTCTTTTCAGTCGGGTAAAAAGATAGTTGTTATAGTATATTCAGAATGTGTTGGAAAGTGCGCTATAATCTATGTTGTATGCATAAATTTTCATTTTTTTTAAATTTCTTCTATATTTAGAAGAAGATATTGGATTCATGAAAATTTTCGACTTCCGGTTTTCGCGGATTTACTCGTTTTAGGGGTCAGAGATTCCAAAAAACAAGTTTTTACAAAATGTCTGTGTGTGATCCTGTTTCTCTGTCTGTCTGTCTTTACGTGACACAAGTATTGAGGGCGCTCTATCTCAAGAACTAATGCACGGAATTGAATAAAAAATATATTTAGGGAGTCCCTGATATAGATTGGTGCTGATTAGTTTTAGGTGTAAATAGTCCAGAAGGGGGCGCTGCTATGCTGCATCTTGCAGGATTTCCGCAGTAGCTCTATCTCAAGCACTACTGCACGGATTTCTATAAAACGTCAGATTCGGTTACTCCTTGATATGAGATGGTGCTGTTTACGCTTGGGTGCAAATCGCCCAAAAGATGGCGCTGCTACGCTGCATTTTACAGGATTTACACTATTTTCGCAGAATCTCTATCTCAAAAACTAATGCAGACATTTTCATCAAACTTCGAATTCAGTTAGTCCTTTATATGAAATTATGCTGACGATGTGTTGGTGTAAATCGCCCATTAGGTGGCGCTGCTGTGCTGCATTTAGAACGATTTCCTCAATAGCTCTATCTCAAGAACTAATGCACGAATTTTCATCAAACTTCAGATTCAAGTATACCTTGATTAATATTACTGCTGATTATGTGTTGGTGCAAATCGTTCAACAGGTGGCGCTGCTAAGCTGCATTTCTCATGATTTGCGCAATAGCTCTATCTCAAGAACTAATGCACGAATTTTCTTCAAATTTTATATTCAGAAGACGTTGACATAAGTTGATAATGATTAGGTTCTGGTGTAAATCATCCTATATGCTGCATTTTGCTGGATTTTCACGATTTCAGCGACAGTCATACCTCAAGAATAATGCACGAATTTCATCTTTTTAGAATCCTTATGATAAACATTATTGCCATTTAATTTAGGCAAAGTGATAACGAATTTTGAAGTATTGACATGTATGAGATAGAAGAAAGTATTGGGATTGGTACATCCGACTAGTTTTTCTTTGAATAGGGCTTTAACATTACTGCAGACGTATAAAAAAGATAGTTGTTATAGTATTCAGAATGTGTAGGAAAGTGCGCTATATCTATGCTGTATGCATAATTTTTCGTTCTTGTTGATTTTTTCTTTGAATAGGGTAGTAACATTACTGCAGATGGATAAACAAGTAATTAAATTTAAAACATGAAGAAACCCGACTGAATAAAATCCAACTATAGGCGCAGATACGAGTGAAACACATAACCCTTCTTTTCAGTCGGGTAATAATAAAATCTAATCGTTTTATAGATTGTTTTATTCGATAGGTATCAAATCTATCTTCCAATATTACATCAGCTTTAATCGAGGTACCGTGGCCGAGCGGTCTAAAGCGCTGGTTTAAGAAACCTGTCTCTTCGGAGGCGTGGGTTCGAATCCCACCGCTGCCAAAATGAAGATTTTGCTAATAATATTCTTTTTTTCCCGTAAAAGCCAATAAATTAAGCAGTTTCCACTTAAAGATTTCTTTTCGAGATATACGAAATATTTTGGCGATAATTAAAATTCATTTCAGAAGAATAATTTTATTCCGCGTTCAAAGTGGCTAAATGAGGAAATTTAATTTTTAAATTATCATTTATTAAAATATTCAGAATCATAGGTTATTTTCAAACCCGTGTTACAATAACAGAAGATTCTAATGGACATTTTTAAGGTAAAAAAAATACGTGTTCTCAAATTGTGCATGCATTAGTATAATCACGGGCTGAACAGATCTCGTGCTGCAGTTCCACGGCAAAAATTACTTATAAAAATACAGGTACGCCAGATAATTGTATAAATAAATGAGTTTTTTTTATGTTTAATTCTAATTTCTTGTAATAATATATTAAATTTTAAAAATTAAAAATCTCGACAGCGTAAAAAGCGAAATATTTAATTATTTCTCATCAATATGAAACTATTTTTTATATTACTTATTTTTTTTTTTATTTACTTGTATTGATGACTTTTAAGTTGTGCTTAATTATTAGTTAATATCTACAAACAATCTTTTGATGAGGCCTATAGATGTCTATTATGAAGGTTAAAGTTACAGTAAAGGTAGCGATCCAAAGTACACAACTTCCATGTTGTGTAATATTTAAACGGAGCTTCTGGCTACAAAATGGTCAATGAAACGTCGTCTTCATTTTGAAAGTCCTATCCAATGATATGCCACTCAATAGGGTGCGTAATTTTTTTTTTCGTCTCTACCACCATTTTGTATTTTACGGCCGCCATTTTGAATTTATAAAAAAAAACCTATCCTATAACCATCGGAAGATTAAGACGAATCGATAGAAACCTCATTCATAAAAATCCATCCAGCCGTTGGGATGTTTCGAGGGTATAAAGAAATCCACATACACAGATACGCGTGAAACACATAACCCTTCTTTTCAGTCGGGTAAAAAGATAGTTGTTATAGTATATTCAGAATGTGTTGGAAAGTGCGCTATAATCTATGTTGTATGCATAAATTTTCATTTTTTTTAAATTTCTTCTATATTTAGAAGAAGATATTGGATTCATGAAAATTTTCGACTTCCGGTTTTCGCGGATTTACTCGTTTTAGGGGTCAGAGATTCCAAAAAACAAGTTTTTACAAAATGTCTGTGTGTGATCCTGTTTCTCTGTCTGTCTGTCTTTACGTGACACAAGTATTGAGGGCGCTCTATCTCAAGAACTAATGCACGGAATTGAATAAAAAATATATTTAGGGAGTCCCTGATATAGATTGGTGCTGATTAGTTTTAGGTGTAAATAGTCCAGAAGGGGGCGCTGCTATGCTGCATCTTGCAGGATTTCCGCAGTAGCTCTATCTCAAGCACTACTGCACGGATTTCTATAAAACGTCAGATTCGGTTACTCCTTGATATGAGATGGTGCTGTTTACGCTTGGGTGCAAATCGCCCAAAAGATGGCGCTGCTACGCTGCATTTTACAGGATTTACACTATTTTCGCAGAATCTCTATCTCAAAAACTAATGCAGACATTTTCATCAAACTTCGAATTCAGTTAGTCCTTTATATGAAATTATGCTGACGATGTGTTGGTGTAAATCGCCCATTAGGTGGCGCTGCTGTGCTGCATTTAGAACGATTTCCTCAATAGCTCTATCTCAAGAACTAATGCACGAATTTTCATCAAACTTCAGATTCAAGTATACCTTGATTAATATTACTGCTGATTATGTGTTGGTGCAAATCGTTCAACAGGTGGCGCTGCTAAGCTGCATTTCTCATGATTTGCGCAATAGCTCTATCTCAAGAACTAATGCACGAATTTTCTTCAAATTTTATATTCAGAAGACGTTGACATAAGTTGATAATGATTAGGTTCTGGTGTAAATCATCCTATATGCTGCATTTTGCTGGATTTTCACGATTTCAGCGACAGTCATACCTCAAGAATAATGCACGAATTTCATCTTTTTAGAATCCTTATGATAAACATTATTGCCATTTAATTTAGGCAAAGTGATAACGAATTTTGAAGTATTGACATGTATGAGATAGAAGAAAGTATTGGGATTGGTACATCCGACTAGTTTTTCTTTGAATAGGGCTTTAACATTACTGCAGACGTATAAAAAAGATAGTTGTTATAGTATTCAGAATGTGTAGGAAAGTGCGCTATATCTATGCTGTATGCATAATTTTTCGTTCTTGTTGATTTTTTCTTTGAATAGGGTAGTAACATTACTGCAGATGGATAAACAAGTAATTAAATTTAAAAAATGAAGAAACCCGACTGAATAAAATCCAACTATAGGCGCAGATACGAGTGAAACACATAACCCTTCTTTTCAGTCGGGTAATAATAAAATCTAATCGTTTTATAGATTGTTTTATTCGATAGGTATCAAATCTATCTTCCAATATTACATCAGCTTTAATCGAGGTACCGTGGCCGAGCGGTCTAAAGCGCTGGTTTAAGAAACCTGTCTCTTCGGAGGCGTGGGTTCGAATCCCACCGCTGCCAAAATGAAGATTTTGCTAATAATATTCTTTTTTTCCCGTAAAAGCCAATAAATTAAGCAGTTTCCACTTAAAGATTTCTTTTCGAGATATACGAAATATTTTGGCGATAATTAAAATTCATTTCAGAAGAATAATTTTATTCCGCGTTCAAAGTGGCTAAATGAGGAAATTTAATTTTTAAATTATCATTTATTAAAATATTCAGAATCATAGGTTATTTTCAAACCCGTGTTACAATAACAGAAGATTCTAATGGACATTTTTAAGGTAAAAAAAATACGTGTTCTCAAATTGTGCATGTATTAGTATAATCACGGGCTGAACAGATCTCGTGCTGCAGTTCCACGGCAAAAATTACTTATAAAAATACAGGTACGCCAGATAATTGTATAAATAAATGAGTTTTTTTTATGTTTAATTCTAATTTCTTGTAATAATATATTAAATTTTAAAAATTAAAAATCTCGACAGCGTAAAAAGCGAAATATTTAATTATTTCTCATCAATATGAAACTATTTTTTATATTACTTATTTTTTTTTTATTTACTTGTATTGATGACTTTTAAGTTGTGCTTAATTATTAGTTAATATCTACAAACAATCTTTTGATGAGGCCTATAGATGTCTATTATGAAGGTTAAAGTTACAGTAAAGGTAGCGATCCAAAGTACACAACTTCCATGTTGTGTAATATTTAAACGGAGCTTCTGGCTACAAAATGGTCAATGAAACGTCGTCTTCATTTTGAAAGTCCTATCCTATGATATGCCACTCAATAGGGTGCGTAATTTTTTTTTTCGTCTCTACCACCATTTTGTATTTTACGGCCGCCATTTTGAATTTATAAAAAAAAAACCTATCCTATAACCATCGGAAGATTAAGACGAATCGATAGAAACCTCATTCATAAAAATCCATCCAGCCGTTGGGATGTTTCGAGGGTATAAAGAAATCCACATACACAGATACGCGTGAAACACATAACCCTTCTTTTCAGTCGGGTAAAAAGATAGTTGTTATAGTATATTCAGAATGTGTTGGAAAGTGCGCTATAATCTATGTTGTATGCATAAATTTTCATTTTTTTTAAATTTCTTCTATATTTAGAAGAAGATATTGGATTCATGAAAATTTTCGACTTCCGGTTTTCGCGGATTTACTCGTTTTAGGGGTCAGAGATTCCAAAAAACAAGTTTTTACAAAATGTCTGTGTGTGATCCTGTTTCTCTGTCTGTCTGTCTTTACGTGACACAAGTATTGAGGGCGCTCTATCTCAAGAACTAATGCACGGAATTGAATAAAAAATATATTTAGGGAGTCCCTGATATAGATTGGTGCTGATTAGTTTTGGGTGTAAATAGTCCAGAAGGGGGCGCTGCTATGCTGCATCTTGCAGGATTTCCGCAGTAGCTCTATCTCAAGCACTACTGCACGGATTTCTATAAAACGTCAGATTCGGTTACTCCTTGATATGAGATGGTGCTGTTTACGCTTGGGTGCAAATCGCCCAAAAGATGGCGCTGCTACGCTGCATTTTACAGGATTTACACTATTTTCGCAGAATCTCTATCTCAAAAACTAATGCAGACATTTTCATCAAACTTCGAATTCAGTTAGTCCTTTATATGAAATTATGCTGACGATGTGTTGGTGTAAATCGCCCATTAGGTGGCGCTGCTGTGCTGCATTTAGAACGATTTCCTCAATAGCTCTATCTCAAGAACTAATGCACGAATTTTCATCAAACTTCAGATTCAAGTATACCTTGATTAATATTACTGCTGATTATGTGTTGGTGCAAATCGTTCAACAGGTGGCGCTGCTAAGCTGCATTTCTCATGATTTGCGCAATAGCTCTATCTCAAGAACTAATGCACGAATTTTCTTCAAATTTTATATTCAGAAGACGTTGACATAAGTTGATAATGATTAGGTTCTGGTGTAAATCATCCTATATGCTGCATTTTGCTGGATTTTCACGATTTCAGCGACAGTCATACCTCAAGAATAATGCACGAATTTCATCTTTTTAGAATCCTTATGATAAACATTATTGCCATTTAATTTAGGCAAAGTGATAACGAATTTTGAAGTATTGACATGTATGAGATAGAAGAAAGTATTGGGATTGGTACATCCGACTAGTTTTTCTTTGAATAGGGCTTTAACATTACTGCAGACGTATAAAAAAGATAGTTGTTATAGTATTCAGAATGTGTAGGAAAGTGCGCTATATCTATGCTGTATGCATAATTTTTCGTTCTTGTTGATTTTTTCTTTGAATAGGGTAGTAACATTACTGCAGATGGATAAACAAGTAATTAAATTTAAAACATGAAGAAACCCGACTGAATAAAATCCAACTATAGGCGCAGATACGAGTGAAACACATAACCCTTCTTTTCAGTCGGGTAATAATAAAATCTAATCGTTTTATAGATTGTTTTATTCGATAGGTATCAAATCTATCTTCCAATATTACATCAGCTTTAATCGAGGTACCGTGGCCGAGCGGTCTAAAGCGCTGGTTTAAGAAACCTGTCTCTTCGGAGGCGTGGGTTCGAATCCCACCGCTGCCAAAATGAAGATTTTGCTAATAATATTCTTTTTTTCCCGTAAAAGCCAATAAATTAAGCAGTTTCCACTTAAAGATTTCTTTTCGAGATATACGAAATATTTTGGCGATAATTAAAATTCATTTCAGAAGAATAATTTTATTCCGCGTTCAAAGTGGCTAAATGAGGAAATTTAATTTTTAAATTATCATTTATTAAAATATTCAGAATCATAGGTTATTTTCAAACCCGTGTTACAATAACAGAAGATTCTAATGGACATTTTTAAGGTAAAAAAAATACGTGTTCTCAAATTGTGCATGTATTAGTATAATCACGGGCTGAACAGATCTCGTGCTGCAGTTCCACGGCAAAAATTACTTATAAAAATACAGGTACGCCAGATAATTGTATAAATAAATGAGTTTTTTTTATGTTTAATTCTAATTTCTTGTAATAATATATTAAATTTTAAAAATTAAAAATCTCGACAGCGTAAAAAGCGAAATATTTAATTATTTCTCATCAATATGAAACTATTTTTTATATTACTTATTTTTTTTTTATTTACTTGTATTGATGACTTTTAAGTTGTGCTTAATTATTAGTTAATATCTACAAACAATCTTTTGATGAGGCCTATAGATGTCTATTATGAAGGTTAAAGTTACAGTAAAGGTAGCGATCCAAAGTACACAACTTCCATGTTGTGTAATATTTAAACGGAGCTTCTGGCTACAAAATGGTCAATGAAACGTCGTCTTCATTTTGAAAGTCCTATCCTATGATATGCCACTCAATAGGGTGCGTAATTTTTTTTTTCGTCTCTACCACCATTTTGTATTTTACGGCCGCCATTTTGAATTTATAAAAAAAAAACCTATCCTATAACCATCGGAAGATTAAGACGAATCGATAGAAACCTCATTCATAAAAATCCATCCAGCCGTTGGGATGTTTCGAGGGTATAAAGAAATCCACATACACAGATACGCGTGAAACACATAACCCTTCTTTTCAGTCGGGTAAAAAGATAGTTGTTATAGTATATTCAGAATGTGTTGGAAAGTGCGCTATAATCTATGTTGTATGCATAAATTTTCATTTTTTTTAAATTTCTTCTATATTTAGAAGAAGATATTGGATTCATGAAAATTTTCGACTTCCGGTTTTCGCGGATTTACTCGTTTTAGGGGTCAGAGATTCCAAAAAACAAGTTTTTACAAAATGTCTGTGTGTGATCCTGTTTCTCTGTCTGTCTGTCTTTACGTGACACAAGTATTGAGGGCGCTCTATCTCAAGAACTAATGCACGGAATTGAATAAAAAATATATTTAGGGAGTCCCTGATATAGATTAGTGCTGATTAGTTTTAGGTGTAAATAGTCCAGAAGGGGGCGCTGCTATGCTGCATCTTGCAGGATTTCCGCAGTAGCTCTATCTCAAGCACTACTGCACGGATTTCTATAAAACGTCAGATTCGGTTACTCCTTGATATGAGATGGTGCTGTTTACGCTTGGGTGCAAATCGCCCAAAAGATGGCGCTGCTACGCTGCATTTTACAGGATTTACACTATTTTCGCAGAATCTCTATCTCAAAAACTAATGCAGACATTTTCATCAAACTTCGAATTCAGTTAGTCCTTTATATGAAATTATGCTGACGATGTGTTGGTGTAAATCGCCCATTAGGTGGCGCTGCTGTGCTGCATTTAGAACGATTTCCTCAATAGCTCTATCTCAAGAACTAATGCACGAATTTTCATCAAACTTCAGATTCAAGTATACCTTGATTAATATTACTGCTGATTATGTGTTGGTGCAAATCGTTCAACAGGTGGCGCTGCTAAGCTGCATTTCTCATGATTTGCGCAATAGCTCTATCTCAAGAACTAATGCACGAATTTTCTTCAAATTTTATATTCAGAAGACGTTGACATAAGTTGATAATGATTAGGTTCTGGTGTAAATCATCCTATATGCTGCATTTTGCTGGATTTTCACGATTTCAGCGACAGTCATACCTCAAGAATAATGCACGAATTTCATCTTTTTAGAATCCTTATGATAAACATTATTGCCATTTAATTTAGGCAAAGTGATAACGAATTTTGAAGTATTGACATGTATGAGATAGAAGAAAGTATTGGGATTGGTACATCCGACTAGTTTTTCTTTGAATAGGGCTTTAACATTACTGCAGACGTATAAAAAAGATAGTTGTTATAGTATTCAGAATGTGTAGGAAAGTGCGCTATATCTATGCTGTATGCATAATTTTTCGTTCTTGTTGATTTTTTCTTTGAATAGGGTAGTAACATTACTGCAGATGGATAAACAAGTAATTAAATTTAAAACATGAAGAAACCCGACTGAATAAAATCCAACTATAGGCGCAGATACGAGTGAAACACATAACCCTTCTTTTCAGTCGGGTAATAATAAAATCTAATCGTTTTATAGATTGTTTTATTCGATAGGTATCAAATCTATCTTCCAATATTACATCAGCTTTAATCGAGGTACCGTGGCCGAGCGGTCTAAAGCGCTGGTTTAAGAAACCTGTCTCTTCGGAGGCGTGGGTTCGAATCCCACCGCTGCCAAAATGAAGATTTTGCTAATAATATTCTTTTTTTCCCGTAAAAGCCAATAAATTAAGCAGTTTCCACTTAAAGATTTCTTTTCGAGATATACGAAATATTTTGGCGATAATTAAAATTCATTTCAGAAGAATAATTTTATTCCGCGTTCAAAGTGGCTAAATGAGGAAATTTAATTTTTAAATTATCATTTATTAAAATATTCAGAATCATAGGTTATTTTCAAACCCGTGTTACAATAACAGAAGATTCTAATGGACATTTTTAAGGTAAAAAAAATACGTGTTCTCAAATTGTGCATGCATTAGTATAATCACGGGCTGAACAGATCTCGTGCTGCAGTTCCACGGCAAAAATTACTTATAAAAATACAGGTACGCCAGATAATTGTATAAATAAATGAGTTTTTTTTATGTTTAATTCTAATTTCTTGTAATAATATATTAAATTTTAAAAATTAAAAATCTCGACAGCGTAAAAAGCGAAATATTTAATTATTTCTCATCAATATGAAACTATTTTTTATATTACTTATTTTTTTTTTTATTTACTTGTATTGATGACTTTTAAGTTGTGCTTAATTATTAGTTAATATCTACAAACAATCTTTTGATGAGGCCTATAGATGTCTATTATGAAGGTTAAAGTTACAGTAAAGGTAGCGATCCAAAGTACACAACTTCCATGTTGTGTAATATTTAAACGGAGCTTCTGGCTACAAAATGGTCAATGAAACGTCGTCTTCATTTTGAAAGTCCTATCCAATGATATGCCACTCAATAGGGTGCGTAATTTTTTTTTTCGTCTCTACCACCATTTTGTATTTTACGGCCGCCATTTTGAATTTATAAAAAAAAACCTATCCTATAACCATCGGAAGATTAAGACGAATCGATAGAAACCTCATTCATAAAAATCCATCCAGCCGTTGGGATGTTTCGAGGGTATAAAGAAATCCACATACACAGATACGCGTGAAACACATAACCCTTCTTTTCAGTCGGGTAAAAAGATAGTTGTTATAGTATATTCAGAATGTGTTGGAAAGTGCGCTATAATCTATGTTGTATGCATAAATTTTCATTTTTTTTAAATTTCTTCTATATTTAGAAGAAGATATTGGATTCATGAAAATTTTCGACTTCCGGTTTTCGCGGATTTACTCGTTTTAGGGGTCAGAGATTCCAAAAAACAAGTTTTTACAAAATGTCTGTGTGTGATCCTGTTTCTCTGTCTGTCTGTCTTTACGTGACACAAGTATTGAGGGCGCTCTATCTCAAGAACTAATGCACGGAATTGAATAAAAAATATATTTAGGGAGTCCCTGATATAGATTGGTGCTGATTAGTTTTAGGTGTAAATAGTCCAGAAGGGGGCGCTGCTATGCTGCATCTTGCAGGATTTCCGCAGTAGCTCTATCTCAAGCACTACTGCACGGATTTCTATAAAACGTCAGATTCGGTTACTCCTTGATATGAGATGGTGCTGTTTACGCTTGGGTGCAAATCGCCCAAAAGATGGCGCTGCTACGCTGCATTTTACAGGATTTACACTATTTTCGCAGAATCTCTATCTCAAAAACTAATGCAGACATTTTCATCAAACTTCGAATTCAGTTAGTCCTTTATATGAAATTATGCTGACGATGTGTTGGTGTAAATCGCCCATTAGGTGGCGCTGCTGTGCTGCATTTAGAACGATTTCCTCAATAGCTCTATCTCAAGAACTAATGCACGAATTTTCATCAAACTTCAGATTCAAGTATACCTTGATTAATATTACTGCTGATTATGTGTTGGTGCAAATCGTTCAACAGGTGGCGCTGCTAAGCTGCATTTCTCATGATTTGCGCAATAGCTCTATCTCAAGAACTAATGCACGAATTTTCTTCAAATTTTATATTCAGAAGACGTTGACATAAGTTGATAATGATTAGGTTCTGGTGTAAATCATCCTATATGCTGCATTTTGCTGGATTTTCACGATTTCAGCGACAGTCATACCTCAAGAATAATGCACGAATTTCATCTTTTTAGAATCCTTATGATAAACATTATTGCCATTTAATTTAGGCAAAGTGATAACGAATTTTGAAGTATTGACATGTATGAGATAGAAGAAAGTATTGGGATTGGTACATCCGACTAGTTTTTCTTTGAATAGGGCTTTAACATTACTGCAGACGTATAAAAAAGATAGTTGTTATAGTATTCAGAATGTGTAGGAAAGTGCGCTATATCTATGCTGTATGCATAATTTTTCGTTCTTGTTGATTTTTTCTTTGAATAGGGTAGTAACATTACTGCAGATGGATAAACAAGTAATTAAATTTAAAAAATGAAGAAACCCGACTGAATAAAATCCAACTATAGGCGCAGATACGAGTGAAACACATAACCCTTCTTTTCAGTCGGGTAATAATAAAATCTAATCGTTTTATAGATTGTTTTATTCGATAGGTATCAAATCTATCTTCCAATATTACATCAGCTTTAATCGAGGTACCGTGGCCGAGCGGTCTAAAGCGCTGGTTTAAGAAACCTGTCTCTTCGGAGGCGTGGGTTCGAATCCCACCGCTGCCAAAATGAAGATTTTGCTAATAATATTCTTTTTTTCCCGTAAAAGCCAATAAATTAAGCAGTTTCCACTTAAAGATTTCTTTTCGAGATATACGAAATATTTTGGCGATAATTAAAATTCATTTCAGAAGAATAATTTTATTCCGCGTTCAAAGTGGCTAAATGAGGAAATTTAATTTTTAAATTATCATTTATTAAAATATTCAGAATCATAGGTTATTTTCAAACCCGTGTTACAATAACAGAAGATTCTAATGGACATTTTTAAGGTAAAAAAAATACGTGTTCTCAAATTGTGCATGTATTAGTATAATCACGGGCTGAACAGATCTCGTGCTGCAGTTCCACGGCAAAAATTACTTATAAAAATACAGGTACGCCAGATAATTGTATAAATAAATGAGTTTTTTTTATGTTTAATTCTAATTTCTTGTAATAATATATTAAATTTTAAAAATTAAAAATCTCGACAGCGTAAAAAGCGAAATATTTAATTATTTCTCATCAATATGAAACTATTTTTTATATTACTTATTTTTTTTTTATTTACTTGTATTGATGACTTTTAAGTTGTGCTTAATTATTAGTTAATATCTACAAACAATCTTTTGATGAGGCCTATAGATGTCTATTATGAAGGTTAAAGTTACAGTAAAGGTAGCGATCCAAAGTACACAACTTCCATGTTGTGTAATATTTAAACGGAGCTTCTGGCTACAAAATGGTCAATGAAACGTCGTCTTCATTTTGAAAGTCCTATCCTATGATATGCCACTCAATAGGGTGCGTAATTTTTTTTTTCGTCTCTACCACCATTTTGTATTTTACGGCCGCCATTTTGAATTTATAAAAAAAAAACCTATCCTATAACCATCGGAAGATTAAGACGAATCGATAGAAACCTCATTCATAAAAATCCATCCAGCCGTTGGGATGTTTCGAGGGTATAAAGAAATCCACATACACAGATACGCGTGAAACACATAACCCTTCTTTTCAGTCGGGTAAAAAGATAGTTGTTATAGTATATTCAGAATGTGTTGGAAAGTGCGCTATAATCTATGTTGTATGCATAAATTTTCATTTTTTTTAAATTTCTTCTATATTTAGAAGAAGATATTGGATTCATGAAAATTTTCGACTTCCGGTTTTCGCGGATTTACTCGTTTTAGGGGTCAGAGATTCCAAAAAACAAGTTTTTACAAAATGTCTGTGTGTGATCCTGTTTCTCTGTCTGTCTGTCTTTACGTGACACAAGTATTGAGGGCGCTCTATCTCAAGAACTAATGCACGGAATTGAATAAAAAATATATTTAGGGAGTCCCTGATATAGATTGGTGCTGATTAGTTTTAGGTGTAAATAGTCCAGAAGGGGGCGCTGCTATGCTGCATCTTGCAGGATTTCCGCAGTAGCTCTATCTCAAGCACTACTGCACGGATTTCTATAAAACGTCAGATTCGGTTACTCCTTGATATGAGATGGTGCTGTTTACGCTTGGGTGCAAATCGCCCAAAAGATGGCGCTGCTACGCTGCATTTTACAGGATTTACACTATTTTCGCAGAATCTCTATCTCAAAAACTAATGCAGACATTTTCATCAAACTTCGAATTCAGTTAGTCCTTTATATGAAATTATGCTGACGATGTGTTGGTGTAAATCGCCCATTAGGTGGCGCTGCTGTGCTGCATTTAGAACGATTTCCTCAATAGCTCTATCTCAAGAACTAATGCACGAATTTTCATCAAACTTCAGATTCAAGTATACCTTGATTAATATTACTGCTGATTATGTGTTGGTGCAAATCGTTCAACAGGTGGCGCTGCTAAGCTGCATTTCTCATGATTTGCGCAATAGCTCTATCTCAAGAACTAATGCACGAATTTTCTTCAAATTTTATATTCAGAAGACGTTGACATAAGTTGATAATGATTAGGTTCTGGTGTAAATCATCCTATATGCTGCATTTTGCTGGATTTTCACGATTTCAGCGACAGTCATACCTCAAGAATAATGCACGAATTTCATCTTTTTAGAATCCTTATGATAAACATTATTGCCATTTAATTTAGGCAAAGTGATAACGAATTTTGAAGTATTGACATGTATGAGATAGAAGAAAGTATTGGGATTGGTACATCCGACTAGTTTTTCTTTGAATAGGGCTTTAACATTACTGCAGACGTATAAAAAAGATAGTTGTTATAGTATTCAGAATGTGTAGGAAAGTGCGCTATATCTATGCTGTATGCATAATTTTTCGTTCTTGTTGATTTTTTCTTTGAATAGGGTAGTAACATTACTGCAGATGGATAAACAAGTAATTAAATTTAAAACATGAAGAAACCCGACTGAATAAAATCCAACTATAGGCGCAGATACGAGTGAAACACATAACCCTTCTTTTCAGTCGGGTAATAATAAAATCTAATCGTTTTATAGATTGTTTTATTCGATAGGTATCAAATCTATCTTCCAATATTACATCAGCTTTAATCGAGGTACCGTGGCCGAGCGGTCTAAAGCGCTGGTTTAAGAAACCTGTCTCTTCGGAGGCGTGGGTTCGAATCCCACCGCTGCCAAAATGAAGATTTTGCTAATAATATTCTTTTTTTCCCGTAAAAGCCAATAAATTAAGCAGTTTCCACTTAAAGATTTCTTTTCGAGATATACGAAATATTTTGGCGATAATTAAAATTCATTTCAGAAGAATAATTTTATTCCGCGTTCAAAGTGGCTAAATGAGGAAATTTAATTTTTAAATTATCATTTATTAAAATATTCAGAATCATAGGTTATTTTCAAACCCGTGTTACAATAACAGAAGATTCTAATGGACATTTTTAAGGTAAAAAAAATACGTGTTCTCAAATTGTGCATGCATTAGTATAATCACGGGCTGAACAGATCTCGTGCTGCAGTTCCACGGCAAAAATTACTTATAAAAATACAGGTACGCCAGATAATTGTATAAATAAATGAGTTTTTTTTATGTTTAATTCTAATTTCTTGTAATAATATATTAAATTTTAAAAATTAAAAATCTCGACAGCGTAAAAAGCGAAATATTTAATTATTTCTCATCAATATGAAACTATTTTTTATATTACTTATTTTTTTTTTTATTTACTTGTATTGATGACTTTTAAGTTGTGCTTAATTATTAGTTAATATCTACAAACAATCTTTTGATGAGGCCTATAGATGTCTATTATGAAGGTTAAAGTTACAGTAAAGGTAGCGATCCAAAGTACACAACTTCCATGTTGTGTAATATTTAAACGGAGCTTCTGGCTACAAAATGGTCAATGAAACGTCGTCTTCATTTTGAAAGTCCTATCCAATGATATGCCACTCAATAGGGTGCGTAATTTTTTTTTTCGTCTCTACCACCATTTTGTATTTTACGGCCGCCATTTTGAATTTATAAAAAAAAACCTATCCTATAACCATCGGAAGATTAAGACGAATCGATAGAAACCTCATTCATAAAAATCCATCCAGCCGTTGGGATGTTTCGAGGGTATAAAGAAATCCACATACACAGATACGCGTGAAACACATAACCCTTCTTTTCAGTCGGGTAAAAAGATAGTTGTTATAGTATATTCAGAATGTGTTGGAAAGTGCGCTATAATCTATGTTGTATGCATAAATTTTCATTTTTTTTAAATTTCTTCTATATTTAGAAGAAGATATTGGATTCATGAAAATTTTCGACTTCCGGTTTTCGCGGATTTACTCGTTTTAGGGGTCAGAGATTCCAAAAAACAAGTTTTTACAAAATGTCTGTGTGTGATCCTGTTTCTCTGTCTGTCTGTCTTTACGTGACACAAGTATTGAGGGCGCTCTATCTCAAGAACTAATGCACGGAATTGAATAAAAAATATATTTAGGGAGTCCCTGATATAGATTGGTGCTGATTAGTTTTAGGTGTAAATAGTCCAGAAGGGGGCGCTGCTATGCTGCATCTTGCAGGATTTCCGCAGTAGCTCTATCTCAAGCACTACTGCACGGATTTCTATAAAACGTCAGATTCGGTTACTCCTTGATATGAGATGGTGCTGTTTACGCTTGGGTGCAAATCGCCCAAAAGATGGCGCTGCTACGCTGCATTTTACAGGATTTACACTATTTTCGCAGAATCTCTATCTCAAAAACTAATGCAGACATTTTCATCAAACTTCGAATTCAGTTAGTCCTTTATATGAAATTATGCTGACGATGTGTTGGTGTAAATCGCCCATTAGGTGGCGCTGCTGTGCTGCATTTAGAACGATTTCCTCAATAGCTCTATCTCAAGAACTAATGCACGAATTTTCATCAAACTTCAGATTCAAGTATACCTTGATTAATATTACTGCTGATTATGTGTTGGTGCAAATCGTTCAACAGGTGGCGCTGCTAAGCTGCATTTCTCATGATTTGCGCAATAGCTCTATCTCAAGAACTAATGCACGAATTTTCTTCAAATTTTATATTCAGAAGACGTTGACATAAGTTGATAATGATTAGGTTCTGGTGTAAATCATCCTATATGCTGCATTTTGCTGGATTTTCACGATTTCAGCGACAGTCATACCTCAAGAATAATGCACGAATTTCATCTTTTTAGAATCCTTATGATAAACATTATTGCCATTTAATTTAGGCAAAGTGATAACGAATTTTGAAGTATTGACATGTATGAGATAGAAGAAAGTATTGGGATTGGTACATCCGACTAGTTTTTCTTTGAATAGGGCTTTAACATTACTGCAGACGTATAAAAAAGATAGTTGTTATAGTATTCAGAATGTGTAGGAAAGTGCGCTATATCTATGCTGTATGCATAATTTTTCGTTCTTGTTGATTTTTTCTTTGAATAGGGTAGTAACATTACTGCAGATGGATAAACAAGTAATTAAATTTAAAAAATGAAGAAACCCGACTGAATAAAATCCAACTATAGGCGCAGATACGAGTGAAACACATAACCCTTCTTTTCAGTCGGGTAATAATAAAATCTAATCGTTTTATAGATTGTTTTATTCGATAGGTATCAAATCTATCTTCCAATATTACATCAGCTTTAATCGAGGTACCGTGGCCGAGCGGTCTAAAGCGCTGGTTTAAGAAACCTGTCTCTTCGGAGGCGTGGGTTCGAATCCCACCGCTGCCAAAATGAAGATTTTGCTAATAATATTCTTTTTTTCCCGTAAAAGCCAATAAATTAAGCAGTTTCCACTTAAAGATTTCTTTTCGAGATATACGAAATATTTTGGCGATAATTAAAATTCATTTCAGAAGAATAATTTTATTCCGCGTTCAAAGTGGCTAAATGAGGAAATTTAATTTTTAAATTATCATTTATTAAAATATTCAGAATCATAGGTTATTTTCAAACCCGTGTTACAATAACAGAAGATTCTAATGGACATTTTTAAGGTAAAAAAAATACGTGTTCTCAAATTGTGCATGTATTAGTATAATCACGGGCTGAACAGATCTCGTGCTGCAGTTCCACGGCAAAAATTACTTATAAAAATACAGGTACGCCAGATAATTGTATAAATAAATGAGTTTTTTTTATGTTTAATTCTAATTTCTTGTAATAATATATTAAATTTTAAAAATTAAAAATCTCGACAGCGTAAAAAGCGAAATATTTAATTATTTCTCATCAATATGAAACTATTTTTTATATTACTTATTTTTTTTTTATTTACTTGTATTGATGACTTTTAAGTTGTGCTTAATTATTAGTTAATATCTACAAACAATCTTTTGATGAGGCCTATAGATGTCTATTATGAAGGTTAAAGTTACAGTAAAGGTAGCGATCCAAAGTACACAACTTCCATGTTGTGTAATATTTAAACGGAGCTTCTGGCTACAAAATGGTCAATGAAACGTCGTCTTCATTTTGAAAGTCCTATCCAATGATATGCCACTCAATAGGGTGCGTAATTTTTTTTTTCGTCTCTACCACCATTTTGTATTTTACGGCCGCCATTTTGAATTTATAAAAAAAAACCTATCCTATAACCATCGGAAGATTAAGACGAATCGATAGAAACCTCATTCATAAAAATCCATCCAGCCGTTGGGATGTTTCGAGGGTATAAAGAAATCCACATACACAGATACGCGTGAAACACATAACCCTTCTTTTCAGTCGGGTAAAAAGATAGTTGTTATAGTATATTCAGAATGTGTTGGAAAGTGCGCTATAATCTATGTTGTATGCATAAATTTTCATTTTTTTTAAATTTCTTCTATATTTAGAAGAAGATATTGGATTCATGAAAATTTTCGACTTCCGGTTTTCGCGGATTTACTCGTTTTAGGGGTCAGAGATTCCAAAAAACAAGTTTTTACAAAATGTCTGTGTGTGATCCTGTTTCTCTGTCTGTCTGTCTTTACGTGACACAAGTATTGAGGGCGCTCTATCTCAAGAACTAATGCACGGAATTGAATAAAAAATATATTTAGGGAGTCCCTGATATAGATTGGTGCTGATTAGTTTTAGGTGTAAATAGTCCAGAAGGGGGCGCTGCTATGCTGCATCTTGCAGGATTTCCGCAGTAGCTCTATCTCAAGCACTACTGCACGGATTTCTATAAAACGTCAGATTCGGTTACTCCTTGATATGAGATGGTGCTGTTTACGCTTGGGTGCAAATCGCCCAAAAGATGGCGCTGCTACGCTGCATTTTACAGGATTTACACTATTTTCGCAGAATCTCTATCTCAAAAACTAATGCAGACATTTTCATCAAACTTCGAATTCAGTTAGTCCTTTATATGAAATTATGCTGACGATGTGTTGGTGTAAATCGCCCATTAGGTGGCGCTGCTGTGCTGCATTTAGAACGATTTCCTCAATAGCTCTATCTCAAGAACTAATGCACGAATTTTCATCAAACTTCAGATTCAAGTATACCTTGATTAATATTACTGCTGATTATGTGTTGGTGCAAATCGTTCAACAGGTGGCGCTGCTAAGCTGCATTTCTCATGATTTGCGCAATAGCTCTATCTCAAGAACTAATGCACGAATTTTCTTCAAATTTTATATTCAGAAGACGTTGACATAAGTTGATAATGATTAGGTTCTGGTGTAAATCATCCTATATGCTGCATTTTGCTGGATTTTCACGATTTCAGCGACAGTCATACCTCAAGAATAATGCACGAATTTCATCTTTTTAGAATCCTTATGATAAACATTATTGCCATTTAATTTAGGCAAAGTGATAACGAATTTTGAAGTATTGACATGTATGAGATAGAAGAAAGTATTGGGATTGGTACATCCGACTAGTTTTTCTTTGAATAGGGCTTTAACATTACTGCAGACGTATAAAAAAGATAGTTGTTATAGTATTCAGAATGTGTAGGAAAGTGCGCTATATCTATGCTGTATGCATAATTTTTCGTTCTTGTTGATTTTTTCTTTGAATAGGGTAGTAACATTACTGCAGATGGATAAACAAGTAATTAAATTTAAAACATGAAGAAACCCGACTGAATAAAATCCAACTATAGGCGCAGATACGAGTGAAACACATAACCCTTCTTTTCAGTCGGGTAATAATAAAATCTAATCGTTTTATAGATTGTTTTATTCGATAGGTATCAAATCTATCTTCCAATATTACATCAGCTTTAATCGAGGTACCGTGGCCGAGCGGTCTAAAGCGCTGGTTTAAGAAACCTGTCTCTTCGGAGGCGTGGGTTCGAATCCCACCGCTGCCAAAATGAAGATTTTGCTAATAATATTCTTTTTTTCCCGTAAAAGCCAATAAATTAAGCAGTTTCCACTTAAAGATTTCTTTTCGAGATATACGAAATATTTTGGCGATAATTAAAATTCATTTCAGAAGAATAATTTTATTCCGCGTTCAAAGTGGCTAAATGAGGAAATTTAATTTTTAAATTATCATTTATTAAAATATTCAGAATCATAGGTTATTTTCAAACCCGTGTTACAATAACAGAAGATTCTAATGGACATTTTTTAGGGAAAAAAAATACGTGTTCTCAAATTGTGCATGCATTAGTATAATCACGGGCTGAACAGATCTCGTGCTGCAGTTCCACGGCAAAAATTACTTATAAAAATACAGGTACGCCAGATAATTGTATAAATAAATGAGTTTTTTTTATGTTTAATTCTAATTTCTTGTAATAATATATTAAATTTTAAAAATTAAAAATCTCGACAGCGTAAAAAGCGAAATATTTAATTATTTCTCATCAATATGAAACTATTTTTTATATTACTTATTTTTTTTTTTATTTACTTGTATTGATGACTTTTAAGTTGTGCTTAATTATTAGTTAATATCTACAAACAATCTTTTGATGAGGCCTATAGATGTCTATTATGAAGGTTAAAGTTACAGTAAAGGTAGCGATCCAAAGTACACAACTTCCATGTTGTGTAATATTTAAACGGAGCTTCTGGCTACAAAATGGTCAATGAAACGTCGTCTTCATTTTGAAAGTCCTATCCAATGATATGCCACTCAATAGGGTGCGTAATTTTTTTTTTCGTCTCTACCACCATTTTGTATTTTACGGCCGCCATTTTGAATTTATAAAAAAAAACCTATCCTATAACCATCGGAAGATTAAGACGAATCGATAGAAACCTCATTCATAAAAATCCATCCAGCCGTTGGGATGTTTCGAGGGTATAAAGAAATCCACATACACAGATACGCGTGAAACACATAACCCTTCTTTTCAGTCGGGTAAAAAGATAGTTGTTATAGTATATTCAGAATGTGTTGGAAAGTGCGCTATAATCTATGTTGTATGCATAAATTTTCATTTTTTTTAAATTTCTTCTATATTTAGAAGAAGATATTGGATTCATGAAAATTTTCGACTTCCGGTTTTCGCGGATTTACTCGTTTTAGGGGTCAGAGATTCCAAAAAACAAGTTTTTACAAAATGTCTGTGTGTGATCCTGTTTCTCTGTCTGTCTGTCTTTACGTGACACAAGTATTGAGGGCGCTCTATCTCAAGAACTAATGCACGGAATTGAATAAAAAATATATTTAGGGAGTCCCTGATATAGATTGGTGCTGATTAGTTTTAGGTGTAAATAGTCCAGAAGGGGGCGCTGCTATGCTGCATCTTGCAGGATTTCCGCAGTAGCTCTATCTCAAGCACTACTGCACGGATTTCTATAAAACGTCAGATTCGGTTACTCCTTGATATGAGATGGTGCTGTTTACGCTTGGGTGCAAATCGCCCAAAAGATGGCGCTGCTACGCTGCATTTTACAGGATTTACACTATTTTCGCAGAATCTCTATCTCAAAAACTAATGCAGACATTTTCATCAAACTTCGAATTCAGTTAGTCCTTTATATGAAATTATGCTGACGATGTGTTGGTGTAAATCGCCCATTAGGTGGCGCTGCTGTGCTGCATTTAGAACGATTTCCTCAATAGCTCTATCTCAAGAACTAATGCACGAATTTTCATCAAACTTCAGATTCAAGTATACCTTGATTAATATTACTGCTGATTATGTGTTGGTGCAAATCGTTCAACAGGTGGCGCTGCTAAGCTGCATTTCTCATGATTTGCGCAATAGCTCTATCTCAAGAACTAATGCACGAATTTTCTTCAAATTTTATATTCAGAAGACGTTGACATAAGTTGATAATGATTAGGTTCTGGTGTAAATCATCCTATATGCTGGATTTTCACGATTTCAGCGACAGTCATACCTCAAGAATAATGCACGAATTTCATCTTTTTAGAATCCTTATGATAAACATTATTGCCATTTAATTTAGGCAAAGTGATAACGAATTTTGAAGTATTGAGATGTATGAGATAGAAGAAAGTATTGGGATTGGTACATCCGACTAGTTTTTCTTTGAATAGGGCTTTAACATTACTGCAGACGTATAAAAAAGATAGTTGTTATAGTATTCAGAATGTGTAGGAAAGTGCGCTATATCTATGCTGTATGCATAATTTTTCGTTCTTGTTGATTTTTTCTTTGAATAGGGTAGTAACATTACTGCAGATGGATAAACAAGTAATTAAATTTAAAAAATGAAGAAACCCGACTGAATAAAATCCAACTATAGGCGCAGATACGAGTGAAACACATAACCCTTCTTTTCAGTCGGGTAATAATAAAATCTAATCGTTTTATAGATTGTTTTATTCGATAGGTATCAAATCTATCTTCCAATATTACATCAGCTTTAATCGAGGTACCGTGGCCGAGCGGTCTAAAGCGCTGGTTTAAGAAAGCTGTCTCTTCGGAGGCGTGGGTTCGAATCCCACCGCTGCCAAAATGAAGATTTTGCTAATAATATTCTTTTTTTCCCGTAAAAGCCAATAAATTAAGCAGTTTCCACTTAAAGATTTCTTTTCGAGATATACGAAATATTTTGGCGATAATTAAAATTCATTTCAGAAGAATAATTTTATTCCGCGTTCAAAGTGGCTAAATGAGGAAATTTAATTTTTAAATTATCATTTATTAAAATATTCAGAATCATAGGTTATTTTCAAACCCGTGTTACAATAACAGAAGATTCTAATGGACATTTTTAAGGTAAAAAAAATACGTGTTCTCAAATTGTGCATGCATTAGTATAATCACGGGCTGAACAGATCTCGTGCTGCAGTTCCACGGCAAAAATTACTTATAAAAATACAGGTACGCCAGATAATTGTATAAATAAATGAGTTTTTTTTATGTTTAATTCTAATTTCTTGTAATAATATATTAAATTTAAAAAATTAAAAATCTCGACAGCGTAAAAACGAAATATTTAATTATTTCTCATCAATATGAAACTATTTTTTATATTACTTATTTTTTTTTTTATTTACTTGTATTGATGACTTTTAAGTTGTGCTTAATTATTAGTTAATATCTACAAACAATCTTTTGATGAGGCCTATAGATGTCTATTATGAAGGTTAAAGTTACAGTAAAGGTAGCGATCCAAAGTACACAACTTCCATGTTGTGTAATATTTAAACGGAGCTTCTGGCTACAAAATGGTCAATGAAACGTCGTCTTCATTTTGAAAGTCCTATCCAATGATATGCCACTCAATAGGGTGCGTAATTTTTTTTTTCGTCTCTACCACCATTTTGTATTTTACGGCCGCCATTTTGAATTTATAAAAAAAAACCTATCCTATAACCATCGGAAGATTAAGACGAATCGATAGAAACCTCATTCATAAAAATCCATCCAGCCGTTGGGATGTTTCGAGGGTATAAAGAAATCCACATACACAGATACGCGTGAAACACATAACCCTTCTTTTCAGTCGGGTAAAAAGATAGTTGTTATAGTATATTCAGAATGTGTTGGAAAGTGCGCTATAATCTATGTTGTATGCATAAATTTTCATTTTTTTTAAATTTCTTCTATATTTAGAAGAAGATATTGGATTCATGAAAATTTTCGACTTCCGGTTTTCGCGGATTTACTCGTTTTAGGGGTCAGAGATTCCAAAAAACAAGTTTTTACAAAATGTCTGTGTGTGATCCTGTTTCTCTGTCTGTCTGTCTTTACGTGACACAAGTATTGAGGGCGCTCTATCTCAAGAACTAATGCACGGAATTGAATAAAAAATATATTTAGGGAGTCCCTGATATAGATTGGTGCTGATTAGTTTTAGGTGTAAATAGTCCAGAAGGGGGCGCTGCTATGCTGCATCTTGCAGGATTTCCGCAGTAGCTCTATCTCAAGCACTACTGCACGGATTTCTATAAAACGTCAGATTCGGTTACTCCTTGATATGAGATGGTGCTGTTTACGCTTGGGTGCAAATCGCCCAAAAGATGGCGCTGCTACGCTGCATTTTACAGGATTTACACTATTTTCGCAGAATCTCTATCTCAAAAACTAACCCAGACATTTTCATCAAACTTCGAATTCAGTTAGTCCTTTATATGAAATTATGCTGACGATGTGTTGGTGTAAATCGCCCATTAGGTGGCGCTGCTGTGCTGCATTTAGAACGATTTCCTCAATAGCTCTATCTCAAGAACTAATGCACGAATTTTCATCAAACTTCAGATTCAAGTATACCTTGATTAATATTACTGCTGATTATGTGTTGGTGCAAATCGTTCAACAGGTGGCGCTGCTAAGCTGCATTTCTCATGATTTGCGCAATAGCTCTATCTCAAGAACTAATGCACGAATTTTCTTCAAATTTTATATTCAGAAGACGTTGACATAAGTTGATAATGATTAGGTTCTGGTGTAAATCATCCTATATGCTGCATTTTGCTGGATTTTCACGATTTCAGCGACAGTCATACCTCAAGAATAATGCACGAATTTCATCTTTTTAGAATCCTTATGATAAACATTATTGCCATTTAATTTAGGCAAAGTGATAACGAATTTTGAAGTATTGACATGTATGAGATAGAAGAAAGTATTGGGATTGGTACATCCGACTAGTTTTTCTTTGAACAGGGCTTTAACATTACTGCAGACGTATAAAAAAGATAGTTGTTATAGTATTCAGAATGTGTAGGAAAGTGCGCTATATCTATGCTGTATGCATAATTTTTCGTTCTTGTTGATTTTTTCTTTGAATAGGGTAGTAACATTACTGCAGATGGATAAACAAGTAATTAAATTTAAAAAATGAAGAAACCCGACTGAATAAAATCCAACTATAGGCGCAGATACGAGTGAAACACATAACCCTTCTTTTCAGTCGGGTAATAATAAAATCTAATCGTTTTATAGATTGTTTTATTCGATAGGTATCAAATCTATCTTCCAATATTACATCAGCTTTAATCGAGGTACCGTGGCCGAGCGGTCTAAAGCGCTGGTTTAAGAAAGCTGTCTCTTCGGAGGCGTGGGTTCGAATCCCACCGCTGCCAAAATGAAGATTTTGCTAATAATATTCTTTTTTTCCCGTAAAAGCCAATAAATTAAGCAGTTTCCACTTAAAGATTTCTTTTCGAGATATACGAAATATTTTGGCGATAATTAAAATTCATTTCAGAAGAATAATTTTATTCCGCGTTCAAAGTGGCTAAATGAGGAAATTTAATTTTTAAATTATCATTTATTAAAATATTCAGAATCATAGGTTATTTTCAAACCCGTGTTACAATAACAGAAGATTCTAATGGACATTTTTAAGGTAAAAAAAATACGTGTTCTCAAATTGTGCATGCATTAGTATAATCACGGGCTGAACAGATCTCGTGCTGCAGTTCCACGGCAAAAATTACTTATAAAAATACAGGTACGCCAGATAATTGTATAAATAAATGAGTTTTTTTTATGTTTAATTCTAATTTCTTGTAATAATATATTAAATTTAAAAAATTAAAAATCTCGACAGCGTAAAAACGAAATATTTAATTATTTCTCATCAATATGAAACTATTTTTTATATTACTTATTTTTTTTTTATTTACTTGTATTGATGACTTTTAAGTTGTGCTTAATTATTAGTTAATATCTACAAACAATCTTTTGATGAGGCCTATAGATGTCTATTATGAAGGTTAAAGTTACAGTAAAGGTAGCGATCCAAAGTACACAACTTCCATGTTGTGTAATATTTAAACGGAGCTTCTGGCTACAAAATGGTCAATGAAACGTCGTCTTCATTTTGAAAGTCCTATCCAATGATATGCCACTCAATAGGGTGCGTAATTTTTTTTTTCGTCTCTACCACCATTTTGTATTTTACGGCCGCCATTTTGAATTTATAAAAAAAAACCTATCCTATAACCATCGGAAGATTAAGACGAATCGATAGAAACCTCATTCATAAAAATCCATCCAGCCGTTGGGATGTTTCGAGGGTATAAAGAAATCCACATACACAGATACGCGTGAAACACATAACCCTTCTTTTCAGTCGGGTAAAAAGATAGTTGTTATAGTATATTCAGAATGTGTTGGAAAGTGCGCTATAATCTATGTTGTATGCATAAATTTTCCTTTTTTTTAAATTTCTTCTATATTTAGAAGAAGATATTGGATTCATGAAAATTTTCGACTTCCGGTTTTCGCGGATTTACTCGTTTTAGGGGTCAGAGATTCCAAAAAACAAGTTTTTACAAAATGTCTGTGTGTGATCCTGTTTCTCTGTCTGTCTGTCTTTACGTGACACAAGTATTGAGGGCGCTCTATCTCAAGAACTAATGCACGGAATTGAATAAAAAATATATTTAGGGAGTCCCTGATATAGATTGGTGCTGATTAGTTTTAGGTGTAAATAGTCCAGAAGGGGGCGCTGCTATGCTGCATCTTGCAGGATTTCCGCAGTAGCTCTATCTCAAGCACTACTGCACGGATTTCTATAAAACGTCAGATTCGGTTACTCCTTGATATGAGATGGTGCTGTTTACGCTTGGGTGCAAATCGCCCAAAAGATGGCGCTGCTACGCTGCATTTTACAGGATTTACACTATTTTCGCAGAATCTCTATCTCAAAAACTAATGCAGACATTTTCATCAAACTTCGAATTCAGTTAGTCCTTTATATGAAATTATGCTGACGATGTGTTGGTGTAAATCGCCCATTAGGTGGCGCTGCTGTGCTGCATTTAGAACGATTTCCTCAATAGCTCTATCTCAAGAACTAATGCACGAATTTTCATCAAACTTCAGATTCAAGTATACCTTGATTAATATTACTGCTGATTATGTGTTGGTGCAAATCGTTCAACAGGTGGCGCTGCTAAGCTGCATTTCTCATGATTTGCGCAATAGCTCTATCTCAAGAACTAATGCACGAATTTTCTTCAAATTTTATATTCAGAAGACGTTGACATAAGTTGATAATGATTAGGTTCTGGTGTAAATCATCCTATATGCTGCATTTTGCTGGATTTTCACGATTTCAGCGACAGTCATACCTCAAGAATAATGCACGAATTTCATCTTTTTAGAATCCTTATGATAAACATTATTGCCATTTAATTTAGGCAAAGTGATAACGAATTTTGAAGTATTGACATGTATGAGATAGAAGAAAGTATTGGGATTGGTACATCCGACTAGTTTTTCTTTGAATAGGGCTTTAACATTACGGCAGACGTATAAAAAAGATAGTTGTTATAGTATTCAGAATGTGTAGGAAAGTGCGCTATATCTATGCTGTATGCATAATTTTTCGTTCTTGTTGATTTTTTCTTTGAATAGGGTAGTAACATTACTGCAGATGGATAAACAAGTAATTAAATTTAAAAAATGAAGAAACCCGACTGAATAAAATCCAACTATAGGCGCAGATACGAGTGAAACACATAACCCTTCTTTTCAGTCGGGTAATAATAAAATCTAATCGTTTTATAGATTGTTTTATTCGATAGGTATCAAATCTATCTTCCAATATTACATCAGCTTTAATCGAGGTACCGTGGCCGAGCGGTCTAAAGCGCTGGTTTAAGAAAGCTGTCTCTTCGGAGGCGTGGGTTCGAATCCCACCGCTGCCAAAATGAAGATTTTGCTAATAATATTCTTTTTTTCCCGTAAAAGCCAATAAATTAAGCAGTTTCCACTTAAAGATTTCTTTTCGAGATATACGAAATATTTTGGCGATAATTAAAATTCATTTCAGAAGAATAATTTTATTCCGCGTTCAAAGTGGCTAAATGAGGAAATTTAATTTTTAAATTATCATTTATTAAAATATTCAGAATCATAGGTTATTTTCAAACCCGTGTTACAATAACAGAAGATTCTAATGGACATTTTTAAGGTAAAAAAAATACGTGTTCTCAAATTGTGCATGCATTAGTATAATCACGGGCTGAACAGATCTCGTGCTGCAGTTCCACGGCAAAAATTACTTATAAAAATACAGGTACGCCAGATAATTGTATAAATAAATGAGTTTTTTTTATGTTTAATTCTAATTTCTTGTAATAATATATTAAATTTTAAAAATTAAAAATCTCGACAGCGTAAAAAGCGAAATATTTAATTATTTCTCATCAATATGAAACTATTTTTTATATTACTTATTTTTTTTTTATTTACTTGTATTGATGACTTTTAAGTTGTGCTTAATTATTAGTTAATATCTACAAACAATCTTTTGATGAGGCCTATAGATGTCTATTATGAAGGTTAAAGTTACAGTAAAGGTAGCGATCCAAAGTACACAACTTCCATGTTGTGTAATATTTAAACGGAGCTTCTGGCTACAAAATGGTCAATGAAACGTCGTCTTCATTTTGAAAGTCCTATCCAATGATATGCCACTCAATAGGGTGCGTAATTTTTTTTTTCGTCTCTACCACCATTTTGTATTTTACGGCCGCCATTTTGAATTTATAAAAAAAAACCTATCCTATAACCATCGGAAGATTAAGACGAATCGATAGAAACCTCATTCATAAAAATCCATCCAGCCGTTGGGATGTTTCGAGGGTATAAAGAAATCCACATACACAGATACGCGTGAAACACATAACCCTTCTTTTCAGTCGGGTAAAAAGATAGTTGTTATAGTATATTCAGAATGTGTTGGAAAGTGCGCTATAATCTATGTTGTATGCATAAATTTTCATTTTTTTTAAATTTCTTCTATATTTAGAAGAAGATATTGGATTCATGAAAATTTTCGACTTCCGGTTTTCGCGGATTTACTCGTTTTAGGGGTCAGAGATTCCAAAAAACAAGTTTTTACAAAATGTCTGTGTGTGATCCTGTTTCTCTGTCTGTCTGTCTTTACGTGACACAAGTATTGAGGGCGCTCTATCTCAAGAACTAATGCACGGAATTGAATAAAAAATATATTTAGGGAGTCCCTGATATAGATTGGTGCTGATTAGTTTTAGGTGTAAATAGTCCAGAAGGGGGCGCTGCTATGCTGCATCTTGCAGGATTTCCGCAGTAGCTCTATCTCAAGCACTACTGCACGGATTTCTATAAAACGTCAGATTCGGTTACTCCTTGATATGAGATGGTGCTGTTTACGCTTGGGTGCAAATCGCCCAAAAGATGGCGCTGCTACGCTGCATTTTACAGGATTTACACTATTTTCGCAGAATCTCTATCTCAAAAACTAATGCAGACATTTTCATCAAACTTCGAATTCAGTTAGTCCTTTATATGAAATTATGCTGACGATGTGTTGGTGTAAATCGCCCATTAGGTGGCGCTGCTGTGCTGCATTTAGAACGATTTCCTCAATAGCTCTATCTCAAGAACTAATGCACGAATTTTCATCAAACTTCAGATTCAAGTATACCTTGATTAATATTACTGCTGATTATGTGTTGGTGCAAATCGTTCAACAGGTGGCGCTGCTAAGCTGCATTTCTCATGATTTGCGCAATAGCTCTATCTCAAGAACTAATGCACGAATTTTCTTCAAATTTTATATTCAGAAGACGTTGACATAAGTTGATAATGATTAGGTTCTGGTGTAAATCATCCTATATGCTGCATTTTGCTGGATTTTCACGATTTCAGCGACAGTCATACCTCAAGAATAATGCACGAATTTCATCTTTTTAGAATCCTTATGATAAACATTATTGCCATTTAATTTAGGCAAAGTGATAACGAATTTTGAAGTATTGACATGTATGAGATAGAAGAAAGTATTGGGATTGGTACATCCGACTAGTTTTTCTTTGAATAGGGCTTTAACATTACTGCAGACGTATAAAAAAGATAGTTGTTATAGTATTCAGAATGTGTAGGAAAGTGCGCTATATCTATGCTGTATGCATAATTTTTCGTTCTTGTTGATTTTTTCTTTGAATAGGGTAGTAACATTACTGCAGATGGATAAACAAGTAATTAAATTTAAAAAATGAAGAAACCCGACTGAATAAAATCCAACTATAGGCGCAGATACGAGTGAAACACATAACCCTTCTTTTCAGTCGGGTAATAATAAAATCTAATCGTTTTATAGATTGTTTTATTCGATAGGTATCAAATCTATCTTCCAATATTACATCAGCTTTAATCGAGGTACCGTGGCCGAGCGGTCTAAAGCGCTGGTTTAAGAAAGCTGTCTCTTCGGAGGCGTGGGTTCGAATCCCACCGCTGCCAAAATGAAGATTTTGCTAATAATATTCTTTTTTTCCCGTAAAAGCCAATAAATTAAGCAGTTTCCACTTAAAGATTTCTTTTCGAGATATACGAAATATTTTGGCGATAATTAAAATTCATTTCAGAAGAATAATTTTATTCCGCGTTCAAAGTGGCTAAATGAGGAAATTTAATTTTTAAATTATCATTTATTAAAATATTCAGAATCATAGGTTATTTTCAAACCCGTGTTACAATAACAGAAGATTCTAATGGACATTTTTAAGGTAAAAAAAATACGTGTTCTCAAATTGTGCATGCATTAGTATAATCACGGGCTGAACAGATCTCGTGCTGCAGTTCCACGGCAAAAATTACTTATAAAAATACAGGTACGCCAGATAATTGTATAAATAAATGAGTTTTTTTTATGTTTAATTCTAATTTCTTGTAATAATATATTAAATTTTAAAAATTAAAAATCTCGACAGCGTAAAAAGCGAAATATTTAATTATTTCTCATCAATATGAAACTATTTTTTATATTACTTATTTTTTTTTTATTTACTTGTATTGATGACTTTTAAGTTGTGCTTAATTATTAGTTAATATCTACAAACAATCTTTTGATGAGGCCTATAGATGTCTATTATGAAGGTTAAAGTTACAGTAAAGGTAGCGATCCAAAGTACACAACTTCCATGTTGTGTAATATTTAAACGGAGCTTCTGGCTACAAAATGGTCAATGAAACGTCGTCTTCATTTTGAAAGTCCTATCCAATGATATGCCACTCAATAGGGTGCGTAATTTTTTTTTTCGTCTCTACCACCATTTTGTATTTTACGGCCGCCATTTTGAATTTATAAAAAAAAACCTATCCTATAACCATCGGAAGATTAAGACGAATCGATAGAAACCTCATTCATAAAAATCCATCCAGCCGTTGGGATGTTTCGAGGGTATAAAGAAATCCACATACACAGATACGCGTGAAACACATAACCCTTCTTTTCAGTCGGGTAAAAAGATAGTTGTTATAGTATATTCAGAATGTGTTGGAAAGTGCGCTATAATCTATGTTGTATGCATAAATTTTCATTTTTTTTAAATTTCTTCTATATTTAGAAGAAGATATTGGATTCATGAAAATTTTCGACTTCCGGTTTTCGCGGATTTACTCGTTTTAGGGGTCAGAGATTCCAAAAAACAAGTTTTTACAAAATGTCTGTGTGTGATCCTGTTTCTCTGTCTGTCTGTCTTTACGTGACACAAGTATTGAGGGCGCTCTATCTCAAGAACTAATGCACGGAATTGAATAAAAAATATATTTAGGGAGTCCCTGATATAGATTGGTGCTGATTAGTTTTAGGTGTAAATAGTCCAGAAGGGGGCGCTGCTATGCTGCATCTTGCAGGATTTCCGCAGTAGCTCTATCTCAAGCACTACTGCACGGATTTCTATAAAACGTCAGATTCGGTTACTCCTTGATATGAGATGGTGCTGTTTACGCTTGGGTGCAAATCGCCCAAAAGATGGCGCTGCTACGCTGCATTTTACAGGATTTACACTATTTTCGCAGAATCTCTATCTCAAAAACTAATGCAGACATTTTCATCAAACTTCGAATTCAGTTAGTCCTTTATATGAAATTATGCTGACGATGTGTTGGTGTAAATCGCCCATTAGGTGGCGCTGCTGTGCTGCATTTAGAACGATTTCCTCAATAGCTCTATCTCAAGAACTAATGCACGAATTTTCATCAAACTTCAGATTCAAGTATACCTTGATTAATATTACTGCTGATTATGTGTTGGTGCAAATCGTTCAACAGGTGGCGCTGCTAAGCTGCATTTCTCATGATTTGCGCAATAGCTCTATCTCAAGAACTAATGCACGAATTTTCTTCAAATTTTATATTCAGAAGACGTTGACATAAGTTGATAATGATTAGGTTCTGGTGTAAATCATCCTATATGCTGCATTTTGCTGGATTTTCACGATTTCAGCGACAGTCATACCTCAAGAATAATGCACGAATTTCATCTTTTTAGAATCCTTATGATAAACATTATTGCCATTTAATTTAGGCAAAGTGATAACGAATTTTGAAGTATTGACATGTATGAGATAGAAGAAAGTATTGGGATTGGTACATCCGACTAGTTTTTCTTTGAATAGGGCTTTAACATTACTGCAGACGTATAAAAAAGATAGTTGTTATAGTATTCAGAATGTGTAGGAAAGTGCGCTATATCTATGCTGTATGCATAATTTTTCGTTCTTGTTGATTTTTTCTTTGAATAGGGTAGTAACATTACTGCAGATGGATAAACAAGTAATTAAATTTAAAAAATGAAGAAACCCGACTGAATAAAATCCAACTATAGGCGCAGATACGAGTGAAACACATAACCCTTCTTTTCAGTCGGGTAATAATAAAATCTAATCGTTTTATAGATTGTTTTATTCGATAGGTATCAAATCTATCTTCCAATATTACATCAGCTTTAATCGAAGTACCGTGGCAGAGCGGTCTAAAGCGCTGGTTTAAGAAACCTGTCTCTTCGGAGGCGTGGGTTCGAATCCCACCGCTGCCAAAATGAAGATTTTGCTAATAATATTCTTTTTTTCCCGTAAAAGCCAATAAATTAAGCAGTTTCCACTTAAAGATTTCTTTTCGAGATATACGAAATATTTTGGCGATAATTAAAATTCATTTCAGAAGAATAATTTTATTCCGCGTTCAAAGTGGCTAAATGAGGAAATTTAATTTTTAAATTATCATTTATTAAAATATTCAGAATCATAGGTTATTTTCAAACCCGTGTTACAATAACAGAAGATTCTAATGGACATTTTTAAGGTAAAAAAAATACGTGTTCTCAAATTGTGCATGCATTAGTATAATCACGGGCTGAACAGATCTCGTGCTGCAGTTCCACGGCAAAAATTACTTATAAAAATACAGGTACGCCAGATAATTGTATAAATAAATGAGTTTTTTTTATGTTTAATTCTAATTTCTTGTAATAATATATTAAATTTAAAAAATTAAAAATCTCGACAGCGTAAAAAGCGAAATATTTAATTATTTCTCATCAATATGAAACTATTTTTTATATTACTTATTTTTTTTTTATTTACTTGTATTGATGACTTTTAAGTTGTGCTTAATTATTAGTTAATATCTACAAACAATCTTTTGATGAGGCCTATAGATGTCTATTATGAAGGTTAAAGTTACAGTAAAGGTAGCGATCCAAAGTACACAACTTCCATGTTGTGTAATATTTAAACGGAGCTTCTGGCTACAAAATGGTCAATGAAACGTCGTCTTCATTTTGAAAGTCCTATCCAATGATATGCCACTCAATAGGGTGCGTAATTTTTTTTTTCGTCTCTACCACCATTTTGTATTTTACGGCCGCCATTTTGAATTTATAAAAAAAAACCTATCCTATAACCATCGGAAGATTAAGACGAATCGATAGAAACCTCATTCATAAAAATCCATCCAGCCGTTGGGATGTTTCGAGGGTATAAAGAAATCCACATACACAGATACGCGTGAAACACATAACCCTTCTTTTCAGTCGGGTAAAAAGATAGTTGTTATAGTATATTCAGAATGTGTTGGAAAGTGCGCTATAATCTATGTTGTATGCATAAATTTTCATTTTTTTTAAATTTCTTCTATATTTAGAAGAAGATATTGGATTCATGAAAATTTTCGACTTCCGGTTTTCGCGGATTTACTCGTTTTAGGGGTCAGAGATTCCAAAAAACAAGTTTTTACAAAATGTCTGAGTGTGATCCTGTTTCTCTGTCTGTCTGTCTTTACGTGACACAAGTATTGAGGGCGCTCTATCTCAAGAACTAATGCACGGAATTGAATAAAAAATATATTTAGGGAGTCCCTGATATAGATTGGTGCTGATTAGTTTTAGGTGTAAATAGTCCAGAAGGGGGCGCTGCTATGCTGCATCTTGCAGGATTTCCGCAGTAGCTCTATCTCAAGCACTACTGCACGGATTTCTATAAAACGTCAGATTCGGTTACTCCTTGATATGAGATGGTGCTGTTTACGCTTGGGTGCAAATCGCCCAAAAGATGGCGCTGCTACGCTGCATTTTACAGGATTTACACTATTTTCGCAGAATCTCTATCTCAAAAACTAATGCAGACATTTTCATCAAACTTCGAATTCAGTTAGTCCTTTATATGAAATTATGCTGACGATGTGTTGGTGTAAATCGCCCATTAGGTGGCGCTGCTGTGCTGCATTTAGAACGATTTCCTCAATAGCTCTATCTCAAGAACTTATGCACGAATTTTCATCAAACTTCAGATTCAAGTATACCTTGATTAATATTACTGCTGATTATGTGTTGGTGCAAATCGTTCAACAGGTGGCGCTGCTAAGCTGCATTTCTCATGATTTGCGCAATAGCTCTATCTCAAGAACTAATGCACGAATTTTCTTCAAATTTTATATTCAGAAGACGTTGACATAAGTTGATAATGATTAGGTTCTGGTGTAAATCATCCTATATGCTGCATTTTGCTGGATTTTCACGATTTCAGCGACAGTCATACCTCAAGAATAATGCACGAATTTCATCTTTTTAGAATCCTTATGATAAACATTATTGCCATTTAATTTAGGAAAAGTGATAACGAATTTTGAAGTATTGACATGTATGAGATAGAAGAAAGTATTGGGATTGGTACATCCGACTAGTTTTTCTTTGAATAGGGCTTTAACATTACTGCAGACGTATAAAAAAGATAGTTGTTATAGTATTCAGAATGTGTAGGAAAGTGCGCTATATCTATGCTGTATGCATAATTTTTCGTTCTTGTTGATTTTTTCTTTGAATAGGGTAGTAACATTACTGCAGATGGATAAACAAGTAATTAAATTTAAAAAATGAAGAAACCCGACTGAATAAAATCCAACTATAGGCGCAGATACGAGTGAAACACATAACCCTTCTTTTCAGTCGGGTAATAATAAAATCTAATCGTTTTATAGATTGTTTTATTCGATAGGTATCAAATCTATCTTCCAATATTACATCAGCTTTAATCGAGGTACCGTGGCCGAGCGGTCTAAAGCGCTGGTTTAAGAAACCTGTCTCTTCGGAGGCGTGGGTTCGAATCCCACCGCTGCCAAAATGAAGATTTTGCTAATAATATTCTTTTTTTCCCGTAAAAGCCAATAAATTAAGCAGTTTCCACTTAAAGATTTCTTTTCGAGATATACGAAATATTTTGGCGATAATTAAAATTCATTTCAGAAGAATAATTTTATTCCGCGTTCAAAGTGGCTAAATGAGGAAATTTAATTTTTAAATTATCATTTATTAAAATATTCAGAATCATAGGTTATTTTCAAACCCGTGTTACAATAACAGAAGATTCTAATGGACATTTTTAAGGTAAAAAAAATACGTGTTCTCAAATTGTGCATGTATTAGTATAATCACGGGCTGAACAGATCTCGTGCTGCAGTTCCACGGCAAAAATTACTTATAAAAATACAGGTACGCCAGATAATTGTATAAATAAATGAGTTTTTTTTATATTTAATTCTAATTTCTTGTAATAATATATTAAATTTTAAAAATTAAAAATCTCGACAGCGTAAAAAGCGAAATATTTAATTATTTCTCATCAATATGAAACTATTTTTTATATTACTTATTTTTTTTTTATTTACTTGTATTGATGACTTTTAAGTTGTGCTTAATTATTAGTTAATATCTACAAACAATCTTTTGATGAGGCCTATAGATGTCTATTATGAAGGTTAAAGTTACAGTAAAGGTAGCGATCCAAAGTACACAACTTCCATGTTGTGTAATATTTAAACGGAGCTTCTGGCTACAAAATGGTCAATGAAACGTCGTCTTCATTTTGAAAGTCCTATCCAATGATATGCCACTCAATAGGGTGCGTAATTTTTTTTTCGTCTCTACCACCATTTTGTATTTTACGGCCGCCATTTTGAATTTATAAAAAAAAAACCTATCCTATAACCATCGGAAGATTAAGACGAATCGATAGAAACCTCATTCATAAAAATCCATCCAGCCGTTGGGATGTTTCGAGGGTATAAAGAAATCCACATACACAGATACGCGTGAAACACATAACCCTTCTTTTCAGTCGGGTAAAAAGATAGTTGTTATAGTATATTCAGAATGTGTTGGAAAGTGCGCTATAATCTATGTTGTATGCATAAATTTTCATTTTTTTTAAATTTCTTCTATATTTAGAAGAAGATATTGGATTCATGAAAATTTTCGACTTCCGGTTTTCGCGGATTTACTCGTTTTAGGGGTCAGAGATTCCAAAAAACAAGTTTTTACAAAATGTCTGTGTGTGATCCTGTTTCTCTGTCTGTCTGTCTTTACGTGACACAAGTATTGAGGGCGCTCTATCTGAGGAACTAATGCACGGAATTGAATAAAAAATATATTTAGAGAGTCCCTGATATAGATTGGTGCTGATTAGTTTTAGGTGTAAATAGTCCAGAAGGGGGCGCTGCTATGCTGCATCTTGCAGGATTTCCGCAGTAGCTCTATCTCAAGCACTACTGCACGGATTTTTATAAAACGTCAGATTCGGTTACTCCTTGATATGAGATGGTGCTGTTTACGCTTGGGTGCAAATCGCCCAAAAGATGGCGCTGCTACGCTGCATTTTACAGGATTTACTCTATTTTCGCAGAAGCTCTATCTCAAAAACTAATGCAGACATTTTCATCAAACTTCGAATACAGTTAGTCCTTTATATGAAATTATGCTGACGATGTGTTGGTGTAAATCGCCCATTAGGTGGCGCTGCTGTGCTGCATTTAGAACGATTTCCTCAATAGCTCTATCTCAAGAACTAATGCACGAATTTTCATCAAACTTCAGATTCAAGTATACCTTGATTAATATTACTGCTGATTATGTGTTGGTGCAAATCGTTCAACAGGTGGCGCTGTTAAGCTGCATTTCTCATGATTTGCGCAATAGCTCTATCTCAAGAACTAATGCACGAATTTTCTTCAAATTTTATATTCAGAATACGTTGACATAAGTTGATAATGATTAGGTTCTGGTGTAAATCATCCTATATGTGGCGCTGCTATGCTGCATTTTGCTGGATTTTCAGGATTTCAGCGACAGTCATACCTCAAGAATAATGCACGAATTTCATCTTTTTAGAATCCTTATGATAACATTATTGCCATTTAATTTAGGCAAAGTGATAACGAATTTTGAAGTATTGACATGTATGAGATAGAAGAAAGTATTGGGATTGGTACATCCGACTAGTTTTTCTTTGAATAGGGCTTTAACATTACTGCAGACGTATAAAAAAGATAGTTATTATAGTATTCAGAATGTGTAGGAAAGTGCGCTATATCTATGCTGTATGCATAATTTTTCGTTCTTGTTGATTTTTTCTTTGAATAGGGTAGTAACATTACTGCAGATGGATAAACAAGTAATTAAATTTAAAAAATGAAGAAACCCGACTGAATAAAATCCAACTATAGGCGCAGATACGAGTGAAACACATAACCCTTCTTTTCAGTCGGGTAATAATAAAATCTAATCGTTTTATAGATTGTTTTATTCGATAGGTATCAAATCTATCTTCCAATATTACATCAGCTTTAATCGAAGTACCGTGGCAGAGCGGTCTAAAGCGCTGGTTTAAGAAACCTGTCTCTTCGGAGGCGTGGGTTCGAATCCCACCGCTGCCAAAATGAAGATTTTGCTAATAATATTCTTTTTTTCCCGTAAAAGCCAATAAATTAAGCAGTTTCCACTTAAAGATTTCTTTTCGAGATATACGAAATATTTTGGCGATAATTAAAATTCATTTCAGAAGAATAATTTTATTCCGCGTTCAAAGTGGCTAAATGAGGAAATTTAATTTTTAAATTATCATTTATTAAAATATTCAGAATCATAGGTTATTTTCAAACCCGTGTTACAATAACAGAAGATTCTAATGGACATTTTTAAGGTAAAAAAAATACGTGTTCTCAAATTGTGCATGCATTAGTATAATCACGGGCTGAACAGATCTCGTGCTGCAGTTCCACGGCAAAAATTACTTATAAAAATACAGGTACGCCAGATAATTGTATAAATAAATGAGTTTTTTTTATGTTTAATTCTAATTTCTTGTAATAATATATTAAATTTAAAAAATTAAAAATCTCGACAGCGTAAAAAGCGAAATATTTAATTATTTCTCATCAATATGAAACTATTTTTTATATTACTTATTTTTTTTTTATTTACTTGTATTGATGACTTTTAAGTTGTGCTTAATTATTAGTTAATATCTACAAACAATCTTTTGATGAGGCCTATAGATGTCTATTATGAAGGTTAAAGTTACAGTAAAGGTAGCGATCCAAAGTACACAACTTCCATGTTGTGTAATATTTAAACGGAGCTTCTGGCTACAAAATGGTCAATGAAACGTCGTCTTCATTTTGAAAGTCCTATCCAATGATATGCCACTCAATAGGGTGCGTAATTTTTTTTTCGTCTCTACCACCATTTTGTATTTTACGGCCGCCATTTTGAATTTATAAAAAAAAACCTATCCTATAACCATCGGAAGATTAAGACGAATCGATAGAAACCTCATTCATAAAAATCCATCCAGCCGTTGGGATGTTTCGAGGGTATAAAGAAATCCACATACACAGATACGCGTGAAACACATAACCCTTCTTTTCAGTCGGGTAAAAAGATAGTTGTTATAGTATATTCAGAATGTGTTGGAAAGTGCGCTATAATCTATGTTGTATGCATAAATTTTCATTTTTTTTAAATTTCTTCTATATTTAGAAGAAGATATTGGATTCATGAAAATTTTCGACTTCCGGTTTTCGCGGATTTACTCGTTTTAGGGGTCAGAGATTCCAAAAAACAAGTTTTTACAAAATGTCTGTGTGTGATCCTGTTTCTCTGTCTGTCTGTCTTTACGTGACACAAGTATTGAGGGCGCTCTATCTCAAGAACTAATGCACGGAATTGAATAAAAAATATATTTAGAGAGTCCCTGATATAGATTGGTGCTGATTAGTTTTAGGTGTAAATAGTCCAGAAGGGGGCGCTGCTATGCTGCATCTTGCAGGATTTCCGCAGTAGCTCTATCTCAAGCACTACTGCACGGATTTTTATAAAACGTCAGATTCGGTTACTCCTTGATATGAGATGGTGCTGTTTACGCTTGGGTGCAAATCGCCCAAAAGATGGCGCTGCTACGCTGCATTTTACAGGATTTACACTATTTTCGCAGAAGCTCTATCTCAAAAACTAATGCAGACATTTTCATCAAACTTCGAATTCAGTTAGTCCTTTATATGAAATTATGCTGACGATGTGTTGGTGTAAATCGCCCATTAGGTGGCGCTGCTGTGCTGCATTTAGAACGATTTCCTCAATAGCTCTATCTCAAGAACTAATGCACGAATTTTCATCAAACTTCAGATTCAAGTATACCTTGATTAATATTACTGCTGATTATGTGTTGGTGCAAATCGTTCAACAGGTGGCGCTGCTAAGCTGCATTTCTCATGATTTGCGCAATAGCTCTATCTCAAGAACTAATGCACGAATTTTCTTCAAATTTTATATTCAGAATACGTTGACATAAGTTGATAATGATTAGGTTCTGGTGTAAATCATCCTATATGTGGCGCTGCTATGCTGCATTTTGCTGGATTTTCAGGATTTCAGCGACAGTCATACCTCAAGAATAATGCACGAATTTCATCTTTTTAGAATCCTTATGATAAACATTATTGCCATTTAATTTAGGCAAAGTGATAACGAATTTTGAAGTATTGACATGTATGAGATAGAAGAAAGTATTGGGATTGGTACATCCGACTAGTTTTTCTTTGAATAGGGCTTTAACATTACTGCAGACGTATAAAAAAGATAGTTGTTATAGTATTCAGAATGTGTAGGAAAGTGCGCTATATCTATGCTGTATGCATAATTTTTCGTTCTTGTTGATTTTTTCTTTGAATAGGGTAGTAACATTACTGCAGATGGATAAACAAGTAATTAAATTTAAAAAATGAAGAAACCCGACTGAATAAAATCCAACTATAGGCGCAGATACGAGTGAAACACATAACCCTTCTTTTCAGTCGGGTAATAATAAAATCTAATCGTTTTATAGATTGTTTTATTCGATAGGTATCAAATCTATCTTCCAATATTACATCAGCTTTAATCGAGGTACCGTGGCCGAGCGGTCTAAAGCGCTGGTTTAAGAAAGCTGTCTCTTCGGAGGCGTGGGTTCGAATCCCACCGCTGCCAAAATGAAGATTTTGCTAATAATATTCTTTTTTTCCCGTAAAAGCCAATAAATTAAGCAGTTTCCACTTAAAGATTTCTTTTCGAGATATACGAAATATTTTGGCGATAATTAAAATTCATTTCAGAAGAATAATTTTATTCCGCGTTCAAAGTGGCTAAATGAGGAAATTTAATTTTTAAATTATCATTTATTAAAATATTCAGAATCATAGGTTATTTTCAAACCCGTGTTACAATAACAGAAGATTCTAATGGACATTTTTAAGGTAAAAAAAATACGTGTTCTCAAATTGTGCATGCATTAGTATAATCACGGGCTGAACAGATCTCGTGCTGCAGTTCCACGGCAAAAATTACTTATAAAAATACAGGTACGCCAGATAATTGTATAAATAAATGAGTTTTTTTTATGTTTAATTCTAATTTCTTGTAATAATATATTAAATTTTAAAAATTAAAAATCTCGACAGCGTAAAAAGCGAAATATTTAATTATTTCTCATCAATATGAAACTATTTTTTATATTACTTATTTTTTTTTTATTTACTTGTATTGATGACTTTTAAGTTGTGCTTAATTATTAGTTAATATCTACAAACAATCTTTTGATGAGGCCTATAGATGTCTATTATGAAGGTTAAAGTTACAGTAAAGGTAGCGATCCAAAGTACACAACTTCCATGTTGTGTAATATTTAAACGGAGCTTCTGGCTACAAAATGGTCAATGAAACGTCGTCTTCATTTTGAAAGTCCTATCCAATGATATGCCACTCAATAGGGTGCGTAATTTTTTTTTTCGTCTCTACCACCATTTTGTATTTTACGGCCGCCATTTTGAATTTATAAAAAAAAACCTATCCTATAACCATCGGAAGATTAAGACGAATCGATAGAAACCTCATTCATAAAAATCCATCCAGCCGTTGGGATGTTTCGAGGGTATAAAGAAATCCACATACACAGATACGCGTGAAACACATAACCCTTCTTTTCAGTCGGGTAAAAAGATAGTTGTTATAGTATATTCAGAATGTGTTGGAAAGTGCGCTATAATCTATGTTGTATGCATAAATTTTCATTTTTTTTAAATTTCTTCTATATTTAGAAGAAGATATTGGATTCATGAAAATTTTCGACTTCCGGTTTTCGCGGATTTACTCGTTTTAGGGGTCAGAGATTCCAAAAAACAAGTTTTTACAAAATGTCTGTGTGTGATCCTGTTTCTCTGTCTGTCTGTCTTTACGTGACACAAGTATTGAGGGCGCTCTATCTCAAGAACTAATGCACGGAATTGAATAAAAAATATATTTAGGGAGTCCCTGATATAGATTGGTGCTGATTAGTTTTAGGTGTAAATAGTCCAGAAGGGGGCGCTGCTATGCTGCATCTTGCAGGATTTCCGCAGTAGCTCTATCTCAAGCACTACTGCACGGATTTCTATAAAACGTCAGATTCGGTTACTCCTTGATATGAGATGGTGCTGTTTACGCTTGGGTGCAAATCGCCCAAAAGATGGCGCTGCTACGCTGCATTTTACAGGATTTACACTATTTTCGCAGAATCTCTATCTCAAAAACTAATGCAGACATTTTCATCAAACTTCGAATTCAGTTAGTCCTTTATATGAAATTATGCTGACGATGTGTTGGTGTAAATCGCCCATTAGGTGGCGCTGCTGTGCTGCATTTAGAACGATTTCCTCAATAGCTCTATCTCAAGAACTAATGCACGAATTTTCATCAAACTTCAGATTCAAGTATACCTTGATTAATATTACTGCTGATTATGTGTTGGTGCAAATCGTTCAACAGGTGGCGCTGCTAAGCTGCATTTCTCATGATTTGCGCAATAGCTCTATCTCAAGAACTAATGCACGAATTTTCTTCAAATTTTATATTCAGAAGACGTTGACATAAGTTGATAATGATTAGGTTCTGGTGTAAATCATCCTATATGCTGCATTTTGCTGGATTTTCACGATTTCAGCGACAGTCATACCTCAAGAATAATGCACGAATTTCATCTTTTTAGAATCCTTATGATAAACATTATTGCCATTTAATTTAGGCAAAGTGATAACGAATTTTGAAGTATTGACATGTATGAGATAGAAGAAAGTATTGGGATTGGTACATCCGACTAGTTTTTCTTTGAATAGGGCTTTAACATTACTGCAGACGTATAAAAAAGATAGTTGTTATAGTATTCAGAATGTGTAGGAAAGTGCGCTATATCTATGCTGTATGCATAATTTTTCGTTCTTGTTGATTTTTTCTTTGAATAGGGTAGTAACATTACTGCAGATGGATAAACAAGTAATTAAATTTAAAAAATGAAGAAACCCGACTGAATAAAATCCAACTATAGGCGCAGATACGAGTGAAACACATAACCCTTCTTTTCAGTCGGGTAATAATAAAATCTAATCGTTTTATAGATTGTTTTATTCGATAGGTATCAAATCTATCTTCCAATATTACATCAGCTTTAATCGAAGTACCGTGGCAGAGCGGTCTAAAGCGCTGGTTTAAGAAACCTGTCTCTTCGGAGGCGTGGGTTCGAATCCCACCGCTGCCAAAATGAAGATTTTGCTAATAATATTCTTTTTTTCCCGTAAAAGCCAATAAATTAAGCAGTTTCCACTTAAAGATTTCTTTTCGAGATATACGAAATATTTTGGCGATAATTAAAATTCATTTCAGAAGAATAATTTTATTCCGCGTTCAAAGTGGCTAAATGAGGAAATTTAATTTTTAAATTATCATTTATTAAAATATTCAGAATCATAGGTTATTTTCAAACCCGTGTTACAATAACAGAAGATTCTAATGGACATTTTTAAGGTAAAAAAAATACGTGTTCTCAAATTGTGCATGCATTAGTATAATCACGGGCTGAACAGATCTCGTGCTGCAGTTCCACGGCAAAAATTACTTATAAAAATACAGGTACGCCAGATAATTGTATAAATAAATGAGTTTTTTTTATGTTTAATTCTAATTTCTTGTAATAATATATTAAATTTAAAAAATTAAAAATCTCGACAGCGTAAAAAGCGAAATATTTAATTATTTCTCATCAATATGAAACTATTTTTTATATTACTTATTTTTTTTTTATTTACTTGTATTGATGACTTTTAAGTTGTGCTTAATTATTAGTTAATATCTACAAACAATCTTTTGATGAGGCCTATAGATGTCTATTATGAAGGTTAAAGTTACAGTAAAGGTAGCGATCCAAAGTACACAACTTCCATGTTGTGTAATATTTAAACGGAGCTTCTGGCTACAAAATGGTCAATGAAACGTCGTCTTCATTTTGAAAGTCCTATCCAATGATATGCCACTCAATAGGGTGCGTAATTTTTTTTTTCGTCTCTACCACCATTTTGTATTTTACGGCCGCCATTTTGAATTTATAAAAAAAAACCTATCCTATAACCATCGGAAGATTAAGACGAATCGATAGAAACCTCATTCATAAAAATCCATCCAGCCGTTGGGATGTTTCGAGGGTATAAAGAAATCCACATACACAGATACGCGTGAAACACATAACCCTTCTTTTCAGTCGGGTAAAAAGATAGTTGTTATAGTATATTCAGAATGTGTTGGAAAGTGCGCTATAATCTATGTTGTATGCATAAATTTTCATTTTTTTTAAATTTCTTCTATATTTAGAAGAAGATATTGGATTCATGAAAATTTTCGACTTCCGGTTTTCGCGGATTTACTCGTTTTAGGGGTCAGAGATTCCAAAAAACAAGTTTTTACAAAATGTCTGAGTGTGATCCTGTTTCTCTGTCTGTCTGTCTTTACGTGACACATGTATTGAGGGCGCTCTATCTCAAGAACTAATGCACGGAATTGAATAAAAAATATATTTAGGGAGTCCCTGATATAGATTGGTGCTGATTAGTTTTAGGTGTAAATAGTCCAGAAGGGGGCGCTGCTATGCTGCATCTTGCAGGATTTCCGCAGTAGCTCTATCTCAAGCACTACTGCACGGATTTCTATAAAACGTCAGATTCGGTTACTCCTTGATATGAGATGGTGCTGTTTACGCTTGGGTGCAAATCGCCCAAAAGATGGCGCTGCTACGCTGCATTTTACAGGATTTACACTATTTTCGCAGAATCTCTATCTCAAAAACTAATGCAGACATTTTCATCAAACTTCGAATTCAGTTAGTCCTTTATATGAAATTATGCTGACGATGTGTTGGTGTAAATCGCCCATTAGGTGGCGCTGCTGTGCTGCATTTAGAACGATTTCCTCAATAGCTCTATCTCAAGAACTTATGCACGAATTTTCATCAAACTTCAGATTCAAGTATACCTTGATTAATATTACTGCTGATTATGTGTTGGTGCAAATCGTTCAACAGGTGGCGCTGCTAAGCTGCATTTCTCATGATTTGCGCAATAGCTCTATCTCAAGAACTAATGCACGAATTTTCTTCAAATTTTATATTCAGAAGACGTTGACATAAGTTGATAATGATTAGGTTCTGGTGTAAATCATCCTATATGCTGCATTTTGCTGGATTTTCACGATTTCAGCGACAGTCATACCTCAAGAATAATGCACGAATTTCATCTTTTTAGAATCCTTATGATAAACATTATTGCCATTTAATTTAGGAAAAGTGATAACGAATTTTGAAGTATTGACATGTATGAGATAGAAGAAAGTATTGGGATTGGTACATCCGACTAGTTTTTCTTTGAATAGGGCTTTAACATTACTGCAGACGTATAAAAAAGATAGTTGTTATAGTATTCAGAATGTGTAGGAAAGTGCGCTATATCTATGCTGTATGCATAATTTTTCGTTCTTGTTGATTTTTTCTTTGAATAGGGTAGTAACATTACTGCAGATGGATAAACAAGTAATTAAATTTAAAAAATGAAGAAACCCGACTGAATAAAATCCAACTATAGGCGCAGATACGAGTGAAACACATAACCCTTCTTTTCAGTCGGGTAATAATAAAATCTAATCGTTTTATAGATTGTTTTATTCGATAGGTATCAAATCTATCTTCCAATATTACATCAGCTTTAATCGAGGTACCGTGGCCGAGCGGTCTAAAGCGCTGGTTTAAGAAACCTGTCTCTTCGGAGGCGTGGGTTCGAATCCCACCGCTGCCAAAATGAAGATTTTGCTAATAATATTCTTTTTTTCCCGTAAAAGCCAATAAATTAAGCAGTTTCCACTTAAAGATTTCTTTTCGAGATATACGAAATATTTTGGCGATAATTAAAATTCATTTCAGAAGAATAATTTTATTCCGCGTTCAAAGTGGCTAAATGAGGAAATTTAATTTTTAAATTATCATTTATTAAAATATTCAGAATCATAGGTTATTTTCAAACCCGTGTTACAATAACAGAAGATTCTAATGGACATTTTTAAGGTAAAAAAAATACGTGTTCTCAAATTGTGCATGTATTAGTATAATCACGGGCTGAACAGATCTCGTGCTGCAGTTCCACGGCAAAAATTACTTATAAAAATACAGGTACGCCAGATAATTGTATAAATAAATGAGTTTTTTTTATATTTAATTCTAATTTCTTGTAATAATATATTAAATTTTAAAAATTAAAAATCTCGACAGCGTAAAAAGCGAAATATTTAATTATTTCTCATCAATATGAAACTATTTTTTATATTACTTATTTTTTTTTTATTTACTTGTATTGATGACTTTTAAGTTGTGCTTAATTATTAGTTAATATCTACAAACAATCTTTTGATGAGGCCTATAGATGTCTATTATGAAGGTTAAAGTTACAGTAAAGGTAGCGATCCAAAGTACACAACTTCCATGTTGTGTAATATTTAAACGGAGCTTCTGGCTACAAAATGGTCAATGAAACGTCGTCTTCATTTTGAAAGTCCTATCCAATGATATGCCACTCAATAGGGTGCGTAATTTTTTTTTCGTCTCTACCACCATTTTGTATTTTACGGCCGCCATTTTGAATTTATAAAAAAAAAACCTATCCTATAACCATCGGAAGATTAAGACGAATCGATAGAAACCTCATTCATAAAAATCCATCCAGCCGTTGGGATGTTTCGAGGGTATAAAGAAATCCACATACACAGATACGCGTGAAACACATAACCCTTCTTTTCAGTCGGGTAAAAAGATAGTTGTTATAGTATATTCAGAATGTGTTGGAAAGTGCGCTATAATCTATGTTGTATGCATAAATTTTCATTTTTTTTAAATTTCTTCTATATTTAGAAGAAGATATTGGATTCATGAAAATTTTCGACTTCCGGTTTTCGCGGATTTACTCGTTTTAGGGGTCAGAGATTCCAAAAAACAAGTTTTTACAAAATGTCTGTGTGTGATCCTGTTTCTCTGTCTGTCTGTCTTTACGTGACACAAGTATTGAGGGCGCTCTATCTGAGGAACTAATGCACGGAATTGAATAAAAAATATATTTAGAGAGTCCCTGATATAGATTGGTGCTGATTAGTTTTAGGTGTAAATAGTCCAGAAGGGGGCGCTGCTATGCTGCATCTTGCAGGATTTCCGCAGTAGCTCTATCTCAAGCACTACTGCACGGATTTTTATAAAACGTCAGATTCGGTTACTCCTTGATATGAGATGGTGCTGTTTACGCTTGGGTGCAAATCGCCCAAAAGATGGCGCTGCTACGCTGCATTTTACAGGATTTACTCTATTTTCGCAGAAGCTCTATCTCAAAAACTAATGCAGACATTTTCATCAAACTTCGAATACAGTTAGTCCTTTATATGAAATTATGCTGACGATGTGTTGGTGTAAATCGCCCATTAGGTGGCGCTGCTGTGCTGCATTTAGAACGATTTCCTCAATAGCTCTATCTCAAGAACTAATGCACGAATTTTCATCAAACTTCAGATTCAAGTATACCTTGATTAATATTACTGCTGATTATGTGTTGGTGCAAATCGTTCAACAGGTGGCGCTGTTAAGCTGCATTTCTCATGATTTGCGCAATAGCTCTATCTCAAGAACTAATGCACGAATTTTCTTCAAATTTTATATTCAGAATACGTTGACATAAGTTGATAATGATTAGGTTCTGGTGTAAATCATCCTATATGTGGCGCTGCTATGCTGCATTTTGCTGGATTTTCAGGATTTCAGCGACAGTCATACCTCAAGAATAATGCACGAATTTCATCTTTTTAGAATCCTTATGATAACATTATTGCCATTTAATTTAGGCAAAGTGATAACGAATTTTGAAGTATTGACATGTATGAGATAGAAGAAAGTATTGGGATTGGTACATCCGACTAGTTTTTCTTTGAATAGGGCTTTAACATTACTGCAGACGTATAAAAAAGATAGTTATTATAGTATTCAGAATGTGTAGGAAAGTGCGCTATATCTATGCTGTATGCATAATTTTTCGTTCTTGTTGATTTTTTCTTTGAATAGGGTAGTAACATTACTGCAGATGGATAAACAAGTAATTAAATTTAAAAAATGAAGAAACCCGACTGAATAAAATCCAACTATAGGCGCAGATACGAGTGAAACACATAACCCTTCTTTTCAGTCGGGTAATAATAAAATCTAATCGTTTTATAGATTGTTTTATTCGATAGGTATCAAATCTATCTTCCAATATTACATCAGCTTTAATCGAAGTACCGTGGCAGAGCGGTCTAAAGCGCTGGTTTAAGAAACCTGTCTCTTCGGAGGCGTGGGTTCGAATCCCACCGCTGCCAAAATGAAGATTTTGCTAATAATATTCTTTTTTTCCCGTAAAAGCCAATAAATTAAGCAGTTTCCACTTAAAGATTTCTTTTCGAGATATACGAAATATTTTGGCGATAATTAAAATTCATTTCAGAAGAATAATTTTATTCCGCGTTCAAAGTGGCTAAATGAGGAAATTTAATTTTTAAATTATCATTTATTAAAATATTCAGAATCATAGGTTATTTTCAAACCCGTGTTACAATAACAGAAGATTCTAATGGACATTTTTAAGGTAAAAAAAATACGTGTTCTCAAATTGTGCATGCATTAGTATAATCACGGGCTGAACAGATCTCGTGCTGCAGTTCCACGGCAAAAATTACTTATAAAAATACAGGTACGCCAGATAATTGTATAAATAAATGAGTTTTTTTTATGTTTAATTCTAATTTCTTGTAATAATATATTAAATTTAAAAAATTAAAAATCTCGACAGCGTAAAAAGCGAAATATTTAATTATTTCTCATCAATATGAAACTATTTTTTATATTACTTATTTTTTTTTTATTTACTTGTATTGATGACTTTTAAGTTGTGCTTAATTATTAGTTAATATCTACAAACAATCTTTTGATGAGGCCTATAGATGTCTATTATGAAGGTTAAAGTTACAGTAAAGGTAGCGATCCAAAGTACACAACTTCCATGTTGTGTAATATTTAAACGGAGCTTCTGGCTACAAAATGGTCAATGAAACGTCGTCTTCATTTTGAAAGTCCTATCCAATGATATGCCACTCAATAGGGTGCGTAATTTTTTTTTCGTCTCTACCACCATTTTGTATTTTACGGCCGCCATTTTGAATTTATAAAAAAAAACCTATCCTATAACCATCGGAAGATTAAGACGAATCGATAGAAACCTCATTCATAAAAATCCATCCAGCCGTTGGGATGTTTCGAGGGTATAAAGAAATCCACATACACAGATACGCGTGAAACACATAACCCTTCTTTTCAGTCGGGTAAAAAGATAGTTGTTATAGTATATTCAGAATGTGTTGGAAAGTGCGCTATAATCTATGTTGTATGCATAAATTTTCATTTTTTTTAAATTTCTTCTATATTTAGAAGAAGATATTGGATTCATGAAAATTTTCGACTTCCGGTTTTCGCGGATTTACTCGTTTTAGGGGTCAGAGATTCCAAAAAACAAGTTTTTACAAAATGTCTGTGTGTGATCCTGTTTCTCTGTCTGTCTGTCTTTACGTGACACAAGTATTGAGGGCGCTCTATCTCAAGAACTAATGCACGGAATTGAATAAAAAATATATTTAGAGAGTCCCTGATATAGATTGGTGCTGATTAGTTTTAGGTGTAAATAGTCCAGAAGGGGGCGCTGCTATGCTGCATCTTGCAGGATTTCCGCAGTAGCTCTATCTCAAGCACTACTGCACGGATTTTTATAAAACGTCAGATTCGGTTACTCCTTGATATGAGATGGTGCTGTTTACGCTTGGGTGCAAATCGCCCAAAAGATGGCGCTGCTACGCTGCATTTTACAGGATTTACACTATTTTCGCAGAAGCTCTATCTCAAAAACTAATGCAGACATTTTCATCAAACTTCGAATTCAGTTAGTCCTTTATATGAAATTATGCTGACGATGTGTTGGTGTAAATCGCCCATTAGGTGGCGCTGCTGTGCTGCATTTAGAACGATTTCCTCAATAGCTCTATCTCAAGAACTAATGCACGAATTTTCATCAAACTTCAGATTCAAGTATACCTTGATTAATATTACTGCTGATTATGTGTTGGTGCAAATCGTTCAACAGGTGGCGCTGCTAAGCTGCATTTCTCATGATTTGCGCAATAGCTCTATCTCAAGAACTAATGCACGAATTTTCTTCAAATTTTATATTCAGAATACGTTGACATAAGTTGATAATGATTAGGTTCTGGTGTAAATCATCCTATATGTGGCGCTGCTATGCTGCATTTTGCTGGATTTTCAGGATTTCAGCGACAGTCATACCTCAAGAATAATGCACGAATTTCATCTTTTTAGAATCCTTATGATAAACATTATTGCCATTTAATTTAGGCAAAGTGATAACGAATTTTGAAGTATTGACATGTATGAGATAGAAGAAAGTATTGGGATTGGTACATCCGACTAGTTTTTCTTTGAATAGGGCTTTAACATTACTGCAGACGTATAAAAAAGATAGTTGTTATAGTATTCAGAATGTGTAGGAAAGTGCGCTATATCTATGCTGTATGCATAATTTTTCGTTCTTGTTGATTTTTTCTTTGAATAGGGTAGTAACATTACTGCAGATGGATAAACAAGTAATTAAATTTAAAAAATGAAGAAACCCGACTGAATAAAATCCAACTATAGGCGCAGATACGAGTGAAACACATAACCCTTCTTTTCAGTCGGGTAATAATAAAATCTAATCGTTTTATAGATTGTTTTATTCGATAGGTATCAAATCTATCTTCCAATATTACATCAGCTTTAATCGAAGTACCGTGGCAGAGCGGTCTAAAGCGCTGGTTTAAGAAACCTGTCTCTTCGGAGGCGTGGGTTCGAATCCCACCGCTGCCAAAATGAAGATTTTGCTAATAATATTCTTTTTTTCCCGTAAAAGCCAATAAATTAAGCAGTTTCCACTTAAAGATTTCTTTTCGAGATATACGAAATATTTTGGCGATAATTAAAATTCATTTCAGAAGAATAATTTTATTCCGCGTTCAAAGTGGCTAAATGAGGAAATTTAATTTTTAAATTATCATTTATTAAAATATTCAGAATCATAGGTTATTTTCAAACCCGTGTTACAATAACAGAAGATTCTAATGGACATTTTTAAGGTAAAAAAAATACGTGTTCTCAAATTGTGCATGCATTAGTATAATCACGGGCTGAACAGATCTCGTGCTGCAGTTCCACGGCAAAAATTACTTATAAAAATACAGGTACGCCAGATAATTGTATAAATAAATGAGTTTTTTTTATGTTTAATTCTAATTTCTTGTAATAATATATTAAATTTAAAAAATTAAAAATCTCGACAGCGTAAAAAGCGAAATATTTAATTATTTCTCATCAATATGAAACTATTTTTTATATTACTTATTTTTTTTTTATTTACTTGTATTGATGACTTTTAAGTTGTGCTTAATTATTAGTTAATATCTACAAACAATCTTTTGATGAGGCCTATAGATGTCTATTATGAAGGTTAAAGTTACAGTAAAGGTAGCGATCCAAAGTACACAACTTCCATGTTGTGTAATATTTAAACGGAGCTTCTGGCTACAAAATGGTCAATGAAACGTCGTCTTCATTTTGAAAGTCCTATCCAATGATATGCCACTCAATAGGGTGCGTAATTTTTTTTTTCGTCTCTACCACCATTTTGTATTTTACGGCCGCCATTTTGAATTTATAAAAAAAAACCTATCCTATAACCATCGGAAGATTAAGACGAATCGATAGAAACCTCATTCATAAAAATCCATCCAGCCGTTGGGATGTTTCGAGGGTATAAAGAAATCCACATACACAGATACGCGTGAAACACATAACCCTTCTTTTCAGTCGGGTAATAATAAAATCTAATCGTTTTATAGATTGTTTTATTCGATAGGTATCAAATCTATCTTCCAATATTACATCAGCTTTAATCGAAGTACCGTGGCAGAGCGGTCTAAAGCGCTGGTTTAAGAAACCTGTCTCTTCGGAGGCGTGGGTTCGAATCCCACCGCTGCCAAAATGAAGATTTTGCTAATAATATTCTTTTTTTCCCGTAAAAGCCAATAAATTAAGCAGTTTCCACTTAAAGATTTCTTTTCGAGATATACGAAATATTTTGGCGATAATTAAAATTCATTTCAGAAGAATAATTTTATTCCGCGTTCAAAGTGGCTAAATGAGGAAATTTAATTTTTAAATTATCATTTATTAAAATATTCAGAATCATAGGTTATTTTCAAACCCGTGTTACAATAACAGAAGATTCTAATGGACATTTTTAAGGTAAAAAAAATACGTGTTCTCAAATTGTGCATGCATTAGTATAATCACGGGCTGAACAGATCTCGTGCTGCAGTTCCACGGCAAAAATTACTTATAAAAATACAGGTACGCCAGATAATTGTATAAATAAATGAGTTTTTTTTATGTTTAATTCTAATTTCTTGTAATAATATATTAAATTTAAAAAATTAAAAATCTCGACAGCGTAAAAAGCGAAATATTTAATTATTTCTCATCAATATGAAACTATTTTTTATATTACTTATTTTTTTTTTATTTACTTGTATTGATGACTTTTAAGTTGTGCTTAATTATTAGTTAATATCTACAAACAATCTTTTGATGAGGCCTATAGATGTCTATTATGAAGGTTAAAGTTACAGTAAAGGTAGCGATCCAAAGTACACAACTTCCATGTTGTGTAATATTTAAACGGAGCTTCTGGCTACAAAATGGTCAATGAAACGTCGTCTTCATTTTGAAAGTCCTATCCAATGATATGCCACTCAATAGGGTGCGTAATTTTTTTTTTCGTCTCTACCACCATTTTGTATTTTACGGCCGCCATTTTGAATTTATAAAAAAAAACCTATCCTATAACCATCGGAAGATTAAGACGAATCGATAGAAACCTCATTCATAAAAATCCATCCAGCCGTTGGGATGTTTCGAGGGTATAAAGAAATCCACATACACAGATACGCGTGAAACACATAACCCTTCTTTTCAGTCGGGTAAAAAGATAGTTGTTATAGTATATTCAGAATGTGTTGGAAAGTGCGCTATAATCTATGTTGTATGCATAAATTTTCATTTTTTTTAAATTTCTTCTATATTTAGAAGAAGATATTGGATTCATGAAAATTTTCGACTTCCGGTTTTCGCGGATTTACTCGTTTTAGGGGTCAGAGATTCCAAAAAACAAGTTTTTACAAAATGTCTGTGTGTGATCCTGTTTCTCTGTCTGTCTGTCTTTACGTGACACAAGTATTGAGGGCGCTCTATCTCAAGAACTAATGCACGGAATTGAATAAAAAATATATTTAGAGAGTCCCTGATATAGATTGGTGCTGATTAGTTTTAGGTGTAAATAGTCCAGAAGGGGGCGCTGCTATGCTGCATCTTGCAGGATTTCCGCAGTAGCTCTATCTCAAGCACTATGCACGGATTTTTATAAAACGTCAGATTCGGTTACTCCTTGATATGAGATGGTGCTGTTTACGCTTGGGTGCAAATCGCCCAAAAGATGGCGCTGCTACGCTGCATTTTACAGAATTTACACTATTTTCGCAGAAGCTCTATCTCAAAAACTAATGCAGACATTTTCATCAAACTTCGAATTCAGTTAGTCCTTTATATGAAATTATGCTGACGATGTGTTGGTGTAAATCGCCCATTAGGTGGCGCTGCTGTGCTGCATTTAGAACGATTTCCTCAATAGCTCTATCTCAAGAACTAATGCACGAATTTTCATCAAACTTCAGATTCAAGTATACCTTGATTAATATTACTGCTGATTATGTGTTGGTGCAAATCGTTCAACAGGTGGCGCTGCTAAGCTGCATTTCTCATGATTTGCGCAATAGCTCTATCTCAAGAACTAATGCACGAATTTTCTTCAAATTTTATATTCAGAATACGTTGACATAAGTTGATAATGATTAGGTTCTGGTGTAAATCATCCTATATGTGGCGCTGCTATGCTGCATTTTGCTGGATTTTCAGAATTTCAGCGACAGTCATACCTCAAGAATAATGCACGAATTTCATCTTTTTAGAATCCTTATGATAAACATTATTGCCATTTAATTTAGGCAAAGTGATAACGAATTTTGAAGTATTGACATGTATGAGATAGAAGAAAGTATTGGGATTGGTACATCCGACTAGTTTTTCTTTGAATAGGGCTTTAACATTACTGCAGACGTATAAAAAAGATAGTTGTTATAGTATTCAGAATGTGTAGGAAAGTGCGCTATATCTATGCTGTATGCATAATTTTTCGTTCTTGTTGATTTTTTCTTTGAATAGGGTAGTAACATTACTGCAGATGGATAAACAAGTAATTAAATTTAAAAAATGAAGAAACCCGACTGAATAAAATCCAACTATAGGCGCAGATACGAGTGAAACACATAACCCTTCTTTTCAGTCGGGTAATAATAAAATCTAATCGTTTTATAGATTGTTTTATTCGATAGGTATCAAATCTATCTTCCAATATTACATCAGCTTTAATCGAGGTACCGTGGACGAGCGGTCTAAAGCGCTGGTTTAAGAAACCTGTCTCTTCGGAGGCGTGGGTTCGAATCCCACCGCTGCCAAAATGAAGATTTTGCTAATAATATTCTTTTTTCCCGTAAAAGCCAATAAATTAAGCAGTTTCCACTTAAAGATTTCTTTTCGAGATATACGAAATATTTTGGCGATAATTAAAATTCATTTCAGAAGAATAATTTTATTCCGCGTTCAAAGTGGCTAAATGAGGAAATTTAATTTTTAAATTATCATTTATTAAAATATTCAGAATCATAGGTTATTTTCAAACCCGTGTTACAATAACAGAAGATTCTAATGGACATTTTTAAGGTAAAAAAAATACGTGTTCTCAAATTGTGCATGTATTAGTATAATCACGGGCTGAACAGATCTCGTGCTGCAGTTCCACGGCAAAAATTACTTATAAAAATACAGGTACGCCAGATAATTGTATAAATAAATGAGTTTTTTTTATGTTTAATTCTAATTTCTTGTAATAATATATTAAATTTTAAAAATTAAAAATCTCGACAGCCTAAAAAGCGAAATATTTAATTATTTCTCATCAATATGAAACTATTTTTTATATTACTTATTTTTTTTTTATTTACTTGTATTGATGACTTTTAAGTTGTGCTTAATTATTAGTTAATATCTACAAACAATCTTTTGATGAGGCCTATAGATGTCTATTATGAAGGTTAAAGTTACAGTAAAGGTAGCGATCCAAAGTACACAACCCAGTGGCTGAGAGGTTCTGCTCTGGAAACTGGTAGACGGGAAGTGCTGGGTTCGATCCCAATCGCGCCCGTCGGCCTAATCGTTCGGAGTTTTCGTGGTTTTCTTCGAACCATGGATTTCCATGCGTTAATACGGGTTAGGTTCCCTTAGAAAGACCCCCACGAAGGGCACTCCCCCTCGGGCCTATATCCCTAGTGTAGATAATCGGCCGTCACAAAATCAACCAACCAACCAACCAAAGTACACAACTTCCATGTTGTGTAATATTTAAACGGAGCTTCTGGCTACAAAATGGTCAATGAAACGTCGTCTTCATTTTGAAAGTCCTATCCAATGATATGCCACTCAATAGGGTGCGTAATTTTTTTTTTCGTCTCTACCACCATTTTGTATTTTACGGCCGCCATTTTGAATTTATAAAAAAAAAACCTATCCTATAACCATCGGAAGATTAAGACGAATCGATAGAAACCTCATTCATAAAAATCCATCCAGCCATTGGGATGTTTCGAGGGTATAAAGAAATCCACATACACAGATACGCGTGAAACACATAACCCTTCTTTTCAGTCGGGTAAAAAGATAGTTGTTATAGTATATTCAGAATGTGTTGGAAAGTGCGCTATAATCTATGTTGTATGCATAAATTTTCATTTTTTTTAAATTTCTTCTATATTTAGAAGAAGATATTGGATTCATGAAAATTTTCGACTTCCGGTTTTCGCGGATTTACTCGTTTTAGGGGTCAGAGATTCCAAAAAACAAGTTTTTACAAAATGTCTGTGTGTGATCCTGTTTCTCTGTCTGTCTGTCTTTACGTGACACAAGTATTGAGGGCGCTCTATCTCAAGAACTAATGCACGGAATTGAATAAAAAATATATTTAGAGAGTCCCTGATATAGATTGGTGCTGATTAGTTTTAGGTGTAAATAGTCCAGAAGGGGGCGCTGCTATGCTGCATCTTGCAGGATTTCCGCAGTAGCTCTATCTCAAGCACTACTGCACGGATTTTTATAAAACGTCAGATTCTGTTACTCCTTGATATGAGATGGTGCTGTTTACGCTTGGGTGCAAATCGCCCAAAAGATGGCGCTGCTACGCTGCATTTTACAGGATTTACACTATTTTCGCAGAAGCTCTATCTCAAAAACTAATGCAGACATTTTCATCAAACTTCGAATTCAGTTAGTCCTTTATATGAAATTATGCTGACGATGTGTTGGTGTAAATCGCCCATTAGGTGGCGCTGCTGTGCTGCATTTAGAACGATTTCCTCAATAGCTCTATCTCAAGAACTAATGCACGAATTTTCATCAAACTTCAGATTCAAGTATATCTTGATTAATATTACTGCTGATTATGTGTTGGTGCAAATCGTTCAACAGGTGGCGCTGCTAAGCTGCATTTCTCATGATTTGCGCAATAGCTCTATCTCAAGAACTAATGCACGAATTTTCTTCAAATTTTATATTCAGAATACGTTGACATAAGTTGATAATGATTAGGTTCTGGTGTAAATCATCCTATATGTGGCGCTGCTATGCTGCATTTTGCTGGATTTTCAGGATTTCAGCGACAGTCATACCTCAAGAATAATGCACGAATTTCATCTTTTTAGAATCCTTATGATAAACATTATTGCCATTTAATTTAGGCAAAGTGATAACGAATTTTGAAGTATTGACATGTATGAGATAGAAGAAAGTATTGGGATTGGTACATCCGACTAGTTTTTCTTTGAATAGGGCTTTAACATTACTGCAGACGTATAAAAAAGATAGTTGTTATAGTATTCAGAATGTGTAGGAAAGTGCGCTATATCTATGCTGTATGCATAATTTTTCGTTCTTGTTGATTTTTTCTTTGAATAGGGTAGTAACATTACTGCAGATGGATAAACAAGTAATTAAATTTAAAAAATGAAGAAACCCGACTGAATAAAATCCAACTATAGGCGCAGATACGAGTGAAACACATAACCCTTCTTTTCAGTCGGGTAATAATAAAATCTAATCGTTTTATAGATTGTTTTATTCGATAGGTATCAAATCTATCTTCCAATATTACATCAGCTTTAATCGAAGTACCGTGGCAGAGCGGTCTAAAGCGCTGGTTTAAGAAACCTGTCTCTTCGGAGGCGTGGGTTCGAATCCCACCGCTGCCAAAATGAAGATTTTGCTAATAATATTCTTTTTTTCCCGTAAAAGCCAATAAATTAAGCAGTTTCCACTTAAAGATTTCTTTTCGAGATATACGAAATATTTTGGCGATAATTAAAATTCATTTCAGAAGAATAATTTTATTCCGCGTTCAAAGTGGCTAAATGAGGAAATTTAATTTTTAAATTATCATTTATTAAAATATTCAGAATCATAGGTTATTTTCAAACCCGTGTTACAATAACAGAAGATTCTAATGGACATTTTTAAGGTAAAAAAAATACGTGTTCTCAAATTGTGCATGCATTAGTATAATCACGGGCTGAACAGATCTCGTGCTGCAGTTCCACGGCAAAAATTACTTATAAAAATACAGGTACGCCAGATAATTGTATAAATAAATGAGTTTTTTTTATGTTTAATTCTAATTTCTTGTAATAATATATTAAATTTAAAAAATTAAAAATCTCGACAGCGTAAAAAGCGAAATATTTAATTATTTCTCATCAATATGAAACTATTTTTTATATTACTTATTTTTTTTTTATTTACTTGTATTGATGACTTTTAAGTTGTGCTTAATTATTAGTTAATATCTACAAACAATCTTTTGATGAGGCCTATAGATGTCTATTATGAAGGTTAAAGTTACAGTAAAGGTAGCGATCCAAAGTACACAACTTCCATGTTGTGTAATATTTAAACGGAGCTTCTGGCTACAAAATGGTCAATGAAACGTCGTCTTCATTTTGAAAGTCCTATCCAATGATATGCCACTCAATAGGGTGCGTAATTTTTTTTTTCGTCTCTACCACCATTTTGTATTTTACGGCCGCCATTTTGAATTTATAAAAAAAAAACCTATCCTATAACCATCGGAAGATTAAGACGAATCGATAGAAACCTCATTCATAAAAATCCATCCAGCCATTGGGATGTTTCGAGGGTATAAAGAAATCCACATATACAGATACGCGTGAAACACATAACCCTTCTTTTCAGTCGGGTAAAAAGATAGTTGTTATAGTATATTCAGAATGTGTTGGAAAGTGCGCTATAATCTATGTTGTATGCATAAATTTTCATTTTTTTTAAATTTCTTCTATATTTAGAAGAAGATATTGGATTCATGAAAATTTTCGACTTCCGGTTTTCGCGGATTTACTCGTTTTAGGGGTCAGAGATTCCAAAAAACAAGTTTTTACAAAATGTCTGTGTGTGATCCTGTTTCTCTGTCTGTCTGTCTTTACGTGACACAAGTATTGAGGGCGCTCTATCTCAAGAACTAATGCACGGAATTGAATAAAAAATATATTTAGAGAGTCCCTGATATAGATTGGTGCTGATTAGTTTTAGGTGTAAATAGTCCAGAAGGGGGCGCTGCTATGCTGCATCTTGCAGGATTTCCGCAGTAGCTCTATCTCAAGCACTACTGCACGGATTTTTATAAAACGTCAGATTCGGTTACTCCTTGATATGAGATGGTGCTGTTTACGCTTGGGTGCAAATCGCCCAAAAGATGGCGCTGCTACGCTGCATTTTACAGGATTTACACTATTTTCGCAGAAGCTCTATCTCAAAATCTAATGCAGACATTTTCATCAAACTTCGAATTCAGTTAGTCCTTTATATGAAATTATGCTGACGATGTGTTGGTGTAAATCGCCCATTAGGTGGCGCTGCTGTGCTGCATTTAGAACGATTTCCTCAATAGCTCTATCTCAAGAACTAATGCACGAATTTTCATCAAACTTCAGATTCAAGTATATCTTGATTAATATTACTGCAGATTATGTGTTGGTGCAAATCGTTCAACAGGTGGCGCTGCTAAGCTGCATTTCTCATGATTTGCGCAATAGCTCTATCTCAAGAACTAATGCACGAATTTTCTTCAAATTTTATATTCAGAATACGTTGACATAAGTTGATAATGATTAGGTTCTGGTGTAAATCATCCTATATGTGGCGCTGCTATGCTGCATTTTGCTGGATTTTCAGGATTTCAGCGACAGTCATACCTCAAGAATAATGCACGAATTTCATCTTTTTAGAATCCTTATGATAAACATTATTGCCATTTAATTTAGGCAAAGTGATAACGAATTTTGAAGTATTGACATGTATGAGATAGAAGAAAGTATTGGGATTGGTACATCCGACTAGTTTTTCTTTGAATAGGGCTTTAACATTACTGCAGACGTATAAAAAAGATAGTTGTTATAGTATTCAGAATGTGTAGGAAAGTGCGCTATATCTATGCTGTATGCATAATTTTTCGTTCTTGTTGATTTTTTCTTTGAATAGGGTAGTAACATTACTGCAGATGGATAAACAAGTAATTAAATTTAAAAAATGAAGAAACCCGACTGAATAAAATCCAACTATAGGCGCAGATACGAGTGAAACACATAACCCTTCTTTTCAGTCGGGTAATAATAAAATCTAATCGTTTTATAGATTGTTTTATTCGATAGGTATCAAATCTATCTTCCAATATTACATCAGCTTTAATCGAAGTACCGTGGCAGAGCGGTCTAAAGCGCTGGTTTAAGAAACCTGTCTCTTCGGAGGCGTGGGTTCGAATCCCACCGCTGCCAAAATGAAGATTTTGCTAATAATATTCTTTTTTTCCCGTAAAAGCCAATAAATTAAGCAGTTTCCACTTAAAGATTTCTTTTCGAGATATACGAAATATTTTGGCGATAATTAAAATTCATTTCAGAAGAATAATTTTATTCCGCGTTCAAAGTGGCTAAATGAGGAAATTTAATTTTTAAATTATCATTTATTAAAATATTCAGAATCATAGGTTATTTTCAAACCCGTGTTACAATAACAGAAGATTCTAATGGACATTTTTAAGGTAAAAAAAATACGTGTTCTCAAATTGTGCATGCATTAGTATAATCACGGGCTGAACAGATCTCGTGCTGCAGTTCCACGGCAAAAATTACTTATAAAAATACAGGTACGCCAGATAATTGTATAAATAAATGAGTTTTTTTTATGTTTAATTCTAATTTCTTGTAATAATATATTAAATTTAAAAAATTAAAAATCTCGACAGCGTAAAAAGCGAAATATTTAATTATTTCTCATCAATATGAAACTATTTTTTATATTACTTATTTTTTTTTTATTTACTTGTATTGATGACTTTAAAGTTGTGCTTAATTATTAGTTAATATCTACAAACAATCTTTTGATGAGGCCTATAGATGTCTATTATGAAGGTTAAAGTTACAGTAAAGGTAGCGATCCAAAGTACACAACTTCCATGTTGTGTAATATTTAAACGGAGCTTCTGGCTACAAAATGGTCAATGAAACGTCGTCTTCATTTTGAAAGTCCTATCCAATGATATGCCACTCAATAGGGTGCGTAATTTTTTTTTTCGTCTCTACCACCATTTTGTATTTTACGGCCGCCATTTTGAATTTATAAAAAAAAACCTATCCTATAACCATCGGAAGATTAAGACGAATCGATAGAAACCTCATTCATAAAAATCCATCCAGCCGTTGGGATGTTTCGAGGGTATAAAGAAATCCACATACACAGATACGCGTGAAACACATAACCCTTCTTTTCAGTCGGGTAAAAAGATAGTTGTTATAGTATATTCAGAATGTGTTGGAAAGTGCGCTATAATCTATGTTGTATGCATAAATTTTCATTTTTTTTAAATTTCTTCTATATTTAGAAGAAGATATTGGATTCATGAAAATTTTCGACTTCCGGTTTTCGCGGATTTACTCGTTTTAGGGGTCAGAGATTCCAAAAAACAAGTTTTTACAAAATGTCTGTGTGTGATCCTGTTTCTCTGTCTGTCTGTCTTTACGTGACACAAGTATTGAGGGCGCTCTATCTCAAGAACTAATGCACGGAATTGAATAAAAAATATATTTAGAGAGTCCCTGATATAGATTGGTGCTGATTAGTTTTAGGTGTAAATAGTCCAGAAGGGGGCGCTGCTATGCTGCATCTTGCAGGATTTCCGCAGTAGCTCTATCTCAAGCACTACTGCACGGATTTCTATAAAACGTCAGATTCGGTTACTCCTTGATATGAGATGGTGCTGTTTACGCTTGGGTGCAAATCGCCCAAAAGATGGCGCTGCTACGCTGCATTTTACAGGATTTACACTATTTTCGCAGAAGCTCTATCTCAAAAACTAATGCAGACATTTTCATCAAACTTCGAATTCAGTTAGTCCTTTATATGAAATTATGCTGACGATGTGTTGGTGTAAATCGCCCATTAGGTGGCGCTGCTGTGCTGCATTTAGAACGATTTCCTCAATAGCTCTATCTCAAGAACTAATGCACGAATTTTCATCAAACTTCAGATTCAAGTATATCTTGATTAATATTACTGCTGATTATGTGTTGGTGCAAATCGTTCAACAGGTGGCGCTGCTAAGCTGCATTTCTCATGATTTGCGCAATAGCTCTATCTCAAGAACTAATGCACGAATTTTCTTCAAATTTTATATTCAGAATACGTTGACATAAGTTGATAATGATTAGGTTCTGGTGTAAATCATCCTATATGTGGCGCTGCTATGCTGCATTTTGCTGGATTTTCAGGATTTCAGCGACAGTCATACCTCAAGAATAATGCACGAATTTCATCTTTTTAGAATCCTTATGATAAACATTATTGCCATTTAATTTAGGCAAAGTGATAACGAATTTTGAAGTATTGACATGTATGAGATAGAAGAAAGTATTGGGATTGGTACATCCGACTAGTTTTTCTTTGAATAGGGCTTTAACATTACTGCAGACGTATAAAAAAGATAGTTGTTATAGTATTCAGAATGTGTAGGAAAGTGCGCTATATCTATGCTGTATGCATAATTTTTCGTTCTTGTTGATTTTTTCTTTGAATAGGGTAGTAACATTACTGCAGATGGATAAACAAGTAATTAAATTTAAAAAATGAAGAAACCCGACTGAATAAAATCCAACTATAGGCGCAGATACGAGTGAAACACATAACCCTTCTTTTCAGTCGGGTAATAATAAAATCTAATCGTTTTATAGATTGTTTTATTCGATAGGTATCAAATCTATCTTCCAATATTACATCAGCTTTAATCGAGGTACCGTGGCCGAGCGGTCTAAAGCGCTGGTTTAAGAAACCTGTCTCTTCGGAGGCGTGGGTTCGAATCCCACCGCTGCCAAAATGAAGATTTTGCTAATAATATTCTTTTTTTTCCGTAAAAGCCAATAAATTAAGCAGTTTCCACTTAAAGATTTCTTTTCGAGATATACGAAATATTTTGGCGATAATTAAAATTCATTTCAGAAGAATAATTTTATTCCGCGTTCAAAGTGGCTAAATGAGGAAATTTAATTTTTAAATTATCATTTATTAAAATATTCAGAATCATAGGTTATTTTCAAACCCGTGTTACAATAACAGAAGATTCTAATGGACATTTTTAAGGTAAAAAAAATACGTGTTCTCAAATTGTGCATGCATTAGTATAATCACGGGATGAACAGATCTCGTGCTGCAGTTCCACGGCAAAAATTACTTATAAAAATACAGGTACGCCAGATAATTGTATAAATAAATGAGTTTTTTTTTATGTTTAATTCTAATTTCTTGTAATAATATATTAAATTTAAAAAATTAAAAATCTCGACAGCGTAAAAACGAAATATTTAATTATTTCTCATCAATATGAAACTATTTTTTATATTACTTATTTTTTTTTTATTTACTTGTATTGATGACTTTTAAGTTGTGCTTAATTATTAGTTAATATCTACAAACAATCTTTTGATGAGGCCTATAGATGTCTATTATGAAGGTTAAAGTTACAGTAAAGGTAGCGATCCAAAGTACACAACTTCCATGTTGTGTAATATTTAAACGGAGCTTCTGACTACAAAATGGTCAATGAAACGTCGTCTTCATTTTGAAAGTCCTATCCAATGATATGCCACTCAATAGGGTGCGTAATTTTTTTTTTCGTCTCTACCACCATTTTGTATTTTACGGCCGCCATTTTGAATTTATAAAAAAAAACCTATCCTATAACCATCGGAAGATTAAGACGAATCGATAGAAACCTCATTCATAAAAATCCATCCAGCCGTTGGGATGTTTCGAGGGTATAAAGAAATCCACATACACAGATACGCGTGAAACACATAACCCTTCTTTTCAGTCGGGTAAAAAGATAGTTGTTATAGTATATTCAGAATGTGTTGGAAAGTGCGCTATAATCTATGTTGTATGCATAAATTTTCATTTTTTTTAAATTTCTTCTATATTTAGAAGAAGATATTGGATTCATGAAAATTTTCGACTTCCGGTTTTCGCGGATTTACTCGTTTTAGGGGTCAGAGATTCCAAAAAACAAGTTTTTACAAAATGTCTGTGTGTGATCCTGTTTCTCTGTCTCTCTGTCTTTACGTGACACAAGTATTGAGGGCGCTCTATCTCAAGAACTAATGCACGGAATTGAATAAAAAATATATTTAGAGAGTCCCTGATATAGATTGGTGCTGATTAGTTTTAGGTGTAAATAGTCCAGAAGGGGGCGCTGCTATGCTGCATCTTGCAGGATTTCCGCAGTAGCTCTATCTCAAGCACTATGCACGGATTTTTATAAAACGTCAGATTCGGTTACTCCTTGATATGAGATGGTGCTGTTTACGCTTGGGTGCAAATCGCCCAAAAGATGGCGCTGCTACGCTGCATTTTACAGGATTTACACTATTTTCGCAGAAGCTCTATCTCAAAAACTAATGCAGACATTTTCATCAAACTTCGAATTCAGTTAGTCCTTTATATGAAATTATGCTGACGATGTGTTGGTGTAAATCGCCCATTAGGTGGCGCTGCTGTGCTGCATTTAGAACGATTTCCTCAATAGCTCTATCTCAAGAACTAATGCACGAATTTTCATCAAACTTCAGATTCAAGTATACCTTGATTAATATTACTGCTGATTATGTGTTGGTGCAAATCGTTCAACAGGTGGCGCTGCTAAGCTGCATTTCTCATGATTTGCGCAATAGCTCTATCTCAAGAACTAATGCACGAATTTTCTTCAAATTTTATATTCAGAATACGTTGACATAAGTTGATAATGATTAGGTTCTGGTGTAAATCATCCTATATGTGGCGCTGCTATGCTGCATTTTGCTGGATTTTCAGGATTTCAGCGACAGTCATACCTCAAGAATAATGCACGAATTTCATCTTTTTAGAATCCTTATGATAAACATTATTGCCATTTAATTTAGGCAAAGTGATAACGAATTTTGAAGTATTGACATGTATGAGATAGAAGAAAGTATTGGGATTGGTACATCCGACTAGTTTTTCTTTGAATAGGGCTTTAACATTACTGCAGACGTATAAAAAAGATAGTTGTTATAGTATTCAGAATGTGTAGGAAAGTGCGCTATATCTATGCTGTATGCATAATTTTTCGTTCTTGTTGATTTTTTCTTTGAATAGGGTAGTAACATTACTGCAGATGGATAAACAAGTAATTAAATTTAAAAAATGAAGAAACCCGACTGAATAAAATCCAACTATAGGCGCAGATACGAGTGAAACACATAACCCTTCTTTTCAGTCGGGTAATAATAAAATCTAATCGTTTTATAGATTGTTTTATTCGATAGGTATCAAATCTATCTTCCAATATTACATCAGCTTTAATCGAGGTACCGTGGACGAGCGGTCTAAAGCGCTGGTTTAAGAAACCTGTCTCTTCGGAGGCGTGGGTTCGAATCCCACCGCTGCCAAAATGAAGATTTTGCTAATAATATTCTTTTTTTCCCGTAAAAGCCAATAAATTAAGCAGTTTCCACTTAAAGATTTCTTTTCGAGATATACGAAATATTTTGGCGATAATTAAAATTCATTTCAGAAGAATAATTTTATTCCGCGTTCAAAGTGGCTAAATGAGGAAATTTAATTTTTAAATTATCATTTATTAAAATATTCAGAATCATAGGTTATTTTCAAACCCGTGTTACAATAACAGAAGATTCTAATGGACATTTTTAAGGTAAAAAAAATACGTGTTCTCAAATTGTGCATGTATTAGTATAATCACGGGCTGAACAGATCTCGTGCTGCAGTTCCACGGCAAAAATTACTTATAAAAATACAGGTACGCCAGATAATTGTATAAATAAATGAGTTTTTTTTATGTTTAATTCTAATTTCTTGTAATAATATATTAAATTTTAAAAATTAAAAATCTCGACAGCGTAAAAAGCGAAATATTTAATTATTTCTCATCAATATGAAACTATTTTTTATATTACTTATTTTTTTTTTATTTACTTGTATTGATGACTTTTAAGTTGTGCTTAATTATTAGTTAATATCTACAAACAATCTTTTGATGAGGCCTATAGATGTCTATTATGAAGGTTAAAGTTACAGTAAAGGTAGCGATCCAAAGTACACAACTTCCATGTTGTGTAATATTTAAACGGAGCTTCTGGCTACAAAATGGTCAATGAAACGTCGTCTTCATTTTGAAAGTCCTATCCAATGATATGCCACTCAATAGGGTGCGTAATTTTTTTTTTCGTCTCTACCACCATTTTGTATTTTACGGCCGCCATTTTGAATTTATAAAAAAAAACCTATCCTATAACCATCGGAAGATTAAGACGAATCGATAGAAACCTCATTCATAAAAATCCATCCAGCCGTTGGGATGTTTCGAGGGTATAAAGAAATCCACATACACAGATACGCGTGAAACACATAACCCTTCTTTTCAGTCGGGTAAAAAGATAGTTGTTATAGTATATTCAGAATGTGTTGGAAAGTGCGCTATAATCTATGTTGTATGCATAAATTTTCATTTTTTTTAAATTTCTTCTATATTTAGAAGAAGATATTGGATTCATGAAAATTTTCGACTTCCGGTTTTCGCGGATTTACTCGTTTTAGGGGTCAGAGATTCCAAAAAACAAGTTTTTACAAAATGTCTGTGTGTGATCCTGTTTCTCTGTCTGTCTGTCTTTACGTGACACAAGTATTGAGGGCGCTCTATCTCAAGAACTAATGCACGGAATTGAATAAAAAATATATTTAGAGAGTCCCTGATATAGATTGGTGCTGATTAGTTTTAGGTGTAAATAGTCCAGAAGGGGGCGCTGCTATGCTGCATCTTGCAGGATTTCCGCAGTAGCTCTATCTCAAGCACTACTGCACGGATTTTTATAAAACGTCAGATTCGGTTACTCCTTGATATGAGATGGTGCTGTTTACGCTGGGTGCAAATCGCCCAAAAGATGGCGCTGCTACGCTGCATTTTACAGGATTTACACTATTTTCGCAGAAGCTCTATCTCAAAAACTAATGCAGACATTTTCATCAAACTTCGAATTCAGTTAGTCCTTTATATGAAATTATGCTGACGATGTGTTGGTGTAAATCGCCCATTAGGTGGCGCTGCTGTGCTGCATTTAGAACGATTTCCTCAATAGCTCTATCTCAAGAACTAATGCACGAATTTTCATCAAACTTCAGATTCAAGTATACCTTGATTAATATTACTGCTGATTATGTGTTGGTGCAAATCGTTCAACAGGTGGCGCTGCTAAGCTGCATTTCTCATGATTTGCGCAATAGCTCTATCTCAAGAACTAATGCACGAATTTTCTTCAAATTTTATATTCAGAAGACGTTGACATAAGTTGATAATGATTAGGTTCTGGTGTAAATCATCCTATATGTGGCGCTGCTATGCTGCATTTTGCTGGATTTTCAGGATTTCAGCGACAGTCATACCTCAAGAATAATGCACGAATTTCATCTTTTTAGAATCCTTATGATAAACATTATTGCCATTTAATTTAGGCAAAGTGATAACGAATTTTGAAGTATTGACATGTATGAGATAGAAGAAAGTATTGGGATTGGTACATCCGACTAGTTTTTCTTTGAATAGGGCTTTAACATTACTGCAGACGTATAAAAAAGATAGTTGTTATAGTATTCAGAATGTGTAGGAAAGTGCGCTATATCTATGCTGTATGCATAATTTTTCGTTCTTGTTGATTTTTTCTTTGAATAGGGTAGTAACATTACTGCAGATGGATAAACAAGTAATTAAATTTAAAAAATGAAGAAACCCGACTGAATAAAATCCATCTATAGGCGCAGATACGAGTGAAACACATAACCCTTCTTTTCAGTCGGGTAATAATAAAATCTAATCGTTTTATAGATTGTTTTATTCGATAGGTATCAAATCTATCTTCCAATATTACATCAGCTTTAATCGAGGTACCGTGGACGAGCGGTCTAAAGCGCTGGTTTAAGAAACCTGTCTCTTCGGAGGCGTGGGTTCGAATCCCACCGCTGCCAAAATGAAGATTTTGCTAATAATATTCTTTTTTTCCCGTAAAAGCCAATAAATTAAGCAGTTTCCACTTAAAGATTTCTTTTCGAGATATACGAAATATTTTGGCGATAATTAAAATTCATTTCAGAAGAATAATTTTATTCCGCGTTCAAAGTGGCTAAATGAGGAAATTTAATTTTTAAATTATCATTTATTAAAATATTCAGAATCATAGGTTATTTTCAAACCCGTGTTACAATAACAGAAGATTCTAATGGACATTTTTAAGGTAAAAAAAATACGTGTTCTCAAATTGTGCATGTATTAGTATAATCACGGGCTGAACAGATCTCGTGCTGCAGTTCCACGGCAAAAATTACTTATAAAAATACAGGTACGCCAGATAATTGTATAAATAAATGAGTTTTTTTTATGTTTAATTCTAATTTCTTGTAATAATATATTAAATTTTAAAAATTAAAAATCTCGACAGCGTAAAAAGCGAAATATTTAATTATTTCTCATCAATATGAAACTATTTTTTATATTACTTATTTTTTTTTTATTTACTTGTATTGATGACTTTTAAGTTGTGCTTAATTATTAGTTAATATCTACAAACAATCTTTTGATGAGGCCTATAGATGTCTATTATGAAGGTTAAAGTTACAGTAAAGGTAGCGATCCAAAGTACACAACTTCCATGTTGTGTAATATTTAAACGGAGCTTCTGGCTACAAAATGGTCAATGAAACGTCGTCTTCATTTTGAAAGTCCTATCCAATGATATGCCACTCAATAGGGTGCGTAATTTTTTTTTTCGTCTCTACCACCATTTTGTATTTTACGGCCGCCATTTTGAATTTATAAAAAAAAACCTATCCTATAACCATCGGAAGATTAAGACGAATCGATAGAAACCTCATTCATAAAAATCCATCCAGCCGTTGGGATGTTTCGAGGGTATAAAGAAATCCACATACACAGATACGCGTGAAACACATAACCCTTCTTTTCAGTCGGGTAAAAAGATAGTTGTTATAGTATATTCAGAATGTGTTGGAAAGTGCGCTATAATCTATGTTGTATGCATAAATTTTCATTTTTTTTAAATTTCTTCTATATTTAGAAGAAGATATTGGATTCATGAAAATTTTCGACTTCCGGTTTTCGCGGATTTACTCGTTTTAGGGGTCAGAGATTCCAAAAAACAAGTTTTTACAAAATGTCTGTGTGTGATCCTGTTTCTCTGTCTCTCTGTCTTTACGTGACACAAGTATTGAGGGCGCTCTATCTCAAGAACTAATGCACGGAATTGAATAAAAAATATATTTAGAGAGTCCCTGATATAGATTGGTGCTGATTAGTTTTAGGTGTAAATAGTCCAGAAGGGGGCGCTGCTATGCTGCATCTTGCAGGATTTCCGCAGTAGCTCTATCTCAAGCACGATGCACGGATTTTTATAAAACGTCAGATTCGGTTACTCCTTGATATGAGATGGTGCTGTTTACGCTTGGGTGCAAATCGCCCAAAAGATGGCGCTGCTACGCTGCATTTTACAGGATTTACACTATTTTCGCAGAAGCTCTATCTCAAAAACTAATGCAGACATTTTCATCAAACTTCGAATTCAGTTAGTCCTTTATATGAAATTATGCTGACGATGTGTTGGTGTAAATCGCCCATTAGGTGGCGCTGCTGTGCTGCATTTAGAACGATTTCCTCAATAGCTGTATCTCAAGAACTAATGCACGAATTTTCATCAAACTTCAGATTCAAGTATACCTTGATTAATATTACTGCTGATTATGTGTTGGTGCAAATCGTTCAACAGGTGGCGCTGCTAAGCTGCATTTCTCATGATTTGCGCAATAGCTCTATCTCAAGAACTAATGCACGAATTTTCTTCAAATTTTATATTCAGAATACGTTGACATAAGTTGATAATGATTAGGTTCTGGTGTAAATCATCCTATATGTGGCGCTGCTATGCTGCATTTTGCTGGATTTTCAGGATTTCAGCGACAGTCATACCTCAAGAATAATGCACGAATTTCATCTTTTTAGAATCCTTATGATAAACATTATTGCCATTTAATTTAGGCAAAGTGATAACGAATTTTGAAGTATTGACATGTATGAGATAGAAGAAAGTATTGGGATTGGTACATCCGACTAGTTTTTCTTTGAATAGGGCTTTAACATTACTGCAGACGTATAAAAAAGATAGTTGTTATAGTATTCAGAATGTGTAGGAAAGTGCGCTATATCTATGCTGTATGCATAATTTTTCGTTCTTGTTGATTTTTTCTTTGAATAGGGTAGTAACATTACTGCAGATGGATAAACAAGTAATTAAATTTAAAAAATGAAGAAACCCGACTGAATAAAATCCAACTATAGGCGCAGATACGAGTGAAACACATAACCCTTCTTTTCAGTCGGGTAATAATAAAATCTAATCGTTTTATAGATTGTTTTATTCGATAGGTATCAAATCTATCTTCCAATATTACATCAGCTTTAATCGAGGTACCGTGGCCGAGCGGTCTAAAGCGCTGGTTTAAGAAACCTGTCTCTTCGGAGGCGTGGGTTCGAATCCCACCGCTGCCAAAATGAAGATTTTGCTAATAATATTCTTTTTTTCCCGTAAAAGCCAATAAATTAAGCAGTTTCCACTTAAAGATTTCTTTTCGAGATATACGAAATATTTTGGCGATAATTAAAATTCATTTCAGAAGAATAATTTTATTCCGCGTTCAAAGTGGCTAAATGAGGAAATTTAATTTTTAAATTATCATTTATTAAAATATTCAGAATCATAGGTTATTTTCAAACCCGTGTTACAATAACAGAAGATTCTAATGGACATTTTTAAGGTAAAAAAAATACGTGTTCTCAAATTGTGCATGCATTAGTATAATCACGGGCTGAACAGATCTCGTGCTGCAGTTCCACGGCAAAAATTACTTATAAAAATACAGGTACGCCAGATAATTGTATAAATAAATGAGTTTTTTTTTATGTTTAATTCTAATTTCTTGTAATAATATATTAAATTTAAAAAATTAAAAATCTCGACAGCGTAAAAACGAAATATTTAATTATTTCTCATCAATATGAAACTATTTTTTATATTACTTATTTTTTTTTTATTTACTTGTATTGATGACTTTTAAGTTGTGCTTAATTATTAGTTAATATCTACAAACAATCTTTTGATGAGGCCTATAGATGTCTATTATGAAGGTTAAAGTTACAGTAAAGGTAGCGATCCAAAGTACACAACTTCCATGTTGTGTAATATTTAAACGGAGCTTCTGGCTACAAAATGGTCAATGAAACGTCGTCTTCATTTTGAAAGTCCTATCCAATGATATGCCACTCAATAGGGTGCGTAATTTTTTTTTTCGTCTCTACCACCATTTTGTATTTTACGGCCGCCATTTTGAATTTATAAAAAAAAACCTATCCTATAACCATCGGAAGATTAAGACGAATCGATAGAAACCTCATTCATAAAAATCCATCCAGCCGTTGGGATGTTTCGAGGGTATAAAGAAATCCACATACACAGATACGCGTGAAACACATAACCCTTCTTTTCAGTCGGGTAAAAAGATAGTTGTTATAGTATATTCAGAATGTGTTGGAAAGTGCGCTATAATCTATGTTGTATGCATAAATTTTCATTTTTTTTAAATTTCTTCTATATTTAGAAGAAGATATTGGATTCATGAAAATTTTCGACTTCCGGTTTTCGCGGATTTACTCGTTTTAGGGGTCAGAGATTCCAAAAAACAAGTTTTTACAAAATGTCTGTGTGTGATCCTGTTTCTCTGTCTCTCTGTCTTTACGTGACACAAGTATTGAGGGCGCTCTATCTCAAGAACTAATGCACGGAATTGAATAAAAAATATATTTAGAGAGTCCCTGATATAGATTGGTGCTGATTAGTTTTAGGTGTAAATAGTCCAGAAGGGGGCGCTGCTATGCTGCATCTTGCAGGATTTCCGCAGTAGCTCTATCTCAAGCACTATGCACGGATTTTTATAAAACGTCAGATTCGGTTACTCCTTGATATGAGATGGTGCTGTTTACGCTTGGGTGCAAATCGCCCAAAAGATGGCGCTGCTACGCTGCATTTTACAGGATTTACACTATTTTCGCAGAAGCTCTATCTCAAAAACTAATGCAGACATTTTCATCAAACTTCGAATTCAGTTAGTCCTTTATATGAAATTATGCTGACGATGTGTTGGTGTAAATCGCCCATTAGGTGGCGCTGCTGTGCTGCATTTAGAACGATTTCCTCAATAGCTGTATCTCAAGAACTAATGCACGAATTTTCATCAAACTTCAGATTCAAGTATACCTTGATTAATATTACTGCTGATTATGTGTTGGTGCAAATCGTTCAACAGGTGGCGCTGCTAAGCTGCATTTCTCATGATTTGCGCAATAGCTCTATCTCAAGAACTAATGCACGAATTTTCTTCAAATTTTATATTCAGAATACGTTGACATAAGTTGATAATGATTAGGTTCTGGTGTAAATCATCCTATATGTGGCGCTGCTATGCTGCATTTTGCTGGATTTTCAGGATTTCAGCGACAGTCATACCTCAAGAATAATGCACGAATTTCATCTTTTTAGAATCCTTATGATAAACATTATTGCCATTTAATTTAGGCAAAGTGATAACGAATTTTGAAGTATTGACATGTATGAGATAGAAGAAAGTATTGGGATTGGTACATCCGACTAGTTTTTCTTTGAATAGGGCTTTAACATTACTGCAGACGTATAAAAAAGATAGTTGTTATAGTATTCAGAATGTGTAGGAAAGTGCGCTATATCTATGCTGTATGCATAATTTTTCGTTCTTGTTGATTTTTTCTTTGAATAGGGTAGTAACATTACTGCAGATGGATAAACAAGTAATTAAATTTAAAAAATGAAGAAACCCGACTGAATAAAATCCAACTATAGGCGCAGATACGAGTGAAACACATAACCCTTCTTTTCAGTCGGGTAATAATAAAATCTAATCGTTTTATAGATTGTTTTATTCGATAGGTATCAAATCTATCTTCCAATATTACATCAGCTTTAATCGAGGTACCGTGGCCGAGCGGTCTAAAGCGCTGGTTTAAGAAACCTGTCTCTTCGGAGGCGTGGGTTCGAATCCCACCGCTGCCAAAATGAAGATTTTGCTAATAATATTCTTTTTTTCCCGTAAAAGCCAATAAATTAAGCAGTTTCCACTTAAAGATTTCTTTTCGAGATATACGAAATATTTTGGCGATAATTAAAATTCATTTCAGAAGAATAATTTTATTCCGCGTTCAAAGTGGCTAAATGAGGAAATTTAATTTTTAAATTATCATTTATTAAAATATTCAGAATCATAGGTTATTTTCAAACCCGTGTTACAATAACAGAAGATTCTAATGGACATTTTTAAGGTAAAAAAAATACGTGTTCTCAAATTGTGCATGCATTAGTATAATCACGGGCTGAACAGATCTCGTGCTGCAGTTCCACGGCAAAAATTACTTATAAAAATACAGGTACGCCAGATAATTGTATAAATAAATGAGTTTTTTTTTATGTTTAATTCTAATTTCTTGTAATAATATATTAAATTTAAAAAATTAAAAATCTCGACAGCGTAAAAACGAAATATTTAATTATTTCTCATCAATATGAAACTATTTTTTATATTACTTATTTTTTTTTTATTTACTTGTATTGATGACTTTTAAGTTGTGCTTAATTATTAGTTAATATCTACAAACAATCTTTTGATGAGGCCTATAGATGTCTATTATGAAGGTTAAAGTTACAGTAAAGGTAGCGATCCAAAGTACACAACTTCCATGTTGTGTAATATTTAAACGGAGCTTCTGGCTACAAAATGGTCAATGAAACGTCGTCTTCATTTTGAAAGTCCTATCCAATGATATGCCACTCAATAGGGTGCGTAATTTTTTTTTTCGTCTCTACCACCATTTTGTATTTTACGGCCGCCATTTTGAATTTATAAAAAAAAACCTATCCTATAACCATCGGAAGATTAAGACGAATCGATAGAAACCTCATTCATAAAAATCCATCCAGCCGTTGGGATGTTTCGAGGGTATAAAGAAATCCACATACACAGATACGCGTGAAACACATAACCCTTCTTTTCAGTCGGGTAAAAAGATAGTTGTTATAGTATATTCAGAATGTGTTGGAAAGTGCGCTATAATCTATGTTGTATGCATAAATTTTCATTTTTTTTAAATTTCTTCTATATTTAGAAGAAGATATTGGATTCATGAAAATTTTCGACTTCCGGTTTTCGCGGATTTACTCGTTTTAGGGGTCAGAGATTCCAAAAAACAAGTTTTTACAAAATGTCTGTGTGTGATCCTGTTTCTCTGTCTGTCTGTCTTTACGTGACACAAGTATTGAGGGCGCTCTATCTCAAGAACTAATGCACGGAATTGAATAAAAAATATATTTAGAGAGTCCCTGATATAGATTGGTGCTGATTAGTTTTAGGTGTAAATAGTCCAGAAGGGGGCGCTGCTATGCTGCATCTTGCAGGATTTCCGCAGTAGCTCTATCTCAAGCACTATGCACGGATTTTTATAAAACGTCAGATTCGGTTACTCCTTGATATGAGATGGTGCTGTTTACGCTTGGGTGCAAATCGCCCAAAAGATGGCGCTGCTACGCTGCATTTTACAGGATTTACACTATTTTCGCAGAAGCTCTATCTCAAAAACTAATGCAGACATTTTCATCAAACTTCGAATTCAGTTAGTCCTTTATATGAAATTATGCTGACGATGTGTTGGTGTAAATCGCCCATTAGGTGGCGCTGCTGTGCTGCATTTAGAACGATTTCCTCAATAGCTCTATCTCAAGAACTAATGCACGAATTTTCATCAAACTTCAGATTCAAGTATACCTTGATTAATATTACTGCTGATTATGTGTTGGTGCAAATCGTTCAACAGGTGGCGCTGCTAAGCTGCATTTCTCATGATTTGCGCAATAGCTCTATCTCAAGAACTAATGCACGAATTTTCTTCAAATTTTATATTCAGAATACGTTGACATAAGTTGATAATGATTAGGTTCTGGTGTAAATCATCCTATATGTGGCGCTGCTATGCTGCATTTTGCTGGATTTTCAGAATTTCAGCGACAGTCATACCTCAAGAATAATGCACGAATTTCATCTTTTTAGAATCCTTATGATAAACATTATTGCCATTTAATTTAGGCAAAGTGATAACGAATTTTGAAGTATTGACATGTATGAGATAGAAGAAAGTATTGGGATTGGTACATCCGACTAGTTTTTCTTTGAATAGGGCTTTAACATTACTGCAGACGTATAAAAAAGATAGTTGTTATAGTATTCAGAATGTGTAGGAAAGTGCGCTATATCTATGCTGTATGCATAATTTTTCGTTCTTGTTGATTTTTTCTTTGAATAGGGTAGTAACATTACTGCAGATGGATAAACAAGTAATTAAATTTAAAAAATGAAGAAACCCGACTGAATAAAATCCAACTATAGGCGCAGATACGAGTGAAACACATAACCCTTCTTTTCAGTCGGGTAATAATAAAATCTAATCGTTTTATAGATTGTTTTATTCGATAGGTATCAAATCTATCTTCCAATATTACATCAGCTTTAATCGAGGTACCGTGGACGAGCGGTCTAAAGCGCTGGTTTAAGAAACCTGTCTCTTCGGAGGCGTGGGTTCGAATCCCACCGCTGCCAAAATGAAGATTTTGCTAATAATATTCTTTTTTTCCCGTAAAAGCCAATAAATTAAGCAGTTTCCACTTAAAGATTTCTTTTCGAGATATACGAAATATTTTGGCGATAATTAAAATTCATTTCAGAAGAATAATTTTATTCCGCGTTCAAAGTGGCTAAATGAGGAAATTTAATTTTTAAATTATCATTTATTAAAATATTCAGAATCATAGGTTATTTTCAAACCCGTGTTACAATAACAGAAGATTCTAATGGACATTTTTAAGGTAAAAAAAATACGTGTTCTCAAATTGTGCATGTATTAGTATAATCACGGGCTGAACAGATCTCGTGCTGCAGTTCCACGGCAAAAATTACTTATAAAAATACAGGTACGCCAGATAATTGTATAAATAAATGAGTTTTTTTTATGTTTAATTCTAATTTCTTGTAATAATATATTAAATTTTAAAAATTAAAAATCTCGACAGCGTAAAAAGCGAAATATTTAATTATTTCTCATCAATATGAAACTATTTTTTATATTACTTATTTTTTTTTTATTTACTTGTATTGATGACTTTTAAGTTGTGCTTAATTATTAGTTAATATCTACAAACAATCTTTTGATGAGGCCTATAGATGTCTATTATGAAGGTTAAAGTTACAGTAAAGGTAGCGATCCAAAGTACACAACTTCCATGTTGTGTAATATTTAAACGGAGCTTCTGGCTACAAAATGGTCAATGAAACGTCGTCTTCATTTTGAAAGTCCTATCCAATGATATGCCACTCAATAGGGTGCGTAATTTTTTTTTTCGTCTCTACCACCATTTTGTATTTTACGGCCGCCATTTTGAATTTATAAAAAAAAACCTATCCTATAACCATCGGAAGATTAAGACGAATCGATAGAAACCTCATTCATAAAAATCCATCCAGCCGTTGGGATGTTTCGAGGGTATAAAGAAATCCACATACACAGATACGCGTGAAACACATAACCCTTCTTTTCAGTCGGGTAAAAAGATAGTTGTTATAGTATATTCAGAATGTGTTGGAAAGTGCGCTATAATCTATGTTGTATGCATAAATTTTCATTTTTTTTAAATTTCTTCTATATTTAGAAGAAGATATTGGATTCATGAAAATTTTCGACTTCCGGTTTTCGCGGATTTACTCGTTTTAGGGGTCAGAGATTCCAAAAAACAAGTTTTTACAAAATGTCTGTGTGTGATCCTGTTTCTCTGTCTGTCTGTCTTTACGTGACACAAGTATTGAGGGCGCTCTATCTCAAGAACTAATGCACGGAATTGAATAAAAAATATATTTAGAGAGTCCCTGATATAGATTGGTGCTGATTAGTTTTAGGTGTAAATAGTCCAGAAGGGGGCGCTGCTATGCTGCATCTTGCAGGATTTCCGCAGTAGCTCTATCTCAAGCACTATGCACGGATTTTTATAAAACGTCAGATTCGGTTACTCCTTGATATGAGATGGTGCTGTTTACGCTTGGGTGCAAATCGCCCAAAAGATGGCGCTGCTACGCTGCATTTTACAGGATTTACACTATTTTCGCAGAAGCTCTATCTCAAAAACTAATGCAGACATTTTCATCAAACTTCGAATTCAGTTAGTCCTTTATATGAAATTATGCTGACGATGTGTTGGTGTAAATCGCCCATTAGGTGGCGCTGCTGTGCTGCATTTAGAACGATTTCCTCAATAGCTCTATCTCAAGAACTAATGCACGAATTTTCATCAAACTTCAGATTCAAGTATACCTTGATTAATATTACTGCTGATTATGTGTTGGTGCAAATCGTTCAACAGGTGGCGCTGCTAAGCTGCATTTCTCATGATTTGCGCAATAGCTCTATCTCAAGAACTAATGCACGAATTTTCTTCAAATTTTATATTCAGAATACGTTGACATAAGTTGATAATGATTAGGTTCTGGTGTAAATCATCCTATATGTGGCGCTGCTATGCTGCATTTTGCTGGATTTTCAGGATTTCAGCGACAGTCATACCTCAAGAATAATGCACGAATTTCATCTTTTTAGAATCCTTATGATAAACATTATTGCCATTTAATTTAGGCAAAGTGATAACGAATTTTGAAGTATTGACATGTATGAGATAGAAGAAAGTATTGGGATTGGTACATCCGACTAGTTTTTCTTTGAATAGGGCTTTAACATTACTGCAGACGTATAAAAAAGATAGTTGTTATAGTATTCAGAATGTGTAGGAAAGTGCGCTATATCTATGCTGTATGCATAATTTTTCGTTCTTGTTGATTTTTTCTTTGAATAGGGTAGTAACATTACTGCAGATGGATAAACAAGTAATTAAATTTAAAAAATGAAGAAACCCGACTGAATAAAATCCAACTATAGGCGCAGATACGAGTGAAACACATAACCCTTCTTTTCAGTCGGGTAATAATAAAATCTAATCGTTTTATAGATTGTTTTATTCGATAGGTATCAAATCTATCTTCCAATATTACATCAGCTTTAATCGAGGTACCGTGGCCGAGCGGTCTAAAGCGCTGGTTTAAGAAACCTGTCTCTTCGGAGGCGTGGGTTCGAATCCCACCGCTGCCAAAATGAAGATTTTGCTAATAATATTCTTTTTTTCCCGTAAAAGCCAATAAATTAAGCAGTTTCCACTTAAAGATTTCTTTTCGAGATATACGAAATATTTTGGCGATAATTAAAATTCATTTCAGAAGAATAATTTTATTCCGCGTTCAAAGTGGCTAAATGAGGAAATTTAATTTTTAAATTATCATTTATTAAAATATTCAGAATCATAGGTTATTTTCAAACCCGTGTTACAATAACAGAAGATTCTAATGGACATTTTTAAGGTAAAAAAAATACGTGTTCTCAAATTGTGCATGCATTAGTATAATCACGGGCTGAACAGATCTCGTGCTGCAGTTCCACGGCAAAAATTACTTATAAAAATACAGGTACGCCAGATAATTGTATAAATAAATGAGTTTTTTTTTATGTTTAATTCTAATTTCTTGTAATAATATATTAAATTTAAAAAATTAAAAATCTCGACAGCGTAAAAACGAAATATTTAATTATTTCTCATCAATATGAAACTATTTTTTATATTACTTATTTTTTTTTTATTTACTTGTAATGATGACTTTTAAGTTGTGCTTAATTATTAGTTAATATCTACAAACAATCTTTTGATGAGGCCTATAGATGTCTATTATGAAGGTTAAAGTTACAGTAAAGGTAGCGATCCAAAGTACACAACTTCCATGTTGTGTAATATTTAAACGGAGCTTCTGGCTACAAAATGGTCAATGAAACGTCGTCTTCATTTTGAAAGTCCTATCCAATGATATGCCACTCAATAGGGTGCGTAATTTTTTTTTTCGTCTGTACCACCATTTTGTATTTTACGGCCGCCATTTTGAATTTATAAAAAAAAACCTATCCTATAACCATCGGAAGATTAAGACGAATCGATAGAAACCTCATTCATAAAAATCCATCCAGCCGTTGGGATGTTTCGAGGGTATAAAGAAATCCACATACACAGATACGCGTGAAACACATAACACTTCTTTTCAGTCGGGTAAAAAGATAGTTGTTATAGTATATTCAGAATGTGTTGGAAAGTGCGCTATAATCTATGTTGTATGCATAAATTTTCATTTTTTTTAAATTTCTTCTATATTTAGAAGAAGATATTGGATTCATGAAAATTTTCGACTTCCGGTTTTCGCGGATTTACTCGTTTTAGGGGTCAGAGATTCCAAAAAACAAGTTTTTACAAAATGTCTGTGTGTGATCCTGTTTCTCTGTCTGTCTGTCTTTACGTGACACAAGTATTGAGGGCGCTCTATCTCAAGAACTAATGCACGGAATTGAATAAAAAATATATTTAGAGAGTCCCTGATATAGATTGGTGCTGATTAGTTTTAGGTGTAAATAGTCCAGAAGGGGGCGCTGCTATGCTGCATCTTGCAGGATTTCCGCAGTAGCTCTATCTCAAGCACTATGCACGGATTTTTATAAAACGTCAGATTCGGTTACTCCTTGATATGAGATGGTGCTGTTTACGCTTGGGTGCAAATCGCCCAAAAGATGGCGCTGCTACGCTGCATTTTACAGAATTTACACTATTTTCGCAGAAGCTCTATCTCAAAAACTAATGCAGACATTTTCATCAAACTTCGAATTCAGTTAGTCCTTTATATGAAATTATGCTGACGATGTGTTGGTGTAAATCGCCCATTAGGTGGCGCTGCTGTGCTGCATTTAGAACGATTTCCTCAATAGCTCTATCTCAAGAACTAATGCACGAATTTTCATCAAACTTCAGATTCAAGTATACCTTGATTAATATTACTGCTGATTATGTGTTGGTGCAAATCGTTCAACAGGTGGCGCTGCTAAGCTGCATTTCTCATGATTTGCGCAATAGCTCTATCTCAAGAACTAATGCACGAATTTTCTTCAAATTTTATATTCAGAATACGTTGACATAAGTTGATAATGATTAGGTTCTGGTGTAAATCATCCTATATGTGGCGCTGCTATGCTGCATTTTGCTGGATTTTCAGAATTTCAGCGACAGTCATACCTCAAGAATAATGCACGAATTTCATCTTTTTAGAATCCTTATGATAAACATTATTGCCATTTAATTTAGGCAAAGTGATAACGAATTTTGAAGTATTGACATGTATGAGATAGAAGAAAGTATTGGGATTGGTACATCCGACTAGTTTTTCTTTGAATAGGGCTTTAACATTACTGCAGACGTATAAAAAAGATAGTTGTTATAGTATTCAGAATGTGTAGGAAAGTGCGCTATATCTATGCTGTATGCATAATTTTTCGTTCTTGTTGATTTTTTCTTTGAATAGGGTAGTAACATTACTGCAGATGGATAAACAAGTAATTAAATTTAAAAAATGAAGAAACCCGACTGAATAAAATCCAACTATAGGCGCAGATACGAGTGAAACACATAACCCTTCTTTTCAGTCGGGTAATAATAAAATCTAATCGTTTTATAGATTGTTTTATTCGATAGGTATCAAATCTATCTTCCAATATTACATCAGCTTTAATCGAGGTACCGTGGACGAGCGGTCTAAAGCGCTGGTTTAAGAAACCTGTCTCTTCGGAGGCGTGGGTTCGAATCCCACCGCTGCCAAAATGAAGATTTTGCTAATAATATTCTTTTTTTCCCGTAAAAGCCAATAAATTAAGCAGTTTCCACTTAAAGATTTCTTTTCGAGATATACGAAATATTTTGGCGATAATTAAAATTCATTTCAGAAGAATAATTTTATTCCGCGTTCAAAGTGGCTAAATGAGGAAATTTAATTTTTAAATTATCATTTATTAAAATATTCAGAATCATAGGTTATTTTCAAACCCGTGTTACAATAACAGAAGATTCTAATGGACATTTTTAAGGTAAAAAAAATACGTGTTCTCAAATTGTGCATGTATTAGTATAATCACGGGCTGAACAGATCTCGTGCTGCAGTTCCACGGCAAAAATTACTTATAAAAATACAGGTACGCCAGATAATTGTATAAATAAATGAGTTTTTTTTATGTTTAATTCTAATTTCTTGTAATAATATATTAAATTTTAAAAATTAAAAATCTCGACAGCGTAAAAAGCGAAATATTTAATTATTTCTCATCAATATGAAACTATTTTTTATATTACTTATTTTTTTTTTATTTACTTGTATTGATGACTTTTAAGTTGTGCTTAATTATTAGTTAATATCTACAAACAATCTTTTGATGAGGCTTATAGATGTCTATTATGAAGGTTAAAGTTACAGTAAAGGTAGCGATCCAAAGTACACAACTTCCATGTTGTGTAATATTTAAACGGAGCTTCTGGCTACAAAATGGTCAATGAAACGTCGTCTTCATTTTGAAAGTCCTATCCAATGATATGCCACTCAATAGGGTGCGTAATTTTTTTTTTCGTCTCTACCACCATTTTGTATTTTACGGCCGCCATTTTGAATTTATAAAAAAAAACCTATCCTATAACCATCGGAAGATTAAGACGAATCGATAGAAACCTCATTCATAAAAATCCATCCAGCCGTTGGGATGTTTCGAGGGTATAAAGAAATCCACATACACAGATACGCGTGAAACACATAACCCTTCTTTTCAGTCGGGTAAAAAGATAGTTGTTATAGTATATTCAGAATATGTTGGAAAGTGCGCTATAATCTATGTTGTATGCATAAATTTTCATTTTTTTTAAATTTCTTCTATATTTAGAAGAAGATATTGGATTCATGAAAATTTTCGACTTCCGGTTTTCGCGGATTTACTCGTTTTAGGGGTCAGAGATTCCAAAAAACAAGTTTTTACAAAATGTCTGTGTGTGATCCTGTTTCTCTGTCTGTCTGTCTTTACGTGACACAAGTATTGAGGGCGCTCTATCTCAAGAACTAATGCACGGAATTGAATAAAAAATATATTTAGAGAGTCCCTGATATAGATTGGTGCTGATTAGTTTTAGGTGTAAATAGTCCAGAAGGGGGCGCTGCTATGCTGCATCTTGCAGGATTTCCGCAGTAGCTCTATCTCAAGCACTACTGCACGGATTTTTATAAAACGTCAGATTCGGTTACTCCTTGATATGAGATGGTGCTGTTTACGCTTGGGTGCAAATCGCCCAAAAGATGGCGCTGCTACGCTGCATTTTACAGGATTTACACTATTTTCGCAGAAGCTCTATCTCAAAAACTAATGCAGACATTTTCATCAAACTTCGAATTCAGTTAGTCCTTTATATGAAATTATGCTGACGATGTGTTGGTGTAAATCGCCCATTAGGTGGCGCTGCTGTGCTGCATTTAGAACGATTTCCTCAATAGCTCTATCTCAAGAACTAATGCACGAATTTTCATCAAACTTCAGATTCAAGTATATCTTGATTAATATTACTGCTGATTATGTGTTGGTGCAAATCGTTCAACAGGTGGCGCTGCTAAGCTGCATTTCTCATGATTTGCGCAATAGCTCTATCTCAAGAACTAATGCACGAATTTTCTTCAAATTTTATATTCAGAATACGTTGACATAAGTTGATAATGATTAGGTTCTGGTGTAAATCATCCTATATGTGGCGCTGCTATGCTGCATTTTGCTGGATTTTCAGGATTTCAGCGACAGTCATACCTCAAGAATAATGCACGAATTTCATCTTTTTAGAATCCTTATGATAAACATTATTGCCATTTAATTTAGGCAAAGTGATAACGAATTTTGAAGTATTGACATGTATGAGATAGAAGAAAGTATTGGGATTGGTACATCCGACTAGTTTTTCTTTGAATAGGGCTTTAACATTACTGCAGACGTATAAAAAAGATAGTTGTTATAGTATTCAGAATGTGTAGGAAAGTGCGCTATATCTATGCTGTATGCATAATTTTTCGTTCTTGTTGATTTTTTCTTTGAATAGGGTAGTAACATTACTGCAGATGGATAAACAAGTAATTAAATTTAAAAAATGAAGAAACCCGACTGAATAAAATCCAACTATAGGCGCAGATACGAGTGAAACACATAACCCTTCTTTTCAGTCGGGTAATAATAAAATCTAATCGTTTTATAGATTGTTTTATTCGATAGGTATCAAATCTATCTTCCAATATTACATCAGCTTTAATCGAAGTACCGTGGCAGAGCGGTCTAAAGCGCTGGTTTAAGAAACCTGTCTCTTCGGAGGCGTGGGTTCGAATCCCACCGCTGCCAAAATGAAGATTTTGCTAATAATATTCTTTTTTTCCCGTAAAAGCCAATAAATTAAGCAGTTTCCACTTAAAGATTTCTTTTCGAGATATACGAAATATTTTGGCGATAATTAAAATTCATTTCAGAAGAATAATTTTATTCCGCGTTCAAAGTGGCTAAATGAGGAAATTTAATTTTTAAATTATCATTTATTAAAATATTCAGAATCATAGGTTATTTTCAAACCCGTGTTACAATAACAGAAGATTCTAATGGACATTTTTAAGGTAAAAAAAATACGTGTTCTCAAATTGTGCATGCATTAGTATAATCACGGGCTGAACAGATCTCGTGCTGCAGTTCCACGGCAAAAATTACTTATAAAAATACAGGTACGCCAGATAATTGTATAAATAAATGAGTTTTTTTTATGTTTAATTCTAATTTCTTGTAATAATCTATTAAATTTTAAAAATTAAAAATCTCGACAGCGTAAAAAGCGAAATATTTAATTATTTCTCATCAATATGAAACTATTTTTTATATTACTTATTTTTTTTTTATTTACTTGTATTTATGACTTTTAAGTTGTGCTTAATTATTAGTTAATATCTACAAACAATCTTTTGATGAGGCCTATAGATGTCTATTATGAAGGTTAAAGTTACAGTAAAGGTAGCGATCCAAAGTACACAACTTCCATGTTGTGTAATATTTAAACGGAGCTTCTGGCTACAAAATGGTCAATGAAACGTCGTCTTCATTTTGAAAGTCCTATCCAATGATATGCCACTCAATAGGGTGCGTAATTTTTTTTTCGTCTCTACCACCATTTTGTATTTTACGGCCGCCATTTTGAATTTATAAAAAAAAACCTATCCTATAACCATCGGAAAATTAAGACGAATCGATAGAAACCTCATTCATAAAAATCCATCCAGCCGTTGGGATGTTTCGAGGGTATAAAGAAATCCACATACACAGATACGCGTGAAACACATAACCCTTCTTTTCAGTCGGGTAAAAAGATAGTTGTTATAGTATATTCAGAATGTGTTGGAAAGTGCGCTATAATCTATGTTGTATGCATAAATTTTCATTTTTTTAAAATTTCTTCTATATTTAGAAGAAGATATTGGATTCATGAAAATTTTCGACTTCCGGTTTTCGCGGATTTACTCGTTTTAGGGGTCAGAGATTCCAAAAAACAAGTTTTTACAAAATGTCTGTGTGTGATCCTGTTTCTCTGTCTGTCTGTCTTTACGTGACACAAGTATTGAGGGCGCTCTATCTCAAGAACTAATGCACGGAATTGAATAAAAAATATATTTAGAGAGTCCCTGATATAGATTGGTGCTGATTAGTTTTAGGTGTAAATAGTCCAGAAGGGGGCGCTGCTATGCTGCATCTTGCAGGATTTCCGCAGTAGCTCTATCTCAAGCACTACTGCACGGATTTTTATAAAACGTCAGATTCGGTTACTCCTTGATATGAGATGGTGCTGTTTACGCTTGGGTGCAAATCGCCCAAAAGATGGCGCTGCTACGCTGCATTTTACAGGATTTACACTATTTTCGCAGAAGCTCTATCTCAAAAACTAATGCAGACATTTTCATCAAACTTCGAATTCAGTTAGTCCTTTATATGAAATTATGCTGACGATGTGTTGGTGTAAATCGCCCATTAGGTGGCGCTGCTGTGCTGCATTTAGAACGATTTCCTCAATAGCTCTATCTCAAGAACTAATGCACGAATTTTCATCAAACTTCAGATTCAAGTATATCTTGATTAATATTACTGCTGATTATGTGTTGGTGCAAATCGTTCAACAGGTGGCGCTGCTAAGCTGCATTTCTCATGATTTGCGCAATAGCTCTATCTCAAGAACTAATGCACGAATTTTCTTCAAATTTTATATTCAGAATACGTTGACATAAGTTGATAATGATTAGGTTCTGGTGTAAATCATCCTATATGTGGCGCTGCTATGCTGCATTTTGCTGGATTTTCAGGATTTCAGCGACAGTCATACCTCAAGAATAATGCACGAATTTCATCTTTTTAGAATCCTTATGATAAACATTATTGCCATTTAATTTAGGCAAAGTGATAACGAATTTTGAAGTATTGACATGTATGAGATAGAAGAAAGTATTGGGATTGGTACATCCGACTAGTTTTTCTTTGAATAGGGCTTTAACATTACTGCAGACGTATAAAAAAGATAGTTGTTATAGTATTCAGAATGTGTAGGAAAGTGCGCTATATCTATGCTGTATGCATAATTTTTCGTTCTTGTTGATTTTTTCTTTGAATAGGGTAGTAACATTACTGCAGATGGATAAACAAGTAATTAAATTTAAAAAATGAAGAAACCCGACTGAATAAAATCCAACTATAGGCGCAGATACGAGTGAAACACATAACCCTTCTTTTCAGTCGGGTAATAATAAAATCTAATCGTTTTATAGATTGTTTTATTCGATAGGTATCAAATCTATCTTCCAATATTACATCAGCTTTAATCGAAGTACCGTGGCAGAGCGGTCTAAAGCGCTGGTTTAAGAAACCTGTCTCTTCGGAGGCGTGGGTTCGAATCCCACCGCTGCCAAAATGAAGATTTTGCTAATAATATTCTTTTTTTCCCGTAAAAGCCAATAAATTAAGCAGTTTCCACTTAAAGATTTCTTTTCGAGATATACGAAATATTTTGGCGATAATTAAAATTCATTTCAGAAGAATAATTTTATTCCGCGTTCAAAGTGGCTAAATGAGGAAATTTAATTTTTAAATTATCATTTATTAAAATATTCAGAATCATAGGTTATTTTCAAACCCGTGTTACAATAACAGAAGATTCTAATGGACATTTTTAAGGTAAAAAAAATACGTGTTCTCAAATTGTGCATGCATTAGTATAATCACGGGCTGAACAGATCTCGTGCTGCAGTTCCACGGCAAAAATTACTTATAAAAATACAGGTACGCCAGATAATTGTATAAATAAATGAGTTTTTTTTATGTTTAATTCTAATTTCTTGTAATAATATATTAAATTTAAAAAATTAAAAATCTCGACAGCGTAAAAAGCGAAATATTTAATTATTTCTCATCAATATGAAACTATTTTTTATATTACTTATTTTTTTTTATTTACTTGTATTGATGACTTTTAAGTTGTGCTTAATTATTAGTTAATATCTACAAACAATCTTTTGATGAGGCCTATAGATGTCTATTATGAAGGTTAAAGTTACAGTAAAGGTAGCGATCCAAAGTACACAACTTCCATGTTGTGTAATATTTAAACGGAGCTTCTGGCTACAAAATGGTCAATGAAACGTCGTCTTCATTTTGAAAGTCCTATCCAATGATATGCCACTCAATAGGGTGCGTAATTTTTTTTTTCGTCTCTACCACCATTTTGTATTTTACGGCCGCCATTTTGAATTTATAAAAAAAAACCTATCCTATAACCATCGGAAGATTAAGACGAATCGATAGAAACCTCATTCATAAAAATCCATCCAGCCGTTGGGATGTTTCGAGGGTATAAAGAAATCCACATACACAGATACGCGTGAAACACATAACCCTTCTTTTCAGTCGGGTAAAAAGATAGTTGTTATAGTATATTCAGAATGTGTTGGAAAGTGCGCTATAATCTATGTTGTATGCATAAATTTTCATTTTTTTAAAATTTCTTCTATATTTAGAAGAAGATATTGGATTCATGAAAATTTTCGACTTCCGGTTTTCGCGGATTTACTCGTTTTAGGGGTCAGAGATTCCAAAAAACAAGTTTTTACAAAATGTCTGTGTGTGATCCTGTTTCTCTGTCTGTCTGTCTTTACGTGACACAAGTATTGAGAGCGCTCTATCTCAAGAACTAATGCACGGAATTGAATAAAAAATATATTTAGGGAGTCCCTGATATAGATTGGTGCTGATTAGTTTTAGGTGTAAATAGTCCAGAAGGGGGCGCTGCTATGCTGCATCTTGCAGGATTTCCGCAGTAGCTCTATCTCAAGCACTACTGCACGGATTTCTATAAAACGTCAGATTCGGTTACTCCTTGATATGAGATGGTGCTGTTTACGCTTGGGTGCAAATCGCCCAAAAGATGGCGCTGCTACGCTGCATTTTACAGGATTTACACTATTTTCGCAGAATCTCTATCTCAAAAACTAATGCAGACATTTTCATCAAACTTCGAATTCAGTTAGTCCTTTATATGAAATTATGCTGACGATGTGTTGGTGTAAATCGCCCATTAGGTGGCGCTGCTGTGCTGCATTTAGAACGATTTCCTCAATAGCTCTATCTCAAGAACTAATGCACGAATTTTCATCAAACTTCAGATTCAAGTATACCTTGATTAATATTACTGCTGATTATGTGTTGGTGCAAATCGTTCAACAGGTGGCGCTGCTAAGCTGCATTTCTCATGATTTGCGCAATAGCTCTATCTCAAGAACTAATGCACGAATTTTCTTCAAATTTTATATTCAGAAGACGTTGACATAAGTTGATAATGATTAGGTTCTGGTGTAAATCATCCTATATGCTGCATTTTGCTGGATTTTCACGATTTCAGCGACAGTCATACCTCAAGAATAATGCACGAATTTCATCTTTTTAGAATCCTTATGATAAACATTATTGCCATTTAATTTAGGCAAAGTGATAACGAATTTTGAAGTATTGACATGTATGAGATAGAAGAAAGTATTGGGATTGGTACATCCGACTAGTTTTTCTTTGAATAGGGCTTTAACATTACTGCAGACGTATAAAAAAGATAGTTGTTATAGTATTCAGAATGTGTAGGAAAGTGCGCTATATCTATGCTGTATGCATAATTTTTCGTTCTTGTTGATTTTTTCTTTGAATAGGGTAGTAACATTACTGCAGATGGATAAACAAGTAATTAAATTTAAAAAATGAAGAAACCCGACTGAATAAAATCCAACTATAGGCGCAGATACGAGTGAAACACATAACCCTTCTTTTCAGTCGGGTAATAATAAAATCTAATCGTTTTATAGATTGTTTTATTCGATAGGTATCAAATCTATCTTCCAATATTACATCAGCTTTAATCGAAGTACCGTGGCAGAGCGGTCTAAAGCGCTGGTTTAAGAAACCTGTCTCTTCGGAGGCGTGGGTTCGAATCCCACCGCTGCCAAAATGAAGATTTTGCTAATAATATTCTTTTTTTCCCGTAAAAGCCAATAAATTAAGCAGTTTCCACTTAAAGATTTCTTTTCGAGATATACGAAATATTTTGGCGATAATTAAAATTCATTTCAGAAGAATAATTTTATTCCGCGTTCAAAGTGGCTAAATGAGGAAATTTAATTTTTAAATTATCATTTATTAAAATATTCAGAATCATAGGTTATTTTCAAACCCGTGTTACAATAACAGAAGATTCTAATGGACATTTTTAAGGTAAAAAAAATACGTGTTCTCAAATTGTGCATGCATTAGTATAATCACGGGCTGAACAGATCTCGTGCTGCAGTTCCACGGCAAAAATTACTTATAAAAATACAGGTACGCCAGATAATTGTATAAATAAATGAGTTTTTTTTATGTTTAATTCTAATTTCTTGTAATAATCTATTAAATTTTAAAAATTAAAAATCTCGACAGCGTAAAAAGCGAAATATTTAATTATTTCTCATCAATATGAAACTATTTTTTATATTACTTATTTTTTTTTTATTTACTTGTATTTATGACTTTTAAGTTGTGCTTAATTATTAGTTAATATCTACAAACAATCTTTTGATGAGGCCTATAGATGTCTATTATGAAGGTTAAAGTTACAGTAAAGGTAGCGATCCAAAGTACACAACTTCCATGTTGTGTAATATTTAAACGGAGCTTCTGGCTACAAAATGGTCAATGAAACGTCGTCTTCATTTTGAAAGTCCTATCCAATGATATGCCACTCAATAGGGTGCGTAATTTTTTTTTTCGTCTCTACCACCATTTTGTATTTTACGGCCGCCATTTTGAATTTATAAAAAAAAACCTATCCTATAACCATCGGAAAATTAAGACGAATCGATAGAAACCTCATTCATAAAAATCCATCCAGCCGTTGGGATGTTTCGAGGGTATAAAGAAATCCACATACACAGATACGCGTGAAACACATAACCCTTCTTTTCAGTCGGGTAAAAAGATAGTTGTTATAGTATATTCAGAATGTGTTGGAAAGTGCGCTATAATCTATGTTGTATGCATAAATTTTCATTTTTTTAAAATTTCTTCTATATTTAGAAGAAGATATTGGATTCATGAAAATTTTCGACTTCCGGTTTTCGCGGATTTACTCGTTTTAGGGGTCAGAGATTCCAAAAAACAAGTTTTTACAAAATGTCTGTGTGTGATCCTGTTTCTCTGTCTGTCTGTCTTTACGTGACACAAGTATTGAGGGCGCTCTATCTCAAGAACTAATGCACGGAATTGAATAAAAAATATATTTAGAGAGTCCCTGATATAGATTGGTGCTGATTAGTTTTAGGTGTAAATAGTCCAGAAGGGGGCGCTGCTATGCTGCATCTTGCAGGATTTCCGCAGTAGCTCTATCTCAAGCACTACTGCACGGATTTTTATAAAACGTCAGATTCGGTTACTCCTTGATATGAGATGGTGCTGTTTACGCTTGGGTGCAAATCGCCCAAAAGATGGCGCTGCTACGCTGCATTTTACAGGATTTACACTATTTTCGCAGAAGCTCTATCTCAAAAACTAATGCAGACATTTTCATCAAACTTCGAATTCAGTTAGTCCTTTATATGAAATTATGCTGACGATGTGTTGGTGTAAATCGCCCATTAGGTGGCGCTGCTGTGCTGCATTTAGAACGATTTCCTCAATAGCTCTATCTCAAGAACTAATGCACGAATTTTCATCAAACTTCAGATTCAAGTATATCTTGATTAATATTACTGCTGATTATGTGTTGGTGCAAATCGTTCAACAGGTGGCGCTGCTAAGCTGCATTTCTCATGATTTGCGCAATAGCTCTATCTCAAGAACTAATGCACGAATTTTCTTCAAATTTTATATTCAGAATACGTTGACATAAGTTGATAATGATTAGGTTCTGGTGTAAATCATCCTATATGCTGCATTTTGCTGGATTTTCACGATTTCAGCGACAGTCATACCTCAAGAATAATGCACGAATTTCATCTTTTTAGAATCCTTATGATAAACATTATTGCCATTTAATTTAGGCAAAGTGATAACGAATTTTGAAGTATTGACATGTATGAGATAGAAGAAAGTATTGGGATTGGTACATCCGACTAGTTTTTCTTTGAATAGGGCTTTAACATTACTGCAGACGTATAAAAAAGATAGTTGTTATAGTATTCAGAATGTGTAGGAAAGTGCGCTATATCTATGCTGTATGCATAATTTTTCGTTCTTGTTGATTTTTTCTTTGAATAGGGTAGTAACATTACTGCAGATGGATAAACAAGTAATTAAATTTAAAAAATGAAGAAACCCGACTGAATAAAATCCAACTATAGGCGCAGATACGAGTGAAACACATAACCCTTCTTTTCAGTCGGGTAATAATAAAATCTAATCGTTTTATAGATTGTTTTATTCGATAGGTATCAAATCTATCTTCCAATATTACATCAGCTTTAATCGAGGTACCGTGGCCGAGCGGTCTAAAGCGCTGGTTTAAGAAACCTGTCTCTTCGGAGGCGTGGGTTCGAATCCCACCGCTGCCAAAATGAAGATTTTGCTAATAATATTCTTTTTTTTTCGTAAAAGCCAATAAATTAAGCAGTTTCCACTTAAAGATTTCTTTTCGAGATATACGAAATATTTTGGCGATAATTAAAATTCATTTCAGAAGAATAATTTTATTCCGCGTTCAAAGTGGCTAAATGAGGAAATTTAATTTTTAAATTATCATTTATTAAAATATTCAGAATCATAGGTTATTTTCAAACCCGTGTTACAATAACAGAAGATTCTAATGGACATTTTTAAGGTAAAAAAAATACGTGTTCTCAAATTGTGCATGTATTAGTATAATCACGGGCTGAACAGATCTCGTGCTGCAGTTCCACGGCAAAAATTACTTATAAAAATACAGGTACGCCAGATAATTGTATAAATAAATGAGTTTTTTTTATGTTTAATTCTAATTTCTTGTAATAATATATTAAATTTTAAAAATTAAAAATCTCGACAGCGTAAAAAGCGAAATATTTAATTATTTCTCATCAATATGAAACTATTTTTTATATTACTTATTTTTTTTTTATTTACTTGTATTGATGACTTTTAAGTTGTGCTTAATTATTAGTTAATATCTACAAACAATCTTTTGATGAGGCCTATAGATGTCTATTATGAAGGTTAAAGTTACAGTAAAGGTAGCGATCCAAAGTACACAACTTCCATGTTGTGTAATATTTAAACGGAGCTTCTGGCTACAAAATGGTCAATGAAACGTCGTCTTCATTTTGAAAGTCCTATCCAATGATATGCCACTCAATAGGGTGCGTAATTTTTTTTTTCGTCTCTACCACCATTTTGTATTTTACGGCCGCCATTTTGAATTTATAAAAAAAAACCTATCCTATAACCATCGGAAGATTAAGACGAATCGATAGAAACCTCATTCATAAAAATCCATCCAGCCGTTGGGATGTTTCGAGGGTATAAAGAAATCCACATACACAGATACGCGTGAAACACATAACCCTTCTTTTCAGTCGGGTAAAAAGATAGTTGTTATAGTATATTCAGAATGTGTTGGAAAGTGCGCTATAATCTATGTTGTATGCATAAATTTTCATTTTTTTTAAATTTCTTCTATATTTAGAAGAAGATATTGGATTCATGAAAATTTTCGACTTCCGGTTTTCGCGGATTTACTCGTTTTAGGGGTCAGAGATTCCAAAAAACAAGTTTTTACAAAATGTCTGTGTGTGATCCTGTTTCTCTGTCTCTCTGTCTTTACGTGACACAAGTATTGAGGGCGCTCTATCTCAAGAACTAATGCACGGAATTGAATAAAAAATATATTTAGAGAGTCCCTGATATAGATTGGTGCTGATTAGTTTTAGGTGTAAATAGTCCAGAAGGGGGCGCTGCTATGCTGCATCTTGCAGGATTACCGCAGTAGCTCTATCTCAAGCACTACTGCACGGATTTTTATAAAACGTCAGATTCGGTTACTCCTTGATATGAGATGGTGCTGTTTACGCTTGGGTGCAAATCGCCCAAAAGATGGCGCTGCTACGCTGCATTTTACAGGATTTACACTATTTTCGCAGAAGCTCTATCTCAAAAACTAATGCAGACATTTTCATCAAACTTCGAATTCAGTTAGTCCTTTATATGAAATTATGCTGACGATGTGTTGGTGTAAATCGCCCATTAGGTGGCGCTGCTGTGCTGCATTTAGAACGATTTCCTCAATAGCTCTATCTCAAGAACTAATGCACGAATTTTCATCAAACTTCAGATTCAAGTATACCTTGATTAATATTACTGCTGATTATGTGTTGGTGCAAATCGTTCAACAGGTGGCGCTGCTAAGCTGCATTTCTCATGATTTGCGCAATAGCTCTATCTCAAGAACTAATGCACGAATTTTCTTCAAATTTTATATTCAGAATACGTTGACATAAGTTGATAATGATTAGGTTCTGGTGTAAATCATACTATATGTGGCGCTGCTATGCTGCATTTTGCTGGATTTTCAGGATTTCAGCGACAGTCATACCTCAAGAATAATGCACGAATTTCATCTTTTTAGAATCCTTATGATAAACATTATTGCCATTTAATTTAGGCAAAGTGATAACGAATTTTGAAGTATTGACATGTATGAGATAGAAGAAAGTATTGGGATTGGTACATCCGACTAGTTTTTCTTTGAATAGGGCTTTAACATTACTGCAGACGTATAAAAAAGATAGTTGTTATAGTATTCAGAATGTGTAGGAAAGTGCGCTATATCTATGCTGTATGCATAATTTTTCGTTCTTGTTGATTTTTTCTTTGAATAGGGTAGTAACATTACTGCAGATGGATAAACAAGTAATTAAATTTAAAAAATGAAGAAACCCGACTGAATAAAATCCAACTATAGGCGCAGATACGAGTGAAACACATAACCCTTCTTTTCAGTCGGGTAATAATAAAATCTAATCGTTTTATAGATTGTTTTATTCGATAGGTATCAAATCTATCTTCCAATATTACATCAGCTTTAATCGAGGTACCGTGGACGAGCGGTCTAAAGCGCTGGTTTAAGAAACCTGTCTCTTCGGAGGCGTGGGTTCGAATCCCACCGCTGCCAAAATGAAGATTTTGCTAATAATATTCTTTTTTTCCCGTAAAAGCCAATAAATTAAGCAGTTTCCACTTAAAGATTTCTTTTCGAGATATACGAAATATTTTGGCGATAATTAAAATTCATTTCAGAAGAATAATTTTATTCCGCGTTCAAAGTGGCTAAATGAGGAAATTTAATTTTTAAATTATCATTTATTAAAATATTCAGAATCATAGGTTATTTTCAAACCCGTGTTACAATAACAGAAGATTCTAATGGACATTTTTAAGGTAAAAAAAATACGTGTTCTCAAATTGTGCATGTATTAGTATAATCACGGGCTGAACAGATCTCGTGCTGCAGTTCCACGGCAAAAATTACTTATAAAAATACAGGTACGCCAGATAATTGTATAAATAAATGAGTTTTTTTTATGTTTAATTCTAATTTCTTGTAATAATATATTAAATTTTAAAAATTAAAAATCTCGACAGCGTAAAAAGCGAAATATTTAATTATTTCTCATCAATATGAAACTATTTTTTATATTACTTATTTTTTTTTTATTTACTTGTATTGATGACTTTTAAGTTGTGCTTAATTATTAGTTAATATCTACAAACAATCTTTTGATGAGGCCTATAGATGTCTATTATGAAGGTTAAAGTTACAGTAAAGGTAGCGATCCAAAGTACACAACTTCCATGTTGTGTAATATTTAAACGGAGCTTCTGGCTACAAAATGGTCAATGAAACGTCGTCTTCATTTTGAAAGTCCTATCCAATGATATGCCACTCAATAGGGTGCGTAATTTTTTTTTTCGTCTCTACCACCATTTTGTATTTTACGGCCGCCATTTTGAATTTATAAAAAAAACCTATCCTATAACCATCGGAAGATTAAGACGAATCGATAGAAACCTCATTCATAAAAATCCATCCAGCCGTTGGGATGTTTCGAGGGTATAAAGAAATCCACATACACAGATACGCGTGAAACACATAACCCTTCTTTTCAGTCGGGTAAAAAGATAGTTGTTATAGTATATTCAGAATGTGTTGGAAAGTGCGCTATAATCTATGTTGTATGCATAAATTTTCATTTTTTTTAAATTTCTTCTATATTTAGAAGAAGATATTGGATTCATGAAAATTTTCGACTTCCGGTTTTCGCGGATTTACTCGTTTTAGGGGTCAGAGATTCCAAAAAACAAGTTTTTACAAAATGTCTGTGTGTGATCCTGTTTCTCTGTCTCTCTGTCTTTACGTGACACAAGTATTGAGGGCGCTCTATCTCAAGAACTAATGCACGGAATTGAATAAAAAATATATTTAGAGAGTCCCTGATATAGATTGGTGCTGATTAGTTTTAGGTGTAAATAGTCCAGAAGGGGGCGCTGCTATGCTGCATCTTGCAGGATTTCCGCAGTAGCTCTATCTCAAGCACTATGCACGGATTTTTATAAAACGTCAGATTCGGTTACTCCTTGATATGAGATGGTGCTGTTTACGCTTGGGTGCAAATCGCCCAAAAGATGGCGCTGCTACGCTGCATTTTACAGGATTTACACTATTTTCGCAGAAGCTCTATCTCAAAAACTAATGCAGACATTTTCATCAAACTTCGAATTCAGTTAGTCCTTTATATGAAATTATGCTGACGATGTGTTGGTGTAAATCGCCCATTAGGTGGCGCTGCTGTGCTGCATTTAGAACGATTTCCTCAATAGCTCTATCTCAAGAACTAATGCACGAATTTTCATCAAACTTCAGATTCAAGTATACCTTGATTAATATTACTGCTGATTATGTGTTGGTGCAAATCGTTCAACAGGTGGCGCTGCTAAGCTGCATTTCTCATGATTTGCGCAATAGCTCTATCTCAAGAACTAATGCACGAATTTTCTTCAAATTTTATATTCAGAATACGTTGACATAAGTTGATAATGATTAGGTTCTGGTGTAAATCATCCTATATGTGGCGCTGCTATGCTGCATTTTGCTGGATTTTCAGGATTTCAGCGACAGTCATACCTCAAGAATAATGCACGAATTTCATCTTTTTAGAATCCTTATGATAAACATTATTGCCATTTAATTTAGGCAAAGTGATAACGAATTTTGAAGTATTGACATGTATGAGATAGAAGAAAGTATTGGGATTGGTACATCCGACTAGTTTTTCTTTGAATAGGGCTTTAACATTACTGCAGACGTATAAAAAAGATAGTTGTTATAGTATTCAGAATGTGTAGGAAAGTGCGCTATATCTATGCTGTATGCATAATTTTTCGTTCTTGTTGATTTTTTCTTTGAATAGGGTAGTAACATTACTGCAGATGGATAAACAAGTAATTAAATTTAAAAAATGAAGAAACCCGACTGAATAAAATCCAACTATAGGCGCAGATACGAGTGAAACACATAACCCTTCTTTTCAGTCGGGTAATAATAAAATCTAATCGTTTTATAGATTGTTTTATTCGATAGGTATCAAATCTATCTTCCAATATTACATCAGCTTTAATCGAGGTACCGTGGACGAGCGGTCTAAAGCGCTGGTTTAAGAAACCTGTCTCTTCGGAGGCGTGGGTTCGAATCCCACCGCTGCCAAAATGAAGATTTTGCTAATAATATTCTTTTTTTCCCGTAAAAGCCAATAAATTAAGCAGTTTCCACTTAAAGATTTCTTTTCGAGATATACGAAATATTTTGGCGATAATTAAAATTCATTTCAGAAGAATAATTTTATTCCGCGTTCAAAGTGGCTAAATGAGGAAATTTAATTTTTAAATTATCATTTATTAAAATATTCAGAATCATAGGTTATTTTCAAACCCGTGTTACAATAACAGAAGATTCTAATGGACATTTTTAAGGTAAAAAAAATACGTGTTCTCAAATTGTGCATGTATTAGTATAATCACGGGCTGAACAGATCTCGTGCTGCAGTTCCACGGCAAAAATTACTTATAAAAATACAGGTACGCCAGATAATTGTATAAATAAATGAGTTTTTTTTATGTTTAATTCTAATTTCTTGTAATAATATATTAAATTTTAAAAATTAAAAATCTCGACAGCGTAAAAAGCGAAATATTTAATTATTTCTCATCAATATGAAACTATTTTTTATATTACTTATTTTTTTTTTATTTACTTGTATTGATGACTTTTAAGTTGTGCTTAATTATTAGTTAATATCTACAAACAATCTTTTGATGAGGCCTATAGATGTCTATTATGAAGGTTAAAGTTACAGTAAAGGTAGCGATCCAAAGTACACAACTTCCATGTTGTGTAATATTTAAACGGAGCTTCTGGCTACAAAATGGTCAATGAAACGTCGTCTTCATTTTGAAAGTCCTATCCAATGATATGCCACTCAATAGGGTGCGTAATTTTTTTTTTCGTCTCTACCACCATTTTGTATTTTACGGCCGCCATTTTGAATTTATAAAAAAAAAACCTATCCTATAACCATCGGAAGATTAAGACGAATCGATAGAAACCTCATTCATAAAAATCCATCCAGCCGTTGGGATGTTTCGAGGGTATAAAGAAATCCGCATACACAGATACGCGTGAAACACATAACCCTTCTTTTCAGTCGGGTAAAAAGATAGTTGTTATAGTATATTCAGAATGTGTTGGAAAGTGCGCTATAATCTATGTTGTATGCATAAATTTTCATTTTTTTTAAATTTCTTCTATATTTAGAAGAAGATATTGGATTCATGAAAATTTTCGACTTCCGGTTTTCGCGGATTTACTCGTTTTAGGGGTCAGAGATTCCAAAAAACAAGTTTTTACAAAATGTCTGTGTGTGATCCTGTTTCTCTGTCTCTCTGTCTTTACGTGACACAAGTATTGAGGGCGCTCTATCTCAAGAACTAATGCACGGAATTGAATAAAAAATATATTTAGAGAGTCCCTGATATAGATTGGTGCTGATTAGTTTTAGGTGTAAATAGTCCAGAAGGGGGCGCTGCTATGCTGCATCTTGCAGGATTTCCGCAGTAGCTCTATCTCAAGCACTATGCACGGATTTTTATAAAACGTCAGATTCGGTTACTCCTTGATATGAGATGGTGCTGTTTACGCTTGGGTGCAAATCGCCCAAAAGATGGCGCTGCTACGCTGCATTTTACAGGATTTACACTATTTTCGCAGAAGCTCTATCTCAAAAACTAATGCAGACATTTTCATCAAACTTCGAATTCAGTTAGTCCTTTATATGAAATTATGCTGACGATGTGTTGGTGTAAATCGCCCATTAGGTGGCGCTGCTGTGCTGCATTTAGAACGATTTCCTCAATAGCTCTATCTCAAGAACTAATGCACGAATTTTCATCAAACTTCAGATTCAAGTATACCTTGATTAATATTACTGCTGATTATGTGTTGGTGCAAATCGTTCAACAGGTGGCGCTGCTAAGCTGCATTTCTCATGATTTGCGCAATAGCTCTATCTCAAGAACTAATGCACGAATTTTCTTCAAATTTTATATTCAGAATACGTTGACATAAGTTGATAATGATTAGGTTCTGGTGTAAATCATCCTATATGTGGCGCTGCTATGCTGCATTTTGCTGGATTTTCAGGATTTCAGCGACAGTCATACCTCAAGAATAATGCACGAATTTCATCTTTTTAGAATCCTTATGATAAACATTATTGCCATTTAATTTAGGCAAAGTGATAACGAATTTTGAAGTATTGACATGTATGAGATAGAAGAAAGTATTGGGATTGGTACATCCGACTAGTTTTTCTTTGAATAGGGCTTTAACATTACTGCAGACGTATAAAAAAGATAGTTGTTATAGTATTCAGAATGTGTAGGAAAGTGCGCTATATCTATGCTGTATGCATAATTTTTCGTTCTTGTTGATTTTTTCTTTGAATAGGGTAGTAACATTACTGCAGATGGATAAACAAGTAATTAAATTTAAAAAATGAAGAAACCCGACTGAATAAAATCCAACTATAGGCGCAGATACGAGTGAAACACATAACCCTTCTTTTCAGTCGGGTAATAATAAAATCTAATCGTTTTATAGATTGTTTTATTCGATAGGTATCAAATCTATCTTCCAATATTACATCAGCTTTAATCGAGGTACCGTGGACGAGCGGTCTAAAGCGCTGGTTTAAGAAACCTGTCTCTTCGGAGGCGTGGGTTCGAATCCCACCGCTGCCAAAATGAAGATTTTGCTAATAATATTCTTTTTTTCCCGTAAAAGCCAATAAATTAAGCAGTTTCCACTTAAAGATTTCTTTTCGAGATATACGAAATATTTTGGCGATAATTAAAATTCATTTCAGAAGAATAATTTTATTCCGCGTTCAAAGTGGCTAAATGAGGAAATTTAATTTTTAAATTATCATTTATTAAAATATTCAGAATCATAGGTTATTTTCAAACCCGTGTTACAATAACAGAAGATTCTAATGGACATTTTTAAGGTAAAAAAAATACGTGTTCTCAAATTGTGCATGTATTAGTATAATCACGGGCTGAACAGATCTCGTGCTGCAGTTCCACGGCAAAAATTACTTATAAAAATACAGGTACGCCAGATAATTGTATAAATAAATGAGTTTTTTTTATGTTTAATTCTAATTTCTTGTAATAATATATTAAATTTTAAAAATTAAAAATCTCGACAGCGTAAAAAGCGAAATATTTAATTATTTCTCATCAATATGAAACTATTTTTTATATTACTTATTTTTTTTTTATTTACTTGTATTGATGACTTTTAAGTTGTGCTTAATTATTAGTTAATATCTACAAACAATCTTTTGATGAGGCCTATAGATGTCTATTATGAAGGTTAAAGTTACAGTAAAGGTAGCGATCCAAAGTACACAACTTCCATGTTGTGTAATATTTAAACGGAGCTTCTGGCTACAAAATGGTCAATGAAACGTCGTCTTCATTTTGAAAGTCCTATCCAATGATATGCCACTCAATAGGGTGCGTAATTTTTTTTTTCGTCTCTACCACCATTTTGTATTTTACGGCCGCCATTTTGAATTTATAAAAAAAAACCTATCCTATAACCATCGGAAGATTAAGACGAATCGATAGAAACCTCATTCATAAAAATCCATCCAGCCGTTGGGATGTTTCGAGGGTATAAAGAAATCCACATACACAGATACGCGTGAAACACATAACCCTTCTTTTCAGTCGGGTAAAAAGATAGTTGTTATAGTATATTCAGAATGTGTTGGAAAGTGCGCTATAATCTATGTTGTATGCATAAATTTTCATTTTTTTTAAATTTCTTCTATATTTAGAAGAAGATATTGGATTCATGAAAATTTTCGACTTCCGGTTTTCGCGGATTTACTCGTTTTAGGGGTCAGAGATTCCAAAAAACAAGTTTTTACAAAATGTCTGTGTGTGATCCTGTTTCTCTGTCTCTCTGTCTTTACGTGACACAAGTATTGAGGGCGCTCTATCTCAAGAACTAATGCACGGAATTGAATAAAAAATATATTTAGAGAGTCCCTGATATAGATTGGTGCTGATTAGTTTTAGGTGTAAATAGTCCAGAAGGGGGCGCTGCTATGCTGCATCTTGCAGGATTTCCGCAGTAGCTCTATCTCAAGCACTATGCACGGATTTTTATAAAACGTCAGATTCGGTTACTCCTTGATATGAGATGGTGCTGTTTACGCTTGGGTGCAAATCGCCCAAAAGATGGCGCTGCTACGCTGCATTTTACAGGATTTACACTATTTTCGCAGAAGCTCTATCTCAAAAACTAATGCAGACATTTTCATCAAACTTCGAATTCAGTTAGTCCTTTATATGAAATTATGCTGACGATGTGTTGGTGTAAATCGCCCATTAGGTGGCGCTGCTGTGCTGCATTTAGAACGATTTCCTCAATAGCTCTATCTCAAGAACTAATGCACGAATTTTCATCAAACTTCAGATTCAAGTATACCTTGATTAATATTACTGCTGATTATGTGTTGGTGCAAATCGTTCAACAGGTGGCGCTGCTAAGCTGCATTTCTCATGATTTGCGCAATAGCTCTATCTCAAGAACTAATGCACGAATTTTCTTCAAATTTTATATTCAGAATACGTTGACATAAGTTGATAATGATTAGGTTCTGGTGTAAATCATCCTATATGTGGCGCTGCTATGCTGCATTTTGCTGGATTTTCAGGATTTCAGCGACAGTCATACCTCAAGAATAATGCACGAATTTCATCTTTTTAGAATCCTTATGATAAACATTATTGCCATTTAATTTAGGCAAAGTGATAACGAATTTTGAAGTATTGACATGTATGAGATAGAAGAAAGTATTGGGATTGGTACATCCGACTAGTTTTTCTTTGAATAGGGCTTTAACATTACTGCAGACGTATAAAAAAGATAGTTGTTATAGTATTCAGAATGTGTAGGAAAGTGCGCTATATCTATGCTGTATGCATAATTTTTCGTTCTTGTTGATTTTTTCTTTGAATAGGGTAGTAACATTACTGCAGATGGATAAACAAGTAATTAAATTTAAAAAATGAAGAAACCCGACTGAATAAAATCCAACTATAGGCGCAGATACGAGTGAAACACATAACCCTTCTTTTCAGTCGGGTAATAATAAAATCTAATCGTTTTATAGATTGTTTTATTCGATAGGTATCAAATCTATCTTCCAATATTACATCAGCTTTAATCGAGGTACCGTGGACGAGCGGTCTAAAGCGCTGGTTTAAGAAACCTGTCTCTTCGGAGGCGTGGGTTCGAATCCCACCGCTGCCAAAATGAAGATTTTGCTAATAATATTCTTTTTTTCCCGTAAAAGCCAATAAATTAAGCAGTTTCCACTTAAAGATTTCTTTTCGAGATATACGAAATATTTTGGCGATAATTAAAATTCATTTCAGAAGAATAATTTTATTCCGCGTTCAAAGTGGCTAAATGAGGAAATTTAATTTTTAAATTATCATTTATTAAAATATTCAGAATCATAGGTTATTTTCAAACCCGTGTTACAATAACAGAAGATTCTAATGGACATTTTTAAGGTAAAAAAAATACGTGTTCTCAAATTGTGCATGTATTAGTATAATCACGGGCTGAACAGATCTCGTGCTGCAGTTCCACGGCAAAAATTACTTATAAAAATACAGGTACGCCAGATAATTGTATAAATAAATGAGTTTTTTTTATGTTTAATTCTAATTTCTTGTAATAATATATTAAATTTTAAAAATTAAAAATCTCGACAGCGTAAAAAGCGAAATATTTAATTATTTCTCATCAATATGAAACTATATTTTATATTACTTATTTTTTTTTTATTTACTTGTATTGATGACTTTTAAGTTGTGCTTAATTATTAGTTAATATCTACAAACAATCTTTTGATGAGGCCTATAGATGTCTATTATGAAGGTTAAAGTTACAGTAAAGGTAGCGATCCAAAGTACACAACTTCCATGTTGTGTAATATTTAAACGGAGCTTCTGGCTACAAAATGGTCAATGAAACGTCGTCTTCATTTTGAAAGTCCTATCCAATGATATGCCACTCAATAGGGTGCGTAATTTTTTTTTCGTCTCTACCACCATTTTGTATTTTACGGCCGCCATTTTGAATTTATAAAAAAAAACCTATCCTATAACCATCGGAAGATTAAGACGAATCGATAGAAACCTCATTCATAAAAATCCATCCAGCCGTTGGGATGTTTCGAGGGTATAAAGAAATCCACATACACAGATACGCGTGAAACACATAACCCTTCTTTTCAGTCGGGTAAAAAGATAGTTGTTATAGTATATTCAGAATGTGTTGGAAAGTGCGCTATAATCTATGTTGTATGCATAAATTTTCATTTTTTTTAAATTTCTTCTATATTTAGAAGAAGATATTGGATTCATGAAAATTTTCGACTTCCGGTTTTCGCGGATTTACTCGTTTTAGGGGTCAGAGATTCCAAAAAACAAGTTTTTACAAAATGTCTGTGTGTGATCCTGTTTCTCTGTCTGTCTGTCTTTACGTGACACAAGTATTGAGGGCGCTCTATCTCAAGAACTAATGCACGGAATTGAATAAAAAATATATTTAGAGAGTCCCTGATATAGATTGGTGCTGATTAGTTTTAGGTGTAAATAGTCCAGAAGGGGGCGCTGCTATGCTGCATCTTGCAGGATTTCCGCAGTAGCTCTATCTCAAGCACTACTGCACGGATTTTTATAAAACGTCAGATTCGGTTACTCCTTGATATGAGATGGTGCTGTTTACGCTTGGGTGCAAATCGCCCAAAAGATGGCGCTGCTACGCTGCATTTTACAGGATTTACACTATTTTCGCAGAAGCTCTATCTCAAAAACTAATGCAGACATTTTCATCAAACTTCGAATTCAGTTAGTCCTTTATATGAAATTATGCTGACGATGTGTTGGTGTAAATCGCCCATTAGGTGGCGCTGCTGTGCTGCATTTAGAACGATTTCCTCAATAGCCCTATCTCAAGAACTAATGCACGAATTTTCATCAAACTTCAGATTCAAGTATACCTTGATTAATATTACTGCTGATTATGTGTTGGTGCAAATCGTTCAACAGGTGGCGCTGCTAAGCTGCATTTCTCATGATTTGCGCAATAGCTCTATCTCAAGAACTAATGCACGAATTTTCTTCAAATTTTATATTCAGAAGACGTTGACATAAGTTGATAATGATTAGGTTCTGGTGTAAATCATCCTATATGTGGCGCTGCTATGCTGCATTTTGCTGGATTTTCAGGATTTCAGCGACAGTCATACCTCAAGAATAATGCACGAATTTCATCTTTTTAGAATCCTTATGATAAACATTATTGCCATTTAATTTAGGCAAAGTGATAACGAATTTTGAAGTATTGACATGTATGAGATAGAAGAAAGTATTGGGATTGGTACATCCGACTAGTTTTTCTTTGAATAGGGCTTTAACATTACTGCAGACGTATAAAAAAGATAGTTGTTATAGTATTCAGAATGTGTAGGAAAGTGCGCTATATCTATGCTGTATGCATAATTTTTCGTTCTTGTTGATTTTTTCTTTGAATAGGGTAGTAACATTACTGCAGATGGATAAACAAGTAATTAAATTTAAAAAATGAAGAAACCCGACTGAATAAAATCCAACTATAGGCGCAGATACGAGTGAAACACATAACCCTTCTTTTCAGTCGGGTAATAATAAAATCTAATCGTTTTATAGATTGTTTTATTCGATAGGTATCAAATCTATCTTCCAATATTACATCAGCTTTAATCGAGGTACCGTGGACGAGCGGTCTAAAGCGCTGGTTTAAGAAACCTGTCTCTTCGGAGGCGTGGGTTCGAATCCCACCGCTGCCAAAATGAAGATTTTGCTAATAATATTCTTTTTTTCCCGTAAAAGCCAATAAATTAAGCAGTTTCCACTTAAAGATTTCTTTTCGAGATATACGAAATATTTTGGCGATAATTAAAATTCATTTCAGAAGAATAATTTTATTCCGCGTTCAAAGTGGCTAAATGAGGAAATTTAATTTTTAAATTATCATTTATTAAAATATTCAGAATCATAGGTTATTTTCAAACCCGTGTTACAATAACAGAAGATTCTAATGGACATTTTTAAGGTAAAAAAAATACGTGTTCTCAAATTGTGCATGTATTAGTATAATCACGGGCTGAACAGATCTCGTGCTGCAGTTCCACGGCAAAAATTACTTATAAAAATACAGGTACGCCAGATAATTGTATAAATAAATGAGTTTTTTTTATGTTTAATTCTAATTTCTTGTAATAATATATTAAATTTTAAAAATTAAAAATCTCGACAGCGTAAAAAGCGAAATATTTAATTATTTCTCATCAATATGAAACTATTTTTTATATTACTTATTTTTTTTTTATTTACTTGTATTGATGACTTTTAAGTTGTGCTTAATTATTAGTTAATATCTACAAACAATCTTTTGATGAGGCCTATAGATGTCTATTATGAAGGTTAAAGTTACAGTAAAGGTAGCGATCCAAAGTACACAACTTCCATGTTGTGTAATATTTAAACGGAGCTTCTGGCTACAAAATGGTCAATGAAACGTCGTCTTCATTTTGAAAGTCCTATCCAATGATATGCCACTCAATAGGGTGCGTAATTTTTTTTTTCGTCTCTACCACCATTTTGTATTTTACGGCCGCCATTTTGAATTTATAAAAAAAAAACCTATCCTATAACCATCGGAAGATTAAGACGAATCGATAGAAACCTCATTCATAAAAATCCATCCAGCCGTTGGGATGTTTCGAGGGTATAAAGAAATCCACATACACAGATACGCGTGAAACACATAACCCTTCTTTTCAGTCGGGTAAAAAGATAGTTGTTATAGTATATTCAGAATGTGTTGGAAAGTGCGCTATAATCTATGTTGTATGCATAAATTTTCATTTTTTTTAAATTTCTTCTATATTTAGAAGAAGATATTGGATTCATGAAAATTTTCGACTTCCGGTTTTCGCGGATTTACTCGTTTTAGGGGTCAGAGATTCCAAAAAACAAGTTTTTACAAAATGTCTGTGTGTGATCCTGTTTCTCTGTCTCTCTGTCTTTACGTGACACAAGTATTGAGGGCGCTCTATCTCAAGAACTAATGCACGGAATTGAATAAAAAATATATTTAGAGAGTCCCTGATATAGATTGGTGCTGATTAGTTTTAGGTGTAAATAGTCCAGAAGGGGGCGCTGCTATGCTGCATCTTGCAGGATTTCCGCAGTAGCTCTATCTCAAGCACTATGCACGGATTTTTATAAAACGTCAGATTCGGTTACTCCTTGATATGAGATGGTGCTGTTTACGCTTGGGTGCAAATCGCCCAAAAGATGGCGCTGCTACGCTGCATTTTACAGGATTTACACTATTTTCGCAGAAGCTCTATCTCAAAAACTAATGCAGACATTTTCATCAAACTTCGAATTCAGTTAGTCCTTTATATGAAATTATGCTGACGATGTGTTGGTGTAAATCGCCCATTAGGTGGCGCTGCTGTGCTGCATTTAGAACGATTTCCTCAATAGCTCTATCTCAAGAACTAATGCACGAATTTTCATCAAACTTCAGATTCAAGTATACCTTGATTAATATTACTGCTGATTATGTGTTGGTGCAAATCGTTCAACAGGTGGCGCTGCTAAGCTGCATTTCTCATGATTTGCGCAATAGCTCTATCTCAAGAACTAATGCACGAATTTTCTTCAAATTTTATATTCAGAATACGTTGACATAAGTTGATAATGATTAGGTTCTGGTGTAAATCATACTATATGTGGCGCTGCTATGCTGCATTTTGCTGGATTTTCAGGATTTCAGCGACAGTCATACCTCAAGAATAATGCACGAATTTCATCTTTTTAGAATCCTTATGATAAACATTATTGCCATTTAATTTAGGCAAAGTGATAACGAATTTTGAAGTATTGACATGTATGAGATAGAAGAAAGTATTGGGATTGGTACATCCGACTAGTTTTTCTTTGAATAGGGCTTTAACATTACTGCAGACGTATAAAAAAGATAGTTGTTATAGTATTCAGAATGTGTAGGAAAGTGCGCTATATCTATGCTGTATGCATAATTTTTCGTTCTTGTTGATTTTTTCTTTGAATAGGGTAGTAACATTACTGCAGATGGATAAACAAGTAATTAAATTTAAAAAATGAAGAAACCCGACTGAATAAAATCCAACTATAGGCGCAGATACGAGTGAAACACATAACCCTTCTTTTCAGTCGGGTAATAATAAAATCTAATCGTTTTATAGATTGTTTTATTCGATAGGTATCAAATCTATCTTCCAATATTACATCAGCTTTAATCGAGGTACCGTGGACGAGCGGTCTAAAGCGCTGGTTTAAGAAACCTGTCTCTTCGGAGGCGTGGGTTCGAATCCCACCGCTGCCAAAATGAAGATTTTGCTAATAATATTCTTTTTTTCCCGTAAAAGCCAATAAATTAAGCAGTTTCCACTTAAAGATTTCTTTTCGAGATATACGAAATATTTTGGCGATAATTAAAATTCATTTCAGAAGAATAATTTTATTCCGCGTTCAAAGTGGCTAAATGAGGAAATTTAATTTTTAAATTATCATTTATTAAAATATTCAGAATCATAGGTTATTTTCAAACCCGTGTTACAATAACAGAAGATTCTAATGGACATTTTTAAGGTAAAAAAAATACGTGTTCTCAAATTGTGCATGTATTAGTATAATCACGGGCTGAACAGATCTCGTGCTGCAGTTCCACGGCAAAAATTACTTATAAAAATACAGGTACGCCAGATAATTGTATAAATAAATGAGTTTTTTTTATGTTTAATTCTAATTTCTTGTAATAATATATTAAATTTTAAAAATTAAAAATCTCGACAGCGTAAAAAGCGAAATATTTAATTATTTCTCATCAATATGAAACTATTTTTTATATTACTTATTTTTTTTTTATTTACTTGTATTGATGACTTTTAAGTTGTGCTTAATTATTAGTTAATATCTACAAACAATCTTTTGATGAGGCCTATAGATGTCTATTATGAAGGTTAAAGTTACAGTAAAGGTAGCGATCCAAAGTACACAACTTCCATGTTGTGTAATATTTAAACGGAGCTTCTGGCTACAAAATGGTCAATGAAACGTCGTCTTCATTTTGAAAGTCCTATCCAATGATATGCCACTCAATAGGGTGCGTAATTTTTTTTTTCGTCTCTACCACCATTTTGTATTTTACGGCCGCCATTTTGAATTTATAAAAAAAAACCTATCCTATAACCATCGGAAGATTAAGACGAATCGATAGAAACCTCATTCATAAAAATCCATCCAGCCGTTGGGATGTTTCGAGGGTATAAAGAAATCCACATACACAGATACGCGTGAAACACATAACCCTTCTTTTCAGTCGGGTAAAAAGATAGTTGTTATAGTATATTCAGAATGTGTTGGAAAGTGCGCTATAATCTATGTTGTATGCATAAATTTTCATTTTTTTTAAATTTCTTCTATATTTAGAAGAAGATATTGGATTCATGAAAATTTTCGACTTCCGGTTTTCGCGGATTTACTCGTTTTAGGGGTCAGAGATTCCAAAAAACAAGTTTTTACAAAATGTCTGTGTGTGATCCTGTTTCTCTGTCTCTCTGTCTTTACGTGACACAAGTATTGAGGGCGCTCTATCTCAAGAACTAATGCACGGAATTGAATAAAAAATATATTTAGAGAGTCCCTGATATAGATTGGTGCTGATTAGTTTTAGGTGTAAATAGTCCAGAAGGGGGCGCTGCTATGCTGCATCTTGCAGGATTTCCGCAGTAGCTCTATCTCAAGCACTATGCACGGATTTTTATAAAACGTCAGATTCGGTTACTCCTTGATATGAGATGGTGCTGTTTACGCTTGGGTGCAAATCGCCCAAAAGATGGCGCTGCTACGCTGCATTTTACAGGATTTACACTATTTTCGCAGAAGCTCTATCTCAAAAACTAATGCAGACATTTTCATCAAACTTCGAATTCAGTTAGTCCTTTATATGAAATTATGCTGACGATGTGTTGGTGTAAATCGCCCATTAGGTGGCGCTGCTGTGCTGCATTTAGAACGATTTCCTCAATAGCTCTATCTCAAGAACTAATGCACGAATTTTCATCAAACTTCAGATTCAAGTATACCTTGATTAATATTACTGCTGATTATGTGTTGGTGCAAATCGTTCAACAGGTGGCGCTGCTAAGCTGCATTTCTCATGATTTGCGCAATAGCTCTATCTCAAGAACTAATGCACGAATTTTCTTCAAATTTTATATTCAGAATACGTTGACATAAGTTGATAATGATTAGGTTCTGGTGTAAATCATCCTATATGTGGCGCTGCTATGCTGCATTTTGCTGGATTTTCAGGATTTCAGCGACAGTCATACCTCAAGAATAATGCACGAATTTCATCTTTTTAGAATCCTTATGATAAACATTATTGCCATTTAATTTAGGCAAAGTGATAACGAATTTTGAAGTATTGACATGTATGAGATAGAAGAAAGTATTGGGATTGGTACATCCGACTAGTTTTTCTTTGAATAGGGCTTTAACATTACTGCAGACGTATAAAAAAGATAGTTGTTATAGTATTCAGAATGTGTAGGAAAGTGCGCTATATCTATGCTGTATGCATAATTTTTCGTTCTTGTTGATTTTTTCTTTGAATAGGGTAGTAACATTACTGCAGATGGATAAACAAGTAATTAAATTTAAAAAATGAAGAAACCCGACTGAATAAAATCCAACTATAGGCGCAGATACGAGTGAAACACATAACCCTTCTTTTCAGTCGGGTAATAATAAAATCTAATCGTTTTATAGATTGTTTTATTCGATAGGTATCAAATCTATCTTCCAATATTACATCAGCTTTAATCGAGGTACCGTGGACGAGCGGTCTAAAGCGCTGGTTTAAGAAACCTGTCTCTTCGGAGGCGTGGGTTCGAATCCCACCGCTGCCAAAATGAAGATTTTGCTAATAATATTCTTTTTTTCCCGTAAAAGCCAATAAATTAAGCAGTTTCCACTTAAAGATTTCTTTTCGAGATATACGAAATATTTTGGCGATAATTAAAATTCATTTCAGAAGAATAATTTTATTCCGCGTTCAAAGTGGCTAAATGAGGAAATTTAATTTTTAAATTATCATTTATTAAAATATTCAGAATCATAGGTTATTTTCAAACCCGTGTTACAATAACAGAAGATTCTAATGGACATTTTTAAGGTAAAAAAAATACGTGTTCTCAAATTGTGCATGTATTAGTATAATCACGGGCTGAACAGATCTCGTGCTGCAGTTCCACGGCAAAAATTACTTATAAAAATACAGGTACGCCAGATAATTGTATAAATAAATGAGTTTTTTTTATGTTTAATTCTAATTTCTTGTAATAATATATTAAATTTTAAAAATTAAAAATCTCGACAGCGTAAAAAGCGAAATATTTAATTATTTCTCATCAATATGAAACTATTTTTTATATTACTTATTTTTTTTTTATTTACTTGTATTGATGACTTTTAAGTTGTGCTTAATTATTAGTTAATATCTACAAACAATCTTTTGATGAGGCCTATAGATGTCTATTATGAAGGTTAAAGTTACAGTAAAGGTAGCGATCCAAAGTACACAACTTCCATGTTGTGTAATATTTAAACGGAGCTTCTGGCTACAAAATGGTCAATGAAACGTCGTCTTCATTTTGAAAGTCCTATCCAATGATATGCCACTCAATAGGGTGCGTAATTTTTTTTTTCGTCTCTACCACCATTTTGTATTTTACGGCCGCCATTTTGAATTTATAAAAAAAAAACCTATCCTATAACCATCGGAAGATTAAGACGAATCGATAGAAACCTCATTCATAAAAATCCATCCAGCCGTTGGGATGTTTCGAGGGTATAAAGAAATCCGCATACACAGATACGCGTGAAACACATAACCCTTCTTTTCAGTCGGGTAAAAAGATAGTTGTTATAGTATATTCAGAATGTGTTGGAAAGTGCGCTATAATCTATGTTGTATGCATAAATTTTCATTTTTTTTAAATTTCTTCTATATTTAGAAGAAGATATTGGATTCATGAAAATTTTCGACTTCCGGTTTTCGCGGATTTACTCGTTTTAGGGGTCAGAGATTCCAAAAAACAAGTTTTTACAAAATGTCTGTGTGTGATCCTGTTTCTCTGTCTCTCTGTCTTTACGTGACACAAGTATTGAGGGCGCTCTATCTCAAGAACTAATGCACGGAATTGAATAAAAAATATATTTAGAGAGTCCCTGATATAGATTGGTGCTGATTAGTTTTAGGTGTAAATAGTCCAGAAGGGGGCGCTGCTATGCTGCATCTTGCAGGATTTCCGCAGTAGCTCTATCTCAAGCACTATGCACGGATTTTTATAAAACGTCAGATTCGGTTACTCCTTGATATGAGATGGTGCTGTTTACGCTTGGGTGCAAATCGCCCAAAAGATGGCGCTGCTACGCTGCATTTTACAGGATTTACACTATTTTCGCAGAAGCTCTATCTCAAAAACTAATGCAGACATTTTCATCAAACTTCGAATTCAGTTAGTCCTTTATATGAAATTATGCTGACGATGTGTTGGTGTAAATCGCCCATTAGGTGGCGCTGCTGTGCTGCATTTAGAACGATTTCCTCAATAGCTCTATCTCAAGAACTAATGCACGAATTTTCATCAAACTTCAGATTCAAGTATACCTTGATTAATATTACTGCTGATTATGTGTTGGTGCAAATCGTTCAACAGGTGGCGCTGCTAAGCTGCATTTCTCATGATTTGCGCAATAGCTCTATCTCAAGAACTAATGCACGAATTTTCTTCAAATTTTATATTCAGAATACGTTGACATAAGTTGATAATGATTAGGTTCTGGTGTAAATCATCCTATATGTGGCGCTGCTATGCTGCATTTTGCTGGATTTTCAGGATTTCAGCGACAGTCATACCTCAAGAATAATGCACGAATTTCATCTTTTTAGAATCCTTATGATAAACATTATTGCCATTTAATTTAGGCAAAGTGATAACGAATTTTGAAGTATTGACATGTATGAGATAGAAGAAAGTATTGGGATTGGTACATCCGACTAGTTTTTCTTTGAATAGGGCTTTAACATTACTGCAGACGTATAAAAAAGATAGTTGTTATAGTATTCAGAATGTGTAGGAAAGTGCGCTATATCTATGCTGTATGCATAATTTTTCGTTCTTGTTGATTTTTTCTTTGAATAGGGTAGTAACATTACTGCAGATGGATAAACAAGTAATTAAATTTAAAAAATGAAGAAACCCGACTGAATAAAATCCAACTATAGGCGCAGATACGAGTGAAACACATAACCCTTCTTTTCAGTCGGGTAATAATAAAATCTAATCGTTTTATAGATTGTTTTATTCGATAGGTATCAAATCTATCTTCCAATATTACATCAGCTTTAATCGAGGTACCGTGGACGAGCGGTCTAAAGCGCTGGTTTAAGAAACCTGTCTCTTCGGAGGCGTGGGTTCGAATCCCACCGCTGCCAAAATGAAGATTTTGCTAATAATATTCTTTTTTTCCCGTAAAAGCCAATAAATTAAGCAGTTTCCACTTAAAGATTTCTTTTCGAGATATACGAAATATTTTGGCGATAATTAAAATTCATTTCAGAAGAATAATTTTATTCCGCGTTCAAAGTGGCTAAATGAGGAAATTTAATTTTTAAATTATCATTTATTAAAATATTCAGAATCATAGGTTATTTTCAAACCCGTGTTACAATAACAGAAGATTCTAATGGACATTTTTAAGGTAAAAAAAATACGTGTTCTCAAATTGTGCATGTATTAGTATAATCACGGGCTGAACAGATCTCGTGCTGCAGTTCCACGGCAAAAATTACTTATAAAAATACAGGTACGCCAGATAATTGTATAAATAAATGAGTTTTTTTTATGTTTAATTCTAATTTCTTGTAATAATATATTAAATTTTAAAAATTAAAAATCTCGACAGCGTAAAAAGCGAAATATTTAATTATTTCTCATCAATATGAAACTATTTTTTATATTACTTATTTTTTTTTTATTTACTTGTATTGATGACTTTTAAGTTGTGCTTAATTATTAGTTAATATCTACAAACAATCTTTTGATGAGGCCTATAGATGTCTATTATGAAGGTTAAAGTTACAGTAAAGGTAGCGATCCAAAGTACACAACTTCCATGTTGTGTAATATTTAAACGGAGCTTCTGGCTACAAAATGGTCAATGAAACGTCGTCTTCATTTTGAAAGTCCTATCCAATGATATGCCACTCAATAGGGTGCGTAATTTTTTTTTTCGTCTCTACCACCATTTTGTATTTTACGGCCGCCATTTTGAATTTATAAAAAAAAACCTATCCTATAACCATCGGAAGATTAAGACGAATCGATAGAAACCTCATTCATAAAAATCCATCCAGCCGTTGGGATGTTTCGAGGGTATAAAGAAATCCACATACACAGATACGCGTGAAACACATAACCCTTCTTTTCAGTCGGGTAAAAAGATAGTTGTTATAGTATATTCAGAATGTGTTGGAAAGTGCGCTATAATCTATGTTGTATGCATAAATTTTCATTTTTTTTAAATTTCTTCTATATTTAGAAGAAGATATTGGATTCATGAAAATTTTCGACTTCCGGTTTTCGCGGATTTACTCGTTTTAGGGGTCAGAGATTCCAAAAAACAAGTTTTTACAAAATGTCTGTGTGTGATCCTGTTTCTCTGTCTCTCTGTCTTTACGTGACACAAGTATTGAGGGCGCTCTATCTCAAGAACTAATGCACGGAATTGAATAAAAAATATATTTAGAGAGTCCCTGATATAGATTGGTGCTGATTAGTTTTAGGTGTAAATAGTCCAGAAGGGGGCGCTGCTATGCTGCATCTTGCAGGATTTCCGCAGTAGCTCTATCTCAAGCACTATGCACGGATTTTTATAAAACGTCAGATTCGGTTACTCCTTGATATGAGATGGTGCTGTTTACGCTTGGGTGCAAATCGCCCAAAAGATGGCGCTGCTACGCTGCATTTTACAGGATTTACACTATTTTCGCAGAAGCTCTATCTCAAAAACTAATGCAGACATTTTCATCAAACTTCGAATTCAGTTAGTCCTTTATATGAAATTATGCTGACGATGTGTTGGTGTAAATCGCCCATTAGGTGGCGCTGCTGTGCTGCATTTAGAACGATTTCCTCAATAGCTCTATCTCAAGAACTAATGCACGAATTTTCATCAAACTTCAGATTCAAGTATACCTTGATTAATATTACTGCTGATTATGTGTTGGTGCAAATCGTTCAACAGGTGGCGCTGCTAAGCTGCATTTCTCATGATTTGCGCAATAGCTCTATCTCAAGAACTAATGCACGAATTTTCTTCAAATTTTATATTCAGAATACGTTGACATAAGTTGATAATGATTAGGTTCTGGTGTAAATCATCCTATATGTGGCGCTGCTATGCTGCATTTTGCTGGATTTTCAGGATTTCAGCGACAGTCATACCTCAAGAATAATGCACGAATTTCATCTTTTTAGAATCCTTATGATAAACATTATTGCCATTTAATTTAGGCAAAGTGATAACGAATTTTGAAGTATTGACATGTATGAGATAGAAGAAAGTATTGGGATTGGTACATCCGACTAGTTTTTCTTTGAATAGGGCTTTAACATTACTGCAGACGTATAAAAAAGATAGTTGTTATAGTATTCAGAATGTGTAGGAAAGTGCGCTATATCTATGCTGTATGCATAATTTTTCGTTCTTGTTGATTTTTTCTTTGAATAGGGTAGTAACATTACTGCAGATGGATAAACAAGTAATTAAATTTAAAAAATGAAGAAACCCGACTGAATAAAATCCAACTATAGGCGCAGATACGAGTGAAACACATAACCCTTCTTTTCAGTCGGGTAATAATAAAATCTAATCGTTTTATAGATTGTTTTATTCGATAGGTATCAAATCTATCTTCCAATATTACATCAGCTTTAATCGAGGTACCGTGGACGAGCGGTCTAAAGCGCTGGTTTAAGAAACCTGTCTCTTCGGAGGCGTGGGTTCGAATCCCACCGCTGCCAAAATGAAGATTTTGCTAATAATATTCTTTTTTTCCCGTAAAAGCCAATAAATTAAGCAGTTTCCACTTAAAGATTTCTTTTCGAGATATACGAAATATTTTGGCGATAATTAAAATTCATTTCAGAAGAATAATTTTATTCCGCGTTCAAAGTGGCTAAATGAGGAAATTTAATTTTTAAATTATCATTTATTAAAATATTCAGAATCATAGGTTATTTTCAAACCCGTGTTACAATAACAGAAGATTCTAATGGACATTTTTAAGGTAAAAAAAATACGTGTTCTCAAATTGTGCATGTATTAGTATAATCACGGGCTGAACAGATCTCGTGCTGCAGTTCCACGGCAAAAATTACTTATAAAAATACAGGTACGCCAGATAATTGTATAAATAAATGAGTTTTTTTTATGTTTAATTCTAATTTCTTGTAATAATATATTAAATTTTAAAAATTAAAAATCTCGACAGCGTAAAAAGCGAAATATTTAATTATTTCTCATCAATATGAAACTATATTTTATATTACTTATTTTTTTTTTATTTACTTGTATTGATGACTTTTAAGTTGTGCTTAATTATTAGTTAATATCTACAAACAATCTTTTGATGAGGCCTATAGATGTCTATTATGAAGGTTAAAGTTACAGTAAAGGTAGCGATCCAAAGTACACAACTTCCATGTTGTGTAATATTTAAACGGAGCTTCTGGCTACAAAATGGTCAATGAAACGTCGTCTTCATTTTGAAAGTCCTATCCAATGATATGCCACTCAATAGGGTGCGTAATTTTTTTTTCGTCTCTACCACCATTTTGTATTTTACGGCCGCCATTTTGAATTTATAAAAAAAAACCTATCCTATAACCATCGGAAGATTAAGACGAATCGATAGAAACCTCATTCATAAAAATCCATCCAGCCGTTGGGATGTTTCGAGGGTATAAAGAAATCCACATACACAGATACGCGTGAAACACATAACCCTTCTTTTCAGTCGGGTAAAAAGATAGTTGTTATAGTATATTCAGAATGTGTTGGAAAGTGCGCTATAATCTATGTTGTATGCATAAATTTTCATTTTTTTTAAATTTCTTCTATATTTAGAAGAAGATATTGGATTCATGAAAATTTTCGACTTCCGGTTTTCGCGGATTTACTCGTTTTAGGGGTCAGAGATTCCAAAAAACAAGTTTTTACAAAATGTCTGTGTGTGATCCTGTTTCTCTGTCTGTCTGTCTTTACGTGACACAAGTATTGAGGGCGCTCTATCTCAAGAACTAATGCACGGAATTGAATAAAAAATATATTTAGAGAGTCCCTGATATAGATTGGTGCTGATTAGTTTTAGGTGTAAATAGTCCAGAAGGGGGCGCTGCTATGCTGCATCTTGCAGGATTTCCGCAGTAGCTCTATCTCAAGCACTACTGCACGGATTTTTATAAAACGTCAGATTCGGTTACTCCTTGATATGAGATGGTGCTGTTTACGCTTGGGTGCAAATCGCCCAAAAGATGGCGCTGCTACGCTGCATTTTACAGGATTTACACTATTTTCGCAGAAGCTCTATCTCAAAAACTAATGCAGACATTTTCATCAAACTTCGAATTCAGTTAGTCCTTTATATGAAATTATGCTGACGATGTGTTGGTGTAAATCGCCCATTAGGTGGCGCTGCTGTGCTGCATTTAGAACGATTTCCTCAATAGCCCTATCTCAAGAACTAATGCACGAATTTTCATCAAACTTCAGATTCAAGTATACCTTGATTAATATTACTGCTGATTATGTGTTGGTGCAAATCGTTCAACAGGTGGCGCTGCTAAGCTGCATTTCTCATGATTTGCGCAATAGCTCTATCTCAAGAACTAATGCACGAATTTTCTTCAAATTTTATATTCAGAAGACGTTGACATAAGTTGATAATGATTAGGTTCTGGTGTAAATCATCCTATATGTGGCGCTGCTATGCTGCATTTTGCTGGATTTTCAGGATTTCAGCGACAGTCATACCTCAAGAATAATGCACGAATTTCATCTTTTTAGAATCCTTATGATAAACATTATTGCCATTTAATTTAGGCAAAGTGATAACGAATTTTGAAGTATTGACATGTATGAGATAGAAGAAAGTATTGGGATTGGTACATCCGACTAGTTTTTCTTTGAATAGGGCTTTAACATTACTGCAGACGTATAAAAAAGATAGTTGTTATAGTATTCAGAATGTGTAGGAAAGTGCGCTATATCTATGCTGTATGCATAATTTTTCGTTCTTGTTGATTTTTTCTTTGAATAGGGTAGTAACATTACTGCAGATGGATAAACAAGTAATTAAATTTAAAAAATGAAGAAACCCGACTGAATAAAATCCAACTATAGGCGCAGATACGAGTGAAACACATAACCCTTCTTTTCAGTCGGGTAATAATAAAATCTAATCGTTTTATAGATTGTTTTATTCGATAGGTATCAAATCTATCTTCCAATATTACATCAGCTTTAATCGAGGTACCGTGGACGAGCGGTCTAAAGCGCTGGTTTAAGAAACCTGTCTCTTCGGAGGCGTGGGTTCGAATCCCACCGCTGCCAAAATGAAGATTTTGCTAATAATATTCTTTTTTTCCCGTAAAAGCCAATAAATTAAGCAGTTTCCACTTAAAGATTTCTTTTCGAGATATACGAAATATTTTGGCGATAATTAAAATTCATTTCAGAAGAATAATTTTATTCCGCGTTCAAAGTGGCTAAATGAGGAAATTTAATTTTTAAATTATCATTTATTAAAATATTCAGAATCATAGGTTATTTTCAAACCCGTGTTACAATAACAGAAGATTCTAATGGACATTTTTAAGGTAAAAAAAATACGTGTTCTCAAATTGTGCATGTATTAGTATAATCACGGGCTGAACAGATCTCGTGCTGCAGTTCCACGGCAAAAATTACTTATAAAAATACAGGTACGCCAGATAATTGTATAAATAAATGAGTTTTTTTTATGTTTAATTCTAATTTCTTGTAATAATATATTAAATTTTAAAAATTAAAAATCTCGACAGCGTAAAAAGCGAAATATTTAATTATTTCTCATCAATATGAAACTATTTTTTATATTACTTATTTTTTTTTTATTTACTTGTATTGATGACTTTTAAGTTGTGCTTAATTATTAGTTAATATCTACAAACAATCTTTTGATGAGGCCTATAGATGTCTATTATGAAGGTTAAAGTTACAGTAAAGGTAGCGATCCAAAGTACACAACTTCCATGTTGTGTAATATTTAAACGGAGCTTCTGGCTACAAAATGGTCAATGAAACGTCGTCTTCATTTTGAAAGTCCTATCCAATGATATGCCACTCAATAGGGTGCGTAATTTTTTTTTTCGTCTCTACCACCATTTTGTATTTTACGGCCGCCATTTTGAATTTATAAAAAAAAAACCTATCCTATAACCATCGGAAGATTAAGACGAATCGATAGAAACCTCATTCATAAAAATCCATCCAGCCGTTGGGATGTTTCGAGGGTATAAAGAAATCCACATACACAGATACGCGTGAAACACATAACCCTTCTTTTCAGTCGGGTAAAAAGATAGTTGTTATAGTATATTCAGAATGTGTTGGAAAGTGCGCTATAATCTATGTTGTATGCATAAATTTTCATTTTTTTTAAATTTCTTCTATATTTAGAAGAAGATATTGGATTCATGAAAATTTTCGACTTCCGGTTTTCGCGGATTTACTCGTTTTAGGGGTCAGAGATTCCAAAAAACAAGTTTTTACAAAATGTCTGTGTGTGATCCTGTTTCTCTGTCTCTCTGTCTTTACGTGACACAAGTATTGAGGGCGCTCTATCTCAAGAACTAATGCACGGAATTGAATAAAAAATATATTTAGAGAGTCCCTGATATAGATTGGTGCTGATTAGTTTTAGGTGTAAATAGTCCAGAAGGGGGCGCTGCTATGCTGCATCTTGCAGGATTTCCGCAGTAGCTCTATCTCAAGCACTATGCACGGATTTTTATAAAACGTCAGATTCGGTTACTCCTTGATATGAGATGGTGCTGTTTACGCTTGGGTGCAAATCGCCCAAAAGATGGCGCTGCTACGCTGCATTTTACAGGATTTACACTATTTTCGCAGAAGCTCTATCTCAAAAACTAATGCAGACATTTTCATCAAACTTCGAATTCAGTTAGTCCTTTATATGAAATTATGCTGACGATGTGTTGGTGTAAATCGCCCATTAGGTGGCGCTGCTGTGCTGCATTTAGAACGATTTCCTCAATAGCTCTATCTCAAGAACTAATGCACGAATTTTCATCAAACTTCAGATTCAAGTATACCTTGATTAATATTACTGCTGATTATGTGTTGGTGCAAATCGTTCAACAGGTGGCGCTGCTAAGCTGCATTTCTCATGATTTGCGCAATAGCTCTATCTCAAGAACTAATGCACGAATTTTCTTCAAATTTTATATTCAGAATACGTTGACATAAGTTGATAATGATTAGGTTCTGGTGTAAATCATCCTATATGTGGCGCTGCTATGCTGCATTTTGCTGGATTTTCAGGATTTCAGCGACAGTCATACCTCAAGAATAATGCACGAATTTCATCTTTTTAGAATCCTTATGATAAACATTATTGCCATTTAATTTAGGCAAAGTGATAACGAATTTTGAAGTATTGACATGTATGAGATAGAAGAAAGTATTGGGATTGGTACATCCGACTAGTTTTTCTTTGAATAGGGCTTTAACATTACTGCAGACGTATAAAAAAGATAGTTGTTATAGTATTCAGAATGTGTAGGAAAGTGCGCTATATCTATGCTGTATGCATAATTTTTCGTTCTTGTTGATTTTTTCTTTGAATAGGGTAGTAACATTACTGCAGATGGATAAACAAGTAATTAAATTTAAAAAATGAAGAAACCCGACTGAATAAAATCCAACTATAGGCGCAGATACGAGTGAAACACATAACCCTTCTTTTCAGTCGGGTAATAATAAAATCTAATCGTTTTATAGATTGTTTTATTCGATAGGTATCAAATCTATCTTCCAATATTACATCAGCTTTAATCGAGGTACCGTGGACGAGCGGTCTAAAGCGCTGGTTTAAGAAACCTGTCTCTTCGGAGGCGTGGGTTCGAATCCCACCGCTGCCAAAATGAAGATTTTGCTAATAATATTCTTTTTTTCCCGTAAAAGCCAATAAATTAAGCAGTTTCCACTTAAAGATTTCTTTTCGAGATATACGAAATATTTTGGCGATAATTAAAATTCATTTCAGAAGAATAATTTTATTCCGCGTTCAAAGTGGCTAAATGAGGAAATTTAATTTTTAAATTATCATTTATTAAAATATTCAGAATCATAGGTTATTTTCAAACCCGTGTTACAATAACAGAAGATTCTAATGGACATTTTTAAGGTAAAAAAAATACGTGTTCTCAAATTGTGCATGTATTAGTATAATCACGGGCTGAACAGATCTCGTGCTGCAGTTCCACGGCAAAAATTACTTATAAAAATACAGGTACGCCAGATAATTGTATAAATAAATGAGTTTTTTTTATGTTTAATTCTAATTTCTTGTAATAATATATTAAATTTTAAAAATTAAAAATCTCGACAGCGTAAAAAGCGAAATATTTAATTATTTCTCATCAATATGAAACTATTTTTTATATTACTTATTTTTTTTTATTTACTTGTATTGATGACTTTTAAGTTGTGCTTAATTATTAGTTAATATCTACAAACAATCTTTTGATGAGGCCTATAGATGTCTATTATGAAGGTTAAAGTTACAGTAAAGGTAGCGATCCAAAGTACACAACTTCCATGTTGTGTAATATTTAAACGGAGCTTCTGGCTACAAAATGGTCAATGAAACGTCGTCTTCATTTTGAAAGTCCTATCCAATGATATGCCACTCAATAGGGTGCGTAATTTTTTTTTCGTCTCTACCACCATTTTGTATTTTACGGCCGCCATTTTGAATTTATAAAAAAAAACCTATCCTATAACCATCGGAAGATTAAGACGAATCGATAGAAACCTCATTCATAAAAATCCATCCAGCCGTTGGGATGTTTCGAGGGTATAAAGAAATCCACATACACAGATACGCGTGAAACACATAACCCTTCTTTTCAGTCGGGTAAAAAGATAGTTGTTATAGTATATTCAGAATGTGTTGGAAAGTGCGCTATAATCTATGTTGTATGCATAAATTTTCATTTTTTTTAAATTTCTTCTATATTTAGAAGAAGATATTGGATTCATGAAAATTTTCGACTTCCGGTTTTCGCGGATTTACTCGTTTTAGGGGTCAGAGATTCCAAAAAACAAGTTTTTACAAAATGTCTGTGTGTGATCCTGTTTCTCTGTCTGTCTGTCTTTACGTGACACAAGTATTGAGGGCGCTCTATCTCAAGAACTAATGCACGGAATTGAATAAAAAATATATTTAGAGAGTCCCTGATATAGATTGGTGCTGATTAGTTTTAGGTGTAAATAGTCCAGAAGGGGGCGCTGCTATGCTGCATCTTGCAGGATTTCCGCAGTAGCTCTATCTCAAGCACTACTGCACGGATTTTTATAAAACGTCAGATTCGGTTACTCCTTGATATGAGATGGTGCTGTTTACGCTTGGGTGCAAATCGCCCAAAAGATGGCGCTGCTACGCTGCATTTTACAGGATTTACACTATTTTCGCAGAAGCTCTATCTCAAAAACTAATGCAGACATTTTCATCAAACTTCGAATTCAGTTAGTCCTTTATATGAAATTATGCTGACGATGTGTTGGTGTAAATCGCCCATTAGGTGGCGCTGCTGTGCTGCATTTAGAACGATTTCCTCAATAGCCCTATCTCAAGAACTAATGCACGAATTTTCATCAAACTTCAGATTCAAGTATACCTTGATTAATATTACTGCTGATTATGTGTTGGTGCAAATCGTTCAACAGGTGGCGCTGCTAAGCTGCATTTCTCATGATTTGCGCAATAGCTCTATCTCAAGAACTAATGCACGAATTTTCTTCAAATTTTATATTCAGAAGACGTTGACATAAGTTGATAATGATTAGGTTCTGGTGTAAATCATCCTATATGTGGCGCTGCTATGCTGCATTTTGCTGGATTTTCAGGATTTCAGCGACAGTCATACCTCAAGAATAATGCACGAATTTCATCTTTTTAGAATCCTTATGATAAACATTATTGCCATTTAATTTAGGCAAAGTGATAACGAATTTTGAAGTATTGACATGTATGAGATAGAAGAAAGTATTGGGATTGGTACATCCGACTAGTTTTTCTTTGAATAGGGCTTTAACATTACTGCAGACGTATAAAAAAGATAGTTGTTATAGTATTCAGAATGTGTAGGAAAGTGCGCTATATCTATGCTGTATGCATAATTTTTCGTTCTTGTTGATTTTTTCTTTGAATAGGGTAGTAACATTACTGCAGATGGATAAACAAGTAATTAAATTTAAAAAATGAAGAAACCCGACTGAATAAAATCCAACTATAGGCGCAGATACGAGTGAAACACATAACCCTTCTTTTCAGTCGGGTAATAATAAAATCTAATCGTTTTATAGATTGTTTTATTCGATAGGTATCAAATCTATCTTCCAATATTACATCAGCTTTAATCGAGGTACCGTGGACGAGCGGTCTAAAGCGCTGGTTTAAGAAACCTTTCTCTTCGGAGGCGTGGGTTCGAATCCCACCGCTGCCAAAATGAAGATTTTGCTAATAATATTCTTTTTTTCCCGTAAAAGCCAATAAATTAAGCAGTTTCCACTTAAAGATTTCTTTTCGAGATATACGAAATATTTTGGCGATAATTAAAATTCATTTCAGAAGAATAATTTTATTCCGCGTTCAAAGTGGCTAAATGAGGAAATTTAATTTTTAAATTATCATTTATTAAAATATTCAGAATCATAGGTTATTTTCAAACCCGTGTTACAATAACAGAAGATTCTAATGGACATTTTTAAGGTAAAAAAAATACGTGTTCTCAAATTGTGCATGTATTAGTATAATCACGGGCTGAACAGATCTCGTGCTGCAGTTCCACGGCAAAAATTACTTATAAAAATACAGGTACGCCAGATAATTGTATAAATAAATGAGTTTTTTTTATGTTTAATTCTAATTTCTTGTAATAATATATTAAATTTTAAAAATTAAAAATCTCGACAGCGTAAAAAGCGAAATATTTAATTATTTCTCATCAATATGAAACTATTTTTTATATTACTTATTTTTTTTTTATTTACTTGTATTGATGACTTTTAAGTTGTGCTTAATTATTAGTTAATATCTACAAACAATCTTTTGATGAGGCCTATAGATGTCTATTATGAAGGTTAAAGTTACAGTAAAGGTAGCGATCCAAAGTACACAACTTCCATGTTGTGTAATATTTAAACGGAGCTTCTGGCTACAAAATGGTCAATGAAACGTCGTCTTCATTTTGAAAGTCCTATCCAATGATATGCCACTCAATAGGGTGCGTAATTTTTTTTTTCGTCTCTACCACCATTTTGTATTTTACGGCCGCCATTTTGAATTTATAAAAAAAAAACCTATCCTATAACCATCGGAAGATTAAGACGAATCGATAGAAACCTCATTCATAAAAATCCATCCAGCCGTTGGGATGTTTCGAGGGTATAAAGAAATCCACATACACAGATACGCGTGAAACACATAACCCTTCTTTTCAGTCGGGTAAAAAGATAGTTGTTATAGTATATTCAGAATGTGTTGGAAAGTGCGCTATAATCTATGTTGTATGCATAAATTTTCATTTTTTTTAAATTTCTTCTATATTTAGAAGAAGATATTGGATTCATGAAAATTTTCGACTTCCGGTTTTCGCGGATTTACTCGTTTTAGGGGTCAGAGATTCCAAAAAACAAGTTTTTACAAAATGTCTGTGTGTGATCCTGTTTCTCTGTCTCTCTGTCTTTACGTGACACAAGTATTGAGGGCGCTCTATCTCAAGAACTAATGCACGGAATTGAATAAAAAATATATTCAGAGAGTCCCTGATATAGATTGGTGCTGATTAGTTTTAGGTGTAAATAGTCCAGAAGGGGGCGCTGCTATGCTGCATCTTGCAGGATTTCCGCAGTAGCTCTATCTCAAGCACTATGCACGGATTTTTATAAAACGTCAGATTCGGTTACTCCTTGATATGAGATGGTGCTGTTTACGCTTGGGTGCAAATCGCCCAAAAGATGGCGCTGCTACGCTGCATTTTACAGGATTTACACTATTTTCGCAGAAGCTCTATCTCAAAAACTAATGCAGACATTTTCATCAAACTTCGAATTCAGTTAGTCCTTTATATGAAATTATGCTGACGATGTGTTGGTGTAAATCGCCCATTAGGTGGCGCTGCTGTGCTGCATTTAGAACGATTTCCTCAATAGCTCTATCTCAAGAACTAATGCACGAATTTTCATCAAACTTCAGATTCAAGTATACCTTGATTAATATTACTGCTGATTATGTGTTGGTGCAAATCGTTCAACAGGTGGCGCTGCTAAGCTGCATTTCTCATGATTTGCGCAATAGCTCTATCTCAAGAACTAATGCACGAATTTTCTTCAAATTTTATATTCAGAATACGTTGACATAAGTTGATAATGATTAGGTTCTGGTGTAAATCATCCTATATGTGGCGCTGCTATGCTGCATTTTGCTGGATTTTCAGGATTTCAGCGACAGTCATACCTCAAGAATAATGCACGAATTTCATCTTTTTAGAATCCTTATGATAAACATTATTGCCATTTAATTTAGGCAAAGTGATAACGAATTTTGAAGTATTGACATGTATGAGATAGAAGAAAGTATTGGGATTGGTACATCCGACTAGTTTTTCTTTGAATAGGGCTTTAACATTACTGCAGACGTATAAAAAAGATAGTTGTTATAGTATTCAGAATGTGTAGGAAAGTGCGCTATATCTATGCTGTATGCATAATTTTTCGTTCTTGTTGATTTTTTCTTTGAATAGGGTAGTAACATTACTGCAGATGGATAAACAAGTAATTAAATTTAAAAAATGAAGAAACCCGACTGAATAAAATCCAACTATAGGCGCAGATACGAGTGAAACACATAACCCTTCTTTTCAGTCGGGTAATAATAAAATCTAATCGTTTTATAGATTGTTTTATTCGATAGGTATCAAATCTATCTTCCAATATTACATCAGCTTTAATCGAGGTACCGTGGACGAGCGGTCTAAAGCGCTGGTTTAAGAAACCTGTCTCTTCGGAGGCGTGGGTTCGAATCCCACCGCTGCCAAAATGAAGATTTTGCTAATAATATTCTTTTTTTCCCGTAAAAGCCAATAAATTAAGCAGTTTCCACTTAAAGATTTCTTTTCGAGATATACGAAATATTTTGGCGATAATTAAAATTCATTTCAGAAGAATAATTTTATTCCGCGTTCAAAGTGGCTAAATGAGGAAATTTAATTTTTAAATTATCATTTATTAAAATATTCAGAATCATAGGTTATTTTCAAACCCGTGTTACAATAACAGAAGATTCTAATGGACATTTTTAAGGTAAAAAAAATACGTGTTCTCAAATTGTGCATGTATTAGTATAATCACGGGCTGAACAGATCTCGTGCTGCAGTTCCACGGCAAAAATTACTTATAAAAATACAGGTACGCCAGATAATTGTATAAATAAATGAGTTTTTTTTATGTTTAATTCTAATTTCTTGTAATAATATATTAAATTTTAAAAATTAAAAATCTCGACAGCGTAAAAAGCGAAATATTTAATTATTTCTCATCAATATGAAACTATTTTTTATATTACTTATTTTTTTTTTATTTACTTGTATTGATGACTTTTAAGTTGTGCTTAATTATTAGTTAATATCTACAAACAATCTTTTGATGAGGCCTATAGATGTCTATTATGAAGGTTAAAGTTACAGTAAAGGTAGCGATCCAAAGTACACAACTTCCATGTTGTGTAATATTTAAACGGAGCTTCTGGCTACAAAATGGTCAATGAAACGTCGTCTTCATTTTGAAAGTCCTATCCAATGATATGCCACTCAATAGGGTGCGTAATTTTTTTTTCGTCTCTACCACCATTTTGTATTTTACGGCCGCCATTTTGAATTTATAAAAAAAAACCTATCCTATAACCATCGGAAGATTAAGACGAATCGATAGAAACCTCATTCATAAAAATCCATCCAGCCGTTGGGATGTTTCGAGGGTATAAAGAAATCCACATACACAGATACGCGTGAAACACATAACCCTTCTTTTCAGTCGGGTAAAAAGATAGTTGTTATAGTATATTCAGAATGTGTTGGAAAGTGCGCTATAATCTATGTTGTATGCATAAATTTTCATTTTTTTTAAATTTCTTCTATATTTAGAAGAAGATATTGGATTCATGAAAATTTTCGACTTCCGGTTTTCGCGGATTTACTCGTTTTAGGGGTCAGAGATTCCAAAAAACAAGTTTTTACAAAATGTCTGTGTGTGATCCTGTTTCTCTGTCTGTCTGTCTTTACGTGACACAAGTATTGAGGGCGCTCTATCTCAAGAACTAATGCACGGAATTGAATAAAAAATATATTTAGAGAGTCCCTGATATAGATTGGTGCTGATTAGTTTTAGGTGTAAATAGTCCAGAAGGGGGCGCTGCTATGCTGCATCTTGCAGGATTTCCGCAGTAGCTCTATCTCAAGCACTACTGCACGGATTTTTATAAAACGTCAGATTCGGTTACTCCTTGATATGAGATGGTGCTGTTTACGCTTGGGTGCAAATCGCCCAAAAGATGGCGCTGCTACGCTGCATTTTACAGGATTTACACTATTTTCGCAGAAGCTCTATCTCAAAAACTAATGCAGACATTTTCATCAAACTTCGAATTCAGTTAGTCCTTTATATGAAATTATGCTGACGATGTGTTGGTGTAAATCGCCCATTAGGTGGCGCTGCTGTGCTGCATTTAGAACGATTTCCTCAATAGCCCTATCTCAAGAACTAATGCACGAATTTTCATCAAACTTCAGATTCAAGTATACCTTGATTAATATTACTGCTGATTATGTGTTGGTGCAAATCGTTCAACAGGTGGCGCTGCTAAGCTGCATTTCTCATGATTTGCGCAATAGCTCTATCTCAAGAACTAATGCACGAATTTTCTTCAAATTTTATATTCAGAAGACGTTGACATAAGTTGATAATGATTAGGTTCTGGTGTAAATCATCCTATATGTGGCGCTGCTATGCTGCATTTTGCTGGATTTTCAGGATTTCAGCGACAGTCATACCTCAAGAATAATGCACGAATTTCATCTTTTTAGAATCCTTATGATAAACATTATTGCCATTTAATTTAGGCAAAGTGATAACGAATTTTGAAGTATTGACATGTATGAGATAGAAGAAAGTATTGGGATTGGTACATCCGACTAGTTTTTCTTTGAATAGGGCTTTAACATTACTGCAGACGTATAAAAAAGATAGTTGTTATAGTATTCAGAATGTGTAGGAAAGTGCGCTATATCTATGCTGTATGCATAATTTTTCGTTCTTGTTGATTTTTTCTTTGAATAGGGTAGTAACATTACTGCAGATGTATAAACAAGTAATTAAATTTAAAAAATGAAGAAACCCGACTGAATAAAATCCAACTATAGGCGCAGATACGAGTGAAACACATAACCCTTCTTTTCAGTCGGGTAATAATAAAATCTAATCGTTTTATAGATTGTTTTATTCGATAGGTATCAAATCTATCTTCCAATATTACATCAGCTTTAATCGAGGTACCGTGGACGAGCGGTCTAAAGCGCTGGTTTAAGAAACCTGTCTCTTCGGAGGCGTGGGTTCGAATCCCACCGCTGCCAAAATGAAGATTTTGCTAATAATATTCTTTTTTTCCCGTAAAAGCCAATAAATTAAGCAGTTTCCACTTAAAGATTTCTTTTCGAGATATACGAAATATTTTGGCGATAATTAAAATTCATTTCAGAAGAATAATTTTATTCCGCGTTCAAAGTGGCTAAATGAGGAAATTTAATTTTTAAATTATCATTTATTAAAATATTCAGAATCATAGGTTATTTTCAAACCCGTGTTACAATAACAGAAGATTCTAATGGACATTTTTAAGGTAAAAAAAATACGTGTTCTCAAATTGTGCATGTATTAGTATAATCACGGGCTGAACAGATCTCGTGCTGCAGTTCCACGGCAAAAATTACTTATAAAAATACAGGTACGCCAGATAATTGTATAAATAAATGAGTTTTTTTTATGTTTAATTCTAATTTCTTGTAATAATATATTAAATTTTAAAAATTAAAAATCTCGACAGCGTAAAAAGCGAAATATTTAATTATTTCTCATCAATATGAAACTATTTTTTATATTACTTATTTTTTTTTTATTTACTTGTATTGATGACTTTTAAGTTGTGCTTAATTATTAGTTAATATCTACAAACAATCTTTTGATGAGGCCTATAGATGTCTATTATGAAGGTTAAAGTTACAGTAAAGGTAGCGATCCAAAGTACACAACTTCCATGTTGTGTAATATTTAAACGGAGCTTCTGGCTACAAAATGGTCAATGAAACGTCGTCTTCATTTTGAAAGTCCTATCCAATGATATGCCACTCAATAGGGTGCGTAATTTTTTTTTTCGTCTCTACCACCATTTTGTATTTTACGGCCGCCATTTTGAATTTATAAAAAAAAACCTATCCTATAACCATCGGAAGATTAAGACGAATCGATAGAAACCTCATTCATAAAAATCCATCCAGCCGTTGGGATGTTTCGAGGGTATAAAGAAATCCACATACACAGATACGCGTGAAACACATAACCCTTCTTTTCAGTCGGGTAAAAAGATAGTTGTTATAGTATATTCAGAATGTGTTGGAAAGTGCGCTATAATCTATGTTGTATGCATAAATTTTCATTTTTTTTAAATTTCTTCTATATTTAGAAGAAGATATTGGATTCATGAAAATTTTCGACTTCCGGTTTTCGCGGATTTACTCGTTTTAGGGGTCAGAGATTCCAAAAAACAAGTTTTTACAAAATGTCTGTGTGTGATCCTGTTTCTCTGTCTCTCTGTCTTTACGTGACACAAGTATTGAGGGCGCTCTATCTCAAGAACTAATGCACGGAATTGAATAAAAAATATATTTAGAGAGTCCCTGATATAGATTGGTGCTGATTAGTTATAGGTGTAAATAGTCCAGAAGGGGGCGCTGCTATGCTGCATCTTGCAGGATTTCCGCAGTAGCTCTATCTCAAGCACTACTGCACGGATTTTTATAAAACGTCAGATTCGGTTACTCCTTGATATGAGATGGTGCTGTTTACGCTTGGGTGCAAATCGCCCAAAAGATGGCGCTGCTACGCTGCATTTTACAGGATTTACACTATTTTCGCAGAAGCTCTATCTCAAAAACTAATGCAGACATTTTCATCAAACTTCGAATTCAGTTAGTCCTTTATATGAAATTATGCTGACGATGTGTTGGTGTAAATCGCCCATTAGGTGGCGCTGCTGTGCTGCATTTAGAACGATTTCCTCAATAGCTCTATCTCAAGAACTAATGCACGAATTTTCATCAAACTTCAGATTCAAGTATACCTTGATTAATATTACTGCTGATTATGTGTTGGTGCAAATCGTTCAACAGGTGGCGCTGCTAAGCTGCATTTCTCATGATTTGCGCAATAGCTCTATCTCAAGAACTAATGCACGAATTTTCTTCAAATTTTATATTCAGAAGACGTTGACATAAGTTGATAATGATTAGGTTCTGGTGTAAATCATCCTATATGTGGCGCTGCTATGCTGCATTTTGCTGGATTTTCAGGATTTCAGCGACAGTCATACCTCAAGAATAATGCACGAATTTCATCTTTTTAGAATCCTTATGATAAACATTATTGCCATTTAATTTAGGCAAAGTGATAACGAATTTTGAAGTATTGACATGTATGAGATAGAAGAAAGTATTGGGATTGGTACATCCGACTAGTTTTTCTTTGAATAGGGCTTTAACATTACTGCAGACGTATAAAAAAGATAGTTGTTATAGTATTCAGAATGTGTAGGAAAGTGCGCTATATCTATGCTGTATGCATAATTTTTCGTTCTTGTTGATTTTTTCTTTGAATAGGGTAGTAACATTACTGCAGATGGATAAACAAGTAATTAAATTTAAAAAATGAAGAAACCCGACTGAATAAAATCCAACTATAGGCGCAGATACGAGTGAAACACATAACCCTTCTTTTCAGTCGGGTAATAATAAAATCTAATCGTTTTATAGATTGTTTTATTCGATAGGTATCAAATCTATCTTCCAATATTACATCAGCTTTAACCGAGGTACCGTGGACGAGCGGTCTAAAGCGCTGGTTTAAGAAACCTGTCTCTTCGGAGGCGTGGGTTCGAATCCCACCGCTGCCAAAATGAAGATTTTGCTAATAATATTCTTTTTTTCCCGTAAAAGCCAATAAATTAAGCAGTTTCCACTTAAAGATTTCTTTTCGAGATATACGAAATATTTTGGCGATAATTAAAATTCATTTCAGAAGAATAATTTTATTCCGCGTTCAAAGTGGCTAAATGAGGAAATTTAATTTTTAAATTATCATTTATTAAAATATTCAGAATCATAGGTTATTTTCAAACCCGTGTTACAATAACAGAAGATTCTAATGGACATTTTTAAGGTAAAAAAAATACGTGTTCTCAAATTGTGCATGTATTAGTATAATCACGGGCTGAACAGATCTCGTGCTGCAGTTCCACGGCAAAAATTACTTATAAAAATACAGGTACGCCAGATAATTGTATAAATAAATGAGTTTTTTTTATGTTTAATTCTAATTTCTTGTAATAATATATTAAATTTTAAAAATTAAAAATCTCGACAGCGTAAAAAGCGAAATATTTAATTATTTCTCATCAATATGAAACTATTTTTTATATTACTTATTTTTTTTTTATTTACTTGTATTGATGACTTTTAAGTTGTGCTTAATTATTAGTTAATATCTACAAACAATCTTTTGATGAGGCCTATAGATGTCTATTATGAAGGTTAAAGTTACAGTAAAGGTAGCGATCCAAAGTACACAACTTCCATGTTGTGTAATATTTAAACGGAGCTTCTGGCTACAAAATGGTCAATGAAACGTCGTCTTCATTTTGAAAGTCCTATCCAATGATATGCCACTCAATAGGGTGCGTAATTTTTTTTTTCGTCTCTACCACCATTTTGTATTTTACGGCCGCCATTTTGAATTTATAAAAAAAAACCTATCCTATAACCATCGGAAGATTAAGACGAATCGATAGAAACCTCATTCATAAAAATCCATCCAGCCGTTGGGATGTTTCGAGGGTATAAAGAAATCCACATACACAGATACGCGTGAAACACATAACCCTTCTTTTCAGTCGGGTAAAAAGATAGTTGTTATAGTATATTCAGAATGTGTTGGAAAGTGCGCTATAATCTATGTTGTATGCATAAATTTTCATTTTTTTTAAATTTCTTCTATATTTAGAAGAAGATATTGGATTCATGAAAATTTTCGACTTCCGGTTTTCGCGGATTTACTCGTTTTAGGGGTCAGAGATTCCAAAAAACAAGTTTTTACAAAATGTCTGTGTGTGATCCTGTTTCTCTGTCTCTCTGTCTTTACGTGACACAAGTATTGAGGGCGCTCTATCTCAAGAACTAATGCACGGAATTGAATAAAAAATATATTTAGAGAGTCCCTGATATAGATTGGTGCTGATTAGTTTTAGGTGTAAATAGTCCAGAAGGGGGCGCTGCTATGCTGCATCTTGCAGGATTTCCGCAGTAGCTCTATCTCAAGCACTACTGCACGGATTTTTATAAAACGTCAGATTCGGTTACTCCTTGATATGAGATGGTGCTGTTTACGCTTGGGTGCAAATCGCCCAAAAGATGGCGCTGCTACGCTGCATTTTACAGGATTTACACTATTTTCGCAGAAGCTCTATCTCAAAAACTAATGCAGACATTTTCATCAAACTTCGAATTCAGTTAGTCCTTTATATGAAATTATGCTGACGATGTGTTGGTGTAAATCGCCCATTAGGTGGCGCTGCTGTGCTGCATTTAGAACGATTTCCTCAATAGCTCTATCTCAAGAACTAATGCACGAATTTTCATCAAACTTCAGATTCAAGTATACCTTGATTAATATTACTGCTGATTATGTGTTGGTGCAAATCGTTCAACAGGTGGCGCTGCTAAGCTGCATTTCTCATGATTTGCGCAATAGCTCTATCTCAAGAACTAATGCACGAATTTTCTTCAAATTTTATATTCAGAAGACGTTGACATAAGTTGATAATGATTAGGTTCTGGTGTAAATCATCCTATATGCTGCATTTTGCTGGATTTTCACGATTTCAGCGACAGTCATACCTCAAGAATAATGCACGAATTTCATCTTTTTAGAATCCTTATGATAAACATTATTGCCATTTAATTTAGGCAAAGTGATAACGAATTTTGAAGTATTGACATGTATGAGATAGAAGAAAGTATTGGGATTGGTACATCCGACTAGTTTTTCTTTGAATAGGGCTTTAACATTACTGCAGACGTATAAAAAAGATAGTTGTTATAGTATTCAGAATGTGTAGGAAAGTGCGCTATATCTATGCTGTATGCATAATTTTTCGTTCTTGTTGATTTTTTCTTTGAATAGGGTAGTAACATTACTGCAGATGGATAAACAAGTAATTAAATTTAAAAAATGAAGAAACCCGACTGAATAAAATCCAACTATAGGCGCAGATACGAGTGAAACACATAACCCTTCTTTTCAGTCGGGTAATAATAAAATCTAATCGTTTTATAGATTGTTTTATTCGATAGGTATCAAATCTATCTTCCAATATTACATCAGCTTTAATCGAGGTACCGTGGACGAGCGGTCTAAAGCGCTGGTTTAAGAAACCTGTCTCTTCGGAGGCGTGGGTTCGAATCCCACCGCTGCCAAAATGAAGATTTTGCTAATAATATTCTTTTTTTCCCGTAAAAGCCAATAAATTAAGCAGTTTCCACTTAAAGATTTCTTTTCGAGATATACGAAATATTTTGGCGATAATTAAAATTCATTTCAGAAGAATAATTTTATTCCGCGTTCAAAGTGGCTAAATGAGGAAATTTAATTTTTAAATTATCATTTATTAAAATATTCAGAATCATAGGTTATTTTCAAACCCGTGTTACAATAACAGAAGATTCTAATGGACATTTTTAAGGTAAAAAAAATACGTGTTCTCAAATTGTGCATGTATTAGTATAATCACGGGCTGAACAGATCTCGTGCTGCAGTTCCACGGCAAAAATTACTTATAAAAATACAGGTACGCCAGATAATTGTATAAATAAATGAGTTTTTTTTATGTTTAATTCTAATTTCTTGTAATAATATATTAAATTTTAAAAATTAAAAATCTCGACAGCGTAAAAAGCGAAATATTTAATTATTTCTCATCAATATGAAACTATTTTTTATATTACTTATTTTTTTTTTATTTACTTGTATTGATGACTTTTAAGTTGTGCTTAATTATTAGTTAATATCTACAAACAATCTTTTGATGAGGCCTATAGATGTCTATTATGAAGGTTAAAGTTACAGTAAAGGTAGCGATCCAAAGTACACAACTTCCATGTTGTGTAATATTTAAACGGAGCTTCTGGCTACAAAATGGTCAATGAAACGTCGTCTTCATTTTGAAAGTCCTATCCAATGATATGCCACTCAATAGGGTGCGTAATTTTTTTTTTCGTCTCTACCACCATTTTGTATTTTACGGCCGCCATTTTGAATTTATAAAAAAAAACCTATCCTATAACCATCGGAAGATTAAGACGAATCGATAGAAACCTCATTCATAAAAATCCATCCAGCCGTTGGGATGTTTCGAGGGTATAAAGAAATCCACATACACAGATACGCGTGAAACACATAACCCTTCTTTTCAGTCGGGTAAAAAGATAGTTGTTATAGTATATTCAGAATGTGTTGGAAAGTGCGCTATAATCTATGTTGTATGCATAAATTTTCATTTTTTTTAAATTTCTTCTATATTTAGAAGAAGATATTGGATTCATGAAAATTTTCGACTTCCGGTTTTCGCGGATTTACTCGTTTTAGGGGTCAGAGATTCCAAAAAACAAGTTTTTACAAAATGTCTGTGTGTGATCCTGTTTCTCTGTCTGTCTGTCTTTACGTGACACAAGTATTGAGGGCGCTCTATCTCAAGAACTAATGCACGGAATTGAATAAAAAATATATTTAGAGAGTCCCTGATATAGATTGGTGCTGATTAGTTTTAGGTGTAAATAGTCCAGAAGGGGGCGCTGCTATGCTGCATCTTGCAGGATTTCCGCAGTAGCTCTATCTCAAGCACTACTGCACGGATTTTTATAAAACGTCAGATTCGGTTACTCCTTGATATGAGATGGTGCTGTTTACGCTTGGGTGCAAATCGCCCAAAAGATGGCGCTGCTACGCTGCATTTTACAGGATTTACACTATTTTCGCAGAAGCTCTATCTCAAAAACTAATGCAGACATTTTCATCAAACTTCGAATTCAGTTAGTCCTTTATATGAAATTATGCTGACGATGTGTTGGTGTAAATCGCCCATTAGGTGGCGCTGCTGTGCTGCATTTAGAACGATTTCCTCAATAGCTCTATCTCAAGAACTAATGCACGAATTTTCATCAAACTTCAGATTCAAGTATACCTTGATTAATATTACTGCTGATTATGTGTTGGTGCAAATCGTTCAACAGGTGGCGCTGCTAAGCTGCATTTCTCATGATTTGCGCAATAGCTCTATCTCAAGAACTAATGCACGAATTTTCTTCAAATTTTATATTCAGAAGACGTTGACATAAGTTGATAATGATTAGGTTCTGGTGTAAATCATCCTATATGTGGCGCTGCTATGCTGCATTTTGCTGGATTTTCAGGATTTCAGCGACAGTCATACCTCAAGAATAATGCACGAATTTCATCTTTTTAGAATCCTTATGATAAACATTATTGCCATTTAATTTAGGCAAAGTGATAACGAATTTTGAAGTATTGACATGTATGAGATAGAAGAAAGTATTGGGATTGGTACATCCGACTAGTTTTTCTTTGAATAGGGCTTTAACATTACTGCAGACGTATAAAAAAGATAGTTGTTATAGTATTCAGAATGTGTAGGAAAGTGCGCTATATCTATGCTGTATGCATAATTTTTCGTTCTTGTTGATTTTTTCTTTGAATAGGGTAGTAACATTACTGCAGATGGATAAACAAGTAATTAAATTTAAAAAATGAAGAAACCCGACTGAATAAAATCCAACTATAGGCGCAGATACGAGTGAAACACATAACCCTTCTTTTCAGTCGGGTAATAATAAAATCTAATCGTTTTATAGATTGTTTTATTCGATAGGTATCAAATCTATCTTCCAATATTACATCAGCTTTAATCGAGGTACCGTGGACGAGCGGTCTAAAGCGCTGGTTTAAGAAACCTGTCTCTTCGGAGGCGTGGGTTCGAATCCCACCGCTGCCAAAATGAAGATTTTGCTAATAATATTCTTTTTTTCCCGTAAAAGCCAATAAATTAAGCAGTTTCCACTTAAAGATTTCTTTTCGAGATATACGAAATATTTTGGCGATAATTAAAATTCATTTCAGAAGAATAATTTTATTCCGCGTTCAAAGTGGCTAAATGAGGAAATTTAATTTTTAAATTATCATTTATTAAAATATTCAGAATCATAGGTTATTTTCAAACCCGTGTTACAATAACAGAAGATTCTAATGGACATTTTTAAGGTAAAAAAAATACGTGTTCTCAAATTGTGCATGTATTAGTATAATCACGGGCTGAACAGATCTCGTGCTGCAGTTCCACGGCAAAAATTACTTATAAAAATACAGGTACGCCAGATAATTGTATAAATAAATGAGTTTTTTTTATGTTTAATTCTAATTTCTTGTAATAATATATTAAATTTTAAAAATTAAAAATCTCGACAGCGTAAAAAGCGAAATATTTAATTATTTCTCATCAATATGAAACTATTTTTTATATTACTTATTTTTTTTTTATTTACTTGTATTGATGACTTTTAAGTTGTGCTTAATTATTAGTTAATATCTACAAACAATCTTTTGATGAGGCCTATAGATGTCTATTATGAAGGTTAAAGTTACAGTAAAGGTAGCGATCCAAAGTACACAACTTCCATGTTGTGTAATATTTAAACGGAGCTTCTGGCTACAAAATGGTCAATGAAACGTCGTCTTCATTTTGAAAGTCCTATCCAATGATATGCCACTCAATAGGGTGCGTAATTTTTTTTTTCGTCTCTACCACCATTTTGTATTTTACGGCCGCCATTTTGAATTTATAAAAAAAACCTATCCTATAACCATCGGAAGATTAAGACGAATCGATAGAAACCTCATTCATAAAAATCCATCCAGCCGTTGGGATGTTTCGAGGGTATAAAGAAATCCACATACACAGATACGCGTGAAACACATAACCCTTCTTTTCAGTCGGGTAAAAAGATAGTTGTTATAGTATATTCAGAATGTGTTGGAAAGTGCGCTATAATCTATGTTGTATGCATAAATTTTCATTTTTTTTAAATTTCTTCTATATTTAGAAGAAGATATTGGATTCATGAAAATTTTCGACTTCCGGTTTTCGCGGATTTACTCGTTTTAGGGGTCAGAGATTCCAAAAAACAAGTTTTTACAAAATGTCTGTGTGTGATCCTGTTTCTCTGTCTCTCTCTCTTTACGTGACACAAGTATTGAGGGCGCTCTATCTCAAGAACTAATGCACGGAATTGAATAAAAAATATATTTAGAGAGTCCCTGATATAGATTGGTGCTGATTAGTTTTAGGTGTAAATAGTCCAGAAGGGGGCGCTGCTATGCTGCATCTTGCAGGATTTCCGCAGTAGCTCTATCTCAAGCACTATGCACGGATTTTTATAAAACGTCAGATTCGGTTACTCCTTGATATGAGATGGTGCTGTTTACGCTTGGGTGCAAATCGCCCAAAAGATGGCGCTGCTACGCTGCATTTTACAGGATTTACACTATTTTCGCAGAAGCTCTATCTCAAAAACTAATGCAGACATTTTCATCAAACTTCGAATTCAGTTAGTCCTTTATATGAAATTATGCTGACGATGTGTTGGTGTAAATCGCCCATTAGGTGGCGCTGCTGTGCTGCATTTAGAACGATTTCCTCAATAGCTCTATCTCAAGAACTAATGCACGAATTTTCATCAAACTTCAGATTCAAGTATACCTTGATTAATATTACTGCTGATTATGTGTTGGTGCAAATCGTTCAACAGGTGGCGCTGCTAAGCTGCATTTCTCATGATTTGCGCAATAGCTCTATCTCAAGAACTAATGCACGAATTTTCTTCAAATTTTATATTCAGAATACGTTGACATAAGTTGATAATGATTAGGTTCTGGTGTAAATCATCCTATATGTGGCGCTGCTATGCTGCATTTTGCTGGATTTTCAGGATTTCAGCGACAGTCATACCTCAAGAATAATGCACGAATTTCATCTTTTTAGAATCCTTATGATAAACATTATTGCCATTTAATTTAGGCAAAGTGATAACGAATTTTGAAGTATTGACATGTATGAGATAGAAGAAAGTATTGGGATTGGTACATCCGACTAGTTTTTCTTTGAATAGGGCTTTAACATTACTGCAGACGTATAAAAAAGATAGTTGTTATAGTATTCAGAATGTGTAGGAAAGTGCGCTATATCTATGCTGTATGCATAATTTTTCGTTCTTGTTGATTTTTTCTTTGAATAGGGTAGTAACATTACTGCAGATGGATAAACAAGTAATTAAATTTAAAAAATGAAGAAACCCGACTGAATAAAATCCAACTATAGGCGCAGATACGAGTGAAACACATAACCCTTCTTTTCAGTCGGGTAATAATAAAATCTAATCGTTTTATAGATTGTTTTATTCGATAGGTATCAAATCTATCTTCCAATATTACATCAGCTTTAATCGAGGTACCGTGGACGAGCGGTCTAAAGCGCTGGTTTAAGAAACCTGTCTCTTCGGAGGCGTGGGTTCGAATCCCACCGCTGCCAAAATGAAGATTTTGCTAATAATATTCTTTTTTTCCCGTAAAAGCCAATAAATTAAGCAGTTTCCACTTAAAGATTTCTTTTCGAGATATACGAAATATTTTGGCGATAATTAAAATTCATTTCAGAAGAATAATTTTATTCCGCGTTCAAAGTGGCTAAATGAGGAAATTTAATTTTTAAATTATCATTTATTAAAATATTCAGAATCATAGGTTATTTTCAAACCCGTGTTACAATAACAGAAGATTCTAATGGACATTTTTAAGGTAAAAAAAATACGTGTTCTCAAATTGTGCATGTATTAGTATAATCACGGGCTGAACAGATCTCGTGCTGCAGTTCCACGGCAAAAATTACTTATAAAAATACAGGTACGCCAGATAATTGTATAAATAAATGAGTTTTTTTTATGTTTAATTCTAATTTCTTGTAATAATATATTAAATTTTAAAAATTAAAAATCTCGACAGCGTAAAAAGCGAAATATTTAATTATTTCTCATCAATATGAAACTATTTTTTATATTACTTATTTTTTTTTTATTTACTTGTATTGATGACTTTTAAGTTGTGCTTAATTATTAGTTAATATCTACAAACAATCTTTTGATGAGGCCTATAGATGTCTATTATGAAGGTTAAAGTTACAGTAAAGGTAGCGATCCAAAGTACACAACTTCCATGTTGTGTAATATTTAAACGGAGCTTCTGGCTACAAAATGGTCAATGAAACGTCGTCTTCATTTTGAAAGTCCTATCCAATGATATGCCACTCAATAGGGTGCGTAATTTTTTTTTTCGTCTCTACCACCATTTTGTATTTTACGGCCGCCATTTTGAATTTATAAAAAAAAACCTATCCTATAACCATCGGAAGATTAAGACGAATCGATAGAAACCTCATTCATAAAAATCCATCCAGCCGTTGGGATGTTTCGAGGGTATAAAGAAATCCACATACACAGATACGCGTGAAACACATAACCCTTCTTTTCAGTCGGGTAAAAAGATAGTTGTTATAGTATATTCAGAATGTGTTGGAAAGTGCGCTATAATCTATGTTGTATGCATAAATTTTCATTTTTTTTAAATTTCTTCTATATTTAGAAGAAGATATTGGATTCATGAAAATTTTCGACTTCCGGTTTTCGCGGATTTACTCGTTTTAGGGGTCAGAGATTCCAAAAAACAAGTTTTTACAAAATGTCTGTGTGTGATCCTGTTTCTCTGTCTGTCTGTCTTTACGTGACACAAGTATTGAGGGCGCTCTATCTCAAGAACTAATGCACGGAATTGAATAAAAAATATATTTAGAGAGTCCCTGATATAGATTGGTGCTGATTAGTTTTAGGTGTAAATAGTCCAGAAGGGGGCGCTGCTATGCTGCATCTTGCAGGATTTCCGCAGTAGCTCTATCTCAAGCACTACTGCACGGATTTTTATAAAACGTCAGATTCGGTTACTCCTTGATATGAGATGGTGCTGTTTACGCTTGGGTGCAAATCGCCCAAAAGATGGCGCTGCTACGCTGCATTTTACAGGATTTACACTATTTTCGCAGAAGCTCTATCTCAAAAACTAATGCAGACATTTTCATCAAACTTCGAATTCAGTTAGTCCTTTATATGAAATTATGCTGACGATGTGTTGGTGTAAATCGCCCATTAGGTGGCGCTGCTGTGCTGCATTTAGAACGATTTCCTCAATAGCTCTATCTCAAGAACTAATGCACGAATTTTCATCAAACTTCAGATTCAAGTATACCTTGATTAATATTACTGCTGATTATGTGTTGGTGCAAATCGTTCAACAGGTGGCGCTGCTAAGCTGCATTTCTCATGATTTGCGCAATAGCTCTATCTCAAGAACTAATGCACGAATTTTCTTCAAATTTTATATTCAGAAGACGTTGACATAAGTTGATAATGATTAGGTTCTGGTGTAAATCATCCTATATGTGGCGCTGCTATGCTGCATTTTGCTGGATTTTCAGGATTTCAGCGACAGTCATACCTCAAGAATAATGCACGAATTTCATCTTTTTAGAATCCTTATGATAAACATTATTGCCATTTAATTTAGGCAAAGTGATAACGAATTTTGAAGTATTGACATGTATGAGATAGAAGAAAGTATTGGGATTGGTACATCCGACTAGTTTTTCTTTGAATAGGGCTTTAACATTACTGCAGACGTATAAAAAAGATAGTTGTTATAGTATTCAGAATGTGTAGGAAAGTGCGCTATATCTATGCTGTATGCATAATTTTTCGTTCTTGTTGATTTTTTCTTTGAATAGGGTAGTAACATTACTGCAGATGGATAAACAAGTAATTAAATTTAAAAAATGAAGAAACCCGACTGAATAAAATCCAACTATAGGCGCAGATACGAGTGAAACACATAACCCTTCTTTTCAGTCGGGTAATAATAAAATCTAATCGTTTTATAGATTGTTTTATTCGATAGGTATCAAATCTATCTTCCAATATTACATCAGCTTTAATCGAGGTACCGTGGACGAGCGGTCTAAAGCGCTGGTTTAAGAAACCTGTCTCTTCGGAGGCGTGGGTTCGAATCCCACCGCTGCCAAAATGAAGATTTTGCTAATAATATTCTTTTTTTCCCGTAAAAGCCAATAAATTAAGCAGTTTCCACTTAAAGATTTCTTTTCGAGATATACGAAATATTTTGGCGATAATTAAAATTCATTTCAGAAGAATAATTTTATTCCGCGTTCAAAGTGGCTAAATGAGGAAATTTAATTTTTAAATTATCATTTATTAAAATATTCAGAATCATAGGTTATTTTCAAACCCGTGTTACAATAACAGAAGATTCTAATGGACATTTTTAAGGTAAAAAAAATACGTGTTCTCAAATTGTGCATGTATTAGTATAATCACGGGCTGAACAGATCTCGTGCTGCAGTTCCACGGCAAAAATTACTTATAAAAATACAGGTACGCCAGATAATTGTATAAATAAATGAGTTTTTTTTATGTTTAATTCTAATTTCTTGTAATAATATATTAAATTTTAAAAATTAAAAATCTCGACAGCGTAAAAAGCGAAATATTTAATTATTTCTCATCAATATGAAACTATTTTTTATATTACTTATTTTTTTTTTATTTACTTGTATTGATGACTTTTAAGTTGTGCTTAATTATTAGTTAATATCTACAAACAATCTTTTGATGAGGCCTATAGATGTCTATTATGAAGGTTAAAGTTACAGTAAAGGTAGCGATCCAAAGTACACAACTTCCATGTTGTGTAATATTTAAACGGAGCTTCTGGCTACAAAATGGTCAATGAAACGTCGTCTTCATTTTGAAAGTCCTATCCAATGATATGCCACTCAATAGGGTGCGTAATTTTTTTTTTCGTCTCTACCACCATTTTGTATTTTACGGCCGCCATTTTGAATTTATAAAAAAAAACCTATCCTATAACCATCGGAAGATTAAGACGAATCGATAGAAACCTCATTCATAAAAATCCATCCAGCCGTTGGGATGTTTCGAGGGTATAAAGAAATCCACATACACAGATACGCGTGAAACACATAACCCTTCTTTTCAGTCGGGTAAAAAGATAGTTGTTATAGTATATTCAGAATGTGTTGGAAAGTGCGCTATAATCTATGTTGTATGCATAAATTTTCATTTTTTTTAAATTTCTTCTATATTTAGAAGAAGATATTGGATTCATGAAAATTTTCGACTTCCGGTTTTCGCGGATTTACTCGTTTTAGGGGTCAGAGATTCCAAAAAACAAGTTTTTACAAAATGTCTGTGTGTGATCCTGTTTCTCTGTCTGTCTGTCTTTACGTGACACAAGTATTGAGGGCGCTCTATCTCAAGAACTAATGCACGGAATTGAATAAAAAATATATTTAGAGAGTCCCTGATATAGATTGGTGCTGATTAGTTTTAGGTGTAAATAGTCCAGAAGGGGGCGCTGCTATGCTGCATCTTGCAGGATTTCCGCAGTAGCTCTATCTCAAGCACTACTGCACGGATTTTTATAAAACGTCAGATTCGGTTACTCCTTGATATGAGATGGTGCTGTTTACGCTTGGGTGCAAATCGCCCAAAAGATGGCGCTGCTACGCTGCATTTTACAGGATTTACACTATTTTCGCAGAAGCTCTATCTCAAAAACTAATGCAGACATTTTCATCAAACTTCGAATTCAGTTAGTCCTTTATATGAAATTATGCTGACGATGTGTTGGTGTAAATCGCCCATTAGGTGGCGCTGCTGTGCTGCATTTAGAACGATTTCCTCAATAGCTCTATCTCAAGAACTAATGCACGAATTTTCATCAAACTTCAGATTCAAGTATACCTTGATTAATATTACTGCTGATTATGTGTTGGTGCAAATCGTTCAACAGGTGGCGCTGCTAAGCTGCATTTCTCATGATTTGCGCAATAGCTCTATCTCAAGAACTAATGCACGAATTTTCTTCAAATTTTATATTCAGAAGACGTTGACATAAGTTGATAATGATTAGGTTCTGGTGTAAATCATCCTATATGTGGCGCTGCTATGCTGCATTTTGCTGGATTTTCAGGATTTCAGCGACAGTCATACCTCAAGAATAATGCACGAATTTCATCTTTTTAGAATCCTTATGATAAACATTATTGCCATTTAATTTAGGCAAAGTGATAACGAATTTTGAAGTATTGACATGTATGAGATAGAAGAAAGTATTGGGATTGGTACATCCGACTAGTTTTTCTTTGAATAGGGCTTTAACATTACTGCAGACGTATAAAAAAGATAGTTGTTATAGTATTCAGAATGTGTAGGAAAGTGCGCTATATCTATGCTGTATGCATAATTTTTCGTTCTTGTTGATTTTTTCTTTGAATAGGGTAGTAACATTACTGCAGATGGATAAACAAGTAATTAAATTTAAAAAATGAAGAAACCCGACTGAATAAAATCCAACTATAGGCGCAGATACGAGTGAAACACATAACCCTTCTTTTCAGTCGGGTAATAATAAAATCTAATCGTTTTATAGATTGTTTTATTCGATAGGTATCAAATCTATCTTCCAATATTACATCAGCTTTAATCGAGGTACCGTGGACGAGCGGTCTAAAGCGCTGGTTTAAGAAACCTGTCTCTTCGGAGGCGTGGGTTCGAATCCCACCGCTGCCAAAATGAAGATTTTGCTAATAATATTCTTTTTTTCCCGTAAAAGCCAATAAATTAAGCAGTTTCCACTTAAAGATTTCTTTTCGAGATATACGAAATATTTTGGCGATAATTAAAATTCATTTCAGAAGAATAATTTTATTCCGCGTTCAAAGTGGCTAAATGAGGAAATTTAATTTTTAAATTATCATTTATTAAAATATTCAGAATCATAGGTTATTTTCAAACCCGTGTTACAATAACAGAAGATTCTAATGGACATTTTTAAGGTAAAAAAAATACGTGTTCTCAAATTGTGCATGTATTAGTATAATCACGGGCTGAACAGATCTCGTGCTGCAGTTCCACGGCAAAAATTACTTATAAAAATACAGGTACGCCAGATAATTGTATAAATAAATGAGTTTTTTTTATGTTTAATTCTAATTTCTTGTAATAATATATTAAATTTTAAAAATTAAAAATCTCGACAGCGTAAAAAGCGAAATATTTAATTATTTCTCATCAATATGAAACTATTTTTTATATTACTTATTTTTTTTTTATTTACTTGTATTGATGACTTTTAAGTTGTGCTTAATTATTAGTTAATATCTACAAACAATCTTTTGATGAGGCCTATAGATGTCTATTATGAAGGTTAAAGTTACAGTAAAGGTAGCGATCCAAAGTACACAACTTCCATGTTGTGTAATATTTAAACGGAGCTTCTGGCTACAAAATGGTCAATGAAACGTCGTCTTCATTTTGAAAGTCCTATCCAATGATATGCCACTCAATAGGGTGCGTAATTTTTTTTTTCGTCTCTACCACCATTTTGTATTTTACGGCCGCCATTTTGAATTTATAAAAAAAACCTATCCTATAACCATCGGAAGATTAAGACGAATCGATAGAAACCTCATTCATAAAAATCCATCCAGCCGTTGGGATGTTTCGAGGGTATAAAGAAATCCACATACACAGATACGCGTGAAACACATAACCCTTCTTTTCAGTCGGGTAAAAAGATAGTTGTTATAGTATATTCAGAATGTGTTGGAAAGTGCGCTATAATCTATGTTGTATGCATAAATTTTCATTTTTTTTAAATTTCTTCTATATTTAGAAGAAGATATTGGATTCATGAAAATTTTCGACTTCCGGTTTTCGCGGATTTACTCGTTTTAGGGGTCAGAGATTCCAAAAAACAAGTTTTTACAAAATGTCTGTGTGTGATCCTGTTTCTCTGTCTCTCTCTCTTTACGTGACACAAGTATTGAGGGCGCTCTATCTCAAGAACTAATGCACGGAATTGAATAAAAAATATATTTAGAGAGTCCCTGATATAGATTGGTGCTGATTAGTTTTAGGTGTAAATAGTCCAGAAGGGGGCGCTGCTATGCTGCATCTTGCAGGATTTCCGCAGTAGCTCTATCTCAAGCACTATGCACGGATTTTTATAAAACGTCAGATTCGGTTACTCCTTGATATGAGATGGTGCTGTTTACGCTTGGGTGCAAATCGCCCAAAAGATGGCGCTGCTACGCTGCATTTTACAGGATTTACACTATTTTCGCAGAAGCTCTATCTCAAAAACTAATGCAGACATTTTCATCAAACTTCGAATTCAGTTAGTCCTTTATATGAAATTATGCTGACGATGTGTTGGTGTAAATCGCCCATTAGGTGGCGCTGCTGTGCTGCATTTAGAACGATTTCCTCAATAGCTCTATCTCAAGAACTAATGCACGAATTTTCATCAAACTTCAGATTCAAGTATACCTTGATTAATATTACTGCTGATTATGTGTTGGTGCAAATCGTTCAACAGGTGGCGCTGCTAAGCTGCATTTCTCATGATTTGCGCAATAGCTCTATCTCAAGAACTAATGCACGAATTTTCTTCAAATTTTATATTCAGAATACGTTGACATAAGTTGATAATGATTAGGTTCTGGTGTAAATCATCCTATATGTGGCGCTGCTATGCTGCATTTTGCTGGATTTTCAGGATTTCAGCGACAGTCATACCTCAAGAATAATGCACGAATTTCATCTTTTTAGAATCCTTATGATAAACATTATTGCCATTTAATTTAGGCAAAGTGATAACGAATTTTGAAGTATTGACATGTATGAGATAGAAGAAAGTATTGGGATTGGTACATCCGACTAGTTTTTCTTTGAATAGGGCTTTAACATTACTGCAGACGTATAAAAAAGATAGTTGTTATAGTATTCAGAATGTGTAGGAAAGTGCGCTATATCTATGCTGTATGCATAATTTTTCGTTCTTGTTGATTTTTTCTTTGAATAGGGTAGTAACATTACTGCAGATGGATAAACAAGTAATTAAATTTAAAAAATGAAGAAACCCGACTGAATAAAATCCAACTATAGGCGCAGATACGAGTGAAACACATAACCCTTCTTTTCAGTCGGGTAATAATAAAATCTAATCGTTTTATAGATTGTTTTATTCGATAGGTATCAAATCTATCTTCCAATATTACATCAGCTTTAATCGAGGTACCGTGGACGAGCGGTCTAAAGCGCTGGTTTAAGAAACCTGTCTCTTCGGAGGCGTGGGTTCGAATCCCACCGCTGCCAAAATGAAGATTTTGCTAATAATATTCTTTTTTTCCCGTAAAAGCCAATAAATTAAGCAGTTTCCACTTAAAGATTTCTTTTCGAGATATACGAAATATTTTGGCGATAATTAAAATTCATTTCAGAAGAATAATTTTATTCCGCGTTCAAAGTGGCTAAATGAGGAAATTTAATTTTTAAATTATCATTTATTAAAATATTCAGAATCATAGGTTATTTTCAAACCCGTGTTACAATAACAGAAGATTCTAATGGACATTTTTAAGGTAAAAAAAATACGTGTTCTCAAATTGTGCATGTATTAGTATAATCACGGGCTGAACAGATCTCGTGCTGCAGTTCCACGGCAAAAATTACTTATAAAAATACAGGTACGCCAGATAATTGTATAAATAAATGAGTTTTTTTTATGTTTAATTCTAATTTCTTGTAATAATATATTAAATTTTAAAAATTAAAAATCTCGACAGCGTAAAAAGCGAAATATTTAATTATTTCTCATCAATATGAAACTATTTTTTATATTACTTATTTTTTTTTTATTTACTTGTATTGATGACTTTTAAGTTGTGCTTAATTATTAGTTAATATCTACAAACAATCTTTTGATGAGGCCTATAGATGTCTATTATGAAGGTTAAAGTTACAGTAAAGGTAGCGATCCAAAGTACACAACTTCCATGTTGTGTAATATTTAAACGGAGCTTCTGGCTACAAAATGGTCAATGAAACGTCGTCTTCATTTTGAAAGTCCTATCCAATGATATGCCACTCAATAGGGTGCGTAATTTTTTTTTTCGTCTCTACCACCATTTTGTATTTTACGGCCGCCATTTTGAATTTATAAAAAAAAACCTATCCTATAACCATCGGAAGATTAAGACGAATCGATAGAAACCTCATTCATAAAAATCCATCCAGCCGTTGGGATGTTTCGAGGGTATAAAGAAATCCACATACACAGATACGCGTGAAACACATAACCCTTCTTTTCAGTCGGGTAAAAAGATAGTTGTTATAGTATATTCAGAATGTGTTGGAAAGTGCGCTATAATCTATGTTGTATGCATAAATTTTCATTTTTTTTAAATTTCTTCTATATTTAGAAGAAGATATTGGATTCATGAAAATTTTCGACTTCCGGTTTTCGCGGATTTACTCGTTTTAGGGGTCAGAGATTCCAAAAAACAAGTTTTTACAAAATGTCTGTGTGTGATCCTGTTTCTCTGTCTGTCTGTCTTTACGTGACACAAGTATTGAGGGCGCTCTATCTCAAGAACTAATGCACGGAATTGAATAAAAAATATATTTAGAGAGTCCCTGATATAGATTGGTGCTGATTAGTTTTAGGTGTAAATAGTCCAGAAGGGGGCGCTGCTATGCTGCATCTTGCAGGATTTCCGCAGTAGCTCTATCTCAAGCACTACTGCACGGATTTTTATAAAACGTCAGATTCGGTTACTCCTTGATATGAGATGGTGCTGTTTACGCTTGGGTGCAAATCGCCCAAAAGATGGCGCTGCTACGCTGCATTTTACAGGATTTACACTATTTTCGCAGAAGCTCTATCTCAAAAACTAATGCAGACATTTTCATCAAACTTCGAATTCAGTTAGTCCTTTATATGAAATTATGCTGACGATGTGTTGGTGTAAATCGCCCATTAGGTGGCGCTGCTGTGCTGCATTTAGAACGATTTCCTCAATAGCTCTATCTCAAGAACTAATGCACGAATTTTCATCAAACTTCAGATTCAAGTATACCTTGATTAATATTACTGCTGATTATGTGTTGGTGCAAATCGTTCAACAGGTGGCGCTGCTAAGCTGCATTTCTCATGATTTGCGCAATAGCTCTATCTCAAGAACTAATGCACGAATTTTCTTCAAATTTTATATTCAGAAGACGTTGACATAAGTTGATAATGATTAGGTTCTGGTGTAAATCATCCTATATGTGGCGCTGCTATGCTGCATTTTGCTGGATTTTCAGGATTTCAGCGACAGTCATACCTCAAGAATAATGCACGAATTTCATCTTTTTAGAATCCTTATGATAAACATTATTGCCATTTAATTTAGGCAAAGTGATAACGAATTTTGAAGTATTGACATGTATGAGATAGAAGAAAGTATTGGGATTGGTACATCCGACTAGTTTTTCTTTGAATAGGGCTTTAACATTACTGCAGACGTATAAAAAAGATAGTTGTTATAGTATTCAGAATGTGTAGGAAAGTGCGCTATATCTATGCTGTATGCATAATTTTTCGTTCTTGTTGATTTTTTCTTTGAATAGGGTAGTAACATTACTGCAGATGGATAAACAAGTAATTAAATTTAAAAAATGAAGAAACCCGACTGAATAAAATCCAACTATAGGCGCAGATACGAGTGAAACACATAACCCTTCTTTTCAGTCGGGTAATAATAAAATCTAATCGTTTTATAGATTGTTTTATTCGATAGGTATCAAATCTATCTTCCAATATTACATCAGCTTTAATCGAGGTACCGTGGACGAGCGGTCTAAAGCGCTGGTTTAAGAAACCTGTCTCTTCGGAGGCGTGGGTTCGAATCCCACCGCTGCCAAAATGAAGATTTTGCTAATAATATTCTTTTTTTCCCGTAAAAGCCAATAAATTAAGCAGTTTCCATTTAAAGATTTCTTTTCGAGATATACGAAATATTTTGGCGATAATTAAAATTCATTTCAGAAGAATAATTTTATTCCGCGTTCAAAGTGGCTAAATGAGGAAATTTAATTTTTAAATTATCATTTATTAAAATATTCAGAATCATAGGTTATTTTCAAACCCGTGTTACAATAACAGAAGATTCTAATGGACATTTTTAAGGTAAAAAAAATACGTGTTCTCAAATTGTGCATGTATTAGTATAATCACGGGCTGAACAGATCTCGTGCTGCAGTTCCACGGCAAAAATTACTTATAAAAATACAGGTACGCCAGATAATTGTATAAATAAATGAGTTTTTTTTATGTTTAATTCTAATTTCTTGTAATAATATATTAAATTTTAAAAATTAAAAATCTCGACAGCGTAAAAAGCGAAATATTTAATTATTTCTCATCAATATGAAACTATTTTTTATATTACTTATTTTTTTTTTATTTACTTGTATTGATGACTTTTAAGTTGTGCTTAATTATTAGTTAATATCTACAAACAATCTTTTGATGAGGCCTATAGATGTCTATTATGAAGGTTAAAGCTACAGTAAAGGTAGCGATCCAAAGTACACAACTTCCATGTTGTGTAATATTTAAACGGAGCTTCTGGCTACAAAATGGTCAATGAAACGTCGTCTTCATTTTGAAAGTCCTATCCAATGATATGCCACTCAATAGGGTGCGTAATTTTTTTTTTCGTCTCTACCACCATTTTGTATTTTACGGCCGCCATTTTGAATTTATAAAAAAAAACCTATCCTATAACCATCGGAAGATTAAGACGAATCGATAGAAACCTCATTCATAAAAATCCATCCAGCCGTTGGGATGTTTCGAGGGTATAAAGAAATCCACATACACAGATACGCGTGAAACACATAAACCTTCTTTTCAGTCGGGTAAAAAGATAGTTGTTATAGTATATTCAGAATGTGTTGGAAAGTGCGCTATAATCTATGTTGTATGCATAAATTTTCATTTTTTTTAAATTTCTTCTATATTTAGAAGAAGATATTGGATTCATGAAAATTTTCGACTTCCGGTTTTCGCGGATTTACTCGTTTTAGGGGTCAGAGATTCCAAAAAACAAGTTTTTACAAAATGTCTGTGTGTGATCCTGTTTCTCTGTCTCTCTGTCTTTACGTGACACAAGTATTGAGGGCGCTCTATCTCAAGAACTAATGCACGGAATTGAATAAAAAATATATTTAGAGAGTCCCTGATATAGATTGGTGCTGATTAGTTTTAGGTGTAAATAGTCCAGAAGGGGGCGCTGCTATGCTGCATCTTGCAGGATTTCCGCAGTAGCTCTATCTCAAGCACTATGCACGGATTTTTATAAAACGTCAGATTCGGTTACTCCTTGATATGAGATGGTGCTGTTTACGCTTGGGTGCAAATCGCCCAAAAGATGGCGCTGCTACGCTGCATTTTACAGGATTTACACTATTTTCGCAGAAGCTCTATCTCAAAAACTAATGCAGACATTTTCATCAAACTTCGAATTCAGTTAGTCCTTTATATGAAATTATGCTGACGATGTGTTGGTGTAAATCGCCCATTAGGTGGCGCTGCTGTGCTGCATTTAGAACGATTTCCTCAATAGCTCTATCTCAAGAACTAATGCACGAATTTTCATCAAACTTCAGATTCAAGTATACCTTGATTAATATTACTGCTGATTATGTGTTGGTGCAAATCGTTCAACAGGTGGCGCTGCTAAGCTGCATTTCTCATGATTTGCGCAATAGCTCTATCTCAAGAACTAATGCACGAATTTTCTTCAAATTTTATATTCAGAATACGTTGACATAAGTTGATAATGATTAGGTTCTGGTGTAAATCATCCTATATGTGGCGCTGCTATGCTGCATTTTGCTGGATTTTCAGGATTTCAGCGACAGTCATACCTCAAGAATAATGCACGAATTTCATCTTTTTAGAATCCTTATGATAAACATTATTGCCATTTAATTTAGGCAAAGTGATAACGAATTTTGAAGTATTGACATGTATGAGATAGAAGAAAGTATTGGGATTGGTACATCCGACTAGTTTTTCTTTGAATAGGGCTTTAACATTACTGCAGACGTATAAAAAAGATAGTTGTTATAGTATTCAGAATGTGTAGGAAAGTGCGCTATATCTATGCTGTATGCATAATTTTTCGTTCTTGTTGATTTTTTCTTTGAATAGGGTAGTAACATTACTGCAGATGGATAAACAAGTAATTAAATTTAAAAAATGAAGAAACCCGACTGAATAAAATCCAACTATAGGCGCAGATACGAGTGAAACACATAACCCTTCTTTTCAGTCGGGTAATAATAAAATCTAATCGTTTTATAGATTGTTTTATTCGATAGGTATCAAATCTATCTTCCAATATTACATCAGCTTTAATCGAGGTACCGTGGACGAGCGGTCTAAAGCGCTGGTTTAAGAAACCTGTCTCTTCGGAGGCGTGGGTTCGAATCCCACCGCTGCCAAAATGAAGATTTTGCTAATAATATTCTTTTTTTCCCGTAAAAGCCAATAAATTAAGCAGTTTCCACTTAAAGATTTCTTTTCGAGATATACGAAATATTTTGGCGATAATTAAAATTCATTTCAGAAGAATAATTTTATTCCGCGTTCAAAGTGGCTAAATGAGGAAATTTAATTTTTAAATTATCATTTATTAAAATATTCAGAATCATAGGTTATTTTCAAACCCGTGTTACAATAACAGAAGATTCTAATGGACATTTTTAAGGTAAAAAAAATACGTGTTCTCAAATTGTGCATGTATTAGTATAATCACGGGCTGAACAGATCTCGTGCTGCAGTTCCACGGCAAAAATTACTTATAAAAATACAGGTACGCCAGATAATTGTATAAATAAATGAGTTTTTTTTATGTTTAATTCTAATTTCTTGTAATAATATATTAAATTTTAAAAATTAAAAATCTCGACAGCGTAAAAAGCGAAATATTTAATTATTTCTCATCAATATGAAACTATTTTTTATATTACTTATTTTTTTTTTATTTACTTGTATTGATGACTTTTAAGTTGTGCTTAATTATTAGTTAATATCTACAAACAATCTTTTGATGAGGCCTATAGATGTCTATTATGAAGGTTAAAGTTACAGTAAAGGTAGCGATCCAAAGTACACAACTTCCATGTTGTGTAATATTTAAACGGAGCTTCTGGCTACAAAATGGTCAATGAAACGTCGTCTTCATTTTGAAAGTCCTATCCAATGATATGCCACTCAATAGGGTGCGTAATTTTTTTTTTCGTCTCTACCACCATTTTGTATTTTACGGCCGCCATTTTGAATTTATAAAAAAAAACCTATCCTATAACCATCGGAAGATTAAGACGAATCGATAGAAACCTCATTCATAAAAATCCATCCAGCCGTTGGGATGTTTCGAGGGTATAAAGAAATCCACATACACAGATACGCGTGAAACACATAACCCTTCTTTTCAGTCGGGTAAAAAGATAGTTGTTATAGTATATTCAGAATGTGTTGGAAAGTGCGCTATAATCTATGTTGTATGCATAAATTTTCATTTTTTTTAAATTTCTTCTATATTTAGAAGAAGATATTGGATTCATGAAAATTTTCGACTTCCGGTTTTCGCGGATTTACTCGTTTTAGGGGTCAGAGATTCCAAAAAACAAGTTTTTACAAAATGTCTGTGTGTGATCCTGTTTCTCTGTCTGTCTGTCTTTACGTGACACAAGTATTGAGGGCGCTCTATCTCAAGAACTAATGCACGGAATTGAATAAAAAATATATTTAGAGAGTCCCTGATATAGATTGGTGCTGATTAGTTTTAGGTGTAAATAGTCCAGAAGGGGGCGCTGCTATGCTGCATCTTGCAGGATTTCCGCAGTAGCTCTATCTCAAGCACTACTGCACGGATTTTTATAAAACGTCAGATTCGGTTACTCCTTGATATGAGATGGTGCTGTTTACGCTTGGGTGCAAATCGCCCAAAAGATGGCGCTGCTACGCTGCATTTTACAGGATTTACACTATTTTCGCAGAAGCTCTATCTCAAAAACTAATGCAGACATTTTCATCAAACTTCGAATTCAGTTAGTCCTTTATATGAAATTATGCTGACGATGTGTTGGTGTAAATCGCCCATTAGGTGGCGCTGCTGTGCTGCATTTAGAACGATTTCCTCAATAGCTCTATCTCAAGAACTAATGCACGAATTTTCATCAAACTTCAGATTCAAGTATACCTTGATTAATATTACTGCTGATTATGTGTTGGTGCAAATCGTTCAACAGGTGGCGCTGCTAAGCTGCATTTCTCATGATTTGCGCAATAGCTCTATCTCAAGAACTAATGCACGAATTTTCTTCAAATTTTATATTCAGAAGACGTTGACATAAGTTGATAATGATTAGGTTCTGGTGTAAATCATCCTATATGTGGCGCTGCTATGCTGCATTTTGCTGGATTTTCAGGATTTCAGCGACAGTCATACCTCAAGAATAATGCACGAATTTCATCTTTTTAGAATCCTTATGATAAACATTATTGCCATTTAATTTAGGCAAAGTGATAACGAATTTTGAAGTATTGACATGTATGAGATAGAAGAAAGTATTGGGATTGGTACATCCGACTAGTTTTTCTTTGAATAGGGCTTTAACATTACTGCAGACGTATAAAAAAGATAGTTGTTATAGTATTCAGAATGTGTAGGAAAGTGCGCTATATCTATGCTGTATGCATAATTTTTCGTTCTTGTTGATTTTTTCTTTGAATAGGGTAGTAACATTACTGCAGATGGATAAACAAGTAATTAAATTTAAAAAATGAAGAAACCCGACTGAATAAAATCCAACTATAGGCGCAGATACGAGTGAAACACATAACCCTTCTTTTCAGTCGGGTAATAATAAAATCTAATCGTTTTATAGATTGTTTTATTCGATAGGTATCAAATCTATCTTCCAATATTACATCAGCTTTAATCGAGGTACCGTGGACGAGCGGTCTAAAGCGCTGGTTTAAGAAACCTGTCTCTTCGGAGGCGTGGGTTCGAATCCCACCGCTGCCAAAATGAAGATTTTGCTAATAATATTCTTTTTTTCCCGTAAAAGCCAATAAATTAAGCAGTTTCCACTTAAAGATTTCTTTTCGAGATATACGAAATATTTTGGCGATAATTAAAATTCATTTCAGAAGAATAATTTTATTCCGCGTTCAAAGTGGCTAAATGAGGAAATTTAATTTTTAAATTATCATTTATTAAAATATTCAGAATCATAGGTTATTTTCAAACCCGTGTTACAATAACAGAAGATTCTAATGGACATTTTTAAGGTAAAAAAAATACGTGTTCTCAAATTGTGCATGTATTAGTATAATCACGGGCTGAACAGATCTCGTGCTGCAGTTCCACGGCAAAAATTACTTATAAAAATACAGGTACGCCAGATAATTGTATAAATAAATGAGTTTTTTTTATGTTTAATTCTAATTTCTTGTAATAATATATTAAATTTTAAAAATTAAAAATCTCGACAGCGTAAAAAGCGAAATATTTAATTATTTCTCATCAATATGAAACTATTTTTTATATTACTTATTTTTTTTTTATTTACTTGTATTGATGACTTTTAAGTTGTGCTTAATTATTAGTTAATATCTACAAACAATCTTTTGATGAGGCCTATAGATGTCTATTATGAAGGTTAAAGTTACAGTAAAGGTAGCGATCCAAAGTACACAACTTCCATGTTGTGTAATATTTAAACGGAGCTTCTGGCTACAAAATGGTCAATGAAACGTCGTCTTCATTTTGAAAGTCCTATCCAATGATATGCCACTCAATAGGGTGCGTAATTTTTTTTTTCGTCTCTACCACCATTTTGTATTTTACGGCCGCCATTTTGAATTTATAAAAAAAAACCTATCCTATAACCATCGGAAGATTAAGACGAATCGATAGAAACCTCATTCATAAAAATCCATCCAGCCGTTGGGATGTTTCGAGGGTATAAAGAAATCCACATACACAGATACGCGTGAAACACATAAACCTTCTTTTCAGTCGGGTAAAAAGATAGTTGTTATAGTATATTCAGAATGTGTTGGAAAGTGCGCTATAATCTATGTTGTATGCATAAATTTTCATTTTTTTTAAATTTCTTCTATATTTAGAAGAAGATATTGGATTCATGAAAATTTTCGACTTCCGGTTTTCGCGGATTTACTCGTTTTAGGGGTCAGAGATTCCAAAAAACAAGTTTTTACAAAATGTCTGTGTGTGATCCTGTTTCTCTGTCTCTCTGTCTTTACGTGACACAAGTATTGAGGGCGCTCTATCTCAAGAACTAATGCACGGAATTGAATAAAAAATATATTTAGAGAGTCCCTGATATAGATTGGTGCTGATTAGTTTTAGGTGTAAATAGTCCAGAAGGGGGCGCTGCTATGCTGCATCTTGCAGGATTTCCGCAGTAGCTCTATCTCAAGCACTATGCACGGATTTTTATAAAACGTCAGATTCGGTTACTCCTTGATATGAGATGGTGCTGTTTACGCTTGGGTGCAAATCGCCCAAAAGATGGCGCTGCTACGCTGCATTTTACAGGATTTACACTATTTTCGCAGAAGCTCTATCTCAAAAACTAATGCAGACATTTTCATCAAACTTCGAATTCAGTTAGTCCTTTATATGAAATTATGCTGACGATGTGTTGGTGTAAATCGCCCATTAGGTGGCGCTGCTGTGCTGCATTTAGAACGATTTCCTCAATAGCTCTATCTCAAGAACTAATGCACGAATTTTCATCAAACTTCAGATTCAAGTATACCTTGATTAATATTACTGCTGATTATGTGTTGGTGCAAATCGTTCAACAGGTGGCGCTGCTAAGCTGCATTTCTCATGATTTGCGCAATAGCTCTATCTCAAGAACTAATGCACGAATTTTCTTCAAATTTTATATTCAGAATACGTTGACATAAGTTGATAATGATTAGGTTCTGGTGTAAATCATCCTATATGTGGCGCTGCTATGCTGCATTTTGCTGGATTTTCAGGATTTCAGCGACAGTCATACCTCAAGAATAATGCACGAATTTCATCTTTTTAGAATCCTTATGATAAACATTATTGCCATTTAATTTAGGCAAAGTGATAACGAATTTTGAAGTATTGACATGTATGAGATAGAAGAAAGTATTGGGATTGGTACATCCGACTAGTTTTTCTTTGAATAGGGCTTTAACATTACTGCAGACGTATAAAAAAGATAGTTGTTATAGTATTCAGAATGTGTAGGAAAGTGCGCTATATCTATGCTGTATGCATAATTTTTCGTTCTTGTTGATTTTTTCTTTGAATAGGGTAGTAACATTACTGCAGATGGATAAACAAGTAATTAAATTTAAAAAATGAAGAAACCCGACTGAATAAAATCCAACTATAGGCGCAGATACGAGTGAAACACATAACCCTTCTTTTCAGTCGGGTAATAATAAAATCTAATCGTTTTATAGATTGTTTTATTCGATAGGTATCAAATCTATCTTCCAATATTACATCAGCTTTAATCGAGGTACCGTGGACGAGCGGTCTAAAGCGCTGGTTTAAGAAACCTGTCTCTTCGGAGGCGTGGGTTCGAATCCCACCGCTGCCAAAATGAAGATTTTGCTAATAATATTCTTTTTTTCCCGTAAAAGCCAATAAATTAAGCAGTTTCCACTTAAAGATTTCTTTTCGAGATATACGAAATATTTTGGCGATAATTAAAATTCATTTCAGAAGAATAATTTTATTCCGCGTTCAAAGTGGCTAAATGAGGAAATTTAATTTTTAAATTATCATTTATTAAAATATTCAGAATCATAGGTTATTTTCAAACCCGTGTTACAATAACAGAAGATTCTAATGGACATTTTTAAGGTAAAAAAAATACGTGTTCTCAAATTGTGCATGTATTAGTATAATCACGGGCTGAACAGATCTCGTGCTGCAGTTCCACGGCAAAAATTACTTATAAAAATACAGGTACGCCAGATAATTGTATAAATAAATGAGTTTTTTTTATGTTTAATTCTAATTTCTTGTAATAATATATTAAATTTTAAAAATTAAAAATCTCGACAGCGTAAAAAGCGAAATATTTAATTATTTCTCATCAATATGAAACTATTTTTTATATTACTTATTTTTTTTTTATTTACTTGTATTGATGACTTTTAAGTTGTGCTTAATTATTAGTTAATATCTACAAACAATCTTTTGATGAGGCCTATAGATGTCTATTATGAAGGTTAAAGTTACAGTAAAGGTAGCGATCCAAAGTACACAACTTCCATGTTGTGTAATATTTAAACGGAGCTTCTGGCTACAAAATGGTCAATGAAACGTCGTCTTCATTTTGAAAGTCCTATCCAATGATATGCCACTCAATAGGGTGCGTAATTTTTTTTTTCGTCTCTACCACCATTTTGTATTTTACGGCCGCCATTTTGAATTTATAAAAAAAAACCTATCCTATAACCATCGGAAGATTAAGACGAATCGATAGAAACCTCATTCATAAAAATCCATCCAGCCGTTGGGATGTTTCGAGGGTATAAAGAAATCCACATACACAGATACGCGTGAAACACATAACCCTTCTTTTCAGTCGGGTAAAAAGATAGTTGTTATAGTATATTCAGAATGTGTTGGAAAGTGCGCTATAATCTATGTTGTATGCATAAATTTTCATTTTTTTTAAATTTCTTCTATATTTAGAAGAAGATATTGGATTCATGAAAATTTTCGACTTCCGGTTTTCGCTGATTTACTCGTTTTAGGGGTCAGAGATTCCAAAAAACAAGTTTTTACAAAATGTCTGTGTGTGATCCTGTTTCTCTGTCTGTCTGTCTTTACGTGACACAAGTATTGAGGGCGCTCTATCTCAAGAACTAATGCACGGAATTGAATAAAAAATATATTTAGAGAGTCCCTGATATAGATTGGTGCTGATTAGTTTTAGGTGTAAATAGTCCAGAAGGGGGCGCTGCTATGCTGCATCTTGCAGGATTTCCGCAGTAGCTCTATCTCAAGCACTACTGCACGGATTTTTATAAAACGTCAGATTCGGTTACTCCTTGATATGAGATGGTGCTGTTTACGCTTGGGTGCAAATCGCCCAAAAGATGGCGCTGCTACGCTGCATTTTACAGGATTTACACTATTTTCGCAGAAGCTCTATCTCAAAAACTATTGCAGACATTTTCATCAAACTTCGAATTCAGTTAGTCCTTTATATGAAATTATGCTGACGATGTGTTGGTGTAAATCGCCCATTAGGTGGCGCTGCTGTGCTGCATTTAGAACGATTTCCTCAATAGCTCTATCTCAAGAACTAATGCACGAATTTTCATCAAACTTCAGATTCAAGTATACCTTGATTAATATTACTGCTGATTATGTGTTGGTGCAAATCGTTCAACAGGTGGCGCTGCTAAGCTGCATTTCTCATGATTTGCGCAATAGCTCTATCTCAAGAACTAATGCACGAATTTTCTTCAAATTTTATATTCAGAAGACGTTGACATAAGTTGATAATGATTAGGTTCTGGTGTAAATCATCCTATATGTGGCGCTGCTATGCTGCATTTTGCTGGATTTTCAGGATTTCAGCGACAGTCATACCTCAAGAATAATGCACGAATTTCATCTTTTTAGAATCCTTATGATAAACATTATTGCCATTTAATTTAGGCAAAGTGATAACGAATTTTGAAGTATTGACATGTATGAGATAGAAGAAAGTATTGGGATTGGTACATCCGACTAGTTTTTCTTTGAATAGGGCTTTAACATTACTGCAGACGTATAAAAAAGATAGTTGTTATAGTATTCAGAATGTGTAGGAAAGTGCGCTATATCTATGCTGTATGCATAATTTTTCGTTCTTGTTGATTTTTTCTTTGAATAGGGTAGTAACATTACTGCAGATGGATAAACAAGTAATTAAATTTAAAAAATGAAGAAACCCGACTGAATAAAATCCAACTATAGGCGCAGATACGAGTGAAACACATAACCCTTCTTTTCAGTCGGGTAATAATAAAATCTAATCGTTTTATAGATTGTTTTATTCGATAGGTATCAAATCTATCTTCCAATATTACATCAGCTTTAATCGAGGTACCGTGGACGAGCGGTCTAAAGCGCTGGTTTAAGAAACCTGTCTCTTCGGAGGCGTGGGTTCGAATCCCACCGCTGCCAAAATGAAGATTTTGCTAATAATATTCTTTTTTTCCCGTAAAAGCCAATAAATTAAGCAGTTTCCACTTAAAGATTTCTTTTCGAGATATACGAAATATTTTGGCGATAATTAAAATTCATTTCAGAAGAATAATTTTATTCCGCGTTCAAAGTGGCTAAATGAGGAAATTTAATTTTTAAATTATCATTTATTAAAATATTCAGAATCATAGGTTATTTTCAAACCCGTGTTACAATAACAGAAGATTCTAATGGACATTTTTAAGGTAAAAAAAATACGTGTTCTCAAATTGTGCATGTATTAGTATAATCACGGGCTGAACAGATCTCGTGCTGCAGTTCCACGGCAAAAATTACTTATAAAAATACAGGTACGCCAGATAATTGTATAAATAAATGAGTTTTTTTTATGTTTAATTCTAATTTCTTGTAATAATATATTAAATTTTAAAAATTAAAAATCTCGACAGCGTAAAAAGCGAAATATTTAATTATTTCTCATCAATATGAAACTATTTTTTATATTACTTATTTTTTTTTTATTTACTTGTATTGATGACTTTTAAGTTGTGCTTAATTATTAGTTAATATCTACAAACAATCTTTTGATGAGGCCTATAGATGTCTATTATGAAGGTTAAAGTTACAGTAAAGGTAGCGATCCAAAGTACACAACTTCCATGTTGTGTAATATTTAAACGGAGCTTCTGGCTACAAAATGGTCAATGAAACGTCGTCTTCATTTTGAAAGTCCTATCCAATGATATGCCACTCAATAGGGTGCGTAATTTTTTTTTCGTCTCTACCACCATTTTGTATTTTACGGCCGCCATTTTGAATTTATAAAAAAAAACCTATCCTATAACCATCGGAAGATTAAGACGAATCGATAGAAACCTCATTCATAAAAATCCATCCAGCCGTTGGGATGTTTCGAGGGTATAAAGAAATCCACATACACAGATACGCGTGAAACACATAACCCTTCTTTTCAGTCGGGTAAAAAGATAGTTGTTATAGTATATTCAGAATGTGTTGGAAAGTGCGCTATAATCTATGTTGTATGCATAAATTTTCATTTTTTTTAAATTTCTTCTATATTTAGAAGAAGATATTGGATTCATGAAAATTTTCGACTTCCGGTTTTCGCGGATTTACTCGTTTTAGGGGTCAGAGATTCCAAAAAACAAGTTTTTACAAAATGTCTGTGTGTGATCCTGTTTCTCTGTCTGTCTGTCTTTACGTGACACAAGTATTGAGGGCGCTCTATCTCAAGAACTAATGCACGGAATTGAATAAAAAATATATTTAGAGAGTCTCTGATATAGATTGGTGCTGATTAGTTTTAGGTGTAAATAGTCCAGAAGGGGGCGCTGCTATGCTGCATCTTGCAGGATTTCCGCAGTAGCTCTATCTCAAGCACTACTGCACGGATTTTTATAAAACGTCAGATTCGGTTACTCCTTGATATGAGATGGTGCTGTTTACGCTTGGGTGCAAATCGCCCAAAAGATGGCGCTGCTACGCTGCATTTTACAGGATTTACACTATTTTCGCAGAAGCTCTATCTCAAAAACTAATGCAGACATTTTCATCAAACTTCGAATTCAGTTAGTCCTTTATATGAAATTATGCTGACGATGTGTTGGTGTAAATCGCCCATTAGGTGGCGCTGCTGTGCTGCATTTAGAACGATTTCCTCAATAGCTCTATCTCAAGAACTAATACACGAATTTTCATCAAACTTCAGATTCAAGTATACCTTGATTAATATTACTGCTGATTATGTGTTGGTGCAAATCGTTCAACAGGTGGCGCTGCTAAGCTGCATTTCTCATGATTTGCGCAATAGCTCTATCTCAAGAACTAATGCACGAATTTTCTTCAAATTTTATATTCAGAAGACGTTGACATAAGTTGATAATGATTAGGTTCTGGTGTAAATCATCCTATATGTGGCGCTGCTATGCTGCATTTTGCTGGATTTTCAGGATTTCAGCGACAGTCATACCTCAAGAATAATGCACGAATTTCATCTTTTTAGAATCCTTATGATAAACATTATTGCCATTTAATTTAGGCAAAGTGATAACGAATTTTGAAGTATTGACATGTATGAGATAGAAGAAAGTATTGGGATTGGTACATCCGACTAGTTTTTCTTTGAATAGGGCTTTAACATTACTGCAGACGTATAAAAAAGATAGTTGTTATAGTATTCAGAATGTGTAGGAAAGTGCGCTATATCTATGCTGTATGCATAATTTTTCGTTCTTGTTGATTTTTTCTTTGAATAGGGTAGTAACATTACTGCAGATGGATAAACAAGTAATTAAATTTAAAAAATGAAGAAACCCGACTGAATAAAATCCAACTATAGGCGCAGATACGAGTGAAACACATAACCCTTCTTTTCAGTCGGGTAATAATAAAATCTAATCGTTTTATAGATTGTTTTATTCGATAGGTATCAAATCTATCTTCCAATATTACATCAGCTTTAATCGAGGTACCGTGGACGAGCGGTCTAAAGCGCTGGTTTAAGAAACCTGTCTCTTCGGAGGCGTGGGTTCGAATCCCACCGCTGCCAAAATGAAGATTTTGCTAATAATATTCTTTTTTTCCCGTAAAAGCCAATAAATTAAGCAGTTTCCACTTAAAGATTTCTTTTCGAGATATACGAAATATTTTGGCGATAATTAAAATTCATTTCAGAAGAATAATTTTATTCCGCGTTCAAAGTGGCTAAATGAGGAAATTTAATTTTTAAATTATCATTTATTAAAATATTCAGAATCATAGGTTATTTTCAAACCCGTGTTACAATAACAGAAGATTCTAATGGACATTTTTAAGGTAAAAAAAATACGTGTTCTCAAATTGTGCATGTATTAGTATAATCACGGGCTGAACAGATCTCGTGCTGCAGTTCCACGGCAAAAATTACTTATAAAAATACAGGTACGCCAGATAATTGTATAAATAAATGAGTTTTTTTTATGTTTAATTCTAATTTCTTGTAATAATATATTAAATTTTAAAAATTAAAAATCTCGACAGCGTAAAAAGCGAAATATTTAATTATTTCTCATCAATATGAAACTATTTTTTATATTACTTATTTTTTTTTTATTTACTTGTATTGATGACTTTTAAGTTGTGCTTAATTATTAGTTAATATCTACAAACAATCTTTTGATGAGGCCTATAGATGTCTATTATGAAGGTTAAAGTTACAGTAAAGGTAGCGATCCAAAGTACACAACTTCCATGTTGTGTAATATTTAAACGGAGCTTCTGGCTACAAAATGGTCAATGAAACGTCGTCTTCATTTTGAAAGTCCTATCCAATGATATGCCACTCAATAGGGTGCGTAATTTTTTTTTTCGTCTCTACCACCATTTTGTATTTTACGGCCGCCATTTTGAATTTATAAAAAAAAACCTATCCTATAACCATCGGAAGATTAAGACGAATCGATAGAAACCTCATTCATAAAAATCCATCCAGCCGTTGGGATGTTTCGAGGGTATAAAGAAATCCACATACACAGATACGCGTGAAACACATAACCCTTCTTTTCAGTCGGGTAAAAAGATAGTTGTTATAGTATATTCAGAATGTGTTGGAAAGTGCGCTATAATCTATGTTGTATGCATAAATTTTCATTTTTTTTAAATTTCTTCTATATTTAGAAGAAGATATTGGATTCATGAAAATTTTCGACTTCCGGTTTTCGCGGATTTACTCGTTTTAGGGGTCAGAGATTCCAAAAAACAAGTTTTTACAAAATGTCTGTGTGTGATCCTGTTTCTCTGTCTCTCTGTCTTTACGTGACACAAGTATTGAGGGCGCTCTATCTCAAGAACTAATGCACGGAATTGAATAAAAAATATATTTAGAGAGTCCCTGATATAGATTGGTGCTGATTAGTTTTAGGTGTAAATAGTCCAGAAGGGGGCGCTGCTATGCTGCATCTTGCAGGATTTCCGCAGTAGCTCTATCTCAAGCACTATGCACGGATTTTTATAAAACGTCAGATTCGGTTACTCCTTGATATGAGATGGTGCTGTTTACGCTTGGGTGCAAATCGCCCAAAAGATGGCGCTGCTACGCTGCATTTTACAGGATTTACACTATTTTCGCAGAAGCTCTATCTCAAAAACTAATGCAGACATTTTCATCAAACTTCGAATTCAGTTAGTCCTTTATATGAAATTATGCTGACGATGTGTTGGTGTAAATCGCCCATTAGGTGGCGCTGCTGTGCTGCATTTAGAACGATTTCCTCAATAGCTCTATCTCAAGAACTAATGCACGAATTTTCATCAAACTTCAGATTCAAGTATACCTTGATTAATATTACTGCTGATTATGTGTTGGTGCAAATCGTTCAACAGGTGGCGCTGCTAAGCTGCATTTCTCATGATTTGCGCAATAGCTCTATCTCAAGAACTAATGCACGAATTTTCTTCAAATTTTATATTCAGAATACGTTGACATAAGTTGATAATGATTAGGTTCTGGTGTAAATCATCCTATATGTGGCGCTGCTATGCTGCATTTTGCTGGATTTTCAGGATTTCAGCGACAGTCATACCTCAAGAATAATGCACGAATTTCATCTTTTTAGAATCCTTATGATAAACATTATTGCCATTTAATTTAGGCAAAGTGATAACGAATTTTGAAGTATTGACATGTATGAGATAGAAGAAAGTATTGGGATTGGTACATCCGACTAGTTTTTCTTTGAATAGGGCTTTAACATTACTGCAGACGTATAAAAAAGATAGTTGTTATAGTATTCAGAATGTGTAGGAAAGTGCGCTATATCTATGCTGTATGCATAATTTTTCGTTCTTGTTGATTTTTTCTTTGAATAGGGTAGTAACATTACTGCAGATGGATAAACAAGTAATTAAATTTAAAAAATGAAGAAACCCGACTGAATAAAATCCAACTATAGGCGCAGATACGAGTGAAACACATAACCCTTCTTTTCAGTCGGGTAATAATAAAATCTAATCGTTTTATAGATTGTTTTATTCGATAGGTATCAAATCTATCTTCCAATATTACATCAGCTTTAATCGAGGTACCGTGGACGAGCGGTCTAAAGCGCTGGTTTAAGAAACCTGTCTCTTCGGAGGCGTGGGTTCGAATCCCACCGCTGCCAAAATGAAGATTTTGCTAATAATATTCTTTTTTTCCCGTAAAAGCCAATACATTAAGCAGTTTCCACTTAAAGATTTCTTTTCGAGATATACGAAATATTTTGGCGATAATTAAAATTCATTTCAGAAGAATAATTTTATTCCGCGTTCAAAGTGGCTAAATGAGGAAATTTAATTTTTAAATTATCATTTATTAAAATATTCAGAATCATAGGTTATTTTCAAACCCGTGTTACAATAACAGAAGATTCTAATGGACATTTTTAAGGTAAAAAAAATACGTGTTCTCAAATTGTGCATGTATTAGTATAATCACGGGCTGAACAGATCTCGTGCTGCAGTTCCACGGCAAAAATTACTTATAAAAATACAGGTACGCCAGATAATTGTATAAATAAATGAGTTTTTTTTATGTTTAATTCTAATTTCTTGTAATAATATATTAAATTTTAAAAATTAAAAATCTCGACAGCGTAAAAAGCGAAATATTTAATTATTTCTCATCAATATGAAACTATTTTTTATATTACTTATTTTTTTTTTATTTACTTGTATTGATGACTTTTAAGTTGTGCTTAATTATTAGTTAATATCTACAAACAATCTTTTGATGAGGCCTATAGATGTCTATTATGAAGGTTAAAGTTACAGTAAAGGTAGCGATCCAAAGTACACAACTTCCATGTTGTGTAATATTTAAACGGAGCTTCTGGCTACAAAATGGTCAATGAAACGTCGTCTTCATTTTGAAAGTCCTATCCAATGATATGCCACTCAATAGGGTGCGTAATTTTTTTTTTCGTCTCTACCACCATTTTGTATTTTACGGCCGCCATTTTGAATTTATAAAAAAAAACCTATCCTATAACCATCGGAAGATTAAGACGAATCGATAGAAACCTCATTCATAAAAATCCATCCAGCCGTTGGGATGTTTCGAGGGTATAAAGAAATCCACATACACAGATACGCGTGAAACACATAACCCTTCTTTTCAGTCGGGTAAAAAGATAGTTGTTATAGTATATTCAGAATGTGTTGGAAAGTGCGCTATAATCTATGTTGTATGCATAAATTTTCATTTTTTTTAAATTTCTTCTATATTTAGAAGAAGATATTGGATTCATGAAAATTTTCGACTTCCGGTTTTCGCGGATTTACTCGTTTTAGGGGTCAGAGATTCCAAAAAACAAGTTTTTACAAAATGTCTGTGTGTGATCCTGTTTCTCTGTCTGTCTGTCTTTACGTGACACAAGTATTGAGGGCGCTCTATCTCAAGAACTAATGCACGGAATTGAATAAAAAATATATTTAGAGAGTCCCTGATATAGATTGGTGCTGATTAGTTTTAGGTGTAAATAGTCCAGAAGGGGGCGCTGCTATGCTGCATCTTGCAGGATTTCCGCAGTAGCTCTATCTCAAGCACTACTGCACGGATTTTTATAAAACGTCAGATTCGGTTACTCCTTGATATGAGATGGTGCTGTTTACGCTTGGGTGCAAATCGCCCAAAAGATGGCGCTGCTACGCTGCATTTTACAGGATTTACACTATTTTCGCAGAAGCTCTATCTCAAAAACTAATGCAGACATTTTCATCAAACTTCGAATTCAGTTAGTCCTTTATATGAAATTATGCTGACGATGTGTTGGTGTAAATCGCCCATTAGGTGGCGCTGCTGTGCTGCATTTAGAACGATTTCCTCAATAGCTCTATCTCAAGAACTAATGCACGAATTTTCATCAAACTTCAGATTCAAGTATACCTTGATTAATATTACTGCTGATTATGTGTTGGTGCAAATCGTTCAACAGGTGGCGCTGCTAAGCTGCATTTCTCATGATTTGCGCAATAGCTCTATCTCAAGAACTAATGCACGAATTTTCTTCAAATTTTATATTCAGAAGACGTTGACATAAGTTGATAATGATTAGGTTCTGGTGTAAATCATCCTATATGTGGCGCTGCTATGCTGCATTTTGCTGGATTTTCAGGATTTCAGCGACAGTCATACCTCAAGAATAATGCACGAATTTCATCTTTTTAGAATCCTTATGATAAACATTATTGCCATTTAATTTAGGCAAAGTGATAACGAATTTTGAAGTATTGACATGCATGAGATAGAAGAAAGTATTGGGATTGGTACATCCGACTAGTTTTTCTTTGAATAGGGCTTTAACATTACTGCAGACGTATAAAAAAGATAGTTGTTATAGTATTCAGAATGTGTAGGAAAGTGCGCTATATCTATGCTGTATGCATAATTTTTCGTTCTTGTTGATTTTTTCTTTGAATAGGGTAGTAACATTACTGCAGATGGATAAACAAGTAATTAAATTTAAAAAATGAAGAAACCCGACTGAATAAAATCCAACTATAGGCGCAGATACGAGTGAAACACATAACCCTTCTTTTCAGTCGGGTAATAATAAAATCTAATCGTTTTATAGATTGTTTTATTCGATAGGTATCAAATCTATCTTCCAATATTACATCAGCTTTAATCGAGGTACCGTGGACGAGCGGTGTAAAGCGCTGGTTTAAGAAACCTGTCTCTTCGGAGGCGTGGGTTCGAATCCCACCGCTGCCAAAATGAAGATTTTGCTAATAATATTCTTTTTTTCCCGTAAAAGCCAATAAATTAAGCAGTTTCCACTTAAAGATTTCTTTTCGAGATATACGAAATATTTTGGCGATAATTAAAATTCATTTCAGAAGAATAATTTTATTCCGCGTTCAAAGTGGCTAAATGAGGAAATTTAATTTTTAAATTATCATTTATTAAAATATTCAGAATCATAGGTTATTTTCAAACCCGTGTTACAATAACAGAAGATTCTAATGGACATTTTTAAGGTAAAAAAAATACGTGTTCTCAAATTGTGCATGTATTAGTATAATCACGGGCTGAACAGATCTCGTGCTGCAGTTCCACGGCAAAAATTACTTATAAAAATACAGGTACGCCAGATAATTGTATAAATAAATGAGTTTTTTTTATGTTTAATTCTAATTTCTTGTAATAATATATTAAATTTTAAAAATTAAAAATCTCGACAGCGTAAAAAGCGAAATATTTAATTATTTCTCATCAATATGAAACTATTTTTTATATTACTTATTTTTTTTTTATTTACTTGTATTGATGACTTTTAAGTTGTGCTTAATTATTAGTTAATATCTACAAACAATCTTTTGATGAGGCCTATAGATGTCTATTATGAAGGTTAAAGTTACAGTAAAGGTAGCGATCCAAAGTACACAACTTCCATGTTGTGTAATATTTAAACGGAGCTTCTGGCTACAAAATGGTCAATGAAACGTCGTCTTCATTTTGAAAGTCCTATCCAATGATATGCCACTCAATAGGGTGCGTAATTTTTTTTTTCGTCTCTACCACCATTTTGTATTTTACGGCCGCCATTTTGAATTTATAAAAAAAAACCTATCCTATAACCATCGGAAGATTAAGACGAATCGATAGAAACCTCATTCATAAAAATCCATCCAGCCGTTGGGATGTTTCGAGGGTATAAAGAAATCCACATACACAGATACGCGTGAAACACATAACCCTTCTTTTCAGTCGGGTAAAAAGATAGTTGTTATAGTATATTCAGAATGTGTTGGAAAGTGCGCTATAATCTATGTTGTATGCATAAATTTTCATTTTTTTTAAATTTCTTCTATATTTAGAAGAAGATATTGGATTCATGAAAATTTTCGACTTCCGGTTTTCGCGGATTTACTCGTTTTAGGGGTCAGAGATTCCAAAAAACAAGTTTTTACAAAATGTCTGTGTGTGATCCTGTTTCTCTGTCTGTCTGTCTTTACGTGACACAAGTATTGAGGGCGCTCTATCTCAAGAACTAATGCACGGAATTGAATAAAAAATATATTTAGAGAGTCCCTGATATAGATTGGTGCTGATTAGTTTTAGGTGTAAATAGTCCAGAAGGGGGCGCTGCTATGCTGCATCTTGCAGGATTTCCGCAGTAGCTCTATCTCAAGCACTACTGCACGGATTTTTATAAAACGTCAGATTCGGTTACTCCTTGATATGAGATGGTGCTGTTTACGCTTGGGTGCAAATCGCCCAAAAGATGGCGCTGCTACGCTGCATTTTACAGGATTTACACTATTTTCGCAGAAGCTCTATCTCAAAAACTAATGCAGACATTTTCATCAAACTTCGAATTCAGTTAGTCCTTTATATGAAATTATGCTGACGATGTGTTGGTGTAAATCGCCCATTAGGTGGCGCTGCTGTGCTGCATTTAGAACGATTTCCTCAATAGCTCTATCTCAAGAACTAATGCACGAATTTTCATCAAACTTCAGATTCAAGTATACCTTGATTAATGTTACTGCTGATTATGTGTTGGTGCAAATCGTTCAACAGGTGGCGCTGCTAAGCTGCATTTCTCATGATTTGCGCAATAGCTCTATCTCAAGAACTAATGCACGAATTTTCTTCAAATTTTATATTCAGAATACGTTGACATAAGTTGATAATGATTAGGTTCTGGTGTAAATCATCCTATATGTGGCGCTGCTATGCTGCATTTTGCTGGATTTTCAGGATTTCAGCGACAGTCATACCTCAAGAATAATGCACGAATTTCATCTTTTTAGAATCCTTATGATAAACATTATTGCCATTTAATTTAGGCAAAGTGATAACGAATTTTGAAGTATTGACATGTATGAGATAGAAGAAAGTATTGGGATTGGTACATCCGACTAGTTTTTCTTTGAATAGGGCTTTAACATTACTGCAGACGTATAAAAAAGATAGTTGTTATAGTATTCAGAATGTGTAGGAAAGTGCGCTATATCTATGCTGTATGCATAATTTTTCGTTCTTGTTGATTTTTTCTTTGAATAGGGTAGTAACATTACTGCAGATGGATAAACAAGTAATTAAATTTAAAAAATGAAGAAACCCGACTGAATAAAATCCAACTATAGGCGCAGATACGAGTGAAACACATAACCCTTCTTTTCAGTCGGGTAATAATAAAATCTAATCGTTTTATAGATTGTTTTATTCGATAGGTATCAAATCTATCTTCCAATATTACATCAGCTTTAATCGAGGTACCGTGGACGAGCGGTCTAAAGCGCTGGTTTAAGAAACCTGTCTCTTCGGAGGCGTGGGTTCGAATCCCACCGCTGCCAAAATGAAGATTTTGCTAATAATATTCTTTTTTTCCCGTAAAAGCCAATAAATTAAGCAGTTTCCACTTAAAGATTTCTTTTCGAGATATACGAAATATTTTGGCGATAATTAAAATTCATTTCAGAAGAATAATTTTATTCCGCGTTCAAAGTGGCTAAATGAGGAAATTTAATTTTTAAATTATCATTTATTAAAATATTCAGAATCATAGGTTATTTTCAAACCCGTGTTACAATAACAGAAGATTCTAATGGACATTTTTAAGGTAAAAAAAATACGTGTTCTCAAATTGTGCATGTATTAGTATAATCACGGGCTGAACAGATCTCGTGCTGCAGTTCCACGGCAAAAATTACTTATAAAAATACAGGTACGCCAGATAATTGTATAAATAAATGAGTTTTTTTTATGTTTAATTCTAATTTCTTGTAATAATATATTAAATTTTAAAAATTAAAAATCTCGACAGCGTAAAAAGCGAAATATTTAATTATTTCTCATCAATATGAAACTATTTTTTATATTACTTATTTTTTTTTTATTTACTTGTATTGATGACTTTTAAGTTGTGCTTAATTATTAGTTAATATCTACAAACAATCTTTTGATGAGGCCTATAGATGTCTATTATGAAGGTTAAAGTTACAGTAAAGGTAGCGATCCAAAGTACACAACTTCCATGTTGTGTAATATTTAAACGGAGCTTCTGGCTACAAAATGGTCAATGAAACGTCGTCTTCATTTTGAAAGTCCTATCCAATGATATGCCACTCAATAGGGTGCGTAATTTTTTTTTTCGTCTCTACCACCATTTTGTATTTTACGGCCGCCATTTTGAATTTATAAAAAAAAACCTATCCTATAACCATCGGAAGATTAAGACGAATCGATAGAAACCTCATTCATAAAAATCCATCCAGCCGTTGGGATGTTTCGAGGGTATAAAGAAATCCACATACACAGATACGCGTGAAACACATAACCCTTCTTTTCAGTCGGGTAAAAAGATAGTTGTTATAGTATATTCAGAATGTGTTGGAAAGTGCGCTATAATCTATGTTGTATGCATAAATTTTCATTTTTTTTAAATTTCTTCTATATTTAGAAGAAGATATTGGATTCATGAAAATTTTCGACTTCCGGTTTTCGCGGATTTACTCGTTTTAGGGGTCAGAGATTCCAAAAAACAAGTTTTTACAAAATGTCTGTGTGTGATCCTGTTTCTCTGTCTGTCTGTCTTTACGTGACACAAGTATTGAGGGCGCTCTATCTCAAGAACTAATGCACGGAATTGAATAAAAAATATATTTAGAGAGTCCCTGATATAGATTGGTGCTGATTAGTTTTAGGTGTAAATAGTCCAGAAGGGGGCGCTGCTATGCTGCATCTTGCAGGATTTCCGCAGTAGCTCTATCTCAAGCACTACTGCACGGATTTTTATAAAACGTCAGATTCGGTTACTCCTTGATATGAGATGGTGCTGTTTACGCTTGGGTGCAAATCGCCCAAAAGATGGCGCTGCTACGCTGCATTTTACAGGATTTACACTATTTTCGCAGAAGCTCTATCTCAAAAACTAATGCAGACATTTTCATCAAACTTCGAATTCAGTTAGTCCTTTATATGAAATTATGCTGACGATGTGTTGGTGTAAATCGCCCATTAGGTGGCGCTGCTGTGCTGCATTTAGAACGATTTCCTCAATAGCTCTATCTCAAGAACTAATGCACGAATTTTCATCAAACTTCAGATTCAAGTATACCTTGATTAATATTACTGCTGATTATGTGTTGGTGCAAATCGTTCAACAGGTGGCGCTGCTAAGCTGCATTTCTCATGATTTGCGCAATAGCTCTATCTCAAGAACTAATGCACGAATTTTCTTCAAATTTTATATTCAGAAGACGTTGACATAAGTTGATAATGATTAGGTTCTGGTGTAAATCATCCTATATGTGGCGCTGCTATGCTGCATTTTGCTGGATTTTCAGGATTTCAGCGACAGTCATACCTCAAGAATAATGCACGAATTTCATCTTTTTAGAATCCTTATGATAAACATTATTGCCATTTAATTTAGGCAAAGTGATAACGAATTTTGAAGTATTGACATGTATGAGATAGAAGAAAGTATTGGGATTGGTACATCCGACTAGTTTTTCTTTGAATAGGGCTTTAACATTACTGCAGACGTATAAAAAAGATAGTTGTTATAGTATTCAGAATGTGTAGGAAAGTGCGCTATATCTATGCTGTATGCATAATTTTTCGTTCTTGTTGATTTTTTCTTTGAATAGGGTAGTAACATTACTGCAGATGGATAAACAAGTAATTAAATTTAAAAAATGAAGAAACCCGACTGAATAAAATCCAACTATAGGCGCAGATACGAGTGAAACACATAACCCTTCTTTTCAGTCGGGTAATAATAAAATCTAATCGTTTTATAGATTGTTTTATTCGATAGGTATCAAATCTATCTTCCAATATTACATCAGCTTTAATCGAGGTACCGTGGACGAGCGGTCTAAAGCGCTGGTTTAAGAAACCTGTCTCTTCGGAGGCGTGGGTTCGAATCCCACCGCTGCCAAAATGAAGATTTTGCTAATAATATTCTTTTTTTCCCGTAAAAGCCAATAAATTAAGCAGTTTCCACTTAAAGATTTCTTTTCGAGATATACGAAATATTTTGGCGATAATTAAATTTCATTTCAGAAGAATAATTTTATTCCGCGTTCAAAGTGGCTAAATGAGGAAATTTAATTTTTAAATTATCATTTATTAAAATATTCAGAATCATAGGTTATTTTCAAACCCGTGTTACAATAACAGAAGATTCTAATGGACATTTTTAAGGTAAAAAAAATACGTGTTCTCAAATTGTGCATGTATTAGTATAATCACGGGCTGAACAGATCTCGTGCTGCAGTTCCACGGCAAAAATTACTTATAAAAATACAGGTACGCCAGATAATTGTATAAATAAATGAGTTTTTTTTATGTTTAATTCTAATTTCTTGTAATAATATATTAAATTTTAAAAATTAAAAATCTCGACAGCGTAAAAAGCGAAATATTTAATTATTTCTCATCAATATGAAACTATTTTTTATATTACTTATTTTTTTTTTATTTACTTGTATTGATGACTTTTAAGTTGTGCTTAATTATTAGTTAATATCTACAAACAATCTTTTGATGAGGCCTATAGATGTCTATTATGAAGGTTAAAGTTACAGTAAAGGTAGCGATCCAAAGTACACAACTTCCATGTTGTGTAATATTTAAACGGAGCTTCTGGCTACAAAATGGTCAATGAAACGTCGTCTTCATTTTGAAAGTCCTATCCAATGATATGCCACTCAATAGGGTGCGTAATTTTTTTTTTCGTCTCTACCACCATTTTGTATTTTACGGCCGCCATTTTGAATTTATAAAAAAAAACCTATCCTATAACCATCGGAAGATTAAGACGAATCGATAGAAACCTCATTCATAAAAATCCATCCAGCCGTTGGGATGTTTCGAGGGTATAAAGAAATCCACATACACAGATACGCGTGAAACACATAACCCTTCTTTTCAGTCGGGTAAAAAGATAGTTGTTATAGTATATTCAGAATGTGTTGGAAAGTGCGCTATAATCTATGTTGTATGCATAAATTTTCATTTTTTTTAAATTTCTTCTATATTTAGAAGAAGATATTGGATTCATGAAAATTTTCGACTTCCGGTTTTCGCGGATTTACTCGTTTTAGGGGTCAGAGATTCCAAAAAACAAGTTTTTACAAAATGTCTGTGTGTGATCCTGTTTCTCTGTCTCTCTGTCTTTACGTGACACAAGTATTGAGGGCGCTCTATCTCAAGAACTAATGCACGGAATTGAATAAAAAATATATTTAGAGAGTCCCTGATATAGATTGGTGCTGATTAGTTTTAGGTGTAAATAGTCCAGAAGGGGGCGCTGCTATGCTGCATCTTGCAGGATTTCCGCAGTAGCTCTATCTCAAGCACTATGCACGGATTTTTATAAAACGTCAGATTCGGTTACTCCTTGATATGAGATGGTGCTGTTTACGCTTGGGTGCAAATCGCCCAAAAGATGGCGCTGCTACGCTGCATTTTACAGGATTTACACTATTTTCGCAGAAGCTCTATCTCAAAAACTAATGCAGACATTTTCATCAAACTTCGAATTCAGTTAGTCCTTTATATGAAATTATGCTGACGATGTGTTGGTGTAAATCGCCCATTAGGTGGCGCTGCTGTGCTGCATTTAGAACGATTTCCTCAATAGCTCTATCTCAAGAACTAATGCACGAATTTTCATCAAACTTCAGATTCAAGTATACCTTGATTAATGTTACTGCTGATTATGTGTTGGTGCAAATCGTTCAACAGGTGGCGCTGCTAAGCTGCATTTCTCATGATTTGCGCAATAGCTCTATCTCAAGAACTAATGCACGAATTTTCTTCAAATTTTATATTCAGAATACGTTGACATAAGTTGATAATGATTAGGTTCTGGTGTAAATCATCCTATATGTGGCGCTGCTATGCTGCATTTTGCTTTATTTTCAGGATTTCAGCGACAGTCATACCTCAAAAATAATGCACGAATTTCATCTTTTTAGAATCCTTATGATAAACATTATTGCCATTTAATTTAGGCAAAGTGATAACGAATTTTGAAGTATTGACATGTATGAGATAGAAGAAAGTATTGGGATTGGTACATCCGACTAGTTTTTCTTTGAATAGGGCTTTAACATTACTGCAGACGTATAAAAAAGATAGTTGTTATAGTATTCAGAATGTGTAGGAAAGTGCGCTATATCTATGCTGTATGCATAATTTTTCGTTCTTGTTGATTTTTTCTTTGAATAGGGTAGTAACATTACTGCAGATGGATAAACAAGTAATTAAATTTAAAAAATGAAGAAACCCGACTGAATAAAATCCAACTATAGGCGCAGATACGAGTGAAACACATAACCCTTCTTTTCAGTCGGGTAATAATAAAATCTAATCGTTTTATAGATTGTTTTATTCGATAGGTATCAAATCTATCTTCCAATATTACATCAGCTTTAATCGAGGTACCGTGGACGAGCGGTCTAAAGCGCTGGTTTAAGAAACCTGTCTCTTCGGAGGCGTGGGTTCGAATCCCACCGCTGCCAAAATGAAGATTTTGCTAATAATATTCTTTTTTTCCCGTAAAAGCCAATAAATTAAGCAGTTTCCACTTAAAGATTTCTTTTCGAGATATACGAAATATTTTGGCGATAATTAAAATTCATTTCAGAAGAATAATTTTATTCCGCGTTCAAAGTGGCTAAATGAGGAAATTTAATTTTTAAATTATCATTTATTAAAATATTCAGAATCATAGGTTATTTTCAAACCCGTGTTACAATAACAGAAGATTCTAATGGACATTTTTAAGGTAAAAAAAATACGTGTTCTCAAATTGTGCATGTATTAGTATAATCACGGGCTGAACAGATCTCGTGCTGCAGTTCCACGGCAAAAATTACTTATAAAAATACAGGTACGCCAGATAATTGTATAAATAAATGAGTTTTTTTTATGTTTAATTCTAATTTCTTGTAATAATATATTAAATTTTAAAAATTAAAAATCTCGACAGCGTAAAAAGCGAAATATTTAATTATTTCTCATCAATATGAAACTATTTTTTATATTACTTATTTTTTTTTTATTTACTTGTATTGATGACTTTTAAGTTGTGCTTAATTATTAGTTAATATCTACAAACAATCTTTTGATGAGGCCTATAGATGTCTATTATGAAGGTTAAAGTTACAGTAAAGGTAGCGATCCAAAGTACACAACTTCCATGTTGTGTAATATTTAAACGGAGCTTCTGGCTACAAAATGGTCAATGAAACGTCGTCTTCATTTTGAAAGTCCTATCCAATGATATGCCACTCAATAGGGTGCGTAATTTTTTTTTTCGTCTCTACCACCATTTTGTATTTTACGGCCGCCATTTTGAATTTATAAAAAAAAACCTATCCTATAACCATCGGAAGATTAAGACGAATCGATAGAAACCTCATTCATAAAAATCCATCCAGCCGTTGGGATGTTTCGAGGGTATAAAGAAATCCACATACACAGATACGCGTGAAACACATAACCCTTCTTTTCAGTCGGGTAAAAAGATAGTTGTTATAGTATATTCAGAATGTGTTGGAAAGTGCGCTATAATCTATGTTGTATGCATAAATTTTCATTTTTTTTAAATTTCTTCTATATTTAGAAGAAGATATTGGATTCATGAAAATTTTCGACTTCCGGTTTTCGCGGATTTACTCGTTTTAGGGGTCAGAGATTCCAAAAAACAAGTTTTTACAAAATGTCTGTGTGTGATCCTGTTTCTCTGTCTGTCTGTCTTTACGTGACACAAGTATTGAGGGCGCTCTATCTCAAGAACTAATGCACGGAATTGAATAAAAAATATATTTAGAGAGTCCCTGATATAGATTGGTGCTGATTAGTTTTAGGTGTAAATAGTCCAGAAGGGGGCGCTGCTATGCTGCATCTTGCAGGATTTCCGCAGTAGCTCTATCTCAAGCACTACTGCACGGATTTTTATAAAACGTCAGATTCGGTTACTCCTTGATATGAGATGGTGCTGTTTACGCTTGGGTGCAAATCGCCCAAAAGATGGCGCTGCTACGCTGCATTTTACAGGATTTACACTATTTTCGCAGAAGCTCTATCTCAAAAACTAATGCAGACATTTTCATCAAACTTCGAATTCAGTTAGTCCTTTATATGAAATTATGCTGACGATGTGTTGGTGTAAATCGCCCATTAGGTGGCGCTGCTGTGCTGCATTTAGAACGATTTCCTCAATAGCTCTATCTCAAGAACTAATGCACGAATTTTCATCAAACTTCAGATTCAAGTATACCTTGATTAATATTACTGCTGATTATGTGTTGGTGCAAATCGTTCAACAGGTGGCGCTGCTAAGCTGCATTTCTCATGATTTGCGCAATAGCTCTATCTCAAGAACTAATGCACGAATTTTCTTCAAATTTTATATTCAGAATACGTTGACATAAGTTGATAATGATTAGGTTCTGGTGTAAATCATCCTATATGTGGCGCTGCTATGCTGCATTTTGCTGGATTTTCAGGATTTCAGCGACAGTCATACCTCAAGAATAATGCACGAATTTCATCTTTTTAGAATCCTTATGATAAACATTATTGCCATTTAATTTAGGCAAAGTGATAACGAATTTTGAAGTATTGACATGTATGAGATAGAAGAAAGTATTGGGATTGGTACATCCGACTAGTTTTTCTTTGAATAGGGCTTTAACATTACTGCAGACGTATAAAAAAGATAGTTGTTATAGTATTCAGAATGTGTAGGAAAGTGCGCTATATCTATGCTGTATGCATAATTTTTCGTTCTTGTTGATTTTTTCTTTGAATAGGGTAGTAACATTACTGCAGATGGATAAACAAGTAATTAAATTTAAAAAATGAAGAAACCCGACTGAATAAAATCCAACTATAGGCGCAGATACGAGTGAAACACATAACCCTTCTTTTCAGTCGGGTAATAATAAAATCTAATCGTTTTATAGATTGTTTTATTCGATAGGTATCAAATCTATCTTCCAATATTACATCAGCTTTAATCGAGTTACCGTGGACGAGCGGTCTAAAGCGCTGGTTTAAGAAACCTGTCTCTTCGGAGGCGTGGGTTCGAATCCCACCGCTGCCAAAATGAAGATTTTGCTAATAATATTCTTTTTTTCCCGTAAAAGCCAATAAATTAAGCAGTTTCCACTTAAAGATTTCTTTTCGAGATATACGAAATATTTTGGCGATAATTAAAATTCATTTCAGAAGAATAATTTTATTCCGCGTTCAAAGTGGCTAAATGAGGAAATTTAATTTTTAAATTATCATTTATTAAAATATTCAGAATCATAGGTTATTTTCAAACCCGTGTTACAATAACAGAAGATTCTAATGGACATTTTTAAGGTAAAAAAAATACGTGTTCTCAAATTGTGCATGTATTAGTATAATCACGGGCTGAACAGATCTCGTGCTGCAGTTCCACGGCAAAAATTACTTATAAAAATACAGGTACGCCAGATAATTGTATAAATAAATGAGTTTTTTTTATGTTTAATTCTAATTTCTTGTAATAATATATTAAATTTTAAAAATTAAAAATCTCGACAGCGTAAAAAGCGAAATATTTAATTATTTCTCATCAATATGAAACTATTTTTTATATTACTTATTTTTTTTTTTATTTACTTGTATTGATGACTTTTAAGTTGTGCTTAATTATTAGTTAATATCTACAAACAATCTTTTGATGAGGCCTATAGATGTCTATTATGAAGGTTAAAGTTACAGTAAAGGTAGCGATCCAAAGTACACAACTTCCATGTTGTGTAATATTTAAACGGAGCTTCTGGCTACAAAATGGTCAATGAAACGTCGTCTTCATTTTGAAAGTCCTATCCAATGATATGCCACTCAATAGGGTGCGTAATTTTTTTTTTCGTCTCTACCACCATTTTGTATTTTACGGCCGCCATTTTGAATTTATAAAAAAAAACCTATCCTATAACCATCGGAAGATTAAGACGAATCGATAGAAACCTCATTCATAAAAATCCATCCAGCCGTTGGGATGTTTCGAGGGTATAAAGAAATCCACATACACAGATACGCGTGAAACACATAACCCTTCTTTTCAGTCGGGTAAAAAGATAGTTGTTATAGTATATTCAGAATGTGTTGGAAAGTGCGCTATAATCTATGTTGTATGCATAAATTTTCATTTTTTTTAAATTTCTTCTATATTTAGAAGAAGATATTGGATTCATGAAAATTTTCGACTTCCGGTTTTCGCGGATTTACTCGTTTTAGGGGTCAGAGATTCCAAAAAACTAGTTTTTACAAAATGTCTGTGTGTGATCCTGTTTCTCTGTCTCTCTGTCTTTACGTGACACAAGTATTGAGGGCGCTCTATCTCAAGAACTAATGCACGGAATTGAATAAAAAATATATTTAGAGAGTCCCTGATATAGATTGGTGCTGATTAGTTTTAGGTGTAAATAGTCCAGAAGGGGGCGCTGCTATGCTGCATCTTGCAGGATTTCCGCAGTAGCTCTATCTCAAGCACTATGCACGGATTTTTATAAAACGTCAGATTCGGTTACTCCTTGATATGAGATGGTGCTGTTTACGCTTGGGTGCAAATCGCCCAAAAGATGGCGCTGCTACGCTGCATTTTACAGGATTTACACTATTTTCGCAGAAGCTCTATCTCAAAAACTAATGCAGACATTTTCATCAAACTTCGAATTCAGTTAGTCCTTTATATGAAATTATGCTGACGATGTGTTGGTGTAAATCGCCCATTAGGTGGCGCTGCTGTGCTGCATTTAGAACGATTTCCTCAATAGCTCTATCTCAAGAACTAATGCACGAATTTTCATCAAACTTCAGATTCAAGTATACCTTGATTAATATTACTGCTGATTATGTGTTGGTGCAAATCGTTCAACAGGTGGCGCTGCTAAGCTGCATTTCTCATGATTTGCGCAATAGCTCTATCTCAAGAACTAATGCACGAATTTTCTTCAAATTTTATATTCAGAATACGTTGACATAAGTTGATAATGATTAGGTTCTGGTGTAAATCATCCTATATGTGGCGCTGCTATGCTGCATTTTGCTGGATTTTCAGGATTTCAGCGACAGTCATACCTCAAGAATAATGCACGAATTTCATCTTTTTAGAATCCTTATGATAAACATTATTGCCATTTAATTTAGGCAAAGTGATAACGAATTTTGAAGTATTGACATGTATGAGATAGAAGAAAGTATTGGGATTGGTACATCCGACTAGTTTTTCTTTGAATAGGGCTTTAACATTACTGCAGACGTATAAAAAAGATAGTTGTTATAGTATTCAGAATGTGTAGGAAAGTGCGCTATATCTATGCTGTATGCATAATTTTTCGTTCTTGTTGATTTTTTCTTTGAATAGGGTAGTAACATTACTGCAGATGGATAAACAAGTAATTAAATTTAAAAAATGAAGAAACCCGACTGAATAAAATCCAACTATAGGCGCAGATACGAGTGAAACACATAACCCTTCTTTTCAGTCGGGTAATAATAAAATCTAATCGTTTTATAGATTGTTTTATTCGATAGGTATCAAATCTATCTTCCAATATTACATCAGCTTTAATCGAGGTACCGTGGACGAGCGGTCTAAAGCGCTGGTTTAAGAAACCTGTCTCTTCGGAGGCGTGGGTTCGAATCCCACCGCTGCCAAAATGAAGATTTTGCTAATAATATTCTTTTTTTCCCGTAAAAGCCAATAAATTAAGCAGTTTCCACTTAAAGATTTCTTTTCGAGATATACGAAATATTTTGGCGATAATTAAAATTCATTTCAGAAGAATAATTTTATTCCGCGTTCAAAGTGGCTAAATGAGGAAATTTAATTTTTAAATTATCATTTATTAAAATATTCAGAATCATAGGTTATTTTCAAACCCGTGTTACAATAACAGAAGATTCTAATGGACATTTTTAAGGTAAAAAAAATACGTGTTCTCAAATTGTGCATGTATTAGTATAATCACGGGCTGAACAGATCTCGTGCTGCAGTTCCACGGCAAAAATTACTTATAAAAATACAGGTACGCCAGATAATTGTATAAATAAATGAGTTTTTTTTATGTTTAATTCTAATTTCTTGTAATAATATATTAAATTTTAAAAATTAAAAATCTCGACAGCGTAAAAAGCGAAATATTTAATTATTTCTCATCAATATGAAACTATTTTTTATATTACTTATTTTTTTTTTATTTACTTGTATTGATGACTTTTAAGTTGTGCTTAATTATTAGTTAATATCTACAAACAATCTTTTGATGAGGCCTATAGATGTCTATTATGAAGGTTAAAGTTACAGTAAAGGTAGCGATCCAAAGTACACAACTTCCATGTTGTGTAATATTTAAACGGAGCTTCTGGCTACAAAATGGTCAATGAAACGTCGTCTTCATTTTGAAAGTCCTATCCAATGATATGCCACTCAATAGGGTGCGTAATTTTTTTTTTCGTCTCTACCACCATTTTGTATTTTACGGCCGCCATTTTGAATTTATAAAAAAAAACCTATCCTATAACCATCGGAAGATTAAGACGAATCGATAGAAACCTCATTCATAAAAATCCATCCAGCCGTTGGGATGTTTCGAGGGTATAAAGAAATCCACATACACAGATACGCGTGAAACACATAACCCTTCTTTTCAGTCGGGTAAAAAGATAGTTGTTATAGTATATTCAGAATGTGTTGGAAAGTGCGCTATAATCTATGTTGTATGCATAAATTTTCATTTTTTTTAAATTTCTTCTATATTTAGAAGAAGATATTGGATTCATGAAAATTTTCGACTTCCGGTTTTCGCGGATTTACTCGTTTTAGGGGTCAGAGATTCCAAAAAACAAGTTTTTACAAAATGTCTGTGTGTGATCCTGTTTCTCTGTCTGTCTGTCTTTACGTGACACAAGTATTGAGGGCGCTCTATCTCAAGAACTAATGCACGGAATTGAATAAAAAATATATTTAGAGAGTCCCTGATATAGATTGGTGCTGATTAGTTTTAGGTGTAAATAGTCCAGAAGGGGGCGCTGCTATGCTGCATCTTGCAGGATTTCCGCAGTAGCTCTATCTCAAGCACTACTGCACGGATTTTTATAAAACGTCAGATTCGGTTACTCCTTGATATGAGATGGTGCTGTTTACGCTTGGGTGCAAATCGCCCAAAAGATGGCGCTGCTACGCTGCATTTTACAGGATTTACACTATTTTCGCAGAAGCTCTATCTCAAAAACTAATGCAGACATTTTCATCAAACTTCGAATTCAGTTAGTCCTTTATATGAAATTATGCTGACGATGTGTTGGTGTAAATCGCCCATTAGGTGGCGCTGCTGTGCTGCATTTAGAACGATTTCCTCAATAGCTCTATCTCAAGAACTAATGCACGAATTTTCATCAAACTTCAGATTCAAGTATACCTTGATTAATATTACTGCTGATTATGTGTTGGTGCAAATCGTTCAACAGGTGGCGCTGCTAAGCTGCATTTCTCATGATTTGCGCAATAGCTCTATCTCAAGAACTAATGCACGAATTTTCTTCAAATTTTATATTCAGAAGACGTTGACATAAGTTGATAATGATTAGGTTCTGGTGTAAATCATCCTATATGTGGCGCTGCTATGCTGCATTTTGCTGGATTTTCAGGATTTCAGCGACAGTCATACCTCAAGAATAATGCACGAATTTCATCTTTTTAGAATCCTTATGATAAACATTATTGCCATTTAATTTAGGCAAAGTGATAACGAATTTTGAAGTATTGACATGTATGAGATAGAAGAAAGTATTGGGATTGGTACATCCGACTAGTTTTTCTTTGAATAGGGCTTTAACATTACTGCAGACGTATAAAAAAGATAGTTGTTATAGTATTCAGAATGTGTAGGAAAGTGCGCTATATCTATGCTGTATGCATAATTTTTCGTTCTTGTTGATTTTTTCTTTGAATAGGGTAGTAACATTACTGCAGATGGATAAACAAGTAATTAAATTTAAAAAATGAAGAAACCCGACTGAATAAAATCCAACTATAGGCGCAGATACGAGTGAAACACATAACCCTTCTTTTCAGTCGGGTAATAATAAAATCTAATCGTTTTATAGATTGTTTTATTCGATAGGTATCAAATCTATCTTCCAATATTACATCAGCTTTAATCGAGGTACCGTGGACGAGCGGTCTAAAGCGCTGGTTTAAGAAACCTGTCTCTTCGGAGGCGTGGGTTCGAATCCCACCGCTGCCAAAATGAAGATTTTGCTAATAATATTCTTTTTTTCCCGTAAAAGCCAATAAATTAAGCAGTTTCCACTTAAAGATTTCTTTTCGAGATATACGAAATATTTTGGCGATAATTAAAATTCATTTCAGAAGAATAATTTTATTCCGCGTTCAAAGTGGCTAAATGAGGAAATTTAATTTTTAAATTATCATTTATTAAAATATTCAGAATCATAGGTTATTTTCAAACCCGTGTTACAATAACAGAAGATTCTAATGGACATTTTTAAGGTAAAAAAAATACGTGTTCTCAAATTGTGCATGTATTAGTATAATCACGGGCTGAACAGATCTCGTGCTGCAGTTCCACGGCAAAAATTACTTATAAAAATACAGGTACGCCAGATAATTGTATAAATAAATGAGTTTTTTTTATGTTTAATTCTAATTTCTTGTAATAATATATTAAATTTTAAAAATTAAAAATCTCGACAGCGTAAAAAGCGAAATATTTAATTATTTCTCATCAATATGAAACTATTTTTTATATTACTTATTTTTTTTTTATTTACTTGTATTGATGACTTTTAAGTTGTGCTTAATTATTAGTTAATATCTACAAACAATCTTTTGATGAGGCCTATAGATGTCTATTATGAAGGTTAAAGTTACAGTAAAGGTAGCGATCCAAAGTACACAACTTCCATGTTGTGTAATATTTAAACGGAGCTTCTGGCTACAAAATGGTCAATGAAACGTCGTCTTCATTTTGAAAGTCCTATCCAATGATATGCCACTCAATAGGGTGCGTAATTTTTTTTTTCGTCTCTACCACCATTTTGTATTTTACGGCCGCCATTTTGAATTTATAAAAAAAAACCTATCCTATAACCATCGGAAGATTAAGACGAATCGATAGAAACCTCATTCATAAAAATCCATCCAGCCGTTGGGATGTTTCGAGGGTATAAAGAAATCCACATACACAGATACGCGTGAAACACATAACCCTTCTTTTCAGTCGGGTAAAAAGATAGTTGTTATAGTATATTCAGAATGTGTTGGAAAGTGCGCTATAATCTATGTTGTATGCATAAATTTTCATTTTTTTTAAATTTCTTCTATATTTAGAAGAAGATATTGGATTCATGAAAATTTTCGACTTCCGGTTTTCGCGGATTTACTCGTTTTAGGGGTCAGAGATTCCAAAAAACAAGTTTTTACAAAATGTCTGTGTGTGATCCTGTTTCTCTGTCTGTCTGTCTTTACGTGACACAAGTATTGAGGGCGCTCTATCTCAAGAACTAATGCACGGAATTGAATAAAAAATATATTTAGAGAGTCCCTGATATAGATTGGTGCTGATTAGTTTTAGGTGTAAATAGTCCAGAAGGGGGCGCTGCTATGCTGCATCTTGCAGGATTTCCGCAGTAGCTCTATCTCAAGCACTACTGCACGGATTTTTATAAAACGTCAGATTCGGTTACTCCTTGATATGAGATGGTGCTGTTTACGCTTGGGTGCAAATCGCCCAAAAGATGGCGCTGCTACGCTGCATTTTACAGGATTTACACTATTTTCGCAGAAGCTCTATCTCAAAAACTAATGCAGACATTTTCATCAAACTTCGAATTCAGTTAGTCCTTTATATGAAATTATGCTGACGATGTGTTGGTGTAAATCGCCCATTAGGTGGCGCTGCTGTGCTGCATTTAGAACGATTTCCTCAATAGCTCTATCTCAAGAACTAATGCACGAATTTTCATCAAACTTCAGATTCAAGTATACCTTGATTAATATTACTGCTGATTATGTGTTGGTGCAAATCGTTCAACAGGTGGCGCTGCTAAGCTGCATTTCTCATGATTTGCGCAATAGCTCTATCTCAAGAACTAATGCACGAATTTTCTTCAAATTTTATATTCAGAAGACGTTGACATAAGTTGATAATGATTAGGTTCTGGTGTAAATCATCCTATATGTGGCGCTGCTATGCTGCATTTTGCTGGATTTTCAGGATTTCAGCGACAGTCATACCTCAAGAATAATGCACGAATTTCATCTTTTTAGAATCCTTATGATAAACATTATTGCCATTTAATTTAGGCAAAGTGATAACGAATTTTGAAGTATTGACATGTATGAGATAGAAGAAAGTATTGGGATTGGTACATCCGACTAGTTTTTCTTTGAATAGGGCTTTAACATTACTGCAGACGTATAAAAAAGATAGTTGTTATAGTATTCAGAATGTGTAGGAAAGTGCGCTATATCTATGCTGTATGCATAATTTTTCGTTCTTGTTGATTTTTTCTTTGAATAGGGTAGTAACATTACTGCAGATGGATAAACAAGTAATTAAATTTAAAAAATGAAGAAACCCGACTGAATAAAATCCAACTATAGGCGCAGATACGAGTGAAACACATAACCCTTCTTTTCAGTCGGGTAATAATAAAATCTAATCGTTTTATAGATTGTTTTATTCGATAGGTATCAAATCTATCTTCCAATATTACATCAGCTTTAATCGAGGTACCGTGGACGAGCGGTCTAAAGCGCTGGTTTAAGAAACCTGTCTCTTCGGAGGCGTGGGTTCGAATCCCACCGCTGCCAAAATGAAGATTTTGCTAATAATATTCTTTTTTTCCCGTAAAAGCCAATAAATTAAGCAGTTTCCACTTAAAGATTTCTTTTCGAGATATACGAAATATTTTGGCGATAATTAAAATTCATTTCAGAAGAATAATTTTATTCCGCGTTCAAAGTGGCTAAATGAGGAAATTTAATTTTTAAATTATCATTTATTAAAATATTCAGAATCATAGGTTATTTTCAAACCCGTGTTACAATAACAGAAGATTCTAATGGACATTTTTAAGGTAAAAAAAAATACGTGTTCTCAAATTGTGCATGTATTAGTATAATCACGGGCTGAACAGATCTCGTGCTGCAGTTCCACGGCAAAAATTACTTATAAAAATACAGGTACGCCAGATAATTGTATAAATAAATGAGTTTTTTTTATGTTTAATTCTAATTTCTTGTAATAATATATTAAATTTTAAAAATTAAAAATCTCGACAGCGTAAAAAGCGAAATATTTAATTATTTCTCATCAATATGAAACTATTTTTTATATTACTTATTTTTTTTTTTATTTACTTGTATTGATGACTTTTAAGTTGTGCTTAATTATTAGTTAATATCTACAAACAATCTTTTGATGAGGCCTATAGATGTCTATTATGAAGGTTAAAGTTACAGTAAAGGTAGCGATCCAAAGTACACAACTTCCATGTTGTGTAATATTTAAACGGAGCTTCTGGCTACAAAATGGTCAATGAAACGTCGTCTTCATTTTGAAAGTCCTATCCAATGATATGCCACTCAATAGGGTGCGTAATTTTTTTTTTCGTCTCTACCACCATTTTGTATTTTACGGCCGCCATTTTGAATTTATAAAAAAAAACCTATCCTATAACCATCGGAAGATTAAGACGAATCGATAGAAACCTCATTCATAAAAATCCATCCAGCCGTTGGGATGTTTCGAGGGTATAAAGAAATCCACTTACACAGATACGCGTGAAACACATAACCCTTCTTTTCAGTCGGGTAAAAAGATAGTTGTTATAGTATATTCAGAATGTGTTGGAAAGTGCGCTATAATCTATGTTGTATGCATAAATTTTCATTTTTTTTAAATTTCTTCTATATTTAGAAGAAGATATTGGATTCATGAAAATTTTCGACTTCCGGTTTTCGCGGATTTACTCGTTTTAGGGGTCAGAGATTCCAAAAAACAAGTTTTTACAAAATGTCTGTGTGTGATCCTGTTTCTCTGTCTCTCTGTCTTTACGTGACACAAGTATTGAGGGCGCTCTATCTCAAGAACTAATGCACGGAATTGAATAAAAAATATATTTAGAGAGTCCCTGATATAGATTGGTGCTGATTAGTTTTAGGTGTAAATAGTCCAGAAGGGGGCGCTGCTATGCTGCATCTTGCAGGATTTCCGCAGTAGCTCTATCTCAAGCACTATGCACGGATTTTTATAAAACGTCAGATTCGGTTACTCCTTGATATGAGATGGTGCTGTTTACGCTTGGGTGCAAATCGCCCAAAAGATGGCGCTGCTACGCTGCATTTTACAGGATTTACACTATTTTCGCAGAAGCTCTATCTCAAAAACTAATGCAGACATTTTCATCAAACTTCGAATTCAGTTAGTCCTTTATATGAAATTATGCTGACGATGTGTTGGTGTAAATCGCCCATTAGGTGGCGCTGCTGTGCTGCATTTAGAACGATTTCCTCAATAGCTCTATCTCAAGAACTAATGCACGAATTTTCATCAAACTTCAGATTCAAGTATACCTTGATTAATATTACTGCTGATTATGTGTTGGTGCAAATCGTTCAACAGGTGGCGCTGCTAAGCTGCATTTCTCATGATTTGCGCAATAGCTCTATCTCAAGAACTAATGCACGAATTTTCTTCAAATTTTATATTCAGAATACGTTGACATAAGTTGATAATGATTAGGTTCTGGTGTAAATCATCCTATATGTGGCGCTGCTATGCTGCATTTTGCTGGATTTTCAGGATTTCAGCGACAGTCATACCTCAAGAATAATGCACGAATTTCATCTTTTTAGAATCCTTATGATAAACATTATTGCCATTTAATTTAGGCAAAGTGATAACGAATTTTGAAGTATTGACATGTATGAGATAGAAGAAAGTATTGGGATTGGTACATCCGACTAGTTTTTCTTTGAATAGGGCTTTAACATTACTGCAGACGTATAAAAAAGATAGTTGTTATAGTATTCAGAATGTGTAGGAAAGTGCGCTATATCTATGCTGTATGCATAATTTTTCGTTCTTGTTGATTTTTTCTTTGAATAGGGTAGTAACATTACTGCAGATGGATAAACAAGTAATTAAATTTAAAAAATGAAGAAACCCGACTGAATAAAATCCAACTATAGGCGCAGATACGAGTGAAACACATAACCCTTCTTTTCAGTCGGGTAATAATAAAATCTAATCGTTTTATAGATTGTTTTATTCGATAGGTATCAAATCTATCTTCCAATATTACATCAGCTTTAATCGAGGTACCGTGGACGAGCGGTCTAAAGCGCTGGTTTAAGAAACCTGTCTCTTCGGAGGCGTGGGTTCGAATCCCACCGCTGCCAAAATGAAGATTTTGCTAATAATATTCTTTTTTTCCCGTAAAAGCCAATAAATTAAGCAGTTTCCACTTAAAGATTTCTTTTCGAGATATACGAAATATTTTGGCGATAATTAAAATTCATTTCAGAAGAATAATTTTATTCCGCGTTCAAAGTGGCTAAATGAGGAAATTTAATTTTTAAATTATCATTTATTAAAATATTCAGAATCATAGGTTATTTTCAAACCCGTGTTACAATAACAGAAGATTCTAATGGACATTTTTAAGGTAAAAAAAATACGTGTTCTCAAATTGTGCATGTATTAGTATAATCACGGGCTGAACAGATCTCGTGCTGCAGTTCCACGGCAAAAATTACTTATAAAAATACAGGTACGCCAGATAATTGTATAAATAAATGAGTTTTTTTTATGTTTAATTCTAATTTCTTGTAATAATATATTAAATTTTAAAAATTAAAAATCTCGACAGCGTAAAAAGCGAAATATTTAATTATTTCTCATCAATATGAAACTATTTTTTATATTACTTATTTTTTTTTTATTTACTTGTATTGATGACTTTTAAGTTGTGCTTAATTATTAGTTAATATCTACAAACAATCTTTTGATGAGGCCTATAGATGTCTATTATGAAGGTTAAAGTTACAGTAAAGGTAGCGATCCAAAGTACACAACTTCCATGTTGTGTAATATTTAAACGGAGCTTCTGGCTACAAAATGGTCAATGAAACGTCGTCTTCATTTTGAAAGTCCTATCCAATGATATGCCACTCAATAGGGTGCGTAATTTTTTTTTTCGTCTCTACCACCATTTTGTATTTTACGGCCGCCATTTTGAATTTATAAAAAAAAAAACCTATCCTATAACCATCGGAAGATTAAGACGAATCGATAGAAACCTCATTCATAAAAATCCATCCAGCCGTTGGGATGTTTCGAGGGTATAAAGAAATCCACATACACAGATACGCGTGAAACACATAACCCTTCTTTTCAGTCGGGTAAAAAGATAGTTGTTATAGTATATTCAGAATGTGTTGGAAAGTGCGCTATAATCTATGTTGTATGCATAAATTTTCATTTTTTTTAAATTTCTTCTATATTTAGAAGAAGATATTGGATTCATGAAAATTTTCGACTTCCGGTTTTCGCGGATTTACTCGTTTTAGGGGTCAGAGATTCCAAAAAACAAGTTTTTACAAAATGTCTGTGTGTGATCCTGTTTCTCTGTCTGTCTGTCTTTACGTGACACAAGTATTGAGGGCGCTCTATCTCAAGAACTAATGCACGGAATTGAATAAAAAATATATTTAGAGAGTCCCTGATATAGATTGGTGCTGATTAGTTTTAGGTGTAAATAGTCCAGAAGGGGGCGCTGCTATGCTGCATCTTGCAGGATTTCCGCAGTAGCTCTATCTCAAGCACTACTGCACGGATTTTTATAAAACGTCAGATTCGGTTACTCCTTGATATGAGATGGTGCTGTTTACGCTTGGGTGCAAATCGCCCAAAAGATGGCGCTGCTACGCTGCATTTTACAGGATTTACACTATTTTCGCAGAAGCTCTATCTCAAAAACTAATGCAGACATTTTCATCAAACTTCGAATTCAGTTAGTCCTTTATATGAAATTATGCTGACGATGTGTTGGTGTAAATCGCCCATTAGGTGGCGCTGCTGTGCTGCATTTAGAACGATTTCCTCAATAGCTCTATCTCAAGAACTAATGCACGAATTTTCATCAAACTTCAGATTCAAGTATACCTTGATTAATATTACTGCTGATTATGTGTTGGTGCAAATCGTTCAACAGGTGGCGCTGCTAAGCTGCATTTCTCATGATTTGCGCAATAGCTCTATCTCAAGAACTAATGCACGAATTTTCTTCAAATTTTATATTCAGAATACGTTGACATAAGTTGATAATGATTAGGTTCTGGTGTAAATCATCCTATATGTGGCGCTGCTATGCTGCATTTTGCTGGATTTTCAGGATTTCAGCGACAGTCATACCTCAAGAATAATGCACGAATTTCATCTTTTTAGAATCCTTATGATAAACATTATTGCCATTTAATTTAGGCAAAGTGATAACGAATTTTGAAGTATTGACATGTATGAGATAGAAGAAAGTATTGGGATTGGTACATCCGACTAGTTTTTCTTTGAATAGGGCTTTAACATTACTGCAGACGTATAAAAAAGATAGTTGTTATAGTATTCAGAATGTGTAGGAAAGTGCGCTATATCTATGCTGTATGCATAATTTTTCGTTCTTGTTGATTTTTTCTTTGAATAGGGTAGTAACATTACTGCAGATGGATAAACAAGTAATTAAATTTAAAAAATGAAGAAACCCGACTGAATAAAATCCAACTATAGGCGCAGATACGAGTGAAACACATAACCCTTCTTTTCAGTCGGGTAATAATAAAATCTAATCGTTTTATAGATTGTTTTATTCGATAGGTATCAAATCTATCTTCCAATATTACATCAGCTTTAATCGAGGTACCGTGGACGAGCGGTCTAAAGCGCTGGTTTAAGAAACCTGTCTCTTCGGAGGCGTGGGTTCGATTCCCACCGCTGCCAAAATGAAGATTTTGCTAATAATATTCTTTTTTTCCCGTAAAAGCCAATAAATTAAGCAGTTTCCACTTAAAGATTTCTTTTCGAGATATACGAAATATTTTGGCGATAATTAAAATTCATTTCAGAAGAATAATTTTATTCCGCGTTCAAAGTGGCTAAATGAGGAAATTTAATTTTTAAATTATCATTTATTAAAATATTCAGAATCATAGGTTATTTTCAAACCCGTGTTACAATAACAGAAGATTCTAATGGACATTTTTAAGGTAAAAAAAATACGTGTTCTCAAATTGTGCATGTATTAGTATAATCACGGGCTGAACAGATCTCGTGCTGCAGTTCCACGGCAAAAATTACTTATAAAAATACAGGTACGCCAGATAATTGTATAAATAAATGAGTTTTTTTTATGTTTAATTCTAATTTCTTGTAATAATATATTAAATTTTAAAAATTAAAAATCTCGACAGCGTAAAAAGCGAAATATTTAATTATTTCTCATCAATATGAAACTATTTTTTATATTACTTATTTTTTTTTTATTTACTTGTATTGATGACTTTTAAGTTGTGCTTAATTATTAGTTAATATCTACAAACAATCTTTTGATGAGGCCTATAGATGTCTATTATGAAGGTTAAAGTTACAGTAAAGGTAGCGATCCAAAGTACACAACTTCCATGTTGTGTAATATTTAAACGGAGCTTCTGGCTACAAAATGGTCAATGAAACGTCGTCTTCATTTTGAAAGTCCTATCCAATGATATGCCACTCAATAGGGTGCGTAATTTTTTTTTTCGTCTCTACCACCATTTTGTATTTTACGGCCGCCATTTTGAATTTATAAAAAAAAACCTATCCTATAACCATCGGAAGATTAAGACGAATCGATAGAAACCTCATTCATAAAAATCCATCCAGCCGTTGGGATGTTTCGAGGGTATAAAGAAATCCACATACACAGATACGCGTGAAACACATAACCCTTCTTTTCAGTCGGGTAAAAAGATAGTTGTTATAGTATATTCAGAATGTGTTGGAAAGTGCGCTATAATCTATGTTGTATGCATAAATTTTCATTTTTTTTAAATTTCTTCTATATTTAGAAGAAGATATTGGATTCATGAAAATTTTCGACTTCCGGTTTTCGCGGATTTACTCGTTTTAGGGGTCAGAGATTCCAAAAAACAAGTTTTTACAAAATGTCTGTGTGTGATCCTGTTTCTCTGTCTGTCTGTCTTTACGTGACACAAGTATTGAGGGCGCTCTATCTCAAGAACTAATGCACGGAATTGAATAAAAAATATATTTAGAGAGTCCCTGATATAGATTGGTGCTGATTAGTTTTAGGTGTAAATAGTCCAGAAGGGGGCGCTGCTATGCTGCATCTTGCAGGATTTCCGCAGTAGCTCTATCTCAAGCACTACTGCACGGATTTTTATAAAACGTCAGATTCGGTTACTCCTTGATATGAGATGGTGCTGTTTACGCTTGGGTGCAAATCGCCCAAAAGATGGCGCTGCTACGCTGCATTTTACAGGATTTACACTATTTTCGCAGAAGCTCTATCTCAAAAACTAATGCAGACATTTTCATCAAACTTCGAATTCAGTTAGTCCTTTATATGAAATTATGCTGACGATGTGTTGGTGTAAATCGCCCATTAGGTGGCGCTGCTGTGCTGCATTTAGAACGATTTCCTCAATAGCTCTATCTCAAGAACTAATGCACGAATTTTCATCAAACTTCAGATTCAAGTATACCTTGATTAATATTACTGCTGATTATGTGTTGGTGCAAATCGTTCAACAGGTGGCGCTGCTAAGCTGCATTTCTCATGATTTGCGCAATAGCTCTATCTCAAGAACTAATGCACGAATTTTCTTCAAATTTTATATTCAGAATACGTTGACATAAGTTGATAATGATTAGGTTCTGGTGTAAATCATCCTATATGTGGCGCTGCTATGCTGCATTTTGCTGGATTTTCAGGATTTCAGCGACAGTCATACCTCAAGAATAATGCACGAATTTCATCTTTTTAGAATCCTTATGATAAACATTATTGCCATTTAATTTAGGCAAAGTGATAACGAATTTTGAAGTATTGACATGTATGAGATAGAAGAAAGTATTGGGATTGGTACATCCGACTAGTTTTTCTTTGAATAGGGCTTTAACATTACTGCAGACGTATAAAAAAGATAGTTGTTATAGTATTCAGAATGTGTAGGAAAGTGCGCTATATCTATGCTGTATGCATAATTTTTCGTTCTTGTTGATTTTTTCTTTGAATAGGGTAGTAACATTACTGCAGATGGATAAACAAGTAATTAAATTTAAAAAATGAAGAAACCCGACTGAATAAAATCCAACTATAGGCGCAGATACGAGTGAAACACATAACCCTTCTTTTCAGTCGGGTAATAATAAAATCTAATCGTTTTATAGATTGTTTTATTCGATAGGTATCAAATCTATCTTCCAATATTACATCAGCTTTAATCGAGGTACCGTGGACGAGCGGTCTAAAGCGCTGGTTTAAGAAACCTGTCTCTTCGGAGGCGTGGGTTCGAATCCCACCGCTGCCAAAATGAAGATTTTGCTAATAATATTCTTTTTTTCCCGTAAAAGCCAATAAATTAAGCAGTTTTCACTTAAAGATTTCTTTTCGAGATATACGAAATATTTTGGCGATAATTAAAATTCATTTCAGAAGAATAATTTTATTCCGCGTTCAAAGTGGCTAAATGAGGAAATTTAATTTTTAAATTATCATTTATTAAAATATTCAGAATCATAGGTTATTTTCAAACCCGTGTTACAATAACAGAAGATTCTAATGGACATTTTTAAGGTAAAAAAAATACGTGTTCTCAAATTGTGCATGTATTAGTATAATCACGGGCTGAACAGATCTCGTGCTGCAGTTCCACGGCAAAAATTACTTATAAAAATACAGGTACGCCAGATAATTGTATAAATAAATGAGTTTTTTTTATGTTTAATTCTAATTTCTTGTAATAATATATTAAATTTTAAAAATTAAAAATCTCGACAGCGTAAAAAGCGAAATATTTAATTATTTCTCATCAATATGAAACTATTTTTTATATTACTTATTTTTTTTTTTATTTACTTGTATTGATGACTTTTAAGTTGTGCTTAATTATTAGTTAATATCTACAAACAATCTTTTGATGAGGCCTATAGATGTCTATTATGAAGGTTAAAGTTACAGTAAAGGTAGCGATCCAAAGTACACAACTTCCATGTTGTGTAATATTTAAACGGAGCTTCTGGCTACAAAATGGTCAATGAAACGTCGTCTTCATTTTGAAAGTCCTATCCAATGATATGCCACTCAATAGGGTGCGTAATTTTTTTTTTCGTCTCTACCACCATTTTGTATTTTACGGCCGCCATTTTGAATTTATAAAAAAAAACCTATCCTATAACCATCGGAAGATTAAGACGAATCGATAAACCTCATTCATAAAAATCCATCCAGCCGTTGGGATGTTTCGAGGGTATAAAGAAATCCACATACACAGATACGCGTGAAACACATAACCCTTCTTTTCAGTCGGGTAAAAAGATAGTTGTTATAGTATATTCAGAATGTGTTGGAAAGTGCGCTATAATCTATGTTGTATGCATAAATTTTCATTTTTTTTAAATTTCTTCTATATTTAGAAGAAGATATTGGATTCATGAAAATTTTCGACTTCCGGTTTTCGCGGATTTACTCGTTTTAGGGGTCAGAGATTCCAAAAAACAAGTTTTTACAAAATGTCTGTGTGTGATCCTGTTTCTCTGTCTGTCTGTCTTTACGTGACACAAGTATTGAGGGCGCTCTATCTCAAGAACTAATGCACGGAATTGAATAAAAAATATATTTAGAGAGTCCCTGATATAGATTGGTGCTGATTAGTTTTAGGTGTAAATAGTCCAGAAGGGGGCGCTGCTATGCTGCATCTTGCAGGATTTCCGCAGTAGCTCTATCTCAAGCACTATGCACGGATTTTTATAAAACGTCAGATTCGGTTACTCCTTGATATGAGATGGTGCTGTTTACGCTTGGGTGCAAATCGCCCAAAAGATGGCGCTGCTACGCTGCATTTTACAGGATTTACACTATTTTCGCAGAAGCTCTATCTCAAAAACTAATGCAGACATTTTCATCAAACTTCGAATTCAGTTAGTCCTTTATATGAAATTATGCTGACGATGTGTTGGTGTAAATCGCCCATTAGGTGGCGCTGCTGTGCTGCATTTAGAACGATTTCCTCAATAGCTCTATCTCAAGAACTAATGCACGAATTTTCATCAAACTTCAGATTCAAGTATACCTTGATTAATATTACTGCTGATTATGTGTTGGTGCAAATCGTTCAACAGGTGGCGCTGCTAAGCTGCATTTCTCATGATTTGCGCAATAGCTCTATCTCAAGAACTAATGCACGAATTTTCTTCAAATTTTATATTCAGAATACGTTGACATAAGTTGATAATGATTAGGTTCTGGTGTAAATCATCCTATATGTGGCGCTGCTATGCTGCATTTTGCTGGATTTTCAGGATTTCAGCGACAGTCATACCTCAAGAATAATGCACGAATTTCATCTTTTTAGAATCCTTATGATAAACATTATTGCCATTTAATTTAGGCAAAGTGATAACGAATTTTGAAGTATTGACATGTATGAGATAGAAGAAAGTATTGGGATTGGTACATCCGACTAGTTTTTCTTTGAATAGGGCTTTAACATTACTGCAGACGTATAAAAAAGATAGTTGTTATAGTATTCAGAATGTGTAGGAAAGTGCGCTATATCTATGCTGTATGCATAATTTTTCGTTCTTGTTGATTTTTTCTTTGAATAGGGTAGTAACATTACTGCAGATGGATAAACAAGTAATTAAATTTAAAAAATGAAGAAACCCGACTGAATAAAATCCAACTATAGGCGCAGATACGAGTGAAACACATAACCCTTCTTTTCAGTCGGGTAATAATAAAATCTAATCGTTTTATAGATTGTTTTATTCGATAGGTATCAAATCTATCTTCCAATATTACATCAGCTTTAATCGAGGTACCGTGGACGAGCGGTCTAAAGCGCTGGTTTAAGAAACCTGTCTCTTCGGAGGCGTGGGTTCGAATCCCACCGCTGCCAAAATGAAGATTTTGCTAATAATATTCTTTTTTTCCCGTAAAAGCCAATAAATTAAGCAGTTTCCACTTAAAGATTTCTTTTCGAGATATACGAAATATTTTGGCGATAATTAAAATTCATTTCAGAAGAATAATTTTATTCCGCGTTCAAAGTGGCTAAATGAGGAAATTTAATTTTTAAATTATCATTTATTAAAATATTCAGAATCATAGGTTATTTTCAAACCCGTGTTACAATAACAGAAGATTCTAATGGACATTTTTAAGGTAAAAAAAATACGTGTTCTCAAATTGTGCATGTATTAGTATAATCACGGGCTGAACAGATCTCGTGCTGCAGTTCCACGGCAAAAATTACTTATAAAAATACAGGTACGCCAGATAATTGTATAAATAAATGAGTTTTTTTTATGTTTAATTCTAATTTCTTGTAATAATATATTAAATTTTAAAAATTAAAAATCTCGACAGCGTAAAAAGCGAAATATTTAATTATTTCTCATCAATATGAAACTATTTTTTATATTACTTATTTTTTTTTTATTTACTTGTATTGATGACTTTTAAGTTGTGCTTAATTATTAGTTAATATCTACAAACAATCTTTTGATGAGGCCTATAGATGTCTATTATGAAGGTTAAAGTTACAGTAAAGGTAGCGATCCAAAGTACACAACTTCCATGTTGTGTAATATTTAAACGGAGCTTCTGGCTACAAAATGGTCAATGAAACGTCGTCTTCATTTTGAAAGTCCTATCCAATGATATGCCACTCAATAGGGTGCGTAATTTTTTTTTTCGTCTCTACCACCATTTTGTATTTTACGGCCGCCATTTTGAATTTATAAAAAAAAACCTATCCTATAACCATCGGAAGATTAAGACGAATCGATAGAAACCTCATTCATAAAAATCCATCCAGCCGTTGGGATGTTTCGAGGGTATAAAGAAATCCACATACACAGATACGCGTGAAACACATAACCCTTCTTTTCAGTCGGGTAAAAAGATAGTTGTTATAGTATATTCAGAATGTGTTGGAAAGTGCGCTATAATCTATGTTGTATGCATAAATTTTCATTTTTTTTAAATTTCTTCTATATTTAGAAGAAGATATTGGATTCATGAAAATTTTCGACTTCCGGTTTTCGCGGATTTACTCGTTTTAGGGGTCAGAGATTCCAAAAAACAAGTTTTTACAAAATGTCTGTGTGTGATCCTGTTTCTCTGTCTGTCTGTCTTTACGTGACACAAGTATTGAGGGCGCTCTATCTCAAGAACTAATGCACGGAATTGAATAAAAAATATATTTAGAGAGTCCCTGATATAGATTGGTGCTGATTAGTTTTAGGTGTAAATAGTCCAGAAGGGGGCGCTGCTATGCTGCATCTTGCAGGATTTCCGCAGTAGCTCTATCTCAAGCACTACTGCACGGATTTTTATAAAACGTCAGATTCGGTTACTCCTTGATATGAGATGGTGCTGTTTACGCTTGGGTGCAAATCGCCCAAAAGATGGCGCTGCTACGCTGCATTTTACAGGATTTACACTATTTTCGCAGAAGCTCTATCTCAAAAACTAATGCAGACATTTTCATCAAACTTCGAATTCAGTTAGTCCTTTATATGAAATTATGCTGACGATGTGTTGGTGTAAATCGCCCATTAGGTGGCGCTGCTGTGCTGCATTTAGAACGATTTCCTCAATAGCTCTATCTCAAGAACTAATGCACGAATTTTCATCAAACTTCAGATTCAAGTATACCTTGATTAATATTACTGCTGATTATGTGTTGGTGCAAATCGTTCAACAGGTGGCGCTGCTAAGCTGCATTTCTCATGATTTGCGCAATAGCTCTATCTCAAGAACTAATGCACGAATTTTCTTCAAATTTTATATTCAGAAGACGTTGACATAAGTTGATAATGATTAGGTTCTGGTGTAAATCATCCTATATGTGGCGCTGCTATGCTGCATTTTGCTGGATTTTCAGGATTTCAGCGACAGTCATACCTCAAGAATAATGCACGAATTTCATCTTTTTAGAATCCTTATGATAAACATTATTGCCATTTAATTTAGGCAAAGTGATAACGAATTTTGAAGTATTGACATGTATGAGATAGAAGAAAGTATTGGGATTGGTACATCCGACTAGTTTTTCTTTGAATAGGGCTTTAACATTACTGCAGACGTATAAAAAAGATAGTTGTTATAGTATTCAGAATGTGTAGGAAAGTGCGCTATATCTATGCTGTATGCATAATTTTTCGTTCTTGTTGATTTTTTCTTTGAATAGGGTAGTAACATTACTGCAGATGGATAAACAAGTAATTAAATTTAAAAAATGAAGAAACCCGACTGAATAAAATCCAACTATAGGCGCAGATACGAGTGAAACACATAACCCTTCTTTTCAGTCGGGTAATAATAAAATCTAATCGTTTTATAGATTGTTTTATTCGATAGGTATCAAATCTATCTTCCAATATTACATCAGCTTTAATCGAGGTACCGTGGACGAGCGGTCTAAAGCGCTGGTTTAAGAAACCTGTCTCTTCGGAGGCGTGGGTTCGAATCCCACCGCTGCCAAAATGAAGATTTTGCTAATAATATTCTTTTTTTCCCGTAAAAGCCAATAAATTAAGCAGTTTCCACTTAAAGATTTCTTTTCGAGATATACGAAATATTTTGGCGATAATTAAAATTCATTTCAGAAGAATAATTTTATTCCGCGTTCAAAGTGGCTAAATGAGGAAATTTAATTTTTAAATTATCATTTATTAAAATATTCAGAATCATAGGTTATTTTCAAACCCGTGTTACAATAACAGAAGATTCTAATGGACATTTTTAAGGTAAAAAAAAATACGTGTTCTCAAATTGTGCATGTATTAGTATAATCACGGGCTGAACAGATCTCGTGCTGCAGTTCCACGGCAAAAATTACTTATAAAAATACAGGTACGCCAGATAATTGTATAAATAAATGAGTTTTTTTTATGTTTAATTCTAATTTCTTGTAATAATATATTAAATTTTAAAAATTAAAAATCTCGACAGCGTAAAAAGCGAAATATTTAATTATTTCTCATCAATATGAAACTATTTTTTATATTACTTATTTTTTTTTTTATTTACTTGTATTGATGACTTTTAAGTTGTGCTTAATTATTAGTTAATATCTACAAACAATCTTTTGATGAGGCCTATAGATGTCTATTATGAAGGTTAAAGTTACAGTAAAGGTAGCGATCCAAAGTACACAACTTCCATGTTGTGTAATATTTAAACGGAGCTTCTGGCTACAAAATGGTCAATGAAACGTCGTCTTCATTTTGAAAGTCCTATCCAATGATATGCCACTCAATAGGGTGCGTAATTTTTTTTTTCGTCTCTACCACCATTTTGTATTTTACGGCCGCCATTTTGAATTTATAAAAAAAAACCTATCCTATAACCATCGGAAGATTAAGACGAATCGATAGAAACCTCATTCATAAAAATCCATCCAGCCGTTGGGATGTTTCGAGGGTATAAAGAAATCCACTTACACAGATACGCGTGAAACACATAACCCTTCTTTTCAGTCGGGTAAAAAGATAGTTGTTATAGTATATTCAGAATGTGTTGGAAAGTGCGCTATAATCTATGTTGTATGCATAAATTTTCATTTTTTTTAAATTTCTTCTATATTTAGAAGAAGATATTGGATTCATGAAAATTTTCGACTTCCGGTTTTCGCGGATTTACTCGTTTTAGGGGTCAGAGATTCCAAAAAACAAGTTTTTACAAAATGTCTGTGTGTGATCCTGTTTCTCTGTCTCTCTGTCTTTACGTGACACAAGTATTGAGGGCGCTCTATCTCAAGAACTAATGCACGGAATTGAATAAAAAATATATTTAGAGAGTCCCTGATATAGATTGGTGCTGATTAGTTTTAGGTGTAAATAGTCCAGAAGGGGGCGCTGCTATGCTGCATCTTGCAGGATTTCCGCAGTAGCTCTATCTCAAGCACTATGCACGGATTTTTATAAAACGTCAGATTCGGTTACTCCTTGATATGAGATGGTGCTGTTTACGCTTGGGTGCAAATCGCCCAAAAGATGGCGCTGCTACGCTGCATTTTACAGGATTTACACTATTTTCGCAGAAGCTCTATCTCAAAAACTAATGCAGACATTTTCATCAAACTTCGAATTCAGTTAGTCCTTTATATGAAATTATGCTGACGATGTGTTGGTGTAAATCGCCCATTAGGTGGCGCTGCTGTGCTGCATTTAGAACGATTTCCTCAATAGCTCTATCTCAAGAACTAATGCACGAATTTTCATCAAACTTCAGATTCAAGTATACCTTGATTAATATTACTGCTGATTATGTGTTGGTGCAAATCGTTCAACAGGTGGCGCTGCTAAGCTGCATTTCTCATGATTTGCGCAATAGCTCTATCTCAAGAACTAATGCACGAATTTTCTTCAAATTTTATATTCAGAATACGTTGACATAAGTTGATAATGATTAGGTTCTGGTGTAAATCATCCTATATGTGGCGCTGCTATGCTGCATTTTGCTGGATTTTCAGGATTTCAGCGACAGTCATACCTCAAGAATAATGCACGAATTTCATCTTTTTAGAATCCTTATGATAAACATTATTGCCATTTAATTTAGGCAAAGTGATAACGAATTTTGAAGTATTGACATGTATGAGATAGAAGAAAGTATTGGGATTGGTACATCCGACTAGTTTTTCTTTGAATAGGGCTTTAACATTACTGCAGACGTATAAAAAAGATAGTTGTTATAGTATTCAGAATGTGTAGGAAAGTGCGCTATATCTATGCTGTATGCATAATTTTTCGTTCTTGTTGATTTTTTCTTTGAATAGGGTAGTAACATTACTGCAGATGGATAAACAAGTAATTAAATTTAAAAAATGAAGAAACCCGACTGAATAAAATCCAACTATAGGCGCAGATACGAGTGAAACACATAACCCTTCTTTTCAGTCGGGTAATAATAAAATCTAATCGTTTTATAGATTGTTTTATTCGATAGGTATCAAATCTATCTTCCAATATTACATCAGCTTTAATCGAGGTACCGTGGACGAGCGGTCTAAAGCGCTGGTTTAAGAAACCTGTCTCTTCGGAGGCGTGGGTTCGAATCCCACCGCTGCCAAAATGAAGATTTTGCTAATAATATTCTTTTTTTCCCGTAAAAGCCAATAAATTAAGCAGTTTCCACTTAAAGATTTCTTTTCGAGATATACGAAATATTTTGGCGATAATTAAAATTCATTTCAGAAGAATAATTTTATTCCGCGTTCAAAGTGGCTAAATGAGGAAATTTAATTTTTAAATTATCATTTATTAAAATATTCAGAATCATAGGTTATTTTCAAACCCGTGTTACAATAACAGAAGATTCTAATGGACATTTTTAAGGTAAAAAAAATACGTGTTCTCAAATTGTGCATGTATTAGTATAATCACGGGCTGAACAGATCTCGTGCTGCAGTTCCACGGCAAAAATTACTTATAAAAATACAGGTACGCCAGATAATTGTATAAATAAATGAGTTTTTTTTATGTTTAATTCTAATTTCTTGTAATAATATATTAAATTTTAAAAATTAAAAATCTCGACAGCGTAAAAAGCGAAATATTTAATTATTTCTCATCAATATGAAACTATTTTTTATATTACTTATTTTTTTTTTATTTACTTGTATTGATGACTTTTAAGTTGTGCTTAATTATTAGTTAATATCTACAAACAATCTTTTGATGAGGCCTATAGATGTCTATTATGAAGGTTAAAGTTACAGTAAAGGTAGCGATCCAAAGTACACAACTTCCATGTTGTGTAATATTTAAACGGAGCTTCTGGCTACAAAATGGTCAATGAAACGTCGTCTTCATTTTGAAAGTCCTATCCAATGATATGCCACTCAATAGGGTGCGTAATTTTTTTTTTCGTCTCTACCACCATTTTGTATTTTACGGCCGCCATTTTGAATTTATAAAAAAAAAAACCTATCCTATAACCATCGGAAGATTAAGACGAATCGATAGAAACCTCATTCATAAAAATCCATCCAGCCGTTGGGATGTTTCGAGGGTATAAAGAAATCCACATACACAGATACGCGTGAAACACATAACCCTTCTTTTCAGTCGGGTAAAAAGATAGTTGTTATAGTATATTCAGAATGTGTTGGAAAGTGCGCTATAATCTATGTTGTATGCATAAATTTTCATTTTTTTTAAATTTCTTCTATATTTAGAAGAAGATATTGGATTCATGAAAATTTTCGACTTCCGGTTTTCGCGGATTTACTCGTTTTAGGGGTCAGAGATTCCAAAAAACAAGTTTTTACAAAATGTCTGTGTGTGATCCTGTTTCTCTGTCTGTCTGTCTTTACGTGACACAAGTATTGAGGGCGCTCTATCTCAAGAACTAATGCACGGAATTGAATAAAAAATATATTTAGAGAGTCCCTGATATAGATTGGTGCTGATTAGTTTTAGGTGTAAATAGTCCAGAAGGGGGCGCTGCTATGCTGCATCTTGCAGGATTTCCGCAGTAGCTCTATCTCAAGCACTACTGCACGGATTTTTATAAAACGTCAGATTCGGTTACTCCTTGATATGAGATGGTGCTGTTTACGCTTGGGTGCAAATCGCCCAAAAGATGGCGCTGCTACGCTGCATTTTACAGGATTTACACTATTTTCGCAGAAGCTCTATCTCAAAAACTAATGCAGACATTTTCATCAAACTTCGAATTCAGTTAGTCCTTTATATGAAATTATGCTGACGATGTGTTGGTGTAAATCGCCCATTAGGTGGCGCTGCTGTGCTGCATTTAGAACGATTTCCTCAATAGCTCTATCTCAAGAACTAATGCACGAATTTTCATCAAACTTCAGATTCAAGTATACCTTGATTAATATTACTGCTGATTATGTGTTGGTGCAAATCGTTCAACAGGTGGCGCTGCTAAGCTGCATTTCTCATGATTTGCGCAATAGCTCTATCTCAAGAACTAATGCACGAATTTTCTTCAAATTTTATATTCAGAAGACGTTGACATAAGTTGATAATGATTAGGTTCTGGTGTAAATCATCCTATATGTGGCGCTGCTATGCTGCATTTTGCTGGATTTTCAGGATTTCAGCGACAGTCATACCTCAAGAATAATGCACGAATTTCATCTTTTTAGAATCCTTATGATAAACATTATTGCCATTTAATTTAGGCAAAGTGATAACGAATTTTGAAGTATTGACATGTATGAGATAGAAGAAAGTATTGGGATTGGTACATCCGACTAGTTTTTCTTTGAATAGGGCTTTAACATTACTGCAGACGTATAAAAAAGATAGTTGTTATAGTATTCAGAATGTGTAGGAAAGTGCGCTATATCTATGCTGTATGCATAATTTTTCGTTCTTGTTGATTTTTTCTTTGAATAGGGTAGTAACATTACTGCAGATGGATAAACAAGTAATTAAATTTAAAAAATGAAGAAACCCGACTGAATAAAATCCAACTATAGGCGCAGATACGAGTGAAACACATAACCCTTCTTTTCAGTCGGGTAATAATAAAATCTAATCGTTTTATAGATTGTTTTATTCGATAGGTATCAAATCTATCTTCCAATATTACATCAGCTTTAATCGAGGTACCGTGGACGAGCGGTCTAAAGCGCTGGTTTAAGAAACCTGTCTCTTCGGAGGCGTGGGTTCGAATCCCACCGCTGCCAAAATGAAGATTTTGCTAATAATATTCTTTTTTTCCCGTAAAAGCCAATAAATTAAGCAGTTTCCACTTAAAGATTTCTTTTCGAGATATACGAAATATTTTGGCGATAATTAAAATTCATTTCAGAAGAATAATTTTATTCCGCGTTCAAAGTGGCTAAATGAGGAAATTTAATTTTTAAATTATCATTTATTAAAATATTCAGAATCATAGGTTATTTTCAAACCCGTGTTACAATAACAGAAGATTCTAATGGACATTTTTAAGGTAAAAAAAATACGTGTTCTCAAATTGTGCATGTATTAGTATAATCACGGGCTGAACAGATCTCGTGCTGCAGTTCCACGGCAAAAATTACTTATAAAAATACAGGTACGCCAGATAATTGTATAAATAAATGAGTTTTTTTTATGTTTAATTCTAATTTCTTGTAATAATATATTAAATTTTAAAAATTAAAAATCTCGACAGCGTAAAAAGCGAAATATTTAATTATTTCTCATCAATATGAAACTATTTTTTATATTACTTATTTTTTTTTTATTTACTTGTATTGATGACTTTTAAGTTGTGCTTAATTATTAGTTAATATCTACAAACAATCTTTTGATGAGGCCTATAGATGTCTATTATGAAGGTTAAAGTTACAGTAAAGGTAGCGATCCAAAGTACACAACTTCCATGTTGTGTAATATTTAAACGGAGCTTCTGGCTACAAAATGGTCAATGAAACGTCGTCTTCATTTTGAAAGTCCTATCCAATGATATGCCACTCAATAGGGTGCGTAATTTTTTTTTTCGTCTCTACCACCATTTTGTATTTTACGGCCGCCATTTTGAATTTATAAAAAAAAACCTATCCTATAACCATCGGAAGATTAAGACGAATCGATAGAAACCTCATTCATAAAAATCCATCCAGCCGTTGGGATGTTTCGAGGGTATAAAGAAATCCACATACACAGATACGCGTGAAACACATAACCCTTCTTTTCAGTCGGGTAAAAAGATAGTTGTTATAGTATATTCAGAATGTGTTGGAAAGTGCGCTATAATCTATGTTGTATGCATAAATTTTCATTTTTTTTAAATTTCTTCTATATTTAGAAGAAGATATTGGATTCATGAAAATTTTCGACTTCCGGTTTTCGCGGATTTACTCGTTTTAGGGGTCAGAGATTCCAAAAAACAAGTTTTTACAAAATGTCTGTGTGTGATCCTGTTTCTCTGTCTGTCTGTCTTTACGTGACACAAGTATTGAGGGCGCTCTATCTCAAGAACTAATGCACGGAATTGAATAAAAAATATATTTAGAGAGTCCCTGATATAGATTGGTGCTGATTAGTTTTAGGTGTAAATAGTCCAGAAGGGGGCGCTGCTATGCTGCATCTTGCAGGATTTCCGCAGTAGCTCTATCTCAAGCACTACTGCACGGATTTTTATAAAACGTCAGATTCGGTTACTCCTTGATATGAGATGGTGCTGTTTACGCTTGGGTGCAAATCGCCCAAAAGATGGCGCTGCTACGCTGCATTTTACAGGATTTACACTATTTTCGCAGAAGCTCTATCTCAAAAACTAATGCAGACATTTTCATCAAACTTCGAATTCAGTTAGTCCTTTATATGAAATTATGCTGACGATGTGTTGGTGTAAATCGCCCATTAGGTGGCGCTGCTGTGCTGCATTTAGAACGATTTCCTCAATAGCTCTATCTCAAGAACTAATGCACGAATTTTCATCAAACTTCAGATTCAAGTATACCTTGATTAATATTACTGCTGATTATGTGTTGGTGCAAATCGTTCAACAGGTGGCGCTGCTAAGCTGCATTTCTCATGATTTGCGCAATAGCTCTATCTCAAGAACTAATGCACGAATTTTCTTCAAATTTTATATTCAGAAGACGTTGACATAAGTTGATAATGATTAGGTTCTGGTGTAAATCATCCTATATGTGGCGCTGCTATGCTGCATTTTGCTGGATTTTCAGGATTTCAGCGACAGTCATACCTCAAGAATAATGCACGAATTTCATCTTTTTAGAATCCTTATGATAAACATTATTGCCATTTAATTTAGGCAAAGTGATAACGAATTTTGAAGTATTGACATGTATGAGATAGAAGAAAGTATTGGGATTGGTACATCCGACTAGTTTTTCTTTGAATAGGGCTTTAACATTACTGCAGACGTATAAAAAAGATAGTTGTTATAGTATTCAGAATGTGTAGGAAAGTGCGCTATATCTATGCTGTATGCATAATTTTTCGTTCTTGTTGATTTTTTCTTTGAATAGGGTAGTAACATTACTGCAGATGGATAAACAAGTAATTAAATTTAAAAAATGAAGAAACCCGACTGAATAAAATCCAACTATAGGCGCAGATACGAGTGAAACACATAACCCTTCTTTTCAGTCGGGTAATAATAAAATCTAATCGTTTTATAGATTGTTTTATTCGATAGGTATCAAATCTATCTTCCAATATTACATCAGCTTTAATCGAGGTACCGTGGACGAGCGGTCTAAAGCGCTGGTTTAAGAAACCTGTCTCTTCGGAGGCGTGGGTTCGAATCCCACCGCTGCCAAAATGAAGATTTTGCTAATAATATTCTTTTTTTCCCGTAAAAGCCAATAAATTAAGCAGTTTCCACTTAAAGATTTCTTTTCGAGATATACGAAATATTTTGGCGATAATTGAAATTCATTTCAGAAGAATAATTTTATTCCGCGTTCAAAGTGGCTAAATGAGGAAATTTAATTTTTAAATTATCATTTATTAAAATATTCAGAATCATAGGTTATTTTCAAACCCGTGTTACAATAACAGAAGATTCTAATGGACATTTTTAAGGTAAAAAAAATACGTGTTCTCAAATTGTGCATGTATTAGTATAATCACGGGCTGAACAGATCTCGTGCTGCAGTTCCACGGCAAAAATTACTTATAAAAATACAGGTACGCCAGATAATTGTATAAATAAATGAGTTTTTTTTATGTTTAATTCTAATTTCTTGTAATAATATATTAAATTTTAAAAATTAAAAATCTCGACAGCGTAAAAAGCGAAATATTTAATTATTTCTCATCAATATGAAACTATTTTTTATATTACTTATTTTTTTTTTATTTACTTGTATTGATGACTTTTAAGTTGTGCTTAATTATTAGTTAATATCTACAAACAATCTTTTGATGAGGCCTATAGATGTCTATTATGAAGGTTAAAGTTACAGTAAAGGTAGCGATCCAAAGTACACAACTTCCATGTTGTGTAATATTTAAACGGAGCTTCTGGCTACAAAATGGTCAATGAAACGTCGTCTTCATTTTGAAAGTCCTATCCAATGATATGCCACTCAATAGGGTGCGTAATTTTTTTTTTTCGTCTCTACCACCATTTTGTATTTTACGGCCGCCATTTTGAATTTATAAAAAAAAACCTATCCTATAACCATCGGAAGATTAAGACGAATCGATAGAAACCTCATTCATAAAAATCCATCCAGCCGTTGGGATGTTTCGAGGGTATAAAGAAATCCACATACACAGATACGCGTGAAACACATAACCCTTCTTTTCAGTCGGGTAAAAAGATAGTTGTTATAGTATATTCAGAATGTGTTGGAAAGTGCGCTATAATCTATGTTGTATGCATAAATTTTCATTTTTTTTAAATTTCTTCTATATTTAGAAGAAGATATTGGATTCATGAAAATTTTCGACTTCCGGTTTTCGCGGATTTACTCGTTTTAGGGGTCAGAGATTCCAAAAAACAAGTTTTTACAAAATGTCTGTGTGTGATCCTGTTTCTCTGTCTCTCTGTCTTTACGTGACACAAGTATTGAGGGCGCTCTATCTCAAGAACTAATGCACGGAATTGAATAAAAAATATATTTAGAGAGTCCCTGATATAGATTGGTGCTGATTAGTTTTAGGTGTAAATAGTCCAGAAGGGGGCGCTGCTATGCTGCATCTTGCAGGATTTCCGCAGTAGCTCTATCTCAAGCACTATGCACGGATTTTTATAAAACGTCAGATTCGGTTACTCCTTGATATGAGATGGTGCTGTTTACGCTTGGGTGCAAATCGCCCAAAAGATGGCGCTGCTACGCTGCATTTTACAGGATTTACACTATTTTCGCAGAAGCTCTATCTCAAAAACTAATGCAGACATTTTCATCAAACTTCGAATTCAGTTAGTCCTTTATATGAAATTATGCTGACGATGTGCTGGTGTAAATCGCCCATTAGGTGGCGCTGCTGTGCTGCATTTAGAACGATTTCCTCAATAGCTCTATCTCAAGAACTAATGCACGAATTTTCATCAAACTTCAGATTCAAGTATACCTTGATTAATATTACTGCTGATTATGTGTTGGTGCAAATCGTTCAACAGGTGGCGCTGCTAAGCTGCATTTCTCATGATTTGCGCAATAGCTCTATCTCAAGAACTAATGCACGAATTTTCTTCAAATTTTATATTCAGAAGACGTTGACATAAGTTGATAATGATTAGGTTCTGGTGTAAATCATCCTATATGTGGCGCTGCTATGCTGCATTTTGCTGGATTTTCAGGATTTCAGCGACAGTCATACCTCAAGAATAATGCACGAATTTCATCTTTTTAGAATCCTTATGATAAACATTATTGCCATTTAATTTAGGCAAAGTGATAACGAATTTTGAAGTATTGACATGTATGAGATAGAAGAAAGTATTGGGATTGGTACATCCGACTAGTTTTTCTTTGAATAGGGCTTTAACATTACTGCAGACGTATAAAAAAGATAGTTGTTATAGTATTCAGAATGTGTAGGAAAGTGCGCTATATCTATGCTGTATGCATAATTTTTCGTTCTTGTTGATTTTTTCTTTGAATAGGGTAGTAACATTACTGCAGATGGATAAACAAGTAATTAAATTTAAAAAATGAAGAAACCCGACTGAATAAAATCCAACTATAGGCGCAGATACGAGTGAAACACATAACCCTTCTTTTCAGTCGGGTAATAATAAAATCTAATCGTTTTATAGATTGTTTTATTCGATAGGTATCAAATCTATCTTCCAATATTACATCAGCTTTAATCGAGGTACCGTGGACGAGCGGTCTAAAGCGCTGGTTTAAGAAACCTGTCTCTTCGGAGGCGTGGGTTCGAATCCCACCGCTGCCAAAATGAAGATTTTGCTAATAATATTCTTTTTTTCCCGTAAAAGCCAATAAATTAAGCAGTTTCCACTTAAAGATTTCTTTTCGAGATATACGAAATATTTTGGCGATAATTAAAATTCATTTCAGAAGAATAATTTTATTCCGCGTTCAAAGTGGCTAAATGAGGAAATTTAATTTTTAAATTATCATTTATTAAAATATTCAGAATCATAGGTTATTTTCAAACCCGTGTTACAATAACAGAAGATTCTAATGGACATTTTTAAGGTAAAAAAAATACGTGTTCTCAAATTGTGCATGTATTAGTATAATCACGGGCTGAACAGATCTCGTGCTGCAGTTCCACGGCAAAAATTACTTATAAAAATACAGGTACGCCAGATAATTGTATAAATAAATGAGTTTTTTTTATGTTTAATTCTAATTTCTTGTAATAATATATTAAATTTTAAAAATTAAAAATCTCGACAGCGTAAAAAGCGAAATATTTAATTATTTCTCATCAATATGAAACTATTTTTTATATTACTTATTTTTTTTTTATTTACTTGTATTGATGACTTTTAAGTTGTGCTTAATTATTAGTTAATATCTACAAACAATCTTTTGATGAGGCCTATAGATGTCTATTATGAAGGTTAAAGTTACAGTAAAGGTAGCGATCCAAAGTACACAACTTCCATGTTGTGTAATATTTAAACGGAGCTTCTGGCTACAAAATGGTCAATGAAACGTCGTCTTCATTTTGAAAGTCCTATCCAATGATATGCCACTCAATAGGGTGCGTAATTTTTTTTTTTCGTCTCTACCACCATTTTGTATTTTACGGCCGCCATTTTGAATTTATAAAAAAAAACCTATCCTATAACCATCGGAAGATTAAGACGAATCGATAGAAACCTCATTCATAAAAATCCATCCAGCCGTTGGGATGTTTCGAGGGTATAAAGAAATCCACATACACAGATACGCGTGAAACACATAACCCTTCTTTTCAGTCGGGTAAAAAGATAGTTGTTATAGTATATTCAGAATGTGTTGGAAAGTGCGCTATAATCTATGTTGTATGCATAAATTTTCATTTTTTTTAAATTTCTTCTATATTTAGAAGAAGATATTGGATTCATGAAAATTTTCGACTTCCGGTTTTCGCGGATTTACTCGTTTTAGGGGTCAGAGATTCCAAAAAACAAGTTTTTACAAAATGTCTGTGTGTGATCCTGTTTCTCTGTCTCTCTGTCTTTACGTGACACAAGTATTGAGGGCGCTCTATCTCAAGAACTAATGCACGGAATTGAATAAAAAATATATTTAGAGAGTCCCTGATATAGATTGGTGCTGATTAGTTTTAGGTGTAAATAGTCCAGAAGGGGGCGCTGCTATGCTGCATCTTGCAGGATTTCCGCAGTAGCTCTATCTCAAGCACTATGCACGGATTTTTATAAAACGTCAGATTCGGTTACTCCTTGATATGAGATGGTGCTATTTACGCTTGGGTGCAAATCGCCCAAAAGATGGCGCTGCTACGCTGCATTTTACAGGATTTACACTATTTTCGCAGAAGCTCTATCTCAAAAACTAATGCAGACATTTTCATCAAACTTCGAATTCAGTTAGTCCTTTATATGAAATTATGCTGACGATGTGTTGGTGTAAATCGCCCATTAGGTGGCGCTGCTGTGCTGCATTTAGAACGATTTCCTCAATAGCTCTATCTCAAGAACTAATGCACGAATTTTCATCAAACTTCAGATTCAAGTATACCTTGATTAATATTACTGCTGATTATGTGTTGGTGCAAATCGTTCAACAGGTGGCGCTGCTAAGCTGCATTTCTCATGATTTGCGCAATAGCTCTATCTCAAGAACTAATGCACGAATTTTCTTCAAATTTTATATTCAGAAGACGTTGACATAAGTTGATAATGATTAGGTTCTGGTGTAAATCATCCTATATGTGGCGCTGCTATGCTGCATTTTGCTGGATTTTCAGGATTTCAGCGACAGTCATACCTCAAGAATAATGCACGAATTTCATCTTTTTAGAATCCTTATGATAAACATTATTGCCATTTAATTTAGGCAAAGTGATAACGAATTTTGAAGTATTGACATGTATGAGATAGAAGAAAGTATTGGGATTGGTACATCCGACTAGTTTTTCTTTGAATAGGGCTTTAACATTACTGCAGACGTATAAAAAAGATAGTTGTTATAGTATTCAGAATGTGTAGGAAAGTGCGCTATATCTATGCTGTATGCATAATTTTTCGTTCTTGTTGATTTTTTCTTTGAATAGGGTAGTAACATTACTGCAGATGGATAAACAAGTAATTAAATTTAAAAAATGAAGAAACCCGACTGAATAAAATCCAACTATAGGCGCAGATACGAGTGAAACACATAACCCTTCTTTTCAGTCGGGTAATAATAAAATCTAATCGTTTTATAGATTGTTTTATTCGATAGGTATCAAATCTATCTTCCAATATTACATCAGCTTTAATCGAGGTACCGTGGACGAGCGGTCTAAAGCGCTGGTTTAAGAAACCTGTCTCTTCGGAGGCGTGGGTTCGAATCCCACCGCTGCCAAAATGAAGATTTTGCTAATAATATTCTTTTTTTCCCGTAAAAGCCAATAAATTAAGCAGTTTCCACTTAAAGATTTCTTTTCGAGATATACGAAATATTTTGGCGATAATTAAAATTCATTTCAGAAGAATAATTTTATTCCGCGTTCAAAGTGGCTAAATGAGGAAATTTAATTTTTAAATTATCATTTATTAAAATATTCAGAATCATAGGTTATTTTCAAACCCGTGTTACAATAACAGAAGATTCTAATGGACATTTTTAAGGTAAAAAAAATACGTGTTCTCAAATTGTGCATGTATTAGTATAATCACGGGCTGAACAGATCTCGTGCTGCAGTTCCACGGCAAAAATTACTTATAAAAATACAGGTACGCCAGATAATTGTATAAATAAATGAGTTTTTTTTATGTTTAATTCTAATTTCTTGTAATAATATATTAAATTTTAAAAATTAAAAATCTCGACAGCGTAAAAAGCGAAATATTTAATTATTTCTCATCAATATGAAACTATTTTTTATATTACTTATTTTTTTTTTATTTACTTGTATGGATGACTTTTAAGTTGTGCTTAATTATTAGTTAATATCTACAAACAATCTTTTGATGAGGCCTATAGATGTCTATTATGAAGGTTAAAGTTACAGTAAAGGTAGCGATCCAAAGTACACAACTTCCATGTTGTGTAATATTTAAACGGAGCTTCTGGCTACAAAATGGTCAATGAAACGTCGTCTTCATTTTGAAAGTCCTATCCAATGATATGCCACTCAATAGGGTGCGTAATTTTTTTTTTCGTCTCTACCACCATTTTGTATTTTACGGCCGCCATTTTGAATTTATAAAAAAAAACCTATCCTATAACCATCGGAAGATTAAGACGAATCGATAGAAACCTCATTCATAAAAATCCATCCAGCCGTTGGGATGTTTCGAGGGTATAAAGAAATCCACATACACAGATACGCGTGAAACACATAACCCTTCTTTTCAGTCGGGTAAAAAGATAGTTGTTATAGTATATTCAGAATGTGTTGGAAAGTGCGCTATAATCTATGTTGTATGCATAAATTTTCATTTTTTTTAAATTTCTTCTATATTTAGAAGAAGAAATTGGATTCATGAAAATTTTCGACTTCCGGTTTTCGCGGATTTACTCGTTTTAGGGGTCAGAGATTCCAAAAAACAAGTTTTTACAAAATGACTGTGTGTGATCCTGTTTCTCTGTCTGTCTGTCTTTACGTGACACAAGTATTGAGGGCGCTCTATCTCAAGAACTAATGCACGGAATTGAATAAAAAATATATTTAGAGAGTCCCTGATATAGATTGGTGCTGATTAGTTTTAGGTGTAAATAGTCCAGAAGGGGGCGCTGCTATGCTGCATCTTGCAGGATTTCCGCAGTAGCTCTATCTCAAGCACTACTGCACGGATTTTTATAAAACGTCAGATTCGGTTACTCCTTGATATGAGATGGTGCTGTTTACGCTTGGGTGCAAATCGCCCAAAAGATGGCGCTGCTACGCTGCATTTTACAGGATTTACACTATTTTCGCAGAAGCTCTATCTCAAAAACTAATGCAGACATTTTCATCAAACTTCGAATTCAGTTAGTCCTTTATATGAAATTATGCTGACGATGTGTTGGTGTAAATCGCCCATTAGGTGGCGCTGCTGTGCTGCATTTAGAACGATTTCCTCAATAGCTCTATCTCAAGAACTAATGCACGAATTTTCATCAAACTTCAGATTCAAGTATACCTTGATTAATATTACTGCTGATTATGTGTTGGTGCAAATCGTTCAACAGGTGGCGCTGCTAAGCTGCATTTCTCATGATTTGCGCAATAGCTCTATCTCAAGAACTAATGCACGAATTTTCTTCAAATTTTATATTCAGAAGACGTTGACATAAGTTGATAATGATTAGGTTCTGGTGTAAATCATCCTATATGTGGCGCTGCTATGCTGCATTTTGCTGGATTTTCAGGATTTCAGCGACAGTCATACCTCAAGAATAATGCACGAATTTCATCTTTTTAGAATCCTTATGATAAACATTATTGCCATTTAATTTAGGCAAAGTGATAACGAATTTTGAAGTATTGACATGTATGAGATAGAAGAAAGTATTGGGATTGGTACATCCGACTAGTTTTTCTTTGAATAGGGCTTTAACATTACTGCAGACGTATAAAAAAGATAGTTGTTATAGTATTCAGAATGTGTAGGAAAGTGCGCTATATCTATGCTGTATGCATAATTTTTCGTTCTTGTTGATTTTTTCTTTGAATAGGGTAGTAACATTACTGCAGATGGATAAACAAGTAATTAAATTTAAAAAATGAAGAAACCCGACTGAATAAAATCCAACTATAGGCGCAGATACGAGTGAAACACATAACCCTTCTTTTCAGTCGGGTAATAATAAAATCTAATCGTTTTATAGATTGTTTTATTCGATAGGTATCAAATCTATCTTCCAATATTACATCAGCTTTAATCGAGGTACCGTGGACGAGCGGTCTAAAGCGCTGGTTTAAGAAACCTGTCTCTTCGGAGGCGTGGGTTCGAATCCCACCGCTGCCAAAATGAAGATTTTGCTAATAATATTCTTTTTTTCCCGTAAAAGCCAATAAATTAAGCAGTTTCCACTTAAAGATTTCTTTTCGAGATATACGAAATATTTTGGCGATAATTAAAATTCATTTCAGAAGAATAATTTTATTCCGCGTTCAAAGTGGCTAAATGAGGAAATTTAATTTTTAAATTATCATTTATTAAAATATTCAGAATCATAGGTTATTTTCAAACCCGTGTTACAATAACAGAAGATTCTAATGGACATTTTTAAGGTAAAAAAAATACGTGTTCTCAAATTGTGCATGTATTAGTATAATCACGGGCTGAACAGATCTCGTGCTGCAGTTCCACGGCAAAAATTACTTATAAAAATACAGGTACGCCAGATAATTGTATAAATAAATGAGTTTTTTTTATGTTTAATTCTAATTTCTTGTAATAATATATTAAATTTTAAAAATTAAAAATCTCGACAGCGTAAAAAGCGAAATATTTAATTATTTCTCATCAATATGAAACTATTTTTTATATTACTTATTTTTTTTTTATTTTCTTGTATTGATGACTTTTAAGTTGTGCTTAATTATTAGTTAATATCTACAAACAATCTTTTGATGAGGCCTATAGATGTCTATTATGAAGGTTAAAGTTACAGTAAAGGTAGCGATCCAAAGTACACAACTTCCATGTTGTGTAATATTTAAACGGAGCTTCTGGCTACAAAATGGTCAATGAAACGTCGTCTTCATTTTGAAAGTCCTATCCAATGATATGCCACTCAATAGGGTGCGTAATTTTTTTTTTCGTCTCTACCACCATTTTGTATTTTACGGCCGCCATTTTGAATTTATAAAAAAAAAACCTATCCTATAACCATCGGAAGATTAAGACGAATCGATAGAAACCTCATTCATAAAAATCCATCCAGCCGTTGGGATGTTTCGAGGGTATAAAGAAATCCACATACACAGATACGCGTGAAACACATAACCCTTCTTTTCAGTCGGGTAAAAAGATAGTTGTTATAGTATATTCAGAATGTGTTGGAAAGTGCGCTATAATCTATGTTGTATGCATAAATTTTCATTTTTTTTAAATTTCTTCTATATTTAGAAGAAGATATTGGATTCATGAAAATTTTCGACTTCCGGTTTTCGCGGATTTACTCGTTTTAGGGGTCAGAGATTCCAAAAAACAAGTTTTTACAAAATGTCTGTGTGTGATCCTGTTTCTCTGTCTGTCTGTCTTTACGTGACACAAGTATTGAGGGCGTTCTATCTCAAGAACTAATGCACGGAATTGAATAAAAAATATATTTAGAGAGTCCCTGATATAGATTGGTGCTGATTAGTTTTAGGTGTAAATAGTCCAGAAGGGGGCGCTGCTATGCTGCATCTTGCAGGATTTCCGCAGTAGCTCTATCTCAAGCACTACTGCACGGATTTTTATAAAACGTCAGATTCGGTTACTCCTTGATATGAGATGGTGCTGTTTACGCTTGGGTGCAAATCGCCCAAAAGATGGCGCTGCTACGCTGCATTTTACAGGATTTACACTATTTTCGCAGAAGCTCTATCTCAAAAACTAATGCAGACATTTTCATCAAACTTCGAATTCAGTTAGTCCTTTATATGAAATTATGCTGACGATGTGTTGGTGTAAATCGCCCATTAGGTGGCGCTGCTGTGCTGCATTTAGAACGATTTCCTCAATAGCTCTATCTCAAGAACTAATGCACGAATTTTCATCAAACTTCAGATTCAAGTATACCTTGATTAATATTACTGCTGATTATGTGTTGGTGCAAATCGTTCAACAGGTGGCGCTGCTAAGCTGCATTTCTCATGATTTGCGCAATAGCTCTATCTCAAGAACTAATGCACGAATTTTCTTCAAATTTTATATTCAGAAGACGTTGACATAAGTTGATAATGATTAGGTTCTGGTGTAAATCATCCTATATGTGGCGCTGCTATGCTGCATTTTGCTGGATTTTCAGGATTTCAGCGACAGTCATACCTCAAGAATAATGCACGAATTTCATCTTTTTAGAATCCTTATGATAAACATTATTGCCATTTAATTTAGGCAAAGTGATAACGAATTTTGAAGTATTGACATGTATGAGATAGAAGAAAGTATTGGGATTGGTACATCCGACTAGTTTTTCTTTGAATAGGGCTTTAACATTACTGCAGACGTATAAAAAAGATAGTTGTTATAGTATTCAGAATGTGTAGGAAAGTGCGCTATATCTATGCTGTATGCATAATTTTTCGTTCTTGTTGATTTTTTCTTTGAATAGGGTAGTAACATTACTGCAGATGGATAAACAAGTAATTAAATTTAAAAAATGAAGAAACCCGACTGAATAAAATCCAACTATAGGCGCAGATACGAGTGAAACACATAACCCTTCTTTTCAGTCGGGTAATAATAAAATCTAATCGTTTTATAGATTGTTTTATTCGATAGGTATCAAATCTATCTTCCAATATTACATCAGCTTTAATCGAGGTACCGTGGACGAGCGGTCTAAAGCGCTGGTTTAAGAAACCTGTCTCTTCGGAGGCGTGGGTTCGAATCCCACCGCTGCCAAAATGAAGATTTTGCTAATAATATTCTTTTTTTCCCGTAAAAGCCAATAAATTAAGCAGTTTCCACTTAAAGATTTCTTTTCGAGATATACGAAATATTTTGGCGATAATTAAAATTCATTTCAGAAGAATAATTTTATTCCGCGTTCAAAGTGGCTAAATGAGGAAATTTAATTTTTAAATTATCATTTATTAAAATATTCAGAATCATAGGTTATTTTCAAACCCGTGTTACAATAACAGAAGATTCTAATGGACATTTTTAAGGTAAAAAAAATACGTGTTCTCAAATTGTGCATGTATTAGTATAATCACGGGCTGAACAGATCTCGTGCTGCAGTTCCACGGCAAAAATTACTTATAAAAATACAGGTACGCCAGATAATTGTATAAATAAATGAGTTTTTTTTATGTTTAATTCTAATTTCTTGTAATAATATATTAAATTTTAAAAATTAAAAATCTCGACAGCGTAAAAAGCGAAATATTTAATTATTTCTCATCAATATGAAACTATTTTTTATATTACTTATTTTTTTTTTATTTTCTTGTATTGATGACTTTTAAGTTGTGCTTAATTATTAGTTAATATCTACAAACAATCTTTTGATGAGGCCTATAGATGTCTATTATGAAGGTTAAAGTTACAGTAAAGGTAGCGATCCAAAGTACACAACTTCCATGTTGTGTAATATTTAAACGGAGCTTCTGGCTACAAAATGGTCAATGAAACGTCGTCTTCATTTTGAAAGTCCTATCCAATGATATGCCACTCAATAGGGTGCGTAATTTTTTTTTTCGTCTCTACCACCATTTTGTATTTTACGGCCGCCATTTTGAATTTATAAAAAAAAAACCTATCCTATAACCATCGGAAGATTAAGACGAATCGATAGAAACCTCATTCATAAAAATCCATCCAGCCGTTGGGATGTTTCGAGGGTATAAAGAAATCCACATACACAGATACGCGTGAAACACATAACCCTTCTTTTCAGTCGGGTAAAAAGATAGTTGTTATAGTATATTCAGAATGTGTTGGAAAGTGCGCTATAATCTATGTTGTATGCATAAATTTTCATTTTTTTTAAATTTCTTCTATATTTAGAAGAAGATATTGGATTCATGAAAATTTTCGACTTCCGGTTTTCGCGGATTTACTCGTTTTAGGGGTCAGAGATTCCAAAAAACAAGTTTTTACAAAATGTCTGTGTGTGATCCTGTTTCTCTGTCTGTCTGTCTTTACGTGACACAAGTATTGAGGGCGTTCTATCTCAAGAACTAATGCACGGAATTGAATAAAAAATATATTTAGAGAGTCCCTGATATAGATTGGTGCTGATTAGTTTTAGGTGTAAATAGTCCAGAAGGGGGCGCTGCTATGCTGCATCTTGCAGGATTTCCGCAGTAGCTCTATCTCAAGCACTACTGCACGGATTTTTATAAAACGTCAGATTCGGTTACTCCTTGATATGAGATGGTGCTGTTTACGCTTGGGTGCAAATCGCCCAAAAGATGGCGCTGCTACGCTGCATTTTACAGGATTTACACTATTTTCGCAGAAGCTCTATCTCAAAAACTAATGCAGACATTTTCATCAAACTTCGAATTCAGTTAGTCCTTTATATGAAATTATGCTGACGATGTGTTGGTGTAAATCGCCCATTAGGTGGCGCTGCTGTGCTGCATTTAGAACGATTTCCTCAATAGCTCTATCTCAAGAACTAATGCACGAATTTTCATCAAACTTCAGATTCAAGTATACCTTGATTAATATTACTGCTGATTATGTGTTGGTGCAAATCGTTCAACAGGTGGCGCTGCTAAGCTGCATTTCTCATGATTTGCGCAATAGCTCTATCTCAAGAACTAATGCACGAATTTTCTTCAAATTTTATATTCAGAAGACGTTGACATAAGTTGATAATGATTAGGTTCTGGTGTAAATCATCCTATATGTGGCGCTGCTATGCTGCATTTTGCTGGATTTTCAGGATTTCAGCGACAGTCATACCTCAAGAATAATGCACGAATTTCATCTTTTTAGAATCCTTATGATAAACATTATTGCCATTTAATTTAGGCAAAGTGATAACGAATTTTGAAGTATTGACATGTATGAGATAGAAGAAAGTATTGGGATTGGTACATCCGACTAGTTTTTCTTTGAATAGGGCTTTAACATTACTGCAGACGTATAAAAAAGATAGTTGTTATAGTATTCAGAATGTGTAGGAAAGTGCGCTATATCTATGCTGTATGCATAATTTTTCGTTCTTGTTGATTTTTTCTTTGAATAGGGTAGTAACATTACTGCAGATGGATAAACAAGTAATTAAATTTAAAAAATGAAGAAACCCGACTGAATAAAATCCAACTATAGGCGCAGATACGAGTGAAACACATAACCCTTCTTTTCAGTCGGGTAATAATAAAATCTAATCGTTTTATAGATTGTTTTATTCGATAGGTATCAAATCTATCTTCCAATATTACATCAGCTTTAATCGAGGTACCGTGGACGAGCGGTCTAAAGCGCTGGTTTAAGAAACCTGTCTCTTCGGAGGCGTGGGTTCGAATCCCACCGCTGCCAAAATGAAGATTTTGCTAATAATATTCTTTTTTTCCCGTAAAAGCCAATAAATTAAGCAGTTTCCACTTAAAGATTTCTTTTCGAGATATACGAAATATTTTGGCGATAATTAAAATTCATTTCAGAAGAATAATTTTATTCCGCGTTCAAAGTGGCTAAATGAGGAAATTTAATTTTTAAATTATCATTTATTAAAATATTCAGAATCATAGGTTATTTTCAAACCCGTGTTACAATAACAGAAGATTCTAATGGACATTTTTAAGGTAAAAAAAATACGTGTTCTCAAATTGTGCATGTATTAGTATAATCACGGGCTGAACAGATCTCGTGCTGCAGTTCCACGGCAAAAATTACTTATAAAAATACAGGTACGCCAGATAATTGTATAAATAAATGAGTTTTTTTTATGTTTAATTCTAATTTCTTGTAATAATATATTAAATTTTAAAAATTAAAAATCTCGACAGCGTAAAAAGCGAAATATTTAATTATTTCTCATCAATATGAAACTATTTTTTATATTACTTATTTTTTTTTTATTTACTTGTATTGATGACTTTTAAGTTGTGCTTAATTATTAGTTAATATCTACAAACAATCTTTTGATGAGGCCTATAGATGTCTATTATGAAGGTTAAAGTTACAGTAAAGGTAGCGATCCAAAGTACACAACTTCCATGTTGTGTAATATTTAAACGGAGCTTCTGGCTACAAAATGGTCAATGAAACGTCGTCTTCATTTTGAAAGTCCTATCCAATGATATGCCACTCAATAGGGTGCGTAATTTTTTTTTTCGTCTCTACCACCATTTTGTATTTTACGGCCGCCATTTTGAATTTATAAAAAAAAACCTATCCTATAACCATCGGAAGATTAAGACGAATCGATAGAAACCTCATTCATAAAAATCCATCCAGCCGTTGGGATGTTTCGAGGGTATAAAGAAATCCACATACACAGATACGCGTGAAACACATAACCCTTCTTTTCAGTCGGGTAAAAAGATAGTTGTTATAGTATATTCAGAATGTGTTGGAAAGTGCGCTATAATCTATGTTGTATGCATAAATTTTCATTTTTTTTAAATTTCTTCTATATTTAGAAGAAGATATTGGATTCATGAAAATTTTCGACTTCCGGTTTTCGCGGATTTACTCGTTTTAGGGGTCAGAGATTCCAAAAAACAAGTTTTTACAAAATGTCTGTGTGTGATCCTGTTTCTCTGTCTGTCTGTCTTTACGTGACACAAGTATTGAGGGCGCTCTATCTCAAGAACTAATGCACGGAATTGAATAAAAAATATATTTAGAGAGTCCCTGATATAGATTGGTGCTGATTAGTTTTAGGTGTAAATAGTCCAGAAGGGGGCGCTGCTATGCTGCATCTTGCAGGATTTCCGCAGTAGCTCTATCTCAAGCACTACTGCACGGATTTTTATAAAACGTCAGATTCGGTTACTCCTTGATATGAGATGGTGCTGTTTACGCTTGGGTGCAAATCGCCCAAAAGATGGCGCTGCTACGCTGCATTTTACAGGATTTACACTATTTTCGCAGAAGCTCTATCTCAAAAACTAATGCAGACATTTTCATCAAACTTCGAATTCAGTTAGTCCTTTATATGAAATTATGCTGACGATGTGTTGGTGTAAATCGCCCATTAGGTGGCGCTGCTGTGCTGCATTTAGAACGATTTCCTCAATAGCTCTATCTCAAGAACTAATGCACGAATTTTCATCAAACTTCAGATTCAAGTATACCTTGATTAATATTACTGCTGATTATGTGTTGGTGCAAATCGTTCAACAGGTGGCGCTGCTAAGCTGCATTTCTCATGATTTGCGCAATAGCTCTATCTCAAGAACTAATGCACGAATTTTCTTCAAATTTTATATTCAGAAGACGTTGACATAAGTTGATAATGATTAGGTTCTGGTGTAAATCATCCTATATGTGGCGCTGCTATGCTGCATTTTGCTGGATTTTCAGGATTTCAGCGACAGTCATACCTCAAGAATAATGCACGAATTTCATCTTTTTAGAATCCTTATGATAAACATTATTGCCATTTAATTTAGGCAAAGTGATAACGAATTTTGAAGTATTGACATGTATGAGATAGAAGAAAGTATTGGGATTGGTACATCCGACTAGTTTTTCTTTGAATAGGGCTTTAACATTACTGCAGACGTATAAAAAAGATAGTTGTTATAGTATTCAGAATGTGTAGGAAAGTGCGCTATATCTATGCTGTATGCATAATTTTTCGTTCTTGTTGATTTTTTCTTTGAATAGGGTAGTAACATTACTGCAGATGGATAAACAAGTAATTAAATTTAAAAAATGAAGAAACCCGACTGAATAAAATCCAACTATAGGCGCAGATACGAGTGAAACACATAACCCTTCTTTTCAGTCGGGTAATAATAAAATCTAATCGTTTTATAGATTGTTTTATTCGATAGGTATCAAATCTATCTTCCAATATTACATCAGCTTTAATCGAGGTACCGTGGACGAGCGGTCTAAAGCGCTGGTTTAAGAAACCTGTCTCTTCGGAGGCGTGGGTTCGAATCCCACCGCTGCCAAAATGAAGATTTTGCTAATAATATTCTTTTTTTCCCGTAAAAGCCAATAAATTAAGCAGTTTCCACTTAAAGATTTCTTTTCGAGATATACGAAATATTTTGGCGATAATTAAAATTCATTTCAGAAGAATAATTTTATTCCGCGTTCAAAGTGGCTAAATGAGGAAATTTAATTTTTAAATTATCATTTATTAAAATATTCAGAATCATAGGTTATTTTCAAACCCGTGTTACAATAACAGAAGATTCTAATGGACATTTTTAAGGTAAAAAAAATACGTGTTCTCAAATTGTGCATGTATTAGTATAATCACGGGCTGAACAGATCTCGTGCTGCAGTTCCACGGCAAAAATTACTTATAAAAATACAGGTACGCCAGATAATTGTATAAATAAATGAGTTTTTTTATGTTTAATTCTAATTTCTTGTAATAATATATTAAATTTTAAAAATTAAAAATCTCGACAGCGTAAAAAGCGAAATATTTAATTATTTCTCATCAATATGAAACTATTTTTTATATTACTTATTTTTTTTTTTATTTACTTGTATTGATGACTTTTAAGTTGTGCTTAATTATTAGTTAATATCTACAAACAATCTTTTGATGAGGCCTATAGATGTCTATTATGAAGGTTAAAGTTACAGTAAAGGTAGCGATCCAAAGTACACAACTTCCATGTTGTGTAATATTTAAACGGAGCTTCTGGCTACAAAATGGTCAATGAAACGTCGTCTTCATTTTGAAAGTCCTATCCAATGATATGCCACTCAATAGGGTGCGTAATTTTTTTTTTCGTCTCTACCACCATTTTGTATTTTACGGCCGCCATTTTGAATTTATAAAAAAAAACCTATCCTATAACCATCGGAAGATTAAGACGAATCGATAGAAACCTCATTCATAAAAATCCATCCAGCCGTTGGGATGTTTCGAGGGTATAAAGAAATCCACATACACAGATACGCGTGAAACACATAACCCTTCTTTTCAGTCGGGTAAAAAGATAGTTGTTATAGTATATTCAGAATGTGTTGGAAAGTGCGCTATAATCTATGTTGTATGCATAAATTTTCATTTTTTTTAAATTTCTTCTATATTTAGAAGAAGATATTGGATTCATGAAAATTTTCGACTTCCGGTTTTCGCGGATTTACTCGTTTTAGGGGTCAGAGATTCCAAAAAACAAGTTTTTACAAAATGTCTGTGTGTGATCCTGTTTCTCTGTCTGTCTGTCTTTACGTGACACAAGTATTGAGGGCGCTCTATCTCAAGAACTAATGCACGGAATTGAATAAAAAATATATTTAGAGAGTCTCTGATATAGATTGGTGCTGATTAGTTTTAGGTGTAAATAGTCCAGAAGGGGGCGCTGCTATGCTGCATCTTGCAGGATTTCCGCAGTAGCTCTATCTCAAGCACTACTGCACGGATTTTTATAAAACGTCAGATTCGGTTACTCCTTGATATGAGATGGTGCTGTTTACGCTTGGGTGCAAATCGCCCAAAAGATGGCGCTGCTACGCTGCATTTTACAGGATTTACACTATTTTCGCAGAAGCTCTATCTCAAAAACTAATGCAGACATTTTCATCAAACTTCGAATTCAGTTAGTCCTTTATATGAAATTATGCTGACGATGTGTTGGTGTAAATCGCCCATTAGGTGGCGCTGCTGTGCTGCATTTAGAACGATTTCCTCAATAGCTCTATCTCAAGAACTAATGCACGAATTTTCATCAAACTTCAGATTCAAGTATACCTTGATTAATATTACTGCTGATTATGTGTTGGTGCAAATCGTTCAACAGGTGGCGCTGCTAAGCTGCATTTCTCATGATTTGCGCAATAGCTCTATCTCAAGAACTAATGCACGAATTTTCTTCAAATTTTATATTCAGAAGACGTTGACATAAGTTGATAATGATTAGGTTCTGGTGTAAATCATCCTATATGTGGCGCTGCTATGCTGCATTTTGCTGGATTTTCAGGATTTCAGCGACAGTCATACCTCAAGAATAATGCACGAATTTCATCTTTTTAGAATCCTTATGATAAACATTATTGCCATTTAATTTAGGCAAAGTGATAACGAATTTTGAAGTATTGACATGTATGAGATAGAAGAAAGTATTGGGATTGGTACATCCGACTAGTTTTTCTTTGAATAGGGCTTTAACATTACTGCAGACGTATAAAAAAGATAGTTGTTATAGTATTCAGAATGTGTAGGAAAGTGCGCTATATCTATGCTGTATGCATAATTTTTCGTTCTTGTTGATTTTTTCTTTGAATAGGGTAGTAACATTACTGCAGATGGATAAACAAGTAATTAAATTTAAAAAATGAAGAAACCCGACTGAATAAAATCCAACTATAGGCGCAGATACGAGTGAAACACATAACCCTTCTTTTCAGTCGGGTAATAATAAAATCTAATCGTTTTATAGATTGTTTTATTCGATAGGTATCAAATCTATCTTCCAATATTACATCAGCTTTAATCGAGGTACCGTGGACGAGCGGTCTAAAGCGCTGGTTTAAGAAACCTGTCTCTTCGGAGGCGTGGGTTCGAATCCCACCGCTGCCAAAATGAAGATTTTGCTAATAATATTCTTTTTTTCCCGTAAAAGCCAATAAATTAAGCAGTTTCCACTTAAAGATTTCTTTTCGAGATATACGAAATATTTTGGCGATAATTAAAATTCATTTCAGAAGAATAATTTTATTCCGCGTTCAAAGTGGCTAAATGAGGAAATTTAATTTTTAAATTATCATTTATTAAAATATTCAGAATCATAGGTTATTTTCAAACCCGTGTTACAATAACAGAAGATTCTAATGGACATTTTTAAGGTAAAAAAAATACGTGTTCTCAAATTGTGCATGTATTAGTATAATCACGGGCTGAACAGATCTCGTGCTGCAGTTCCACGGCAAAAATTACTTATAAAAATACAGGTACGCCAGATAATTGTATAAATAAATGAGTTTTTTTTATGTTTAATTCTAATTTCTTGTAATAATATATTAAATTTTAAAAATTAAAAATCTCGACAGCGTAAAAAGCGAAATATTTAATTATTTCTCATCAATATGAAACTATTTTTTATATTACTTATTTTTTTTTTTATTTACTTGTATTGATGACTTTTAAGTTGTGCTTAATTATTAGTTAATATCTACAAACAATCTTTTGATGAGGCCTATAGATGTCTATTATGAAGGTTAAAGTTACAGTAAAGGTAGCGATCCAAAGTACACAACTTCCATGTTGTGTAATATTTAAACGGAGCTTCTGGCTACAAAATGGTCAATGAAACGTCGTCTTCATTTTGAAAGTCCTATCCAATGATATGCCACTCAATAGGGTGCGTAATTTTTTTTTTTCGTCTCTACCACCATTTTGTATTTTACGGCCGCCATTTTGAATTTATAAAAAAAAACCTATCCTATAACCATCGGAAGATTAAGACGAATCGATAGAAACCTCATTCATAAAAATCCATCCAGCCGTTGGGATGTTTCGAGGGTATAAAGAAATCCACATACACAGATACGCGTGAAACACATAACCCTTCTTTTCAGTCGGGTAAAAAGATAGTTGTTATAGTATATTCAGAATGTGTTGGAAAGTGCGCTATAATCTATGTTGTATGCATAAATTTTCATTTTTTTTAAATTTCTTCTATATTTAGAAGAAGATATTGGATTCATGAAAATTTTCGACTTCCGGTTTTCGCGGATTTACTCGTTTTAGGGGTCAGAGATTCCAAAAAACAAGTTTTTACAAAATGTCTGTGTGTGATCCTGTTTCTCTGTCTCTCTGTCTTTACGTGACACAAGTATTGAGGGCGCTCTATCTCAAGAACTAATGCACGGAATTGAATAAAAAATATATTTAGAGAGTCCCTGATATAGATTGGTGCTGATTAGTTTTAGGTGTAAATAGTCCAGAAGGGGGCGCTGCTATGCTGCATCTTGCAGGATTTCCGCAGTAGCTCTATCTCAAGCACTATGCACGGATTTTTATAAAACGTCAGATTCGGTTACTCCTTGATATGAGATGGTGCTGTTTACGCTTGGGTGCAAATCGCCCAAAAGATGGCGCTGCTACGCTGCATTTTACAGGATTTACACTATTTTCGCAGAAGCTCTATCTCAAAAACTAATGCAGACATTTTCATCAAACTTCGAATTCAGTTAGTCCTTTATATGAAATTATGCTGACGATGTGTTGGTGTAAATCGCCCATTAGGTGGCGCTGCTGTGCTGCATTTAGAACGATTTCCTCAATAGCTCTATCTCAAGAACTAATGCACGAATTTTCATCAAACTTCAGATTCAAGTATACCTTGATTAATATTACTGCTGATTATGTGTTGGTGCAAATCGTTCAACACGTGGCGCTGCTAAGCTGCATTTCTCATGATTTGCGCAATAGCTCTATCTCAAGAACTAATGCACGAATTTTCTTCAAATTTTATATTCAGAAGACGTTGACATAAGTTGATAATGATTAGGTTCTGGTGTAAATCATCCTATATGTGGCGCTGCTATGCTGCATTTTGCTGGATTTTCAGGATTTCAGCGACAGTCATACCTCAAGAATAATGCACGAATTTCATCTTTTTAGAATCCTTATGATAAACATTATTGCCATTTAATTTAGGCAAAGTGATAACGAATTTTGAAGTATTGACATGTATGAGATAGAAGAAAGTATTGGGATTGGTACATCCGACTAGTTTTTCTTTGAATAGGGCTTTAACATTACTGCAGACGTATAAAAAAGATAGTTGTTATAGTATTCAGAATGTGTAGGAAAGTGCGCTATATCTATGCTGTATGCATAATTTTTCGTTCTTGTTGATTTTTTCTTTGAATAGGGTAGTAACATTACTGCAGATGGATAAACAAGTAATTAAATTTAAAAAATGAAGAAACCCGACTGAATAAAATCCAACTATAGGCGCAGATACGAGTGAAACACATAACCCTTCTTTTCAGTCGGGTAATAATAAAATCTAATCGTTTTATAGATTGTTTTATTCGATAGGTATCAAATCTATCTTCCAATATTACATCAGCTTTAATCGAGGTACCGTGGACGAGCGGTCTAAAGCGCTGGTTTAAGAAACCTGTCTCTTCGGAGGCGTGGGTTCGAATCCCACCGCTGCCAAAATGAAGATTTTGCTAATAATATTCTTTTTTTCCCGTAAAAGCCAATAAATTAAGCAGTTTCCACTTAAAGATTTCTTTTCGAGATATACGAAATATTTTGGCGATAATTAAAATTCATTTCAGAAGAATAATTTTATTCCGCGTTCAAAGTGGCTAAATGAGGAAATTTAATTTTTAAATTATCATTTATTAAAATATTCAGAATCATAGGTTATTTTCAAACCCGTGTTATAATAACAGAAGATTCTAATGGACATTTTTAAGGTAAAAAAAATACGTGTTCTCAAATTGTGCATGTATTAGTATAATCACGGGCTGAACAGATCTCGTGCTGCAGTTCCACGGCAAAAATTACTTATAAAAATACAGGTACGCCAGATAATTGTATAAATAAATGAGTTTTTTTTATGTTTAATTCTAATTTCTTGTAATAATATATTAAATTTTAAAAATTAAAAATCTCGACAGCGTAAAAAGCGAAATATTTAATTATTTCTCATCAATATGAAACTATTTTTTATATTACTTATTTTTTTTTTATTTACTTGTATTGATGACTTTTAAGTTGTGCTTAATTATTAGTTAATATCTACAAACAATCTTTTGATGAGGCCTATAGATGTCTATTATGAAGGTTAAAGTTACAGTAAAGGTAGCGATCCAAAGTACACAACTTCCATGTTGTGTAATATTTAAACGGAGCTTCTGGCTACAAAATGGTCAATGAAACGTCGTCTTCATTTTGAAAGTCCTATCCAATGATATGCCACTCAATAGGGTGCGTAATTTTTTTTTTCGTCTCTACCACCATTTTGTATTTTACGGCCGCCATTTTGAATTTATAAAAAAAAACCTATCCTATAACCATCGGAAGATTAAGACGAATCGATAGAAACCTCATTCATAAAAATCCATCCAGCCGTTGGGATGTTTCGAGGGTATAAAGAAATCCACATACACAGATACGCGTGAAACACATAACCCTTCTTTTCAGTCGGGTAAAAAGATAGTTGTTATAGTATATTCAGAATGTGTTGGAAAGTGCGCTATAATCTATGTTGTATGCATAAATTTTCATTTTTTTTAAATTTCTTCTATATTTAGAAGAAGATATTGGATTCATGAAAATTTTCGACTTCCGGTTTTCGCGGATTTACTCGTTTTAGGGGTCAGAGATTCCAAAAAACAAGTTTTTACAAAATGTCTGTGTGTGATCCTGTTTCTCTGTCTCTCTGTCTTTACGTGACACAAGTATTGAGGGCGCTCTATCTCAAGAACTAATGCACGGAATTGAATAAAAAATATATTTAGAGAGTCCCTGATATAGATTGGTGCTGATTAGTTTTAGGTGTAAATAGTCCAGAAGGGGGCGCTGCTATGCTGCATCTTGCAGGATTTCCGCAGTAGCTCTATCTCAAGCACTATGCACGGATTTTTATAAAACGTCAGATTCGGTTACTCCTTGATATGAGATGGTGCTGTTTACGCTTGGGTGCAAATCGCCCAAAAGATGGCGCTGCTACGCTGCATTTTACAGGATTTACACTATTTTCGCAGAAGCTCTATCTCAAAAACTAATGCAGACATTTTCATCAAACTTCGAATTCAGTTAGTCCTTTATATGAAATTATGCTGACGATGTGTTGGTGTAAATCGCCCATTAGGTGGCGCTGCTGTGCTGCATTTAGAACGATTTCCTCAATAGCTCTATCTCAAGAACTAATGCACGAATTTTCATCAAACTTCAGATTCAAGTATACCTTGATTAATATTACTGCTGATTATGTGTTGGTGCAAATCGTTCAACAGGTGGCGCTGCTAAGCTGCATTTCTCATGATTTGCGCAATAGCTCTATCTCAAGAACTAATGCACGAATTTTCTTCAAATTTTATATTCAGAAGACGTTGACATAAGTTGATAATGATTAGGTTCTGGTGTAAATCATCCTATATGTGGCGCTGCTATGCTGCATTTTGCTGGATTTTCAGGATTTCAGCGACAGTCATACCTCAAGAATAATGCACGAATTTCATCTTTTTAGAATCCTTATGATAAACATTATTGCCATTTAATTTAGGCAAAGTGATAACGAATTTTGAAGTATTGACATGTATGAGATAGAAGAAAGTATTGGGATTGGTACATCCGACTAGTTTTTCTTTGAATAGGGCTTTAACATTACTGCAGACGTATAAAAAAGATAGTTGTTATAGTATTCAGAATGTGTAGGAAAGTGCGTTATATCTATGCTGTATGCATAATTTTTCGTTCTTGTTGATTTTTTCTTTGAATAGGGTAGTAACATTACTGCAGATGGATAAACAAGTAATTAAATTTAAAAAATGAAGAAACCCGACTGAATAAAATCCAACTATAGGCGCAGATACGAGTGAAACACATAACCCTTCTTTTCAGTCGGGTAATAATAAAATCTAATCGTTTTATAGATTGTTTTATTCGATAGGTATCAAATCTATCTTCCAATATTACATCAGCTTTAATCGAGGTACCGTGGACGAGCGGTCTAAAGCGCTGGTTTAAGAAACCTGTCTCTTCGGAGGCGTGGGTTCGAATCCCACCGCTGCCAAAATGAAGATTTTGCTAATAATATTCTTTTTTTCCCGTAAAAGCCAATAAATTAAGCAGTTTCCACTTAAAGATTTCTTTTCGAGATATACGAAATATTTTGGCGATAATTAAAATTCATTTCAGAAGAATAATTTTATTCCGCGTTCAAAGTGGCTAAATGAGGAAATTTAATTTTTAAATTATCATTTATTAAAATATTCAGAATCATAGGTTATTTTCAAACCCGTGTTACAATAACAGAAGATTCTAATGGACATTTTTAAGGTAAAAAAAATACGTGTTCTCAAATTGTGCATGTATTAGTATAATCACGGGCTGAACAGATCTCGTGCTGCAGTTCCACGGCAAAAATTACTTATAAAAATACAGGTACGCCAGATAATTGTATAAATAAATGAGTTTTTTTTATGTTTAATTCTAATTTCTTGTAATAATATATTACATTTTAAAAATTAAAAATCTCGACAGCGTAAAAAGCGAAATATTTAATTATTTCTCATCAATATGAAACTATTTTTTATATTACTTATTTTTTTTTTATTTACTTGTATTGATGACTTTTAAGTTGTGCTTAATTATTAGTTAATATCTACAAACAATCTTTTGATGAGGCCTATAGATGTCTATTATGAAGGTTAAAGTTACAGTAAAGGTAGCGATCCAAAGTACACAACTTCCATGTTGTGTAATATTTAAACGGAGCTTCTGGCTACAAAATGGTCAATGAAACGTCGTCTTCATTTTGAAAGTCCTATCCAATGATATGCCACTCAATAGGGTGCGTAATTTTTTTTTTCGTCTCTACCACCATTTTGTATTTTACGGCCGCCATTTTGAATTTATAAAAAAAAACCTATCCTATAACCATCGGAAGATTAAGACGAATCGATAGAAACCTCATTCATAAAAATCCATCCAGCCGTTGGGATGTTTCGAGGGTATAAAGAAATCCACATACACAGATACGCGTGAAACACATAACCCTTCTTTTCAGTCGGGTAAAAAGATAGTTGTTATAGTATATTCAGAATGTGTTGGAAAGTGCGCTATAATCTATGTTGTATGCATAAATTTTCATTTTTTTTAAATTTCTTCTATATTTAGAAGAAGATATTGGATTCATGAAAATTTTCGACTTCCGGTTTTCGCGGATTTACTCGTTTTAGGGGTCAGAGATTCCAAAAAACAAGTTTTTACAAAATGTCTGTGTGTGATCCTGTTTCTCCGTCTGTCTGTCTTTACGTGACACAAGTATTGAGGGCGCTCTATCTCAAGAACTAATGCACGGAATTGAATAAAAAATATATTTAGAGAGTCCCTGATATAGATTGGTGCTGATTAGTTTTAGGTGTAAATAGTCCAGAAGGGGGCGCTGCTATGCTGCATCTTGCAGGATTTCCGCAGTAGCTCTATCTCAAGCACTACTGCACGGATTTTTATAAAACGTCAGATTCGGTTACTCCTTGATATGAGATGGTGCTGTTTACGCTTGGGTGCAAATCGCCCAAAAGATGGCGCTGCTACGCTGCATTTTACAGGATTTACACTATTTTCGCAGAAGCTCTATCTCAAAAACTAATGCAGACATTTTCATCAAACTTCGAATTCAGTTAGTCCTTTATATGAAATTATGCTGACGATGTGTTGGTGTAAATCGCCCATTAGGTGGCGCTGCTGTGCTGCATTTAGAACGATTTCCTCAATAGCTCTATCTCAAGAACTAATGCACGAATTTTCATCAAACTTCAGATTCAAGTATACCTTGATTAATATTACTGCTGATTATGTGTTGGTGCAAATCGTTCAACAGGTGGCGCTGCTAAGCTGCATTTCTCATGATTTGCGCAATAGCTCTATCTCAAGAACTAATGCACGAATTTTCTTCAAATTTTATATTCAGAAGACGTTGACATAAGTTGATAATGATTAGGTTCTGGTGTAAATCATCCTATATGTGGCGCTGCTATGCTGCATTTTGCTGGATTTTCAGGATTTCAGCGACAGTCATACCTCAAGAATAATGCACGAATTTCATCTTTTTAGAATCCTTATGATAAACATTATTGCCATTTAATTTAGGCAAAGTGATAACGAATTTTGAAGTATTGACATGTATGAGATAGAAGAAAGTATTGGGATTGGTACATCCGACTAGTTTTTCTTTGAATAGGGCTTTAACATTACTGCAGACGTATAAAAAAGATAGTTGTTATAGTATTCAGAATGTGTAGGAAAGTGCGCTATATCTATGCTGTATGCATAATTTTTCGTTCTTGTTGATTTTTTCTTTGAATAGGGTAGTAACATTACTGCAGATGGATAAACAAGTAATTAAATTTAAAAAATGAAGAAACCCGACTGAATAAAATCCAACTATAGGCGCAGATACGAGTGAAACACATAACCCTTCTTTTCAGTCGGGTAATAATAAAATCTAATCGTTTTATAGATTGTTTTATTCGATAGGTATCAAATCTATCTTCCAATATTACATCAGCTTTAATCGAGGTACCGTGGACGAGCGGTCTAAAGCGCTGGTTTAAGAAACCTGTCTCTTCGGAGGCGTGGGTTCGAATCCCACCGCTGCCAAAATGAAGATTTTGCTAATAATATTCTTTTTTTCCCGTAAAAGCCAATAAATTAAGCAGTTTCCACTTAAAGATTTCTTTTCGAGATATACGAAATATTTTGGCGATAATTAAAATTCATTTCAGAAGAATAATTTTATTCCGCGTTCAAAGTGGCTAAATGAGGAAATTTAATTTTTAAATTATCATTTATTAAAATATTCAGAATCATAGGTTATTTTCAAACCCGTGTTACAATAACAGAAGATTCTAATGGACATTTTTAAGGTAAAAAAAATACGTGTTCTCAAATTGTGCATGTATTAGTATAATCACGGGCTGAACAGATCTCGTGCTGCAGTTCCACGGCAAAAATTACTTATAAAAATACAGGTACGCCAGATAATTGTATAAATAAATGAGTTTTTTTTATGTTTAATTCTAATTTCTTGTAATAATATATTAAATTTTAAAAATTAAAAATCTCGACAGCGTAAAAAGCGAAATATTTAATTATTTCTCATCAATATGAAACTATTTTTTATATTACTTATTTTTTTTTTATTTTCTTGTATTGATGACTTTTAAGTTGTGCTTAATTATTAGTTAATATCTACAAACAATCTTTTGATGAGGCCTATAGATGTCTATTATGAAGGTTAAAGTTACAGTAAAGGTAGCGATCCAAAGTACACAACTTCCATGTTGTGTAATATTTAAACGGAGCTTCTGGCTACAAAATGGTCAATGAAACGTCGTCTTCATTTTGAAAGTCCTATCCAATGATATGCCACTCAATAGGGTGCGTAATTTTTTTTTTCGTCTCTACCACCATTTTGTATTTTACGGCCGCCATTTTGAATTTATAAAAAAAAACCTATCCTATAACCATCGGAAGATTAAGACGAATCGATAGAAACCTCATTCATAAAAATCCATCCAGCCGTTGGGATGTTTCGAGGGTATAAAGAAATCCACATACACAGATACGCGTGAAACACATAACCCTTCTTTTCAGTCGGGTAAAAAGATAGTTGTTATAGTATATTCAGAATGTGTTGGAAAGTGCGCTATAATCTATGTTGTATGCATAAATTTTCATTTTTTTTAAATTTCTTCTATATTTAGAAGAAGATATTGGATTCATGAAAATTTTCGACTTCCGGTTTTCGCGGATTTACTCGTTTTAGGGGTCAGAGATTCCAAAAAACAAGTTTTTACAAAATGTCTGTGTGTGATCCTGTTTCTCTGTCTGTCTGTCTTTACGTGACACAAGTATTGAGGGCGTTCTATCTCAAGAACTAATGCACGGAATTGAATAAAAAATATATTTAGAGAGTCCCTGATATAGATTGGTGCTGATTAGTTTTAGGTGTAAATAGTCCAGAAGGGGGCGCTGCTATGCTGCATCTTGCAGGATTTCCGCAGTAGCTCTATCTCAAGCACTACTGCACGGATTTTTATAAAACGTCAGATTCGGTTACTCCTTGATATGAGATGGTGCTGTTTACGCTTGGGTGCAAATCGCCCAAAAGATGGCGCTGCTACGCTGCATTTTACAGGATTTACACTATTTTCGCAGAAGCTCTATCTCAAAAACTAATGCAGACATTTTCATCAAACTTCGAATTCAGTTAGTCCTTTATATGAAATTATGCTGACGATGTGTTGGTGTAAATCGCCCATTAGGTGGCGCTGCTGTGCTGCATTTAGAACGATTTCCTCAATAGCTCTATCTCAAGAACTAATGCACGAATTTTCATCAAACTTCAGATTCAAGTATACCTTGATTAATATTACTGCTGATTATGTGTTGGTGCAAATCGTTCAACAGGTGGCGCTGCTAAGCTGCATTTCTCATGATTTGCGCAATAGCTCTATCTCAAGAACTAATGCACGAATTTTCTTCAAATTTTATATTCAGAAGACGTTGACATAAGTTGATAATGATTAGGTTCTGGTGTAAATCATCCTATATGTGGCGCTGCTATGCTGCATTTTGCTGGATTTTCAGGATTTCAGCGACAGTCATACCTCAAGAATAATGCACGAATTTCATCTTTTTAGAATCCTTATGATAAACATTATTGCCATTTAATTTAGGCAAAGTGATAACGAATTTTGAAGTATTGACATGTATGAGATAGAAGAAAGTATTGGGATTGGTACATCCGACTAGTTTTTCTTTGAATAGGGCTTTAACATTACTGCAGACGTATAAAAAAGATAGTTGTTATAGTATTCAGAATGTGTAGGAAAGTGCGCTATATCTATGCTGTATGCATAATTTTTCGTTCTTGTTGATTTTTTCTTTGAATAGGGTAGTAACATTACTGCAGATGGATAAACAAGTAATTAAATTTAAAAAATGAAGAAACCCGACTGAATAAAATCCAACTATAGGCGCAGATACGAGTGAAACACATAACCCTTCTTTTCAGTCGGGTAATAATAAAATCTAATCGTTTTATAGATTGTTTTATTCGATAGGTATCAAATCTATCTTCCAATATTACATCAGCTTTAATCGAGGTACCGTGGCAGAGCGGTCTAAAGCGCTGGTTTAAGAAACCTGTCTCTTCGGAGGCGTGGGTTCGAATCCCACCGCTGCCAAAATGAAGATTTCGCTAATAATTTTCTTTTTTTCCCGTAAAAGCCAATAAATTAAGCAGTTTCCACTTAAAGATTTCTAGTAGCCGAGATATTAGCGTTTTACTTTCAAGAGGAGTGGCGCCATTTCGCGGCAGCTACGGCCTTTCGTATGGGCTTTTTTTAATATCTCGGCTTCTAATAGTCCGATTCTTCAGCTTTTTGCACCGTTGTACTCTACTCTAATTCCTCTCTTAGAATTTTACAGTTCATCTCTTTGGCACAAGAGGGCGCTGTTCACGACTGCTCTTAATGGAGCTTAGGATTACTTTTAAGTCGAGTTGAGTTGGTTTATTTATTGTAATTCAATATTATTCAGTAAAATTTTACTTTTTTTATATTCTATTCGCCCTTCTCATTAGTTTCGTTTTCATTGAAAGAGGAGTGGCGCCATCTAGCGGAAATACGCCGTCTAGCGGGAACGACGCGAACTAAAAAAACGCTTAGAAGAAATAAAGGCACACACTGCGGTGAAAGAAGCTAAGGAATCGGACCAATAGAAGCCGAGATATTAGCGTTTTAATTAAAAGAGGGGTGGCGCCATCTCGCGGCAGCTACGACCTTTCGTTTGGGTTTTTTTAGAATATCTCGGTTTCTAATAGTCCGATTCCTTAGCTTTTTGCACCGTTGTACTCTACTCTAATTCCTTTCATAGAATTTTACAGTTCATCTCTTTAGCGCGAGAGGGCGCTGTTCACGACATCTCTTAATGGTGGGTCGCGGTACCTTTAAGTCGAGTTGAGTTGTTTTATTTAACGCAATTTAATATTAATTCGTAAAATTTAACCTATTTTATATTCTATTCGGCCTTCTAATTAGTTTCGTTTTCATTGAAAAAGAAGTGGCGCCATCTAGCGGAAATAAGCCCTCTAGCGGGAACGACGCGAACTAAAAAAACGTTTAGACGAGAGAAAGATACACACATCGGTGAAATAAGCTAAGGTATCGGACCAATAGAAGCCCAGATGTTAGCGGCAGGGAACGTGGAGTCGGTTGTTCACAAAGGGTTAAGCTAAGTCTCGCATGCAATTTTTTTCGAATATCTCGGCTTCTAATCGTCCGATTTCTTAGCTTTTTCCACCACTGCACCCCACTCAAAATCCTTTCTAAGAATTTTACTTAAAAAACATTCATAGAGAAGAAAGATACACATGTCGGTGAAAGAAGATAAGAAATCGGACCAATAGAAACCGAGATATTAGCGTTTTTAATTTCGTTTTTGTTAAAAAGGAGTGGCGCCATCTAACGGGAACGACACGAAATGAAATAGCTTTTAGAGGAGAAAAAGATACATACATCGGTGAAATAAGCTAAGGAATCGGACCAATGGAAGACGAGATATTAGCGTGTTTAGTTTCGTTTTCATGAAAAGCAGAGTGGCGCCATCTAGCGGAAACTAAAAAACGTTGAGAGGACAGAAAGACACACACGTCGCTGAAAGTAGCTCTTTAATCGGACCAATAGAAGCCGAGATATTAGCGTTTTAATTTCGTTTTCATTAAAAGAAGAGTGTCGCCATCTAGCGGGAAACACGCGAATTAAAAAACGTTTAGAGGAGAGAAAGATACTCACATCGGTGAAATATGGTAAGGAATCGGACCAATAAATGCCGAGATATTTGCGTTTTTATTTTCGTTTCCATTAATAGGGGAGTGGCGCCATGTAGCGGGAACTAAAAAACTTTGACAGGAAAGAAAGACACAAACGTCGGTGAAAGTAGCTAATTAATGGGACCAATGGAAGCCGAGATATTAGCGTTTTTAATTTCGTTTTGATTAAAATGGGAGTGGCGCCATCTATCGGAAACAAAAAATGTTGAGAGGAACAGAAGACACACACGTGGTGAAATTAGCTAATTAATCGGACCAATAGAAGCCAAGACATTAGCGTTTTTAGTTTCGTTTTCATTAAAAGAGGAGTGGCGTCATCTAGCGGCAGCTACCTCCTTTTGTGAGAACAACGCGAACCAAAAAACGTATAGCCGAAAGAAAAACATAAACGTCGGTGAAAGAAGCTAAGGAATCGGACCAAAAGAAGACCAGATATTAGCGACAGGTAACGTGGAGTCGGTTGTTCACAAAGGGTTAAGCTAAGTTTCCCATGCATTTTTTTCGAATATCTCGGCTTCTAATCGTCCGATTCCTTAGGTTTTTCCACCACTGCACTCCACTCAAATTCCTTTCTAAGAATTTTACTTAAAAAACATTCATAGAAAAGAAAGATACACATGTCGGTGAAAGAAGATAAGAAATTGGACCAATAGAAACCGAGATATTAGCGTTTTTAATTTCGTTTTTATTAAAAGTGGAGTGGCGATATCTAATGGGATCGACGCGAAATAAAACAACGTTTAGAGGAGAAAGAGATACACGCATCGGTGAAATAAGCTAAGGGATCGGAACAATGGAAGACGAGTTATTAGAGCGTGATTAGTTTCGTTTTCATGAAAAGCAGAGTGGCGCCATCTAGTGGAAACTAAAAAACGTTGAAAGGAAAGAAAGACACACACGTCGGTGAAAGTAGCTAATTAATCGGACCAATAGAAGCCGAAATATTAGCGTTTTTAGTTCCGTTTTCATTAAAAGATGAGTGGTGCCATCTAGCGGGAACGACGCAAACTAAAAAACGTTTAGAGGAGAGAAATACATACACTACGGTGAAAGAAGCTAAGGAATCGAACCAATAGAAGCCGATATATTAGCGTTTTAATTAAAAGAGGGGTGACGTCATCTCGCGGCAGCTACGGCCTTTCGTTTGGGTGTTTTTTAGAATATCTCGGTTTCTAATAGTCCGATTCCTTAGCTTTTTGCACCAATGTACTCTACTCTAATTCCTTTCTTAGAATTTTACAGTTCATCTCTTTAGCGCGAGAGGGCGCTGTTCACGACATCTCTTAATGGAGGGTAGCGGTACCTTTAAGTCGAGTTGAGTTGTTTTATTTAACGCAATTTAAATATTAACCCGTAAAATTTAACTTATTTTATATTCTATTCGAGCTTCTAATTAGTTTCGTTTTCATTGAAAAGGGTGTGGCGCCATCTAGCGGAAATACGCCCTCTATCGGGAACGACGCGAACTAAGAAAACGCTTAGAAGAAATAAAGACACACACTACGGTGAAAGAAGCTAAGGAATCGGACCTATAGAAGCCGAGATATTAGCGTTTTAATTTCGTTTTCATTAAAAGAGTGGTGGCGCCATCTCGCGGGAGCGACGGCCTTTCGTATGGGTTTTTTAAAATATCTCGGCTTCTAATTGTCCGATTCCTTAGCTTTTTGCACCGTTGTACTCTACTCTAATTCCTCTCTTAGAAATTTACAGTTCATCTCTTTAGCGCGTGAGGGCGCTGTTCTCGACAGCAGTTAATGGAGCGTAGCGGGTATTTTAAGTCGAGTTGAGTGTTTTTATTTGACGTAATTCAATATTATTCAGTAAAATTTAACTTATTTTATATTCCATTCGGCCTTCTCATTAGTTTCGTTCTCATTGAAACAGGAGTGGCGCCATCTAGCGGAAATACTCCCTCTAGCGGGAACGACGCGAACTAAAAAAACGTTTAGAGGGAAGAAATACATACACTACAGTGAACGAAGCTAAGGAATAGAACCAATAGTAGCCGAGATATTAGCGTTTTACTTTCAAGAGGATTGGCGCCATGTCGCGGCAGCTACGGCCTTTCGTATGGGCTTTTTTTAATATCTCGGCTTCTAATAGTCCGATTCTTTAGCTTTTTGCACCGTTGTACTCTACTCTAATTCCTCTCTTAGAATTTTACAGTTCATCTCTTTGGCGCAAGAGGGCGCTGTTCACGACTGCTCTTAATGGAGCTTAGCAGTACTTTTAAGTCGAGTTGAGTTGGTTTATTTATTGTAATTCAATATTATTCAGAAAAATTTTACTTTTTTTATATTCTATTCGCCCTTCTCATTAGTTTCGTTTTCATTGAAAGAGGAGGGGCGCCATCTAGCGGAAATACGACATCTAGCGGAAATACGCCGTCTAGCGGGAACGACGCGAACTAAAAAACGCTTAGAAGAAATAAAGACACACACTGCGGTGAAAGAAGCTAAGGAATCGGACCAATAGAAGCCGAGATATTAGCGTTTTAATTAAAAGAGGGGTTGCACCATCTCGCGGCAGCTACGACCTTTCGTTTGGGTTTTTTTAGAATTTCTCGGTTACTAATAGTCTGATTCCTTAGCTTTTTGCACTGTTGTACTCTACTCTAATTCCTTTCATTGAATTTTACAGTTCATCTCTTTAGCGCGAGAGGGCGCTGTTCACGACATCTCTTAATGGAGGGTCGCGGTACCTTTAAGTCGAGTTGAGTTGTTTTATTTAAGGCAATTTAATATTAATTCGTAAAATTTAACCTATTTTATATTCTATTCGGCCTTCTAATTAGTTTCGTTTTCATTGAAAAAGAAGAGGCGCCATCTATTGGAAATAAGCCCTCTAGCGGGAACGACGCGAACTAAAAAAACGTTTAGACGAGAGAAAGATACACACATCGGTGAAATAAGCTAAGGTATCGGACCAATAGAAGCCCAGATATTAGCGGCAGGGAACGTGGAGTCGGTTGTTCACAAAGGGTTAAGCTAAGTTTCGCATGCAATTTTTTTCGAATATCTCGGCTTCTAATCGTCCGATTTCTTAGCTTTTTCCACCGCTGCACTCCACTCAAAATCCTTTCTAAGAATTTTACTTAAAAAACATTCATAGAGAAGAAAGATACACATGTCGATGAAAGAAAATAAGAAATCGGACCAATAGAAACCGAGATATTATCGTTTTTAATTTCGTTTTTGATAAAAGAGGAGTGGCGCCATCTAACGGGAACGACACGAAATGAAATAGCTTTTAGAGGAGAAAAAGATACATACATCGGTGAAATAAGCTAAGGAATCGGACCAATGGAAGACGAGGTATTAGCGTGTTTAGTTTCGTTTTCATGAAAAGCAGAGTGGCGCCATCTAGCGGAAACTAAAAAACGTTGAGAGGACAGAAAGACACACACATCGGTGAAATATGCTAAGGAATCGGACCAATAGATGCCGAGATATTAGCGTTTTTATTTTCGTTTCCATTAAAAGGGGAGTGGCGCCATGTAGCGGGAACTAAAAAACTTTGAGAGGAAAGAAAGACACAAACGTCGGTGAAAGTAGCTAATTAATCGGACCAATGGAAGCCGAGATATTAGCGTTTTTAATTTCGTTTTCATTAAAATGGGAGTGGCGCCATCTATCGGAAACAAAAAATGTTGAGAGGAACAGAAGACACACACGTGGTGAAATTAGCTAATTAATCGGACCAATAGAGGCCAAGACATCAGCGTTTTTAGTTTCGTTTTCATTAAAAGAGGAGTGGCGTCATCTAGCGGTAGCTACCTCCTATTGTGAGAACAACGCGAACCAAAAAAAGTATAGCCGAAAGAAAAACATAAACGTCGGTGAAAGAAGCTAAGGAATCGGACCAATAGAAGCCCAGATATTAGCGACAGGCAACGTGGAGTCGGTTGTTCACAAAGAGTTAAGCTAAGTTTCGCATGCATTTTTTTCGAATATCTCGGCTTCTAATCGTCCGATTCCTTAGGTTTTTCCACCGCTGCACTCCACTCAAATTCCTTTCTAAGAATTTTACTTAAAAAACATTCATAGAAAAGAAAGATACACATGTCGGTGAAAGAAGGTAAGAAATTGGACCAATAGAAACCGAGATATTAGCGTTTTTAATTTCGTTTTTATTAAAAGTGGAGTGGCGCTAATGGGATCGACGCGAAATAAAACAACGTTTAGAGGAGAAAGAGATACACGCATCGGTGAAATAAGCTAAGGGATCGGACCAATGGAAGGCGAGATATTAGCGTCTTTAGTTTCGTTTTCATGAAAAGCAGAGTGGCGCCATCTAGTGGAAACTAAAAAACGTTGAAAGGAAAGAAAGACACACACGTCGGTGAAAGTAGCTAATTAATCGGACCAATAGAAGCCGAGATATTAGCGTTTTTAGTTCCGTTTTCATTAAAAGATGAGTGGCGCCATCTAGAGGGAACGACGCAAACTAAAAAACGTTTAGAGGAGAGAAATACATACACTACGGTGAAAGAAGCTAAGGAATCGAACCAATAGAAGCCGATATATTAGCGTTTTAATTAAAAGAGGGGTGACGTCATCTCGCGGCAGCTACGGCCTTTCGTTTGGGTGTTTTTTAGAATATCTCGGTTTCTAATAGTCCGATTCCTTAGCTTTTTGCACCGTTGTACTGTACTCTAATTCCTTTCTTAGAATTTTACAGTTCATCTCTTTAGCGCGAGAGGGCGCTGTTCACGACATCTCTTAATGGAGGGTAGCGGTACCTTTAAGTCGAGTTGAGTTGTTTTATTTAACGCAATTTAAATATTAACCCGTAAAATTTACCTTATTTTATATTCTATTCGAGCTTCTAATTAGTTTCGTTTTCATTGAAAAGGGTGTGGCGCCATCTAGCGGAAATACGCCCTCTATCGTGAACGACGCGAACTAAGAAAACGCTTAGAAGAAATAAAGACACACACTACGGTGAAAGAAGCTAAGGAATCGGACCAATAGAAGCCGAGATATTAGCGTTTTAATTTCTTTTTCATTAAAAGAGTGGTGGCGACATCTCGCGGGAGCTACGGCCTTTCGTATGGGTTTTTTTCAAATATCTCGGCTTCTAATAGTCGGATTCCTTAGCTTTATGCACCATTGTACTCTACTCTAATTCCTCTCTTAGAATTTTACAGTTCATCTCTTTAGCGCGAGAGGGCGCTGTTCTCGACAGCAGTTAAGTGAGCGTAGCGGTAATTTTAAGTCCAGTTGAGTTGTTTCATTTGACGTAATTCAATATTATTCAGTAAAATTTAACTTATTTTATATTCCATTCGGCCTGCTCATTAGTTTCGTTTTCTTTGAAACAGGAGTGGCGCCATCTAGCGGAAATACTCTCTCTGGCGGGAACGACGCGAACTAAAAAAACGTTTAGAGGAAAGAAATACATACACTACAGTGAACGAAGCTAAGGAATAGAACAAATAGTAGCCGAGATATTAGCGTTTTACTTTCAAGAGGAGTGGCGCCATTTCGCGGCAGCTACGGCCTTTCGTATGGGCTTTTTTTAATATCTCGGCTTCTAATAGTCCGATTCTTCAGCTTTTTGCACCGTTGTACTCTACTCTAATTCCTCTCTTAGAATTTTACAGTTCATCTCTTTGGCACAAGAGGGCGCTGTTCACGACTGCTCTTAATGGAGCTTAGGATTACTTTTAAGTCGAGTTGAGTTGGTTTATTTATTGTAATTCAATATTATTCAGTAAAATTTTACTTTTTTTATATTCTATTCGCCCTTCTCATTAGTTTCGTTTTCATTGAAAGAGGAGTGGCGCCATCTAGCGGAAATACGCCGTCTAGCGGGAACGACGCGAACTAAAAAAACGCTTAGAAGAAATAAAGGCACACACTGCGGTGAAAGAAGCTAAGGAATCGGACCAATAGAAGCCGAGATATTAGCGTTTTAATTAAAAGAGGGGTGGCGCCATCTCGCGGCAGCTACGACCTTTCGTTTGGGTTTTTTTAGAATATCTCGGTTTCTAATAGTCCGATTCCTTAGCTTTTTGCACCGTTGTACTCTACTCTAATTCCTTTCATAGAATTTTACAGTTCATCTCTTTAGCGCGAGAGGGCGCTGTTCACGACATCTCTTAATGGTGGGTCGCGGTACCTTTAAGTCGAGTTGAGTTGTTTTATTTAACGCAATTTAATATTAATTCGTAAAATTTAACCTATTTTATATTCTATTCGGCCTTCTAATTAGTTTCGTTTTCATTGAAAAAGAAGTGGCGCCATCTAGCGGAAATAAGCCCTCTAGCGGGAACGACGCGAACTAAAAAAACGTTTAGACGAGAGAAAGATACACACATCGGTGAAATAAGCTAAGGTATCGGACCAATAGAAGCCCAGATGTTAGCGGCAGGGAACGTGGAGTCGGTTGTTCACAAAGGGTTAAGCTAAGTCTCGCATGCAATTTTTTTCGAATATCTCGGCTTCTAATCGTCCGATTTCTTAGCTTTTTCCACCACTGCACCCCACTCAAAATCCTTTCTAAGAATTTTACTTAAAAACATTCATAGAGAAGAAAGATACACATGTCGGTGAAAGAAGATAAGAAATCGGACCAATAGAAACCGAGATATTAGCGTTTTTAATTTCGTTTTTGTTAAAAAGGAGTGGCGCCATCTAACGGGAACGACACGAAATGAAATAGCTTTTAGAGGAGAAAAAGATACATACATCGGTGAAATAAGCTAAGGAATCGGACCAATGGAAGACGAGATATTAGCGTGTTTAGTTTCGTTTTCATGAAAAGCAGGTGGCGCCATCTAGCGGAAACTAAAAAACGTTGAGAGGACAGAAAGACACACACGTCGCTGAAAGTAGCTCTTTAATCGGACCAATAGAAGCCGAGATATTAGCGTTTTAATTTCGTTTTCATTAAAAGAAGAGTGTCGCCATCTAGCGGGAAACACGCGAATTAAAAAACGTTTAGAGGAGAGAAAGATACTCACATCGGTGAAATATGGTAAGGAATCGGACCAATAAATGCCGAGATATTTGCGTTTTTATTTTCGTTTCCATTAAAAGGGGAGTGGCGCCATGTAGCGGGAACTAAAAAACTTTGACAGGAAAGAAAGACACAAACGTCGGTGAAAGTAGCTAATTAATGGGACCAATGGATGCCGAGATATTAGCGTTTTTAGTTTCGTTTTCATTAAAATGGGAGTGGCGCCATCTATCGGAAACAAAAAATGTTGAGAGGAACAGAAGACACACACGTGGTGAAATTAGCTAATTAATCGGACCAATAGAAGCCAAGACATTAGCGTTTTTAGTTTCGTTTTCATTAAAAGAGGAGTGGCGTCATCTAGCGGCAGCTACCTCCTTTTGTGAGAACAACGCGAACCAAAAAACGTATAGCCGAAAGAAAAACATAAACGTCGGTGAAAGAAGCTAAGGAATCGGACCAATAGAAGCCCAGATATTAGCGACAGGTAACGTGGAGTCGGTTGTTCACAAAGGGTTAAGCTAAGTTTCCCATGCATTTTTTTCGAATATCTCGGCTTCTAATCGTCCGATTCCTTAGGTTTTTCCACCGCTGCACTCCACTCAAATTCCTTTCTAAGAATTTTACCTAAAAAACATTCATAGAAAAGAAAGATACACATGTCGGTGAAAGAAGATAAGAAATTGGACCAATAGAAACCGAGATATTAGCGTTTTTAATTTCGTTTTTATTAAAAGTGGAGTGGCGATATCTAATGGGATCGACGCGAAATAAAACAACGTTTAGAGGAGAAAGAGATACACGCATCGGTGAAATAAGCTAAGGGATCGGAACAATGGAAGACGAGTTATTAGAGCGTGATTAGTTTCGTTTTCATGAAAAGCAGAGTGGCGCCATCTAGTGGAAACTAAAAAACGTTGAAAGGAAAGAAAGACACACACGTCGGTGAAAGTAGCTAATTAATCGGACCAATAGAAGCCGAAATATTAGCGTTTTTAGTTCCGTTTTCATTAAAAGATGAGTGGTGCCATCTAGCGGGAACGACGCAAACTAAAAAACGTTTAGAGGAGAGAAATACATACACTACGGTGAAAGAAGCTAAGGAATCGAACCAATAGAAGCCGATATATTAGCGTTTTAATTAAAAGAGGGGTGACGTCATCTCGCGGCAGCTACGGCCTTTCGTTTGGGTGTTTTTTAGAATATCTCGGTTTCTAATAGTCCGATTCCTTAGCTTTTTGCACCAATGTACTCTACTCTAATTCCTTTCTTAGAATTTTACAGTTCATCTCTTTAGCGCGAGAGGGCGCTGTTCACGACATCTCTTAATGGAGGGTAGCGGTACCTTTAAGTCGAGTTGAGTTGTTTTATTTAACGCAATTTAAATATTAACCCGTAAAATTTAACTTATTTTATATTCTATTCGAGCTTCTAATTAGTTTCGTTTTCATTGAAAAGGGTGTGGCGCCATCTAGCGGAAATACGCCCTCTATCGGGAACGACGCGAACTAAGAAAACGCTTAGAAGAAATAAAGACACACACTACGGTGAAAGAAGCTAAGGAATCGGACCTATAGAAGCCGAGATATTAGCGTTTTAATTTCGTTTTCATTAAAAGAGTGGTGGCGCCATCTCGCGGGAGCTACGGCCTTTCGTATGGGTTTTTTAAAATATCTCGGCTTCTAATTGTCCGATTCCTTAGCTTTTTGCACCGTTGTACTCTACTCTAATTCCTCTCTTAGAAATTTACAGTTCATCTCTTTAGCGCGTGAGGGCGCTGTTCTCGACAGCAGTTAATGGAGCGTAGCGGGTATTTTAAGTCGAGTTGAGTGTTTTTATTTGACGTAATTCAATATTATTCAGTAAAATTTAACTTATTTTATATTCCATTCGGCCTTCTCATTAGTTTCGTTTTCATTGAAACAGGAGTGGCGCCATCTAGCGGAAATACTCCCTCTAGCGGGAACGACGCGAACTAAAAAAACGTTTAGAGGAAAGAAATACATACACTACAGTGAACGAAGCTAAGGAATAGAACCAATAGTAGCCGAGATATTAGCGTTTTACTGTCAAGAGGATTGGCGCCATGTCGCGGCAGCTACGGCCTTTCGTATGGGCTTTTTTTAATATCTCGGCTTCTAATAGTCCGATTCTTTAGCTTTTTGCACCGTTGTATTCTACTCTAATTCCTCTCTTAGAATTTTACAGTTCATCTCTTTGGCGCAAGAGGGCGCTGTTCACGACTGCTCTTAATGGAGCTTAGCAGTACTTTTAAGTCGAGTTGAGTTGGTTTATTTATTGTAATTCAATATTATTCAGAAAAATTTTACTTTTTTTATATTCTATTCGCCCTTCTCATTAGTTTCGTTTTCATTGAAAGAGGAGGGGCGCCATCTAGCGAAAATACGACATCTAGCGGAAATACGCCGTCTAGCGGGAACGATGCGAACTAAAAAAACGCTTAGAAGAAATAAAGACTCACACTGCGGTGAAAGAAGCTAAGGAATCGGACCAATAGAAGCCGAGATATTAGCGTTTTAATTAAAAGAGGGGTGGCGCCATCTCGCGGCAGCTACGACCTTTCGTTTGGGTTTTTTTTAGAATTTCTCGGTTACTAATAGTCTGATTCCTTAGCTTTTTGCACCGTTGTACTCTACTCTAATTCCTTTCATTGAATTTTACAGTTCATCTCTTTAGCGCGAGAGGGCGCTGTTCACGACATCTCTTAATGGAGGGTCGCGGTAACTTTAAGTCGAGTTGAGTTGTTTTATTTAAGGCAATTTAATATTAATTCGTAAAATTTAACCTATTTTATATTCTATTCGGCCTTCTAATTAGTTTCGTTTTCATTGAAAAAGAAGAGGCGCCATCTATTGGAAATAAGCCCTCTAGCGGGAACGACGCGAACTAAAAAAACGTTTAGACGAGAGAAAGATACACACATCGGTGAAATAAGCTAAGGTATCGGACCAATAGAAGCCCAGATATTAGCGGCAGGGAACGTGGAGTCGGTTGTTCACAAAGGGTTAAGCTAAGTTTCGCATGCAATTTTTTTCGAGTATCTCGGCTTCTAATCGTCCGATTTCTTAGCTTTTTCCACCGCTGCACTCCACTCAAAATCCTTTCTAAGAATTTTACTTAAAAAACATTCATAGAGAAGAAAGATACACATGTCGGTGAAAGAAAATAAGAAATCGGACCAATAGAAACCGAGATATTAGCGTTTTTAATTTCGTTTTTGATAAAAGAGGAGTGGCGCCATCTAACGGGAACGACACGAAATGAAATAGCTTTTAGAGGAGAAAAAGATACATACATCGGTGAAATAAGCTAAGGAATCGGACCAATGGAAGACGAGGTATTAGCGTGTTTAGTTTCGTTTTCATGAAAATCAGAGTGGCGCCATCTAGCGGAAACTAAAAAACGTTGAGAGGACAGAAAGACACACACATCGCTGAAAGTAGCTCTTTAATCGGACCTATAGAAGCCGAGATATTAGCGTTTTAATTTCGTTTTCATTAAAAGAAGAGTGCGCCATCTAGCGGGAAACACGCGAATTAAAAAACGTTTAGAGGAGAGAAAGATACACACATCGGTGAAATATGCTAAGGAATCGGACCAATAGATGCCGAGATATTAGCGTTTTTATTTTCGTTTCCATTAAAAGGGGAGTGGCGCCATGTAGCGGGAACTAAAAAACTTTGAGAGGAAGGAAAGACACAAACGTCGGTGAAAGTAGCTAATTAATCGGACCAATGGAAGCCGAGATATTAGCGTTTTTAATTTCGTTTTCATTAAAATGGGAGTGGCGCCATCTATCGGAAACAAAAAATGTTGAGAGGAACAGAAGACACACACGTGGTGAAATTAGCTAATTAATCGGACCAATAGAGGCCAAGACATAAGCGTTTTTAGTTTCGTTTTCATTAAAAGAGGAGTGGCGTCATCTAGCGGTAGCTACCTCCTTTTGTGAGAACAACGCGAACCAAAAAACGTATAGCCGAAAGAAAAACATAAACGTCGGTGAAAGAAGCTAAGGAATCGGACCAATAGAAGCCCAGATATTAGCGACAGGCAACGTGGAGTCGGTTGTTCACAAAGAGTTAAGCTAAGTTTCGCATGCATTTTTTTCGAATATCTCGGCTTCTAATCGTCCGATTCCTTAGCTTTTTCCACCTCTGCACTCCACTCAAATTCCTTTCTAAGAATTTTACTAAAAAACATTCATAGAAAAGAAAGATACACATGTCGGTGAAAGAAGATAAGAAATTGGACCAATAGAAACCGAGATATTAGCGTTTTTAATTTCGTTTTTATTAAAAGTGGAGTGGCGCTAATGGGATCGACGCGAAATAAAACAACGTTTAGAGGAGAAAGAGATACACGCATCGGTGAAATAAGCTAAGGGATCGGACCAATGGAAGGCGAGATATTAGCGTCTTTAGTTTCGTTTTCATGAAAAGCAGAGTGGCGCCATCTAGTGGAAACTAAAAAACGTTGAAAGGAAAGAAAGACACACACGTCGGTGATAGTAGCTAATTAATCGGACCAATAGAAGCCGAGATATTAGCGTTTTTAGTTCCGTTTTCATTAAAAGATGAGTGGCGCCATCTAGAGGGAACGACGCAAACTAAAAAACGTTTAGAGGAGAGAAATACATACACTACGGTGAAAGAAGCTAAGGAATCGAACCAATAGAAGCCGATATATTAGCGTTTTAATTAAAAGAGGGGTGACGTCATCTCGCGGCAGCTACGGCCTTTCGTTTGGGTGTTTTTTAGAATATCTCGGTTTCTAATAGTCCGATTCCTTAGCTTTTTGCACCGTTGTACTGTACTCTAATTCCTTTCTTAGAATTTTACAGTTCATCTCTTTAGCGCGAGAGGGCGCTGTTCACGACATCTCTTAATGGAGGGTAGCGGTACCTTTAAGTCGAGTTGAGTTGTTTTATTTAACGCAATTTAAATATTAACCCGTAAAATTTACCTTATTTTATATTCTATTCGAGCTTCTAATTAGTTTCGTTTTCATTGAAAAGGGTGTGGCGCCATCTAGCGGAAATACGCCCTCTATCGTGAACGACGCGAACTAAGAAAACGCTTAGAAGAAATAAAGACACACACTACGGTGAAAGAAGCTAAGGAATCGGACCAATAGAAGCCGAGATATTAGCGTTTTAATTTCTTTTTCATTAAAAGAGTGGTGGCGACATCTCGCGGGAGCTACGGCCTTTCGTATGGGTTTTTTTCAAATATCTCGGCTTCTAATAGTCGGATTCCTTAGCTTTATGCACCATTGTACTCTACTCTAATTCCTCTCTTAGAATTTTACAGTTCATCTCTTTAGCGCGAGAGGGCGCTGTTCTCGACAGCAGTTAAGTGAGCGTAGCGGTAATTTTAAGTCCAGTTGAGTTGTTTCATTTGACGTAATTCAATATTATTCAGTAAAATTTAACTTATTTTATATTCCATTCGGCCTGCTCATTAGTTTCGTTTTCTTTGAAACAGGAGTGGCGCCATCTAGCGGAAATACTCTCTCTGGCGGGAACGACGCGAACTAAAAAAACGTTTAGAGGAAAGAAATACATACACTACAGTGAACGAAGCTAAGGAATAGAACAAATAGTAGCCGAGATATTAGCGTTTTACTTTCAAGAGGAGTGGCGCCATTTCGCGGCAGCTACGGCCTTTCGTATGGGCTTTTTTTAATATCTCGGCTTCTAATAGTCCGATTCTTCAGCTTTTTGCACCGTTGTACTCTACTCTAATTCCTCTCTTAGAATTTTACAGTTCATCTCTTTGGCACAAGATGGCGCTGTTCACGACTGCTCTTAATGGAGCTTAGGATTACTTTTAAGTCGAGTTGAGTTGGTTTATTTATTGTAATTCAATATTATTCAGTAAAATTTTACTTTTTTTATATTCTATTCGCCCTTCTCATTAGTTTCGTTTTCATTGAAAGAGGAGTGGCGCCATCTAGCGGAAATACGCCGTCTAGCGGGAACGACGCGAACTAAAAAAACGCTTAGAAGAAATAAAGGCACACACTGCGGTGAAAGAAGCTAAGGAATCGGACCAATAGAAGCCGAGATATTAGCGTTTTAATTAAAAGAGGGGTGGCGCCATCTCGCGGCAGCTACGACCTTTCGTTTGGGTTTTTTTAGAATATCTCGGTTTCTAATAGTCCGATTCCTTAGCTTTTTGCACCGTTGTACTCTACTCTAATTCCTTTCATAGAATTTTACAGTTCATCTCTTTAGCGCGAGAGGGCGCTGTTCACGACATCTCTTAATGGTGGGTCGCGGTACCTTTAAGTCGAGTTGAGTTGTTTTATTTAACGCAATTTAATATTAATTCGTAAAATTTAACCTATTTTATATTCTATTCGGCCTTCTAATTAGTTTCGTTTTCATTGAAAAAGAAGTGGCGCCATCTAGCGGAAATAAGCCCTCTAGCGGGAACGACGCGAACTAAAAAAACGTTTAGACGAGAGAAAGATACACACATCGGTGAAATAAGCTAAGGTATCGGACCAATAGAAGCCCAGATGTTAGCGGCAGGGAACGTGGAGTCGGTTGTTCACAAAGGGTTAAGCTAAGTCTCGCATGCAATTTTTTTCGAAATTCTCGGCTTCTAATCGTCCGATTTCTTAGCTTTTTCCACCACTGCACCCCACTCAAAATCCTTTCTAAGAATTTTACTTAAAAACATTCATAGAGAAGAAAGATACACATGTCGGTGAAAGAAGATAAGAAATCGGACCAATAGAAACCGAGATATTAGCGTTTTTAATTTCGTTTTTGTTAAAAAGGAGTGGCGCCATCTAACGGGAACGACACGAAATGAAATAGCTTTTAGAGGAGAAAAAGATACATACATCGGTGAAATAAGCTAAGGAATCGGACCAATGGAAGACGAGATATTAGCGTGTTTAGTTTCGTTTTCATGAAAAGCAGGTGGCGCCATCTAGCGGAAACTAAAAAACGTTGAGAGGACAGAAAGACACACACGTCGCTGAAAGTAGCTCTTTAATCGGACCAATAGAAGCCGAGATATTAGCGTTTTAATTTCGTTTTCATTAAAAGAAGAGTGTCGCCATCTAGCGGGAAACACGCGAATTAAAAAACGTTTAGAGGAGAGAAAGATACTCACATCGGTGAAATATGGTAAGGAATCGGACCAATAAATGCCGAGATATTTGCGTTTTTATTTTCGTTTCCATTAAAAGGGGAGTGGCGCCATGTAGCGGGAACTAAAAAACTTTGACAGGAAAGAAAGACACAAACGTCGGTGAAAGTAGCTAATTAATGGGACCAATGGATGCCGAGATATTAGCGTTTTTAGTTTCGTTTTCATTAAAATGGGAGTGGCGCCATCTATCGGAAACAAAAAATGTTGAGAGGAACAGAAGACACACACGTGGTGAAATTAGCTAATTAATCGGACCAATAGAAGCCAAGACATTAGCGTTTTTAGTTTCGTTTTCATTAAAAGAGGAGTGGCGTCATCTAGCGGCAGCTACCTCCTTTTGTGAGAACAACGCGAACCAAAAAACGTATAGCCGAAAGAAAAACATAAACGTCGGTGAAAGAAGCTAAGGAATCGGACCAATAGAAGCCCAGATATTAGCGACAGGTAACGTGGAGTCGGTTGTTCACAAAGGGTTAAGCTAAGTTTCCCATGCATTTTTTTCGAATATCTCGGCTTCTAATCGTCCGATTCCTTAGGTTTTTCCACCGCTGCACTCCACTCAAATTCCTTTCTAAGAATTTTACCTAAAAAACATTCATAGAAAAGAAAGATACACATGTCGGTGAAAGAAGATAAGAAATTGGACCAATAGAAACCGAGATATTAGCGTTTTTAATTTCTTTTTTATTAAAAGTGGAGTGGCGATATCTAATGGGATCGACGCGAAATAAAACAACGTTTAGAGGAGAAAGAGATACACGCATCGGTGAAATAAGCTAAGGGATCGGAACAATGGAAGACGAGTTATTAGAGCGTGATTAGTTTCGTTTTCATGAAAAGCAGAGTGGCGCCATCTAGTGGAAACTAAAAAACGTTGAAAGGAAAGAAAGACACACACGTCGGTGAAAGTAGCTAATTAATCGGACCAATAGAAGCCGAAATATTAGCGTTTTTAGTTCCGTTTTCATTAAAAGATGAGTGGTGCCATCTAGCGGGAACGACGCAAACTAAAAAACGTTTAGAGGAGAGAAATACATACACTACGGTGAAAGAAGCTAAGGAATCGAACCAATAGAAGCCGATATATTAGCGTTTTAATTAAAAGAGGGGTGACGTCATCTCGCGGCAGCTACGGCCTTTCGTTTGGGTGTTTTTTAGAATATCTCGGTTTCTAATAGTCCGATTCCTTAGCTTTTTGCACCAATGTACTCTACTCTAATTCCTTTCTTAGAATTTTACAGTTCATCTCTTTAGCGCGAGAGGGCGCTGTTCACGACATCTCTTAATGGAGGGTAGCGGTACCTTTAAGTCGAGTTGAGTTGTTTTATTTAACGCAATTTAAATATTAACCCGTAAAATTTAACTTATTTTATATTCTATTCGAGCTTCTAATTAGTTTCGTTTTCATTGAAAAGGGTGTGGCGCCATCTAGCGGAAATACGCCCTCTATCGGGAACGACGCGAACTAAGAAAACGCTTAGAAGAAATAAAGACACACACTACGGTGAAAGAAGCTAAGGAATCGGACCTATAGAAGCCGAGATATTAGCGTTTTAATTTCGTTTTCATTAAAAGAGTGGTGGCGCCATCTCGCGGGAGCTACGGCCTTTCGTATGGGTTTTTTAAAATATCTCGGCTTCTAATTGTCCGATTCCTTAGCGTTTTGCACCGTTGTACTCTACTCTAATTCCTCTCTTAGAAATTTACAGTTCATCTCTTTAGCGCGTGAGGGCGCTGTTCTCGACAGCAGTTAATGGAGCGTAGCGGGTATTTTAAGTCGAGTTGAGTGTTTTTATTTGACGTAATTCAATATTATTCAGTAAAATTTAACTTATTTTATATTCCATTCGGCCTTCTCATTAGTTTCGTTTTCATTGAAACAGGAGTGGCGCCATCTAGCGGAAATACTCCCTCTAGCGGGAACGACGCGAACTAAAAAAACGTTTAGAGGAAAGAAATACATACACTACAGTGAACGAAGCTAAGGAATAGAACCAATAGTAGCCGAGATATTAGCGTTTTACTGTCAAGAGGATTGGCGCCATGTCGCGGCAGCTACGGCCTTTCGTATGGGCTTTTTTTAATATCTCGGCTTCTAATAGTCCGATTCTTTAGCTTTTTGCACCGTTGTATTCTACTCTAATTCCTCTCTTAGAATTTTACAGTTCATCCCTTTGGCGCAAGAGGGCGCTGTTCACGACTGCTCTTAATGGAGCTTAGCAGTACTTTTAAGTCGAGTTGAGTTGGTTTATTTATTGTAATTCAATATTATTCAGAAAAATTTTACTTTTTTTATATTCTATTCGCCCTTCTCATTAGTTTCGTTTTCATTGAAAGAGGAGGGGCGCCATCTAGCGGAAATACGACATCTAGCGGAAATACGCCGTCTAGCGGGAACGATGCGAACTAAAAAACGCTTAGAAGAAATAAAGACACACACTGCGGTGAAAGAAGCTAAGGAATCGGACCAATAGAAGCCGAGATATTAGCGTTTTAATTAAAAGAGGGGTGGCGCCATCTCGCGGCAGCTACGACCTTTCGTTTGGGTTTTTTTTAGAATTTCTCGGTTACTAATAGTCTGATTCCTTAGCTTTTTGCACCGTTGTACTCTACTCTAATTCCTTTCATTGAATTTTACAGTTCATCTCTTTAGCGCGAGAGGGCGCTGTTCACGACATCTCTTAATGGAGGGTCGCGGTACCTTTAAGTCGAGTTGAGTTGTTTTATTTAAGGCAATTTAATATTAATTCGTAAAATTTAACCTATTTTATATTCTATTCGGCCTTCTAATTAGTTTCGTTTTCATTGAAAAAGAAGAGGCGCCATCTATTGGAAATAAGCCCTCTAGCGGGAACGACGCGAACTAAAAAAACGTTTAGACGAGAGAAAGATACACACATCGGTGAAATAAGCTAAGGTATCGGACCAATAGAAGCCCAGATATTAGCGGCAGGGAACGTGGAGTCGGTTGTTCACAAAGGGTTAAGCTAAGTTTCGCATGCAATTTTTTTCGAGTATCTCGGCTTCTAATCGTCCGATTTCTTAGCTTTTTCCACCGCTGCACTCCACTCAAAATCCTTTCTAAGAATTTTACTTAAAAAACATTCATAGAGAAGAAAGATACACATGTCGGTGAAAGAAAATAAGAAATCGGACCAATAGAAACCGAGATATTAGCGTTTTTAATTTCGTTTTTGATAAAAGAGGAGTGGCGCCATCTAACGGGAACGACACGAAATGAAATAGCTTTTAGAGGAGAAAAAGATACATACATCGGTGAAATAAGCTAAGGAATCGGACCAATGGAAGACGAGGTATTAGCGTGTTTAGTTTCGTTTTCATGAAAAGCAGAGTGGCGCCATCTAGCGGAAACTAAAAAACGTTGAGAGGACAGAAAGACACACACATCGCTGAAAGTAGCTCTTTAATCGGACCTATAGAAGCCGAGATATTAGCGTTTTAATTTCGTTTTCATTAAAAGAAGAGTGCGCCATCTAGCGGGAAACACGCGAATTAAAAAACGTTTAGAGGAGAGAAAGATACACACATCGGTGAAATATGCTAAGGAATCGGACCAATAGATGCCGAGATATTAGCGTTTTTATTTTCGTTTCCATTAAAAGGGGAGTGGCGCCATGTAGCGGGAACTAAAAAACTTTGAGAGGAAGGAAAGACACAAACGTCGGTGAAAGTAGCTAATTAATCGGACCAATGGAAGCCGAGATATTAGCGTTTTTAATTTCGTTTTCATTAAAATGGGAGTGTCGCCATCTATCGGAAACAAAAAATGTTGAGAGGAACAGAAGACACACACGTGGTGAAATTAGCTAATTAATCGGACCAATAGAGGCCAAGACATCAGCGTTTTTAGTTTCGTTTTCATTAAAAGAGGAGTGGCGTCATCTAGCGGTAGCTACCTCCTTTTGTGAGAACAACGCGAACCAAAAAACGTATAGCCGAAAGAAAAACATAAACGTCGGTGAAAGAAGCTAAGGAATCGGACCAATAGAAGCCCAGATATTAGCGACAGGCAACGTGGAGTCGGTTGTTCACAAAGGGTTAAGCTAAGTTTCGCATGCATTTTTTTCGAATATCTCGGCTTCTAATCGTCCGATTCCTTAGCTTTTTCCACCGCTGCACTCCACTCAAATTCCTTTCTAAGAATTTTACTTAAAAAACATTCATAGAAAAGAAAGATACACATGTCGGTGAAAGAAGATAAGAAATTGGACCAATAGAAACCGAGATATTAGCGTTTTTAATTTCGTTTTTATTAAAAGTGGAGTGGCGCTATCTAACGGGAACGACGCGAAATAAAACAACGTTTAGAAGAGAAAGAGATACACGCATCGGTGAAATAAGCTAAGGAATCGGACCAATGGAAGACGAGATATTAGCTTGTTTAGTTTCGTTTTCATGAAAAGCAGAGTGGCGCCATCTAGCGGAATTTAAAAAACGTTGAGAGGAAAGAAAGACACACACGTCGGTGAAAGTAGCTAATTAATCGGACCAATAGAAGCCGAGATATTAGCGTTTCTAATTTCGTTTTCATTAAAAGAGGAGTGGCGCCGTCTATCGGGAACGACGCAAACTAAAAAACGTTTAGAGGAGAGAAATACATACACTACGGTGAAAGAAGCTAAGGAATCGGACCAATAGAAGCCGAGATATTAGCGTTTTAATTAAAAGAGGGGTGGCGCCATCTCGCGGCAGCTACGGCCTTTCGTTTGGGTGTTTTTTAGAATATCTCGGTTTCTAATAGTCCGATTCCTTAGCTTTTTGCACCGTTGTACTCTACTCTAATTCCTTTCTTAGAATTTTACAGTTCATCTCTTTAGCGCGAGAGGGCGCTGTTCACGACATATCTTAATGGAGGGTAGCGGTACCTTTATGTCGAGTTGAGTTGTTTTATTTAACGCAATTTAAATATTAACCCGTAAAATTTAACTTATTTTATATTCCATTCGGCCTTCTCATTAGTTTCGTTTTCATTGAAACAGGAGTGGCGCCATCTAGCGGAAATACTCCCTCTAGCGGGAACGACGCGAACTAAAAAAACGTTTAGAGGAAAGAAATACATACACTACAGTGAACGAAGCTAAGGAATAGAACCAATAGTAGCCGAGATATTAGCGTTTTACTTTCAAGAGGATTGGCGCCATGTCGCGGCAGCTTCGGCCTTTCGTATGGCCTTTTTTTAATATCTCGGCTTCTAATAGTCCGATTCTTTAGCTTTTTGCACCGTTGTACTCTACTCTAATTCCTCTCTTAGAATTTTACAGTTCAACTCTTTGGCGCAAGAGGGCGCTGTTCACGACTGCTCTTAATGGAGCTTAGCAGTACTTTTAAGTCGAGTTGAGTTGGTTTATTTATTGTAATTCAATATTATTCAGAAAAATTTTACTTTTTTTATATTCTATTCGCCCTTCTCATTAGTTTCGTTTTCATTGAAAGAGGAGGGGCGCCATCTAGCGGAAATACGACATCTAGCGGAAATACGCCGTCTAGCGGGAACGACGCGAACTAAAAAAACGCTTAGAAGAAATAAAGACACACACTGCGGTGAAAGAAGCTAAGGAATCGGACCAATAGAAGCCGAGATATTAGCGTTTTAATTAAAAGAGGGGTGGCGCCATCTCGCGGCAGCTACGACCTTTCGTTTGGGTTTCTTTAGAATTTCTCGGTTACTAATAGTCTGATTCCTTAGCTTATTGCACCGTTGTACTCTACTCTAATTCCTTTCATTGAATTTTACAGTTCATCTCTTTAGCGCGAGAGGGCGCTGTTCACGACATCTCTTAATGGAGGGTCGCGGTACCTTTAAGTCGAGTTGAGTTGTTTTATTTAAGGCAATTTAATATTAATTCGTAAAATTTAACCTATTTTATATTCTATTCGGCCTTCTAATTAGTTTCGTTTTCATTGAAAAAGAAGAGGCGCCATCTATTGGAAATAAGCCATCTAGCGGGAACGACGCGAACTAAAAAAACGTTTAGACGAGAGAAAGATACACACATGCAGTATAGCAGCGCCACTTATAGGGTGATTTACACCAGAACCTAATCATCTTCTACTTATGTCAACATCTAACTGATTATGAAGTTTGGGGAAAATTCGTGCATTAGTTCTTGAGATAGAGCTATTGCGAAAATTATGACAAATGCAGCATAGCAGCGCCACCTGTTGAACGATTTGCACCAACACATAATCAGCAGCAACATTAATCAAGGTATACTAGAATCTGAGTTTGATGAAAATTCGTGCATGAGTTCTTGGGATAGATCTATTGAGGAAATCGTGCTAAATGCAGCACAACAGCGCCACCTATTGTGCGACTTACAACACATAGTCAGAATCATTTCATATCAAGGACTAACTGAATCTGAAGTTTGATGAAAATGTGTGCATTAGTTCATGAGACAGAGCTACTGCGGAATCGTGTAAATCCTGTAAAATGCAGCCTACAGCGGCACCTGTTAGGCGATTTACATCAAAACGTAAACAGCACTAACTGATATCAAGAACTAACTGAATCTGAAGTTTCATAAAAATCCGTGTTCTTGAGATAGAACTATTAATAAATTGAAATCCTACAAAATGCAGCATAGCAGCGCCACCTGTTGGGCGATTTATACCAAAAACTAATCAGCACCAATTTATATCAGGGACTACCTGAATATAAATTTCTATTAAATTCCGTTCATGAGTTCTTGAGATAGAGCGCCCACAAAATTTGTGTCACACACAGACAGACATTTTGTAAAAACATGTTTTTTGGAATTTCTGACCTCTAAAACGTGTAAACCCGTCGAAAACCGGAAGTCGAACATTTTCACGAATCCAATACTTTCTTCTTGTTAAGATAGAAGAAAGTAAAATAAGATTTGAATATTTATTTTGAATAGGTATGAAGTTTGTCGCAGGTTTATCACTATAAAACATAATTCAAATGTCAGAAAAATGTAATACATTTTGTATAATTGAATTAAGGATGTTTTTTAAATATTTGCTCCTTATAACTGAAATATTCGGTGCCTTTACTACTTCGGCGACTGTGAGCGCCGCACACTTTACACACTGGGTCGGCTAGCCCCTCCCACACCCGTTATGTTTCTACAAAAAGAGATCATATCTCCTTAAAAAATTTTAACAAACAAATACTAAATAATTATTCTTCAATTTCAAAAACATGGCACAAGATGACAGCACCAAACAATTCAACCACAGAAGCATATTTTCAAGACTACAACCAGGGGCCTCGCTAGGGGGGGGGAGCCCCCCCCCCCCCAAACGTTTGCGAATGCTGTTTCACTTGGCAAATTTACAAACTTAGTTGGCAAATTTATTTAAAGTTTTAATAAAAACTATAATAAACTTTCTATTTTAGATAGACTTGGCAAATGTTACAAATCTAATTGGGAATATTATTAAACTTTTCACAAATAAGAACTATATTGCATTTTTTAATTGTGGTAACTTGGCTAAATTATAAAATTAGTTGGCAAATGCTGAAATTTGACTTGGCAATTTAAGGTCATCTCCCCCCCGAAGAAAATGTCTTAGGGATGGCCCTGACTACAACGCCTAATTCATTCCTCAGTTGTAGTCCCATTTCAGTTTCTAAATCAGCATCAGTTATATGCAAAATTTGTCACTTTAAAAAAAAAATTCCATCAATTAAAAAAAAAATAGTGATGAAATCAGTATCTCATTTCATACAAAGGAGAAAACTTCCCAGAAAAATTCCTAACGCTGTGATAAAAAAAAAAAAATGTTTGGTGCTGCCATCTAAAGATTTATTTTGAAGTTAATTATTTTTTTCTGTACTTTTCTAGTTTTCGTCGACTACCTTCTGTAAAAATTAATTATCGCCAGACAATGGAATTTAACCCCAAAATGGTATAAGCAAGAATCCTTTAATAGTGTTAAACGTACTCTACTCTAATTCCTTTCTTAGAATTTTACAGTTCATCTCTTTAGCGCGAGAGGGCGCTGTTCACGACATCTCTTAATGGAGGGTAGCGGTACCTTTAAGTCGAGTTGAGTTGTTTTATTTAACGCAATTTAAATATTAACCCGTAAAATTTAACTTATTTTATATTCTATTCGAGCTTCTAATTAGTTTCGTTTTCATTGAAAAGGGTGTGGCGCCATCTAGCGGAAATACGCCCTCTATCGGGAACGACGCGAACTAAGAAAACGCTTAGAAGAAATAAAGACACACACTACGGTGAAAGAAGCTAAGGAATCGGACCTATAGAAGCCGAGATATTAGCGTTTTAATTTCGTTTTCATTAAAAGAGTGGTGGCGCCATCTCGCGGGAGCGACGGCCTTTCGTATGGGTTTTTTAAAATATCTCGGCTTCTAATTGTCCGATTCCTTAGCTTTTTGCACCGTTGTACTCTACTCTAATTCCTCTCTTAGAAATTTACAGTTCATCTCTTTAGCGCGTGAGGGCGCTGTTCTCGACAGCAGTTAATGGAGCGTAGCGGGTATTTTAAGTCGAGTTGAGTGTTTTTATTTGACGTAATTCAATATTATTCAGTAAAATTTAACTTATTTTATATTCCATTCGGCCTTCTCATTAGTTTCGTTCTCATTGAAACAGGAGTGGCGCCATCTAGCGGAAATACTCCCTCTAGCGGGAACGACGCGAACTAAAAAAACGTTTAGAGGGAAGAAATACATACACTACAGTGAACGAAGCTAAGGAATAGAACCAATAGTAGCCGAGATATTAGCGTTTTACTTTCAAGAGGATTGGCGCCATGTCGCGGCAGCTACGGCCTTTCGTATGGGCTTTTTTTAATATCTCGGCTTCTAATAGTCCGATTCTTTAGCTTTTTGCACCGTTGTACTCTACTCTAATTCCTCTCTTAGAATTTTACAGTTCATCTCTTTGGCGCAAGAGGGCGCTGTTCACGACTGCTCTTAATGGAGCTTAGCAGTACTTTTAAGTCGAGTTGAGTTGGTTTATTTATTGTAATTCAATATTATTCAGAAAAATTTTACTTTTTTTATATTCTATTCGCCCTTCTCATTAGTTTCGTTTTCATTGAAAGAGGAGGGGCGCCATCTAGCGGAAATACGACATCTAGCGGAAATACGCCGTCTAGCGGGAACGACGCGAACTAAAAAACGCTTAGAAGAAATAAAGACACACACTGCGGTGAAAGAAGCTAAGGAATCGGACCAATAGAAGCCGAGATATTAGCGTTTTAATTAAAAGAGGGGTTGCACCATCTCGCGGCAGCTACGACCTTTCGTTTGGGTTTTTTTAGAATTTCTCGGTTACTAATAGTCTGATTCCTTAGCTTTTTGCACTGTTGTACTCTACTCTAATTCCTTTCATTGAATTTTACAGTTCATCTCTTTAGCGCGAGAGGGCGCTGTTCACGACATCTCTTAATGGAGGGTCGCGGTACCTTTAAGTCGAGTTGAGTTGTTTTATTTAAGGCAATTTAATATTAATTCGTAAAATTTAACCTATTTTATATTCTATTCGGCCTTCTAATTAGTTTCGTTTTCATTGAAAAAGAAGAGGCGCCATCTATTGGAAATAAGCCCTCTAGCGGGAACGACGCGAACTAAAAAAACGTTTAGACGAGAGAAAGATACACACATCGGTGAAATAAGCTAAGGTATCGGACCAATAGAAGCCCAGATATTAGCGGCAGGGAACGTGGAGTCGGTTGTTCACAAAGGGTTAAGCTAAGTTTCGCATGCAATTTTTTTCGAATATCTCGGCTTCTAATCGTCCGATTTCTTAGCTTTTTCCACCGCTGCACTCCACTCAAAATCCTTTCTAAGAATTTTACTTAAAAAACATTCATAGAGAAGAAAGATACACATGTCGATGAAAGAAAATAAGAAATCGGACCAATAGAAACCGAGATATTATCGTTTTTAATTTCGTTTTTGATAAAAGAGGAGTGGCGCCATCTAACGGGAACGACACGAAATGAAATAGCTTTTAGAGGAGAAAAAGATACATACATCGGTGAAATAAGCTAAGGAATCGGACCAATGGAAGACGAGGTATTAGCGTGTTTAGTTTCGTTTTCATGAAAAGCAGAGTGGCGCCATCTAGCGGAAACTAAAAAACGTTGAGAGGACAGAAAGACACACACATCGGTGAAATATGCTAAGGAATCGGACCAATAGATGCCGAGATATTAGCGTTTTTATTTTCGTTTCCATTAAAAGGGGAGTGGCGCCATGTAGCGGGAACTAAAAAACTTTGAGAGGAAAGAAAGACACAAACGTCGGTGAAAGTAGCTAATTAATCGGACCAATGGAAGCCGAGATATTAGCGTTTTTAATTTCGTTTTCATTAAAATGGGAGTGGCGCCATCTATCGGAAACAAAAAATGTTGAGAGGAACAGAAGACACACACGTGGTGAAATTAGCTAATTAATCGGACCAATAGAGGCCAAGACATCAGCGTTTTTAGTTTCGTTTTCATTAAAAGAGGAGTGGCGTCATCTAGCGGTAGCTACCTCCTATTGTGAGAACAACGCGAACCAAAAAAAGTATAGCCGAAAGAAAAACATAAACGTCGGTGAAAGAAGCTAAGGAATCGGACCAATAGAAGCCCAGATATTAGCGACAGGCAACGTGGAGTCGGTTGTTCACAAAGAGTTAAGCTAAGTTTCGCATGCATTTTTTTCGAATATCTCGGCTTCTAATCGTCCGATTCCTTAGGTTTTTCCACCGCTGCACTCCACTCAAATTCCTTTCTAAGAATTTTACTTAAAAAACATTCATAGAAAAGAAAGATACACATGTCGGTGAAAGAAGGTAAGAAATTGGACCAATAGAAACCGAGATATTAGCGTTTTTAATTTCGTTTTTATTAAAAGTGGAGTGGCGCTAATGGGATCGACGCGAAATAAAACAACGTTTAGAGGAGAAAGAGATACACGCATCGGTGAAATAAGCTAAGGGATCGGACCAATGGAAGGCGAGATATTAGCGTCTTTAGTTTCGTTTTCATGAAAAGCAGAGTGGCGCCATCTAGTGGAAACTAAAAAACGTTGAAAGGAAAGAAAGACACACACGTCGGTGAAAGTAGCTAATTAATCGGACCAATAGAAGCCGAGATATTAGCGTTTTTAGTTCCGTTTTCATTAAAAGATGAGTGGCGCCATCTAGAGGGAACGACGCAAACTAAAAAACGTTTAGAGGAGAGAAATACATACACTACGGTGAAAGAAGCTAAGGAATCGAACCAATAGAAGCCGATATATTAGCGTTTTAATTAAAAGAGGGGTGACGTCATCTCGCGGCAGCTACGGCCTTTCGTTTGGGTGTTTTTTAGAATATCTCGGTTTCTAATAGTCCGATTCCTTAGCTTTTTGCACCGTTGTACTGTACTCTAATTCCTTTCTTAGAATTTTACAGTTCATCTCTTTAGCGCGAGAGGGCGCTGTTCACGACATCTCTTAATGGAGGGTAGCGGTACCTTTAAGTCGAGTTGAGTTGTTTTATTTAACGCAATTTAAATATTAACCCGTAAAATTTACCTTATTTTATATTCTATTCGAGCTTCTAATTAGTTTCGTTTTCATTGAAAAGGGTGTGGCGCCATCTAGCGGAAATACGCCCTCTATCGTGAACGACGCGAACTAAGAAAACGCTTAGAAGAAATAAAGACACACACTACGGTGAAAGAAGCTAAGGAATCGGACCAATAGAAGCCGAGATATTAGCGTTTTAATTTCTTTTTCATTAAAAGAGTGGTGGCGACATCTCGCGGGAGCTACGGCCTTTCGTATGGGTTTTTTTCAAATATCTCGGCTTCTAATAGTCGGATTCCTTAGCTTTATGCACCATTGTACTCTACTCTAATTCCTCTCTTAGAATTTTACAGTTCATCTCTTTAGCGCGAGAGGGCGCTGTTCTCGACAGCAGTTAAGTGAGCGTAGCGGTAATTTTAAGTCCAGTTGAGTTGTTTCATTTGACGTAATTCAATATTATTCAGTAAAATTTAACTTATTTTATATTCCATTCGGCCTGCTCATTAGTTTCGTTTTCTTTGAAACAGGAGTGGCGCCATCTAGCGGAAATACTCTCTCTGGCGGGAACGACGCGAACTAAAAAAACGTTTAGAGGAAAGAAATACATACACTACAGTGAACGAAGCTAAGGAATAGAACAAATAGTAGCCGAGATATTAGCGTTTTACTTTCAAGAGGAGTGGCGCCATTTCGCGGCAGCTACGGCCTTTCGTATGGGCTTTTTTTAATATCTCGGCTTCTAATAGTCCGATTCTTCAGCTTTTTGCACCGTTGTACTCTACTCTAATTCCTCTCTTAGAATTTTACAGTTCATCTCTTTGGCACAAGAGGGCGCTGTTCACGACTGCTCTTAATGGAGCTTAGGATTACTTTTAAGTCGAGTTGAGTTGGTTTATTTATTGTAATTCAATATTATTCAGTAAAATTTTACTTTTTTTATATTCTATTCGCCCTTCTCATTAGTTTCGTTTTCATTGAAAGAGGAGTGGCGCCATCTAGCGGAAATACGCCGTCTAGCGGGAACGACGCGAACTAAAAAAACGCTTAGAAGAAATAAAGGCACACACTGCGGTGAAAGAAGCTAAGGAATCGGACCAATAGAAGCCGAGATATTAGCGTTTTAATTAAAAGAGGGGTGGCGCCATCTCGCGGCAGCTACGACCTTTCGTTTGGGTTTTTTTAGAATATCTCGGTTTCTAATAGTCCGATTCCTTAGCTTTTTGCACCGTTGTACTCTACTCTAATTCCTTTCATAGAATTTTACAGTTCATCTCTTTAGCGCGAGAGGGCGCTGTTCACGACATCTCTTAATGGTGGGTCGCGGTACCTTTAAGTCGAGTTGAGTTGTTTTATTTAACGCAATTTAATATTAATTCGTAAAATTTAACCTATTTTATATTCTATTCGGCCTTCTAATTAGTTTCGTTTTCATTGAAAAAGAAGTGGCGCCATCTAGCGGAAATAAGCCCTCTAGCGGGAACGACGCGAACTAAAAAAACGTTTAGACGAGAGAAAGATACACACATCGGTGAAATAAGCTAAGGTATCGGACCAATAGAAGCCCAGATGTTAGCGGCAGGGAACGTGGAGTCGGTTGTTCACAAAGGGTTAAGCTAAGTCTCGCATGCAATTTTTTTCGAATATCTCGGCTTCTAATCGTCCGATTTCTTAGCTTTTTCCACCACTGCACCCCACTCAAAATCCTTTCTAAGAATTTTACTTAAAAACATTCATAGAGAAGAAAGATACACATGTCGGTGAAAGAAGATAAGAAATCGGACCAATAGAAACCGAGATATTAGCGTTTTTAATTTCGCTTTTGTTAAAAAGGAGTGGCGCCATCTAACGGGAACGACACGAAATGAAATAGCTTTTAGAGGAGAAAAAGATACATACATCGGTGAAATAAGCTAAGGAATCGGACCAATGGAAGACGAGATATTAGCGTGTTTAGTTTCGTTTTCATGAAAAGCAGGTGGCGCCATCTAGCGGAAACTAAAAAACGTTGAGAGGACAGAAAGACACACACGTCGCTGAAAGTAGCTCTTTAATCGGACCAATAGAAGCCGAGATATTAGCGTTTTAATTTCGTTTTCATTAAAAGAAGAGTGTCGCCATCTAGCGGGAAACACGCGAATTAAAAAACGTTTAGAGGAGAGAAAGATACTCACATCGGTGAAATATGGTAAGGAATCGGACCAATAAATGCCGAGATATTTGCGTTTTTATTTTCGTTTCCATTAAAAGGGGAGTGGCGCCATGTAGCGGGAACTAAAAAACTTTGACAGGAAAGAAAGACACAAACGTCGGTGAAAGTAGCTAATTAATCGGACCAATGGAAGCCGAGATATTAGCGTTTTTAGTTTCGTTTTCATTAAAATGGGAGTGGCGCCATCTATCGGAAACAAAAAATGTTGAGAGGAACAGAAGACACACACGTGGTGAAATTAGCTAATTAATCGGACCGATAGAAGCCAAGACATTAGCGTTTTTAGTTTCGTTTTCATTAAAAGAGGAGTGGCGTCATCTAGCGGTAGCTACCTCCTTTTGTGAGAACAACGCGAAACAAAAAACGTATAGCCGAAAGAAAAACATAAACGTCGGTGAAAGAAGCTAAGGAATCGGACCAATAGAAGCCCAGATATTAGCGACAGGTAACGTGGAGTCGGTTGTTCACAAAGGGTTAAGCTAAGTTTCGCATGCATTTTTTTCGAATATCTCGGCTTCTAATCGTCCGATTCCTTAGGTTTTTCCACCGCTGCACTCCACTCAAATTCCTTTCTAAGAATTTTACTTAAAAACATTCATAGAAAAGAAAGATACACATGTCGGTGAAAGAAGATAAGAAATTGGACCAATAGAAACCGAGATATTAGCGTTTTTAATTTCGTTTTTATTAAAAGTGGAGTGGCGATATCTAATGGGATCGACGCGAAATAAAACAACGTTTAGAGGAGAAAGAGATACACGCATCGGTGAAATAAGCTAAGGGATCGGAACAATGGAAGACGAGTTATTAGAGCGTGATTAGTTTCGTTTTCATGAAAAGCAGAGTGGCGCCATCTAGTGGAAACTAAAAAACGTTGAAAGGAAAGAAAGACACACACGTCGGTGAAAGTAGCTAATTAATCGGACCAATAGAAGCCGAAATATTAGCGTTTTTAGTTCCGTTTTCATTAAAAGATGAGTGGTGCCATCTAGCGGGAACGACGCAAACTAAAAAACGTTTAGAGGAGAGAAATACATACACTACGGTGAAAGAAGCTAAGGAATCGAACCAATAGAAGCCGATATATTAGCGTTTTAATTAAAAGAGGGGTGACGTCATCTCGCGGCAGCTACGGCCTTTCGTTTGGGTGTTTTTTAGAATATCTCGGTTTCTAATAGTCCGATTCCTTAGCTTTTTGCACCGATGTACTCTACTCTAATTCCTTTCTTAGAATTTTACAGTTCATCTCTTTAGCGCGAGAGGGCGCTGTTCACGACATCTCTTAATGGAGGGTAGCGGTACCTTTAAGTCGAGTTGAGTTGTTTTATTTAACGCAATTTAAATATTAACCCGTAAAATTTAACTTATTTTATATTCTATTCGAGCTTCTAATTAGTTTCGTTTTCATTGAAAAGGGTGTGGCGCCATCTAGCGGAAATACGCCCTCTATCGGGAACGACGCGAACTAAGAAAACGCTTAGAAGAAATAAAGACACACACTACGGTGAAAGAAGCTAAGGAATCGGACCTATAGAAGCCGAGATATTAGCGTTTTAATTTCGTTTTCATTAAAAGAGTGGTGGCGCCATCTCGCGGGAGCTACGGCCTTTCGTATGGGTTTTTTAAAATATCTCGGCTTCTAATTGTCCGATTCCTTAGCTTTTTGCACCGTTGTACTCTACTCTAATTCCTCTCTTAGAAATTTACAGTTCATCTCTTTAGCGCGTGAGGGCGCTGTTCTCGACAGCAGTTAATGGAGCGTAGCGGGTATTTTAAGTCGAGTTGAGTGTTTTTATTTGACGTAATTCAATATTATTCAGTAAAATTTAACTTATTTTATATTCCATTCGGCCTTCTCATTAGTTTCGTTTTCATTGAAACAGGAGTGGCGCCATCTAGCGGAAATACTCCCTCTAGCGGGAACGACGCGAACTAAAAAAACGTTTAGAGGAAAGAAATACATACACTACAGTGAACGAAGCTAAGGAATAGAACCAATAGTAGCCGAGATATTAGCGTTTTACTGTCAAGAGGATTGGCGCCATGTCGCGGCAGCTACGGCCTTTCGTATGGGCTTTTTTTAATATCTCGGCTTCTAATAGTCCGATTCTTTAGCTTTTTGCACCGTTGTATTCTACTCTAATTCCTCTCTTAGAATTTTACAGTTCATCTCTTTGGCGCAAGAGGGCGCTGTTCACGACTGCTCTTAATGGAGCTTAGCAGTACTTTTAAGTCGAGTTGAGTTGGTTTATTTATTGTAATTCAATATTATTCAGAAAAATTTTACTTTTTTTATATTCTATTCGCCCTTCTCATTAGTTTCGTTTTCATTGAAAGAGGAGGGGCGCCATCTAGCGAAAATACGACATCTAGCGGAAATACGCCGTCTAGCGGGAACGATGCGAACTAAAAAAACGCTTAGAAGAAATAAAGACTCACACTGCGGTGAAAGAAGCTAAGGAATCGGACCAATAGAAGCCGAGATATTAGCGTTTTAATTAAAAGAGGGGTGGCGCCATCTCGCGGCAGCTACGACCTTTCGTTTGGGTTTTTTTTAGAATTTCTCGGTTACTAATAGTCTGATTCCTTAGCTTTTTGCACCGTTGTACTCTACTCTAATTCCTTTCATTGAATTTTACAGTTCATCTCTTTAGCGCGAGAGGGCGCTGTTCACGACATCTCTTAATGGAGGGTCGCGGTAACTTTAAGTCGAGTTGAGTTGTTTTATTTAAGGCAATTTAATATTAATTCGTAAAATTTAACCTATTTTATATTCTATTCGGCCTTCTAATTAGTTTCGTTTTCATTGAAAAAGAAGAGGCGCCATCTATTGGAAATAAGCCCTCTAGCGGGAACGACGCGAACTAAAAAAACGTTTAGACGAGAGAAAGATACACACATCGGTGAAATAAGCTAAGGTATCGGACCAATAGAAGCCCAGATATTAGCGGCAGGGAACGTGGAGTCGGTTGTTCACAAAGGGTTAAGCTAAGTTTCGCATGCAATTTTTTTCGAGTATCTCGGCTTCTAATCGTCCGATTTCTTAGCTTTTTCCACCGCTGCACTCCACTCAAAATCCTTTCTAAGAATTTTACTTAAAAAACATTCATAGAGAAGAAAGATACACATGTCGGTGAAAGAAAATAAGAAATCGGACCAATAGAAACCGAGATATTAGCGTTTTTAATTTCGTTTTTGATAAAAGAGGAGTGGCGCCATCTAACGGGAACGACACGAAATGAAATAGCTTTTAGAGGAGAAAAAGATACATACATCGGTGAAATAAGCTAAGGAATCGGACCAATGGAAGACGAGGTATTAGCGTGTTTAGTTTCGTTTTCATGAAAATCAGAGTGGCGCCATCTAGCGGAAACTAAAAAACGTTGAGAGGACAGAAAGACACACACATCGCTGAAAGTAGCTCTTTAATCGGACCTATAGAAGCCGAGATATTAGCGTTTTAATTTCGTTTTCATTAAAAGAAGAGTGCGCCATCTAGCGGGAAACACGCGAATTAAAAAACGTTTAGAGGAGAGAAAGATACACACATCGGTGAAATATGCTAAGGAATCGGACCAATAGATGCCGAGATATTAGCGTTTTTATTTTCGTTTCCATTAAAAGGGGAGTGGCGCCATGTAGCGGGAACTAAAAAACTTTGAGAGGAAGGAAAGACACAAACGTCGGTGAAAGTAGCTAATTAATCGGACCAATGGAAGCCGAGATATTAGCGTTTTTAATTTCGTTTTCATTAAAATGGGAGTGGCGCCATCTATCGGAAACAAAAAATGTTGAGAGGAACAGAAGACACACACGTGGTGAAATTAGCTAATTAATCGGACCAATAGAGGCCAAGACATCAGCGTTTTTAGTTTCGTTTTCATTAAAAGAGGAGTGGCGTCATCTAGCGGTAGCTACCTCCTTTTGTGAGAACAACGCGAACCAAAAAACGTATAGCCGAAAGAAAAACATAAACGTCGGTGAAAGAAGCTAAGGAATCGGACCAATAGAAGCCCAGATATTAGCGACAGGCAACGTGGAGTCGGTTGTTCACAAAGAGTTAAGCTAAGTTTCGCATGCATTTTTTTCGAATATCTCGGCTTCTAATCGTCCGATTCCTTAGCTTTTTCCACCTCTGCACTCCACTCAAATTCCTTTCTAAGAATTTTACTAAAAAACATTCATAGAAAAGAAAGATACACATGTCGGTGAAAGAAGATAAGAAATTGGACCAATAGAAACCGAGATATTAGCGTTTTTAATTTCGTTTTTATTAAAAGTGGAGTGGCGCTAATGGGATCGACGCGAAATAAAACAACGTTTAGAGGAGAAAGAGATACACGCATCGGTGAAATAAGCTAAGGGATCGGACCAATGGAAGGCGAGATATTAGCGTCTTTAGTTTCGTTTTCATGAAAAGCAGAGTGGCGCCATCTAGTGGAAACTAAAAAACGTTGAAAGGAAAGAAAGACACACACGTCGGTGATAGTAGCTAATTAATCGGACCAATAGAAGCCGAGATATTAGCGTTTTTAGTTCCGTTTTCATTAAAAGATGAGTGGCGCCATCTAGAGGGAACGACGCAAACTAAAAAACGTTTAGAGGAGAGAAATACATACACTACGGTGAAAGAAGCTAAGGAATCGAACCAATAGAAGCCGATATATTAGCGTTTTAATTAAAAGAGGGGTGACGTCATCTCGCGGCAGCTACGGCCTTTCGTTTGGGTGTTTTTTAGAATATCTCGGTTTCTAATAGTCCGATTCCTTAGCTTTTTGCACCGTTGTACTGTACTCTAATTCCTTTCTTAGAATTTTACAGTTCATCTCTTTAGCGCGAGAGGGCGCTGTTCACGACATCTCTTAATGGAGGGTAGCGGTACCTTTAAGTCGAGTTGAGTTGTTTTATTTAACGCAATTTAAATATTAACCCGTAAAATTTACCTTATTTTATATTCTATTCGAGCTTCTAATTAGTTTCGTTTTCATTGAAAAGGGTGTGGCGCCATCTAGCGGAAATACGCCCTCTATCGTGAACGACGCGAACTAAGAAAACGCTTAGAAGAAATAAAGACACACACTACGGTGAAAGAAGCTAAGGAATCGGACCAATAGAAGCCGAGATATTAGCGTTTTAATTTCTTTTTCATTAAAAGAGTGGTGGCGACATCTCGCGGGAGCTACGGCCTTTCGTATGGGTTTTTTTCAAATATCTCGGCTTCTAATAGTCGGATTCCTTAGCTTTATGCACCATTGTACTCTACTCTAATTCCTCTCTTAGAATTTTACAGTTCATCTCTTTAGCGCGAGAGGGCGCTGTTCTCGACAGCAGTTAAGTGAGCGTAGCGGTAATTTTAAGTCCAGTTGAGTTGTTTCATTTGACGTAATTCAATATTATTCAGTAAAATTTAACTTATTTTATATTCCATTCGGCCTGCTCATTAGTTTCGTTTTCTTTGAAACAGGAGTGGCGCCATCTAGCGGAAATACTCTCTCTGGCGGGAACGACGCGAACTAAAAAAACGTTTAGAGGAAAGAAATACATACACTACAGTGAACGAAGCTAAGGAATAGAACAAATAGTAGCCGAGATATTAGCGTTTTACTTTCAAGAGGAGTGGCGCCATTTCGCGGCAGCTACGGCCTTTCGTATGGGCTTTTTTTAATATCTCGGCTTCTAATAGTCCGATTCTTCAGCTTTTTGCACCGTTGTACTCTACTCTAATTCCTCTCTTAGAATTTTACAGTTCATCTCTTTGGCACAAGATGGCGCTGTTCACGACTGCTCTTAATGGAGCTTAGGATTACTTTTAAGTCGAGTTGAGTTGGTTTATTTATTGTAATTCAATATTATTCAGTAAAATTTTACTTTTTTTATATTCTATTCGCCCTTCTCATTAGTTTCGTTTTCATTGAAAGAGGAGTGGCGCCATCTAGCGGAAATACGCCGTCTAGCGGGAACGACGCGAACTAAAAAAACGCTTAGAAGAAATAAAGGCACACACTGCGGTGAAAGAAGCTAAGGAATCGGACCAATAGAAGCCGAGATATTAGCGTTTTAATTAAAAGAGGGGTGGCGCCATCTCGCGGCAGCTACGACCTTTCGTTTGGGTTTTTTTAGAATATCTCGGTTTCTAATAGTCCGATTCCTTAGCTTTTTGCACCGTTGTACTCTACTCTAATTCCTTTCATAGAATTTTACAGTTCATCTCTTTAGCGCGAGAGGGCGCTGTTCACGACATCTCTTAATGGTGGGTCGCGGTACCTTTAAGTCGAGTTGAGTTGTTTTATTTAACGCAATTTAATATTAATTCGTAAAATTTAACCTATTTTATATTCTATTCGGCCTTCTAATTAGTTTCGTTTTCATTGAAAAAGAAGTGGCGCCATCTAGCGGAAATAAGCCCTCTAGCGGGAACGACGCGAACTAAAAAAACGTTTAGACGAGAGAAAGATACACACATCGGTGAAATAAGCTAAGGTATCGGACCAATAGAAGCCCAGATGTTAGCGGCAGGGAACGTGGAGTCGGTTGTTCACAAAGGGTTAAGCTAAGTCTCGCATGCAATTTTTTTCGAATATCTCGGCTTCTAATCGTCCGATTTCTTAGCTTTTTCCACCACTGCACCCCACTCAAAATCCTTTCTAAGAATTTTACTTAAAAACATTCATAGAGAAGAAAGATACACATGTCGGTGAAAGAAGATAAGAAATCGGACCAATAGAAACCGAGATATTAGCGTTTTTAATTTCGTTTTTGTTAAAAAGGAGTGGCGCCATCTAACGGGAACGACACGAAATGAAATAGCTTTTAGAGGAGAAAAAGATACATACATCGGTGAAATAAGCTAAGGAATCGGACCAATGGAAGACGAGATATTAGCGTGTTTAGTTTCGTTTTCATGAAAAGCAGGTGGCGCCATCTAGCGGAAACTAAAAAACGTTGAGAGGACAGAAAGACACACACGTCGCTGAAAGTAGCTCTTTAATCGGACCAATAGAAGCCGAGATATTAGCGTTTTAATTTCGTTTTCATTAAAAGAAGAGTGTCGCCATCTAGCGGGAAACACGCGAATTAAAAAACGTTTAGAGGAGAGAAAGATACTCACATCGGTGAAATATGGTAAGGAATCGGACCAATAAATGCCGAGATATTTGCGTTTTTATTTTCGTTTCCATTAAAAGGGGAGTGGCGCCATGTAGCGGGAACTAAAAAACTTTGACAGGAAAGAAAGACACAAACGTCGGTGAAAGTAGCTAATTAATGGGACCAATGGATGCCGAGATATTAGCGTTTTTAGTTTCGTTTTCATTAAAATGGGAGTGGCGCCATCTATCGGAAACAAAAAATGTTGAGAGGAACAGAAGACACACACGTGGTGAAATTAGCTAATTAATCGGACCAATAGAAGCCAAGACATTAGCGTTTTTAGTTTCGTTTTCATTAAAAGAGGAGTGGCGTCATCTAGCGGCAGCTACCTCCTTTTGTGAGAACAACGCGAACCAAAAAACGTATAGCCGAAAGAAAAACATAAACGTCGGTGAAAGAAGCTAAGGAATCGGACCAATAGAAGCCCAGATATTAGCGACAGGTAACGTGGAGTCGGTTGTTCACAAAGGGTTAAGCTAAGTTTCCCATGCATTTTTTTCGAATATCTCGGCTTCTAATCGTCCGATTCCTTAGGTTTTTCCACCGCTGCACTCCACTCAAATTCCTTTCTAAGAATTTTACCTAAAAAACATTCATAGAAAAGAAAGATACACATGTCGGTGAAAGAAGATAAGAAATTGGACCAATAGAAACCGAGATATTAGCGTTTTTAATTTCTTTTTTATTAAAAGTGGAGTGGCGATATCTAATGGGATCGACGCGAAATAAAACAACGTTTAGAGGAGAAAGAGATACACGCATCGGTGAAATAAGCTAAGGGATCGGAACAATGGAAGACGAGTTATTAGAGCGTGATTAGTTTCGTTTTCATGAAAAGCAGAGTGGCGCCATCTAGTGGAAACTAAAAAACGTTGAAAGGAAAGAAAGACACACACGTCGGTGAAAGTAGCTAATTAATCGGACCAATAGAAGCCGAAATATTAGCGTTTTTAGTTCCGTTTTCATTAAAAGATGAGTGGTGCCATCTAGCGGGAACGACGCAAACTAAAAAACGTTTAGAGGAGAGAAATACATACACTACGGTGAAAGAAGCTAAGGAATCGAACCAATAGAAGCCGATATATTAGCGTTTTAATTAAAAGAGGGGTGACGTCATCTCGCGGCAGCTACGGCCTTTCGTTTGGGTGTTTTTTAGAATATCTCGGTTTCTAATAGTCCGATTCCTTAGCTTTTTGCACCAATGTACTCTACTCTAATTCCTTTCTTAGAATTTTACAGTTCATCTCTTTAGCGCGAGAGGGCGCTGTTCACGACATCTCTTAATGGAGGGTAGCGGTACCTTTAAGTCGAGTTGAGTTGTTTTATTTAACGCAATTTAAATATTAACCCGTAAAATTTAACTTATTTTATATTCTATTCGAGCTTCTAATTAGTTTCGTTTTCATTGAAAAGGGTGTGGCGCCATCTAGCGGAAATACGCCCTCTATCGGGAACGACGCGAACTAAGAAAACGCTTAGAAGAAATAAAGACACACACTACGGTGAAAGAAGCTAAGGAATCGGACCTATAGAAGCCGAGATATTAGCGTTTTAATTTCGTTTTCATTAAAAGAGTGGTGGCGCCATCTCGCGGGAGCTACGGCCTTTCGTATGGGTTTTTTAAAATATCTCGGCTTCTAATTGTCCGATTCCTTAGCGTTTTGCACCGTTGTACTCTACTCTAATTCCTCTCTTAGAAATTTACAGTTCATCTCTTTAGCGCGTGAGGGCGCTGTTCTCGACAGCAGTTAATGGAGCGTAGCGGGTATTTTAAGTCGAGTTGAGTGTTTTTATTTGACGTAATTCAATATTATTCAGTAAAATTTAACTTATTTTATATTCCATTCGGCCTTCTCATTAGTTTCGTTTTCATTGAAACAGGAGTGGCGCCATCTAGCGGAAATACTCCCTCTAGCGGGAACGACGCGAACTAAAAAAACGTTTAGAGGAAAGAAATACATACACTACAGTGAACGAAGCTAAGGAATAGAACCAATAGTAGCCGAGATATTAGCGTTTTACTGTCAAGAGGATTGGCGCCATGTCGCGGCAGCTACGGCCTTTCGTATGGGCTTTTTTTAATATCTCGGCTTCTAATAGTCCGATTCTTTAGCTTTTTGCACCGTTGTATTCTACTCTAATTCCTCTCTTAGAATTTTACAGTTCATCCCTTTGGCGCAAGAGGGCGCTGTTCACGACTGCTCTTAATGGAGCTTAGCAGTACTTTTAAGTCGAGTTGAGTTGGTTTATTTATTGTAATTCAATATTATTCAGAAAAATTTTACTTTTTTTATATTCTATTCGCCCTTCTCATTAGTTTCGTTTTCATTGAAAGAGGAGGGGCGCCATCTAGCGGAAATACGACATCTAGCGGAAATACGCCGTCTAGCGGGAACGATGCGAACTAAAAAACGCTTAGAAGAAATAAAGACACACACTGCGGTGAAAGAAGCTAAGGAATCGGACCAATAGAAGCCGAGATGTTAGCGTTTTAATTAAAAGAGGGGTGGCGCCATCTCGCGGCAGCTACGACCTTTCGTTTGGGTTTTTTTTAGAATTTCTCGGTTACTAATAGTCTGATTCCTTAGCTTTTTGCACCGTTGTACTCTACTCTAATTCCTTTCATTGAATTTTACAGTTCATCTCTTTAGCGCGAGAGGGCGCTGTTCACGACATCTCTTAATGGAGGGTCGCGGTACCTTTAAGTCGAGTTGAGTTGTTTTATTTAAGGCAATTTAATATTAATTCGTAAAATTTAACCTATTTTATATTCTATTCGGCCTTCTAATTAGTTTCGTTTTCATTGAAAAAGAAGAGGCGCCATCTATTGGAAATAAGCCCTCTAGCGGGAACGACGCGAACTAAAAAAACGTTTAGACGAGAGAAAGATACACACATCGGTGAAATAAGCTAAGGTATCGGACCAATAGAAGCCCAGATGTTAGCGGCAGGGAACGTGGAGTCGGTTGTTCACAAAGGGTTAAGCTAAGTTTCGCATGCAATTTTTTTCGAGTATCTCGGCTTCTAATCGTCCGATTTCTTAGCTTTTTCCACCGCTGCACTCCACTCAAAATCCTTTCTAAGAATTTTACTTAAAAAACATTCATAGAGAAGAAAGATACACATGTCGGTGAAAGAAAATAAGAAATCGGACCAATAGAAACCGAGATATTAGCGTTTTTAATTTCGTTTTTGATAAAAGAGGAGTGGCGCCATCTAACGGGAACGACACGAAATGAAATAGCTTTTAGAGGAGAAAAAGATACATACATCGGTGAAATAAGCTAAGGAATCGGACCAATGGAAGACGAGGTATTAGCGTGTTTAGTTTCGTTTTCATGAAAAGCAGAGTGGCGCCATCTAGCGGAAACTAAAAAACGTTGAGAGGACAGAAAGACACACACATCGCTGAAAGTAGCTCTTTAATCGGACCTATAGAAGCCGAGATATTAGCGTTTTAATTTCGTTTTCATTAAAAGAAGAGTGCGCCATCTAGCGGGAAACACGCGAATTAAAAAACGTTTAGAGGAGAGAAAGATACACACATCGGTGAAATATGCTAAGGAATCGGACCAATAGATGCCGAGATATTAGCGTTTTTATTTTCGTTTCCATTAAAAGGGGAGTGGCGCCATGTAGCGGGAACTAAAAAACTTTGAGAGGAAGGAAAGACACAAACGTCGGTGAAAGTAGCTAATTAATCGGACCAATGGAAGCCGAGATATTAGCGTTTTTAATTTCGTTTTCATTAAAATGGGAGTGTCGCCATCTATCGGAAACAAAAAATGTTGAGAGGAACAGAAGACACACACGTGGTGAAATTAGCTAATTAATCGGACCAATAGAGGCCAAGACATCAGCGTTTTTAGTTTCGTTTTCATTAAAAGAGGAGTGGCGTCATCTAGCGGTAGCTACCTCCTTTTGTGAGAACAACGCGAAACAAAAAACGTATAGCCGAAAGAAAAACATAAACGTCGGTGAAAGAAGCTAAGGAATCGGACCAATAGAAGCCCAGATATTAGCGACAGGCAACGTGGAGTCGGTTGTTCACAAAGGGTTAAGCTAAGTTTCGCATGCATTTTTTTCGAATATCTCGGCTTCTAATCGTCCGATTCCTTAGCTTTTTCCACCGCTGCACTCCACTCAAATTCCTTTCTAAGAATTTTACTTAAAAAACATTCATAGAAAAGAAAGATACACATGTCGGTGAAAGAAGATAAGAAATTGGACCAATAGAAACCGAGATATTAGCGTTTTTAATTTCGTTTTTATTAAAAGTGGAGTGGCGCTATCTAACGGGAACGACGCGAAATAAAACAACGTTTAGAAGAGAAAGAGATACACGCATCGGTGAAATAAGCTAAGGAATCGGACCAATGGAAGACGAGATATTAGCTTGTTTAGTTTCGTTTTCATGAAAAGCAGAGTGGCGCCATCTAGCGGAATTTAAAAAACGTTGAGAGGAAAGAAAGACACACACGTCGGTGAAAGTAGCTAATTAATCGGACCAATAGAAGCCGAGATATTAGCGTTTCTAATTTCGTTTTCATTAAAAGAGGAGTGGCGCCGTCTATCGGGAACGACGCAAACTAAAAAACGTTTAGAGGAGAGAAATACATACACTACGGTGAAAGAAGCTAAGGAATCGGACCAATAGAAGCCGAGATATTAGCGTTTTAATTAAAAGAGGGGTGGCGCCATCTCGCGGCAGCTACGGCCTTTCGTTTGGGTGTTTTTAGAATATCTCGGTTTCTAATAGTCCGATTCCTTAGCTTTTTGCATCGTTGTACTCTACTCTAATTCCTTTCTTAGAATTTTACAGTTCATCTCTTTAGCGCGAGAGGGCGCTGTTCACGACATATCTTAATGGAGGGTAGCGGTACCTTTATGTCGAGTTGAGTTGTTTTATTTAACGCAATTTAAATATTAACCCGTAAAATTTAACTTATTTTATATTCCATTCGGCCTTCTCATTAGTTCGTTTTCATTGAAACAGGAGTGGCGCCATCTAGCGGAAATACTCCCTCTAGCGGGAACGACGCGAACTAAAAAAACGTTTAGAGGAAAGAAATACATACACTACAGTGAACGAAGCTAAGGAATAGAACCAATAGTAGCCGAGATATTAGCGTTTTACTTTCAAGAGGATTGGCGCCATGTCGCGGCAGCTCTTCGGCCTTTCGTATGGCCTTTTTTTAATATCTCGGCTTCTAATAGTCCGATTCTTTAGCTTTTTGCACCGTTGTACTCTACTCTAATTCCTCTCTTAGAATTTTACAGTTCATCTCTTTGGCGCAAGAGGGCGCTGTTCACGACTGCTCTTAATGGAGCTTAGCAGTACTTTTAAGTCGAGTTGAGTTGGTTTATTTATTGTAATTCAATATTATTCAGAAAAATTTTACTTTTTTTATATTCTATTCGCCCTTCTCATTAGTTTCGTTTTCATTGAAAGAGGAGGGGCGCCATCTAGCGGAAATACGACATCTAGCGGAAATACGCCGTCTAGCGGGAACGACGCGAACTAAAAAAACGCTTAGAAGAAATAAAGACACACACTGCGGTGAAAGAAGCTAAGGAATCGGACCAATAGAAGCCGAGATATTAGCGTTTTAATTAAAAGAGGGGTGGCGCCATCTCGCGGCAGCTACGACCTTTCGTTTGGGTTTCTTTAGAATTTCTCGGTTACTAATAGTCTGATTCCTTAGCTTATTGCACCGTTGTACTCTACTCTAATTCCTTTCATTGAATTTTACAGTTCATCTCTTTAGCGCGAGAGGGCGCTGTTCACGACATCTCTTAATGGAGGGTCGCGGTACCTTTAAGTCGAGTTGAGTTGTTTTATTTAAGGCAATTTAATATTAATTCGTAAAATTTAACCTATTTTATATTCTATTCGGCCTTCTAATTAGTTTCGTTTTCATTGAAAAAGAAGAGGCGCCATCTATTGGAAATAAGCCATCTAGCGGGAACGACGCGAACTAAAAAAACGTTTAGACGAGAGAAAGATACACACATGCAGTATAGCAGCGCCACTTATAGGGTGATTTACACCAGAACCTAATCATCTTCTACTTATGTCAACATCTAACTGATTATGAAGTTTGGGGAAAATTCGTGCATTAGTTCTTGAGATAGAGCTATTGCGAAAATTATGACAAATGCAGCATAGCAGCGCCACCTGTTGAACGATTTGCACCAACACATAATCAGCAGCAACATTAATCAAGGTATACTAGAATCTGAGTTTGATGAAAATTCGTGCATGAGTTCTTGGGATAGATCTATTGAGGAAATCGTGCTAAATGCAGCACAACAGCGCCACCTATTGTGCGACTTACAACACATAGTCAGAATCATTTCATATCAAGGACTAACTGAATCTGAAGTTTGATGAAAATGTGTGCATTAGTTCATGAGACAGAGCTACTGCGGAATCGTGTAAATCCTGTAAAATGCAGCCTACAGCGGCACCTGTTAGGCGATTTACATCAAAACGTAAACAGCACTAACTGATATCAAGAACTAACTGAATCTGAAGTTTCATAAAAATCCGTGTTCTTGAGATAGAACTATTAATAAATTGAAATCCTACAAAATGCAGCATAGCAGCGCCACCTGTTGGGCGATTTATACCAAAAACTAATCAGCACCAATTTATATCAGGGACTACCTGAATATAAATTTCTATTAAATTCCGTTCATGAGTTCTTGAGATAGAGCGCCCACAAAATTTGTGTCACACACAGACAGACATTTTGTAAAAACATGTTTTTTGGAATTTCTGACCTCTAAAACGTGTAAACCCGTCGAAAACCGGAAGTCGAACATTTTCACGAATCCAATACTTTCTTCTTGTTAAGATAGAAGAAAGTAAAATAAGATTTGAATATTTATTTTGAATAGGTATGAAGTTTGTCGCAGGTTTATCACTATAAAACATAATTCAAATGTCAGAAAAATGTAATACATTTTGTATAATTGAATTAAGGATGTTTTTTAAATATTTGCTCCTTATAACTGAAATATTCGGTGCCTTTACTACTTCGGCGACTGTGAGCGCCGCACACTTTACACACTGGGTCGGCTAGCCCCTCCCACACCCGTTATGTTTCTACAAAAAGAGATCATATCTCCTTAAAAAATTTTAACAAACAAATACTAAATAATTATTCTTCAATTTCAAAAACATGGCACAAGATGACAGCACCAAACAATTCAACCACAGAAGCATATTTTCAAGACTACAACCAGGGGCCTCGCTAGGGGGGGGGAGCCCCCCCCCCCCCAAACGTTTGCGAATGCTGTTTCACTTGGCAAATTTACAAACTTAGTTGGCAAATTTATTTAAAGTTTTAATAAAAACTATAATAAACTTTCTATTTTAGATAGACTTGGCAAATGTTACAAATCTAATTGGGAATATTATTAAACTTTTCACAAATAAGAACTATATTGCATTTTTTAATTGTGGTAACTTGGCTAAATTATAAAATTAGTTGGCAAATGCTGAAATTTGACTTGGCAATTTAAGGTCATCTCCCCCCGGAAGAAAATGTCTTAGGGATGGCCCTGACTACAACGCCTAATTCATTCCTCAGTTGTAGTCCCATTTCAGTTTCTAAATCAGCATCAGTTATATGCAAAATTTGTCACTTTAAAAAAAAAATTCCATCAATTAAAAAAAAAATAGTGATGAAATCAGTATCTCATTTCATACAAAGGAGAAAACTTCCCAGAAAAATTCCTAACGCTGTGATAAAAAAAAAAATTGTTTGGTGCTGCCATCTAAAGATTTATTTTGAAGTTAATTATTTTTTTCTGTACTTTTCTAGTTTTCGTCGACTACCTTCTGTAAAAATTAATTATCGCCAGACAATGGAATTTAACCCCAAAATGGTATAAGCAAGAATCCTTTAATAGTGTTAAACGTACTCTACTCTAATTCCTTTCTTAGAATTTTACAGTTCATCTCTTTAGCGCGAGAGGGCGCTGTTCACGACATCTCTTAATGGAGGGTAGCGGTACCTTTAAGTCGAGTTGAGTTGTTTTATTTAACGCAATTTAAATATTAACCCGTAAAATTTAACTTATTTTATATTCTATTCGAGCTTCTAATTAGTTTCGTTTTCATTGAAAAGGGTGTGGCGCCATCTAGCGGAAATACGCCCTCTATCGGGAACGACGCGAACTAAGAAAACGCTTAGAAGAAATAAAGACACACACTACGGTGAAAGAAGCTAAGGAATCGGACCTATAGAAGCCGAGATATTAGCGTTTTAATTTCGTTTTCATTAAAAGAGTGGTGGCGCCATCTCGCGGGAGCGACGGCCTTTCGTATGGGTTTTTTAAAATATCTCGGCTTCTAATTGTCCGATTCCTTAGCTTTTTGCACCGTTGTACTCTACTCTAATTCCTCTCTTAGAAATTTACAGTTCATCTCTTTAGCGCGTGAGGGCGCTGTTCTCGACAGCAGTTAATGGAGCGTAGCGGGTATTTTAAGTCGAGTTGAGTGTTTTTATTTGACGTAATTCAATATTATTCAGTAAAATTTAACTTATTTTATATTCCATTCGGCCTTCTCATTAGTTTCGTTCTCATTGAAACAGGAGTGGCGCCATCTAGCGGAAATACTCCCTCTAGCGGGAACGACGCGAACTAAAAAAACGTTTAGAGGGAAGAAATACATACACTACAGTGAACGAAGCTAAGGAATAGAACCAATAGTAGCCGAGATATTAGCGTTTTACTTTCAAGAGGATTGGCGCCATGTCGCGGCAGCTACGGCCTTTCGTATGGGCTTTTTTTAATATCTCGGCTTCTAATAGTCCGATTCTTTAGCTTTTTGCACCGTTGTACTCTACTCTAATTCCTCTCTTAGAATTTTACAGTTCATCTCTTTGGCGCAAGAGGGCGCTGTTCACGACTGCTCTTAATGGAGCTTAGCAGTACTTTTAAGTCGAGTTGAGTTGGTTTATTTATTGTAATTCAATATTATTCAGAAAAATTTTACTTTTTTTATATTCTATTCGCCCTTCTCATTAGTTTCGTTTTCATTGAAAGAGGAGGGGCGCCATCTAGCGGAGATACGACATCTAGCGGAAATACGCCGTCTAGCGGGAACGACGCGAACTAAAAAACGCTTAGAAGAAATAAAGACACACACTGCGGTGAAAGAAGCTAAGGAATCGGACCAATAGAAGCCGAGATATTAGCGTTTTAATTAAAAGAGGGGTTGCACCATCTCGCGGCAGCTACGACCTTTCGTTTGGGTTTTTTTAGAATTTCTCGGTTACTAATAGTCTGATTCCTTAGCTTTTTGCACTGTTGTACTCTACTCTAATTCCTTTCATTGAATTTTACAGTTCATCTCTTTAGCGCGAGAGGGCGCTGTTCACGACATCTCTTAATGGAGGGTCGCGGTACCTTTAAGTCGAGTTGAGTTGTTTTATTTAAGGCAATTTAATATTAATTCGTAAAATTTAACCTATTTTATATTCTATTCGGCCTTCTAATTAGTTTCGTTTTCATTGAAAAAGAAGAGGCGCCATCTATTGGAAATAAGCCCTCTAGCGGGAACGACGCGAACTAAAAAAACGTTTAGACGAGAGAAAGATACACACATCGGTGAAATAAGCTAAGGTATCGGACCAATAGAAGCCCAGATATTAGCGGCAGGGAACGTGGAGTCGGTTGTTCACAAAGGGTTAAGCTAAGTTTCGCATGCAATTTTTTTCGAATATCTCGGCTTCTAATCGTCCGATTTCTTAGCTTTTTCCACCGCTGCACTCCACTCAAAATCCTTTCTAAGAATTTTACTTAAAAAACATTCATAGAGAAGAAAGATACACATGTCGATGAAAGAAAATAAGAAATCGGACCAATAGAAACCGAGATATTATCGTTTTTAATTTCGTTTTTGATAAAAGAGGAGTGGCGCCATCTAACGGGAACGACACGAAATGAAATAGCTTTTAGAGGAGAAAAAGATACATACATCGGTGAAATAAGCTAAGGAATCGGACCAATGGAAGACGAGGTATTAGCGTGTTTAGTTTCGTTTTCATGAAAAGCAGAGTGGCGCCATCTAGCGGAAACTAAAAAACGTTGAGAGGACAGAAAGACACACACATCGGTGAAATATGCTAAGGAATCGGACCAATAGATGCCGAGATATTAGCGTTTTTATTTTCGTTTCCATTAAAAGGGGAGTGGCGCCATGTAGCGGGAACTAAAAAACTTTGAGAGGAAAGAAAGACACAAACGTCGGTGAAAGTAGCTAATTAATCGGACCAATGGAAGCCGAGATATTAGCGTTTTTAATTTCGTTTTCATTAAAATGGGAGTGGCGCCATCTATCGGAAACAAAAAATGTTGAGAGGAACAGAAGACACACACGTGGTGAAATTAGCTAATTAATCGGACCAATAGAGGCCAAGACATCAGCGTTTTTAGTTTCGTTTTCATTAAAAGAGGAGTGGCGTCATCTAGCGGTAGCTACCTCCTATTGTGAGAACAACGCGAACCAAAAAAAGTATAGCCGAAAGAAAAACATAAACGTCGGTGAAAGAAGCTAAGGAATCGGACCAATAGAAGCCCAGATATTAGCGACAGGCAACGTGGAGTCGGTTGTTCACAAAGAGTTAAGCTAAGTTTCGCATGCATTTTTTTCGAATATCTCGGCTTCTAATCGTCCGATTCCTTAGGTTTTTCCACCGCTGCACTCCACTCAAATTCCTTTCTAAGAATTTTACTTAAAAAACATTCATAGAAAAGAAAGATACACATGTCGGTGAAAGAAGGTAAGAAATTGGACCAATAGAAACCGAGATATTAGCGTTTTTAATTTCGTTTTTATTAAAAGTGGAGTGGCGCTAATGGGATCGACGCGAAATAAAACAACGTTTAGAGGAGAAAGAGATACACGCATCGGTGAAATAAGCTAAGGGATCGGACCAATGGAAGGCGAGATATTAGCGTCTTTAGTTTCGTTTTCATGAAAAGCAGAGTGGCGCCATCTAGTGGAAACTAAAAAACGTTGAAAGGAAAGAAAGACACACACGTCGGTGAAAGTAGCTAATTAATCGGACCAATAGAAGCCGAGATATTAGCGTTTTTAGTTCCGTTTTCATTAAAAGATGAGTGGCGCCATCTAGAGGGAACGACGCAAACTAAAAAACGTTTAGAGGAGAGAAATACATACACTACGGTGAAAGAAGCTAAGGAATCGAACCAATAGAAGCCGATATATTAGCGTTTTAATTAAAAGAGGGGTGACGTCATCTCGCGGCAGCTACGGCCTTTCGTTTGGGTGTTTTTTAGAATATCTCGGTTTCTAATAGTCCGATTCCTTAGCTTTTTGCACCGTTGTACTGTACTCTAATTCCTTTCTTAGAATTTTACAGTTCATCTCTTTAGCGCGAGAGGGCGCTGTTCACGACATCTCTTAATGGAGGGTAGCGGTACCTTTAAGTCGAGTTGAGTTGTTTTATTTAACGCAATTTAAATATTAACCCGTAAAATTTACCTTATTTTATATTCTATTCGAGCTTCTAATTAGTTTCGTTTTCATTGAAAAGGGTGTGGCGCCATCTAGCGGAAATACGCCCTCTATCGTGAACGACGCGAACTAAGAAAACGCTTAGAAGAAATAAAGACACACACTACGGTGAAAGAAGCTAAGGAATCGGACCAATAGAAGCCGAGATATTAGCGTTTTAATTTCTTTTTCATTAAAAGAGTGGTGGCGACATCTCGCGGGAGCTACGGCCTTTCGTATGGGTTTTTTTCAAATATCTCGGCTTCTAATAGTCGGATTCCTTAGCTTTATGCACCATTGTACTCTACTCTAATTCCTCTCTTAGAATTTTACAGTTCATCTCTTTAGCGCGAGAGGGCGCTGTTCTCGACAGCAGTTAAGTGAGCGTAGCGGTAATTTTAAGTCCAGTTGAGTTGTTTCATTTGACGTAATTCAATATTATTCAGTAAAATTTAACTTATTTTATATTCCATTCGGCCTGCTCATCAGTTTCGTTTTCTTTGAAACAGGAGTGGCGCCATCTAGCGGAAATACTCTCTCTGGCGGGAACGACGCGAACTAAAAAAACGTTTAGAGGAAAGAAATACATACACTACAGTGAACGAAGCTAAGGAATAGAACAAATAGTAGCCGAGATATTAGCGTTTTACTTTCAAGAGGAGTGGCGCCATTTCGCGGCAGCTACGGCCTTTCGTATGGGCTTTTTTTAATATCTCGGCTTCTAATAGTCCGATTCTTCAGCTTTTTGCACCGTTGTACTCTACTCTAATTCCTCTCTTAGAATTTTACAGTTCATCTCTTTGGCACAAGAGGGCGCTGTTCACGACTGCTCTTAATGGAGCTTAGGATTACTTTTAAGTCGAGTTGAGTTGGTTTATTTATTGTAATTCAATATTATTCAGTAAAATTTTACTTTTTTTATATTCTATTCGCCCTTCTCATTAGTTTCGTTTTCATTGAAAGAGGAGTGGCGCCATCTTGCGGAAATACGCCGTCTAGCGGGAACGACGCGAACTAAAAAAACGCTTAGAAGAAATAAAGGCACACACTGCGGTGAAAGAAGCTAAGGAATCGGACCAATAGAAGCCGAGATATTAGCGTTTTAATTAAAAGAGGGGTGGCGCCATCTCGCGGCAGCTACGACCTTTCGTTTGGGTTTTTTTAGAATATCTCGGTTTCTAATAGTCCGATTCCTTAGCTTTTTGCACCGTTGTACTCTACTCTAATTCCTTTCATAGAATTTTACAGTTCATCTCTTTAGCGCGAGAGGGCGCTGTTCACGACATCTCTTAATGGTGGGTCGCGGTACCTTTAAGTCGAGTTGAGTTGTTTTATTTAACGCAATTTAATATTAATTCGTAAAATTTAACCTATTTTATATTCTATTCGGCCTTCTAATTAGTTTCGTTTTCATTGAAAAAGAAGTGGCGCCATCTAGCGGAAATAAGCCCTCTAGCGGGAACGACGCGAACTAAAAAAACGTTTAGACGAGAGAAAGATACACACATCGGTGAAATAAGCTAAGGTATCGGACCAATAGAAGCCCAGATGTTAGCGGCAGGGAACGTGGAGTCGGTTGTTCACAAAGGGTTAAGCTAAGTCTCGCATGCAATTTTTTTCGAATATCTCGGCTTCTAATCGTCCGATTTCTTAGCTTTTTCCACCACTGCACCCCACTCAAAATCCTTTCTAAGAATTTTACTTAAAAACATTCATAGAGAAGAAAGATACACATGTCGGTGAAAGAAGATAAGAAATCGGACCAATAGAAACCGAGATATTAGCGTTTTTAATTTCGTTTTTGTTAAAAAGGAGTGGCGCCATCTAACGGGAACGACACGAAATGAAATAGCTTTTAGAGGAGAAAAAGATAAATACATCGGTGAAATAAGCTAAGGAATCGGACCAATGGAAGACGAGATATTAGCGTGTTTAGTTTCGTTTTCATGAAAAGCAGGTGGCGCCATCTAGCGGAAACTAAAAAACGTTGAGAGGACAGAAAGACACACACGTCGCTGAAAGTAGCTCTTTAATCGGACCAATAGAAGCCGAGATATTAGCGTTTTAATTTCGTTTTCATTAAAAGAAGAGTGTCGCCATCTAGCGGGAAACACGCGAATTAAAAAACGTTTAGAGGAGAGAAAGATACTCACATCGGTGAAATATGGTAAGGAATCGGACCAATAAATGCCGAGATATTTGCGTTTTTATTTTCGTTTCCATTAAAAGGGGAGTGGCGCCATGTAGCGGGAACTAAAAAACTTTGACAGGAAAGAAAGACACAAACGTCGGTGAAAGTAGCTAATTAATGGGACCAATGGATGCCGAGATATTAGCGTTTTTAGTTTCGTTTTCATTAAAATGGGAGTGGCGCCATCTATCGGAAACAAAAAATGTTGAGAGGAACAGAAGACACACACGTGGTGAAATTAGCTAATTAATCGGACCAATAGAAGCCAAGACATTAGCGTTTTTAGTTTCGTTTTCATTAAAAGAGGAGTGGCGTCATCTAGCGGCAGCTACCTCCTTTTGTGAGAACAACGCGAACCAAAAAACGTATAGCCGAAAGAAAAACATAAACGTCGGTGAAAGAAGCTAAGGAATCGGACCAATAGAAGCCCAGATATTAGCGACAGGTAACGTGGAGTCGGTTGTTCACAAAGGGTTAAGCTAAGTTTCCCATGCATTTTTTTCGAATATCTCGGCTTCTAATCGTCCGATTCCTTAGGTTTTTCCACCGCTGCACTCCACTCAAATTCCTTTCTAAGAATTTTACCTAAAAAACATTCATAGAAAAGAAAGATACACATGTCGGTGAAAGAAGATAAGAAATTGGACCAATAGAAACCGAGATATTAGCGTTTTTAATTTCGTTTTTATTAAAAGTGGAGTGGCGATATCTAATGGGATCGACGCGAAATAAAACAACGTTTAGAGGAGAAAGAGATACACGCATCGGTGAAATAAGCTAAGGGATCGGAACAATGGAAGACGAGTTATTAGAGCGTGATTAGTTTCGTTTTCATGAAAAGCAGAGTGGCGCCATCTAGTGGAAACTAAAAAACGTTGAAAGGAAAGAAAGACACACACGTCGGTGAAAGTAGCTAATTAATCGGACCAATAGAAGCCGAAATATTAGCGTTTTTAGTTCCGTTTTCATTAAAAGATGAGTGGTGCCATCTAGCGGGAACGACGCAAACTAAAAAACGTTTAGAGGAGAGAAATACATACACTACGGTGAAAGAAGCTAAGGAATCGAACCAATAGAAGCCGATATATTAGCGTTTTAATTAAAAGAGGGGTGACGTCATCTCGCGGCAGCTACGGCCTTTCGTTTGGGTGTTTTTTAGAATATCTCGGTTTCTAATAGTCCGATTCCTTAGCTTTTTGCACCAATGTACTCTACTCTAATTCCTTTCTTAGAATTTTACAGTTCATCTCTTTAGCGCGAGAGGGCGCTGTTCACGACATCTCTTAATGGAGGGTAGCGGTACCTTTAAGTCGAGTTGAGTTGTTTTATTTAACGCAATTTAAATATTAACCCGTAAAATTTAACTTATTTTATATTCTATTCGAGCTTCTAATTAGTTTCGTTTTCATTGAAAAGGGTGTGGCGCCATCTAGCGGAAATACGCCCTCTATCGGGAACGACGCGAACTAAGAAAACGCTTAGAAGAAATAAAGACACACACTACGGTGAAAGAAGCTAAGGAATCGGACCTATAGAAGCCGAGATATTAGCGTTTTAATTTCGTTTTCATTAAAAGAGTGGTGGCGCCATCTCGCGGGAGCTACGGCCTTTCGTATGGGTTTTTTAAAATATCTCGGCTTCTAATTGTCCGATTCCTTAGCTTTTTGCACCGTTGTACTCTACTCTAATTCCTCTCTTAGAAATTTACAGTTCATCTCTTTAGCGCGTGAGGGCGCTGTTCTCGACAGCAGTTAATGGAGCGTAGCGGGTATTTTAAGTCGAGTTGAGTGTTTTTATTTGACGTAATTCAATATTATTCAGTAAAATTTAACTTATTTTATATTCCATTCGGCCTTCTCATTAGTTTCGTTTTCATTGAAACAGGAGTGGCGCAATCTAGCGGAAATACTCCCTCTAGCGGGAACGACGCGAACTAAAAAAACGTTTAGAGGAAAGAAATACATACACTACAGTGAACGAAGCTAAGGAATAGAACCAATAGTAGCCGAGATATTAGCGTTTTACTGTCAAGAGGATTGGCGCCATGTCGCGGCAGCTACGGCCTTTCGTATGGGCTTTTTTTAATATCTCGGCTTCTAATAGTCCGATTCTTTAGCTTTTTGCACCGTTGTATTCTACTCTAATTCCTCTCTTAGAATTTTACAGTTCATCTCTTTGGCGCAAGAGGGCGCTGTTCACGACTGCTCTTAATGGAGCTTAGCAGTACTTTTAAGTCGAGTTGAGTTGGTTTATTTATTGTAATTCAATATTATTCAGAAAAATTTTACTTTTTTTATATTCTATTCGCCCTTCTCATTAGTTTCGTTTTCATTGAAAGAGGAGGGGCGCCATCTAGCGAAAATACGACATCTAGCGGAAATACGCCGTCTAGCGGGAACGATGCGAACTAAAAAAACGCTTAGAAGAAATAAAGACTCACACTGCGGTGAAAGAAGCTAAGGAATCGGACCAATAGAAGCCGAGATATTAGCGTTTTAATTAAAAGAGGGGTGGCGCCATCTCGCGGCAGCTACGACCTTTCGTTTGGGTTTTTTTTAGAATTTCTCGGTTACTAATAGTCTGATTCCTTAGCTTTTTGCACCGTTGTACTCTACTCTAATTCCTTTCATTGAATTTTACAGTTCATCTCTTTAGCGCGAGAGGGCGCTGTTCACGACATCTCTTAATGGAGGGTCGCGGTAACTTTAAGTCGAGTTGAGTTGTTTTATTTAAGGCAATTTAATATTAATTCGTAAAATTTAACCTATTTTATATTCTATTCGGCCTTCTAATTAGTTTCGTTTTCATTGAAAAAGAAGAGGCGCCATCTATTGGAAATAAGCCCTCTAGCGGGAACGACGCGAACTAAAAAAACGTTTAGACGAGAGAAAGATACACACATCGGTGAAATAAGCTAAGGTATCGGACCAATAGAAGCCCAGATATTAGCGGCAGGGAACGTGGAGTCGGTTGTTCACAAAGGGTTAAGCTAAGTTTCGCATGCAATTTTTTTCGAGTATCTCGGCTTCTAATCGTCCGATTTCTTAGCTTTTTCCACCGCTGCACTCCACTCAAAATCCTTTCTAAGAATTTTACTTAAAAAACATTCATAGAGAAGAAAGATACACATGTCGGTGAAAGAAAATAAGAAATCGGACCAATAGAAACCGAGATATTAGCGTTTTTAATTTCGTTTTTGATAAAAGAGGAGTGGCGCCATCTAACGGGAACGACACGAAATGAAATAGCTTTTAGAGGAGAAAAAGATACATACATCGGTGAAATAAGCTAAGGAATCGGACCAATGGAAGACGAGGTATTAGCGTGTTTAGTTTCGTTTTCATGAAAATCAGAGTGGCGCCATCTAGCGGAAACTAAAAAACGTTGAGAGGACAGAAAGACACACACATCGCTGAAAGTAGCTCTTTAATCGGACCTATAGAAGCCGAGATATTAGCGTTTTAATTTCGTTTTCATTAAAAGAAGAGTGCGCCATCTAGCGGGAAACACGCGAATTAAAAAACGTTTAGAGGAGAGAAAGATACACACATCGGTGAAATATGCTAAGGAATCGGACCAATAGATGCCGAGATATTAGCGTTTTTATTTTCGTTTCCATTAAAAGGGGAGTGGCGCCATGTAGCGGGAACTAAAAAACTTTGAGAGGAAGGAAAGACACAAACGTCGGTGAAAGTAGCTAATTAATCGGACCAATGGAAGCCGAGATATTAGCGTTTTTAATTTCGTTTTCATTAAAATGGGAGTGGCGCCATCTATCGGAAACAAAAAATGTTGAGAGGAACAGAAGACACACACGTGGTGAAATTAGCTAATTAATCGGACCAATAGAGGCCAAGACATCAGCGTTTTTAGTTTCGTTTTCATTAAAAGAGGAGTGGCGTCATCTAGCGGTAGCTACCTCCTTTTGTGAGAACAACGCGAACCAAAAAACGTATAGCCGAAAGAAAAACATAAACGTCGGTGAAAGAAGCTAAGGAATCGGACCAATAGAAGCCCAGATATTAGCGACAGGCAACGTGGAGTCGGTTGTTCACAAAGAGTTAAGCTAAGTTTCGCATGCATTTTTTTCGAATATCTCGGCTTCTAATCGTCCGATTCCTTAGCTTTTTCCACCTCTGCACTCCACTCAAATTCCTTTCTAAGAATTTTACTAAAAAACATTCATAGAAAAGAAAGATACACATGTCGGTGAAAGAAGATAAGAAATTGGACCAATAGAAACCGAGATATTAGCGTTTTTAATTTCGTTTTTATTAAAAGTGGAGTGGCGCTAATGGGATCGACGCGAAATAAAACAACGTTTAGAGGAGAAAGAGATACACGCATCGGTGAAATAAGCTAAGGGATCGGACCAATGGAAGGCGAGATATTAGCGTCTTTAGTTTCGTTTTCATGAAAAGCAGAGTGGCGCCATCTAGTGGAAACTAAAAAACGTTGAAAGGAAAGAAAGACACACACGTCGGTGATAGTAGCTAATTAATCGGACCAATAGAAGCCGAGATATTAGCGTTTTTAGTTCCGTTTTCATTAAAAGATGAGTGGCGCCATCTAGAGGGAACGACGCAAACTAAAAAACGTTTAGAGGAGAGAAATACATACACTACGGTGAAAGAAGCTAAGGAATCGAACCAATAGAAGCCGATATATTAGCGTTTTAATTAAAAGAGGGGTGACGTCATCTCGCGGCAGCTACGGCCTTTCGTTTGGGTGTTTTTTAGAATATCTCGGTTTCTAATAGTCCGATTCCTTAGCTTTTTGCACCGTTGTACTGTACTCTAATTCCTTTCTTAGAATTTTACAGTTCATCTCTTTAGCGCGAGAGGGCGCTGTTCACGACATCTCTTAATGGAGGGTAGCGGTACCTTTAAGTCGAGTTGAGTTGTTTTATTTAACGCAATTTAAATATTAACCCGTAAAATTTACCTTATTTTATATTCTATTCGAGCTTCTAATTAGTTTCGTTTTCATTGAAAAGGGTGTGGCGCCATCTAGCGGAAATACGCCCTCTATCGTGAACGACGCGAACTAAGAAAACGCTTAGAAGAAATAAAGACACACACTACGGTGAAAGAAGCTAAGGAATCGGACCAATAGAAGCCGAGATATTAGCGTTTTAATTTCTTTTTCATTAAAAGAGTGGTGGCGACATCTCGCGGGAGCTACGGCCTTTCGTATGGGTTTTTTTCAAATATCTCGGCTTCTAATAGTCGGATTCCTTAGCTTTATGCACCATTGTACTCTACTCTAATTCCTCTCTTAGAATTTTACAGTTCATCTCTTTAGCGCGAGAGGGCGCTGTTCTCGACAGCAGTTAAGTGAGCGTAGCGGTAATTTTAAGTCCAGTTGAGTTGTTTCATTTGACGTAATTCAATATTATTCAGTAAAATTTAACTTATTTTATATTCCATTCGGCCTGCTCATTAGTTTCGTTTTCTTTGAAACAGGAGTGGCGCCATCTAGCGGAAATACTCTCTCTGGCGGGAACGACGCGAACTAAAAAAACGTTTAGAGGAAAGAAATACATACACTACAGTGAACGAAGCTAAGGAATAGAACAAATAGTAGCCGAGATATTAGCGTTTTACTTTCAAGAGGAGTGGCGCCATTTCGCGGCAGCTACGGCCTTTCGTATGGGCTTTTTTTAATATCTCGGCTTCTAATAGTCCGATTCTTCAGCTTTTTGCACCGTTGTACTCTACTCTAATTCCTCTCTTAGAATTTTACAGTTCATCTCTTTGGCACAAGATGGCGCTGTTCACGACTGCTCTTAATGGAGCTTAGGATTACTTTTAAGTCGAGTTGAGTTGGTTTATTTATTGTAATTCAATATTATTCAGTAAAATTTTACTTTTTTTATATTCTATTCGCCCTTCTCATTAGTTTCGTTTTCATTGAAAGAGGAGTGGCGCCATCTAGCGGAAATACGCCGTCTAGCGGGAACGACGCGAACTAAAAAAACGCTTAGAAGAAATAAAGGCACACACTGCGGTGAAAGAAGCTAAGGAATCGGACCAATAGAAGCCGAGATATTAGCGTTTTAATTAAAAGAGGGGTGGCGCCATCTCGCGGACGCTACGACCTTTCGTTTGGGTTTTTTTAGAATATCTCGGTTTCTAATAGTCCGATTCCTTAGCTTTTTGCGCCGTTGTACTCTACTCTAATTCCTTTCATAGAATTTTACAGTTCATCTCTTTAGCGCGAGAGGGCGCTGTTCACGACATCTCTTAATGGTGGGTCGCGGTACCTTTAAGTCGAGTTGAGTTGTTTTATTTAACGCAATTTAATATTAATTCGTAAAATTTAACCTATTTTATATTCTATTCGGCCTTCTAATTAGTTTCGTTTTCATTGAAAAAGAAGTGGCGCCATCTAGCGGAAATAAGCCCTCTAGCGGGAACGACGCGAACTAAAAAAACGTTTAGACGAGAGAAAGATACACACATCGGTGAAATAAGCTAAGGTATCGAACCAATAGAAGCCCAGATGTTAGCGGCAGGGAACGTGGAGTCGGTTGTTCACAAAGGGTTAAGCTAAGTCTCGCATGCAATTTTTTTCGAAATTCTCGGCTTCTAATCGTCCGATTTCTTAGCTTTTTCCACCACTGCACCCCACTCAAAATCCTTTCTAAGAATTTTACTTAAAAACATTCATAGAGAAGAAAGATACACATGTCGGTGAAAGAAGATAAGAAATCGGACCAATAGAAACCGAGATATTAGCGTTTTTAATTTCGTTTTTGTTAAAAAGGAGTGGCGCCATCTAACGGGAACGACACGAAATGAAATAGCTTTTAGAGGAGAAAAAGATACATACATCGGTGAAATAAGCTAAGGAATCGGACCAATGGAAGACGAGATATTAGCGTGTTTAGTTTCGTTTTCATGAAAAGCAGGTGGCGCCATCTAGCGGAAACTAAAAAACGTTGAGAGGACAGAAAGACACACACGTCGCTGAAAGTAGCTCTTTAATCGGACCAATAGAAGCCGAGATATTAGCGTTTTAATTTCGTTTTCATTAAAAGAAAAGTGTCGCCATCTAGCGGGAAACACGCGAATTAAAAAACGTTTAGAGGAGAGAAAGATACTCACATCGGTGAAATATGGTAAGGAATCGGACCAATAAATGCCGAGATATTTGCGTTTTTATTTTCGTTTCCATTAAAAGGGGAGTGGCGCCATGTAGCGGGAACTAAAAAACTTTGACAGGAAAGAAAGACACAAACGTCGGTTAAAGTAGCTAATTAATCGGACCAATGGATGCCGAGATATTAGCGTTTTTAGTTTCGTTTTCATTAAAATGGGAGTGGCGCCATCTATCGGAAACAAAAAATGTTGAGAGGAACAGAAGACACACACGTGGTGAAATTAGCTAATTAATCGGACCAATAGAAGCCAAGACATTAGCGTTTTTAGTTTCGTTTTCATTAAAAGAGGAGTGGCGTCATCTAGCGGCAGCTACCTCCTTTTGTGAGAACAACGCGAACCAAAAAACGTATAGCCGAAAGAAAAACATAAACGTCGGTGAAAGAAGCTAAGGAATCGGACCAATAGAAGCCCAGATATTAGCGACAGGTAACGTGGAGTCGGTTGTTCACAAAGGGTTAAGCTAAGTTTCCCATGCATTTTTTTCGAATATCTCGGCTTCTAATCGTCCGATTCCTTAGGTTTTTCCACCGCTGCACTCCACTCAAATTCCTTTCTAAGAATTTTACCTAAAAAACATTCATAGAAAAGAAAGATACACATGTCGGTGAAAGAAGATAAGAAATTGGACCAATAGAAACCGAGATATTAGCGTTTTTAATTTCTTTTTTATTAAAAGTGGAGTGGCGATATCTAATGGGATCGACGCGAAATAAAACAACGTTTAGAGGAGAAAGAGATACACGCATCGGTGAAATAAGCTAAGGGATCGGAACAATGGAAGACGAGTTATTAGAGCGTGATTAGTTTCGTTTTCATGAAAAGCAGAGTGGCGCCATCTAGTGGAAACTAAAAAACGTTGAAAGGAAAGAAAGACACACACGTCGGTGAAAGTAGCTAATTAATCGGACCAATAGAAGCCGAAATATTAGCGTTTTTAGTTCCGTTTTCATTAAAAGATGAGTGGTGCCATCTAGCGGGAACGACGCAAACTAAAAAACGTTTAGAGGAGAGAAATACATACACTACGTTGAAAGAAGCTAAGGAATCGAACCAATAGAAGCCGATATATTAGCGTTTTAATTAAAAGAGGGGTGACGTCATCTCGCGGCAGCTACGGCCTTTCGTTTGGGTGTTTTTTAGAATATCTCGGTTTCTAATAGTCCGATTCCTTAGCTTTTTGCACCAATGTACTCTACTCTAATTCCTTTCTTAGAATTTTACAGTTCATCTCTTTAGCGCGAGAGGGCGCTGTTCACGACATCTCTTAATGGAGGGTAGCGGTACCTTTAAGTCGAGTTGAGTTGTTTTATTTAACGCAATTTAAATATTAACCCGTAAAATTTAACTTATTTTATATTCTATTCGAGCTTCTAATTAGTTTCGTTTTCATTGAAAAGGGTGTGGCGCCATCTAGCGGAAATACGCCCTCTATCGGGAACGACGCGAACTAAGAAAACGCTTAGAAGAAATAAAGACACACACTACGGTGAAAGAAGCTAAGGAATCGGACCTATAGAAGCCGAGATATTAGCGTTTTAATTTCGTTTTCATTAAAAGAGTGGTGGCGCCATCTCGCGGGAGCTACGGCCTTTCGTATGGGTTTTTTAAAATATCTCGGCTTCTAATTGTCCGATTCCTTAGCGTTTTGCACCGTTGTACTCTACTCTAATTCCTCTCTTAGAAATTTACAGTTCATCTCTTTAGCGCGTGAGGGCGCTGTTCTCGACAGCAGTTAATGGAGCGTAGCGGGTATTTTAAGTCGAGTTGAGTGTTTTTATTTGACGTAATTCAATATTATTCAGTAAAATTTAACTTATTTTATATTCCATTCGGCCTTCTCATTAGTTTCGTTTTCATTGAAACAGGAGTGGCGCCATCTAGCGGAAATACTCCCTCTAGCGGGAACGACGCGAACTAAAAAAACGTTTAGAGGAAAGAAATACATACACTACAGTGAACGAAGCTAAGGAATAGAACCAATAGTAGCCGAGATATTAGCGTTTTACTGTCAAGAGGATTGGCGCCATGTCGCGGCAGCTACGGCCTTTCGTATGGGCTTTTTTTAATATCTCGGCTTCTAATAGTCCGATTCTTTAGCTTTTTGCACCGTTGTATTCTACTCTAATTCCTCTCTTAGAATTTTACAGTTCATCCCTTTGGCGCAAGAGGGCGCTGTTCACGACTGCTCTTAATGGAGCTTAGCAGTACTTTTAAGTCGAGTTGAGTTGGTTTATTTATTGTAATTCAATATTATTCAGAAAAATTTTACTTTTTTTATATTCTATTCGCCGTTCTCATTAGTTTCGTTTTCATTGAAAGAGGAGGGGCGCCATCTAGCGGAAATACGACATCTAGCGGAAATACGCCGTCTAGCGGGAACGATGCGAACTAAAAAACGCTTAGAAGAAATAAAGACACACACTGCGGTGAAAGAAGCTAAGGAATCGGACCAATAGAAGCCGAGATATTAGCGTTTTAATTAAAAGAGGGGTGGCGCCATCTCGCGGCAGCTACGACCTTTCGTTTGGGTTTTTTTTAGAATTTCTCGGTTACTAATAGTCTGATTCCTTAGCTTTTTGCACCGTTGTACTCTACTCTAATTCCTTTCATTGAATTTTACAGTTCATCTCTTTAGCGCGAGAGGGCGCTGTTCACGACATCTCTTAATGGAGGGTCGCGGTACCTTTAAGTCGAGTTGAGTTGTTTTATTTAAGGCAATTTAATATTAATTCGTAAAATTTAACCTATTTTATATTCTATTCGGCCTTCTAATTAGTTTCGTTTTCATTGAAAAAGAAGAGGCGCCATCTATTGGAAATAAGCCCTCTAGCGGGAACGACGCGAACTAAAAAAACGTTTAGACGAGAGAAAGATACACACATCGGTGAAATAAGCTAAGGTATCGGACCAATAGAAGCCCAGATATTAGCGGCAGGGAACGTGGAGTCGGTTGTTCACAAAGGGTTAAGCTAAGTTTCGCATGCAATTTTTTTCGAGTATCTCGGCTTCTAATCGTCCGATTTCTTAGCTTTTTCCACCGCTGCACTCCACTCAAAATCCTTTCTAAGAATTTTACTTAAAAAACATTCATAGAGAAGAAAGATACACATGTCGGTGAAAGAAAATAAGAAATCGGACCAATAGAAACCGAGATATTAGCGTTTTTAATTTCGTTTTTGATAAAAGAGGAGTGGCGCCATCTAACGGGAACGACACGAAATGAAATAGCTTTTAGAGGAGAAAAAGATACATACATCGGTGAAATAAGCTAAGGAATCGGACCAATGGAAGACGAGGTATTAGCGTGTTTAGTTTCGTTTTCATGAAAAGCAGAGTGGCGCCATCTAGCGGAAACTAAAAAACGTTGAGAGGACAGAAAGACACACACATCGCTGAAAGTAGCTCTTTAATCGGACCTATAGAAGCCGAGATATTAGCGTTTTAATTTCGTTTTCATTAAAAGAAGAGTGCGCCATCTAGCGGGAAACACGCGAATTAAAAAACGTTTAGAGGAGAGAAAGATACACACATCGGTGAAATATGCTAAGGAATCGGACCAATAGATGCCGAGATATTAGCGTTTTTATTTTCGTTTCCATTAAAAGGGGAGTGGCGCCATGTAGCGGGAACTAAAAAACTTTGAGAGGAAGGAAAGACACAAACGTCGGTGAAAGTAGCTAATTAATCGGACCAATGGAAGCCGAGATATTAGCGTTTTTAATTTCGTTTTCATTAAAATGGGAGTGTCGCCATCTATCGGAAACAAAAAATGTTGAGAGGAACAGAAGACACACACGTGGTGAAATTAGCTAATTAATCGGACCAATAGAGGCCAAGACATCAGCGTTTTTAGTTTCGTTTTCATTAAAAGAGGAGTGGCGTCATCTAGCGGTAGCTACCTCCTTTTGTGAGAACAACGCGAACCAAAAAACGTATAGCCGAAAGAAAAACATAAACGTCGGTGAAAGAAGCTAAGGAATCGGACCAATAGAAGCCCAGATATTAGCGACAGGCAACGTGGAGTCGGTTGTTCACAAAGGGTTAAGCTAAGTTTCGCATGCATTTTTTTCGAATATCTCGGCTTCTAATCGTCCGATTCCTTAGCTTTTTCCACCGCTGCACTCCACTCAAATTCCTTTCTAAGAATTTTACTTAAAAAACATTCATAGAAAAGAAAGATACACATGTCGGTGAAAGAAGATAAGAAATTGGACCAATAGAAACCGAGATATTAGCGTTTTTAATTTCGTTTTTATTAAAAGTGGAGTGGCGCTATCTAACGGGAACGACGCGAAATAAAACAACGTTTAGAAGAGAAAGAGATACACGCATCGGTGAAATAAGCTAAGGAATCGGACCAATGGAAGACGAGATATTAGCTTGTTTAGTTTCGTTTTCATGAAAAGCAGAGTGGCGCCATCTAGCGGAATTTAAAAAACGTTGAGAGGAAAGAAAGACACACACGTCGGTGAAAGTAGCTAATTAATCGGACCAATAGAAGCCGAGATATTAGCGTTTCTAATTTCGTTTTCATTAAAAGAGGAGTGGCGCCGTCTATCGGGAACGACGCAAACTAAAAAACGTTTAGAGGAGAGAAATACATACACTACGGTGAAAGAAGCTAAGGAATCGGACCAATAGAAGCCGAGATATTAGCGTTTTAATTAAAAGAGGGGTGGCGCCATCTCGCGGCAGCTACGGCCTTTCGTTTGGGTGTTTTTTAGAATATCTCGGTTTCTAATAGTCCGATTCCTTAGCTTTTTGCACCGTTGTACTCTACTCTAATTCCTTTCTTAGAATTTTACAGTTCATCTCTTTAGCGCGAGAGGGCGCTGTTCACGACATATCTTAATGGAGGGTAGCGGTACCTTTATGTCGAGTTGAGTTGTTTTATTTAACGCAATTTAAATATTAACCCGTAAAATTTAACTTATTTTATATTCCATTCGGCCTTCTCATTAGTTTCGTTTTCATTGAAACAGGAGTGGCGCCATCTAGCGGAAATACTCCCTCTAGCGGGAACGACGCGAACTAAAAAAACGTTTAGAGGAAAGAAATACATACACTACAGTGAACGAAGCTAAGGAATAGAACCAATAGTAGCCGAGATATTAGCGTTTTACTTTCAAGAGGATTGGCGCCATGTCGCGGCAGCTTCGGCCTTTCGTATGGCCTTTTTTTAATATCTCGGCTTCTAATAGTCCGATTCTTTAGCTTTTTGCACCGTTGTACTCTACTCTAATTCCTCTCTTAGAATTTTACAGTTCAACTCTTTGGCGCAAGAGGGCGCTGTTCACGACTGCTCTTAATGGAGCTTAGCAGTACTTTTAAGTCGAGTTGAGTTGGTTTATTTATTGTAATTCAATATTATTCAGAAAAATTTTACTTTTTTTATATTCTATTCGCCCTTCTCATTAGTTTCGTTTTCATTGAAAGAGGAGGGGCGCCATCTAGCGGAAATACGACATCTAGCGGAAATACGCCGTCTAGCGGGAACGACGCGAACTAAAAAAACGCTTAGAAGAAATAAAGACACACACTGCGGTGAAAGAAGCTAAGGAATCGGACCAATAGAAGCCGAGATATTAGCGTTTTAATTAAAAGAGGGGTGGCGCCATCTCGCGGCAGCTACGACCTTTCGTTTGGGTTTCTTTAGAATTTCTCGGTTACTAATAGTCTGATTCCTTAGCTTATTGCACCGTTGTACTCTACTCTAATTCCTTTCATTGAATTTTACAGTTCATCTCTTTAGCGCGAGAGGGCGCTGTTCACGACATCTCTTAATGGAGGGTCGCGGTACCTTTAAGTCGAGTTGAGTTGTTTTATTTAAGGCAATTTAATATTAATTCGTAAAATTTAACCTATTTTATATTCTATTCGGCCTTCTAATTAGTTTCGTTTTCATTGAAAAAGAAGAGGCGCCATCTATTGGAAATAAGCCATCTAGCGGGAACGACGCGAACTAAAAAAACGTTTAGACGAGAGAAAGATACACACATGCAGTATAGCAGCGCCACTTATAGGGTGATTTACACCAGAACCTAATCATCTTCTACTTATGTCAACATCTAACTGATTATGAAGTTTGGGGAAAATTCGTGCATTAGTTCTTGAGATAGAGCTATTGCGAAAATTATGACAAATGCAGCATAGCAGCGCCACCTGTTGAACGATTTGCACCAACACATAATCAGCAGCAACATTAATCAAGGTATACTAGAATCTGAGTTTGATGAAAATTCGTGCATGAGTTCTTGGGATAGATCTATTGAGGAAATCGTGCTAAATGCAGCACAACAGCGCCACCTATTGTGCGACTTACAACACATAGTCAGAATCATTTCATATCAAGGACTAACTGAATCTGAAGTTTGATGAAAATGTGTGCATTAGTTCATGAGACAGAGCTACTGCGGAATCGTGTAAATCCTGTAAAATGCAGCCTACAGCGGCACCTGTTAGGCGATTTACATCAAAACGTAAACAGCACTAACTGATATCAAGAACTAACTGAATCTGAAGTTTCATAAAAATCCGTGTTCTTGAGATAGAACTATTAATAAATTGAAATCCTACAAAATGCAGCATAGCAGCGCCACCTGTTGGGCGATTTATACCAAAAACTAATCAGCACCAATTTATATCAGGGACTACCTGAATATAAATTTCTATTAAATTCCGTTCATGAGTTCTTGAGATAGAGCGCCCACAAAATTTGTGTCACACACAGACAGACATTTTGTAAAAACATGTTTTTTGGAATTTCTGACCTCTAAAACGTGTAAACCCGTCGAAAACCGGAAGTCGAACATTTTCACGAATCCAATACTTTCTTCTTGTTAAGATAGAAGAAAGTAAAATAAGATTTGAATATTTATTTTGAATAGGTATGAAGTTTGTCGCAGGTTTATCACTATAAAACATAATTCAAATGTCAGAAAAATGTAATACATTTTGTATAATTGAATTAAGGATGTTTTTTAAATATTTGCTCCTTATAACTGAAATATTCGGTGCCTTTACTACTTCGGCGACTGTGAGCGCCGCACACTTTACACACTGGGTCGGCTAGCCCCTCCCACACCCGTTATGTTTCTACAAAAAGAGATCATATCTCCTTAAAAAATTTTAACAAACAAATACTAAATAATTATTCTTCAATTTCAAAAACATGGCACAAGATGACAGCACCAAACAATTCAACCACAGAAGCATATTTTCAAGACTACAACCAGGGGCCTCGCTAGGGGGGGGGAGCCCCCCCCCCCCCAAACGTTTGCGAATGCTGTTTCACTTGGCAAATTTACAAACTTAGTTGGCAAATTTATTTAAAGTTTTAATAAAAACTATAATAAACTTTCTATTTTAGATAGACTTGGCAAATGTTACAAATCTAATTGGGAATATTATTAAACTTTTCACAAATAAGAACTATATTGCATTTTTTAATTGTGGTAACTTGGCTAAATTATAAAATTAGTTGGCAAATGCTGAAATTTGACTTGGCAATTTAAGGTCATCTCCCCCCCGAAGAAAATGTCTTAGGGATGGCCCTGACTACAACGCCTAATTCATTCCTCAGTTGTAGTCCCATTTCAGTTTCTAAATCAGCATCAGTTATATGCAAAATTTGTCACTTTAAAAAAAAAATTCCATCAATTAAAAAAAAAATAGTGATGAAATCAGTATCTCATTTCATACAAAGGAGAAAACTTCCCAGAAAAATTCCTAACGCTGTGATAAAAAAAAAAAATGTTTGGTGCTGCCATCTAAAGATTTATTTTGAAGTTAATTATTTTTTTCTGTACTTTTCTAGTTTTCGTCGACTACCTTCTGTAAAAATTAATTATCGCCAGACAATGGAATTTAACCCCAAAATGGTATAAGCAAGAATCCTTTAATAGTGTTAAACGTACTCTACTCTAATTCCTTTCTTAGAATTTTACAGTTCATCTCTTTAGCGCGAGAGGGCGCTGTTCACGACATCTCTTAATGGAGGGTAGCGGTACCTTTAAGTCGAGTTGAGTTGTTTTATTTAACGCAATTTAAATATTAACCCGTAAAATTTAACTTATTTTATATTCTATTCGAGCTTCTAATTAGTTTCGTTTTCATTGAAAAGGGTGTGGCGCCATCTAGCGGAAATACGCCCTCTATCGGGAACGACGCGAACTAAGAAAACGCTTAGAAGAAATAAAGACACACACTACGGTGAAAGAAGCTAAGGAATCGGACCTATAGAAGCCGAGATATTAGCGTTTTAATTTCGTTTTCATTAAAAGAGTGGTGGCGCCATCTCGCGGGAGCGACGGCCTTTCGTATGGGTTTTTTAAAATATCTCGGCTTCTAATTGTCCGATTCCTTAGCTTTTTGCACCGTTGTACTCTACTCTAATTCCTCTCTTAGAAATTTACAGTTCATCTCTTTAGCGCGTGAGGGCGCTGTTCTCGACAGCAGTTAATGGAGCGTAGCGGGTATTTTAAGTCGAGTTGAGTGTTTTTATTTGACGTAATTCAATATTATTCAGTAAAATTTAACTTATTTTATATTCCATTCGGCCTTCTCATTAGTTTCGTTCTCATTGAAACAGGAGTGGCGCCATCTAGCGGAAATACTCCCTCTAGCGGGAACGACGCGAACTAAAAAAACGTTTAGAGGGAAGAAATACATACACTACAGTGAACGAAGCTAAGGAATAGAACCAATAGTAGCCGAGATATTAGCGTTTTACTTTCAAGAGGATTGGCGCCATGTCGCGGCAGCTACGGCCTTTCGTATGGGCTTTTTTTAATATCTCGGCTTCTAATAGTCCGATTCTTTAGCTTTTTGCACCGTTGTACTCTACTCTAATTCCTCTCTTAGAATTTTACAGTTCATCTCTTTGGCGCAAGAGGGCGCTGTTCACGACTGCTCTTAATGGAGCTTAGCAGTACTTTTAAGTCGAGTTGAGTTGGTTTATTTATTGTAATTCAATATTATTCAGAAAAATTTTACTTTTTTTATATTCTATTCGCCCTTCTCATTAGTTTCGTTTTCATTGAAAGAGGAGGGGCGCCATCTAGCGGAAATACGACATCTAGCGGAAATACGCCGTCTAGCGGGAACGACGCGAACTAAAAAACGCTTAGAAGAAATAAAGACACACACTGCGGTGAAAGAAGCTAAGGAATCGGACCAATAGAAGCCGAGATATTAGCGTTTTAATTAAAAGAGGGGTTGCACCATCTCGCGGCAGCTACGACCTTTCGTTTGGGTTTTTTTAGAATTTCTCGGTTACTAATAGTCTGATTCCTTAGCTTTTTGCACTGTTGTACTCTACTCTAATTCCTTTCATTGAATTTTACAGTTCATCTCTTTAGCGCGAGAGGGCGCTGTTCACGACATCTCTTAATGGAGGGTCGCGGTACCTTTAAGTCGAGTTGAGTTGTTTTATTTAAGGCAATTTAATATTAATTCGTAAAATTTAACCTATTTTATATTCTATTCGGCCTTCTAATTAGTTTCGTTTTCATTGAAAAAGAAGAGGCGCCATCTATTGGAAATAAGCCCTCTAGCGGGAACGACGCGAACTAAAAAAACGTTTAGACGAGAGAAAGATACACTCATCGGTGAAATAAGCTAAGGTATCGGACCAATAGAAGCCCAGATATTAGCGGCAGGGAACGTGGAGTCGGTTGTTCACAAAGGGTTAAGCTAAGTTTCGCATGCAATTTTTTTCGAATATCTCGGCTTCTAATCGTCCGATTTCTTAGCTTTTTCCACCGCTGCACTCCACTCAAATTCCTTTCTAAGAATTTTACTTAAAAAACATTCATAGAGAAGAAAGATACACATGTCGATGAAAGAAAATAAGAAATCGGACCAATAGAAACCGAGATATTATCGTTTTTAATTTCGTTTTTGATAAAAGAGGAGTGGCGCCATCTAACGGGAACGACACGAAATGAAATAGCTTTTAGAGGAGAAAAAGATACATACATCGGTGAAATAAGCTAAGGAATCGGACCAATGGAAGACGAGGTATTAGCGTGTTTAGTTTCGTTTTCATGAAAAGCAGAGTGGCGCCATCTAGCGGAAACTAAAAAACGTTGAGAGGACAGAAAGACACACACATCGGTGAAATATGCTAAGGAATCGGACCAATAGATGCCGAGATATTAGCGTTTTTATTTTCGTTTCCATTAAAAGGGGAGTGGCGCCATGTAGCGGGAACTAAAAAACTTTGAGAGGAAAGAAAGACACAAACGTCGGTGAAAGTAGCTAATTAATCGGACCAATGGAAGCCGAGATATTAGCGTTTTTAATTTCGTTTTCATTAAAATGGGAGTGGCGCCATCTATCGGAAACAAAAAATGTTGAGAGGAACAGAAGACACACACGTGGTGAAATTAGCTAATTAATCGGACCAATAGAGGCCAAGACATCAGCGTTTTTAGTTTCGTTTTCATTAAAAGAGGAGTGGCGTCATCTAGCGGTAGCTACCTCCTATTGTGAGAACAACGCGAACCAAAAAAAGTATAGCCGAAAGAAAAACATAAACGTCGGTGAAAGAAGCTAAGGAATCGGACCAATAGAAGCCCAGATATTAGCGACAGGCAACGTGGAGTCGGTTGTTCACAAAGAGTTAAGCTAAGTTTCGCATGCATTTTTTTCGAATATCTCGGCTTCTAATCGTCCGATTCCTTAGGTTTTTCCACCGCTGCACTCCACTCAAATTCCTTTCTAAGAATTTTACTTAAAAAACATTCATAGAAAAGAAAGATACACATGTCGGTGAAAGAAGGTAAGAAATTGGACCAATAGAAACCGAGATATTAGCGTTTTTAATTTCGTTTTTATTAAAAGTGGAGTGGCGCTAATGGGATCGACGCGAAATAAAACAACGTTTAGAGGAGAAAGAGATACACGCATCGGTGAAATAAGCTAAGGGATCGGACCAATGGAAGGCGAGATATTAGCGTCTTTAGTTTCGTTTTCATGAAAAGCAGAGTGGCGCCATCTAGTGGAAACTAAAAAACGTTGAAAGGAAAGAAAGACACACACGTCGGTGAAAGTAGCTAATTAATCGGACCAATAGAAGCCGAGATATTAGCGTTTTTATTTCCGTTTTATTAAAAGATGAGTGGCGCCATCTAGAGGGAACGACGCAAACTAAAAAACGTTTAGAGGAGAGAAATACATACACTACGGTGAAAGAAGCTAAGGAATCGAACCAATAGAAGCCGATATATTAGCGTTTTAATTAAAAGAGGGGTGACGTCATCTCGCGGCAGCTACGGCCTTTCGTTTGGGTGTTTTTTAGAATATCTCGGTTTCTAATAGTCCGATTCCTTAGCTTTTTGCACCGTTGTACTGTACTCTAATTCCTTTCTTAGAATTTTACAGTTCATCTCTTTAGCGCGAGAGGGCGCTGTTCACGACATCTCTTAATGGAGGGTAGCGGTACCTTTAAGTCGAGTTGAGTTGTTTTATTTAACGCAATTTAAATATTAACCCGTAAAATTTACCTTATTTTATATTCTATTCGAGCTTCTAATTAGTTTCGTTTTCATTGAAAAGGGTGTGGCGCCATCTAGCGGAAATACGCCCTCTATCGTGAACGACGCGAACTAAGAAAACGCTTAGAAGAAATAAAGACACACACTACGGTGAAAGAAGCTAAGGAATCGGACCAATAGAAGCCGAGATATTAGCGTTTTAATTTCTTTTTCATTAAAAGAGTGGTGGCGACATCTCGCGGGAGCTACGGCCTTTCGTATGGGTTTTTTTCAAATATCTCGGCTTCTAATAGTCGGATTCCTTAGCTTTATGCACCATTGTACTCTACTCTAATTCCTCTCTTAGAATTTTACAGTTCATCTCTTTAGCGCGAGAGGGCGCTGTTCTCGACAGCAGTTAAGTGAGCGTAGCGGTAATTTTAAGTCCAGTTGAGTTGTTTCATTTGACGTAATTCAATATTATTCAGTAAAATTTAACTTATTTTATATTCCATTCGGCCTGCTCATTAGTTTCGTTTTCTTTGAAACAGGAGTGGCGCCATCTAGCGGAAATACTCTCTCTGGCGGGAACGACGCGAACTAAAAAAACGTTTAGAGGAAAGAAATACATACACTACAGTGAACGAAGCTAAGGAATAGAACAAATAGTAGCCGAGATATTAGCGTTTTACTTTCAAGAGGAGTGGCGCCATTTCGCGGCAGCTACGGCCTTTCGTATGGGCTTTTTTTAATATCTCGGCTTCTAATAGTCCGATTCTTCAGCTTTTTGCACCGTTGTACTCTACTCTAATTCCTCTCTTAGAATTTTACAGTTCATCTCTTTGGCACAAGAGGGCGCTGTTCACGACTGCTCTTAATGGAGCTTAGGATTACTTTTAAGTCGAGTTGAGTTGGTTTATTTATTGTAATTCAATATTATTCAGTAAAATTTTACTTTTTTTATATTCTATTCGCCCTTCTCATTAGTTTCGTTTTCATTGAAAGAGGAGTGGCGCCATCTAGCGGAAATACGCCGTCTAGCGGGAACGACGCGAACTAAAAAAACGCTTAGAAGAAATAAAGGCACACACTGCGGTGAAAGAAGCTAAGGAATCGGACCAATAGAAGCCGAGATATTAGCGTTTTAATTAAAAGAGGGGTGGCGCCATCTCGCGGCAGCTACGACCTTTCGTTTGGGTTTTTTTAGAATATCTCGGTTTCTAATAGTCCGATTCCTTAGCTTTTTGCACCGTTGTACTCTACTCTAATTCCTTTCATAGAATTTTACAGTTCATCTCTTTAGCGCGAGAGGGCGCTGTTCACGACATCTCTTAATGGTGGGTCGCGGTACCTTTAAGTCGAGTTGAGTTGTTTTATTTAACGCAATTTAATATTAATTCGTAAAATTTAACCTATTTTATATTCTATTCGGCCTTCTAATTAGTTTCGTTTTCATTGAAAAAGAAGTGGCGCCATCTAGCGGAAATAAGCCCTCTAGCGGGAACGACGCGAACTAAAAAAACGTTTAGACGAGAGAAAGATACACACATCGGTGAAATAAGCTAAGGTATCGGACCAATAGAAGCCCAGATGTTAGCGGCAGGGAACGTGGAGTCGGTTGTTCACAAAGGGTTAAGCTAAGTCTCGCATGCAATTTTTTTCGAATATCTCGGCTTCTAATCGTCCGATTTCTTAGCTTTTTCCACCACTGCACCCCACTCAAAATCCTTTCTAAGAATTTTACTTAAAAACATTCATAGAGAAGAAAGATACACATGTCGGTGAAAGAAGATAAGAAATCGGACCAATAGAAACCGAGATATTAGCGTTTTTAATTTCGTTTTTGTTAAAAAGGAGTGGCGCCATCTAACGGGAACGACACGAAATGAAATAGCTTTTAGAGGAGAAAAAGATACATACATCGGTGAAATAAGCTAAGGAATCGGACCAATGGAAGACGAGATATTAGCGTGTTTAGTTTCGTTTTCATGAAAAGCAGGTGGCGCCATCTAGCGGAAACTAAAAAACGTTGAGAGGACAGAAAGACACACACGTCGCTGAAAGTAGCTCTTTAATCGGACCAATAGAAGCCGAGATATTAGCGTTTTAATTTCGTTTTCATTAAAAGAAGAGTGTCGCCATCTAGCGGGAAACACGCGAATTAAAAAACGTTTAGAGGAGAGAAAGATACTCACATCGGTGAAATATGGTAAGGAATCGGACCAATAAATGCCGAGATATTTGCGTTTTTATTTTCGTTTCCATTAAAAGGGGAGTGGCGCCATGTAGCGGGAACTAAAAAACTTTGACAGGAAAGAAAGACACAAACGTCGGTTAAAGTAGCTAATTAATCGGACCAATGGAAGCCGAGATATTAGCGTTTTTAGTTTCGTTTTCATTAAAATGGGAGTGGCGCCATCTATCGGAAACAAAAAATGTTGAGAGGAACAGAAGACACACACGTGGTGAAATTAGCTAATTAATCGGACCGATAGAAGCCAAGACATTAGCGTTTTTAGTTTCGTTTTCATTAAAAGAGGAGTGGCGTCATCTAGCGGTAGCTACCTCCTTTTGTGAGAACAACGCGAAACAAAAAACGTATAGCCGAAAGAAAAACATAAACGTCGGTGAAAGAAGCTAAGGAATCGGACCAATAGAAGCCCAGATATTAGCGACAGGTAACGTGGAGTCGGTTGTTCACAAAGGGTTAAGCTAAGTTTCGCATGCATTTTTTTCGAATATCTCGGCTTCTAATCGTCCGATTCCTTAGGTTTTTCCACCGCTGCACTCCACTCAAATTCCTTTCTAAGAATTTTACTTAAAAACATTCATAGAAAAGAAAGATACACATGTCGGTGAAAGAAGATAAGAAATTGGACCAATAGAAACCGAGATATTAGCGTTTTTAATTTCGTTTTTATTAAAAGTGGAGTGGCGATATCTAATGGGATCGACGCGAAATAAAACAACGTTTAGAGGAGAAAGAGATACACGCATCGGTGAAATAAGCTAAGGGATCGGAACAATGGAAGACGAGTTATTAGAGCGTGATTAGTTTCGTTTTCATGAAAAGCAGAGTGGCGCCATCTAGTGGAAACTAAAAAACGTTGAAAGGAAAGAAAGACACACACGTCGGTGAAAGTAGCTAATTAATCGGACCAATAGAAGCCGAAATATTAGCGTTTTTAGTTCCGTTTTCATTAAAAGATGAGTGGTGCCATCTAGCGGGAACGACGCAAACTAAAAAACGTTTAGAGGAGAGAAATACATACACTACGGTGAAAGAAGCTAAGGAATCGAACCAATAGAAGCCGATATATTAGCGTTTTAATTAAAAGAGGGGTGACGTCATCTCGCGGCAGCTACGGCCTTTCGTTTGGGTGTTTTTTAGAATATCTCGGTTTCTAATAGTCCGATTCCTTAGCTTTTTGCACCGATGTACTCTACTCTAATTCCTTTCTTAGAATTTTACAGTTCATCTCTTTAGCGCGAGAGGGCGCTGTTCACGACATCTCTTAATGGAGGGTAGCGGTACCTTTAAGTCGAGTTGAGTTGTTTTATTTAACGCAATTTAAATATTAACCCGTAAAATTTAACTTATTTTATATTCTATTCGAGCTTCTAATTAGTTTCGTTTTCATTGAAAAGGGTGTGGCGCCATCTAGCGGAAATACGCCCTCTATCGGGAACGACGCGAACTAAGAAAACGCTTAGAAGAAATAAAGACACACACTACGGTGAAAGAAGCTAAGGAATCGGACCTATAGAAGCCGAGATATTAGCGTTTTAATTTCGTTTTCATTAAAAGAGTGGTGGCGCCATCTCGCGGGAGCTACGGCCTTTCGTATGGGTTTTTTAAAATATCTCGGCTTCTAATTGTCCGATTCCTTAGCTTTTTGCACCGTTGTACTCTACTCTAATTCCTCTCTTAGAAATTTACAGTTCATCTCTTTAGCGCGTGAGGGCGCTGTTCTCGACAGCAGTTAATGGAGCGTAGCGGGTATTTTAAGTCGAGTTGAGTGTTTTTATTTGACGTAATTCAATATTATTCAGTAAAATTTAACTTATTTTATATTCCATTCGGCCTTCTCATTAGTTTCGTTTTCATTGAAACAGGAGTGGCGCCATCTAGCGGAAATACTCCCTCTAGCGGGAACGACGCGAACTAAAAAAACGTTTAGAGGAAAGAAATACATACACTACAGTGAACGAAGCTAAGGAATAGAACCAATAGTAGCCGAGATATTAGCGTTTTACTGTCAAGAGGATTGGCGCCATGTCGCGGCAGCTACGGCCTTTCGTATGGGCTTTTTTTAATATCTCGGCTTCTAATAGTCCGATTCTTTAGCTTTTTGCACCGTTGTATTCTACTCTAATTCCTCTCTTAGAATTTTACAGTTCATCTCTTTGGCGCAAGAGGGCGCTGTTCACGACTGCTCTTAATGGAGCTTAGCAGTACTTTTAAGTCGAGTTGAGTTGGTTTATTTATTGTAATTCAATATTATTCAGAAAAATTTTACTTTTTTTATATTCTATTCGCCCTTCTCATTAGTTTCGTTTTCATTGAAAGAGGAGGGGCGCCATCTAGCGAAAATACGACATCTAGCGGAAATACGCCGTCTAGCGGGAACGATGCGAACTAAAAAAACGCTTAGAAGAAATAAAGACTCACACTGCGGTGAAAGAAGCTAAGGAATCGGACCAATAGAAGCCGAGATATTAGCGTTTTAATTAAAAGAGGGGTGGCGCCATCTCGCGGCAGCTACGACCTTTCGTTTGGGTTTTTTTTAGAATTTCTCGGTTACTAATAGTCTGATTCCTTAGCTTTTTGCACCGTTGTACTCTACTCTAATTCCTTTCATTGAATTTTACAGTTCATCTCTTTAGCGCGAGAGGGCTCTGTTCACGACATCTCTTAATGGAGGGTCGCGGTAACTTTAAGTCGAGTTGAGTTGTTTTATTTAAGGCAATTTAATATTAATTCGTAAAATTTAACCTATTTTATATTCTATTCGGCCTTCTAATTAGTTTCGTTTTCATTGAAAAAGAAGAGGCGCCATCTATTGGAAATAAGCCCTCTAGCGGGAACGACGCGAACTAAAAAAACGTTTAGACGAGAGAAAGATACACACATCGGTGAAATAAGCTAAGGTATCGGACCAATAGAAGCCCAGATATTAGCGGCAGGGAACGTGGAGTCGGTTGTTCACAAAGGGTTAAGCTAAGTTTCGCATGCAATTTTTTTCGAGTATCTCGGCTTCTAATCGTCCGATTTCTTAGCTTTTTCCACCGCTGCACTCCACTCAAAATCCTTTCTAAGAATTTTACTTAAAAAACATTCATAGAGAAGAAAGATACACATGTCGGTGAAAGAAAATAAGAAATCGGACCAATAGAAACCGAGATATTAGCGTTTTTAATTTCGTTTTTGATAAAAGAGGAGTGGCGCCATCTAACGGGAACGACACGAAATGAAATAGCTTTTAGAGGAGAAAAAGATACATACATCGGTGAAATAAGCTAAGGAATCGGACCAATGGAAGACGAGGTATTAGCGTGTTTAGTTTCGTTTTCATGAAAATCAGAGTGGCGCTATCTAGCGGAAACTAAAAAACGTTGAGAGGACAGAAAGACACACACATCGCTGAAAGTAGCTCTTTAATCGGACCTATAGAAGCCGAGATATTAGCGTTTTAATTTCGTTTTCATTAAAAGAAGAGTGCGCCATCTAGCGGGAAACACGCGAATTAAAAAACGTTTAGAGGAGAGAAAGATACACACATCGGTGAAATATGCTAAGGAATCGGACCAATAGATGCCGAGATATTAGCGTTTTTATTTTCGTTTCCATTAAAAGGGGAGTGGCGCCATGTAGCGGGAACTAAAAAACTTTGAGAGGAAGGAAAGACACAAACGTCGGTGAAAGTAGCTAATTAATCGGACCAATGGAAGCCGAGATATTAGCGTTTTTAATTTCGTTTTCATTAAAATGGGAGTGGCGCCATCTATCGGAAACAAAAAATGTTGAGAGGAACAGAAGACACACACGTGGTGAAATTAGCTAATTAATCGGACCAATAGAGGCCAAGACATCAGCGTTTTTAGTTTCGTTTTCATTAAAAGAGGAGTGGCGTCATCTAGCGGTAGCTACCTCCTTTTGTGAGAACAACGCGAACCAAAAAACGTATAGCCGAAAGAAAAACATAAACGTCGGTGAAAGAAGCTAAGGAATCGGACCAATAGAAGCCCAGATATTAGCGACAGGCAACGTGGAGTCGGTTGTTCACAAAGAGTTAAGCTAAGTTTCGCATGCATTTTTTTCGAATATCTCGGCTTCTAATCGTCCGATTCCTTAGCTTTTTCCACCTCTGCACTCCACTCAAATTCCTTTCTAAGAATTTTACTAAAAAACATTCATAGAAAAGAAAGATACACATGTCGGTGAAAGAAGATAAGAAATTGGACCAATAGAAACCGAGATATTAGCGTTTTTAATTTCGTTTTTATTAAAAGTGGAGTGGCGCTAATGGGATCGACGCGAAATAAAACAACGTTTAGAGGAGAAAGAGATACACGCATCGGTGAAATAAGCTAAGGGATCGGACCAATGGAAGGCGAGATATTAGCGTCTTTAGTTTCGTTTTCATGAAAAGCAGAGTGGCGCCATCTAGTGGAAACTAAAAAACGTTGAAAGGAAAGAAAGACACACACGTCGGTGATAGTAGCTAATTAATCGGACCAATAGAAGCCGAGATATTAGCGTTTTTAGTTCCGTTTTCATTAAAAGATGAGTGGCGCCATCTAGAGGGAACGACGCAAACTAAAAAACGTTTAGAGGAGAGAAATACATACACTACGGTGAAAGAAGCTAAGGAATCGAACCAATAGAAGCCGATATATTAGCGTTTTAATTAAAAGAGGGGTGACGTCATCTCGCGGCAGCTACGGCCTTTCGTTTGGGTGTTTTTTAGAATATCTCGGTTTCTAATAGTCCGATTCCTTAGCTTTTTGCACCGTTGTACTGTACTCTAATTCCTTTCTTAGAATTTTACAGTTCATCTCTTTAGCGCGAGAGGGCGCTGTTCACGACATCTCTTAATGGAGGGTAGCGGTACCTTTAAGTCGAGTTGAGTTGTTTTATTTAACGCAATTTAAATATTAACCCGTAAAATTTACCTTATTTTATATTCTATTCGAGCTTCTAATTAGTTTCGTTTTCATTGAAAAGGGTGTGGCGCCATCTAGCGGAAATACGCCCTCTATCGTGAACGACGCGAACTAAGAAAACGCTTAGAAGAAATAAAGACACACACTACGGTGAAAGAAGCTAAGGAATCGGACCAATAGAAGCCGAGATATTAGCGTTTTAATTTCTTTTTCATTAAAAGAGTGGTGGCGACATCTCGCGGGAGCTACGGCCTTTCGTATGGGTTTTTTTCAAATATCTCGGCTTCTAATAGTCGGATTCCTTAGCTTTATGCACCATTGTACTCTACTCTAATTCCTCTCTTAGAATTTTACAGTTCATCTCTTTAGCGCGAGAGGGCGCTGTTCTCGACAGCAGTTAAGTGAGCGTAGCGGTAATTTTAAGTCCAGTTGAGTTGTTTCATTTGACGTAATTCAATATTATTCAGTAAAATTTAACTTATTTTATATTCCATTCGGCCTGCTCATTAGTTTCGTTTTCTTTGAAACAGGAGTGGCGCCATCTAGCGGAAATACTCTCTCTGGCGGGAACGACGCGAACTAAAAAAACGTTTAGAGGAAAGAAATACATACACTACAGTGAACGAAGCTAAGGAATAGAACAAATAGTAGCCGAGATATTAGCGTTTTACTTTCAAGAGGAGTGGCGCCATTTCGCGGCAGCTACGGCCTTTCGTATGGGCTTTTTTTAATATCTCGGCTTCTAATAGTCCGATTCTTCAGCTTTTTGCACCGTTGTACTCTACTCTAATTCCTCTCTTAGAATTTTACAGTTCATCTCTTTGGCACAAGATGGCGCTGTTCACGACTGCTCTTAATGGAGCTTAGGATTACTTTTAAGTCGAGTTGAGTTGGTTTATTTATTGTAATTCAATATTATTCAGTAAAATTTTACTTTTTTTATATTCTATTCGCCCTTCTCATTAGTTTCGTTTTCATTGAAAGAGGAGTGGCGCCATCTAGCGGAAATACGCCGTCTAGCGGGAACGACGCGAACTAAAAAAACGCTTAGAAGAAATAAAGGCACACACTGCGGTGAAAGAAGCTAAGGAATCGGACCAATAGAAGCCGAGATATTAGCGTTTTAATTAAAAGAGGGGTGGCGCCATCTCGCGGCAGCTACGACCTTTCGTTTGGGTTTTTTTAGAATATCTCGGTTTCTAATAGTCCGATTCCTTAGCTTTTTGCACCGTTGTACTCTACTCTAATTCCTTTCATAGAATTTTACAGTTCATCTCTTTAGCGCGAGAGGGCGCTGTTCACGACATCTCTTAATGGTGGGTCGCGGTACCTTTAAGTCGAGTTGAGTTGTTTTATTTAACGCAATTTAATATTAATTCGTAAAATTTAACTTATTTTATATTCTATTCGGCCTTCTAATTAGTTTCGTTTTCATTGAAAAAGAAGTGGCGCCATCTAGCGGAAATAAGCCCTCTAGCGGGAACGACGCGAACTAAAAAAACGTTTAGACGAGAGAAAGATACACACATCGGTGAAATAAGCTAAGGTATCGGACCAATAGAAGCCCAGATGTTAGCGGCAGGGAACGTGGAGTCGGTTGTTCACAAAGGGTTAAGCTAAGTCTCGCATGCAATTTTTTTCGAATATCTCGGCTTCTAATCGTCCGATTTCTTAGCTTTTTCCACCACTGCACCCCACTCAAAATCCTTTCTAAGAATTTTACTTAAAAACATTCATAGAGAAGAAAGATACACATGTCGGTGAAAGAAGATAAGAAATCGGACCAATAGAAACCGAGATATTAGCGTTTTTAATTTCGTTTTTGTTAAAAAGGAGTGGCGCCATCTAACGGGAACGACACGAAATGAAATAGCTTTTAGAGGAGAAAAAGATACATACATCGGTGAAATAAGCTAAGGAATCGGACCAATGGAAGACGAGATATTAGCGTGTTAATTTCGTTTTCATGAAAAGCAGGTGGCGCCATCTAGCGGAAACTAAAAAACGTTGAGAGGACAGAAAGACACACACGTCGCTGAAAGTAGCTCTTTAATCGGACCAATAGAAGCCGAGATATTAGCGTTTTAATTTCGTTTTCATTAAAAGAAGAGTGTCGCCATCTAGCGGGAAACACGCGAATTAAAAAACGTTTAGAGGAGAGAAAGATACTCACATCGGTGAAATATGGTAAGGAATCGGACCAATAAATGCCGAGATATTTGCGTTTTTATTTTCGTTTCCATTAAAAGGGGAGTGGCGCCATGTAGCGGGAACTAAAAAACTTTGACAGGAAAGAAAGACACAAACGTCGGTGAAAGTAGCTAATTAATGGGACCAATGGATGCCGAGATATTAGCGTTTTTAGTTTCGTTTTCATTAAAATGGGAGTGGCGCCATCTATCGGAAACAAAAAATGTTGAGAGGAACAGAAGACACACACGTGGTGAAATTAGCTAATTAATCGGACCAATAGAAGCCAAGACATTAGCGTTTTTAGTTTCGTTTTCATTAAAAGAGGAGTGGCGTCATCTAGCGGCAGCTACCTCCTTTTGTGAGAACAACGCGAACCAAAAAACGTATAGCCGAAAGAAAAACATAAACGTCGGTGAAAGAAGCTAAGGAATCGGACCAATAGAAGCCCAGATATTAGCGACAGGTAACGTGGAGTCGGTTGTTCACAAAGGGTTAAGCTAAGTTTCCCATGCATTTTTTTCGAATATCTCGGCTTCTAATCGTCCGATTCCTTAGGTTTTTCCACCGCTGCACTCCACTCAAATTCCTTTCTAAGAATTTTACCTAAAAAACATTCATAGAAAAGAAAGATACACATGTCGGTGAAAGAAGATAAGAAATTGGACCAATAGAAACCGAGATATTAGCGTTTTTAATTTCTTTTTTATTAAAAGTGGAGTGGCGATATCTAATGGGATCGACGCGAAATAAAACAACGTTTAGAGGAGAAAGAGATACACGCATCGGTGAAATAAGCTAAGGGATCGGAACAATGGAAGACGAGTTATTAGAGCGTGATTAGTTTCGTTTTCATGAAAAGCAGAGTGGCGCCATCTAGTGGAAACTAAAAAACGTTGAAAGGAAAGAAAGACACACACGTCGGTGAAAGTAGCTAATTAATCGGACCAATAGAAGCCGAAATATTAGCGTTTTTAGTTCCGTTTTCATTAAAAGATGAGTGGTGCCATCTAGCGGGAACGACGCAAACTAAAAAACGTTTAGAGGAGAGAAATACATACACTACGGTGAAAGAAGCTAAGGAATCGAACCAATAGAAGCCGATATATTAGCGTTTTAATTAAAAGAGGGGTGACGTCATCTCGCGGCAGCTACGGCCTTTCGTTTGGGTGTTTTTTAGAATATCTCGGTTTCTAATAGTCCGATTCCTTAGCTTTTTGCACCAATGTACTCTACTCTAATTCCTTTCTTAGAATTTTACAGTTCATCTCTTTAGCGCGAGAGGGCGCTGTTCACGACATCTCTTAATGGAGGGTAGCGGTACCTTTAAGTCGAGTTGAGTTGTTTTATTTAACGCAATTTAAATATTAACCCGTAAAATTTAACTTATTTTATATTCTATTCGAGCTTCTAATTAGTTTCGTTTTCATTGAAAAGGGTGTGGCGCCATCTAGCGGAAATACGCCCTCTATCGGGAACGACGCGAACTAAGAAAACGCTTAGAAGAAATAAAGACACACACTACGGTGAAAGAAGCTAAGGAATCGGACCTATAGAAGCCGAGATATTAGCGTTTTAATTTCGTTTTCATTAAAAGAGTGGTGGCGCCATCTCGCGGGAGCTACGGCCTTTCGTATGGGTTTTTTAAAATATCTCGGCTTCTAATTGTCCGATTCCTTAGCGTTTTGCACCGTTGTACTCTACTCTAATTCCTCTCTTAGAAATTTACAGTTCATCTCTTTAGCGCGTGAGGGCGCTGTTCTCGACAGCAGTTAATGGAGCGTAGCGGGTATTTTAAGTCGAGTTGAGTGTTTTTATTTGACGTAATTCAATATTATTCAGTAAAATTTAACTTATTTTATATTCCATTCGGCCTTCTCATTAGTTTCGTTTTCATTGAAACAGGAGTGGCGCCATCTAGCGGAAATACTCCCTCTAGCGGGAACGACGCGAACTAAAAAAACGTTTAGAGGAAAGAAATACATACACTACAGTGAACGAAGCTAAGGAATAGAACCAATAGTAGCCGAGATATTAGCGTTTTACTGTCAAGAGGATTGGCGCCATGTCGCGGCAGCTACGGCCTTTCGTATGGGCTTTTTTTAATATCTCGGCTTCTAATAGTCCGATTCTTTAGCTTTTTGCACCGTTGTATTCTACTCTAATTCCTCTCTTAGAATTTTACAGTTCATCCCTTTGGCGCAAGAGGGCGCTGTTCACGACTGCTCTTAATGGAGCTTAGCAGTACTTTTAAGTCGAGTTGAGTTGGTTTATTTATTGTAATTCAATATTATTCAGAAAAATTTTACTTTTTTTATATTCTATTCGCCCTTCTCATTAGTTTCGTTTTCATTGAAAGAGGAGGGGCGCCATCTAGCGGAAATACGACATCTAGCGGAAATACGCCGTCTAGCGGGAACGATGCGAACTAAAAAACGCTTAGAAGAAATAAAGACACACACTGCGGTGAAAGAAGCTAAGGAATCGGACCAATAGAAGCCGAGATATTAGCGTTTTAATTAAAAGAGGGGTGGCGCCATCTCGCGGCAGCTACGACCTTTCGTTTGGGTTTTTTTTAGAATTTCTCGGTTACTAATAGTCTGATTCCTTAGCTTTTTGCACCGTTGTACTCTACTCTAATTCCTTTCATTGAATTTTACAGTTCATCTCTTTAGCGCGAGAGGGCGCTGTTCACGACATCTCTTAATGGAGGGTCGCGGTACCTTTAAGTCGAGTTGAGTTGTTTTATTTAAGGCAATTTAATATTAATTCGTAAAATTTAACCTATTTTATATTCTATTCGGCCTTCTAATTAGTTTCGTTTTCATTGAAAAAGAAGAGGCGCCATCTATTGGAAATAAGCCCTCTAGCGGGAACGACGCGAACTAAAAAAACGTTTAGACGAGAGAAAGATACACACATCGGTGAAATAAGCTAAGGTATCGGACCAATAGAAGCCCAGATGTTAGCGGCAGGGAACGTGGAGTCGGTTGTTCACAAAGGGTTAAGCTAAGTTTCGCATGCAATTTTTTTCGAGTATCTCGGCTTCTAATCGTCCGATTTCTTAGCTTTTTCCACCGCTGCACTCCACTCAAAATCCTTTCTAAGAATTTTACTTAAAAAACATTCATAGAGAAGAAAGATACACATGTCGGTGAAAGAAAATAAGAAATCGGACCAATAGAAACCGAGATATTAGCGTTTTTAATTTCGTTTTTGATAAAAGAGGAGTGGCGCCATCTAACGGGAACGACACGAAATGAAATAGCTTTTAGAGGAGAAAAAGATACATACATCGGTGAAATAAGCTAAGGAATCGGACCAATGGAAGACGAGGTATTAGCGTGTTTAGTTTCGTTTTCATGAAAAGCAGAGTGGCGCCATCTAGCGGAAACTAAAAAACGTTGAGAGGACAGAAAGACACACACATCGCTGAAAGTAGCTCTTTAATCGGACCTATAGAAGCCGAGATATTAGCGTTTTAATTTCGTTTTCATTAAAAGAAGAGTGCGCCATCTAGCGGGAAACACGCGAATTAAAAAACGTTTAGAGGAGAGAAAGATACACACATCGGTGAAATATGCTAAGGAATCGGACCAATAGATGCCGAGATATTAGCGTTTTTATTTTCGTTTCCATTAAAAGGGGAGTGGCGCCATGTAGCGGGAACTAAAAAACTTTGAGAGGAAGGAAAGACACAAACGTCGGTGAAAGTAGCTAATTAATCGGACCAATGGAAGCCGAGATATTAGCGTTTTTAATTTCGTTTTCATTAAAATGGGAGTGTCGCCATCTATCGGAAACAAAAAATGTTGAGAGGAACAGAAGACACACACGTGGTGAAATTAGCTAATTAATCGGACCAATAGAGGCCAAGACATCAGCGTTTTTAGTTTCGTTTTCATTAAAAGAGGAGTGGCGTCATCTAGCGGTAGCTACCTCCTTTTGTGAGAACAACGCGAACCAAAAAACGTATAGCCGAAAGAAAAACATAAACGTCGGTGAAAGAAGCTAAGGAATCGGACCAATAGAAGCCCAGATATTAGCGACAGGCAACGTGGAGTCGGTTGTTCACAAAGGGTTAAGCTAAGTTTCGCATGCATTTTTTTCGAATATCTCGGCTTCTAATCGTCCGATTCCTTAGCTTTTTCCACCGCTGCACTCCACTCAAATTCCTTTCTAAGAATTTTACTTAAAAAACATTCATAGAAAAGAAAGATACACATGTCGGTGAAAGAAGATAAGAAATTGGACCAATAGAAACCGAGATATTAGCGTTTTTAATTTCGTTTTTATTAAAAGTGGAGTGGCGCTATCTAACGGGAACGACGCGAAATAAAACAACGTTTAGAAGAGAAAGAGATACACGCATCGGTGAAATAAGCTAAGGAATCGGACCAATGGAAGACGAGATATTAGCTTGTTTAGTTTCGTTTTCATGAAAAGCAGAGTGGCGCCATCTAGCGGAATTTAAAAAACGTTGAGAGGAAAGAAAGACACACACGTCGGTGAAAGTAGCTAATTAATCGGACCAATAGAAGCCGAGATATTAGCGTTTCTAATTTCGTTTTCATTAAAAGAGGAGTGGCGCCGTCTATCGGGAACGACGCAAACTAAAAAACGTTTAGAGGAGAGAAATACATACACTACGGTGAAAGAAGCTAAGGAATCGGACCAATAGAAGCCGAGATATTAGCGTTTTAATTAAAAGAGGGGTGGCGCCATCTCGCGGCAGCTACGGCCTTTCGTTTGGGTGTTTTTTAGAATATCTCGGTTTCTAATAGTCCGATTCCTTAGCTTTTTGCACCGTTGTACTCTACTCTAATTCCTTTCTTAGAATTTTACAGTTCATCTCTTTAGCGCGAGAGGGCGCTGTTCACGACATATCTTAATGGAGGGTAGCGGTACCTTTATGTCGAGTTGAGTTGTTTTATTTAACGCAATTTAAATATTAACCCGTAAAATTTAACTTATTTTATATTCCATTCGGCCTTCTCATTAGTTTCGTTTTCATTGAAACAGGAGTGGCGCCATCTAGCGGAAATACTCCCTCTAGCGGGAACGACGCGAACTAAAAAAACGTTTAGAGGAAAGAAATACATACACTACAGTGAACGAAGCTAAGGAATAGAACCAATAGTAGCCGAGATATTAGCGTTTTACTTTCAAGAGGATTGGCGCCATGTCGCGGCAGCTTCGGCCTTTCGTATGGCCTTTTTTTAATATCTCGGCTTCTAATAGTCCGATTCTTTAGCTTTTTGCACCGTTGTACTCTACTCTAATTCCTCTCTTAGAATTTTACAGTTCATCTCTTTGGCGCAAGAGGGCGCTGTTCACGACTGCTCTTAATGGAGCTTAGCAGTACTTTTAAGTCGAGTTGAGTTGGTTTATTTATTGTAATTCAATATTATTCAGAAAAATTTTACTTTTTTTATATTCTATTCGCCCTTCTCATTAGTTTCGTTTTCATTGAAAGAGGAGGGGCGCCATCTAGCGGAAATACGACATCTAGCGGAAATACGCCGTCTAGCGGGAACGACGCGAACTAAAAAAACGCTTAGAAGAAATAAAGACACACACTGCGGTGAAAGAAGCTAAGGAATCGGACCAATAGAAGCCGAGATATTAGCGTTTTAATTAAAAGAGGGGTGGCGCCATCTCGCGGCAGCTACGACCTTTCGTTTGGGTTTCTTTAGAATTTCTCGGTTACTAATAGTCTGATTCCTTAGCTTATTGCACCGTTGTACTCTACTCTAATTCCTTTCATTGAATTTTACAGTTCATCTCTTTAGCGCGAGAGGGCGCTGTTCACGACATCTCTTAATGGAGGGTCGCGGTACCTTTAAGTCGAGTTGAGTTGTTTTATTTAAGGCAATTTAATATTAATTCGTAAAATTTAACCTATTTTATATTCTATTCGGCCTTCTAATTAGTTTCGTTTTCATTGAAAAAGAAGAGGCGCCATCTATTGGAAATAAGCCCTCTAGCGGGAACGACGCGAACTAAAAAAACGTTTAGACGAGAGAAAGATACACACATCGGTGAAATAAGCTAAGGAATCGGACCAATGGAAGACGAGGTATTAGCGTGTTTAGTTTCGTTTTCATGAAAAGCAGAGTAGCGCCATCTAGCGGAAACTAAAAAACGTTGAGAGGAAAGAAATACACACACGTCGTTGGAAGTAGCTCTTTAATCGAACAGATAGAAGCCGAGATATTAGCGTTTTAATTTCGTTTTCATTAAAAGAAGAGTGTCGCCATCTAGCGGGAAACACGCGAATTAAAAAACGTTTAGAGGAGAGAAAGATACTCACATCGGTGAAATATGGTAAGGAATCGGACCAATAAATGCCGAGATATTTGCGTTTTTATTTTCGTTTCCATTAAAAGGGGAGTGGCGCCATGTAGCGGGAACTAAAAAACTTTGAGAGGAAAGAAAGACACAAACGTCGGTGAAAGTAGCTAATTAATCGGACCAATGGAAGCCGAGATATTAGCGTTTTTAGTTTCGTTTTCATTAAAATGGGAGTGGCGCCATCTATCGGAAACAAAAAATGTTGAGAGGAACAGAAGACACACACGTGGTGAAATTAGCTAATTAATCGGACCGATAGAAGCCAAGACATTAGCGTTTTTAGTTTCGTTTTCATTAAAAGAGGAGTGGCGTCATGTAGCGGTAGCTACCTCCTTTTGTGAGAACAACGCGAAACAAAAAACGTATAGCCGAAAGAAAAACATAAACGTCGGTGAAAGAAGCTAAGGAATCGGACCAATAGAAGCCCAGATATTAGCGACAGGTAACGTGGAGTCGGTTGTTCACAAAGGGTTAAGCTAAGTTTCGCATGCATTTTTTTCGAATATCTCGGCTTCTAATCGTCCGATTCCTTAGGTTTTTCCACCGCTGCACTCCACTCAAATTCCTTTCTAAGAATTTTACTTAAAAACATTCATAGAAAAGAAAGATACACATGTCGGTGAAAGAAGATAAGAAATTGGACCAATAGAAACCGAGATATTAGCGTTTTTAATTTCGTTTTTATTAAAAGTGGAGTGGCGATATCTAATGGGATCGACGCGAAATAAAACAACGTTTAGAGGTGAAAGAGATACACGCATCGGTGAAATAAGCTAAGGGATCGGAACAATGGAAGACGAGTTATTAGAGCGTGATTAGTTTCGTTTTCATGAAAAGCAGAGTGGCGCCATCTAGTGGAAACTAAAAAACGTTGAAAGGAAAGAAAGACACACACGTCGGTGAAAGTAGCTAATTAATCGGACCAATAGAAGCCGAAATATTAGCGTTTTTAGTTCCGTTTTCATTAAAAGATGAGTGGTGCCATCTAGCGGGAACGACGCAAACTAAAAAACGTTTAGAGGAGAGAAATACATACACTACGGTGAAAGAAGCTAAGGAATCGAACCAATAGAAGCCGATATATTAGCGTTTTAATTAAAAGAGGGGTGACGTCATCTCGCGGCAGCTACGGCCTTTCGTTTGGGTGTTTTTTAGAATATCTCGGTTTCTAATAGTCCGATTCCTTAGCTTTTTGCACCGATGTACTCTACTCTAATTCCTTTCTTAGAATTTTACAGTTCATCTCTTTAGCGCGAGAGGGCGCTGTTCACGACATCTCTTAATGGAGGGTAGCGGTACCTTTAAGTCGAGTTGAGTTGTTTTATTTAACGCAATTTAAATATTAACCCGTAAAATTTAACTTATTTTATATTCTATTCGAGCTTCTAATTAGTTTCGTTTTCATTGAAAAGGGTGTGGCGCCATCTAGCGGAAATACGCCCTCTATCGGGAACGACGCGAACTAAGAAAACGCTTAGAAGAAATAAAGACACACACTACGGTGAAAGTAGCTAATTAATCGGACCAATAGAAGCCGAGATATTAGCGTTTTTAGTTTCATTTTCATTAAAAGAAGAGTGGCGCCATCTAGCGTGAACGACGCAAACTAAAAAAAGTTTAGAGAAGAGAAATACATACACTACGGTGAAAGAAGCTAAGGAATCGAACCAATAGAAGCCGAGATATTAGCGTTTTACTTTCAAGAGGAGTGGCGCTATGTCGCGGCAGCTACGGCCTTTCGTATGTGCTTTTTTGAATATCTCGGCTTCTAATAGTCCGATTCCTTAGCGTTTTGCACCATTGTACTCTACTCTAATTCCTCTCTTAGAATTTTACAGTTCATCTCTTTAGCGCGAGAGGGCGCTGTTCACGAGAGCTGTTAAGGTTCGTTTGGAAAATCGAAACAAACCGGACAGTGCGTTACACGTCCGGTGTATTCTACTGAAGACATGGTCCCCCCCGTCTCTAGGTTCGTTTAGAAAAAATATAAAATCATTCAACTTTTGATTTTAGGCATATTTAAGATTATTCTTATTTTGCCATGGCAATGCCGCGGGCGGGTCGTTTAGTAGGGCGTAAAGTGCACGGGAATTTAAAATGTACATTTTTCTGTTCATATTATAGCCATCATTTTCCTGTCTAAATTGAACTTTTTTTTGCCATTCTAGTTTCTGTAGCGTCTAAGGTTAGATGTACGTTTATGTAGAAGTGCTCATATTTCAATGCTTTCAATTTTATGTTCTGAATTTAAATGAACAAATCTTACAATCATCACAGTTATTTATCAAGTATGTGATTAGACACGAGCGTATGCAGGGGATGCAAGGAAATCCCCGTTCCCTCTCAAAAAGTAAGAACGGTGTTCTTAAGTAATAAGAAGATTTATGGCCCAATTTAGCCTATTTTCACTATCCCCTCCCCCCCCCCCCTTAGAGAAAATTCTGTTTCCACCATGATGGGTCCAGAGTAGAGGATTAGTATAGATAGAAAGTATTTGCTCTGCTCGGAGATCTATGGTTAAATTCATGAACTCCCGTGCATAGAACGGGGTAACCACATAGCTATTTAATATTATTAATTTGTCATCTAGTGATTAATGTTTCTGGACACTTCACCTACGAAATTTTTGGGATAGGTTGCCCCTCTGAAAAATATAATTTTATATGTACTGTGATTTATATTATTTCTGCAAATTATTTTTCTGACTTGTAGGAGACTTGTGGCTATCATATAGACGCTTGTGACACATAAGTCTACCTCTATTCATGACCTGATTACCGCATGGGGAAACTTTTACCAGTATTTTCGAATAGTAATTTTCATCTTATTTATGACAGAAATTCTTCAGTAAGGCGATAGTAATTTAAAAAAAAAAATGGTGGCCTTTGTGGTAATAAAACTGTACTACACTCTACCACTACTATAGTGAGATAATAGTGTTACATGGGTACTACTTAGTTATCCCGTCGAACCATTTCGCCGAATTATATAAATCGCTAAATCACTCGCCAAATTATATAAATTGATATAATTTTTATTTTAAATAAAGAAAGAACAATTAAATGAGTATAACATTAATAAAAATACAAATAAAACGTCGAAAAAAAATCATTTGATGACGTAAACACGTGTCACTTGCTTAAAGTTAAATAAATGTGACATTTACGATCAACCATACCATTATTGGCATTTAATCTTATAGTTTGGCGATAGATTTTGAGTCGACGAGATAACTAAATAGTACCGTTGCATGTTTTCAGCCATGTGAATTGAGGCGCCTTTCATTGCTTGCAAGTACAGGAGGTGTTGCTCTTAAAAAAAAGGATTTGAATATGAAGCTTGTCTCAGGTAAATCTACAAAACATAATTCAGACATCAAAAAAAGTAATACATTTTGTATAATTGAATTAAGGATTTTTCTTATATATATTTGCTCCTTATAACTGAAATCTTCGGCGCCTTTGTGCACCCGCACACTTTGCACACTGGTTCGGCGCGCCCCTCCCACACAGTTTGTGTTTCTCAAAAAAAAAAAAAAAAAAAAAAAAAAAAAGAACATTTCTTCCTTAAAAATTTTAACAAACAAATACTAAATAATTAATCTTCAATTGACTCAAAATAATGACACAAGATGGCAGCACCAAGCAATTAAAACCACAGAAGCATATTTTCAAGACTGCTACGCCTAGTTATTTCACTAGTTGTAATTCCATTTTAATTCCTATATCAGCATCAGTTTTATACAAAATTTGTCGCTTTAAAAAAATTTCCATCAATAAAAAAAAATGTTGAAAACAGTATCTCATTTCCCGCAAAGGAGAATTTCTACTTATCCAGAAAAAATCCTAACGTTGCCCTAAAAAAGGTGTTTGGTGCTGCCATCTAGAGATTTACTTTGAAGTTAATTAATTTTTTCTGTACTTTTCTATTTTCCGTCGACAACCTTCTGTAAAAATTAACTTCCGCCACACAATGGGATTTAACACCAAAATGGTATAAGTGAGACTCCTTTAATACAAGCTGACTCACGACTCCAGTTAGTTTCTCAAACGGACGCCTGACTTGCATAAGGTCTTATTGCTTGTCTTATCGCATAAGATGGCGAATGAATTTAGTTCCGTTGCTCTAACAGTATAATATTTTAGTCTCATTTAAAAATATAAGAATAAATGAGTAAGACATTTAAATATGTCATATATAAAAATTAATTACATGTAGTTATGCTTTTGTATAATTCTATATTAGAATTAAAAATTTATTTTCCTAAATTAATGTTTATTGCTATGTTTTATATTTATATTTAAGAAAGGCAATATAAAATGAATTAATACTAAACTTGATTTAATGTGAGTATATGTATATATATATATATATATATATATATCCACATGCATTGAACTATGTTTTTATTACTTGCACTATATAAGTATGATATAATTTCTTACTAATAAAAAAAACTTCAAATCGTAATATTCTATGCAAAAAGTTTCGTAAGTTAAATATCCAGTTTTTGCAATTTAGTTTCATGTAAAATACCCCTTATTAAAAATTTTAAAAAGAAACAATTTAATAAGGAAGAATAAGATCCTTTAGCTTTTCCATTTTCTTTTAATTTCATCATATCCCCCCCCCCCCCCCCCAAACAACAACAACTTAAAAGTTTTCAACTGTTTCAGCTAAAAGTTTAACATTAGCTGAAACATCAGCTGCTGATTATTTTTTTCTGTTCTGCTCAATTATTACTTTATTGCAACAATAAATAATCCATTATTTAAACTTTCCCTTTCCGAAATTACCGATTTCGCCTCCTCCCACCGAACAGGACATTCAAATTAGAAAATAGTTAAACAAAATACTTATTTTTTTTGCTCTATTTTTAATATTTTAGTAACATTAAATAAATAATGGATACTTAAATTAAACGCCCCCCCCCCCCGCCAATAATTAAATAAATAAATAATAATAATAATAAAATTTGCTACCTCCCTCATTTTTTAGCTGACAAAATTAAAAATCTTTAATATTTTTCTTATTTTTTTCTACCAATAACTATATAATGATCTAAATCCCACCTCCCTCTGAAATTTCGGCTTTTTCCTTCTGAACCCCACTTCTTACGCAAAAATGTAATATCTTTAAATGTCGATTAAAAATCTCCCTATGATTTACATTCTAGAAACATTAAATTAATTCAACCGTCTAAATCAACACCCCTATCCCTCAAAATAAATAAATATATAAATAAATAAGGCGAACATTCTAGGAATGGATGGGGGAGGATTTTTGTCTGCTCTTTTAAAATTAGTCTCTTCTCACCGGCTCTCTCTTCCGGTACAAAATATATCGGATTCGAAGAACCGGTTTGTTGTATACAAGTGATCAGGTTGGCGTGATGTTTGGCGAAGTTCTTCAACCCAGATCTATATAGTAAAGCCCCGATTATCCGCGAGCGGATGATCCGCGGTGCGGTTTATCCGCAAAGCGAACCTTTTTTTTTTTTTTTTTTTTTTTTTTTTCTTTTTAATGCAAGCCAACAGCAAGGAAAATACTATAAGTCCTAGTAATAAATATAAACAGAAAAATTAATGTATTCGAAAGTGATAGAAGAATATTTCTAAATTCGGTTGCCATGTTTGAAATATCAGATATAAAGTCTTGATGTCTTTCTTGATTTTATTAACCAAACGTGAACACAGAAATTAAAATATTTAACAATTTAAATAAGGCTACTATGATAAATTCCGGGAGAGAATATCAAGAATAGCTTCATTTTCCAGATAAAAATTATTTCATACTAAAAGAAAAACATTAGTTTACAATTTAGAATAAAGAAAAGGTGATTCCAAAGCAAGAAGCAAAAACAAGTGGCTGTTTTTTTTTTTTTTTTTTTTTTTTTTTTTTTAAATGTGTAACTCAACACTTTTTGCACAGTATCTATGGCATTGTTTCTTGTTTACTGTTCTTTATTTTAGTGATTATACGTAAAGCAGAGGTTTCTGATGTACTGTGCATATGTATATATTTTAAACGTTTTATTATGTTATTTGTACACTAAAACATAGTTTTTATGTTGAATTTTCTTTTTTTTTTTTTTTTTTTTTTTCATGTTTGCACCCAATTTTCAGTCTTTTTCGGGTTATCCGCGATTTTTCTTATCCCCGGTGCCCTTGCCACCCAATTCCGCAGATAATCAGGGTTGTACTGTACTTCTAAAAATTTATAGACAACTTATTCCACCTTTTCGTCATTTATATGGAATCTAAATAATCTAAATCCATTCCTAAACAAGTTATAACAATTTTCTGCTGAACAACAGTGCATTTTTAAAGATTTTGTAACTTTACAATCCTTCAAACGTTTCTCGCCCCATAGGATTCAATGGGAAACAAACGGTAAGTGAGAAACCTAGATGCTTGATAATTCAGCCTGTGTTGGGCCGACTTCAGTCGCGCGAAAATACCCATTCGCTATTCCTATGGAAGAAATTTATAAAGATATATCGATCGTATTTCAATATTTTTACATGATTTTTTAGCCCCCGGGACGGTATGCTATTTCTTGTCTCCAAAAAATAACGTTAGCTTACAGAAGGCAGCCATAAACAAAGCAGATGTATCACTGTGCGATTCAGTGCTCTATAGCAATTTTTTTAATTTCTAAGCATCGCACATTTTCAATTTTTATACCGTCGTAGTGGGAAAAAAATGTACTTTTAAATGCAATTTGTTTGAAAACTGTATCTTCATTTATTTTTGAAATATTAATTTTTTTATAGTTTTTAGCACCATTTGTTTGAGTTTGGCAACTCAAGTACTTCATTTATATTGAAAGTAAAAGGAAAATAGTTGAAAAATAGCAATTATATCTTTTTGTTGCCATTTTCTCATAACAACAGAAAGAAAATATAATTAAAATACGTGCTATTTTGGAAAAATATAAATGAATAATTTCGTTAAAACATGGAGCTATTATAAATTACATTTAATTTTAAGCATCCGTAGACGCTTTCAGTGTGACCTCAGTCATGACGTTTTGGTTGGAAACTGACTCCAAACAAACGGTTGCTATGCGTCATTTCTTTTTAAATATAAATTGTGGAAAATGTTACCAGTACATATCAAGTATTATAACACTTAGACGCAAGATATAGATATAAGATATAGCTGCAACACACAAACAAAATAGAAAATACAACATAGCAACTGTTTGTTTGGAGTCAGTTTCCGACCAAAACTTCATGACTGACGTCACGACTGAAATCGTCTATATTAATGTTACAAACAAATGAATGCCAATAAATCATTAGATATCCGTTTTTTTGTCGAGTTTCTTGAATGACGGCCTCTTTTTGCTTCATTTGTGCATTAATTTGTGATAGTTACATCCTTATGCATGCTTTACTGTAGATGTTTAAGAGTGGATCGTAAATGTGGAATTCTTAAGCGGATGCAAATGACGTCATTTTACATAAAATAAAAGCGTGTGCTGTAAGTCTTAAAATTGAAATATGTTTTTTACTATTTATATATACATATATATTTTCTTTCATCGGGGGCTAGACTCAATTCTGAAAAAGCAAAATTCCTGTTTTCTAGGTTTTTTTTTTTTTTTTTTTCCCGCAGTGGCTAACTGAGGTCGACATGTAAAAAGTCAGTTTTTTACTTTTTCCATTTTCATTGGGGATTTTTTTTTTTCAAGAGGAAGCTTCCAATTTAGGAACCGGTTCTGAAAATGAAAGTGTCCTGATTAAAAATACTTGTAAACAAAATTGAAAAAGTAGAAAACGTCCTGCATACAGATCGACCTCAGCCATAAGGCAGCGATGTTTTTTAACCTTTCATTGCTTGCAGCTACATGAGTGGCGGCTCTTAAAAACTAGTCGGATATACCAATCCCAAAACTTTCTTCTATCTCATACAGGTCAAAACTTCAAAATTCGTTATCACTGTACTAAAATTAAATGGCAATCTGTGCTCATCATAAGTATTCTAAAAAGATGAAATTCCGTGCATTAGTTCTTGAGATATGACTATCACTGAAATCGTCTAAATCCAGCCAAATGCAGTATAGCAGCGCCACTTATAGGGTGATTTACACCAGAACCTAATCATCTTCTACTTATGTCAACATCTAACTGATTATGAAGTTTGGGGAAAATTCGTGCATTAGTTCTTGAGATAGAGCTATTGCGAAAATTATGACAAATGCAGCATAGCAGCGCCACCTGTTGAACGATTTGCACCAACACATAATCAGCAGCAACATTAATCAAGGTATACTAGAATCTGAGTTTGATGAAAATTCGTGCATGAGTTCTTGGGATAGATCTATTGAGGAAATCGTGCTAAATGCAGCACAACAGCGCCACCTATTGTGCGACTTACAACACATAGTCAGAATCATTTCATATCAAGGACTAACTGAATCTGAAGTTTGATGAAAATGTGTGCATTAGTTCATGAGACAGAGCTACTGCGGAATCGTGTAAATCCTGTAAAATGCAGCCTACAGCGGCACCTGTTAGGCGATTTACATCAAAACGTAAACAGCACTAACTGATATCAAGAACTAACTGAATCTGAAGTTTCATAAAAATCCGTGTTCTTGAGATAGAACTATTAATAAATTGAAATCCTACAAAATGCAGCATAGCAGCGCCACCTGTTGGGCGATTTATACCAAAAACTAATCAGCACCAATTTATATCAGGGACTACCTGAATATAAATTTCTATTAAATTCCGTTCATGAGTTCTTGAGATAGAGCGCCCACAAAATTTGTGTCACACACAGACAGACATTTTGTAAAAACATGTTTTTTGGAATTTCTGACCTCTAAAACGTGTAAACCCGTCGAAAACCGGAAGTCGAACATTTTCACGAATCCAATACTTTCTTCTTGTTAAGATAGAAGAAAGTAAAATAAGATTTGAATATTTATTTTGAATAGGTATGAAGTTTGTCGCAGGTTTATCACTATAAAACATAATTCAAATGTCAGAAAAATGTAATACATTTTGTATAATTGAATTAAGGATGTTTTTTAAATATTTGCTCCTTATAACTGAAATATTCGGTGCCTTTACTACTTCGGCGACTGTGAGCGCCGCACACTTTACACACTGGGTCGGCTAGCCCCTCCCACACCCGTTATGTTTCTACAAAAAGAGATCATATCTCCTTAAAAAATTTTAACAAACAAATACTAAATAATTATTCTTCAATTTCAAAAACATGGCACAAGATGACAGCACCAAACAATTCAACCACAGAAGCATATTTTCAAGACTACAACCAGGGGCCTCGCTAGGGGGGGGGAGCCCCCCCCCCCCCAAACGTTTGCGAATGCTGTTTCACTTGGCAAATTTACAAACTTAGTTGGCAAATTTATTTAAAGTTTTAATAAAAACTATAATAAACTTTCTATTTTAGATAGACTTGGCAAATGTTACAAATCTAATTGGGAATATTATTAAACTTTTCACAAATAAGAACTATATTGCATTTTTTAATTGTGGTAACTTGGCTAAATTATAAAATTAGTTGGCAAATGCTGAAATTTGACTTGGCAATTTAAGGTCATCTCCCCCCCGAAGAAAATGTCTTAGGGATGGCCCTGACTACAACGCCTAATTCATTCCTCAGTTGTAGTCCCATTTCAGTTTCTAAATCAGCATCAGTTATATGCAAAATTTGTCACTTTAAAAAAAAAATTCCATCAATTAAAAAAAAAATAGTGATGAAATCAGTATCTCATTTCATACAAAGGAGAAAACTTCCCAGAAAAATTCCTAACGCTGTGATAAAAAAAAAAAAATGTTTGGTGCTGCCATCTAAAGATTTATTTTGAAGTTAATTATTTTTTTCTGTACTTTTCTAGTTTTCGTCGACTACCTTCTGTAAAAATTAATTATCGCCAGACAATGGAATTTAACCCCAAAATGGTATAAGCAAGAATCCTTTAATAGTGTTAAACGTGCCCTAGTTATCAGGGTGACGTCGCAATCTTTACAGGTTCAGCAGCGATTATTTTATAAATTTGACGTCACATATATTTCACAAAAAATCTTACATTTTAAATTTCCGAAGAGGGGGAAAAAAAGTTCAGTAGAAAGAAGAATATTGATTTCGTCAAATTTTACGTACCAAGTGTGAACTCATTTTCCTAATGCAAATTCAACATTAGTATTTTTTAGGTTCATTTATGTTATCCAGGCACACATCTCCCCAATAACAATTTATTTCAGCACAATAATAGCTTTTATTTTCCGTGAGTGTAAATTCGAAACAACTTTGATGCTGAAAGGAAATACTTTTGTTTATGAAATTATTTTTCTGGTTGTTGTTCCTTTCTTCCTTTATTTTGTGTTTTAGATTAAATGAATGAAAGACACCTATTTCAAATAGGTGGAGTACAGCCATACTTACCCATGTGGCCCGAGAAACATAATCAATAATTAATATTTATAAAAATAATTGAGATGTGCGTAGAACATATTTCAGACTTTCGCGGTTGCGTTATACAGGGTGATTAAAAAAAAAAAAAAAAACTTGGACAAAATGACACGGTAGAATCACATACAATAAGGATCAAAAATCGCATAGGAACAGAGGGTGGCAACTGCGATCCGGAGCCGCTATAGGGCGTCTAAAATAATACACAACACAAAGAGAAGAAAGAAAACCATTACAGATCATTATATTGATAATTACTCACTCCCATGCGACTAATGCAAGCCAAAAGTTGAGCCTACAGCAGATGCTCAAAGTTTTTGCCAGGTGCATCGAGATACGCCTGCCATCTCCGTTGCATGGAACGCCGCACCTTCTCAAAGATACCAGGTGTATCTCGAACACATCCTAATCCCACAACGATTCTTCCTGCCAAGTCTTCCGGCATTGCAACAGGTGTTTCATACGCAAGTCCTTTTAAAAATCCCCACAAGAAAAAACCCAAGGGAGACAGGTTTGGTGATCCACCGCGATCCATTCAGCCGCCAGGAAAAGCCTGCAGATGTGCTATGACGTCTGTGCTGAAAGGAGCTCCGTCGTTTTGAAATCGAATGCGTCGATGAATAGGTATCGGAACATCATTGAGCATTTCTGGCAGAACTTGTTGCTAAAATGTTAGATAAATGGAACCGTTAAGTCTTTCTGGGAGAATGTACGGGCCAAGTAAATAGTCTCCTGCAATTCCAGCCCACACGTTAACCGAACATTTGCGCCGTGCGGATGTATAGCATGCGGATTTTCATCCGCCTACGTATGCAGGTTGTGAAAGTTCATCAGACCCTCTAATGAGAACGCAGCCTCATCCGTGGTGAAGAGAACACTTGCTGCGAAGAGTCGGTCTGCAGTAGTTTCTTGCAAAATCCGTACGGTTGTTGTAGTCTCTCGGTTCTAGTGCGTGGACGTGTTGTAAATGATAAGAATGTAGTCCTTATCAGTCGTCTACAATGCGCCAGATGATAGCTTAGGGGATATGGGTCGCTCGGGATACAACTCGTTTACTTGTTGAAGGATGATTACTCTGGAGTTCTTGGACAACTCTTTCTTCAGCATCAACTGTCCGAGTTATTCGTTGACGACCAGCATCCGGCTTGTGCACGTCAAACGAGCCGGTTTCACACAATCGTCGATGCAGAGTGGCAAAAAATAAGCGGCTAGGCATCTTTTTACCAGGATATTTTTCCCGATACATTCTCGTCCATTGCAGTTGACCATGCCGTAAATTAAATGCATGTCAGCCATTTTGCGGTGCGTGTAACTAGCCATGTTACTCCCAACACATCCACGGTTCGAATGAAGACAATTTCCGTTTGCTCAGCTCGTGTTTGTACGGCACCGCCCTCTCGTTGCTCTAGCTCCCCCTACAGGCGTTTGCGGCCCTCTGTTCCTATGCAATGTTTTATCCTTATTGTATGACTGATCTCTATCATGTCCTTTTATCCCTTTTTTTTAAAAAATCACCCTGTATATTTTCATGGGACGACAAAATCTGTCCTGTTATTTACAATTTATTTTAAATAATGTTAAAACTTTCTAAATACAGTTTGCTTAGTTCAAATATCTTTTTACTTGCATAGTCTCCCCCGCCCCTGCTTTCTTAACTGCTTCTCTATCAACGTTCCTTGCATAATTTTTATTATTATTATTTTTTTTTTTTTATCTCAAGATTTTTAAAATATATACTTTTGCCTAATTTAATCCCAGAAATGCTTCTATTAAATAAGGTAAAAGTTTCAATTAAAAATTATTTGTAGAAGTCGTTGAAGGTTCTAAACGCTGCGTCACATAAACGGGATGCTCGTTGCAAAAGAGTTAATGCTAATTAACCCTTTATGTACTGAATTATGAATTCATGAAATTTTTTATCTTGTAAAGCATTTTTCACGAATTGTTCAAACTACTTTAGAAGATTTACATAATCATTTAATTAATTTTAGAAGGGTTTTGGAAGGATTTAGAAAGATTAATTAAATTTGAATTTATAGGGATTTTGTCCAATATCCCCACTGAGATGTAGATAAAAGATAAAGTAATGTAGCCCTACTCCAATCTCTTATTTTAAATATTTTTATTAGTATTTTGTAGGCTTAGGAAATGTACAAATATACTGTTCTTGCAATAGAAATAGAGGAAGATTTCCAAATCCCCCCCCCCCCCCCCTCCAACGCCAAGAAAGCTGAAAAGAGGCAAAAGCAAAAGAAATCATCTTTTTAAAAATATTTTTGTTTTGTGTAACCCATAATGCTTTTGGAAGAAGATAAAGTAATGTATCTATAACTCATTCTAAACTGTATCACAATTAATTGGTGTATTAAAGGAATTTTATAACAAGTTATTTTAATGGTGCTTATAAGTATCGTCAGTAGATAAAGGGTTAAGCATTTTTCAAAATTAATTAAATTTGAACTATACAATAACTACATAAAAAAAAAAATGCATTGAGACTGATTTATTAAAGGTAATCTCCTATTTTTTTCTTCAGAGCTTGAAAATTTTTCTTTCTTATTATTACGTTTCATACTTATTACTATCTGAACCGCCCGGCTTTGACCGGGTCCATCATAATATTCTTAAATGAACCTTAAATTTGTATGATTTTATATGTTTAACTTAATTTTGTGTGAAATACGTACCCGTTGACTGAGAGGAAAATCGATAAAAAACATATTTACTGGGGGGAAAAGGTCGAGATAACTGCCCCAGGAATTAAAGAGGGGGGGGGGGGCATCTGTTTCCGTCGACTGCGTAATTTTCGCGCCAAAATATTGATAATTAACTGTAAAATTTCTAAACTTATGAGTAACATTTTTTTTTTCATATCGAAATCGAGCAACTTTTTTATTGTTAATTTTCAAACTGGCAATTGCCGGCAAATCTTGTACCCCTGCCACCACCAGGAGGGCACAATATGTTCTAAATGAACTTCCGACATGTATCCGCGATGCCTGGGGCATCGTATAGAAGGAGTGCTGTGCACGCGCTAGAAAACTTGTTAGTTCCATTATTCCATGGCAGGGGGTGAATAGGATCATTAATAATAAATAGAATACAACAATAATAAAGAAGTTTTAATAACAAAAAATTATTTATTGTAATTTTTAAAGTTCATCCTATTTAAATTGTTCACAGCATAATGTACATTTAATATAACATTCAACCAAGCATTTAGCTTAATTTTTTTAACTTTTCACACTAAAATCAATAAAATTTAAATATATAAACATACTACGTCTCAATTCTTAAATATCACAATAAAAATAAATAATCAGACTTAATTTAAAAACATTAAAACAACATTAAGACACATTAAAATGAAAACGAAAGTAGACGTTTCATGTTATAACCGTAGTACATCATCAGTAAAAAAACATCAATATCACAAAAAATCGCAAAAGAACATGTCATTCGGAGTTAAGGGGAAAGTGGACACTAAAAATCTAATCCTTCAATTTTATATGGATTAATTTGAAATTTTCCCTTTGGGGTCGATAAAATGAGTACCAAGCTTGCTTGGGAACTAAACACCGAGGGTCTCGCGTTAGGTTGACCACCTGGCCGGGACGCATTCTGCATAGCATCTCGGGGCCCCGGGTCAAGAAAACAGAGATGGGCACTGTCGGCCCAGATACTTCTTGGATTGTATAGCCACAGAGTTTAGTTTTAGTTCATTTGAAATTTGGAAGATTTGTTAATGGCAGGCTTAAGCAGTTATAGTCAACATTTGGTGTTAAAATAATTACGAGTTTTTAAATTATTCAATATTTAAATTTGCAACAAATAACGAACAATCGTCCTATTTTAAAATGTCGCATTTCTTTTGCATGAAATAGGACACTATTTATTTATAAGATATATATTACAATAGAAGTTGGCATGAATTGTATAAGTTCGGTAAAAGTATAAGCAGAAAAAAATGTATTTTTTAATAACGCTCCGTTTTTTTTTTTTTTTTTTCTAAAAAAAGCAACTAATATTTTCATCTGCAATTCAATTTCCACACTAAAATATCTCTGAAATGCAACTTTTTATGCTTATATTTATTTAGTATTGCATAGAGGATATATAGTATAAATTTCAAAGGAAATTTGATTACTAGGAATTCGCATGGAACGTTTCAAATGTAAGAAAGAAAAGAATATTAACATTTAATTATTAAATATTAGAAATCATATTCATCCTTTAAATTATTAAATGTTAAAAGAGACTGTCCCCTATGTCTCTCCTCTGCTATACTAAGTAGAATTTTAGTACAGTAAAACACCGTTTATATGTTTTTCATTTATACGCCTTTTACATTTATACGTCGTTTCAGTGCGGTCCGATTTATCCAAATGTATTTTTAATGTTGTAATATTTATACGACGCATAACTTTGGTTATACGTCTTTTTTTTCATACCGTAACCGATTTTCTAAGAATTTTTTTCCCCAGTATTATTCTTTTTTCTTTTCTGCTAGCAATATTTGGGGAAAGATGAAAGACAAATAACATATGTGACGGCTAAAGGTTTTTTTACAGTTCGTGGTACCTTTGAAAGAGGTGTGAAAAATACTAAGAACCTTTTTTGTTTCACACGAAACTACTGAAAAAACTTTCCAGCAACTCAACTCCTTACCTAATGATTTGTTTAAGTCTCAAAGTAAATCTGGCTTGTTACACGACGATTAAATGTTAGTTTAATTAAAATCTGTTTCTACGTTCAATAATGGAATAAAAAAAATGCAATTCAAGCTGCGCAACAGATCTAAGGTTTAATCATTCTCACTTTCATTTTTAAATTTTAGAAATTTTTATTTAATAATTTTTTTTTAATGTTTTAACTTTTTTTTCCAATATGGAGTGCATCTTAATCAACCTAAAAAGGTAGCAAATTAAATTTGTATGATTGCAGCATTGTAAGTCAAACATTTTAAACATTAAAATGCAGTCAAAGATTTCACACCTTAGTCAACTACAATTTCGATTGTACGTCTTTCTCAGTTATACGTCCGTTTAGAACGGTCAATGGAAAGACGCATAATCGGCATTTGACTGTACTTTAGATTCACTCTATGACATAATACCTGATAACAATTTTTAAGAAAATGTATCATAACTTGTTCTTCCACTAAGCTCTATCTCTGCGAAGACGCGTCGGAATTGAAAAATAATCTCAGACCAATTTGAGCATCTATTTCCATCATTCTCCAAATCAAAACGATCGATTTTTTAATGGAATTTCGTGATTTGAAACTCCACTGTTCCCTTAAAAGGAATGTTACGCATCGCTACTTGTACTGATGCGATTGTTTTCTACTGATGAGGTGAATTTTGCCACATCCTGTATTTTCAAAGGAGAAACATTTTCGCTGTAATGCTTTCTAAGCTATTTATTTGGACTACAAACCTGCAGAGGGTGATACCTTAATCAAATAATGGATGAAGTAAGTTAGCTACAGCCATGAATAAGTACAGTAGAACCTTTCTTATCCGACACTCCTTTAACCGAAACTCTCCGTTAACCAAAATCGATTTTTAAAGCTTTTTTATTTTTACTATCACATTCCTTGTGTGCAAAATCCATTTTAAAAGCTTTCTTATTTAACTATCCTATTTTTGTGTCCTTTCCGAGCTACGAGTGCATATAAATATTTTCGATCCTCTTTCTTAGAGTTCCTTTGAATTGAACTCGAGCTCCCGTAAGCTGCGGAGTGGAACGAAGAAAACGAACACATTAGCCATTCTGAAGCTTTTGAATGTTTTGCAAAAGGTTTGGCATAGCTGGAGCAGCAGAAGGACTTATACTGGGGAACTAATACTATTAAAAAACTGTGATAGAGATTCAAAGCAAAAGCAATCGAAACTGCAACAAACAAAACATTTTTTCAAACCCTTGTGATATATGTAAAAGGTACTTAATTTCAAAATTAAATTTCAGGTAATTTACTTTTGTTTCCATTTTGCTACTGCTTTATTTTTATGAAGCACTTGTAACCATAATAAGAAATATTGCATATATTTCGCCTTAATCTTAAAACTGAAGCATTCTCGATTTTCCGAAAGAGGGTCGGTCCCAATGACTTCGGATAATCGGGGTTCTACTCAGTAAGCTGAGTATTCTGAAACGGGTATGCGCTACTCGATTCCTGTGACACATCCATTATTAAAGAATAGGATGATGGATTGTGTGGACTGACTGATTTTAAAAATTGTTAAATTGCAAAGTGGTGACAGTCATTAAAAAAAAAAAATCCCCGCGGGAGGGTTAAAGTGCTGTTACACGAGGGGTCAAAGTCGCTTCAAATTCCAAGCGTCTCCATGTTATCCTATGACTCCATGGGAGTCACTTCGAAAGCAAGCAACTTTCTTCTGTCTTTGACGCTTGAAACGAAGCGAGTCAACAGTAACAGCCAATCAAATGCTTGGAAATCTGACGACGGAAAAGCCTTTTCCCGAACAGCCAATGAAATACTTGGATAATACGAAAGTTTCGGGAAATCCGACGAGTCGCAGCCGATTTTTGTCGCTTGCAATTTTTACGTATAATAACACTATTATGTTTGATGTCGGGAGATTTTTTACTGGATTCTCAGTCATAGTTCCAAATAGAAGCGATAGATAGCGCTGCAAGCAATAAGCGCTAAGAGGGGGGAAATGACGTTTTGGCCTCGCTCTTTTCCCAGCATGGATGCGAAAGATGGAGGTTAAATATAAGTCGCCAATGCAATCTTCTACTTAAAGATTCACTCACTATATTTAACCTCCATACTCCACATCAGTGCTGGGAGAAGAGCAAGGCCAAAGAAATAGGCCTTTTTTATGACCGCCTATTGCTTGCAGCGCTTCTGTCGCTTCTATTTTGAACTAAAAGCGAGAATCTCAGTAAAAAAACTCCCGACATCTTACATGACCCTCCCTCAAGATTTTTTTAAATACCTGCCAACTTTTGCGAGTTAATGATTTTTAAAATCAGTCAGTCCATTTTAGGACATATTAATATTTTATGTGTAAAAGTTCCTATTTTAAATGGACTGCATTTTCGATCGGTCTAAAGTATTTGTTTGACCGACTCATCGACTGTATCTGCCCTAGCAGCAAACTGTGGTGTTAGCGTTCCTGTCTCAAGATCGGTACGAGATTGCGATAGGTGAAAAAATCCAATGTCGCAGTTGTGGAGCATCTTCGATTATTATATCATCATGCATTATGTCCTGGTGGTACAAACTGGATTTTTTAAAATTAAAATAAATTGCACCTCGCTAACATGTAGCACATTTATTAGTAAATGTTTTATAACATTGAACATACAACGAATGATTGGATTTAAACATTCTAATAGCGCGTAAGGCGTCATTTCATACTAAATTGAGGAGGCTCTACAACGTTGCACTTTCCCGTGTATGGCATCACTTTTGAAATAGAGCACTAACTCCACAGTTTGCCAATAGGGGACGCTGCACGATACCTTGTCGTGTAGAGCATAACCGTTTTAATGCACATACAGAACGTATATATGGCTAGGCGAACCCGTTATTTGAGGAGCCACGGAATGAACCCCTTAAGGCTCCTGTCCCTGCCGGCGAAGGCACTCACGAGCTAATGCTAATCCTTTGGGGAAGGACTTTTCTGATATCTCGTTTACATTTCGACATTTTTCAATAATATATATATATATATATATATATATATATTTTTATTGGATAGCCGAGATCCGTCTCTATATCGCACCTTTTTTACTTTTTCGATTTGGGTCGCAGATATTTTTTAGAATGACATTTTCATTTTTAGAGAACCGGTTTTGAAAGTAAAAGTAACTTTATAAGAAATATCTGCGACCCAAATCGAAAAAGTAAAAAAGATGGACTGTAGAGACGGACCTCGGCTATCCAATGGAAAAAAAAATGATTTGAAAATATCGAAATGCGAACGAGATATTAGGTAAATTCCTCCCCATAGGATTAGCATTAGCTCTTGAGTATTTTCGCCGGCAGGGACAGGAGCCTAAAGCAATTGAATTTAGTGATAGTAAGCTGAATACCCGATATATCAAATATCGTCAAAAAGGAATTTTGAGGACGTATGTCATAATTTTTAATTGCATGTGAATTCTTTAATGACATGTAACGTAAGGAGATACAGAAATAAAAGTTTTCTAATATTATACAAACATACATAGGGTTCGAAGTAAACAACTAGTACATGCAACAAAGCAGCGGGAAACTTAATGAATTTTTGTTTTGACTAGTAACGCCCTCTAGTGATTGCGAAAACAATCATTGCTATAAAGCCTGTACAATCCCAATAGCAATGAGCGAACTAATAAAACAGCTGCTTAGAACATTGCAGCCTGGATTTCAAATGAGGACCTACGCACATACGTCCTGGTATTTCAAATAGAAGAGTTCATGAAGTACTGCTTAAGGGATTAAGGAATCACCCTCTATAAAACATAAAATTCTCTTTGTTACAGAAGTATAACGGAGTCTCATTATTTACAAGAGAAAAAAAACAAGAAGGGAAATGAGTTTCTATAATTTTAACACAAAGTAAGCATAAATAATTCAATGACAGCATCTGATGAACTTGTGCACGAGATCATTTTGAAAGACATGCGTAAAAAAATTAAAAGTCCGGATCACATTTATCTTAATATCACTAAAACACAATATAATACAAACCCACATAGATGTACTTTTTTTTTACAAACATACTTTATGATATGATGGGTCATTTCAGTGCTTAAAGCAATTATCTGAAAGTTGAAATTTAAGTATTTACTTTCTCTTAGTTTATTGTATTAAGAGCCTAACACTAATAACGCGCGAGATGAATCCTTTAAGGGTGTTCTCAAATCCAAAAGGGCAACTTTCTGACATAAGTTTTAATTTATTTTTGTTCGGAAATGCATGAAACTAGCTGGTTTTGTTGTTCAGAAACTATGTCACCGAGCTGTTTTTTCATTTTTTTTCAAACGCAATAGATCTTTCAGAAAAGAGTGTCAAAGTGGACGTTTTGAACCGAGTTTCCGCGCGAACGGAGAATAAGCACTCAAAAGTAGGCGAAAAACGTGTTTGTTCAAAAACGCTTATAACTCAATAGGTAATGGACTAATCAAAAAAAGGAGAAAACAGTTCAATTCCAAATCGCTTCCATGGCCAGGTTTTCCAATTTTATGCCTTTCCGTTAAAAAATGAATTTGTAAATGTGTCAAAACGTTTTGTGCTTATTGAGCAGAGCAGTTAAGAACAGCCTTAAGGAGGTTTGTCATTCAGCTTCGGAATTCTCTTCCGTCATGTTAAATCTATGGGCTTTTGATGCATTCGTTTATTTAAAATATCTTCTCGGGAAATTTCTATTTTTAACATCTTTTTTCAGCGTGCTCTTCTTAAAGGGTGTCTCTTTTTTTCTTAGTTTTCAAAATACTTCTAAAATCTAGGCTGAGTTTAATATTTTATGTCAGGGCCGAAACTAGCCTTTCTTGCGCCCGGGGCAAACATGAATTTTGGCGCCCCCTCCCCCTTTCTTCCTCAAAGTATATTTACAAAGAGAATTTTACTAATTTTCTAATGGCGACTTATTTTAAAATTTAAGATATGTAATCATAAAATGTGTAATATTCAACTACGTAAATTGAACGCGACGTTTGTTGCAATCATAGTTCGTTCACATAAAAGAATTCGCATGTATTACTGGCTATTTACAGTGTTTGCTTATACAGTAGAGTTCCGCTTAACCGAGTTTCCGCTTTAATCAAGTTATTTTCTTCTGATGACCTGATGGATTCCATTATTATGAAACAGCCATTATAAATGAAGTGTTAGGTGAAGATGAAAGAGCAGTCGTAAAAAGTTTGAACTCTGATTTTCTGGTCAGAATGAGAAAAGAAAAATGGCCATAATTTTTTTTGCAAAAAAAAAAAAAAAAAAAAAAAAAAAAAAAAATTATGCCCATAACACTTTACATGAAAGAGGGGAAATCGGAAGCTAAGTGACCAGCCCCCTTAAGGGCAGTTGAAAAGAAAATTCGTGAAAGAAAATCTTTTTTTTTTTAATTATGTATATAATGTATAATGTTACATTTATAATGTAAATTTAATTTCTTAATATTTTGAGCCCTTTATTTATTTTTTCGAATGGTACATTACTTTTGTTTCTACGACAATGAGAAGTTATTATAATTTTTAAGTAATTCGGTTCGTTTGCATTACACGTAAAATTTATGTACATAAACTTTCAAATCAGTTTTCTCAAAATGTTGCTTTTTTTAACTACGATGGACTTTTCAATAGAAACGACTACATATTATTTATTGCCTTTAATATTGCCCCAAATATCTCTGATCCATCTGAAGTGAAATTTTGTTACTAGCATATGCACATAATTTGCTTTAAAAAGGTTATCTTTGGAAACATGCAAGTTTTTTGTTATTTAAAAGTGGTGTTTATTCCAGATTAAAAAAAAAAAATAATAATAATAACTAAAGAACTTTTGTTTATAAATTTGACTTCCCTTTACTAGGATTTATTTATATTATAGTTTTGATTATTTATATTTTTTGTATTTACATAAAAAATTTAAAAAGAATATTTTTTATGGTTTCTGAGAAAAAGTACGTTAATTTAAGATAGGAGGTATAGACCCTATGCCGATACCCTATATTTTTATAGTTCCAATAGGTTGAAAGAAAGGTACTTTTCCAATATACGGGCCTTGGCGTTTTTCTCTTTTTTTAATGGCTTAATTCAGGTTTCAAAAAGTGAGATTTGCAGCCAAATGATATAAACAGTTATGAAAACAAAGTGCATTAACTTTTAGGGTTGTTTTATAAGAATTTATGTATGTTAATGTAAATTTAATTTATATATATGTATATATATGTATTAAATTTATATACGTTAATATAAATTTAACTTATATATATATACAGTGAAATACGTTTAACACGAAATTGAGGGGGCCGAAAATCTTTTTCTTGTTATAAGAATTTCACGTTAAAAGATTCGTAAAAAAAGAACATAACTCACAAATATTTTCGACGTCGTCAAATTTTATTTCGATTTCCTGTTAAATTAGGTAAATTTTGCAGCCATTACGATAGAAAGCAAGTAAAAAAAATATTGGGTTTTTTTTTGGGGGGGGGGGGGAGGAGGGGGGAGAACAGATATCTTTTTTTTTTTTTTAAGTGTCTTTTTCGCGCATTCTGAGATCTAGCTTGTTTGAATCAAATAAGTAAAGCTGTCTCTAAATCTTCGTGCTTAGCCGTTCTCATACGTTTTCTTTAAAGCTTAAACATACTGCACTCAAACATTAACGTAATGGGATCCTTGTTTTTTATTATCGTTGATAAAATAGAGTTGGCAATGCCAAACTCTTTGCAGATGTCTGTTTTCGTCCTTTTACTTCATCCACTGCATTAAGCAGCTTCATCTTCATTTGAAGCGAAATGGCAGTTTGTTTTCTCAGCCATTGTGCTCATAAAACATAGGCTAATTTACAAAAAAAAAAAAACGAAATTCACTGATTTTCACCCAAAATTCAGTGGTTTTAACACAAAATGCATCCATTTCAACTCAACCTAACTAGATCGAAAGCGAATTTTTATTCGTGTTAAACGATTTTTGTTTCGTGTTAAAAGAAAACAAAATGTGTTAAACTGCGTAGTATGCTGTCCGGACCGCTAGATCATTTCGTGTTAACCGATTTTCCGTATTAAGGGGACCGGGAAAGCCATTTCCCTGCCATGTTAAATTCACCAACTTTATGTACCTTTTTCTCAGAAATGGTGAAAGATACAGGTCTAGATTTTTTTATAGTAGTTAGAATAACATGATTTACGTATTTTAACAGACCATTTTCTTTCTAAATGAAACGCAAAATTAATTATTATTTATTGAAAGCCATTTTTAAATTAGCATTTTTGGTAAGATTTCATTGCCTAAAATAAATAATTCTCAACAAATCATTAAATTTCTGTGTTAAAGTACACAATATAACATAATAAAAGTATTGAAAAAAAAATCTGAGTTCTTAAGTTTAATAGATATTGAAAAAAAGGAACATAAACATGAAAAATCCAAGTTTTGAGAAAAAGTCAATTAAAGATTTTAAATGGTCATTAAGCTGTGAAGTACTCTTAGAAAGAATGAATAATTTCAACACTTATTTATTTATTTATTTATTTTTTTATATATAAACATGTGTGACACATTGTTGGAAAGATAAAAGTTTAAACTATTTAATGATGTAAAAAAGTAAAAATCGATTTTTCGGTTGAATTTTGCTTTCCCGGTCACCTTAAGCGTTTTCATGTTAAACATAATCACTGTAATTGTTTTTTATATACAATTTATTTCTCTTTGTCTAAAAAAATATATATACTCCTTTCTTATATTAAATAAATTGTTAAATTAATTGAAAAATATGGGTCGTGTATCTGAAACAGTCAATAGGTTTCTAGAAAATAAGTTGCCAAATTAACTTCTCTGGCCAGGGCCATTTTTTTTTAAATCTCGCCAAGGCCCCTAGACTGGAAAAGGTACCAAAAAGAAAGTGTCACTAAAAATAGCAGTTTTCTATCCTAATCCGCTTTAAGCACTGAAACACTTGGAATTAAAGTTCCAAATAGAAATGTTGTGGAAGTTTGAATTTGAAAGTGGAAACCACAACAAGAGTTTGTTGACTAGTACCATATTCCTATCTACAAATCCTCTCCATAAATAGGCTCCAACAGGTGGGTGAACCAACCTCTGTTCACTGTAATAAAGGATCACTACTTCCAAGTACTACTACGAGAAGCGTTTTCATACTACATTCCATCTAGTGTGCACTTTTCGCAAATATTTACAATAGAAAAATTCGCAACTTAAAGTACCTGTATGCCTTCTGAAATAATTTTTTAAAGTGCTAATTATTATTAAAAATGTCGTAAAAAGGTGACATAATAAGTAATTCTTTTTATTTAAAAAAACAAGTAATATAAAAATTTTGTTTTTTTAAAGTCAATTCCTACTGAAGTCACCAAAGAAAAATTTAATATAATCCCTTAAGTTAATATTAGTTTTTGTTGCATTCAAATATCTCAATTTGTTGATTTTCTATAAGGTTTACAATGGAAGTCTATGGGAATTGGGCGAAATATTAGAGATATCGCCAAGTTGGCGTCACTTTTGGCGACTCATTTGGGTCGCCCAATTGGGCGATATATCGCCAAGTGGGCGACACACTTGGCGGTATTGGGCCACAGAACAGGGTTCCCCCCTAGGGTAACCCCCCTTATAGATAGGATAACCCCCTTACAGCATTAAATGCTGTTCAATAACCAATGGCCGCCATTTTGTCTCCCCTATAAAGCTAAAATTAATTAATTAAAATTTAATGAATAAATTAATATTTGAAAAAAACTGTATTAACATCCAGTGTCATCCAGTACAAGTTTTAAAAAATTTATTTCAACTTGATAGGATGAATAATAAACATTTTATTAACGATTGTAAATTTGAACACGATATATATAAATAAATAAATATAGGGAGAGTGTGAACTAATAGTAGGAATTGAAATAATGTAAAATGAACCGAAAAGTGGCTATTTCCTTGAACCTGTATGCCTTGAACCTTTTTTTTATACTTATTATTAAAAAATGTGATAAAATAAATAATAATTTTTTTAAAAAAAATAGTTGTTACAACTATTTTTTGATGATGAAATGAACCAAAAAATTACTTTTTTTTTAATTATTATTAAAATTTAAACGTATTAAAAATAAATACAGTTTAGGAATTTCATACTAAATATAATAATGATTATTAGGAACTAGACTATATTTAGGGTATATTTAAAAATTTATAGCTATAAAATGACAAACAACGCTGAAAATGCATAAAAAAAGTTAATAAATCGTAAATTAAAAATGTGTATCTCATGAGCTTTTAATAAATCATCATAAAATAGTCTACTTCATTTATTTTAAGAAATTTCAGTAATTGAACTATTTATTGAGATAACTCAAAAAAAAAAAAATCACCTTTGAAAAAAACTTTCAACATAGTTTTAAAGTTTGTATGAAATATAAATGTTCAAAATGCTCCAGGATCATAAATTTTACCCATAAATATGGGCTATTTTTAGTTTTTGAATTGAAATTATGAGTGCCATGCAGAAAATGAGTTTCCCGCGGACGATAAAGTTAAACAAAACATAATTACCTGGAAAGATTTATTGCAAAAGATACAGCAAAGTTTCAGCTACTTCTGAACGTAAGAACCATCAGAACTGTAACACTTGTCATAGCGTGGGGGGGGGGGGAGTTTTTGTAGTTCCTTGTCATAGAAGTCTGCGGCTTGGGAATGGAGGCAGCTAGTCGCAGTTGTCAACCCATGTCTCATCGCCCGTAACGATACTCTTGAGCTACTCGTCTCCCTCATCGTGGTATCGCTACAGAAAAGTGCAGAAATGATCGGCGATGCATGAAATTATCACTAAACAACTGTTGTTCCAGAAATTGGGCCCCAAAGAACCTTACACCCGAACACAAAACCAAACATTAGAGCAACATTGACTTTTCTGCAGCGATACCACGATGAGGGAGACGAGCATCACAACAGGATGATGAGACGTAGGTTGACAATTGCGGCAAGCTGATTCCATTCGCTGTTGACAGACTTCTATTACACTGGACTACAAAAACTTATCCCACGTTATGACGAGTGTTACCATTCCGCTGGTTCTTGTATGGAGAAGTAGCTGTATGGTTTTGCAATAAATCTTTCCAGGAAGTTTTCCTTTGTTTGTCTGGTGTTTTGCTTCTTTTGACGGGCCATGCGAAATTTATTTCCTGGACGACCCTCGTCTCATCGAAACTGACGTTGTAAAGGCATACAGATACCTTAAGGCGTGATTCACTTCGTCTGGTCGGAATGTTTCTTTTGTTTCTCCCAAAATTGGTCCCATCCTGTTTCATAAAGGGAAGACGGGCGTGTCACTTAAAAGTGTGAGCGTATGAAAACAGGGGCCTGCCTATAAATACAGTGGAGCAAAACTTCAATGGAAACTAACGGGAACAAATGTGGAAATGTTCTTTCAGAACGTCTTCGGCGTTCAAGTCCCCCGTGTGATTAACAGTTTTGTATCCCAGACTGTTCAAGACCGACCTGCAGCTTCGTTGTACTTTCATAATGTCTTTTAACTGCATTTTGTGGCACCATTCGAGGGCTGCTTGCGTCGAATTCCGGACCGTCCTGTAAGGAGGTTGGAGGAACGAATGAGAACTGAGACGGGAACCTCCTTGCGTGTGAGTTTCGAGGAACTCAACCACTTCCCGAGCCACCGGCCCGATGTCTAAAAATTTAAAAAGCTTCTCTGCAGTCTGGGGAGGGTCGAGAGCTAAATCTTCGTACCTTATTAACCTATATTTGTCTGGATAACGATTTTGCAGCTGACAAGCCTGCTTCAAATCCTCTCTCACCAAGCTGCAAAACGCATCGGGGGACGAACACGCTTTGTATTTGCCGCACCACACAGCGATGTCTTTGTGTTGGCGAGAATTCATGGTACCCCTCGGGTCGCGCACCAGGTGAATCACTTTGAGGTTGAGATCCGGGTACTCCTCGATTAATTTACCCGCCTCCGAGGCGGCCATTCTGATTGTTTTTATGATCTGGACTGGAAAACTGCGACAGGCCGCGGCGAGGAAGCATATGTTGTAGCAGAGAACTCGGCTGCTGTCTCGGTGGGTACATCTCTGCCAGTACCTCTTGTTCCTTCTCAGTGTCAGAAAGTCGCTGTTGAACCAGGCCCATTCCGGGAATGAACCCCAGTCGCGGTAATCACAGATGAATAAATCGTGGAGCAGCTTCCGAGCCGAGTCGACTTGGTTGTGAGCCACCACGTTTCCAAAATAGTGCAGAGGTTCGAAGTGATAGAAGGCGCCGCTGTAACTTTGCAACATGTCGCCGAGGAAAGAAGAACCACTTCTGGGATAGGACAACAGCAATACGTGGAGTTTAGGAAGCTTAGAATGGCGGTCCCAGGATTTCAGAGCAGACGGACAGGCTAGAAAAGAGGGTAAAATAAACGGCAATCAGTTATTAAATATTTTCTGATGAAGGGCTTGGAAAAGCCCGAAAGTACTAAGATGATTTTAAATAAAATATAAAATTACTAGAAAACAGGAATTCTGATTTTTTTAGAATTGAGTGTCGGCCCCCGAGGAAAAAAAAATATTAAATGTAGATAGTACAAAGCATATTTTAGTTTGTTGACATAAAACACACGCTTTTATTTCATATCGAGGCTGACGAAAAAGGAATGCTACAGCGGTGTTTTACGCGTATCATTTTTTTACAGACCGCTGGAGTTTCGTGATTCTCGAATGCACCCATGCAGCTGTACGAAAAGAACATGGTGTCACTCTAGCAGTCTGTAAAAAAAGATATGAGAAATGCACCGCTGTAGCCTGTCTTTTTCGTTAGCCTCGATTTTATATAAAATGACCGCATCCGTTGAAGAATTCCATATTTACGATCGAGGCTTAAACAACATTTACAGAAAAGTAGGCATAGGACGTCACTATCTAAGAATAACACACAAATCTAGCAAAAGAGCGACGTCGTCATTTAAGAAACTTGACGAAAAAAAAAAAAAAAAAAGATTTAATGATTCATATAGATTAATTGTGTTAAAATTAATCTAGTGTATTTACGTATCCAGCGATTTCTGGAGTTCCATTACTTGCAATTTCTTCTGTTGAGCTAAACGAGATTTCACACCAGATGCTATAAATAATAAGGTTAGCTGGGTGAAAAAGTTCCATCAGGTTCGTCCGGGATGACTCAGATAGTAGAGGCGGCTTTAGCCAAGAGATCTCTGGTTCGAATCCTGGTCCGGACATTTTTCACCCAGTTTGAAATTTACATCTGATATAATGATGTTATTTTATGTATCCATTAACATGGATACATACAATTAAAAATAGTTTAAAATAGCTGCATATTTTATCAGAAATCATAAATTTATATTTTAGGAAGCTTTGAATGGCGGTCCCAGGATTTCAGAGCAGACGGACAGGCTGAAAAAGATTGTAAAAAAATAAGTAAATGAGATAAAAGTATTATAAGCAAATACGTTTGGGGGGCAACACCGCTTGGATCTGTTCAAAATTCCAGGTTACTTCTCCACTATCCCATCGGCCACTTTCCATTTAAAAAAAAAAAAAAAAACTACCGTCAAACTATACAATTGAATGCCAAAATTGCATGCACCCCATTTACTGGACGTCAGATGTGTTACAAGTGTTTGTTTTTTTCATCACGTGAATTTTAATGAGATGTTTATCTATATTTTTAATGATGTTTCACTGATTTATAACTTATTGCGTTCATTAAAATAACAATTACGTCTTTAAACTGCATTAAAAGAAGAAAAGCATTAAAAAAAATGTTGCGATGTAGAGTTTATTGTAGAGTTGCGTAAATACAATAGGTCAATCTCAACTGACGTCCACCAGCCAAGAGGGATAATTAAGAAAAATAATGTAAATAAATAAATAGCCATATTTTTTTTTTTTTTTAGATCTGTTTTCATCACTATATTATAAATTTGATTGCTCAAAGTTACTGATTGTTGAGACTTTAATGACTTTTTCTAATTTAGTGGGGTTTTTTTTTTTTTAATTCCAATAGCAACATTCTTCCATTTCTTTATTGTGTGTTATAGTTTTTTTATGCCAAGGGGTCGTCTGGATAATGCAGAAGTACCAATTCCAGTACTCTTTATGGACTCCCATTTCATTCGCGATCAAAAGTGAAAGGTGAAGATTGGAAAAGAAGATAGGAGATATTGGAGATAGGAGATTTGAAGCTATAGTTGGAATAGTGGCAATAATAATTGAAAACTTTAGGCGCGGCTTTTTTTTTTTTCAAACTTTAGCTCCGTCAATGAGTTCGAAAATAAAAACTATCAGTAAACTTCATCTTTTGAAAATTAACACTAAACAAGTAATATAAAAATTTTGTTTTTAAAGTCAATTCCTACTTAGGTCATCCAAGAAAAATTTAATAGAATCCCTTAAGCTAATATTAGTTTTTGTTGCATTAAAATATCTCAATGGGTTGATTTTCTATAAGCAAGTAGGTTTACAATGGAACTCTATAAGGAATTGGGCGAAATAGGAGAGATATCGCCAAGTTGACGACTCATTTGGGTCGCCAAATTTGGCGATCTATCGCCAAGTGGGCGACAAACTTGGCAGTATTGGACGACAGAACAGGGTCCCCCTTAGGGTAACCCCCCTAATAGATAGGAAGATGCATTAAATGCTTCAATAACCAATGGCCGCCATTTTGTCTCCCCGGTAAAACTAAAATGAATTAATTAAAATTTAATGAATTAGTTAATATTTGAAAAAAACTGTATTAACATCCATTGTCATCCAGTACCAGTTTAAAAAAAATTATTTTAACTTGATAGGATGAATAATAAGTATTTTATGAACGATTGAAAATTTAAACAAGATATATATATACATAAATAAATGTATATAGAGAGAGTGTGAACTAAAAGTAGGAATTGAAAAAGAGCAAAAAACATTAGCTTGTCGACAGTTGTGTAAGAAAGGGTGGACTTACTGAGTGGACGCGGGAACCTGCTGTGACGTCCTATGTTGGTGGAAAGGTAGCTGAGGGCGAAAAGCGTGCAGAGTCCGATCAGGGCTGCGAGTACTCGATGTCCCAGCTTTGGCCGGCAGCTTTGCAGCCAACTGAAAGAAAAGGAAAGCGATCAACAAAACAAACAATCGGACTTACAAAGAATCCTATATTCCACCAACACATTAAGGCTACACAGTATCCTTTTTCAAAAAAAAAAAAAAAAAAATTTCGGAGACAGTTACATTAAAAATCTATATATATAAAAGCCGTTCTCTGTGTGTATGTCCTTTATACAAATCTTTAATTTTAGACGGATTTGCACGAAACTTCATGTAGATACGTTTTAGAACGTGGAAAAGATCACTGTCTACTTTAAAAAATTATCAGACCACTATTTATCCCTTTTTTCTACCACTTCCATAATTTAACATTATAGAAATATCTCTTTTTAAATCTTTTTTAATTCAAACGTTTCTTTCCTGTTGCCACACCCTAAAAAATGACACAATAATGTGAAAAAAATAAGGATAACGCATGTATTTTGTTTCTATTTGCCAATAAAAATTCAGATTTTCTTGCTATATTTTTGTGTGTTTGATGTTGACGTCATTCTAAACAGAAAATTTACATTTTTTTGTATATAAAATAAAAACTTTAACTATAAGAGCGGGAAAATAACGTAGCACCTCAATTTGAATTTTTTTTTTAAATCAAAACATCTATTTTAATACAAACAGTCAAATATCATGAAAACAATTTAAGAAAAACAAAAAAAAGGCTAGATATAACGTCACATTATATCAAATCTTTTCAATGCGTAATCAAACTCATTGTAAACATATGGCTCCTACATTTTGCTTACTACTTCGATTGTAAACTACAGCCATATCTTATAGCTATACGTTATCACTATAGCGATAACATAGTGTTGTATTGGTTTAGATTCAGTGCTAACATTTTCTGTGATTTATAGCAAAAAGAGAATGGTTATTTACATTTTCAAAAAAATTCTTGACAGATGTCTTGATTTAAAATTTATGGAAAATGACATCATTTCATCTAATCATTGTAGATTTAATTTCAATAAAATTTCAAATTTTCCAAATAAAATTTTAGTAACTACTACCTCATTTGGATGTATTTTTTTGCATTATCCCCCGTATTGTGGAAGATATTGTATACTTCTGTTACGCGCGCCAAAGAAAACATGTATTTTAATTTTAAAAGTTAAAAAAATTACCACAATGTGTCATAAGAACATCCTTTTTCTGAATTTAAATTTCGCGAGTTCCAAAATTAAAACTAAAAATGTGAGTGTTTTCATAAACGTCAAGTTAAGTCTGTTCATAAAGTTAAGGTTGTTCTCAAATCCAAAGGAGCTATTTTCTGATATATTTTTTAATTAATTTTTGTTCGGAAACGCATGAAATTGACAGGAGTTCTTATTTAGAAACTATGTAATCGAAAGATAGTTTCCATATGTTGGTAAAGGTATAAGATCTTTCAGTTGGTGTTTTGAGCTGAATTTCGGACGCAAAAGTGCAATAAAGGATAAAAACCGGCCGTCACGCAACCACAATTGCTCATAACTCGATAAATAATTTATTTATGAAAAAAGGAAAAACTCATTTCAATTCCAAATCGCTTTAATAGTCAGGCCTACAAATTTTAAGCCTTTACATTTAATGAGTCATAAAATGTGTCAGAAAGTTTCGCGTTGTTGAGCAGGGAACTGGAGAAGCACCTTAAGCATTATTGCAGGTTAGTATTTTGTAATCAAGATGCATGCCAGATAATCGCTTAAAACATAAGTCATTCTGTATTGTTTTAAACAAAGGTGCATGCCATAATAGGTGTCAGGCACACTCATTAAAATAAGAATACCCTAGCGCACAGCCCCATTACTGAAGATAAACCCGTCAATATACTGAGATAAAAATAGTTCTGCATTTTTCATTCAGCTAATAAGACTCATCCTTCATAATTGGGTTCACATGATTATATAACTTTGCCCTATGATTCTATGACTAAACAACGGAAAACAATAAGTTACACACTAAAATCTTCTCTAAAAAACTAATAGTGCAAGTCGCATGGAAATCCGTTCTGAAGAATTCAAGTTATATGCACCCGGAACGAAATTCCCATTTTTATATACTTATCAGGTTATTTTGAGTACTTTGATTTGATATCTGTTAAATTCGTGTTTTATTTTATTTTATTTTTGGCATTTTAATTTCGTTTGCCAATTTAGTTATTGAATATTACGCGAAAGCAAACAAATTCTGAATTATTTACAATGTTTTTGAACAGTTGAGTTAATCTTTTGTATTTGGGTTGCAAGCGTATTTAAAAAATATGCATGCTTAAAAATTATTTTAAAACCCATAAAAAATTCGTAAATTGAGATAAACATTACAAACAAATATTACTGAAAGTACTTTTGTTTTCTATAATACGTTGGAACAATCGAATGTACAATGTTTAGACGTTAAACTGCAGGAAAAGGGAAATTTGTTGTGTTACGTTGTTGCCACCGAAAATATGATACCAGCGTTACTCATAGACATGTCTTTTCTTTATACTATTGCATTAAGTGCAAACAGATTCATCTTTCGTAATCGGGTTGCACTCAACTTTAAAAATATCCATGCTTAAAAATTACTTTAAAATCCATTAAAATCAGAAAACTGAGGTACAATTTTCAAACAAATTTCATTTGAGAGAACTTTTTATCTATTCGACATTGTAAAAAATGAAATTGTGTGATGTTTAAAAGTTAGAAAAATTGCAGTAAAGGCACATTTTATGGGTTACAAGTTATGGGGCACAATTTATGGGCACTGACATAGTGTTTTTCTTTATAATGTAGATAATACCATACAAACGAGAATTTCACTAAGTGCTGCGCGATTTGGAGGAATATTTTTTTTTCGTATTGTCAGGAAAATCACATATTTTTCTCTTACACCCGCCAAAGAAAACGTGCATTCTGTTATTAAAGCTCAGGGATTTTACTATGGTTGCAAGACAATAACGCCATGTTTTTTTTTATTGTCTTTATAACGATTTGTGGGTGGAAATGCACAAATTTCAGTTATTGTGATTGCCGTATTATTTCGTTTTAATTTATTTTACCTGGAAGGCTTCTTATAATTGACACGGGCGAAGCCGGGTAGTTCTGCTAGTATAGTATATATATCAACCTACAGATCCTATACAGGGCTGTTCAAAAGAATTGGAAAACATATTTGTCTATATACGGTAGCTGCAGAAATCAGTTTTTCAAATGTTTCATGCGTTTTCTAAAATGTTTACTTAGTTCTCTTAAATACCTTATTTCCCTAAATAACGAAGTTTTGTTAAAGCATTCAGGAAGTGGTGGAAAGTGTTTTAGAATCTATGCTAAACGCATGATTTTTCTTACTTTTTTACTAATAATACAGCGACAGTTTGTTCTAGCGAGCTATAGGGTCACACAAAGCTAATTTTAACTGAGCTTAGCTCGGTCGTTCTCGCTGGTTATTAATAATGTTATTCGACCCTGTGATGGAAGGTATAAACAACAAATAGTCATAAAAATTGAAGAAAAGCTTTCCTTTTTTGAATCGACTTTTGTTTGGGCATTGAATTCAAATTACTCGGGCGTAACATTAAGTGGTTTATTATATTTGCTTCGCTAATTGGATAGGGTATAAAAGACAATGCCTTTATTATCAATACAATTCTTTGAGACTTATCCTTGTACAATCATTTTAAACAGAGGATTTATTTAGTTTTATGAACGAGTCTTTTTCTAGGAAAAAGCATAGGATAGGTTAACACTGCATTACGCAGGCCGCAAACAGTGTTGCCAAATCTGCTGGATTTTTTATTCAGACATTTAGAGTTCACACCAGAAAACGTTTAGTACTCATTTCCCTCTATTTTATTCACGAAATATCTATTTTATAAACGGCAAACATACGCTTAACATCATTTGGACGATGGTAACACCAAATGATAGAATGTAGCTTTTACTGCCATTTTTACCCGACTGCCAAGAAGGGTTATGTGTAATAAAAGTTGTCTCTTAAGAGGCTACTTCAGTTAGTCGAAAAGACCCGTTCGCTAATGCTAATCCTATGGAAGAAATTTATAAAGATATCCTGGTTACATTTCAATATTTTTAAATGATTTCTTTTGCATTGGATAGTTGAGATAGATCTGTATGCAGGCCGTTTTTTACTTTTTCGATTTTCATTACAGATTTTTTTTTATGAGGATGTGTTCACTTTCGAAACCGGTTCCGAAAATGAAAGTGTCCCCATAAAAAATATCTGTAAACAAAATCGAAAAAGTAAAAAACAACCTTTGTACGGATCTATCTCAGCTGTGTAATGCAAAAAAAAAAATCATTTAAAAATATTGAAATGCAACCGAGATATCTTTATAAATTTCTTCCATAGGATTAGCATTAGCGATCGGGTCTTTTCGACTAACTGAAGTAGCCTTTTAATAGAGGTCATGTTTAAATCTAGATTTTAATGATTGAAAAAAGGTACCAATTAATGTTACGAAAATTTATTTTTCACTTTAGGAAAAAGTATAAAAATTTAATTATCAAAACAAAAATTAATTATATAAGTTAATGACTGCAGAGTTTGAAAAATGAATACATGGACGTTTACTTTGATTTTACGGTTTTATTTTCTATAACTTTTATTTCCAAGTCCTTTCGAATTTCAGTCAATAAATGCTATTTTTTCTGGACGGTAACAAATAATGACGATTTCATTCATTTATCTATTTCATTGAGAGTTTCCTGACAGAATAAGGCAGGGGAGTGGATGGACCGTCATTCTTAATTCGTCATCAGAGTTAAATTGATTGCCTAAAAAGGCACAAAGGGATTTAAACACTTAAAAGTTACTGGAATAGAAAAGAAATTTCTAAACTTAGTTTAGAAATTGGATGAATAATGCGCTCTAATTATTTTCCTAATAATTATTTTTCTAATAAAACCTTCTTCGAGCGACCAGGGATAAAACTGAATTTATTTCATTTTCTTCAAAGAAACGGGTCGCTCATGGAGGGAGTTCAACTGGGAGGGTCTCTGAATGGAGGTAAAATAAGTATTGAGCCAATGGGAATAAATTTTGTTCTATGAAAAAAGGGTCGTTCAGGGAGGTGGTCGCACAGGTTGGTTTCACTGTAAATCCAAACCGTTAGTTTATAATCCTTAATCTTTTTCCAATAAGATCATAGCTGGCAGCACTATTGAATTTGATTTTAAAATCATTACAATTGGGAGCTATTTTTTTAATCCAAATAAAAATATTCAACAACTGCTTCTCAGACAATTGTAAAAACATATGAATAGCATATTTAATTACATGATTTAGCACAAAAAAGAAAAGAAAAAAAACGGCTCAAATAGACAGGAAAAAAAAAACAGAAGGTTCTTTTAATTAAATCCATTGGACAATGAAATGTGGACCATTTAAATTTTTGCACTTTCTGGAAAGAAGACTTTTTGAATAAAAAAATTGATAAAATATTTTATCATTTAAAAACTCGAAGACTGCAGTGTAAAAGTCTCGCAAGTGTCTATTGTTATATACCAGGGTCGGCGAATCTTTTCACGTGCGCGTGCCGAAAATTCTCAAACAATATCTATCAGCAATGTAACTGTAACGTGTCAAACTTATACAAAAATAATTTTGAAGTGTAGGATATTTATACGAAACATTGGTCATAAAATCACTTTTTCCATGCATTAATAATTAAAAAATATTACAAATGAAAATTCGATTTTTCGGTATTCTGGAATCAGCCACTAAATGAATGAAATTTTAATTCGTATAGGATTCATTTATGCGGTATGTACTGTAATAAGGGAAAAAAATACGAGCTTTTATTACATTATTTTTTAACTTATTATTAATGCTACATCTCGGTTATAATATTCCAAGTTTCATTAAATAATGTACTAATAACGTAGTGATGAGATTTTTGCTGTTGTACGTTCGATAAAAAATGCTTTAAATCTGGTCGTTCATATGTTGTTAATTTTACAAATAGACATGGCTAAATTGGATACATTTGCCATTTTATTGCAGTGACTGTCAATCAAAATTCATTTGAAAATTACAGCTTTTTAAATTCATATAGAAATGTAAAATACATGTCGAAAACGCTGTATAGCATGACAGGAAAAGAAAATTATTCCGATGTGTTAATGGATTCAAAAAATGATTGCATTATTTGTAATATGACCGTATGGGACAAAATTTTATTGGTTATAACAGAAATTAAAATTGCATTTTATCTGGTAACGATAACCAAATTAATTTTTTTCGCGTGCCAGAAAAATTAACTTACGTGCCATCTCTGGCACGAGTGCCAAAGGTTCGCCAACCCTGCTATATACTATCTCTGTTGTCAACTTCCCTTTTTATCAACTAATGTCATACTGTACAACGATGAATGAGGTATCTTTGGATAGATCTCTTGTCCCCATCTGAAATCGCATCATGGATTTAACGAATGGGTAGCGTACACGGATGAATGAGGTATCGTTGTATAAGGCTTTTTGCTCTCACCTGACATAGCATACCGAATTTTCGTTACACTTTTAGGTTAAATACCAACATACAATTTATTTCTGATGTGAACATCCCTTTTCTACGACCATACAAAACGCACTACGATGAATGGGACATTTTTACGAAAAGGTTTTTAAACAGGATTTTGATATAAGGACCTCCTTTTTCGTTAACCCTTAAACGCATTGTGCAACCTATCTGCAACTTGTAGAACAAATGGGTAAGTGTGATCACAGATCGCACAGAGGGTTTCGTTTAATATTCCTTTCAAAACACTTTATCCTTTTGCAAAATCTGTTAGTTCCACATTTCGAAACCAGGGGGCGCACTCTAATCTAAACAAACCTCTGTCCGAACGAAACTCCGTTTTACAACCTATCCGTAGATATGAGGTCGAGGGGATCGGGACCCTAGCACACGGGATAGGTAGGCGTCCCATGGCGGTTTAAAGTGGAACTAAAATAGGTACGGCTAGGATGCATAATAGGAAAGAGTGGTCAAAGGGGTGTCGAAAAAAGTTAGAAAAGTGCACCGTGGGTGAAAAGGGGGGGGGAGGTTAGAAAAATTGCTTAAAATACACAAGTTAGAGACCGGAGGGGTCAATATAAGATTTGAAATATTTATGATTTGTCGTGTGATCGCAAGTGTTCAGGTATAAATATTCAAAATTTCAAGTCTTCAGCTTAATGAGGGGCTCAGTTAGAAAAAAAAAAACTTAAAATATACAAGTTAGAGCCCTGACGGTAAATATAAGACTTTTTCAAAATTTTATGATTTGTCGTTTCATGTGAGGTGTTCAGCTATAAATATCCAAAATTTCAAGTCTCCAACCAATATAGCTTCTGAGAACGGTCTCTGTGACAGACAGGCAGAGGAGTGAGACGAATAGGGTTTCAGCAGATGAACGAAACCCTAAAAACTGGGGGGGGGGGGGTGCTATGGTATTTGATGGAGTTCTATTTAACAAATCTATATTTCTTATCTGCTACATTATGTTTTCAGAAGGGTCATTGCACATTTCTTCCAAGAGATGGTGTAGAACTGATATTGGGTCAATTTAACGGGAAGTAAGAAAGAACATCAGATATTCAGAATTCGATTATGTTTTGCATTGTTTAATTCGTTTTAGAGTTAAGTTTTACAAAATAAAAATTCACATAAAATAAAACATCTAGATTCATACTTATTACAATAATTACAAAATTTTCCACTATTTAACCCCCGGATGACCAGGTGGAAATTTGAATCATGAAAGGCCATGTAGGTTCATTCAGTGACCCCATAGTTAAGGGGGCACACATCCTTTAAGGCTGTTTTCAACTGCTCTGCTCAACAAGCGCAAAACGTTTTGACACATTTACAAATTAATTTTTTAACGGAAATATATATAATTAGAAAGCCTGACCATGGAAGCTATTTGGAATCGAACTGTGTTTTCCATTTTTTGACAAATAAATTATCTATTGAGTTATAAGCGATTTTGATCACGTGACAAACACGTTTTTTGCCTTTTCTTGAGTGATTATTCTACTTTCGCCCGGAAATTCGGTTCAAAACGCCCACTTTGACACTCTTTTCTGAAAGATCTATTGCGTTTGCAAAAAGAAACGGAAAAAACAGCTCGATTACATAGTTTCTGAGAAACACCACAGGCTAGTTTCATGCATTTCCGAACAAAAATAAATTAAAACTTATGTCATAAATTGCCCTCCTGGATTTGAGAACAGCCTTAAACAGATGAAAAATTTCATTTCGAAGACAAATATTTAAAGTGGTCCCATGCACTCATCACCTCAGTTTTTTTTTTTTGTTGTTGTTGTTGTTGTTAATACTATAATATTTTCTCCATGCAATATAATGTATAATTTGCATTAAACGCTGCATAGTTAATTAATAATAATTATTCCTTAATGTATACTATTTTTAAAATTAATGATAATGTATATAGCTTGCGCGCATGATTTAAAAAGACCTATTATACCCTCTAGAACTTTGAAACTTTTAATATAAGTTTAAGAATATTACCAAAATAAAATGGACTAAAGTCTAATGATAATAAAAAAAATTCTAAAGTTTTTTGATTTTCAAAATGAAAATTTTGATAATTTTTGTCACTCGAATACCCGTAAATTCAATTATTTTTATTAAATTTCTTAGATTTTAATTCAATTTGAAGAAAATGATGTAGTAAAGATAAATACAAAGTTTCGAATCATTACCTTTAATACATTTAGAGTTATCATGCGCGCAAGTAAAAAAATATCGATTTTGAGGAAAATTAATTTAAACATAAATGTATCGCTTCAAATAGACCAAGGCTAATTTACATTTTTTACTAAAACGAGCGAAATTTTACGACCACTTTGATGCGGTTTGTAGCAAATTGTTCAGAAAAACATGAGCTGTCAAATGAATTAAAAAACAAAAAATCGATTTTTTAAAGATTTTAAAGGCTATGTGTCCCCTTAAAATACCATATCAAAAAAATTCAACCACTTCGCCTTTAAATAAATTTAATAACATATACAACAGTTGCAGCCATAGAAAGAAATAGAAATTGCAATAGTGTTGGAACAAAGGATTTTAAAAATAAAATGATCACTAATTCACATTACGATTGAACTTGCGTTGGGGTCGGAAAATGACCCCACCTGGTCATCAGAGGGTTAAATTATGACAGTAGCTTGTGTTGCAGTTGTGTAACATAAGAAAAAAGTTGACATAAAATATCTCTCTGATTTTTTTAACTCACAGGATATCAAAGCCTGAGAACTAATGTGGCCGCACGTTCTGTATGTACGTATTTACATACGTACGTAACGCGATAACTCTTGATAGAAATATCCGATTTGCTTCAAAAATTTCAAAATTCCAATAAGGTGATTCCCTGATTTGTTTTGGGGTTTCACTGGTTAAGTATAAAGGGTGGGGGAGGAAGGTACGGGGGTCTAATCTCCCCTTAACTTAGATAAAGGGATCTTTCATGCAGAATTATCATTTTGGTATACCGGTTCATTCTGATAAGACGCTTCTCTGATTAGATTTGGAGGTTCATTGTTAAGTATAAAGGGGGGATCGGAGGAGGTAATAGCCCCTTAATTTAGAAAAATGGGTTTTCTTATCCGATTTCCTTCAGTTTTGGTATACCTGTTTATTATGATAAGGCGCTTCCCTGATTAGATTGGGAGGTTCATTGGTTAAGTATAAAAGAGGGCACGGGGGACAAATACCCACCTTAATTTAGATAAATGGCTTTTTCTATCCGATTTGCTTCCATTTTGGTATACCGGTTTATTCTGGTAAGGCGCTTCCCTGATGAGATTTGGGGGCTCATTGGTTAAGTATAAAGATGTGAAACGGGAGGGGGGAGGGGTTATCCCTTCTTAATTTATTTTTCGAAAGGCATTATTCTTTGAAGTAAGAGAATAATATACAATTAGTGTGAATAAACTGTGAGCTCAATGCCACCCGTTTAAATGGGCACTATTTTTTTATTTCATTATTTTTCCTGTGTAGTAAACCTTTCTTAGAATCCAGCATCATTTTTTTTTAGACAAAATAAGAAATCATGCATTTAAGGTTTAAAACAGGTTGGTTCATTAAAAAAAAATTGCAGTTCATTATAAATTCGCAAAAATCCTCCCACGGGTCTACTGGTATCACTTATTTATCACTGATTTATCACTTATATATCAGTTTATTTGAATAATTTTGAAATGGACCCTTATTAGTTAGAGAAAGGTCAGTTTTAAAAAACGTGCGATTCTGATTGAGACACAAATGGCAAGGTTACCCATTTCAATCCAACCATTCATCTGAACTGAAGGCTATCATTTGAGAGAACGGAGACTGTCAGGATGAAAAATGAGATTCTGTCATTTGTCTTCTCTCTTTTGATCCGAGTAGAACAATTGAATCGTTCATTTCAGAAGGGCAGTGTGATGGGAAATCATATATTCTCGTAGTTTCTAACTATCTCGTTTTACTTCATCCAATAATCCTTTTCTATGTTTATTCTACAGTGAAACCTCCCTGTGCGACCATTTCCATTAAGTTCCCGTAGGCTCAATACTCATTTTACTTCCCTTCAGAGACCCCCCCCCCCCCCCCCCCCAGATGAACTCCCTCCAAGAGCGATCCATTCCTTTCAAGGAAATTCCGTTTTTTTCGGGTCGCTTGAAGAAGGTTTTATTAGAAAACTAATTCCGGAGAACGCATTAGTCATACAACTTCTTAACTAAGTTTAGATTTTTTTTTTTTATCCCGGTAACTTTTAAGTGTTTAAACCCCTTTGTGCCTTTTTAAGCAATGAATTGAACTCTGATGACATATTAAGAATGACGGTCCATAAACTGCCTGCCCTATTCTGTCGGGAAACTCTCCAAGAAACAGATCAATGAATGAAATCGTCCTTATTTGTTTCCGTCCAAAAAGAAAAAAAAATGCATTTATTGACTGAACTTCGAAAGGACAGGGAAATGAAAGTTTTAAAAGATAAAACCGTAAAATCAAAGCAAACGCCAATGTATTCATTTTTTAAACTCTGCAGTCATTAATTTATGTACATGCATTAACTTTTGTTTTGATACTTAAATTTTTATATTTTTTCCTAATCTGAAAAATAAATTTTAGCAATATTAATGGTTACCTTTTTTCAACCATTAAAATCTAGATTGAAACAGGACCTCCATGTAACCACACCTCTCGGAGCGACCCATTTTTATTGGAACGGAACGGGGTCGCTTTAGGGAGGTTTTACTGTACATCTATGATTAAAATATATTAAATTTTAGAAATGTAAAAATATGGACGTTAAAAGCACCAATAATTTTAAATTTTGAGCAAACCGTCCCTCAGTGGCGGAAATTGGCTCACCTATTAATGAATAATCTTTCCTATTTCCCACGAAGTTCTAGATATAACTCAGTTCATGAAAAATAATTGGGAGAGCATTTTTCAAGAGCTCAGGATTCTATATAATTTCACGTTAAAGTCAGCCTATTTTCACGACTGAAAGTTTTTACTTTTGTGTTTGTCATTTAAGAATAATCATCAGCACGAGAACCTTTCGTAGATCATTATTGACAGTTCGAAAATATACATAATTTGTATTTATACATCCTATTTACAAAGAAATGATTAATACTTGAGAATGACTTGTTCCTCTCTGGGATCCCTAGCTAATATTTTATAAAACCAGGAATATTTATTTTCGTCCGTTTGTTGGAAGATCAAGAAATAAACTGCAGCTATTTTCTTCTATAATAAAAATTAAATTTGAAAAATCAAAAAACCCGACTGCGTAAAAAGCGAACTCATTAATTATTTCTCATTAATGTGAAAGAATTTTTTTTTTAATTTACTTGTATGGATGACTTTTAAGTTGTGTTTAATGGTTAGTTCCTATCTATAAACACTGTTTTGATGAAGGTTAGAGTTGCAGTAAAGCTAAAGATCCTACCTGTGCAACTTCCAGGCTGTGTAATATTTAAACGGAGCTTTTGACTCTAAAATAGTCAACGAAACATCGTCTTCATTTTGAAAGACCTATCCACTGATAGGCCACTCAATAGGGTGCGTAATTTTTTTTTTCGTCTCCACCTCCATTTTGTATTTTACGGCCGCCATTTTGAATTTATAAAAACAAACCCTAGCCTATAACCATCGGACGGTTAAGTCGACTTGATAGAGACCTCATTCATTAAAATCCATCCAGCCGTTGGGATGTTTCGTGGGTATAAAGAAATCCACATACCCAGATACGCATGAAACACATAACCCTTCTTGGCAGTCGGGTAAAAAAGCCATGATAAAAAATAGCATGTTTTCATGCTCGAGATGAATTTACTTTTTAAAATTAAAACAAAAATTCTTCTATTTTAGAAGACCAAGACAAATAATGCAGTCTACTTGCTGCGTTCAAATTGACATCATTACTATAAAAGTAAAGAACAAGAAAAAATGTTTTTAATATCCATTCTCCAATCAAATCACGTGACTATTGACGCCTTTTGTCTGGCTGAAAGAGGCCCGCACAAGGGGGTTTGCGAAATATTCCACACATATATAGGAGAGATGGGGATTTAAGTTAAAAGTCATTTTTTTAAGTTAAAAGTCATTATTAAAAGTCTCATTAAGTTAAAAGTCAAGCAGTGAGGACGGTATGCTATATGCTACCGAAACTAGTATGCTTAAAATTTAAAATTATGGGTGCTTTTAACTTTGCTATTTTTACATTTTTATTATATTGCACCAGATATTTTATTTAATTTAAATATGTCTGTATAATAAGCTACTCCTCTATAACTCCTGCATTCGCCCTATCATGACATACGCCTGTCCCTGTTCACTTGCAAATACTCAATGGACAATTTAATCCTTTGTCCCCCCCCCCCCCCTTTGTCCCAATTCATTGAAATTTCCTCTTCTAAAGCTTTTTTCTTCAGTTTTTGATTAGGGGCAATCCATAAATGATGTCACACTTTTTTTCAATATTTTTGACCCCCTCCTCCCCTTTATCACATAATGTCCCCTCCCCTTGTCACGTGTCACGCTATATTTCGTAAACATATACTTACAGATCAGAAACAAAGCGCTACGTTATAGGTCCTATTTCAATTTTTATTTTTCAACTTTAACTATGTGTTTTAACGACATTTGTGAGCACAATAATAAAAATGATTCGTGTACTTATTTTGTATGAAATAAGATTAAGGTTTACAACAAAAAACATAATTCATATGCAGTACTAATAAATATTAATGTGAAAGAGCAACTGAAAATACTAGTATTTTAGAATTTGAAATGGAATTTAATATATTTGATTTTTAAAACTTGTATTTACTTGATGAACACAAAATACTTTAAAACAGATTGATTTTGAAGAAGAAGCCTCAATATTAGTTTTACTTAAATGGAATTGCCATCCCATTTCATTTGTCACATTAGTATGAACATTTATAAAATTTTATATTAAATCCTAAAATAGAAATGACTCTGAATCATTTACTATTACGACTCTTCCTTCCTTGGAGAAGAGATATACTCGTCCATAGAGTACACATTCATTTTGACATCACTCTCATCCTCGGGGATAGTAAGCCCTCTAATGTCAATGCAGCCCCACCAGTGGCTGAGAGGTTCTGCTCTCGAAGCTGGTAGACGGGAGGTGCTGGGTTCGATTCCAATCGCGCCCGTCGGCCTAATCGTTCGGAGTTTTCGTGGTTTTCTTCGAAACTTGGATTTCCAAGCGTTAATACGGGTTAGGTTCCCTTAGAAAGACCCCCCACGAAGGGCACTCTCCCCCTGGGCCTATATCCCTTGTGCAGATAATTGGCCGTCATAAATACAACCAACCAACCAACCTAATGTCAATGCAATGATAGTAAGCCCTTTAATGTTTAACCAAAATGTGTGATGTCACACTTCTTCTTACCCCCTCCCACCCCCCTTGTCACAAACTGTCACAATTTCACAACCCCCCCCTCCAAGCGTGACATCATTTCTGGATGGCCCCTTACTGCATTAGAAGATTGGCAGAATAATTTAACATATTTAACAGCAGAGTTTTTAGAGGATTTATAGTTCCATATTAATAACTACACTCAAATCTTTTATTTAAAATCCTCTTTTTAGTATTTTATAGAATAAGAAAATGTACAAACAATGTTCTTACAATATACCGAAACTCCCTCCCCCCCCCCCCAATCGTTCAGCGTCAAGAAGGCTAAAAGATGCAAGGGTGAAAGAAATCATCGTTTTAAAAATAGTTTTGTTTTGTGTAAGCCATCATGCTTTTGGAACAGGATAAAGTAATGTAGCCATAACTCATTCTAAACTGCATGATGACTACTCATCGATGTATTCAATGGATTTTATAACACGTTATTTTATGGCTGATCGTTATAAACAGCAGGGCCGAAACTAAGGGGGGGGGGCAGAGGGGGCATGGGCGCCAGAGCCAAGGGGCGCCAAATGAAAGATTATACCTTTGGAACCGATCATTTTCTTCTGATGGACTGATGGCTTTTATTATTATGAAATAGCCATTATAAATGAAGTGTTAGGTGAAGATGAAAGAGCAGCCGTAAAAAGTTTGAACTCTGATTTTCTGGTCAGAATGGCAAAAAAAAAAAAAAAATGGTCATTTTTTTTCCCATTCTGACCAGAAAATCAGAGTTCAAACTTTTTACGACTGCTCTTTCATCCTCACCTAACACTTCATTTATAATGCTGTTTCATAATAATGAAAACCATCAGTCCATCAGAAGAAAATAACTCGGTTAAGAAGACTCGGAACTCTACTCTATAAGCAAACACTGTAAGTAGCCGGTAATGCATACGAATTCTTTTATGTGAACGAACTATAATTGCAACAAACATCACATTCAATTTACGTAGTTCAGTATTACATATTTTAAATTTTAAAATAAGTCGGCCATTAGAAAATTAGTAAAATTCTCTTTGTAAATATACTTTGAGGAAGAAAGGGGGAGGGGGGGCGCCAAAGATCATGTTTGCCCCGGGTGCAAAAAAAGGCTAATTTCGGCCCTGATAAACAGTGAAGTTTATAGCAATCCATAAAATGTGTCTTATTTCAGAGGATACAACTCAAATCAATAATACACGTTGAAAATTTCCGAAAGAAGAAACGAGATTTTTGAAATACAGACATAGGGACTCATAGACAGACGTTTTCTAAAAACAGTCCAATCGTGTTCTGGATCTTTCAAGACGTAGCAATCCGTCGAAAACCGAAGTCGACATTTTTGACGAATCCAATATTTTCTACTTGTAAGGACAGAAAAAAGTAAAAAAGAAAGTTTGATAATGTACTTTTTTTTTTTTAATTTCAAGTAAAATCCATATGCTGAATGTGAATCCAGTAAACATTAAAACCTGAAGTGGCGCCAACTCGTGGGGCATCAGCACATGCAATAATTCCATGTCTCCGTCCACCCATTCTTAAGGCTGTTCTTAACTGCTCTGATCAACAAGCGTAAAAAGGTTTTGACACATTTACAGATTCATTTTTTAACGAAAAGGTATCAAATTGAAAGGCCTGGCCATGGAAGCGATTGGGAATGGAACTGTTGTTTTCCATTTTTTGAATCCATCCATTACCTATTGAGTTAGAAGCGAATTCGATCACGTGACAAACACTTTTTTCGCCGTTTCTTGAGTGCTCTTTCTTCCTTCGCGTGGAAATTCGGTTCAAAACGCCCACTTCGACACTATTTTTTGAAAGATCGATTGCGTTTGCAAAAAAAGGGAAAAAAACAACTCCATGACATAGTTTCTGAACAACAACAGCAGCTAGTTTCATGCATTTTCGAACAAAAATAAATTAAAACTTATGTCAGAAAGTTGCCATGTTATCGCTGAAATAAAATTTCGTTTTATTGACTTCTCAAAATAATTTTGTTTGAAAAATGATCAGTCATTACACTTACAGGAGCACTGAAAGGCCCCTCAGAGAATTCAGAGTTCAATTTTTTCTCAAAAGCATATCGGTTGTGCCATCGGCTTTAATGTCTCGAATCCATAAAACACTTCTTGGGTCTTAGTATTTTGCACTTTCAATAGTTAGCAAGTTTTATGTTATTTATAATAAATATTGATATATTTATAAAGAAGAACTTATGAGAATATTAATATAATAGCTTTGTTTTGCTTAGAAAAAATATAAGTTAACTTCAAATTATCATCTTTAGTCATTCGCATTTCCCCGCCTCTCTCTCTAAGAGAAAAAATAAATGTATGAAAAAATAAATGTATGGTGGGCTCAAAAATTTTTGAGCCCACCCAATAATTTTCAAAAGTTGGCGCTACTGAAAACCTGATAAATAAATTAAAATTTGAAATAAAATTTCATAAAAATGCTTAACCCGTAAGCACACGCGCTGGGATAAATCTGACCCCAATCATATTCTTTTTCCAAAAAAGGAATAATTTATTTATTTACTTTTTTTTTTTTTTTTTGAGGTCGAGAAGGGAAACAGTGTCTTTTCTTGGTTCGCTAGGAGGGGAGAAATAGACCTCTTGGGATTAAATAATCCCATGCATGTACATACGTTTCATTTCTTACGGGATAACACACACTCAAATAATTTTAATGAAAAATTAACATAAAAGCTACCTGTATATATTGATGAAAGGGTATTAAAAGTAATTAATATCCATTTTGTTAAATAATTCATCTTTTAAGGTGTTTAACAAATCGTTTGAACATTTTCTAAAAAAATCCTGATTTTTACAGAAAATGCTACAAAATCGGTAAATAAATATGAAAAGCAAGATTTTTTCCCCTGAAAGAAGTACTGATGCATTGTACAATACGGAGCAGTGGATTTGTTTTTGAAACGCATTTTAGCCAAAAATAGAATGGGAGACAAAAAGGGGTGAGATTTACCCCACGCGGTGTAGTAACGTAAAAATATAGGCACGTGCACTGACAGTTTAATTATTTGATTTCAAATTGTATTTATTTAGAACTCGCTGTTTAACCCGTTCTATGCACGGGAGTTCCCGAATTTAATGCTAAAACCAAAATTAAAAATAACTATTCGATTTAGTAAAACTTTTTCTACTACTGCTCATTTTTTTAGTGAAATTTAATTTATCATGTTACTAGAGCAGCAGACGATGAAACGATATCTTTGGAATAAGGGAATCCATAGAATAAAAAGTTTGGTTGATGTTTGTCTTTGTTTTTTTTTTAATTGTAATAATTAAGCGCAATTCAATAATCTCTCATTATTTGCATGTGAGGTAAAAGAATGATCGTAATACCCGCTGGAGCGTTTTAGTATTGCAGCGTGTTGTACGTAATATGTATATCTCTAATTATTTGCATTTGAGGTAAAAGAATTATCGTAATACCCGCTACAGTTTTTTAGTATTGCAGCGTGGCGTACGTTATGTATATCTCACATTGGTTAAAACACTCGCGCGATTATTAAAAACAAGTAAGAAAAATCATGCGTTAAGCATAGATTATGAAACACTTTCCAACACTTCCTGTATGCTTTAACAAAACTTCGTTATTTAGGAAAATAATGTCTATAAAAGAACTAAGTAAACATTTTAGAAAACGCATAAAAAATTTGAAAAACTGATTTCAGCAGTTACCATCCATATCAAATATGTATTCCGATTCTCCTGAACAGCTCTGTATTGGATCTGTAGGTTGATATATATGCTATATAATGGGGAAATTTAGTTTAGAAAGAAAACGAATAACAGCCCTTGTAAATGAACTAAACATGCTACAAAATTCATTTGCAATAGGGTTCGTGCTATGGTAGAGGTCACTAACATCCGAAAATTTCAGAACGATCCGAGTATATTTACGGGAGTTAGAGCGCGCACAGACGGACCGAATGCATAAACACTTTTAAACTTTGTTAGAAAGTGTTAAAAAGGGGGATTTTTATTGAGAATTTTTAATGGTTGGCAGCTGCTATAACGAAAAATGTTTTAATTGGATAGGAAATGGCTGTTAATTGGGTGGTTTTTTATTCATTAAAAGTGAACTATCAATTATTTCGATTCCGGATTGCTTTAGTTGCCTAGGCCGTGTTTTATACACATGTACATGACATTTCGCAATTCTGGCTTCCAAACTGTGAATTTTTATAGCACTACAGACAGACAGGCAAACTTTCATTTTTAACGCTTTCCAACAAAGTTGAAAAGTGTTTATGACTTCGATTCGTCTGTCCGTCTGCCCACGCCCTAACTCGCGTAAATATTTTCGGATTTTCATGAAATGAATAAAGTCAGTCACCAAAGCCTGTTTGTTATTGTACAGGAAGTAGGTAGGATGAATCGTTCATTGACAAGGGGCACTCAAAAGTATTCCATTACAGGATGGTATAGGGGAAAAAATCGTTTGCAGAGTATTTTAATGACATTACCCTATTTCAAATGCATGGAAACGGATATAAATCACTGAATTTCACTACGATCCCGTTAGAACAGGGCATTCACGGCATTTTTCATTCATTTATTCACTTACAGAGACACACACAAGAAATCGATTACAGTACAGTACTGTTTTGGAGTCATCATGGCTGGAGTGTTACGGTTTAAATTTCGGTAGGTGCTTTTAAATTGAATTCATTTTTTGCATCTCACTCGTTCTATCTAAATTCTACACCTCCAATACAGGGCTGTACAAAAGTAGTCACGCACCGTTCTCCTTATGAGAGGAAATGGCTCAAGATAAAATTTTAACTGAAGTCTATGTATCTCTTGAGTGAACTCAATTTTAGCATGCATGTCGTTCATAGATTCAAATCTCTATATCCTATACAGTGGTGCTGAAAAAATTCGCATCAATTTCCGATTGTGGATGGGAACCGCTGAAATTAGGTTTTGAAATGTGTTATTCGTTTCCATAGGGTTGAATGAGACGTAACGTTTTAACTTATTAAACGGTGCCGTTTTGTGACATTATTCTGAATGGGTTGGAAAGTGTTTCATAATGTATGCTCGACGCATGATTTTTTCTTACTTGTTATACACTAGATGACCGTTATTAAAAAGTTTTCTAACAAAAAGAATTGCATTTTTGCATGATTTTCATTTCAAAATAGGTTTCTCCCATAAAATGAAAATACGTTAAGCTCAGTCAGAGAAAGCCAAGATAATCAAGTACGTGTTTTGCAAGTGGCCCATTACAATAATCATTAAGTTAGGTATGGAAGGTCAGGCAGAATGGAACGAAGAACAAAATAAATCGCTCCGTATGAGAGAGAGATAGTTGGGAAGGAGCCAAACCCCGACGAAATACGGCTACATTTCAGAAAGAGGAAAAAAGAGATTTCATTTTATACAATACGACACTGTTCATTTGGACACATTATTTAAACAAGACGATAAGGACATCCAGGGTTACAGAATATAGGTGAAAAAAAATTCCTTACAACGCTAATAGATTTTTCACATTTAATATACATTTTTAGATGGATCACTCATAATACCAAAAATCACTTTTATATAAAGAATGATTGATAGTTACTTATAAAATACTAGCTAAAGTACCCGGCGTTGCCCGGAATTTGAAGAATGTTTGTTCTGAAAAACTAATTTCAAAATTTAACATACAACATAAAAAACAGTCGAAGTGTTATACACATGAATCAAATGAAAACCTTTATAAAAATGTATAAATTTATAGAACAGACGCAAAAGAATACAGCTATAAAGGAAGTTATTTCCATTCATCATGGGTATCATCATCCTGTTAAAATACGCCCATATTTCCATGATCCTGTTTTTATACATTTCAATACATTTTTTCACACATGTAGGATGTTCTATATTCACCGCGTCCTTTCTATTTCCAATAGGACGTAATATTCCATTATTTTAATTCGTCCAATTAATTCAATAATTATAATTTTTTCACATAGAAATCATAAAACAGAAAAATTAAGACATAACATTCACTTTTTATTTAATTCGTTAAACTATTTATTTTATTTTAATTTGTTTACGTGGAAATCTTGCAGTAGAAAAGTTATGATGTAATATTCCCTTTTTTTAAAATACGCCAAACCATTTGCACTGGCTCCAAAAGTTAAGGTACAGGGACTGGATGCTTTCGATTGTACACATCTTGTCGAAAATCTACCAATATTATTGGCGAATTGTTCTTGAACTTTTGGGATTTAAAGAACGTGTTTGATTTCCTATTTCTCGGGGAAGATTTAGTCGGGGGCAGAATTGGGGGGAGGCTAATAATAAATATAATAATAAAATAATATTTGCGATCACCTATGTAACAAAAAAGGCTGGAAATGGTTATCACGATGTTAAATGACTATTTGGGTCCTGTTCAACGTTTGTATGCATTTGTGTAAGCATAGCACTCCTATTCGTGAAGATATTATTGTGTCTGTGAAAAATTCAAAAGTTTTTTGTTTATAGCATACAGAGTTTTCAACCCAATTTAACACAACTTTCCGAAAACCTGACAAAGAACAGCAGCAACAGTATAATGCAATTAAATCATGAACATTGGACGAGATATGGGCACTTTTATGAAATAATTTTTAACTGTGCATGCGTATAAGATTTCAAAAATTTTATTTCATAATTTGGTAGCCTGCTATTTTGGGTAACTTCCGTAAAAAGTCCAGTCAAATATTGTGAAAACTCAGAAATATATAGTGAGTTCATTGAAAAGTTGTGGAAAAACCCTTATAATAAAGCTATTTTTAGAAAGCAACTCACTATATCGCCCCTATCTTAGTGAATTTTCGGAATATTTGACTGGACTTTTTATATAAGTTGCCCTAAATAGCTGACTACCAAATTATGAAATAAAATTTGTGGCATCTCCCACGCATGCGCAGTTAAAAATTATTTCATAAAGTGCCCATATCTCATCAAATATTCAATATATTCATGATTTAATTGCGGTATACTGTTGCTACTGTTCTTTGTCAGGTTTTCGGAAAGTTGTGTTAAATTGGGTTGAAAACTCTGTATGCTATAAACAAAAAACTTTTGAATTTTTCACAGATACAATAATTTCTTCAAGAATATGAGGGCTATGCTTACACAAATGCACACAAACGTTGAACAAGACCCAAATAGTCATTTAACATCGTGATAAACCATTTCCAGCATTTTCTGTTACATAGGTGATCGCAAATATTATTTTATTATTAAATTTATTATTAGCCCCCTAATTGTTTCCCCGACTAAATCTTCCCCGAGAAATATGAATTCAAACATGTTCTTTACATCCCAGAAGTTCAAGAACAATTCGTCGAAAATATTGGTAGATATTCGACAAAATGTGTACAATCGAAAGCATCCAGTCCCTGTACCTTAACTTTTGGAGGCTAGTGTATTTCATTTTTTCACGTGGAAATCTTTCAATCGAAAAGTAATTGTTGTGGTAAGAATTTTAGTGTGAATTTTTAATTTTTGGCAACAACTGTAGCGAAAAATATTTAAATTTGATTGGAAATTGCGGTTTAATTTGTGATTTTTTATTAATTAAAAATGAACTATAAGTTATTCCGATTCCGGATTGCTTGAATTGCCTCAGCCGCGTTTTAATACACATGTACGTAACATTTCACTATACTGGCTTCCAAACTGCGGATATGTATAGCATTACAGACAGGCAGACAAATTTCATTTTTATATAATAGATAGATAATTTTTATATAATAGCCCTCTAAGAACAGTCGAAAATAAATTCGAAATGTAAAAGGGATGAAGCGAAGGGAAGGAGCGAAAAGCATTCTAAAAAAGTCCTAAATTACAATTTCTATGCAATCTCGGGAAATAATAAATCGATTACAAAATAAATGGTAGCGAATGAAGTGTGCTAGTTTCTGATCCTACACAGGCTATATTTTATGCCGGTGCCACTATTACCTAAGGGTTGGCAAAATCATCAAACGTTCTAAAAAATCCTTTAAAAACTTTCTAAATTACGTTTTCTATGGAATATTGGGAAGTACTAATTCGATTTTAAAATTAATGTTGGCAAATGAAGGATGATAGTCTCTGTTTCAGCACAGGCATTCTATGTTGGTGCCACTACCACCAGAGAGGTGGTAGACCGTTAGACAAGAAGCTTGGAATTTGGCAGGATCGTTAATTTTAAGATGTAAATGCTTACTAAGAACGGTTTCTAAAAACTTCAAATTAATATTGAAATGAGAGTATGAAATGAGCATAAAAGCTTCAAAATACTTTCTAAATTACCCTTTAGTGTTTATAATTAGTTTTAGCTCTTTTTAAGTCTCATTTCTGCCTAATGTAGTGTAATAATGAAGTTTAGTCAAATTGTGTCTTAATGAGTGATTTTTTAATTATTAATATGAGCGAAGCGAATCCTCTAACTAGGCTACACAAATTACATTTTGTAGTACACTTTACAAAGGAAACTATTGAGTAGTTTGGCTTGAAATTAAACATAAATATAAATTAGGATCTGTAGATTTGCACAATACGATTTTTTTTTTTACAGAATAACCTTAAAAAATTATTATTTTAATTAATTTATTTTACATGTTTTTACATTACGGACGCATTTTTGCAAATAAGAAATGAAACACGTCTATTTTCAGAAGAAAAAATAAATCATGAAGTGAGTCATTATAGATTGAATCCTGATTCATTAAATAGTTTCAAGATTTCTTTTATGAAATTTTTAAAATACCCTTTTTTATGAAACTTATAGCCTATTTTTAATGAAATAAAATTCAATTATTTACATTCAACTATAAAGGTATTTTTCAGTGTTAAGAATTCAAATATACAATTTATTTTTATTATGTGAAATCATTTACGCAGACGATACTGACGCATTTTAAAAGAATTATATTACGATTTTTTTTTATTTTTTGTAAAGTGACAACAAAAGAATTGTAAACAAATAAAATTCAATATTAAATTCGTTCTATTATAAATAAAAAAATCCGAGGAAATTCTTAGTTATTTGGCTGGAATGACATTTCTAAAATTAAAATGCGCCAAAACATAAAATAACGTTTTTGCTTAATAACTATGCAAAAATAATGTAAAAAAAATAGTGTTACTTTCAAATATTTATCTTATTAAATAATGCTTCGCGAATCCAAACAAAGCATGACTTTTGCTAGTTCCTAAAAGTATAATTTATTCTAATAAAAATTAGACATACAAATATCACTTGGCCTATTTGAACCATTACGTGAGCAAAGCCGCGGAGTTTGCTAGTATCTTATAAGTAACTACCATGCCACATTTCATGTTTCTAGGGGCTTCAATAACACAAAAATCCCATTTTTAGAACGTTTTTTGCTCCTGCACCCAATTTGGGTTAGTGGCATGGACATAAGATATAGCCTATGTTGGAACAGGCATTAACACCATCATTTTGATACCATTAGTTTGAAATCGGTTCGATAGTTCCAGAGATAACCTCCTACAAACAAACTTTACTTCGTTATAATATTAGTACGGATTTAAATTTATGTTAAAACATCTTACATTCCTTTTTCGTAGTCAAAAGTTTCTTTCACAAATTTACACCACATATTTCTACAATTAAAAAAAAATAATAAAGCTTTTCGCCATGATCAAAAGTGGCTGATTTATTAGAGAAAATCCCCCGTTTTCTTATCCTTACAACTTTGATATTCTGCATTGTTACATCAATAGTTCCTATTTTTATTACCCGACTACGGCAAAGCCAAAGGAGGGTTATGATTTTGACAGGCTATGTATGTATGTATGTATGTATGTATGTATGTATGTATGTATGTATGTTCATCTGTTCCCTCGTAACTTCTAAACCACTAATCAGAATTCGACAAATGACATATCATTAGAAGCGTCTTAATTGTCCGCTGGTTATAGGCTATATAGATTTTCACCAAATTCAATGTGGCGCCTTCTAGCGGACAAAATATACAGAGTAAAAAAATAAAGTTAAGCTAGATATGCCGTGTTTGGTATCATTTTAAAGCGCTTCACTTCAAAACCATAGAGGGTTTGTTTATAAGTGCCTTGGATCATAATAAGTTGCTTAAAAATCCACATGACAGTCAATCGTTAGCAGAATTAGATAGATTAAGAAATCTTCCTAGGTCATCTTAATACATGAAACCTTCAATCTACATTACACATTTACACATTACACTAACGACCTCATCCACTAATCGGTCCATTACCCATTTGCTGCCATCGACGGATATGTGCGTCACTACTACCAAATACTGGAAGCGTCATACGTCAAAAAATAAAGTTAAGATAAATATGCCGTGTTTGGTATCATTCAAAAGCGCTTTACTTGTACATTTTGAATATATCTATATATTACTAGCATTTGCTTGTGACTTTACCTGTATTCATGGGGTACTTTTATACTTTTTCAGCGTAGTTTTTTGTCGTAGTTGGGTTTTAGTTTTTTTACTTTATCTTGTTTTATTTAGGGTAGAACGCTTGTCGCAAAAAAAAATTGGTACTAAAAATTTTCACACCTCTGTTTTCAAACAAAAAAATACCTGCCGGCTCGGAGGTAGATTTCGAAATTAAGTACTCATTTTCACCAACAAACACTAAATAAGAATAGAGATAAACACAGTTTAACAATTTTATCTGACCACTTTCGACGAGTTTTTGATTTCATTTTTCTGTAAGTGCTGGTTTTATTAGAATCACGTTACTACGATCCTTTTTTCTTTAGCCTCTATTTTTGTTTGATTTTTATTTTGCTGTAAGAGTGGGTCCTATCAAAAACTTTCAATAGAAAAGTTTTAGAAACTATTAAGAAGATTTATAATAAGTTTAAGTGAATTGAATATCTTGAGAATGGACAAAGTTGTGATTTTTTTTTTCTCCCAAAAACCCTATTTTTTCACTTCTTGAGGCCATTTTAAATTTTATCAAAAATCTGTGATACATAAATTTTTGGCCCTTTTCGTAGAACTATTACTGATATATAATGATATAAACTTTAACTGATTTAATACGTATTATAATTAAGAATATATGAGGTTTTTTCGGTTTTCCCAAAACCCTTTCCTATTTCCACCCCCTTTCCGATTTTCCCCATTTACGAACTGTCCATTTACATCAAAGTTTAAACTTGGCATTGTGCTAAGCGCGCTTTGAAAGGAGGTCGCAAAGTTGCAATGCCGCATTGGTCCGTGTAGCGTTTTTCGAGATAGGTTTTTAATTAACTTTTTAAGACACGGGAGGCGTATGGAGAGATCCACTCAATGCAAACTAGTCGCGAATGCCATAGTATTTATGTGATTAATTCTAATTAAAGTACTCTGTTTTTAACAATTTGACGTTGATTGTTTCTATACTGCTACTGGGCATTGTATTACACAAATATATCATTAAAAGTTGTTATCTAGGTTTTAAAAGCCGATGGTACACAGAGTACGCCGGCCCTGTCCTCAACACCCTTGCTGAATGCCCGCAAATCGAAATTTGTGCCTAACGGGAAAATACGCTTTTCTCAAAAACTAGTTTACTTAGGGTAATCGCTATAATTTTCCTGCAAGGTCTACTTAACGTCTACTACCTCTAATTTTTTTATAATTTTAGTTATAGTAGATTCGAAAATAGATGGAGGGGGGGGGGCATATTTTTTCACTACATTTTCGACGATATATCTGAAAATATAACACCTAAATTAAAAGAAATGATCCCACACGATATACAAAGAATTTTTTTTTTTTTCAAGTAACTTAAATAGCCTCTCTACATTTTTCCTAAATATATTTTTGAATGTTTAATACAGTAAAACCTCGATTATCCGAAGTCATTGGGACCGACCCTCTTTCGGAAAATCAAAATTTTCGGATAATCGAAAATGCTTCAATTTTAAAACTAAGGAGAAATATATTCAATATTTCTTATTATGGTAACAAGTACTTAATAAAAATAAAGCAATAGCAAAATAGAAACAAGAATAAATTACCTGAATTTGAATTTTGAAATTAAGTACCTTTTACATATATCACAAGGGTTTGAAAAAATGTTTTGTTTGTCGCAGATTCGATTGCCTTTGCTTTGAAGCTCTATCACGGAGTTTTTTTTTTTTAATATTGTTAGTTCACCAGTATCACAGTCTTTCTGCTGCTCCAGCCATGCCAAACATTTTGCAAAACATTCAAAGGCTTCAGAATTGTTATTTTTTCGTTTTCTTCGTTCAACTGTGGAGCTTACGGGAGCTCAAGTGAAATTCAAAGGAACTCTAAGAAAGGGGATCGAAAATATTTATATTTATTCGTATTTCGGAAAGGACCTCTTGCACACAAGAAATATAATAGTTAAAAAGCTTTAAAAATTGATTTCGGTTAACCGAGAGTTTCGGTTAAAAGAGTTTTTGATAAAAGGAGTTCTGCTGTAATCTGTAAGTATCTGGGTCAATAGTCTTTATTACTTCCCCCAATTTGAGCTTTCCTCGTTCCATAGTTTACGAGTAAAATGGCTGTGACAGACGGACAAAGGAGTGATCTTATAATGTTTCCGTTTTTACTTTTTAATTACGGAACCCTAAAAAGATTTGATCATCAAAAAGTATTCTTTTTTAAAGCCGCAACTTTTCATTCTATCTCATTATCAACAGTTATTTCTTTGTATACACGCATTAAACATGTATATAAACGAGTTCGACGTGCCAATCCCAAAACTTTCTTCTATCTCATGCATCTTAATATTTCAAAAAGTAGTTACAAATGTGTTAATACTTCAATATTATTAATTAAATACTATACCAACTTTGATTTTTATTCAATTCCTACTATTAGTTCCCACTCTCCCTTTATTTATATATCTTGTTCAAATTTTCAATCGTTCATAAAATACTTATTATTCATCCTATCAAGTTTGAAATAAATTTTTTTAAAACTTGTACTGGATGACACTGGATGTTAATACAGTTTTTTTTTTCAAATTTTAATTCATTCATTCAATTTTAATTAATTCATTTTAGTTTTACAGGGGAGACAAAATGTCGGCCATTGGTTATTGAAGCATTTAATGCATCTTCCTATCTATAAGCGGGGTTACCCTAGGGGGGGACCCTGTTCTGTCACCCAATACCGCCAAGTGTGTCGCCCACTTGGCGATAGATCACCCAATTGGGCGACACAAAGGAGTCGCCCAAAGAGACGCCAACTTGGCGATATCTCTCCTATTTCGCCCATTTCCCATACACTTCCATTGTAAACCTACTTGCTTACAGAAAATCAACCCATTGAGATATTTTAAAGCAACAAAAACTAATATTAGTTTTTAAGGATTCTATTAAATTTTTCTTGGATGACCTAAGTAGGAATTGGCTTCAAAAACAAAATTTTTATGTTACTTGTTTTTAATTTTTGCTTCAATCCATGAATCGGATTCAAAACAAGTTTATCCCCCGATCATGATATTTATTAAAATCAATAGTCTTTAGTTATTTTCTTGTACATCAGCTGTTTGCGAATAGCCGGCTTAGCAGAACGCTTGTTCACGTCTCTGCACGAGCCGCCGATGGACAATAGCCCCTTTCAGGCGGAATAGTTCAAAATTCAAGGAAGACCTGCTGGCCATAGCCAAAAACATACACAAAACATTTCGTTCAATTCTATGCATAATTTCATACATTTTTGGATGGTACAGTGGCGAAACACGGACAGATAGACTACAGTTTTGTATAAACATATTTTTGGGGATCTCTGACCCCTAAAACGTGTCAATCTGTCCAAAACCGGAAGTCTTAAAAAAATGTCGATTACAATACTTTCTTCTATTGGAGATAGAAGGAATTAAAAATGTATAAAAATACAGTAAAGCAGTTAAAATGCAATGGATATCTATTGTGGTTGGAATTATCCCCCCGCCCTCCTCCCTCTCATTACACCTTCTGTTTCATATTAATTCAAAACAACTTTAAATAGGTATCTATGACAAATCTGATACTAAATATATTTTTAAAATTTATTTCAAGCACATCATAAAAATGTTTTGTACATTTTATTTTTATTTCTCATAGAAAAATGATGCATGGGTCATGGTACAACATGGGTGTAGTACCTTGGTTCTAAAATTACTATACAGGGTGTCCGGTCTCAACGGTGTCCAATGGCTAATTCCTAAACCGTTAGTCATAGACATATAGTTCCAATTGCAAAAATGTTTTAAATCAGGTAAAGAAATATTTTAAAAGCGATTTGGGTCAATAAAAATATTTCTTAAAAAATTACGAAATTTAAATTTTTATAGGGTCCCCGGTCCTATAAGTTATATTCAGTAAAATTTTCCTATTACACTGACAAGGAAGGCAAAAAAAAGTCCCATTCATATAACACTAAAATTGATCGAGTTATGAAACATTAAAAATGCATGACTTATGCCACTTTTCTGCTCTGAAAACAAGTGAGTTCGGCTTGGCTTTGAGGGGTCACCTACCAAGTGCTTAAAGTATTCGAAGATCTTTTTTCACGTATATCTGCGCTTTGAGAAAAATCGTACAAGTACTACGATTAAGTTGACATTTATTAAGTTTCAGATTGGCTAAAATAACATATGTTTTATTTTGTCAGGATTTGAGACTATTTTTTTATGATTTCTTTTTTTAAAAAATTATGTTATTTTTATAAGTTTTTATGTTACTTCAACGATCGTGTGCATGTTTTTCCAGTTCAAAATTTGTACTCGAACTTTAACTCATTTTCAAATATCCGATCGAGATTACATTTTACATACTGTCGCAAATCCGATAACAATCTAATATTATTATGATTTTCAGTGGTTAACATTTATACTTATTTTACAGGATAACACAAAAAAATTCGGATAGATTACCGCCAAGAAATTTAAGAAAAAGTTTTAGATTAGATAATACAAGACTGCGATTGTTGGGTTTTTTAACTTTTATGTATTTTTTACACTGAATCTGAAAATTACCTTATTTTTAACCATCATGTCAGGATATTTAGCAAATCATAAATTGTCAAATTTAAAGAATAACAAAAATCGGATACTACAAAGTAGAGGAGATGGTTGTGTTTTTTAACTTTTGATGATTGATTTTTACGTACTTTTTAGCGCTGAATCTGAAAATGACCTTCATTTTTAACCATCAAGTTAGAATTTTTTTGCAAATCCTAAATGTGTGAGTTAAAATATAGCGAAAATCTCATACTATAAAACTTTTTTTATTTTATTCGATATTTTTGCTTATCCTGGGATTCTTATAGCTAAACAGCTGAGTGGTCCGATGAGATGGGGGAGAAGATTCAATTTTAACTTTGAAATTTTTAACTTTAAAATTTGCAATTTGCGAAAAATCCTGATGTGATGGTTAAAAATGAGGGTCAATTTCGGATTCAGTGGTACAGAATACATAAGAATCAATTATCAAAAGCTAAAAAACATAACATAACCCAACTTTTGCAGGCTAGTGCAATCTAATAATATTTCAAAATACGTATCATTTTGTAAAGATTTAAGATTGGCTGGAGGAAAGATTGGCTGTTAATTTAGCATGATTTTATTTAACAAAAATTTTGTTTTTTCTTTCTTCGGAAATGTTTATTACAAATTGTATATTTTGCATTAATATGTCAGAATGATTAAAGATTTCAAATTTATATTGCAATGTTCATTTTATTCCCAACCATTTTTTAATATATCTGACGAAATTATATTTCGACTAAATTTGTGAATGACCTCCAATTTGCTGCAAAAAATAGGCTCCAACCTTAAACAGCTATTACTCGGTCAATTTTAATCGTAGAATAACGGGACTGTTTTTGTATTACTTGCCAGTGTAAAAGGAAAATTTTACTAAATATAATTTATAGGACCAGGGGACTGTATAAAAATTTAAATTTCGTAATTTTTTAAGAAATGTTTTTATTGACCCAAATTGCTTTTAATATATCTCTTTACCTGATTTAAAACATTTTTGTAATTGGAACTATATGCCTATGACTAACGGTTTAGGAATTAGCCATTGGACACCGTTGAGACCGGACACCCTGTATATATATATATATATATTTAAGAAAAACTATGATAAGCCTAAAATTAGAGTTAAAAAAATTATGAGGGAAGCAGAACATCATAAATAATTAGCAAATAGCTTTATATTTCATTATTTACATATTTAAATTAAATTAAAAATTAAAATGTCAAAGTAGGACTGAGGTACAGGGTCTTTCCCTAAAAGTACATTTTGAAAAATGAATTCCATATTTAAATAAAATTTTAAGAATGTTTAAAAAAATTTGAATTTTTTTAAATCCGCACTACTTTTTTAAATATTAATATTTTTGCCCAATTTTTCTTTTACTTTTTCTTTTTTTAGATATTCAAAGAAGGCGGCGCATGGATTTTTAGATACACCTAATATTACATTTAATCTAATTTTTTTACTGATCTATAGAGTGTATAAACTAGAGGCCGTATGAGTAAAAATGAGGTGTCGAAATAGTCACAAATAAACAGACTTTCATTTAATAATTTTAAAAAAGATCCATTTTGAGGTAAACTGTCCACTTAAACCCACGGTCGGCAACTGGCGGACCGCGAAAGGTAGAAGCTGGGCAACCGAAAAAGATATTGCAAATGTAGAATTTATTCATTTTCCGACAATTCTTGAATATAAAAAAAGAATTCCGAAATACACACGGCAGTGTACCGAAGCTTTATGTCAGATCTTGTGAAGGAATTGGAAGCAAGATCCCAAGACTTCCAAGAGATAGATAAGTTCTCAATTCTTTAAATCGCCTTATGAAGTTGCTCCAGCTGCAGAATAGACTGATGTGGCTGCGAAGTCGTTCCGTCTTGAAAAACCTTTACTTAAAAATGGAGATATTTGACTTGCAAGAAGATAATTTTCTTGCAAATGTATAAAACTGCATCTCCTGAATAATTATGGGGTACACCTGTCTCAGAAAAGTAGGAAAATTGCAAAAAACTAGCTATTAATCTACCTACTCTGTTTGGCTCCACATACATATGTGAAAGAACCTTCTCCAAAATAAATTTTTTGAAGAACAAATATCATTACAGATGAACGGACACCCACATTGAAAAAACTCTTCGCATTAGCACGTAAACCAAACTAAGAAAAAAAAAATGCAATTGAACAAATTACAACGACTTTGGAAAATGATTTTTGCAAAGACTAAAATTTAAGACATAAAAAATCGCACGGAGTGGATCCTACATTACGTACGCCAAGGATGACATTTTTCAGTACTGTAAAATTTTTAAACTTCTGCGGAGCTGGTCATACATTACGTACGCCATGGATTCAACATTCATATTCCTGGACCCATTTTAAATGAAAGTTCATTCTTAAACTTCTAAACATCCCACACTATTACTTTTTACACCGTTGTATAGAGAAAAAAATGTACTTTTAAATGCAATTTGTTTGAAAGCTGTATCTCAATTTGTTTCTGAGTTATTAATTTTTTTTTGTAGTTTTTATTACTTTTTTGTCATAGTGGCAACAGAAGTATCCATCTCTGTTGAAAGTAAAGTGAAAATACAGATGACTCTATAGACCCATCAGAAAACGAATAAAATGGGGGATTCAACTAATAAAACGCTTCAGGTATGTTTTTGATTTCCTACCCTGATGGAGGACAATAACCATTTTTCCAAATGGTTAAAAACTGGCTCAAAACCGCAAGTGCAATTTTCGCATTCATTTTTTAACGAATACCTGCTTTTTCTATTTTATTACAAGTATGTAAAAGTTTTTAGAACGTACGCCTGTGTATGTAGTATTTTTTCAGAACGAATACCTAACTTTTCTATTTTATATTACATGTATGCAGGGCTTAATTTCTAACAAAAAAAGTACCGGAGCCCTAATATTTTTCTCTAATACTAATAACCGTAGTGTACCCCGCCCCTCCCCCCCCCTCCACCGCCACTCTAATCCGCATATTTATATTTCATACATTATTTGCAAAATGTAAAGCATTTTTTTTTTCTTTAGGAAAATAAAAATTTTCAATAATTTCTGCATATACTTAGCTGTCGTTTCACTTTTTAGTTATCACTCCTTCCAAGTAGAAACCTTTGCCTAATTTTAATGTTAATTAATCACAGGATTCTGCGAGTAAATAAATTAAGGATTCTGATTCAAAAACAGTGTTAAAACAAAAATGGACAGTTCGCAGCTATACATTTTTATGAAATATGAATGAAATTTACAGAAATTAATACTGATATGCTAAAGAATCAAACAATGTTTTTCAATTTCCCATAAAAGTAGCATATCAAACTATAATCGATTCCTTCCGTAGAACAATCTTTCGTGATGAGTCCCCGAAAATCAGATAAAATTAAACATGTGACACCGTGATCGGAAAGACTCAATGCTTTTATAGAAAAAGGGGAAATGCTGCTCTATTGCTTACTATAAAAATAACAATACATTACAATTATATCTACTTACAAATGGCTACTCCTTACAACTTTTTAATCTGCAGAGCAGAGCCGCATTTGTGATGAAAAATAAATAGAAAAATCACTAACGTTATTTTCGTACTCGTACGCAATGGAAAACTAAAAACCTCAAGCAAACAATATCTCAAGCTGATGCTCGTTGACTAAAAAAGGAAAATATTCTTTTCTGGTTAGATATCTAAATTTAAAAAAAAAAAATGATCCAACTAAAAAAATATAAAACTAAAAAAAGAAAATCAAACAGAAAGCAAATTCATTGTTTGCGCTCTTGAATGGCGCCAATATACATGTCGCCGAAAACAATACCAGACATAAATCTGCAAATGTCAGTAGGATAAACAAAACACGATTTCTGTTTCTCCTATTCTGATCAAAATGGCATTAAAAAGGGGGAAGAGTTATTTTATTTTTTCTATACCTGAGTAAATAAAATTTTTAATTTACAGACAGATTGAGTTCGAGCGCTTAGGTTTTTTAGAAGCGCTATTGCACTAGGCTCCGGAACCTTGTATTTATGGGCTCCGGTGAATTCCGACCAATATTTAAGTATTCACTAAAAACAGAGAAGTGCCGGAGCCGGGCTCCGGTGGGCTCCGGCGCAATTTAAGCCCTGCATGTATGTGAAAATAATGTGAAAATAATATGTATGTAAAAATAACAATTTAAAAGTAATAAGAGTTTATATTACTTATGTGTTTTTTTCTCTGGACCTCGATGAAAATTTTCAAAAGTATTCGGACCCCACTTAAAATGACTTGTCGACCCCTGCCTTAAACCCTTAAACATTTTTCTCTCAACCAGGTGCATTAACTTCCCCCCCTCTCCCACCTCCGAATATTTTAGATTTAAATACATCAGGAATTAGCTCTCGATTAGCTCTAATTTTCTCTCTAATTCTAGAATTGCTAGAAATTGTTATGGTATCGAGATATTTCAATTAGAATGGTGGGGGAGGGGGGCGGCTAAGTTAACGTCCCCCCCTTCTCCACTTTCGAATATAGAAATTTCGATGATGCCAAAATTTAGTTCTCAATTAGCTCTAATTTGCTCTCTAATATTAGAATTTGCTCTGCTTTTGTTATCCAGATATTGCAATTTCAAATAGGAGGGCAGGCACTCACTAGCCCTCCCACTTTCGAGTATCGAAATTTCAAAGGTGCCAAAATTTAGCTCTCATTAGCTCTAATTTGCTCTCTAATTTGCTCCGCTTTTTTTATCTAGACATTTCAATTTCTGTCAACCTTATGGCGAGTACTGTTTCCATTTAAGAATTCTCCTGAATGAATGAAAGCGGGAGGTAGTAGCCAAAGAGGATGGAGAAGCGAATCGATAATGCGTTGGATGCACAGACGTCTGTGGTTGGATGCTCCGAACGAGGTTGCCAGAAAAAACAAACGCGCCAAAGGATCGCCAACTCGCCAACCTGAAGTGTGTGACACCGTCATCATGCAGTGCACTCAGTTTGGATGCATGAGGGTATGGAGCGCATTCGTTAAAGGGAAACTCTCGCTGGAAGCGAAGTGCCGAATCGTTACTTTGGATTATGACTGCATAGTACGTTTTATTGCTTCAATGAGATGCAGTAGGGCAGGCTCGGCGAACCTTTTCACATGCGTGTGCCGAAAATTCACAAACAATATCTATCAACAACGTAACGTGCCAAACTTTAACGTAAAATAATTTTGCGGTGTACGATGTTTATAGAAAGACAAGGTAAAAAATCAATTGATGTATGCATTAATAATTAATAATTAAAAAATATTAAAAATCAAACTATGATTTCTCTATATATTGGAATAAGCTATTAAACTAATGAAATTTTAATTCTTAAATATGATTTATTTATGTGGTAAATAATTTAACAAGGAAATAAAAAATTAATTTTTATTTTAGTAATTTTTGACATTATCGTTAATGCAACAGCTTGTTATAATTATGAAGTTGCATTAAACAATGTATCAATAATTTATTGGTGAGATTTTTGCTGATGTTCAATGGAGTGTTCGAGGGAGATTTTTTATACCTTATTCATATTTTGATAGTTCTATAAATATGCATAGAAAGTAGAAATTGGATGCATTTGCCCCTTTATTACAGTGTCTGTCTCACAAAATTCATTTGAAAAATGCAACTTTATAAATCCATACTTGTACAAAAATACATGTTGAAAACTCTGCATAACATCACAGGAACAGAAAATTATTTTGACACGTTAATTCATGCAAAAATATTTGCATTTTTTTGTGATAGAGAATTATTAGAAATTAAAAAATGAATGTTATAGGATTATAATATTTATAGATAAAAAAGAATGTTATATGTGTAATGATTATAAAATTTATTTTTCCGCGTGCCAGAGAAATTGTCTTACGTACCAACTGTGGCACGCGTGCCATAGGTTCGCCAAGCCTGCAGTAGGGCAATTCCACAGAAAATTCTCCTTTTTTTTTTGGGGGGGGGGGGGAGTAAAATTTATAATGTGTTTAATTTAAATGTACGATCGAAAAGCTTGATTTTTTATTTTTATAATAAAATTCTAATAAAAAGGCATTGTAAATGACTGTTTACAAACTGAGTTAAGTACCGTTATTCTCTTTGTAAAGTCATCATGTTACGTCGGTTACTCGTGCTAGTGCCATTTTTTTCTTCTTTTTTATTATTCAAAAATTAATTAAACAAGTTACTGTTACAATTTGGCATTACTTAGTGTTGTATAAGTGTAGAGATAATTTTTACTCTTCAATGAAAGCTTAAAAAATGTTTGTCTATTTTATGTTACGTCAGTTACAGAATTTTGAATTGCAATTTTTGGGACTCAAAGAGCGATTGAAATAATCTGCATACATTTGGGTATTAAGTCCTTAGTAAGAAACATTGTAAAAATTTGTTCTAGCTTTATGAGTAAATTTTCTACATAGTTTTGAAAACAAAATTCAGTGATCAAATATTATGTCAGTTACGATTTAATTGCCCATTACGTTTTACTGCTTCAATGAGTTGCAGTACTCAATGCAACAAACCCCCAACCACTGCTTCCATTTGCATAATTCATGATACAGTGAAGGATAACGGGAAAAGAGGAGAATTTGTGATCGGATTCGGAGAAATCGGCATCCGTTGTTCCCCTATCACACAGGGGGATACGGGTTTTAGGGAGTCTAGCGTTAGACCTAAACCGAATTTCGGTCGTCATCCTGGTTTCGGCCGAAAACGAAACTGTCCCAAAAATAATTTAAAGTAATTAATACCTACATAAATAGATATAATTATTAATTAACTGCTTTCCGCATAATCCCGAGTTATCTCGGGTTCCTATAGAGGACAATTAATGATTATCCTGAGAGAACTCGGACGTGTCATAATGTGTCACTAGTAGTTGTTTTATCCCGTTTTGACTCGATCTGAAGCTTAAAAAGAAAGAAATGTTCTTATATAATATAATAAATTATATATAACTAAATTATATATAATACTAGCTGTTACCCGTGACGTCGTTCACGTAACATAAAAAGAAGAAATGAATTAATTAAGCAAAACATTTCCCTTCCGATAATTAAAAAAATATATAATAAACCAATTGTTTATCACATTTTATAAGAGACAATCTATATATATAAATATATATTACGCTATCGTACGTGGCACATAAATCGCAGTTATTTGTTAATTGTTTAATGGCAACGCCCAAATGAAACGCGTCTCATTGGTTATTGAACAGCATTTAATGCATCGCTATACCTATAAGGGGGTATCCGTAGGGGACCGTATTCTGCCACCAAAAGTGACGCGAACTTGGCGATATCTCTAATAATTCGCAAAATTCCCATAGACTTCCATTGTAAACCAATAGGGTTTACTTGCTTACAGAAAATCAACAAATTGGGGTATTTTAATGCAACAAAAACTAATATTAACTTAAGGGATTTTATTTTTTATATTTAACCCTCTCGCTGCGTATTTTTTTAATTATCAAAATAGGTTCAAAAATCACGCATTGTTTTATTAAATATTTCATCTCTATATATAGCTTAGAGTTCAAATATGTAAACATTTTTTGTAAAAGAGTTCGAGATCATAAATGGGATATGATATTAGAAATTAGGCGAAATCAGGACTGTCAATGGAGGCTATTTTTATAGTCTCGCACCACTATTGTAAGAAAATCAATTTTGCAGTATATTTCTCTTGTAGATGTTGTTAAAGTCTATATGATTTTTTTTGTATTTAAAAAGTGGTCCGAGTTGAAATAAAAAATAGTCGCCAGTGGAAAAATGAATCCCCGAGGAAATCTCGGATTGCGCAAATTTTGCAACTTTTACGTTGCCCGAGGAAATCTCGGGTTGCGCAGCGAGAGGGTTAAGGAAGTCCAAGTAAATTAAATTATGAATAAAAGTAACATGATACAATGCTTAGCATGCTTTCCCAAACATAAATTTTAAGGGAGACCAAACTGGTCGCCAAGGGCGGCTAGTATGAGTAATTTAAGGTATTTCTTTATTATAAGGTCATTGACATAACTTAGGTTTATACCCTGAACCAGGATGTCTGTTTATATCATGAAGTAATAAGAAAATGGCAAAGATGTCATATAAGCACCGGGAATCTAATTGTCGCCAACATAGATTATTTTGCTTGATATGGTAACCCAGCTATTGTTGTTTATTTATTAATACATAGTTTATTTACTTTAATTTTCTTTTAAAATTATATAAATTGCTTTGTTCTATAGTTCTTAATGAAGATTTTATTTATTTATTGTTATTTCCTTTTGTCAGTAATAGAACATAATTTAAAAATATACATGTAACTGGTATTCGAAAACGATGTTTTCTCCAAATTGGTATCAAAAAGAGATCGCGCCAAACCAAGTGCGTATATGGCATCTGTGCCAAGAAAATTATCGGATGATACTGTTTTACATGCTTTACAATCATACTTGTCATCAAAGGTGGGCGAAGAATTGGTCATCTGGAATATTATTAAGTCTTTACGACACAAAAAACAAACCTGTTTACAACAATGTATTTACTTTTGCACCTAATTTCTTTCTCTAAAAAAGCAAATTGATTACGAACCCGATTACAGAACACAGCCTTTCTATCTACTTATTTTTTTTACTTTTTAAGAATGAAAATACATATTTCATGCTAATCATTACGTCATTTTCGAATTTGCTAATTTTACTGTGCATATTATTGACATTTGCTGTCCATTTGCTCTTCAAAAGTTTTTTTTTTTTAATTTTAAATTGAAATTTAAATCTTTGTGTTAACCGTGCGCAGACGATAAACCGTAATCCTTGATAACAATTTTCTTTAAATAATAAGAATTAATATCATAACACAATCTCATTTTATTTCAACATCAAAGCATATCCGTTTTATATTTTCCATATATGACGTCACATTTGCCTTCTTTCTGCACTTACTCAAAATTCATACTCCTTGTATAATTAAAAATACTTAAAAATTTCCTTTTTAATCTTTCAATTAGAAATTAAATTATTATTCTAAGTTTTTATTTTTTGGCAACGAAAAAAGGAAGATGGTTAAATTTTATCGGAAAAATGTCAATTCATTGTGTATGAAAAATAATGAAATTTTGGATTATTAAGCAAAATATTTGAATAAAACAAATTAAACATAGCCTATGTTCATTTCCGGGTTGTAATCCATCTATATCCGAAAATACAAAAGCATTAATTCCTTCGTTTAGATGCTGACTTCATTCAAACATTCGGACACACATTGACATTTATAATATTATAAGGATTTGATTGACAGTTTTCCAAGTTTTGTGATATCAAAAAAATGTGATGATTTTTCCAGTTTTTTTTTCAAAAAAATTGGTAAGGGAAGTGGTTAACGAGTCGAATTTAACGAATGCAAATGTTTAAAAGACTGCTAAGTTTAAAGACTGAAAAGTTTGACTGAATTTATTAAAAAAAAAAAAAAATCACAAAAATAATTACAAAAATGATTTAATCTTATATTGGCTAGCCTAATACTTAAAACAAGTATTATTTTTAAACTCAAGTTTCATTTCAACTTTTCAAATGATTGAAAAACTCAAACTTTATTCGTATACTTAATCAGTAACATGCCATTCAGAAGAGAAATTATTTTCAATAAAAATAAGTTATTCATTGAGTTGGTATTACGTATTAAAAAATCAACGAAAATTACGCCACTATGACGCAATTATAATTTATTTTATGACCAACCATCTTTCCAAGCAGGCAGCAAACATAAGTTTGCTTCGTCAGGGGTTGTACATATCCTCCTGAGACCCAAGCAAAATATAATGCATACATTTTTTTTTAATACGAGTTTTTTTCAACAAATAGGCATCAAAAATGGCGTTTTTAAAGAAATTAATAAATTTCGATTTTTTTTTATTTTGTTTTACAACACATCCATCTAAATGGATGTTCAGGTCATAACTCGCTTTAAAATAATTTTAAAAATGCTAAAAGTGTGGGAAAGAATAGAATTTATTATAAAGAGCATAAGGCAAGTATTAACATCTGCTATTAAAATTGCAAAAAAAAAAAAAAAAAAAAAAAAGTTTAAACAAATTAAAATAACATAAAAACGAAAATTACCAGCAGAACGTAGAATTCCAACTTGACTCATTTATTACGCCAATTTGTAAACAAAGTAGTGACCGTTGTCAAAATCCAAAAGCTGAATGTTGATTTTTGATTCATACATTACCATGCCAAACTGGTTTTAGATTGCTACAATGAAATTGAACGCACTAGAAGGAGAAAGCAAAACATCCATTTAAATTTATATGGATGCCAGGTCTCAGGAGGATATATAACGTAGTGATGGGCGATTCTGGAAAATTTGAGAATCGATTAAAATCGACATCGTATAAAACAGAATCGATCGCAATAAGAATCGATTCCCAAATTCTAGAATCGATACTTGAATCGATATTTCGATGTTCACAGATTCACACAGATAAGCTGAAAAATAGTACAGTAAACTCTGTCTAAGGCGGAATCGGTCGGGACTGAGAAAAATTTCCGTGGTAGACAATATTCCAGTTTATGCAAAAAAGCTCCACCCCCCCCCCCCCCCCAAAAAAAAAAAAAAAAAAAAAATCCCTGGAAGATGACGATCTTTTATTGATTCTCCTGACTAGAAAATCGGTTGAAAACTGAAATTCTGAAAGATCCTTTGTCTTTTTAAAGATAAATGAGAAACTTTATTCAATTTCTTAGTACTGCTGTAATACATTCATATTGGAAGTTTATACACACACACACACAAAAAAAAAAAACTTCGAGAATGAGAAAGAACGCTATAATTTTGAATTTGAGTACAATCTTAAAGTATAATATATTGTACTTTCAAAAATACGTAATCATTTTCATAAATGTTCATTTTACTAGAAATATTAACTTTTAAATGCAATTTTGCATATGAAAAAATGGCATAAGCATAAATTCCTTAAAATTTAAAGTTTCTGTTCTTTTGAATTAACTTTTTTAAAAGCTTACGGAATTTTAGCTAACGTGCTCGACATTGAGTTATTTGACTTATCAGTTTTAAAGTTTAATAAACAAAACGCTTTTCATTTTTAAATTATCCTTTTTCCGCCCTATGCAAAATTTTGGTTTCGGTGGGACCTTAAAATCCTTTCCGTTTCCGCGTCAGACAGATTCCGCCTTATGCAGCATGAATTAATGTAATTTTCTATGGGTTCGCCGGGACTTGAAAAAATTTCCGCGGTAGACAGATTTCCGGCTCATACAGAGTCCGCCTTAGACAGAATTTACTGTAATTCCAAAACGTAGCTAATCAGCAGGGCCGTAACGACTATAACTCACCTCTATTTATGTGGGCCATAGACAATGTTAGCGGCCCAGAAGTAAGCTACTACAGACCTTTGAGTCAAAAAATAAGGTTTTTTAACTTTTAAAATTATTATTTTTAAGATGTAATTTTGATAATAATTTATATTATATTTAAATTTATCTTTAAAAAAAGATCTCGGTCAGATAAAAAAAAAGAAAGAAATGATTTTTTTTTTCATCCGGAAAAGATGTACTTTCTACTCTAACTCTTATTTCCTTCAACCAAACAGATGGGGACTTTCTTCCTATAAACCTCATTCTTAAAAATGCGCAGATGAGCGAAATTTTGAAGGCTCTAAATGTATTTAAAAACTTAAATGGTTTTTCAATCTTTTTAGGGTCTTCTATAAGTCTGGGGGAGATGCAAATATTGCAAGCATTCTTTTAAAATAGCTGTGATGAATGTAATTAACCAAGTATCACATACTAATTATCCCCCAATTAATAATCAAAAATCTCCTTTTAATAATATATTTAACTAAAATTTCTCTCCCTTTTTAAAATATATATCTCCTTATCTCATTTGCAGTTTATAAATATCTTTCTTTTTAATGTTTACCAAATATTTAGCTGTTAAGAAAAAAAAGTTCTCATCCTAGAGCCATTAAGAATGAAATAACATACTTTTCTCTGGTTAACAAATAAATAAAAGTACATTCCTTGGTTATATGTTTTTTTTTTCTTTTTTTTTTATCCTCAGCAGTAATCTAAAAACCATAAACAGTTATTGACTCATTCGCTGACATGCAGAGTGCACTCACTGAAACAATAATAAATAAAAAAGAAAAGTATCGAGTTAAACTGATGGCATTGAGCTCACAGCCTATTCATACTAATTGTATTTTATACTGTTATTTCAAAGAATGCCTTTCGAAAAATAAATTAAGGGGGAATCGACCCCCCCCTCCCCCCCGTCACATCTCTATACTTAAACAATAAGCCTCCAAATCTCATCAGGGAAGCGCGTTATCAGAATAAACTAGTTACCAAATTTGAAGCAAATCAGATAGAAAAACCCATATATATCTAAATTAAGGGGGTTAGCCCCTGTTCCTCCCTTTATACTTAAATAATGAACCTCCAAATTTAATCAGGGAAGCGTCTTATCAGAATTAACCGGTATACCAAAATTGAAGCAAATGTGATAATTCTGCATGAAAAATTCATTTATCTAAGTGGGGGGATAGCCCCCGTACCCCCTCCTTTATGCTTAACCAATGAACCCCCAAAACTAATCAGGGAAGCGCCTTATGAGAATGAACCTAGAAAAAAAAATTGAAGCAAATCGGATATTTCTATCGAGAGTTATCGCGTTACGTATGTACGTACATACATACATACAGAAACTGCGGGCACATTAGCTCCCAGGCTTTGATAGCCAGTCAGCTAAAAAGAAAAGTGCCCAGTTAAACTGATGGCATTGAGCTCACAGGCTATTCACACTAACTGTATATTATGCTCTTATTTCAAAGAATAATGCCCCTCGAAAAATAAACTAAGGGGAGGGGGGGGAAATTGCCCCTCCCCGTTTCCCCTCTTTATATTTAACCAATGACCCTCCAAATGTCATCAGGGAAGCGCCTTATCGAAATAAATCGGTATACCAAATTTGAAGCAAATCGGATACAAAAACCCATTTATCTAAATTAAGGGCGTATTAGCCCCCGTTTTCCCTTTTATATTTAACCAATGAACTTCCAAATCTAATTAGGGAAGCGCCTTATCAGAATAAACTGGTATACCAAATTTGAAGTAAATCGGATAGCAAAACCCATCTATCTAAATTAAGGAGGGTATTATCCTCTCGTTCCTACCTCCCCCCTTTAGACTATAACAATGAACCTTCAAATATAATCAGAGAAACTCGTTATCAAAATTAATCGATATACCAAAATTTGAGGAAAATCTGATAATTCTGCATGAAAAACCCATTTATCTAAGTTAAGGAGGGGGGGACTAGCCCTCCTTCCCCCCTTTATACTTAACCAATGAACCCCCAAAACTAATCAGGTAAGCGCTTTAGCAGAATGAACATAGAAAAAAAATTGAAGCAAATCGGATATTTCTATCAAGAGTTATCGCGTTACGTATATACATACATACATACAATACCGACGGGCGCATTAAATCTCAGGCTTTGATAGCCTGTGAGCTAAAAAGTGCCAAGAGCGTGTAACTAGGGAGGGGGGAGGAAAGACAGAAAAAAAAGAGGACGTTAAAAGCTTTCCAACAATATGTTACACGAGATGGTTTGGAAGAAACAATAAATATGCCCCCCGGGGGGGGGGGGCAGGTAAGTCTCAAACGGTGGGAGGAGCGACCTCAAATGTATCTTTGGTCAAGGTTTCAAAATGTGGATTTATAATAAAATAGAACGAGAATTGGGCATTTTTAAAATAGCATGCATATTTTGAACGGCCCTGTAAATTAAGATTGGCGAGGAAGGTGGGGGGGGGGGGGCGGAAAGGATTAGAAGGGATGAACTTGAAAAATACAACATAATAAACTAGTAACCCGAATAACTAGGCTTCTAAACAAAAGTATAACGATTTAATCTAGTATTGAATTCAGGGGGTGACCCGGGGGAATATTGGAATGTCCCTCCCGAAAGTTTTGAGATTTTATGCTTTTTAATGGAAAAATGTGCATCCCCCCTTACGGAATTCTAAAATCTCTCCCCCCGCTCATTCCGACCGGAGCAGTCAAGAAATCAACCCGCCATTCAACACTTAACCTAGAAAGAAAAAAAAAAAAAAAAGGCTCTTATACAAAATTTTACAGCAATTCTGCCACTAAAACAGTGAAATTGGAGGAATTTATTCAACCCGAATCGTGGATCATGCGCGATGCGATTTGAATTGAAGTAAATCAAAATATAACGATTTCAGCCGCATCTAAAAATCGGCATCGAATCTGAACTGAATCGATTCGCCCGAATCTAAAAAATTGAAGTAAATGAAAATATAGCGATTCTGCCCGCATCTAAAGATCGACATCGGCATCGAATCTGAACTGAATCGATTCGCCATTTCTGATCTTAATTTACGGGCAGAATCGATGCGGTCATTTTTTCTTGTTTTCTTTTGTCTTTAGAAAAAGAAAGCATTGGATTCGTGAAAAATTTCGACTTCCGGTTTTCGAAGGATTTATAGTTTTAGAAGATCTTGTCTGGAATACGATTTGACTATTTTTATACATCGTCTGTCTGTCAGTCTGTCTATTTGTTTGTCTCTGACAAAAAAATTGTGGGCGGTCTATTTCAAGAACTAATGCATGGAATCTGTTGAAACTTTAGATTCAATTAGACTTTCATATAAATTGGTGCTGATTACTTTTTGATGTAAATCTACCGACAGGTGGAGCTGCTATGCTGCATTTTTCCGATTTTCGCAGTAGCTCTATCTCAAGAACTAATGCACGGGTTTTCATCAAACTTCACATTCAGTTAGACGTTGGCATAAATTGTTGCATATTAGATTTCGGTGTAAATCGCCCAACAGGGGGCGTTGTTATGCAGATTTTATCAGCAGTGTTGAATTCAGACAATTTTCTCCGGGAGGGATTTCTGCGGATCCAAAGAGCGACAGTTCAGAGGGGAAGGGGATTGGACTTTTGTACATTAAGTATAAAATCTCAAACCTTTTGGGGGGACATTTGAATGTTGCACGGGGGGGGGGGGGGTCGCATGTCCCTCCGGACTACCCCCGGAATTCAACACGTTTTTATGGATTTAAACGATTTTAGGGATCATATCTCAAGAACTAATGAACGGAATTTCATCAAACTTAATATTCTGTCATAAGTTGTTCATGATTAGGTTTTCGGGTAAATGATATAACAGGTTGTGCTGCCATGCTGCTTTTTTTTAGCAGTGTTGAATTCAGACATTTTTCTCCGGAAGGGATTTCTATGGTTCTGGAGAGGGACATTCTAGAGTTTCGGGGGGAGGGGGGGATTGGACTTTTGTCCCTTAAGGGGTCTTGTACCTTTTAAACGCGTCGAAAATTAACGAAAAACTTCAAAGTTTGAATTAGTCTATCTTCAAAGCCTTTTTATGTATAAACATGAAATTTTGGATATTGATTAAACAGATTGTGCTTTGTAATATGCTATCATTAGAAATTTATTAACCCTTTACAGAATCCGTGTATTGTTGAAATCACAATAGCTCTTTTTTTACGCCATAAGTCATTGCGCGCATGATATCTTGAGAAAGTATGTATGGATTGGCCTGAAATTTGGTAAAGATACTAAACATATATGTGTGTTTAAAATGATCTACTCTTAGGCTAAAATTATTTCATTAACTATATAAAAAAATATTTTCTTAAAAAAAAATAAAAATTTTGTATTTTTAATGAATAAAAATAGTCATAACTAAAAATATTACCATTGTAAATACTTAAAAGTAGATCATTTTAAACACACATATTTGTTTAGTATATTTACCAAATTTCATGACAATCCATACATACCTTCTCAAGATATCATGCGCGCAATGACTTATGGGGTAAAAAAAAAGAGCTATTTTGATAGCACACAAATTCTGTATAGGGTTAATAAATTTCTGTTGGTAGTATATTACAAAGCATAATCTGTTAATCAATATCCAAAATTTCATGTTTATACATAAAAAGGTTTTGAAGATAGACTAATTCAAGCTTTGAAGTTTTTCGTTAAATTCCGTCGCGTTTAAAAGGTACAAGACCCCTTAAGCATAAAATCTGAAATCTTCATGAGGGAAATTTCAATGTTCCGTGGGGGGGGGGGGGGGGGGTTGTCCACCAGTACCAGCCCCTGAATGTAACACTGTTTTTCAGAATTTACAAGATATTAGCGATAATATCTCAAGAAGTAATGACCGGAATTTCATCAAACTTAATATTATGTGTCATTGACATAGGTTGTTCCTGAGTTTTTCGTGTTAATCATGTAAAAGACTGCGCTGCTATACTTTTTTTTGCATGATATTCGTGATAGCCGTATCTAAAAACTAATGCACGGAATTTAATCAAACTTCATATTCTGTTACACTTTCAGATAAATAGATCCTTATTGGGCTTGGGTGTATACTGCCCAACAGCTGTCACTTTTATGCTCTTTGAATTGGGATTTTCCGTTGCGGACATCTAGGCTAATATCAGACGAACGTCTTTTTGCACGCTTTTTTTTCGCTCTTACACCGTCCCTACACATGCTAGCGAAGGTGTAGGGATGGCGTAAGAGTGAAAAAAGCGTGCAAAAAGACGTTCGTCTGACATTAGCCTAAGAGGGTGTGAGCCGAAATTCAATGACTTGTTAGGAAAATGCAATGCTTATATTTGCGAACCTATGCTTTTTGAATCCTCATGATGCGCATATGTTATCATTTAAATTTGACACCGTGATAGCGAATTTTGAAGTTTTAACATTTATGAGGCAGATGAAAGTTTTGGGATTGGCACATCCAACTACTTTATCTTCAATTTTTGAAGGAAAATGAAAATGATATTACCTTATTTTGTCTTAGAGACATCGATTAAAAAATTCATAGTATCGATTAAATCGAGTTGGCCATAGTATCGATTAAATCGATTAAAAAAATCGAAATCGCCCATCACTAATATAACGTTATCACTTTAGGAGGGATGGGGGCAGAGGCCTCGCTAAGAGGGGGACAGGAGGGAGCCTCCCCCAAAAACTTTCGCGAATGGTGATACTCTTGGCAAATTTGCAAACTTAGTTGGTGAATTTGTGTAAAAACTGTAATGCACTCATATTTTCGGATAGACTCGGCAAAAATTACAAATCTAATTGGGAATATTATAAAACTTTTTACAAATAAGAACTATATTACATTTTCTAACTGTGGTCACTTGGCAAAGTTATAAAACGAGTTGGCAAACACTGAAATTTGACTTGGCAATTTAAAGTTCTCCCCCCCCCCCACCCATAAAAAGTCTTCGCGATGGCCCTGGATGGGAGGGGGGGGGGAGGTCTGCTGCTTGATATCGTAAGGTACCTCTAGGGGAAGTGGGAGATTATCTTTTGATAGCGTTATCATTTCTGATCCAACCAAAATTTTCTTTTTAGCCCCCGGTAAGGTATGCTATTTCTTTCTCCCAGCTTATTTTGTATCTTATCCAAAAAAATAACGTTACCTTACAGAAGCCAGCAATAAACAAAGCAGATGCATCATTGTACGATTCAATGCTCTATAGCAATTTTTTTAATTTCTAAGCATCGCACAATTTCAATTTTTATTTCGTCGTATTGGAAAAAAAAGTACTTTTTAATGCAATTTGTTTGAAAACTACATCTCCATTTATTTTTGAAATATTAATTTTTTTGTAGTTTTTAGCACCATTTGTTTCATTTTGGCAACTCAAGTACTCCATTTCTGTAGAAAGTAAAGGGAAAAATAGTTGAAAAATTGCAATTATATATTTTTGTTGCCATTTTCTCATAACAACCGAAAGAAAACGTCATTAAAATACATGCTATTTGTAAAAAATATAAATGAATTATTTCTGTTAAAACATGGAGCTATTATGAATTATATTCAATTTTAAGTATCTGTTACAAACAAATGAAGGCCTATGAATCATTAGATAGTCGTTTTTTGTGGAGTTTCTTTAATGACGGCCTCTTTTTGCTGCATTTGTGTATAATTTTGCGATAGTGACATCCTATGCGTGCTTTACTGTAGATGTTTAAGAGTGGATCGTCCATGTGGAATTCTTAAGCGGATACGAATGACGTTATTTTACATAAAATAAAAGCGTGTGCTTTAAGTCTTAAAATTGAAATATGTTTTGCACTATTAATATATACATTTTTTTTTTTCATGGGGGGCGACACTAAATTCTGAAAAAGTAGAATTCCTGTTTTCTAGTTTTGGTCATTTTTTCTGTACATCAATAGAGTCTGTTAGTTATTTTTATGAAAATTAATGAAGTTATTATTAAAACCACTAAGTGATTCTAAAATCATTTCATTTTAACTTATGGAATAGCCCAACGTTCGCCCTTCCTACTCTTCTGCCACATATATAATTCGTTGTTAGAGAAATCAAGCTCGAAATGATACTTGATACATTTACTTGCAGAAAATGGGGAAGAATGTTGTCCACCTGTTTTGTTGATAAGAAGTTCTAAGAAGACACTATTACTGTTGAATGCACTATGTTACAAAGTAGTAAGTGTTTCTTTAAAGTGTTATTGGATAATTAAAATGCATATAAAGGCACAAATCATTGTACACAAATGACATAAAGATACAAATTAAAAATATCTTAAGAGGTTACAGGACACATTTTAAAATATTTTTTAACCATTTGGAAAAATGGTTATTGTCCTCGGTCAGGGTAGGAAATCAAAAACATGTCTGAAGCGTTTTATGAGTTAAATCCCGCGTTTTATTCGTTTTCTGATGGGTCTATACAGTCATCTGTACTTTCCCTTTACTTTCAACAGAGATGAATACTTCTGTTGCCACTATGACAAAAAAGTAATAAAAACTACAAAATAATAATAATAATAATAATAACTCAGAAACAAATAGAGATACAGTTTTCAAGCAAATTGCATTTAAAAGCACATTTTTTTCTCTATACGACGGTGTAAAAAGTAATAGTGTGGGATGTTTAGAAGTTTTAGAATGAAATTTCTTTTAAATGGGTTCAGGAATAGGAATGTTGAGTCCATGGCGTACGTCGTGTAGGACCCGCTCCGTAGAAGTTTAAAAATGGACCGTACCGAAAAATGTAATCCATGGCGTACGTTATGTAGGATCCACTCCGTGCGATTTTTTAGGTCTTAAATTTTAGTCTTTGAAAAAAATCATTTTCCAAAGGGTCGTTGTAATTTGTTAAATTGCATTTTTTTAAATTATTTTTTTTTTTTTTTTTATTGAGTTAAAATTTCGAAATTTTTTGTGATGGTTACCATACTATTTGTCAACAAAATCACATGATAAAACGTCTCATAATTTTCTTTAAAAAAATTAAAATGAAAACTTTATTAAAAAAGTGGGGTAATTTAAAATCGTTATAACTCGAAATATTATTTGTAGAATTTTTTTTTTCTTCATTTAAATAAACATAAATATAAGTTTTAATTTTGATTCAGCATTTTAAAAAATATTAATTTAAATAAAAATTTAAATATTTAAAGTAAAAATTAAAAAAAATGGTGAAACTTTTAAAAAAATCATATTTTCTAAAGTAAATATTTTTTCAAATTTGATCAATCAAAATTAAAGTAAAACAACTGAAAAATACATGTTCCAAATTTGAGCCATTTATCTTTAACGGTTCTTGACTTATAACAATTTAATATCCAGAAAGGGTGAAAAACGCATTTTCACAAGAAGTCGTTTGTATAACAACCATTGATTGAAAGCTAGACTTTAAAAACAAACCAAAACTAAAATATAACATTTCCTGTTCCAATTAAGATAGAGACATGATTTAAACGTCGTTTTAAGCAGAAGAAAACAGAGAAATTTTTAATGCAATAATATATTTTTTTAGAAAATTTGAAGATTTTTGTGTCCCGGACGCCTTTAAAATACATTAGAAAAAAAAAAAAAAAACAAACCAGAAAGTTTTCAACCATTACAACGCCGTCATCAGTAGGATTTTGATATAGGATAGGAAGATAGGAATCCTACTGATGACGGCTTTGTAATGGTTGAAAACTTTCTGGGTTTTTCTAATGTATTTTAAGATATTTTTAATTTGTATTTTAAGTATCTTTATATTATATGTATGCAGCTGAAAGTCATTTTTACCCGACTGAAAAGAAGGGTTATGTGTTTCACGCGTATCTGTGTATGTGGATTTCTTTATACCCTCGAAACATCCCAACGGCTGGATGGATTTTAATGAATGGGGTCTCGATCGATTCGTCTTAATCGTCCAATGGTTATAGGCTAGGTTTTGTTTTCATAATTTCAAAATGGCGGCCGTACAATACAAAATGACGGTAGAGACGAAAAAAAATTACGCACCCTATTGAGTGGCCTATCATTGGATAGGTCTTTCTAAATGAAGACGATGTTTCATTGACTATTTTGCAGTCAGAAGCTCCGTTTAAATATTACACTACTTGGAAGTTGTGCACGTTGGATCTCTAGCTTGGCTGCAACTCTAATCATCATAGACATTTATAGGCCTCATCAAAACAGTGTTTATAGATAGGAACTAATCATTAAACACAACTTAAAAGTCATCCATACAAGTAAATAAAAAAAAAAAATTGGTAAGTAATATAAAAAATAGTTTCACATGAATGACAAATAATTAATGAGTTCGCTTTTTACGCAGTCGGGTTTTTTGATTTTTAAAATTTAATATATTTATTGTACAATTATTTGTGCTTTTATATGAATTTAATTATCCAATAACAGTTTATAGAAATACTTACTACTTAAAAGTATTTAATAATTGATTTTTGTAATATAGTGCATTCAACAGTAATATTGTTTGCTTGCCCTTGACCCCTACAGGGGGGTAAGCAGAATATCTTATCAACAGAACAGGTAGACAACATTCTTCCCCATTTTCTACAAGTAAATGTATCAAGTATCATTTCGAACTTGATTTCTCTAACAAAATGAATTATATATGTGGCAGTAGAATAGGAATGGTGAATTTCGTGGTTTTTTGTTTTATTCATATATCTACCACTATCTTCAATTAGTAATTTTCATCTTAATTAATCTGTTATTAAATAAAGTAAATAATACTATTCGGAAACAGTGTTTTTTACCTGAATAAAAAAAAAACACCTAATTTTAAAAAAAAAATGCAATTTAATAGATTACAACGACTATTTGGAATTTATTTCGTCCACCAAATTCCGTCACATCCTCTTCAAGAAGAGATCACAAAGATCAAACTTCAGACTACCCAAACCTTCATCGATAAACTCTCCAAGTCCCGTTTCGAGAAGAAAAACAGTTTACAAATCGAAAGCAGTTCCAGCGAATCCTCCACAGATTGCGACATATTACCTACGTTGAGCTCCATTTTTCCCGGTTAGAATCGACCGATTGTAAAACGCCGTGGCTAGTGGATGGGAGCCCCTCGAGACATGGCCTTTTACTATCAATCAATTAAACATTAGATTGTTTCCTTTTTCGCGTTCGTCTTTTATTCTGTAATCGATTTTCATGGGCTCCATAATCAGTTGAAGACCTCGATTTTCATGGCCTACATAATGAGTTGAAGACCTCGATTTTTGCTTTGCAAGACGATTTTCATTTCGGCGTCGCTCTTTGGTTTGGATTTTTGCATATCTGATAATTTGCGCCTACCCATTTTGTAACTTTTTCAATTTTTAACGATTTTATGCCTTTCTATTACCTATTCAAATAAAAATTCTTCTAAAAGTAAAGAACATCGTTTAATTTCGTTAGAAAAAATAAAATGCGAGCATCATTTGGCCCCATCCTCCACCGAAAACGACAACCATTTCCAATTGGTTAAAAAAAACCCCTAAATTCTCGAGCCGAAAGAAGGAATTCACATCTTGATCAATGAATTCACGTCTTAAGCGTGATTCCCCCCACCCCCCCTCCCTCAAAACACCTGAACTTTATCCCGTATTAAGTGGGATTGCGTAATAACCGTTCGTGTATTAAACAAGATATTTTTGCATTAGTCAAGGGATCGGAAAAAAATCCGCATATTAACCGGATCGCGTATTAACCGTGAGCGTCTTAATCGGGTTGGACTGTATGTATAATTATTAAATGCATGTGTGTGTATAAGTTTCAAACAAAAACAAAACATGAATAATAATGCAACTTTTATATTTTATTACTTTATGACATGACAACCCGTAATCATAGGCATTTATCAATAATTAATTAATAGTATAGTTAAAAAATGGAGAACAAATTCAATAATGAATATTGAATTTCCAATTAGACACATATTTTCAGTTCTTTAATATTTTGCATTTAAATTAATTGAAATTAATTTCTAAAAGAGCTTGTTTTTAGAAAAATAAGATTGAACATCTTTAAAAAAATTATAACTTATAATTTTTATTAGTTTAATAGAGGTTTAAATACAGATATATACTTAAATTATAACTTTCTCAAAGTGAGACAGATTTAACCATATTGAGTGCTTTAACCAATTTTTAAAATGTAAGGGGGGTAGGATCAGGGGCACTTCAGGGGCAATCTGTAACAGATTTTTTAAAAAAATTACCATGCTAATCATGAAGTCTGACTAATATATTATATATGTGCAATTTTTTTGAAGTGAAAATGTATGTTTCTGTAGAAGTTAGTAGGACTAAGTTTTATGGAAAAATGATTATAATAATATTTGTAGTTATTATTTTTGAAGTGAGTTCATTTTGTGCCAAAATCACTTTTGAGGAAAATGCATTTAAGCGTCAAATTAGTCTTTTTTATTATCACTTTCCAACAAAGTTGAAAAGTGTTTATGCCTTCGGTTTGTCTGGCAATCTGCCCATCTGTCCGCGCTCTAACTCTCGTAAATATACTCGGATCGTTCTGAAATTTTTGAATGTTAGTGACCTCTACAATAGCACAAACCCTATTTCAAATAAAGTTTCTAGCATGTTTAGTTTATTTACAGGGACAGTCAAAATTTTCCGTTACATGACGGCCTATGGGAAAAAATTGTTTAAAATGATTTTTAATGATGTTACATGCTTTCAAACATAATAAAATTACTATGCATTTATCAAGTGCACTAAAATATGCATTCTGTAGAATATTTATTGCAAAGAATAGTTATTATTCATTTACAGGGCCACACAAAAGAATTCCGTTTCATAATGATATAGGGGTGGGCAATATTTTGCGGCGTATTTTAATTATGTTAAATTATTTCATGTATAATGAAATTGATATACGTCTCTGAGGTTTACTTTTACTTATTTCACGTATAATACGCAGTGCATAGCATTTACAGGACCACACAAAAGATTTCAGATACTATATTCTATCCGAAGTACTGTACAATAGCAATGATTGCTGGAAATGCATTTTAAAATATGTTATGTGCTTTTATGTTTCACTATATTTATGCATAGTATAGGGTGTGTATAAATACTGCAATTGATATACAGGGCTACACAAAATAATTCGTAATGGTTACTGGATATGATTGCAAATTATTTACAGGTGGTTTTTAAACGAGTTATGCATTTTTACACGGAACTGCATTTGGTTTACTAACAAATGTTTGTAGAACATACATAAAAGGATATACAGAGTCACGCAGAGAATTGGATACATGGCCGTCTATAACTGATAATTTCTGGAAATGTGATTTCAGTCGTTTTAAGAGTGTTTTACTTTCAATTAAACTTTAGCTAATTAGTGGCGTGTAATAAAGTTACTAAGTTAACTAAAGGGCTGTACAAATGTATACAAGTATGTTTTGATCTGTTAGTATAAATTGCGGAAAGAGAAATTTCAACCTGTTATGCGTTTTTTTTTTTTTTTTTTTTTTTTTTTCTAAATTAAATTTTTCCATTGTATAGTATATATACCAACCTACAGATCCAATACAGGGCTGTTCAAAATAATCGAAATACCTATTTGGCTATGGATGGTAACTGCTGAAATCAGTTTTCAAATGCTTTATGCGTTTTCTAAAATGTTTACTTAGTTCTCTTATATACCTTACTTCCCTAAATAACGACGTTTTGTTAAAGCATTCAGGAAGTGCGGAAAGTGTTTCATAATCTATGCTTAACGCATGAATTTTCTTACTTGTTATAAATAATATATTGACTTCTGTACTAAACAGGGTAGAAAAAAAAAAGCAGCAGTTTTGGAATCGCAAAAAGTTGTACTTTCAAAGGAAATAATAAAAACTAGAGAAGAGGAATTCTGCTTTTTCAGAATTTAGTGTTGCCCCCGGCATTTCCATTACTTCATTTTCTTCTGATAGACTGATGGCTTCTATTATTATGAAACAGCCATTATAAATGAAGTGTTGGGTGAAGATGAAAGAGCAGCCGTAAAAAGCTAGAACTCTGATTTTCTGCTCAGAATGGGGGAAAAACAAATGGCCGTAATTTTTTTTACGGCTGCTCTTTCATCTTCACCCAACACTTCATTTATAATAGCTGTTTCATAATAATAGAAGCCACCTGTCCATTAGAAGAAAATAACTCGGTTAAGCGGAACTTTATTGCAGTACAAAACATATTTCAATTTTAAGACTTAAAGCGCACGTTTTATTTTATGTAAAATGACGTCATTCGCATCCGCTTAAGAATTCCACATTTACGATCTACTCTTAAACATCTAGAGTAAAGCATGCATAGCACATCACTATCGCGAAATAATGCACAAATGCACCAAAAAGATTCCGCCATTCAAGAAAATCGAAAAAAAAAAAACGGCTATCTAATGACTCATAGATACTTACAATTAAATATAGTATATAATAGCTCCATTGTTTTAACAGAAATCCCTCGATTATATTTTTTTCAAAATAGCACGTATTTTAATGACATTTTCTTTCGATTGTTACGAGAAAATGACAACAAAAATATATAATTACTATTTTAAAACTATTTTCCCTTTACTTTCTGCAGAAATGGAGTACTTCCGTTGCCAATATTAAGAAAATTTCTCCAAAAAACTACAAAAAAATTAATATTTCAAAAATAAATGGAGATACAGTTTTCAAACAAAATGCATTTAAAAGAACTTTTTTTTTTCTTCAAATACGACGGTATAAAAATTGAAAATGTGTGATGCTTAGAAGTTTAAAAAATTGCTAAAGAGTATTGAATCGTAATGCTTTGTTTTACGGCTAGTTTCTGTAAGGCAACGTTATTTTTTGGACACAAAATATGCTGGGAGAAAGAAATAGCATACCGTACCGGAGGCTAACAAAACAGGGAATGGAAACATTCCCGAACCGGAACGCTATTTCAAAATTATTGTTGACTATATATTTTTTTTTTTTTTAAAGTACGGTAAAGTTCCGATCATCCGAGTCCCACTTAACCGAGTTACTTTCTTGTGATGGACTGATGCTTTCCAAAAAAATTAGGGCCATGTTTTTCCCATTCTGACCAGAAAATCAGAGTTCTAATTGCCATTTTATCTTCGCCTAACACTTCATTTATAATGGCTGTTTCATAATAATGGAAGCCATCAGTCCATCAGAAGAAAATGATCCATTTCAAAGGTATCAGCTCGATTGAAAAAACTATTTAATGCTTTGAGCAGAAAGAAGGGGCTACACCTGCAATTTTCATGACACTAATAGAATCATATAGCTGCCAATTTGTACGGTTTTGTTATCTCTAAAATTGAATACAAATTTTTGTCCTACTTAATCGTTGGCAGTTGTTAGATTTCGGCGATTGAATGAGACAAAATTTGCTGGTAGCTTTTAGAGGTAAGAAAAAAATCTTAGAAATGGGTAGCTATGCAGTAGCGTAATACAGCAGCTGAAAAAAAAAAAAAAAAAAAAAAAAAAAAACTGCAGCAAAATTGACATTCAACAACAAAAAACTATCAAGGGCTTTTTCAAATAAACAATTTCATTGTTTCATTTCTTTCTATTTCATTATTTCATTTTTTTCTTTTCTTTTTTTCCTTTTTTTTCTTTTTTTTCCCTTTAAAGTAAGGGAGACAGTCGTGGGGGAAAAAAAAAAAAGTAAACACCCCCTACAAACTCCTTAACAAATTATCGTAGACGAAAGTGACTGGTACCGAACAAATGGAAATAAAGTCTACTTTTAAATGACGTATATAAAATTTGCTTAGGGGCCATCTACCTATTAAAACGAAACCAAACTTCATTTTTCTCAATGGCAATACCCAATTTTAACGAATTTTTCAAATCTTTCGTTCAAACTATGCCTAGACACCCAATTTCAAGTCATTTGAATGATAAGTTTTTGAATTATAAACATTCAAAATTGAGTGCTTCTAATGTTAAATTACATTTTCATATTTTTATTTATAACTTCTGAAATTATGATCCTAATGTTTTAATTTTTTGTGCAGCAATAATACTAATATACCCAAACATGAAATGCTTTATGGAAATCCAAAATTTCACATTTTTCTTCCAAGTAGTTTTCAAATTATACTTTAAAAACGGCAAAATGACGGTTTAAGGGGCCGTCTTGATAGAAGTGAGTAGATATTTTGAAATTTATTCTGCAGTCCTGTAATCTAACAGGCTTTATTCACTCCTTGAGTGGCTCTTCAGGTATACTCTCTCGGTTAACAATCGAGTGCGGAACTTCAATTTGGATACAGCCCTTAATATACGCTCGTTTTAAAATATTTAATTTCTCGGAAACTTATGGTACGAATTGCATAAAAAATTGTGTTTAGGCTAATTGAAGGGTGTAGAGTTCATTTATGCTGTCAGAATTGTGTACTGCTATTGAAAAAAACAAAATTATGGTTAGTTTTAATAGGTAGATGCCCCCCTAAGCAAATTTTATATACATCATTTAAAAGTAGACTTTATTTCCAATCGTTCGGTACTAGTAACTTTCTTCTACGACAATTTGTTGAGGAGTTAGTAGGGGGTGTTTACTTTTTTTTTTCACGACTGTACATCAAAGAAATGTTACTAGTACCCTAAAAATGAATGAATTACGTGAAAATTTATATTTCATTTCCTTAGTGGGTGACGATTTGTGTAAATCCGGTTTATATGATTTTTTTGCTTATCCGAGGTGAGCTTGGTCCATATTAACTCTGATCATCGAGACCTTACTGCATAGCAAATTTATATTTAACCGTAGAAAAAACAATTTAAAAAAATGCATTCAAGATTCTAAATAATTAGAAAAAAAAAAAACGTTACAGAGAGCATAGTAAGCGATATGCATGAAACTATAATAATATTTTTTAATAATTCCACGAACTGGAACACTATTTTCCATACTTTCACGAACCGGAACAGTATTTGTCACAATGTCACGAACCGGAACATCGTTCCGGTTTGCTCCGGCACATTTTGAGCCCTGAAACAAAACCGATAATTTCCGCGAAAGTACGCATTTCAACATACGCAGATACCTTAAGCCTTCAAAATGTAACAGTTCGGAATGACTGTACAGTCGTCCCCGTTTAAACGAATATTAACAATTCCAGAAAAATATCCGATTAAGCGGGATATTTTATTAAACGGGGAATCGTAACTGTAATATTTAATGCCTAATAAAAAGGCAAAATAACCATCTACGGTATATTTAATCAACAGCTTAATAAATCGTTAATAGAATAACATGAACTAAAATAAATACAAATGCTAATATAAAGTAAATACGTATTAATTGAATGTCAGTACATACATTTAAAGGGTTTACATCATACTTAATGCAGCTCGTTTGAATTGGGTCAAAACTTTGCTACTTATAATTTACGTTACTTATGCTGCCTTAAAAAAATCGTTTAAAGTGGTGTGTTTAAGTGGAATCTTAAAGGAGTCAATATCGAGTTATTTTTCGAATGAGTGCAAAATATCACAACTACCATCTCGAGTAACGAAGTGACGGCGCATCGCCATTAAAGCCTGGTTAACAGCAAGAAGTGATGGTGGAGGATATTAAGGTGGGGAAATCATTTGACCTATCCATTATACACCTGCTGGCCGAAATCGTTGCAGGAAGAACTGAAAATTTGTTTTCAGCGTAAAGGAACCGAAAATGAGAAAAGGTAGAAAGAAATTCCAGCTGAAACGTGCTTTCCGCGCCTATTTCCAAATATCGGTCACACAGTTGTTATCCGATTAAGCGGGGCGTTCGTAAAATGTATTTCATTTAAGCGGGGGGGAAATAACATAGAACCAATAGGAATAAATTCTGTTCCGGAGGATTCTATTCGAGTAAGCGGGGTATTCTATTATTCGTGACCCGATTAAGTGGGGAGGACTGTATTTCTTTTAATTCTTTTATTGAAAAAAAGCTTTCTAGAAAAAAACAGCTTACTCGAATGGTATCGATTAATGCAAATAAAAAGGATTCATAGGTGGTTGTTGTTAAATTGAGATCAGAAGTTGTAAAGAAACCTTTGGAATGGACTCTGAATAAAGAATTAGGTGCAAGGGAAGAGATACTCATTCCAATACTACAGCGAAACTGGATTGGATCGCTCGCTTGAAGTAAAGCTACACTGTCGGAAAAATTCGTCTTTTACCGTAAATTACACTGTACAACAGCGGTTTTGTCCTAGAACTAAAATTAGTTGATTCTAGATCAGTTTTTGGCGCTAATTCCGAATATGCTTTCCGTTTATCTCTAGGTGGTTTTGAGAAATTTGCATATTTAAATTTATACAAATTTAAGCTTTTTTTTGTGCTATTTTATGTAAATTTTAGAAACAATATAGGTCACATCTAATTATGTTTTCTAGATAATGACTACTTGACTATTTGCTTCAGATAAATGTCACGATTTGCATATTCTTAACATTTATTTATCAGTTATTAAGCCTAATTTCCATACTTTTCAATGGTGTAATGTTTACATCACTATCAACTTTAAAGTAGTTGCCACAGAATTGACGTAATGTTTTTCTAGACTAGATTTTAATGCTGCTTTTTTCAAATCTGCAGTCTGTTTTCTTATGCCATGTCTAGTTTCTGAGTAAGATGAATTTCTACTTTTGCACGGCATTCACACAGGTTTGATATAAGATACTTTTTAGGGGTATGTAATTCATTGACAAGAAGGTGAACGGGGTCAGATTCATATCAGAGACATAAACAAAAATTTATATAATCGAAAAAAAAAAATAAGTAGTAGAATCTATCCTAACTAGTTGAAGTTTATCAAAGTATCATAAAAAGCTATTTCTGGCTTTTTTGACACAAAACTAAAATTTCACTTTTTTCAAAAACTAGACGTGATAGAAGAAAACAGATACAAGATTTGAAATCAGCTCAAAAAACTGGTTTAGAAATATATTAGCATGCTCTTGCGGCTGAAATATTGGAACGTCAAGAAACATTATTAGAAAAACATGAAAAATATGCAAATTAGGTACACTATTTTATAGTCACATGTCAGTATAATCTCAGAAACAACGTTTTTGTGAAGTAAATTAGGTAGTAATCATAACCTAAAACAAAAAACCCTGTCTGATATTGCTTTATACCTCACATTTGCAAATAATTGTATAAAATGGACTAAATTTGCATAAATTGAAATATGCAAATATCTCTCAAACTTGACGTGCTGGAGTCAATCTAAAACTAGATTCGGAATCAGCACAAAAAACCGTATAAAAAACAACTAATTTCTGTTTCAGGACAGAGCAAAAGTTCAAATTTGTTGACCAGTGTTATTTGTCATTTTTAAACTAATAATTTCCATATTCCTAGAAAACAGGCTTTTCCCGTTCATTTTTCTCGGGTCTGAAAAAGAGGGAAAGTTTTCGTTTATTCGTTGCACGCATGCGTATTGGCTGTATGAATACCAAAGTTCGAATTTATTTTTAAAAGTAAAAACCAAAAATTCAATCCATTAAAAATTTTAATTTATTGAAAACAAACAATCAAAATAATGCTTCCGAATTTAACAAAGCAGCCATTTTTTCTTTAAACTTATTCACAATTTTATTTTTTAGAGTATTAAAAAAGATATACATTCCCATGTAAAATATATTCTGAACGAACCCATTTAAAAAAATATAGAGTAGTTCAATACATAATTTATAGTTCAATCAAGCTAAAAAAAATTGATTTTATTCAAAAAAGCAAACATTTCTTCGCGAATTTAATTCAAAATATAATATTCCCATTTCGCATCTAACAATCCAATTATGTCTTATTAAAAATAGGTCTAATACGTAATAATTTTTATCCTCTATTATTCTGTTAGTGTTAAAACACGAACCCTTATTTCATAACGATGAAATGTCCCTGCCATGAACTTTAAATTTCCGAGCTTTCTGAACAAGAAATTTAGCAAGCCTTATCAATACCCCGTTTGAAGAAAAACTAGCATTTTAAACTCGCCTTCTTCGAAACGCGTGGTCCCAGGTTCGAAACCAAGTAGATCTACGGAAGAACGATTTTTTTTTTTTTTCTTCCCCGGTATGTTATTTCTTTCTCCCACCTATTAATATGTCGTCTCCAAAAAATAACGTCCCGTTGTATAAGCCAGCCGTCAAACAAAGCAGGCGTATCATTGCAGAGATAATATCTACTACAATTTTTTAAACTTCTGAGCATCACACATTTCCAATTTTTAGACCGTCGTATTGTTAAAAAAAAAAAAGACCTTTTAAATGCAATCTGTTTGAAAACTGCATCTCAATTTATTGTTGAAATATTAATTTTTTTTGTAGTTTTTAGCACCATTTGTTTAATTTTGGCAACTCAAGTAACTATGAATAAAAAACCTCAAAATGATGTTTTAAGGGGGTCCAGGACACAAAAATCTTTTATTTCATTAAAAATTTCTCTGTTTTTTCCCTGCTTAAAATGACATTTAAATCAAGTTCCTATCTGAAATAGAACAAAAAATATTCATTTGTTCGTTTTGGCTTGTTTTCAAAATCTAGCTTTCAAGCAATGGCTGTCATGGCTTCTTGTAAAAATGCGTTTTTCTTCATGATAGGTTTTTTCACTATTTCTCGAATTTAAATCTTATAACTCGAGAACCGTTTAAGATAAAGTGTTCAAACTTGGAACCTATCTTTTTCAATTGTTTTACTTTAATTTTGATTCAGCATGTTTAAAAAAAAATATTTACTTTTGAGAATATGATTTTTATAATAAAAAAAAAGTTGCACCACTTTTTTTAAAATTTTTTCGTTAAATATTTTTTATTTTTTTATTAATTAATATTTTAAAAAATGCTGAAACAAAATTAAAACTTATGTATTTCTGTTTATTTAAATGAAAAAAAAATTGAAATTCTATAAATAATATTTCGAGTTATAAAGATTTTAAATGACCCCACTTTTTCAATAAATTTTAAATTAAAAATTAAAAAAAAAAATTATCAGAAATTTTATCGTGTTTTTGTTTAAAAGTGATAAGGATAACCATCACAAAAAAGAAAAAAAAAGTCAGAATTTTTACTCAATAAATAAAAATTATTTTAAAATGTGTCCTGGAGCCCCTTAAACGAGAAGTTTGCAGGCGTCAGATAATGAAGACGTTGAATAAAAGCCATTAACGAGATTTTTGCAGTTTTTAAAGATGTAAAAGGCTTCGTGGAAGTCCAAATGAGGAGTGGAAATAGGGGATGAAATAATACTAGCTTTAGGAAAATCAAAGCAATGAATGGGACGCAGTGGAAGGTTGGGTACACACAGCGCCCTCTACATTCGCTGCGTGCATTTGCGGGCATACTTTCCTATGTAAAATCGGTTTCCTCATGTATTCTCCACCTTCCCACAAAATTTGAACGATAAGTTTTGAATCAGCCTGTATATATTTGTAAATACTGGTATTAATGGATCATTTTGACATTTTCGCAACAGAAGTAGATTGCTCCTGAAATGGTTCTTTTGCTAAAGTCTCTATAGAATGACACGGGGATTTACGAATAAATTTATGTAATAAACAATTAAATTTTAAAAATAAAAAACCGACTGCGTAAAAAGCGAACTAATTAATTATTTCTCATCCATGTGAAACTATTTTTTTCAATTTCTACTATTAGCTCACACTCTTGCTATATATATCTTGTTCAAATTTTCAATCGTTCATAAAATACTTATTATTCATCCAATCAAGCTCAAATAAATTTTTTTAAACTTATAGTGGATGACACTTGATGTTAATCCAGTTTTTTTCAAATATCAATTCATTAATTAAATGAAATTTCAATAATCGAGAGAGCCCTCTTCTTGATCAAGGTATTTTAAGCCCGAGAGAGCACTCTTCTTGATCAAGGCATTTTAAGCGCCACTCAAGAGAAAAGAAGAATAGGAGAAAAAAATTCTCTAAGTAGGAATTGACTAAATTTTGTTTTATTATTATATAACTTGTTTATATTACTTACCTATTTTTTTTTTTTAATTTACTTGTATGGATGACTTTTAAGTTGTGTTTAATGGTTAGTTCCTATCTATAAACACTGTTTTGATGAGGTCTATAGATGGCTATGATGGCTAGAGTTGCAGTAAATCCTACCTACACAATTTCCAGGTTATATAATATTTTAACGGAGCTTCTGACTGTAAAATAGTCAATGAAACATCGTCTTCATTTTGAAAGACCTATCCAATGATAGGCCACTCAATATAGTGAGTAAATTTTTTTTTCGTCTCTACCGCTATTTTGTAGTTTACGGCCGCCATTTTGAATTTATAAAAACAAAACCTAGCCTATAACCATAGGAAGATTAAGACGAATCGATAGAGGCCTCATTCATAAAAATCCATCATCCAGGGGTTGGGATGTTTCGAGGGTATAAAGAAATCCACATACACAGATACGCGTGAAACACATAACCCTTCTTGGCAGTCGGGTAAAAATAGGGGCCATCTAGGATGTGCAGAAAAGCATCATTTGAAAATATATATATACAGTATAACTTCAAAAATCCGGCATCATCGGGTCCGAGGCTATGCCGGATTTTTGAAGGAGCGTCAAAGTAGTACTATATTCTTAATGGTGCCTTTATTTATTTCATTATTAAGTGATAATTATATGAGTAAAAGAGGAAATTGAATATGAAAACAAGTAATATAAAAATTGGTTTTTTAAAGTCAATTCCTACTTAGATCATCAAAGAAAAATTTAATCTAATCCCTTAAGCTAATATTAGTATTTGTTGCATTAAAATATCTCAATGGGTTGATTTTCTGTAAGCAAGTAGGTTTACAATGGAAGTCTATGGGAATCGGGCGAAATATTAGAGATATCGCCAAGTTGGCGTCACATTTGGCGACTCATTTTGGCCGCCAAATCGCCAAGTTGGCGACAAACATGGCGGTATTGGGCGAGAGAACAGCGTCCACCCCCCCCCCCCCCAGGGTAACCCTTTATTGAAAATACTTTAATTGATCTTCAATAACCAATGGCCGCCATTTTGTTTCCCATGCAGAACTAAAATTAATTAATTAAAATTTAATTAATTAATTAATATTTGAAAAAACTGTAGTAACATCAATTGTCATCCAGTACAAGTTAAAAAAATTTATTTCAACTTGATAGAATGAATAATGAGTATTTTATGAATGATTGAAAATTTGAACAAGATATATAAATATATAAATAAATAAATAAATATATGTATATATAAATATAGGGAGAGTGTGAACTAATAGTAGGAATTGAATAAACTTACATTAATTGATATTTTCTATGTTACAGAAAAAAAAATCTAATAAAGAGTGAAATTATTTATTATCGTGTCATTTCGGAACCATCGATATCGATTTTGTTTGCTTCAAATTTTTTGGCCGTTCTTTAACAAGTTTTTCTTGTATTTTATACAAATGCAGAATTTCTATTACGGATCTATTTCGGAAATACAGTCTTGTTCTCTAAAGCAGATATTAATTCTCAAGTCAAATTTATGCACTTTTCCAGTGGCACCTTTTCTTCTGCCTGTTGTTCATCCTCGTCTTCGGAACTGTTACTAGCGTTATCGGCAGTTCTATTTAGAACAGCGTCAGAAGAGAGACTCGAAAGAACTTGTGTACTAGTCTCCACGCCCTGTCTAAGTAACAGTGCAGCTCCCAGAGAATTTGTTCAGAAGATAATTGCCTCTGACAAATGAAAAAAAAAAGTCAAATATTATTATTTTGCATTTTTACTCTCGATCTTGAAGTGTTTAATTCATAAACAATTGCTATTTTCTTCTACCATAACTTGAAAATGTAAAAGAAAAAGGAAGGGAAAAAGATGCTTTTGATGCCGAATTTTTGAAGTTGCCAAATTTCTGAATGCCGGATTTTTGAAGTTACACTGTATTTCACTCATTTTGTTGAAACATTTGGGCTGGCAAGAGTCGAAACCTATTAAAAAATAATACATGAATAGAAGATAATACATTGATGGAACTGTAGCCTTTCAATCATCGAGTACCGAACTTCGAATGGGATACAACCCCTAAAATAGAATCACAAAAAAAAAAAAAAAAAATGCAATTTAACAAATTACAACGACCATTTAGAAAATGATTTTTTTAAAGACTAAAATTTAAGACATAAAAAATAGCACGGAGTGGATCCTACATTGCGTCCGCCATGGATTACATTTTTCGGTAATGTCAATTTTTAAACTTCTACGGAGCTGGTCATACATTACGTACGCCATGGATTAAATATTCCTATTCCTGGACCCATTTTAAATGAAATTTCATTCTTAAACTTCTAAACATCCCACACTATTACTTTTTACACCGTCGCATAGAGAAAAAAAAATGTACTTTTAAATGCCATTTGTTTGAAAGCTGTATCTCAATTTGTTTCTGAGTTATTCATTTTTTTGTTTTTGTAGTTTTTTATTACTGTTTTGTCCTAGTGGCAACAGAAGTATCCATCTCTGTTGAAAGTAAAGGGAAAATACAGATTACTGTATAGACCCATCAGAAGACGAATAAAATGCGGATTCAACTAATAAAATGCTTCAGATATGTTATTGATTTCCTATCTTGACCGAGGACAATAACGATTTTTCCAAATGGTTAATAAAAAAGCCCTTCCGGCCAGTGCCGGGAGGAAGAGGTAGCTTTCATATTCCTTACTTTAAAAAAGCCAACTTATATTATTCAAACACACGAAGCTCAATTTAGTGGAAACCGAATATAGGAGATTCAATACTGATTTTTATCAATACTAAATCATTATGAATGAGAATTTCGCGAAATTAGTCAGCTGTATCCAAGCTGCTATATTTAAAGTAACTTATATTTGGCTGCCAAATTCGGCGATTTCTTAAAGTGCCTGCCATTTTAAGACAACATGGTGGATGAGGCTAACCAGTGAACTGGGTCGAGACATTAGTAATTGCTGTGTACATGCTCACTCACATCGGAATCGGTTGATATATACGAGTACTGTCGCATGCAAAAAATCAGATTTTTCAAAATGTCACCCACATTAGATATTGAAATTGCTATATCTGAGCCACTTTTTAAGATAAAGACAAACAAAAAATGCTCCTGAATCCTTATATCAAGGTCAAATACGTGAGAAAGAAACCTTTTTCAATTTCTAATTTTTTTGCACCTCACTTTAAATATAATTTTTTTTTTAATTTAATGGCCGCCATTTTGAAACAAGATGGCTGATGAAGCTGGCCAGCGAACTTGGTCGAGATATTGATGTATACTATCCACATGCCTTCTCACATCGAAATAGGCGAATACGTGTGTTATCGCGTGACAAATGCAAGATCGTTTCAAAATGTTAGCCATGCTAGAAATTCAAAGTGCTACAATTCAACCATTTTATAAGATATAAACAAAAGAACAAATTTTCAGAAACAAAAACTGCTCCGGAATCTTTGTATCAAGGCCAAACACATAAAAAAAAATCTTTTTCATTTTCCAATTTTTAATACCTCATTTTAAATTTTAAATTTAATTTTTTTTAAATGGCAACCTTTTTGAAACAAGATGGCGAATGAAGCTGGCCAACGAACTCGATCGAGATATTGGTATGTGCTATGTACAGACCAGGTTACATCCAAATCGGTTCATAAATACGCCTGATATCACGTGACAAAAATCAGGTCGTTTTAAAATGTCAACCACAATAGAAATTCAAAATGCTATAACTCAGCCATTTTTTTAGATATAGACGAAACAAAAACTGTTCCGGAATCTTTGTATCAAGGTCAAACACATAAGAAAAAAATATTTTTTTCAATTTTCAATTTTTTGGTAGCACATTTCAAATTAAAATTTTTCTTAACAATTTAAATGGCCGCCATTTTTAAACAAGATAGCGGATGAAGCTGGCCAACGAACTCGGTCGAGACATTGGTATGTACTATGTATAAACGAAGTTCCATCCAAATCGGTTCATAAATACGCCTTTTATTGCGTGACAAAATTCAAGACGTTTCAAAATGTCAGCCACGCTAGAAATTCAAAATGCTATAACTCGGCCATTTTTTAAGATATAGACGAAACGAAAACTGCTCCGGAATCTTTGTATGAAGGTCAAACACATAAGAAGAAAATATTTTTCCATTTTCAATTTTTTGGTACCCCATTTCAAATTAAAAAATTTTTAAGAAATTTTAAATGGCCGCCATTTTTAAACAAAATGGCGGATGAAGCTGGCCAACGAACTCGGTTGAGACATTGGTATGTACTACGTACACACCGAATTACATCCAAATCGGTTCAAATACGAGAGTTACAGTGTGACACAGGTCAGATACACACACACACACACACACACACACACATATATATATATGTCAATTTTGAACGGAGAGTGGGGGTCATGATCGATGAAAATATACCAAAATATTTTGAAATCGCTTTCCTCCGAACGGCTGCAATAGGGTAGCTTTTTGTAATGAAAGCTACCTAAAAGGCTCATTTGAAAATAATTAATGTCGCTAAAACGAATGCTACAAATTTCATAAAAATTTATTTTTAGGATAATGGAAGGGTGTAGAATTTATTGGAGAGTGTCAAACTTGGGTACTGCTATTGAGAAAAACAAAACAATGTTCGGATTCGTATTGATGGGTACATGAACCCCTAAGCAAACTTTATAGACATCATATAGAATTGGACATTGTTTCCTATCGTTTGGCAACAGTCACTTTTTTCTAGAATAATTTGTTGCGGAGTTAGTAGGGGTGTTTACATTTTTTTTCCATGACTGTACATCCATGTTAGCTATTTGTCTAATTTCGGTTCTTGATTGTAAAAAAAGAAGAAGAACCCTACCTGAAATAGTTTTCTCTTTACATAATAGTATCCTGCTTTGAAGGAAGAATCTTACCTGAAAGAGAATGGAATGTTAATAATATAAATGTAAATTTAAAAAAAAAAACATCGTCTCATTAAAATTTACTAAAATGTAGAAAAAATATACAGTTTAAAGCACTACCCAATTGGGTGATATTTCGCTAAGTGGGCCAAAATCTGGCACTATTGTGGTAGCCCTGCCATTAGTACTCTTCAACCAATACTCGCTGTTGAAGCTGATACTGATTTCTCTATAGAAAATAGACCTATAACTAAGTAACCATTCAGCTTGAGTAATGATTTTGCAATTTCTTTTGAAAACGGAAGGTGCTTGGCGGCAAGATTGGGGACAAATTTTGAAAAATTCCGAAACATGTGTTCACTAATGTTAGTTATACTATAGGCATGTCAAGTTTCAAGACGTTATTTCTCTTGGTTTATGAGATAGGGTGATTTTTTTTAATTTGCTCTCCCCCACCCCCCATTCCCTAAGGAATCTAATAAAAAAAAACTTAATGTCCAATTCATGCCCTTCGGAATACTTATCTATTCCACAAGATTTACCTACCACATACAAACAGAATTGTAAGTTAAAAGAAAGCATGTAATAAAATTAACGCATTTTCTTGGAAACATTGACACATTTTTACGCATTTTCTCGCAAACATGTTTTAAAAAAAATTCTAGGGTGTCCGTTGTCATTTAAAGGCGTGTCTTAATTGTGAAGCCTATTTTAGAAATAATTAAAAAATAAAAAGGCACAAAAGTTTTGGAGGAGAAAATTGACTATGTTGGTTTAAAATTCTGAAACCAATGTCGCTTTTTACGAATGTCAAAAAATCGCGATAGAACTCTAAAATCGCATTAAAAAATGCGTGAAAAATTAAAAAAATTGCCATACGAATTCCGAATTCTGTTGAAAAGAGGACAAAATTTGCTGTAAGATTGTAGTGATTTGAAAGGTTGAAACCGGATTCTATTTACTAAGGTTGAAAACCGCCCCAAAACAAGAAAAAATGCTGAAAATCACATACAAAATTAAATTTAAAAAATCTAATGAAAAAAAATTCAAAAACGGGTTTCGAGGCGCATAACTATACAGATTACTTTCCTGCCAAATCTTGTAGCTCTGCGCGAAGCAGCCTCTTCGTATATCACAGGTACATAAATCTTTTTCCTTATTATTGTAGATTTCAAAAAATGCGTTTTTGACCTCTGTTGCCAGATTTAAAAAAAAATCCCAAAGAATAATATTTCGAAACACTTTTCAATTGAAAAATATAATTACGCATGAATACTAAAAATATATACTATTATATATGAAATATCTATTAAAGCTAGAAAAAAAGGGATTTCATGTTATGTTCGGGTTGGATCCCCTAGTTCTTGGCCCCACCAGTGGCTAAGAGGTTCTGCTCTCGAAGATGGTAGACGGGAGATGCTGGGTTCGAACCATATCGCGCCCGTTGGCCTAACCGTTCGGAGTTTTCGTGGTTTTCTTCGAACCTTGGGAAACCTTGCGTTAATACGGGTTAGGTTCCCTTAGAAAGACACCCTCCCCCCCACGGAGGGCATTCCCCCTTATGGCCTATATCCCTCGAGTCGGGCGTTAAAAATCAAACCAACTCCTAGTTCTTATAAAAGAGTGGTTTTATTTTTTAACATTTTCCAACAAAGTTAACCCATATTGGACCGCTGTACTATATATAGGACAGCCAATAAAACACTTTTTAAAATAAAAGTGGTAAGGATTTTTTGGATGTATTTTGTTATGACGTCTTTAAAATACATATAAGTATAACATATAAACAAAAAAAAACAAGTAACCAATTAAAATTTAATTGAAAAAAATTTATTTAAAAAATCTTTTTAAAAATTGTGATCTTATAATCTAGAATTTTACCGTTATCATTATTTTTTTATTGGAGAAATCATAGAGTATTTTTGTACAACATAAACAGTATTTTTTTAAGTAAAATAAAATATTTGCTCATAAAATTAGTTTATGTATGCATTTTATAGGTCCTTACTATGTGTCCTACTAATATGTCCTGTTTATAGGACAGCTAGTTACTTAAAAAATTATAAACTTTTTTTTTTTCAAAATTTTGCTAGTATCTACTTAATGACAGCATATTAATGATATAATTGAAGTTCTAAAAATTTTCAAAAATATTTAATAGGTGTGGTCCAATATGGGTTAAATTCGGTTTGTCTGTCCGTCTGTCCACGTTCTCACCCTTGTCAGTAGACTCCGATTTTCATGTAATTGATATAGGTTAATTATGTTTGCCATGCCATGTTAGGTATTGTATAGGAAGTGTGTAGCATGCATAGTTTATGGATAAGGGGCTCTCAAAAGAATTCCATTACATTATGGTCAATAAGGAAAAATCTTTTGCATTGTATTTAAATAACAGGACGCAATTTCAAATGTATTGAAATGGGTATAAATCACTGCATTTTCACTACACGGAAAAAACTGCTTTGTTGAAACAACTAAATTTTGATTAATATAGCTCTAACCAAATATTTTGAATGATCAAATTTTGGTTAGATTAACAAAATGATTTTGTTATTTCGGCAAATCATTTGGTTTGTCCAACCAAAAATTTGTCATTCCAACGAAAATATTTGGTTGGAAAATTAACCAAAATTTAGTTGTTTCAACAAAACTGCTTTTTCGGTGTACAAGATGATGAAGATGGAATAGGGCATTTATAGCATGTGTCGAGGAAATAGGCTACAGTACTGTCTTTGAGCCATCATGGCTAGAAAGTGCGTTTTCCATTTCGGCAGGCGCTTTTCAACGGAACTCATTTTTTGTACGGGACTCGTTCTACATAAATTTTATATCTACAGGGCTTCACAAAAGAATTCACGTACCAATTTTCTTATGAGCGGAAATTTCTGAAGTAGAAATTTTCCAAACTGAACATTTTTGCATACATGTCCAAGAATTCGGATAGTAGATGGGAACCGCTGAAATTGAGTTTTCAAATGTGTGATGCATTTCCATAGGGATGAATGAGACGTACTATTTTACAGTGCATTTTTGTTACATGATTCTGAAGGGGCTTTGCATATACAGTAGAACATCTTTTATCCGAAACTCTTTTAACCGAAACTCTCGGTTAACCGAAATCCATTTTTAAAGCTTTTTTGTTTACAATTATATTTCTTGCGTGCAAGCGGTCTTTTCCAAAGTACGAATAAATATAAATATTTTCGATCCCCATTCTTAGAGTTCCTTTGAATTTCACTTGAGCTCCCGTAAGCTCCACAGTGGAACGAAGAAAAAGAACAAATTAACAATTCTGAAGCTTTTGAATGTCTGGGGCAGCAGAAAGACTGTGATACTGGTGAACTAACAATATTTTTAAAAAAAATAACTCAGTGATAGAGCTTCAAAGCAAAGGCAATCGAATCTGCGAGAAACAAAACATTTTTTCAAACCCTTGTGAAATATCTAAAAGGTACTTAATTTCAAAATTCAAATTCAGGTAATTTATTCTTGTTTCTATTTTGCTATTGCTTTATTTTTATGAAACACTTGTTACCATAATAAGAAATATTGCATATATTTCTGCTTAATCTTAAAATGGAAGCATTCTCGATTATCCGAAAATTTCGATTTTCCGAAAGAGGGTCGGTCCCAATTACTTCGGATAATCGAGGTTCTACTGTATAACATTATTATTTTAGGGGGGGAGTGGGGGTCTGGCACATGATATCGTAAAATATCGATAGGGGAAGGAGGATTTTTTTTTTTTTTTTTTTTTTTTTTTTTTTGATATCGATATCATTTTTCACCCGACCAAAATTTACTCTTGGTCTTTACATCAAAATTGCATGTTATCTTTTTTTAGTCTCTTATCTATTTTTATGAGAATACAAAGTTATTATTAAAATCTTTAAATGATTATTAAATTATTTAATTCTATAATATGGAATACCCCAACGTTTGGCATTCTTTTCTTCTGTCATAAATGTATGCATCTATAATCTGCTGTTCGAGAAACCCTATGCGAAGTACGTTTGAAATGCTACTTCGTGTTTACTAGTAAATAAAAGAGAAAGAATTTTGTCCGTCTGCTTTGTTGATAAGAAGTTATGTTTGCCCACTCTTACCGCCCTCACCCTTCGGGGTCAAATGCAATAAGACATTATTACTGTCGAACACATTATGGAAAATAAAAGCTGTTATTAAATTCTTTTAAATAGTAACTATTTCTTTTAAGCGTTATTTAATTTGATATAAAGTTTTTTCATATACTAGCCGCCATTGGCGATCAATTTGGTTTCCCCTAAATATATGCTAAGCATTGTATCATGTTACTTTTATTCAAAATTTAATTTACTTGCTCAGTCCTTCGAAAAATCGAAGATTTTGATACAGAAATCATGAACTCGGCATTTTTATGGTTACTGGGCGCAAGTGATAAATCGCCAAATATTGTTCCCGTCCTATTTTTTGGTATTTCCTTTAAAATATAATACTTTCACCCATTTTATTTAAAATACATAAATTTAATTTAAACCTGAAATATTTAAAATTTATGACTCTCAGTTATTTCTTAAAAAAAGAAAAGTAATAAATAATACTATAAACCATGACATTTAATTTGAACATCGAAGCTTTGTTTGAATTTAGCCGCGAAAAGTTGCTTATGACAGTCGCATGAAATGAACTAATAATACTGATGACATGATGGCGATGAAACAACGTTTTGCGATTTATCACCTGCGCCCATCTAACATTAATTACCAAATTGGCCGCCTGACATATAAAAAGTGAAGCGGTCAGCCCGGAACTGTTGATGACAGTCACATGACTTAGGCTTTTATTATATAGATAAAATAACATTTTATTGACTTCTCTTCATCGTGAATCAATAAAGTATGCGAAAAATAAATTTAACCCTGTTTGTATATCACTCCAAAAATCGAAAGAATTTATAGACGATAATAGTAACGATATCACTGCCGGAGGGGGGGGGGGGGGGGGGGGTCGAGAGATGATAACGTATTATATCATAAGGGGGGGAGGGGGTCCAAATTTACCATAAAGTTGATAACGTTATATAAGTACAGCCCCGAATGCGTTGGAAAGTGTTTCACAATCTATGCTGGACGCATGATTTTTTTCGTTCTTGTTTTACTTATTCTGTATTCATTATTTCCATTGAACGATACTGTTTCTTGAACCATTCCAATAATAAATTGGAAATAGGATCTTTCAAAAGTGGAGTGTGTAGAAGAACGAGTTTTTTTTTGCTTCTTTGTCAGATAAACAGCTGCTCTATTGTAGGGCTTCTTGCAGAAAGTATATGCCTTTTAAGCCTCACACATTCCACGACAGTTTTCGCATCCGAAATTGAATCCCGATATGGAGGTAGAACGTGGATTCCATCCATTATTTTCAAAATGATCCAGTTAAGAAAAGTTGTTGCGGATTTTAATGGATCTCAAGATTCTTAAAACTTCAAAATTTTCGAAATTTTAATTTTTTTTAGGTGATAAACTTCTATTTTTACCCGACTGAAAAGAAGGGTTATGTGTTTCACGCGTTTCTGTGTATGTGGATTTCTTTATACCCTCGAAACACCCCAACGGCTGGATGGATTTTAATGAAGGAGGTTTCTATCGACTCGTCTTAACCGCCTGATTGTTATTGGCTAGGTTTTGTTTTTATAAATTCAAAATGGCGGCCGTAAACTACAAAATGACGAAAAAAAATTTTACGCACCCTATTGAATGGCTATATAGGTCTTTCAAAATGAAGACGATGTTTCATTGACCATTTCGCAGTCAGAAGCTCCGTTTTAATATTACACAACGTGGGAGTTGTGTGCTTTGGATCTCTACCTTTACTGTAACTCTAACCTTCATAATAGACATCTATAGGCCTCATCAAAACAGTGTTTGTAGATAGGAACTAATAATTAAACACAACATAAAAGTCATCCATACAAGTAAATAAAAAAAAAGGTAAGTAATATAAAAAATAGTTTCACATTGATGAGAAATAATTAATAAGTTCGCTTTTTACGCAGTCGGGTTTTTTGATTTTTTAAATTTAATATATTTATTTCTGAACATTTTGATAGAATTGTTTATATAGCCATATTAAAGACATATACAATTGTTTATAGCATACATACTGATCATATACACACACACGTCAAAAAATAAAACAAAACGATATCTTTCCGATTGTAATAGCAGAAATTGGGTTTTGAAATGAGGCATGAGTTTTCTAAATTGAATATTTAGACATGATATTTCACCTTAAGGGGTCTCAGGACTCTTAAAGCTTCAAAATTTTCGAAATCTAAATTTTTTAAGATGTTAAACTCCTATCTTTTCTGAACATTTTGATATATTTGTTTCCTTGAAATTCCTATTAGAACAGAATTTATGGCTTTTAGAATGATACCCACTCCATAGCTAAAGCGGCGTTTCCGAAACTTGGAAGGCCTTTTTTTCAAAACGACATTTTTGGCATAACGCGCACGATATCTCAAAATGTTCTGAATATTTTTTCCGTGAAATTTTCAAAACCTATGTTTCACGTTAGTCTGTATAAAGGGAACCTAAAATTTCCTTTTTATTGTTTAAAAAAATATTTTTTTACGTGATTATACTATCCAAATTTTCTAAATTTTGCATTACCTAAATACAACTTTGTATTAAAAATATAAAAATACATTAAATACGAATTTATTGAAGTTCAGGGTCATTATTACAATCTGAAGTATAAGTAGGCACCGAAATTTTTATTCTACTTTCAAAATTTATTTTGTAATCCTGCGCGTAATCTGTTATGCCGATTTTCTGCTCGACAAATCTCTGATCGTTTGGAGACCCTCCTGTAAATACTCATTCTGCATCTTGCCATTTTTAAAATATTTGAAATGCAAGAACATACATATATTTTTCATCTCAATTAAAATTGTGTCTTAAAATCAAATACATTTTATGATATTAAATATTGAAAATGCTCTCTCTTTTTTTTTTTTTTTTTAACCATTTGGAAAAAAGGGTTATTGTCCTCGGTCAAGGTAGGAAATCAAAAACATATCTGAAGCGTTTTATGAGTTGAATCCCGCATTTTATTCGTTTTCTGATGAGTTTATACAGTCATCTGTATTTTCCCTTTACTTTCAACAGAGATGGATACTTCTGTTGCCACTATGACAAAAAAGTAATAAAAACTACAAAAAAAAAGTAATAACTCAGAAACAAATTGAAATACAGCTTTCAAACAAATTGCATTTAAAAGAGCATTTTTTTTCTCTCTACGATGGTGTAAAAAGTAATAGTGTGGGATGTTTAGAAGTTTAAGAATGAAATTTCATTTAAAATGGGTCTAGGAATAGGAATGTTTAATCCATGGCGTGCGTCATGTAGGACCAGCTCCGTAGATGCTTTAAAATTGACAGTACCGAAAATTGTAAATCTGAAATTTCTTTTAAAATGTGTTCATGATGGGTCCAGAAATGTTAATGTTTAATCCATGGCGTACGTAATGTATGATCAACTCCGTGCGATTTTTTTATGTCTTAAATTTTAGTCATCGAAAAATAATTTTCCAAATGGTCGTTGTAATTTGTTAAATTGCTTTTTTTTTTTTTAAATGATATAATTCTATAAGTAACACAACTAATTCTACAAGTAAAAATTAAATTTAAAAAATCAAAAACCCTACTGCGTAAAAAGCGAACTAATTAATTATTTCTCATCAATGTAAAACTATTTTTTATATTACTTACCTTTTTTTTTTTTTTTTTCAATTTGGCTTGTTCTCAAGTGCACTCGTCAACAAGCGCAAAAGTTTCTGCCACAATGAGAGACTCATTTTTAAACGTAAAGATACGAAATTGGCAGACTTGACTATGGAAGAGATGTAGAATTGAACTGTTTATTCCATTTTCTGATAAATAAATTGTCTATCGAGTTATAAGCAAATTTGACCACGTGACACGGCATTTATCTCCCTTCCGTGACTGGATTTTCTTCTTTCGTTCGGAAATTCGGTTCAAAATGCCAACTTTGACAGTATTTGCTGAAAGATCTATTGCGATTACAAGAAAATGGAAAAAACAGTTCAACTTTCCAACTTTTTTACAGTTCAACAGACATACTTTCTGAAAAACAACACCTGCTAGTTCCATGCATTTTCGAACAAAAATGAATTAAAACTTGTGTCAGAAAGTGGCCCCTTTGGATTTGAGAACAGCCTTAAGGGGGCAGTTTACCTCAAAATGGATCAAAAAATCGATTCCTTTAAAAATATTAAATGGAAGCCTGTTTCATTGTGAATATTTTGACACCTCATTTTTACCAAAAAATCGCAAAAACATGTTTTTTTCAATATATTTTTTTTAATTATCCATACTGACGAATACAATTTCTAATAGGACCCAATAGCTACATGAAGATATAAGAAATGTCCCGGTAAATGTTCATTATGATAAAATCATATCTTTTACTGCCGCAAAGGGACCATATATATTTTTTTAAATGTAAAAATTTCAAATTTTCAGTTTTTCTAAATTTTCATAATTTTTATAATATGTCTAGAAGTAAATAAATTTTCTTTATATCTATTAATATGTCATAAATTTTGTTAACTATTTATCAAAGATTGGAAAACGATAATCATTCATTGTTCTTGACGATCGCTCCACCTACTGCTCTTTTACTGCATATCAACAGTTCATATACCACAAATCACAAAAATGTTATAAAATGAACAAAATATTTTAGCATTTTATTAATTAATATACAGAATTGTTTAATCTAAACGTATTGAATAAACCTAAAATGAAGGAGTATTTATAGTAAATGAGTTTTATAATATGACTTGCTTTCAAATAAAGCCACTCTTACTCGAAAGACCGAAGATGATCATATGTGATCCTCAGTCTGTTCTGATACACAAATTTTACCAGCACTTCAGTGACTAATTTCACGCATCTTTCTACTGATTGAGTGGGACAAGGGAAGTTATAATATCTGGTATATTTAATCGAACATTCTAAACTCACCAGCGTTGTTAGATCATCAGTCGATAGAATAACCGTGACAGGTGGTTTCGTTAGTTTACAATTTTACCTTTCGACTAAAGCCATACAATTTTAAGCTTCAAACTTCAAGTCTGAAATAACGAAATGACGGATGGTACTATTCGTGTCCACAGAACTTCGTGCTTTGGCAATTTTCCATTTTGGCAATCGGCTGATGCTGTACACTTTCAGGAGTACATCCTGAAAGTGTACTGCATGAATTGGTTCACAATTAAAATGAATCCATCATGTTTTTCAGGTTTTGTGGACTATAATTAGTAACTTCCGTTACTTGCCATATCATCTACGAAAGATTGTAGTTCCCGTAATTTCACGAAATGCCTGTTTCGCAAATCATGAAAATCGCCTCATTGGAATGATAGCATATGAAGGAGAGGGCATCAGGCCCCAGCCATAAACAAAATTGCCAAAGCACGAAGTTCTGTGGGTACGAATAGTGCCATCCGTCACTTCGTCATTCCAGACTTGAACTTTGTAGCTTAAAATTGTATGGATTTAACCGAGTTGCGAAACTGTAAACTAACGAAACCACCTGTTACGGTTTGTCTATCGACTGACGTTCTAACAACGCTGGTGAGTTTAGAATGTTCGATTAAATATACCAGATATTATAATTTTCCTTGTCCCACTCAATCAGTAGAAAGATGCGTGAAATTAGTCTCTGAAGTGCCGGTAAAGTTTGTGGACCAGAACAGAGGGAGGATCACATATGATCAATTTCAGCCTCTTGAGGAACAATGGCTTTATTTGGAAGCACGCCATATTATAAAATTCAATTATTTTAAATACTTCTTCATTTTAAGTATATTTAATCCGTTTCAGTTAAACATCTCTGTATTTTAATTAATAAAATACTAAAATATTTTGCTCATTTTATATCCTTTTTTTGATTTTTGGTATATGAACTGCTGATATGCAGCAAAACAGCGGTAGATGAAGCGATCGTCAAGAAAAATGAATGATTACCGTTTTTATTTTATTCTATTACAAATTGTTAACAAAATTTATGACATATTAATAGATATGAAGTAAATTTATTTACTTCTAGACATATTATAAAAATTATAAAAATTATAAAAAAAAAAATGAAAATTTGAAATTTTTACATTCTTTTTAAAAATATGGTCCCTTTGCGTCAATAAAAGATATGACTTTATCATAATGAACATTTACCGGGACATTTCTTATATCTTCATGTAGCTATTGCGTCCTATTAGAAATAGTATTCGTACGCTTGGATAATTAAAAAAATATATTGAAAAAAACATGTTTTTTGCGATTTTTGGAAACTTTAGCCCCTTTGCGGCGGTAAAAGATATTACCCGATCGGTGGAATATTTTACGAATTTATTCTTTATTACAAAAGGCAACTTTACCGCTCTATTACTTTTCGATTATAAATATTTCGGTTTTTTCGACCCACCCTATTGTACATATCTTAAGGTACGCACAAGAAATATTTTGTTAGATTTTGTTGCTTCTATTCTAAGTTATAAACAAATAGGTAAATTTCGTCTGGACGGTGGGCATGATAGCGCCTTGTAGAATTACCTGAAACACACACACACACAAAAAAAATTCTAAACTTCGTGAGTATAGCTTCCAGAAATTAAAAGAACCCATAAATTTATTTTAAAAGAATTATGTAATGACTGATTAAAAAAAAAATAATAATAAAAAATTCGTTCTTATTTGTTAATAACTTCTTTAAAAATAATTTTAGTAAACGCTTTAATTCATATCGAAGGAAATTAAATAAGCTTTAATTTAAAAAAAAAAATCAAGATGATCCATTGAGTATTTTTTTTTTTTTTTTTTATCTTGCTCACCGTGTCAACAACATTTTTTGACACGGTGGGCAAGATTGAAAAAAAAAACTACTCAATGGGTCATCTTAAATTTTTTTTTTAATTAAAGCTTATTTAATTGCCTTCGATATAAAATAAAGCTTTTACTAAAATTATTTAAAAAAAGTTATTAACAAATAAGAACGAATTTTTTAACATTTTTTTTTTTTTTTAATCAGACATTACATAACTTTTTTAAAAATAAATTTATAGGTTCCTTTAATTTAACTAGAAGCTATACTCACGAAGTTTACGAAAAAAATTTATTTCTGTGTCTCAGATAATTCTACAAGGCGCTATCATGCCCACCATCCAGACGAAATTTTCCAAAGCAGTTGAACCTATTTCCTTATAACTTAGAGTGGAAGCAACAAAATCTAATAAAAAAATTCTCGTGTATACCTTAAGATGTGTAAAATAAACTGTTAAAATTTCAAAAAGATCCATCATGCAGTTTTCTTATGAAAACATCATAAAAAAGGGCTTTTTTTTGTCTCCTAAAAGGTCCCCTTAAAAATGTCAAGGCTTTTTTTGTGTGTGTTTGAGATAGAGACTTGAACTTTTTTGTGCATGTTATTTATTATATATGGGATAAATCTGCGCATGGAATCAGCCTTCAGTTTTTTTTTTATATAAAAGTATGTGAAGATGTGTTAGATTTCATCATTTTACGATATATATATATCAGTCAAAAAATTGCATTAAATGTAATATTAAATGTATCTCAAAATCCATGGACCGTCTTGTGTACTAAACATTTGAAAATCTTAAAAAAAAATGGGAAAAACATCCATATTTAAAAAAGTAGTAGGGATTTTAAAAAATTAAAATTAAAAAAAATTATTTAATTAAATATGCAATTAATTTTTTTTTTCAAAATGTACTTTTAGTTGAACATTGAAATGCAATGAGTTCGCCATTTGAACTCTATTTTTAAAAATGAACAAAATCGTTGAAAAGGTAAACTATCCCCTTAAGTTTATTAACCCTTTGCGGTCTTATATTCAGTTTGAGCATACGGGTCATGCGGGTCGGAAATCATTTACGTGTAACGAACAGTAATAGATAATAGGCAAGATAAGGAAGGAAAGACAGAATTGATTCATTCTTTTTTAAATTTTAGAAACAGGTAACGCAATAATATTTATGTAAAAATTATATTTTATAGTTCACCATCGTGTGGTCTCTTTCAAAGCAGTCTCTTCATTTTTCTCTTTGAACATACAGAACAATCTTTACATCTTATCTTTTTCAAAAGGAATTCAGTTGAATAATAAAGCTTTGTATAAATCACCTTACAGATATAAAAACATACAAGGACGCGTTCCGAGCTAGAAAATGAACAACTCGTCATCAGCTGTTTTACAAGATTTTATTATTTAGTTGTGTTGAGTCGCCCATTTTTCGGTGCTGTTTCATCTAACCCTTAAACTACTTTTCATTTCCACGGTACGCCTTTTTCGTTTTTTTTTTTTTTTTTTTTTTTTTTTTTTTTTGCCGTTTTAGAGTATTATTAAAAAAAAATATTTTAACCCTTCACTGCACGATGTTTTCTATTTTTAAGGAAAAAAAAATATTTGAAATCTATATATCGGTCTAATAAAGGAAAAAATAGTAAAAAAAAATTAAATTTCAAATTTTGAGCTAAAATTTGATATTTTATTGTGTGTACCCTATATACACAATTAGGGTTTTAAAATATTGTATTGTTATATTTTGCAACTAAATGAGCTTAAATGAATTAATTTTATCTGCTTAACACTGTCCAACTTTTTTATATTAATATTTTTAAGTATTTCATATTAAGTATTTATATTAATATTTATAAGTATTCAATAAAAATAATGAAAGCAAATCTTACCTTAATAGCTTGATCGAATTTTTTTTTTTGTCGTTTCCGAAAAACGAATTCTAATTTTTTGTCAAATGCAGCCCTCTGACATGGACAAAATAAGCGTTGGATTGTTCTTGATCAGTTATAATGATCCTATTAGCGAAATTTATGGCACATAATGAAAATTATAATGTTTTTAGGTATGTACCAGACATAGCACGTGGTGCAATCAAGGGTTAAAAAACGAAAATGTCTCGTGACACTGAAACACAATTGGTAAAATTTGTATTATTTCGAATTTTGCTTATCTCAGAAGCGTGTCGATTTAACCCTTTATGTTCCAAATTATGAATTCGTGAAAATTTCCTCTTCTAAAGCCTTTTTCGTGATTTTTTGAAACGACAGTAGAAGATTGACAGTTAATACAGTTGAGAAGGATTTTGTCAACTGAAATGAATTCATTCAGTATGAATGGATAGGGATTTTATGCTCTATTTATAACTCCAGTCAAATCTTTTATTTAAGGGTGTATTCGAATTTTTCCACCCTCAACAGCTTGAAATTTTCGGACACATTTTCAGACTCATTTTTAAAAGTAAAAACATGAAACTGGCTGAGGTGATTTTTGAAGAGATGTAGAAGAAACCGTGTGATTTCATTTTTCGCTCAGTTCATTAGAATTTGATTTTTAAACAATTATTTTTTCAGTATGACCCTTTTTTTCATCCCCAGATCTCCCACTTCGGAAAATTCGGTTCAAAACGCCCACTTTGACAGCATTTTTTGCAATAGTGTCTGCATTTATCAAAAAATCAACAAGCACGGCACATTCTGTAGTTTCTAAATAAGAGAATTTGACAGTTCGGTGCGTTTGAGAACAAAAATGAATCTAAAAATAAATCAGAAAGTAAGCAGTTTGGATTGGAATACACCCTTAAAATATTTTATTTTTAGCATTTTGTAGCGTTAGGAAACGTACCAATAGAATGCTCAGGTAATAGAAATATTCCCGAAATGACCCCCCTCCCCCCTCCTTCCCCCAATCTTTCTACGTCAAGAAAGCTGAAACGATACAAATGAAAAAGAATTCCTTTTAAAAATACTTTTGTTTTGTGCAATCCATCATGCTTTTGGAACAAGATAAAGTAAAGTATCTATAACTCATTCTAAACGGTATTACGATGTATTACATTAATTTTATAACAAGTTATATTAATGATACCTTAAGGAACCGTGGGGGCATAGAGGGTTAATATAATAAAATATCAGTAGGTTTCTTTGCTGGGGTGGCTGAGAGCAGACTTACGACTGGAAGCGTCAAAAATCGTTTGCCGTGTATTATACGCGATTTTACTTTAAAAATATATACAGTCGAGTCTCTGTATAACGAAAACCATTGTTCCAGTAAAAAATTCGTTATATAGAGAAATTCGCTACATAGAGAATGAGCAAAAATTCCTATTTAATGTGTAAATTTTGAACAAAATTATTTTTGAGGTGTTTAATTAGAATTTGAAATGTTTAACTATAAATATTAACCTAATATTTTATTTCTGAATTATTTAAACAGTTTCAAAAAAGAGAACAGACATTTATTTGAAGCATAATAAAAATCACATAAGGAAAACTTTAGACGATGAAAATAAATTTTTCGCTGTTTTGATTTCAAAATTGTTACACCCTCGAAAAAATGTTCACACTTTAACAAGGAATGAAAAATTGTATCGAAAACATTTTCCTAAATTTGAATTCTCATTCACCTTAAACTTCAATTACCTCACTGATCCCGCTCTTATATGCGTTTTAAGAAGTATGTTGGAAGGTGTATGGGAGGGGAATGAATTCGTTGGGCATAAAAAACAAGGAAATTCAAGGTAGAAAAGTAAGATAAAAAAACTCAGCACTGAACTATAAATCACGAATCAGTGATGGAAATTTGATTCCTTGTGATTTGGAAGCTTTTTTAAAACAATAAATAAAGAACATTTTATGAAAAAATTCGTTATATGGAGACAGATATTTCGCTACTGTTTTTAATGAGATCATGGGGAAAAGGGATCGTTCCTACTAAAAATTCGTTATATAGAGAAATTCGATGTATGAGTTTTGTTATAGAGAGATTCGACTGTATATGTAATCTACAGATTCTGGTCTATCTTTTTAAGCCACAATTTCAAAAATCGATTTTTCGATCGTACGATTATTGGATGTCCCCTTAAGCTAACGGAGAATGCAAGCAATCATTGAAGTTGGAAAAGATTTGAAATTAGAAAGGTCTTATTGCATCCAGATATCATTATTACAGAAATCATGCTTTTTCCCTTATTGCACCCATATTGGTAATATTTCAAGCGATAATTCTACTGTAACGTAGAAGATAAGGATTGATTGAGGATAGACCGAGGATTGGCCGATAATTGAGGATAGACCGAAACAGATTTTTAAGACCGAAACCAAAAACGAATTTCGGTCATCTTCCTGTTTTCAGCCGAAAACGAAAACGAAAATGTCAACAAAATGTTTTTAAAAGTAATTAATACATGCATAAGTATAGAAAATTATCAAATAATTATGCTTGATTATTAAATATACATAATCACTAATTAATTACACGTGTTTATTAAATATACATAATTACTAGCAAAAGCCATGCTTTGTTTGGATTCGCGAAGCGTTATTTAATAAGATAAATATTTGAACGTAACACTATTTTTTTAATATTATTTTTGCATCTTTATTAAGCAAAAACGTTATTTTATGTTTTGAGGCATTTTAATTTTAGAAATGTAAATTCCGCCAAATAACTAAGAATTGTAAATAATTTAATTTTCACAAATTTTAATTCATTAAAACTGCGCTGTAATTTCTCTCTATTCTAAAAAAAAAAGTAACTTACGCTGTCACCGCCGCCGCCAGTTTTGAATTTTTTGTGACCGGACGTCTTTCTCCGTTAATATTTAAAAAAAACATTGCATACAAAAATATGAAAATCGGCGGTATTATAGAGAGAGGTTTGATAAATACGCTGATGCAGACAGTTTTCAAATCGAAGAATTATTTTAAGAGATATTTAATGCTAAATTTGGACAAAATCGTTCCATTAAAAAAGTTTTATAGGAGCAAAAACTTACATGGGAATTAATTCATTTTTAGATTATTTTATATGTTAGAATTTCCCGGTGTGCAGCCTGCATTTAATTTTTTAATTTGACTCATTTTTTGAGGTTTTATTTCTATTTTAAATTCAAATTTTCAGCATTTCGAGAGATATTTTTACTTATTACCCGACTAAAAAGAAGGGTTGCGTGTTTCATGCGTATCTGTGTATGTGGATTTCTTTATACCCTCGAAACATCCCAACGGCTGGATGGATTTTAATGAATCAGGTCTCTATCGATTCGTCTTAACGTCCCATTGGTTATAGGCTAGATTTTGTTTTTATAAATTCAAAATGGCAGCCGTAAAATAACAAATGGCGGTAGAGACGAAAAAAAAATTTACGCACCCTATTGAGTGGCCTATCATTGGATAGGTCTTTCAAAATGAAGACGATGTTTCATGGACTATTTTACAGTCAGAAGCTCTGTTAAAATGTTATACAACTTGGAAATTGTGTAGGTAGGATCTCTAGCTTGACTGCAACTCTAACCATCCTAGACATCTATAGACCTCCTCAAAACAGTGTTTATAGATAGGAACTAACCATTAAACACAACTTAAAAGTCATCAATACAAGTAAATTAAAAAAAAAAAAAATAGGTAAGTAATATAAACAAGTAATATAAAAAAAAATATTTTAAGTCAATTCCCACTTAGGTCAATAAGAGATTTTTTTTTCTCCCATTCTTCTTTCCTCCTGAATGGAGTTTAAAATGCCTTGATCAAGAAGAGGACTCTCTCGATCTTAAAATACCTTGATCAAGAAGAGGGTTCTCTCGATTATTGAAAATTATTTAATTTAATTTAATTAATGAATTAATATTTGAAAAAAACTGGATTAACATCAAGTGTCATCCACTACAAGTTAAAAAAAATTCTTTGAGCTTGATTGGATGAATAATAAGTATTTTATTAACGATTGAAAATTTGAACAAGATATATATAGCGAGAGTGTGAGCTAATAGTAGGAATTGAAAAAAAATAGTTTCACATTGATGAGAAATAATTAATTAGTTTGCTTTTTACGCAGTCGGGTTTTTTGATTTTTAAAATTTAATTGTTTTTATTTTAGAAAATGGTATTCATTTAAACTGTTGCCAACTGTATAAACAGTGCAAACAATAATGTTTGCTTCAAATTAAAAATTTATTTACACGTGACTATTATAAACCGAAAAAACTTTCAAATTAGTATTAAATTATTACATATAAAAAGCAGGAACTTATTGAAAATGACTGCGGGTCAATCCATGTGAAATCATCCAGACCATGTTGCTCAATATTTTAGATTTTTTTCAGTCTTTACCAGTTAATTTACTGTACTTTTAGGAGTCTAAAACAACGATTAAAAAATTTTTAAACCTTTTGAATTTTTTTGGCATCCATTTTTTGTCATGTCAGAAATGGTTTTTCATGAAAATAGCACTTTACGGAAACCCTTATAACTTTTTTATTTCTAAACATATCAAAATGATTTAAAAAACATTTTATTGAGTAAAGAATGAACTAAATTTTGATATTAGGTATTTTTATGATAATGATTCAAAATATTGCATAAAATAAGATTAAATGTATCATTTTTACAGCAAAAAGTTGTATTTTTGACATAAAAATTTTAATAGAAAAAAGTAAAACTCACCTTTACATTTTTTTTTCTGAATATATACCTTATTGAACTATTCTCTGAAGAAATATGAAGCATTTTGAGATACTCCTTCTTTTTCTGTAATTAGTCAAACTTGGCATCTCAGCGTCAAAATGCTAAATTTGAAGTTCAATACCTAGAAAAGGACTGGATAAAATTTTTTGAAAATTTAGCTGGATAACCTTCTTATAGATGTAAACATGTAGCAAAAATATTATGAGTGATATGTATGTGGTTTTAAAAATATAGAGCCTCGAATTGGCTTGAAAATCAGTTTGTTTACATATATTTCCACACCATGAAGAACTTATAATGTGTAATATATTCTACTCATTTCTTCAAATGTCTGTTTTATAAGTATAAATAACTTTTTTACATAAAAGTAATAATATTAAAACTTAATTTAGGCTCACAAATTTAATATTTCATTTAATTTTAAGCTAGCATTATTGAAAGTAAGTATTAATTTTATGATTAAGAACAAATTTACAAATAATATCATGTCGTTACTTGTAAACTTCTATTAAATTCTATGAGTGAGAGCAAGTTTTCATATCCCGTCCTATTTATTTTTAATGTGCCAGTGTATAAATACGTTATCGTTTAAACTGTAACCCAGATAAAGGCAACTGATGAATTTTTAGAGTCTTTAGTAGAAAAGTTACTGGCTTTTAAAACTCACCATTTTACTGATAAAACACAGTCTCAGTACTTCCAGAAGTTAAAAGAAATTAACTTCAAAAGAATGTATTGTTCCAGCAGATTTTGCTGAAAATTACACATTTACGATTCAAGATGAAATCCAGAGTTACCATTGGAATAATCAACAGGCTACAATACACCCATTTGTATACTATTACAAAAATGAGACAAAAGTTTGTTGCAAGAATCTATGCATAATTAGCGATCATTTGGTACATGATATAATTGCTTTTCACACTTTTCAGAAACACTTAATTGACGACATCAAAAACATTGCCCTTTCTGTCATTGAGAAAGATATTTATTTTACTGATGGTTCAAGCAGCCAGTATAAAAACAAGAAGAATTTTGCGAATGTATGTCATCATTTTAAGGGTTTTGGGATAAAATCAGAATGGAATTTCCTCGCCTCTTCCCACGGAAAAAATGACTGTGATGGGATAGGTGGAATGACAGAGAGAGAGAGATAACATGAATTTCCTTGCAGCGACCATACACAAACCAAATTTTAACACCAAAAGATATGTTTGAGTGTTGTTCTCAAAACATTTCTGGGGTTACTTATCTATATATTTCAAGAGAAGAAATCGAAGAAAATGAGAAAAAATTAGAAAATGGATTCCAATTCTGCCTATGGATTCCAGGAACATGTGCATATCACCAATTTATACCATTAAGTGAAAGTGTTATCAGATGCTTTGTAACATCTACATGTGAACAATATAATGATCACAATATTTCAAAAATTTGGAAAAGCTCACTATCATTCAAAGTAAATGAATTGCTTTGAAATTATATTGCGTGCATTTATGATAAAAAGTGGTAGGTTGGAAAAATACTTGAGCTAAGAGAAGAAAACGGTGACCTATTCCTTCATTTTTTTTTCATCCATATGGAATATGGACTGAAAACATCTTTTCAACTGTCCAAAAATGATACAATTTGGGCACCACTAAGTAACGTGCTTCGGAAACTAACTCCAGTCACTGGACACAGCTACAACATTACCGAGACACTTTGCAATGAAATATCTCTCATATTTATTTCTATGTGTGTAAAGTAAATTTAAGTATTATGTATTCTATGTAAGAAAAATATGTGTACCTTAAAAAGCAGCATTTGAAGTAATGAGAATAATAAATTATCTATTAAGAGGAGGAGTTCTTGTGAAAAATTGTGTAAATAAATGTGACTTTCAAGTCAATTTCGAAGTTCCATATTTCTAAAACTACACAAATATCACCCATAATATTTTTGCTACATATTAACATCTATAAGAAGGTTCTCCCGCTAAATTTTCATAAAATTTTATCCAGTCCTTTTTTAAGTATTGAACTTCAAACTTAGCATTTTGGCACTGAGATGCCAAGTTTGACTAATCATAGTAAAAGAAGGAATAACTCAAACTGTTTCATATTTCTTCTGAGAATAGTTCAATAAAATATATATTCAGAAAAAAATATATAAAGGTGCTGAAGTTCTTTCTTCCATTAAAATTTTTATGTCAAAATTTCAATTTTTCGCTGTAAAAATGATACATTTAATCTTATTTTATGCAATTTTTTTAATCATTATCATAAAAATACCTTTTATCAAAATTTAGTTCATTCTTTACTCAAAATAATGGTTTTTAAATCATTTTGATATGTTTAGAAATAAAAAAGTTATAAGGGTTTCCGTAAAGTGCTATTTTCATGAAAAACCATTTCTGACATGACAAAAAATGGATGCAAAAAAAAAAATTCAAAAGGTTTAAAAAATTTTTAATCGTTGTTTTAGACTCCTAAAAGTACAGTAAATTAAGTGGTAAAGAATAAAAAAAATTAAAAATATTGAGCAACATTTTTTACTTTTTCTGGATGATTTCACATGGATTGACCCCTTCATAAAAATTATATTGACACGTGAATTTTAAAAGAGGAAGGATATTGTAAAATAATAAATTCATTAACATGCGTTAGAAGTCTTAAATAGGAGAAATTACGTCACATTACACTTATTACGTAAAATGAACAAAAAATAATATTGCAAAACAGTTTAAATTTCAAAATTGCGCGAGACATTTACTTGATATTTTGAGATGATTTTTTCGACTAATTTTGTTAGGACAGCGCAAATAATATTTCATTTCTAACAAAAGTATTTTCACGTGAACGTTAAAAAGAGAAAAAAAAAGTTTGGTGAAAATGACGTCAGATTAAAAACGACACATTTAAAATGTCTTATTTAAAATAACTTTCTTTTCGCTTTGTTAAAAAATACCGGGAGGCAAAGACTCTGTTTACTTAATTCATTTTATATTAGCTTATTTTGAAATGTTTAACCGATTTTATTTAATCAAAGACGAAAACAGCCATTGTATCTTTTAACAGCAGCTGATTTTTCCTTAAAATTCCCCAATCAAAGATAAATGAATAGAAACCCGTTTATAGGGAGATCGCCACTGTTTTTTAAATTATAATTTAATCTTCCAAAATCTTTTTAAAGCCGATCAAATTAGCGTGCTTTTAGAGACTGCGGTGTCTGAACGAGGGTTGGCGAGGGTAGCTCGTAGGGGACCTAGCCCCCTAGTTCATAAAAAAGGGTATTTTAAAAATTTCATAAAAAAAATCGTAACTCCATGATTTATTCCGTAATGGGAAAAAAACATGTAAAATAAAGGAATTAAAATAATGAATTTTTTAAGGTTATTCTGTAAAAAAAAAAAGAATAATAATAAATAAAAAATAAATAAATAAATAAATAAATAAAAAATAGTGTGCAAATCTAGAGATCATAATTTATTTTTATGCTTAATTTCAAGTCAAAATACTGAAATTGTTTTTTTTTTTTTTTGGAAAGTGTACGACAAAATGCAATTTGTGTAGCCTAGTAGAGCATTCGCTTCGCTCATCCTGATTAATTAGTTATACGTGTTTATTAATTATACATAATTAGGAATCAATGAATCATGAATCCAATCAATGAATCCTGTTGAAAATTTCCAAAAGAAGCAACGAGATTTTTGGGATACAGATAGTTTCGTTTCGGCCTAATTTCAGGCAGCATTTTCGCCGAAAACGAAAACGAAACCGATTTTTCGGTCGATCTTTATTAGAAATGTCCATTTTCTCAGTGGAAACAATTGTATTGAAATTGCGCATCTAAAGAACTCACTTTTTTGGCTTCCGGAATCTTATCTGGAATTATGTAACTGAATTTTATCCAACTACATTCCTTTCACTCGGTCAAGACGTTCCTACACGATGCCGCTTAATACGCGGATTTTTCCGATTCTTTAGAATATCATTCGTAATGGTGATGCAAAAATACCACGTTTAATACGCATACGTGATACCGTTTAATTACGTGATTCCGCTTGATACGCGAACGGTTATGATCAGGGCTTCGGAGTCGGAGCCGTTTTTGAGCGAAAGGGTCGGAGACGGAATTGGATCTGTTAAAATTCCCGGAGTTGGAGTCGTCCATTTTATAAGCAGGTCTGCATTGTCGGAGTCGGACTCGGATGTGTTAAAATTCCCGGAATCGGAGTCGGAGTTGGAGTCATCCATTTTCCCACCGACTCCGCAGCCCTGGTTATGATGCAATCCCGCTTAATACGCGATAGATTTTCGGTCCATTGAGGAAAAAATCATGCTTAAAGGAACAGTGGACGTTCAAAACCTATTTTTGACTTTTTCCCTCAGTTGTACATAAATTTTGAAAACACAATAATTTATACATTTTACATACACAAGTAACATATGTACATACACAAGTAACAATATACATACACAAGTAGTAGTAATCAATTTTATTCAAAAATGTGCATCATTAATTAAGTCATCCGTTAAAATATGTTAATTTATCACTCTAATTAAAAATGCTCCATGCGCATTCAATTTGGGCTTGAGAACCTGGTGTTTTGTTAAATGGTAGATTTATAATATTGCAACAGAAGCTGGCATGCGTTTTAAAATTATACTAATACATATATTGAAAAAAAAATAATAATAATAAAATTTCCCATATTTACACTTTTATCTTAAAATTTTACGGAAAAAAGGTATAAAACTACGAAATTGTCCTTGTGTGTATACTCTAATACATATATATTAATGCTAAATTTTGAAATATAATATATTGCAAACAATAATACTTAATAGTATGAAAATTGGATAAAAAATAAAACACATGGAACGTTTTGAATACACTCACTCGACGAAACTTCTCATTTTAGGTAGATTTCGTATGAAATACTACCTATTACATTCTCCCCTATGTTGGAATTTCTGAAAAATTTTTGCAGATCTACTATCATAACCCCTGGAACCCAAAACCACCCTTAGTAAAAAACTTTATCTATCTATCTATATATATATATATATAACCATTAATTAAACATAACCTACCACCTTCAAATATTATGAATTAAAGCTGTATATCTATTTATATAAAATCCAAGTCTCTGTGTGTCCCTCACTATTCCGGTAGGACCGCCTCATTGAAATGAGTAATTGTTGAAAAATATTAATGCAGGGTTACCACAGTAGTGCCAAATGTTAGCCAACCTGGCGATAGCTGGCTAATTTGGCGAAATTCCCATTTAAAACCATTAATCTTTCATAATGGAGGTCACCGAAATTTAATTTAAACTCCACTCTTTTAAGATATTTTTTCGAAATCTATGGGTGAGAATTTAAAGTACATCTTTACATCTTCCTCCCGATGTTACTAATAAAATAACCGCCAATAGACAACGGTGTACTGTGTCAGCTCCTAACTGCGCGATTTTAATGTGCTTTAGGTACTTTTCCAGTATAGGTGCCTTGGCGAAAAAGGAAATTTGGTAACATATTTTCCGGGAACCTATTCACTGTTTCATTTTACATACACACGCATTTTTTTCGATATTTATACGATTTATTTAACATAAAGAAGCCGTTTCTCTAATTTTATACAGAAACAGATGTAATTTGTACATAAAAACATCAATAATATACATATAAAACAAACAAAAACGCTCATCAAATTTGTTTTCATAGCTGTTTATATGATTTGACAACAAATCTCGATATTTTTCCGTTATACGGACACCATGCCAAAATGTATGCTAATGCGCCAATTATTTCAAAATGCTAAAAGTTATTTGTAATTTTATGCCAGCAGTTTAATATGAGTTTTATTTTATTGCTTTATTTTATAGCAGTTATTTGTTCACTTATTTTAAGTATATATTTGTGATTTGATGAAATAGTTCGTAAAAGTCTGGAATTTTCAAATGTTATATTTTTTAAATGCTCACTTTAGTATCGACAATGGTTTTTCTTTTATTTTTCAAATGCTTCAATTCACGATTTTTCGCCAACTATTACGCTTGGCGACAATGGTGTCCACATAACGGAAAAGTACCCAAATCTCACTTTCTGATGCCCAAATTACACCAAGCTTTAAAAAAAAAATGCCATAGCCCCTACAGTGGAAAAGTACCAAACTGTCTATTATTTTGCGCTATACGTGTTATAGTGTGTACTATATGCAAGGGGAGTGGAGCGAAGAGTTTAAACATTAAATATTAAGGTTTCGGCACAGATGTCATATATTTTTTTCTGACGCCAATGTCATATACACAACGGGTACTTAACTGGAGCCAAAGTGTCGTAATTTTGCTTGATATGGTAATCCGGATGTTGTTGTTTATGCTGTTGATGCGTTCCCCAAAATTGTTTTCGCCAAATTGGCGTCGAAAAAAAAACTGCGCCAATATATGATAACGTATATGACAACTGTGCCAAAGTTTCTATAAAGCAGTAAAAGACTAAAAAATTAAGAATAAAATAAATGCAAAATAAGACTAAAGAAGAAAGAAAAATTATGCGTTAAGCATAGAATATGAAACACTTTCCAACACATCCTGAATGCTTTAATAAAACTTCGTTATTTAGGAAAATAAGGTAAATAAGATAACGTTACTTCTTAGATATCCCGTCGACCAATTTCGCCAAATTATATAAATCGCCAAATCAATAGTAAAACATTAATAAAAATACAAATAAAACGTCGAATTAATGGTTTTATTGGCCATTATTGGCATTTAATTAATTAATTAATGGCAACCATTATTGGCAATTAATCTTACAATTTGGCGACAGTAATTTGGTCGACGGAATAACTAAGAATAAATAAGTAATAAAGCAGTAAGTAAAGTAGTAAGCAAGATAAATAAGTAAACATTTTAGAAAACGCATAAAAAGAATTAAAAATTGATTTCAGCAGTTACCGTCCATAGCTAATAGTACCGTTATTACATGCCACTTTTTAGCTAAAATTTAATTTAAACTACTCTTAAAACTACTGAAATCACATTTCCAGATATTATCATCCATAGACGGTTATGTATCCAATTCTTTGCGTGACCATGTATATCATTTTATCTATATTCTACAAACATTTCTTAGGAAACTAAATGCAGTTCAGCGTAAAAATGCATAACTCCTTTAAAAACCACCTTTAAGCAATTTACTCTCATACTCAGTAAGCCTTACGAATTCTTTTGTGTAGCCCTGCATATGAACTGTAGCATTTATACACACAGTATAGTATGCATAAATGTAGTGAAACATAAAAGCGCATATCATAATTAAAAATGCATTTCTAGCAATCATTGCTTATGTGCAATACTTCGGAGAAAAGTTTCTTGGCGAGAAAGAAGTTTGCCAACGTATTTTCTGGCAACTTATTTACTGCTTCATACTCACAAACATTTTTTTCCATATGTATACAATTTGGCACAGATGTCATATTGGCGCGATTTTTTTCCAACGCCAACTTGGCGAAAACATCAACAGCATAAACAACATTCGGGTTACCATTACAAGCAAAATAACGACACTTTGGCGCCAGTTAAGTACCCGGTGCGTATATGACATCGGCGTCAAAAAAAAAAAAAAAAAAAAAAAAGTCGCGCCACTATGGGCGTATATGACATCTGTACCGACAATTTAATATAAAAAAAGGGTACTTTTCGGTTAGCCGGGCGCCAGTGTTATATTTACATACATATATACATATATGTTATATTTACATACATATATACATATATATGCACATATATGTAAATATATATATGTACACACATACGCATAAATATATACATACATATGTATATATATATATACATATATATACACATATATGTATGTAAATATAACACTTGCGCCCGGCTAACCGAAAAGTACCAAAAAAAGCTATTTACCCATTTTTATAAAGAAACAGAAGTAATTTTTGCACAGATGTCATATACGCATGGGGGTTGGCGTGATTTTTCTACGACGCCAATTTGGCAGAAATCTCGCTTTCGAATACCAGTTACTTATATATTTTTCAATTATTTGCTATCATTTTGAAAAGGAAATAACTATAAATAAATAAAAGTTTGAATAATAACTATAGAACAAAGCAGTTTATATAATTAAAAAACAGAAAATAAAAGTAAATAAACAATTTATTAATAAATAAAAAACAATAGCCGGGTTACCATAGCAGGCTTAATAACACCATTTTGGCGCCAGTTAGGTATCCCGGTTCATATCTGAAATCTGTGCCGTAATTTGTATATAAAAAAATTATATATATTTAGAAACGATTTTTTTATGCATATAAGTGCATATATAAACAAAGATAAAAGTTCTTTAGATTTGTTTTCATAGCTGTTTATATATTTTCGCAACATATCTCACTTTCTGATGCCCGAATCGCGCCAAGCTTTTTTTAAAAATGTGCTATAATGGAAAAGTACTTAAATAAATAATTAAAAGAAATAACAAATTATACAATCTAAAACTTTTTATTTCGAGATCAAAGCATTGTTTTTAATTTTGATTAAAAATACATATATCCTTGGATAACTTCAATCGAAATTAGTTTCACAGCTTAATATCTCATTCCATAAACCTAAACAAACACAAGTGATTCATTCATCGTGAAACGTCAAATATATAAATCATTGAGGTAATCATTCACAAAGTAAGTTCTCCAACAACCAATGGGCAATATTCTAATGACGTCATAGTAGGTAAAATGGTGGCGATATCGTTTGTTTATGGTTCGTAATCACAAAGATTTAATTTTGCAATGTCTCTTAGTTACATTATTTTATTGTCATATTTATGAGCTCAGAACAAAAGCCTATTTTTTCATTATTTAGTTATTAAAGACGGAAAAAAATCATAAATGCATGATTTGAAAATTTTAAATAATTTTCTTTCTTAATACTAAAAAATAACATCGGGAAGTAACAGCGAGTTTAAGTTAAATAAGTTTAACTGTTTAATTTGTTGTAATATTCAAAATAACTGTATTTATTAGATTTCAGTACTCAACATCAGGGCCCGATTAAACTTTGAAGTTAGAGGAATTACAATGTCATTTCAGGGCCTTTCTTTTGAAGAAGCTTTTCTAAACTCCCTATATACACGGATAATCTTCAGTGTTAGAAATATTATTCCTAGGACTGACATAACACGAGAACGGCCTGCAATTTTACACAAGTTTTTGAAAGCTACTTTATATCAGAAATTTTACTAAAAACTGGTTACTTTTTTGTTATAGCGGCCCACACTATTAGGATTATGACAAGTTGCAGCCAATTTCGCCAACGTCGTAACCAAGATCGTGAAGCACACACATATAATACTATATAACACAATTTCATGAAATCGTATACGATAATTTAATAGTTTTTAACCTTACTTCAAGTGTGTTGTTTATTTATTTTTAAGGCTCAACAATCTAAATTGTCCAATATATGAATTTAAAAAAATGTAAACAAAGATTGAATAGACATGACCGCAAAAAGCCTCAAATCTGCATAACACTTGGAACCAAACTGTGCAGATGAGTGGTCTTCTACTGTACACAGTTTTTGATAAATGTGTTTCGTTCTTAAAATGTGTTATTTTCATCTATCACTGCGGAACAAGCGAGAAAACTCATATTCTTGCACATGAGTTGTATATATCTTTATATCTAAATTTCCGTCATTTTTGACGGGCTACCTTTCTAGTATATATATATGTGTGTGTGTGTGTATATAACCATTAAATAAACATTACCGACTACCAAAAAAAAAACTGTGAAATTATGAATAAATGACATTAACAAATACAGTTCCCCCCAACATACTTAACATAGATTCCAAAAACATAGTAAAAAAAACAGCAGAAATTGAATAACATAAATGGAATGATGGAAATTTGTAGAACTTAGACAGAATCATCGAGTCCCAAATGCCTTAAGTTCCACAAATAAAATGTGTGGTTTCATCTTTAGATTAGCCATAAATTAGCTAACGAATTTGAATTTAGGACTACCACACACAGAAAACCGAGAAATAAACCATTGAACACCAATTAAGTTCAAAATGGAACAAAATTAAAAAGGATAGAGGAAAAATAAAAATAAAAACAAATTACAAAATTAAAATCCATATACTGTCATAGCATTAGGTATAACAAATACACTCATTATGCATTTTATTCTCATTTAAGATAGTATACTATAAGAAATTTATGATATTGTCCTGAGTAGGCTAAAATTTAAATACAAGTTAATCGTTAACTTTATTAAATATTAATGAATAAGAATAAATTTAATATGAATTGATAAACATATAAATATATCTACACCATTATACATGTAAAAGTATCGAATCAACATCCGTTATAAAATGTGTATTAGCAACGTAGTCATAAATCAAATGCCCCCCCCCCCCCCGCCTCCCCTTTTTTTAAATTAACCATTGCGTATTATCCAGACAACGCCACCCTCCTTCGTACTCTAATATCTACCCACCCAACCGTCCTATAATATTTTTTTATTATTATTTTACAATTTTTAATTTTTTATAATTATTTTCTTATTTTATATATTTTTTGTAATTTTATTTACGCACGTGTTAATTTGTTTTTTTAAGATTATTTAAGTATCAATTAATATTAACACTTCCCACTCCGTTGGCTCTGCTGCGGAGTCATTCTTAGTCTTTGCAAAATTTGTTTTTGGTACCAGTAATAAAGGAAAATAAAATTCACCTTATTTAATCAGAGCATTTTTGAAATTGTCTACTTGAAGGAAACTGCTTTTTAAAAAGTGGTGCCGATCGAATAAAATTTGTGTAAGAGACGCCGGAGCTTTAAGGGTTAAAGAATATATGAAATATTTTGGAATACCATGATTTAATGCATCATAAATTAGTTTTTTAATATTATTGTTAATTAGATTAGAAGAACATAAACACTTTATTCTATATAAATGATTAAGAATTATATTACGATATAGGCAGAAAAAAATATTTAGTTAATATAGCCCCTGCTAAAATGTTTGGTTGGACTGACCAAATGTTGGTTCGACTGATCAAATGATTTTGATCTTTCAATAAAATTTTATTGAACTAACAAAAGGATTTTGTCAGTCTAACAAAAAATATTTGGTGGGGGCAAAATTTGGTTGGCGCAACTATTTTTTTGTTGTTTTAACAAAATCGTTCTTTCCGTGTACAGAATTATGAAGAAAAGATTGAAAATTAGTAAATGTACTAACTTTGAATTTAAATTCTTTACGTTTATCATATAGATCAGTTATTGTTTTGTTTTCTTTTATTATAATTTTAAGATCTAAAAAGTTAACTGTATTGTTATATAGGAGGTTTCCCGTTAATTCTAAATTAGTAGGATAATCTACTGGAAATTGAGAAGTATTAGTATGATCAATGGCAATTAAAATTGTCATCAATATAACGATATAAATGTAGATTACTATTAGTAAAAGTACGTTCATAATGATATAAGTATAAGACTGATAATAAACTGGATGTACATCCACCTTGTGGTATACCGACGTTCTGTAAATATAATGTATTATCTTGCAAAATATAATTATTATAGATAATGAAATTTGTTAAAGATTTAAAATAAGCTATATCTATATTAAAGGGTAAATCCAGTTTCTGATGATACTTTTTAAATAATGCATTTATAATATTATGTAGATCTAATAATTCTATATTATTAAACAGATCTTTGAAATCATATGTCGTTATATTGTTTACACACATATATATATATCCCTTTTTTATGGACACGATAACTTCCGTAACTCTGCACAAATCTCTTCCAAACTCATACATAAAATCAAGGGGCATAAAATCTCGGTCAAGTTCGTCGATGGGCAAAATCGGATCAAGGGGATGGAAATTGGGAGGGGTTTTGTGAAAACAGAAAAAACCCATAACTTCTTATTTTCTGTACATATCAAATCAGTTTAAAGTTTTTATTACTTCTAAAAATAGGGCCAAAAATGTATGTATCACAGATTTTTGATAAAATTAAAAATAGGCTCAAGGGGCGCAAAAAATAGGTTTTTAGGTGAAAAAAATTCATAACTTCGTCAATACTCAAGATATAAAATCCAATTAAATCTATTATAAATCTTCTTAATATTATCTACAACTTTTATATTGACAATTTTTTGATAGGACCAATTCTTACCGCAAAAATAAATAAATAAATAAAAAATAAATAAAAAAAAAAAAAAAACGAAAAAAGGGTGAGTTGAAGAAGAAAAAAATCCATAACTTCGCCAATTCACAAGATATAAAATACGGATGAATTTATTATATATCTTCTTAACATTACCTACAAATTTATATTGACAAGTTTTTGATTGGACCCATTCTCACAGCAAAAACAAATTGAACATGCATAGCGGTTGAAGAAAAAAATTATCATATTAAGGGTGTATTCAAATTAGAGATGCAACGAATATTCGGCCCATTCGGCCTGTCTGCCGAATATTGCCGAATATCAAGTCCATTATTCGGCCTTGGCCGAATAATACTGTAATAAATGTTTTTATATTTACACAGTATAAATTTTAATTTGCCAATTTATATTCATCATGTATAATGAAAATTTTATTTGAAATTAACTAACACTTTTTTTTCCATTAACTTTCATACTCCGAATGGGTTTTATCTACACATTTTTATATAAGAGGCTAATTTAGGAATCATGTTAAAAAAATTTTATGCTGTATCAGTAAGTACAAAAAATATCTGTAATAAGCTAACATAATCTGTTAAATTTAAAATTAATCTATTCAAAATTGTTTTAATACAGCTGTACAAGCTAATTCAAAATTTATTTATCATAATGGGAAGTTTAACATTTATCCCTTGTTACATAAAAAAATATTTCATTCAATAATATTTTGAATTATACCTATAAAGAACATAAATATATGATTGATTAGATATAGATATGTCTTATAAGTTGCAATACTTAATGGTTTTTTTTTTTTTTTTTTTTTTTTTTTTTTTGTAAAATACGCTTAAAAGTTAAATATAATTTAAGCGATTTTTTTAAGTGTGTTACTATTTCTTATTAAATAATGAAAGAAATGTAAATACTAAATTCTTTTAATTAGTGTGCATTTACGTTTTAGATATTTTTTTCAAGAATAGCATTGTAATGTTTATATTTGCCTTAAAAAACAGTTAAAATGTTTTCAATAAACGTAGATTGTGATGCAGAAATAATAATTCAGCATTCTCAGGTGATAGTCTATTTCTTTTTTTTTTTTTTTTTTTTTTTTTTTTCGTAAATGTTACCTGCTTCTGAAAATAATCTCTCATTATATATGGTACTTCCTTGTGCAGAAAGGTACTTTTTGGCTAATTGTGAAAGATTTGGAAAGTCTTCCGAATTCTTCGCCCACCACTCCAAAAGGACACTGTTGTCCTTCTAGTAGTCGCTGGGAAAGAAAATTGCTAATTTCTTTTATTTCTTCACATAGAGGGGCACTTTCTATAGAGGCTTCACTGCTGACAGCAAAGAAAAAAAAATAATAATAAAGATTTAAAAAAATTTTGTTAATTGTGAGCTTTATAAAGTCTACAATGATTTCTTTCCACCATTTTAGAGGATATTCCTTTCACCCTTTCTATCAGTGGTTTTTCTTAAGATATTAAGATTTCTTATTTTTTATTTTATTTCATCTGAAAGCTGAAACTTATGTTTCCTAGTACTTTTTAAATTTTGTCATTATTTTAAAACGTAACAACAACACACATAATATCTATTAAAATGTAACTAGACAGTACCTGATGAGGAACTTTTGCTAAGAATTTTTTTTTTTGCGGGGGGGGGGGGGGCTGAATTATATTATTGAGGCAATTTTTAGGCCGAACATAGCCGAATATTTTTTCAGAGTAAAATAATGCTTTCAAAAATTAAAAATTTGTATATAAATAATTTTTTAAAAGAAAACAATACATTTTAATTGTGAAATATACAAGAATTGTGCATATAGTGCATATTATATTTTGTTTTTAGGCAAAAATAAGTTCATTATTCGGCGGCCGAATAGGCCGAATATTCGGCTGTAACTTGGCCAAATATTCGGTATTCGGTTATTCAGCCAAACCACTATTCGTTGCATCACTAATTCAAATCCAAACTGCTTATTTTCTGACGCATTTTTTAATTAATTTTTGCTCTCAAACGCATCCAATGGGTAGGTTACCTTATTGAGAAACTATATAATGTATTGTAATGATCGATTTTTTGATAGAGGCACAATATATTTCAAAGAATGATGTCAAAGTGGGCATTTTGAACCTAATTTCTCGAAGCGATTGTTTTGGAAACAAAAAACAGTGTCCTACTGAGAAAATAATTGTTTATAAATCAAGTTTTAATTAATTGAACGAAAAATAGAAACACAGATCGCTTATAAATCTCTTCAAAAATCACGTCAGCAAGTTTAATATTTTTTTCTTTTAAAAATGATTCTGAAAATGTGCCAGAAAATTTCGAGTTGTTGAGTATGGAAAAGTATTTTTTTTAATACCGCCTTAACATGATTATGATAAAACCAGCTATTATATAAAAATGAAATAAAAACTCGTCAAAAGCGGCCAGATAAAATTGTTAAAGTGGGTTTATCTCTAATCCTGATTTAGTTTTTGTTGGGGAAATTAGTACTTATAGATATTAAATTAAATTAGTATAATTTAATACTTAACTTCGAAATCTACCTTCGCCTGTAGGCCGGGGCGGCAGGGAGAAAACACGATTAGGGGTCTAAAGACTCTTAAAATTGGAAAAAATGAAAGTAAAAGACCTTTTTTAACATTTAATATCATAAAATGTATTTGATTTTAAGACACAATTTTTATTGGAACTGAACGATATAAGTACGTTCTTTTATTTCATGTACAGTAGAACCTCTTTTATCCGAAACTCTTTTAACCGAAACTCTCGATTAACTGAAATTCAATTTTAAAGCTTTTTTTTTAACTATCACATTTCTTGTGTGCAAAATCCATTTTAAAAGCTTTTTTTTTTAACTATTATATTCCTTGTCTGTAAGCGGTCCTTTCCGAACCACGAGTGCATATAAATATTTTTGATCCCCTTTCTCAGAATTCCTTTGAATTTAACTTGAGTTCCCGTAAACTGCGGAGTGGAATGAACAAATTAGCAATTCTGAAGCTTTTGAATGTTTTGTAAAAGTTTTGGCATGGCTGGAGCAGCAGAAAGACTGTGATACTGGTAAACTGAAAATATTAAAAAACTTCGTGATAAAGCTTCAAAGCAAAGGCAATGGAAACTGCGACAAACGAAACATTGTTTCAAACCCGCGTGATATATGTAAAAGGTACTTAATTTCAAAATTAAAATTCAGGTAGTTTATCCTTGTTTCTATTTTGCTATTGCTTTATTTTTATTAAGCCCTTGTTACCATAATAAGAAATAGTACATATATTTCTCCATAACCTTAAAATTGTAGCATTCTCGATTATCCGAAAATTTCGATTTTCCGAAAGAGGGTCGGTCCCAATTATTTCGGATAATCGAGGTTCTACTGTATTTCGAAAATTGCAAGATGCAGAATGAGCATTTACAGGGGGTTCCAAACTGTTAGACATGTGTCGAGCAATAAATTGGCATAACAGATTACGCGTAGGATTACAAAGTAAATTTAACAACTAGAATGAAAATATTGCTGCCTACTTATACTTCAGATTGTACTAATGACCCCGAACCTAAATAAATTTATATTTGAAGTATTTTTATAGTTATAATACAAAGTTGTACTTAGCTAATACTAAATTTAGAAAATTTCAACAGTATAGTCACCTAAAAAAGTTTTTTTTTTGAACGCTAAAAAGGAAATTTTAGGTTCAGTTTATACAGACTAATATGATGCATATGTTTCGAAAATTTCCTGAAAAAATAGTCAGAAGTTTTTGAGATATCGTGCGCGTTATGACCAAAAGCGTCATTTGGAGAAAAATGACTTTAAAATTTCGGAAACGCCGCTTCAGCTATGGAGCGGGTATCATTCTAAAAGACATCACTTCTGTTCTAATGGGAATTTCAAGGAAACAATTCTATCAAAATGTTCAGAAAATATAACAGTTTAACAAAAAAAAAAAAAAAAAAAAAAAAAAAATCGAAAAATTTGAAGCATTAAGAGTCCTGAGACCCCTTAATACGCGATAGATTTTCAGTCCTTTGAGGTGAAAAGTCTCGCTTAACTTGTGAATTCCTTCTCTCTTTTCTCCAGTGTTGCCAATTCAGCGGATTTTCTTTTTATTCAGATAAAAAGCACTGTATCCGAATAGTAATGTCAGCTTTATTCAAAAACGTTACTATTAGGAAATATTGGTAGATATTTGGATGAAAAAATAAACCCACCTAAATGAGAAACACTGTAATTCTTCTTTGATCCGGCATCCTAACATTCTTAAAATTAAAGAAAAAACATTGTAATTTAATAGATTACAACGACCATTTGGAATTTATTTCGTCCACCCAATTCCATCGCATCCTCTTCAACAACAGATCGCAAAGATCAAACTTCAGACGACCCAAACCTTCATCGATAAACTCTCCAAGTCCCGTTTCGAGAAGAAAAACAGTTTGCAAATCGAAAGCAGTTCCACCGGATCATCCACAGATTGCGACACATTACCTACGTTGAGCTCAATATTTCCCGGTTAGAGTCGACCGATTGTAAAACGCCGTGGCTAGTGGATGGGAGCCCCTCGAGACATGGCTTTTTACTATCCATCGATTAAACATTAGATTGTTTCCTTTTTCGCGTTCGTCTTTTATTCTGTAATCGATTTTCATGGGCTTCATAATCAGTTGAAGACCTCGATTTTTGCTTTGCAAGACGATTTTCATTTCGGCGTCGCTCTTTGGCTTTGGATTTCTCCATATCTGATCATTTGCGCCAACCCATTTTGTAACTTTTTTCCATTTTTAACGATTTTATGCCTTTCGATTACCTATTCAAACAATTTTTAACCATTGTATGCCTTTCTATTACCTATTCAAATAAAAATTCTTCTAAAAGTAAAGAGCATCGTTGAATTTCGTTAAAAAAAATAAAATGCGAGCATCATTTGGCCCCATCCTCGACCGAAAACAACTACCATTTCCAAATGGTTAAAAAAGTAAGTCCCTCGCTCTGAGTATGCTTTTACGGTAGTAAAGGGAGACATTCCAGATGCTCAGATAAGTCAAAAAATTTATTATGATTAGAGGGCGATTATGCACATTGTTATTGAAGTTTTAAATGTACAGTCGTGGGGGAAAAAATAAGTAAACACCCGCTACTCAATCTGCAACAAATTACTGTAGAAGAAAGGGACTGCTATCAATAGATTGGAAATAAAGTCTACTTTTAAAGGGTCTCAGGACTCTTAAAATTGGAAAAAAAAAAGACTATTTTCAAAATTTAATACTTTAAAATGTATTTGATTTTAAGACGCAATTTTAATTTGATGAAAGATATAAGTATGTTCTTTCATTTCATGTATTTAAAAATGTTTTCAATATGCAGAATTAGCATTGATAGGGGGTTCCAAACTGTCGGACATTGGACGAACAGACAATTTGCATAACAGATTACGCGCAGGATTGCAAAATAAATTTTGCAACTAGAATGAAAATTTGGGTGCCTACTTATACTTCAGATTATAATAATGATCCTGAACCTAAATAAATTTGTATGTAAAGCATTTTTATATTTTTAATACAAAATTGTATTGAGCTAATGCAAAATTTAGAACATTTCAACAGTATAATCACCTAAAAAAAAAAAAAAAAAAAAAAAGATGTTTTTGAGCAATAAAATAAAAAAATTTAGGTTCAGTCTGTACCGACTCACACGAAACATAGGTTTAGAAAATTTCAGAAAAAAATATTCAGATGTTTTTGAGATATCCTGCGCGTTATGCCCAAAAACTTCCTTTAGAGTAAAATGACTTCGAAGTTTCGGAAAAGCCGCTTCAGCTAGGGAGCGGGTATCATTCTAAAAGCCATCACTTCTGTTCTAATAGGAATTTCAAGGAAACAATTCTATTAAAATGTTCAGTAAAAATAAGAGTTTAACATAAAAAAAATAATAAAATTTCGAAAATTTTAAAGATTTAAGAGTTCCGAGACTCCTTAAAGGATGTTTATAAAATGAGCTTAGGGGGCATCTGCAAATCAAAATTAGACCAAACTTTGTTTGCTTTTTTTCAATAGAAATACCTCATTTTAACAATACATTTTAAATCTTCAGTTCAAACTATGCTTAGAAACGAAATTTCAAGTCATTTGGATGAAATGTTTTTGAATGATATAAACATTCAAAACTGAGAGCTTCTCGTGTTAAGCGACGTTTCAATATTTTCATGAATACCTCCTGAAATTAGAATCCTAAAGGGTGTGGTTTTTTGTGTGGTTATAATACTAAAAAACCCAAATATATATACATTGAATTTTCAATTTAAAAAATCTTATAATATGAATTATGAAATTAATATTAAAAAAAAATAGGAGTGGCAATCTATCTTTTTTGGATAGATTTATTAAACATTTGGCAAAATGGTTATTGTCCTCGGTCAAGGTAGGAAATCAAAAACATCTGAAGCGTTTTATGAGTTGAATCCCGCATTTTATTCGTCTTCTGATGGGTCTATACAATCATCTGTATTTTCCCTTTACTTTCAACACAGATGGATATTTCTGTTGCCACTAGGACAAAATAGTAATAAAAACTACAAAAAAAAATTAATAATTCAGAAACAAACTGAGATACAACTTTCAAACAAATTGCAATTAAAAATGCATTTTTTTTTCTCTATACGACGGTGTAAAAAGTAATAGTGTGGGATGTTTAGAAGTTTAAGAATGAAATTTCATTTAAAACGGAATGTTTAATCCATGGCGTACGTCATGTAGGACCAGCTCCGTAGAAGTTTAAAAATGGACAGTACCGAAAATTGTAATCCATGGCGTACGTCATGTAGGATCCACTCCGTGCGATTTTTTATGTCTTAAATTTGAGTCTTTGAAAAAATCATTTCCCAAAGGGTCGTTGTAATTTATTAAATTGCTTTTTTTTATTTTTTTATTTACTTTTATTTATGATGTTCTGCTGGATGCGCATCCAAAATTTCAAATCTTTCTTCCAAGTAGTTTCGAATTTTAATTTTTTTTTTCATATAGATTGGACGGATCCATCATCGATTTTCTAGAATCAGATATCCCAATCCGTTTCGGATTATTAAATTTTATTATTTCTACAGTTCACTCCATTCTGAGATACAACTGTTTAATATGTAACGACTCGTTTCTATGGTTATATCTATATTTTATAGGATCTATTGAAACGGTACTCGTTTTTTCTATTTCTATAGTAGCTTTTTCTTCGACTCAACTAAAGGTTAAAGGATGATTATTTTCTGTATTTTTTAACTTTCAGAATAAATTCTAAATTTAAACTTATTTTAAGCAGGGCTGCGGAGTCGGTGGGAAAAATGGACGACTCCGACTCCGACTCTTTCGCTCAAAAATGGGCCCGACTCCGACTCCGCAACCCTGGTTTTGAGTACAGTTACATTTAAATAATCTAATGCACTTTAAAACTAAACATCGACCGAAATCGAATTGCGGAATCTTTCTATTTTCGATCGAAAACGAAAACGTCCAAATATTTTTTATGCTAATTAACACATACATAAATAGGGGAGACTAGGGAGGGTTGACCATACGGGAGTCTTGACCCACCCATCAGTTTTCATATTTAAAAGAATTTTAGAGTTTTATCAATAGGTGTCAACTAAAGCTACTGGAATGCTCAAACAACAGTCTCTGTTTCATATTGATAATCGAAATAGTTGTGTAAAAAATCCATTGTGAAGAGTTTTCAACCTAAAATTTGTGTTTTTTAGAAATATTTTGTAAGCTTTCTTCACATAAAATATATCATAGAAATTTAAGTAGGTTTTAAGTAATGCACAAATATCGGGCTTTCATTCCAGGCATAAAGATTATACAGTAAGTTAGGCTTAACATAACAATGTGCTATTCTTTAGGAAAGGACTATGTGGGGAGGCTTGACCCAGTCAATGTGAGGGAGGGTTGACCAGATGTTCAAGGCTCCCGTAACACATTCACGACGGGAAACGAGAATTCTCGTTTTCATTCAAAAAACATCATTGACTAAGGGCGTGGCTTCTACTTTAGAGAAAATGCATTTATATCATGTTGTCCATATTTTTTTTAGATTGTAAGACATTTTGTATTAAATTCGTAGATTGAAAGATATTTATCGATTTATAAACTTGGGAAACGTATCTAGGACACAAATTTACAAAAGACTTTCAGAACAGGGAGGATCTTCTACTGTTTTAAAATTCACATTTGATAAAAATTGCCCGTCGGCAATGTGTTAATTAAGGGGTTTTGGAAATCTTTTTATTATACACTGTGCATATTGAAAGATTAATGGTTATATATAAAAATGAATACAAATTTATTCTATCAAGTTACAGTAAAATGGGGTGATGGAAAAGAAAACGTTTAAAATTGATTAAAGAATGATGCGAAAAATTGCTACAGTATCCACTGCACGAAAAAAAATTAATATATTATAAATGAGAAAGTTGATAGGAACCTTTTTCCATTTAAATATTACTTACAATAGATAAATAGAAACAGTGGAAAAAACGAGAAAGTATGAAAGCAGCAGTATTAACCGTTTAAAGGGCAGTCGTATGTTCCACTTAATTTCATTTATTTAATCTTAATTAATATGAAACCACTTAATTTTAAATCCCAAACGCCACAATGGCACCAGAATTTTGCTAAAATCTTTTCCATTTAATATGTATGTGAAATATATCCATTTTCATATTTCCAAATAAATTTGTTCGTATATTCCGGTGGCAGACATTTATTTGAACATTTTAGTACTGAGAGTACTTTGCTTTTGAAAGGGTTAAAATATGTTAATGATAAGTTAAGTACTTATGCGACTGAAAAAGAACATAGCATTGATAGAAAAACTTTAGTAGGGTATGTACACAAATTTCAACATGATGAATAGAGTGAGATGAAGCCAAACTATGTGACAACTAGAGTTATCAGGTCGAATATCACAAAAAGTAGGACAAGGAGACAAAAAAAAGTAGGATAGAGGCTACTAAATCCGGACATAATAATGCATGAAACTCTATGAAAACGGAATCCGTCTCTAGCGGAATACTGTCTTAAATGTTAAAGTTTCCTTTTCTCTGCTGTACAATTATACCTGCTCAGCCAAAATCCTATTTAAAACAACAATTTTCTCCTCTGACTTGCGATTGCGTATAAACAGGTTTGTTTAACCATCATATTTTCAAAAATATTTTTTATAATAATTAAAGCATGCAGCGTACAGTTATTTAGCTTTTTTTAAACTGATTTTATTTCTCTTCACAAATAATTCAATATATAAAACAAAAGGGGTCAAGCCTCCCATATGTGGGGAGCCTTGACCCATTATTTTCTTATGATTAAAATCAATAATTTTTCAAATTTCTTATATATTACACTTATGTAGCAATTTTATTTTGATAACTGATTGCATAACGAACAAAATGAGCTATAAAACTTTATTCTACGTTCAATATTTAAAAAATAAAAAATCATTTTGTAAAAAGTGGGTCAACCCTCCCTAGTCTCCCCTATACATAAATATTAATGAACTAGCAAATCCCGCGGCTTTGCTCGCGTAATAGTTGATACACTATATGGCCAAAGGTGACCGGTCACTTGTGATTTCAGACGTTTTCTTAAATATCTAGAACAATACATGAGGAATTATCTTGAAACTCCAGGTGTGTAAACAGAATATTACAGGTCATATATTTCCGTGAAGATTTTTTCCCGAAACCCCATAGGGGACCGTCAACAAATTGAAAAAGAACGAATATCTTTTGGATAACCTTGTAAAAAGCTAACGTAGCAAAAGCGGTCAACACAGTAGATTATAACTAAGTGCATTATTGCAATAAACTGTGTTCATTTTGATGAGAATAGTATGTATATTCGTAGAAAAATTAAAGTTTTAATAAAAAGAGTCCCAAATTTTGCCAAGGTTTTTGCTTATAATTTGTAGAGTTCTTAATATAAAAAAAAAGTTATTTTCAGAAAATAGGACAAACAACATTGTACATAATACCCTGCAATAAGAATTAAAAAATAATAAAAATTGGATGAAAAATGAACAGGTTTACTAAAAAATGTTTCGCTGCGCATGCACGGATGCAATCAAAATATAATGTGCATGATGTATTAGCTAAGTGAATAAAGCAACTATTGCGAAAGTCTCAAAAACATAGCTTGAAAATTCTGAAAATGATCGTTGATAGAATAAGCTCGAAATCCGTTGTTCCCAAAATGAAGCAAAAAGATGAGGGGCTGTTTCCAAATACAGTAGTACGTGCAATATTGTGTATCCTATATTGGCACTGATGAATGGATATATGGATACAACCCCTCATCCTTTTGTTGGCAAAAAACTGGGAAAAATTTGGGACTCTTTTTATAAAAACTTTAATTTCTCTACGAATATACATGCTAGTCTCATACAAATGAACACAGGTTATTGCAATAAGGCACTTAATCATAAATTACTGTGTTGAACGCTTTTACTACGCTAGTTTTTACAAGGTTATCCAAAAGATATTCGTTCTTTTTTCAATTTGTTGACGATCCCCTATGACGTTTCTGGAAAAAAATATTCACGGAAATATATGACCTGTACTATTCTGTTTACACAACGGGAGTTTCAAGATAATTCCTCATGTATTTTTGTAGATATTTAAGAAAACGTCTAAAATCGCAAGTGACCGGTCACTTTTGGCCATATAGTGTACATGCCAAGTGATATTTTCAGAGACTATTTTCTATTAGAAGAACAACACTTTTTGGAATAATTCAAAGATTACAAATTAAGCCATACTTTGACTAAACTTCATTATAAAACTGCAATAGACAGAAATGAGATTTTAATTAATAAGAAGAACTGAAACTAATTCTAAGTAAATGATAATTTAGAAAGTACTTTGAGACTTTTATGCTCATTTCATACGTTCATTTCAGTATTCATTTGAAGTTTTGAGTTTTTTAGAAACTATCTTAACACATTTACATCTTAAAATTAACCATCATGTCAAATTCCAAGCTTCTTGTCTAATAGTCTACCACCTCTATAAAGTTAGTGCCACCAACATAAAATGCCGAAACAGAGTTGAAATCTCGAAAAATGTTGAAACAGAGACTGTCACCATTAATTTGCCAACATTAACCTTCAAATCGGTAGGTATTTCCTAATATTCTATAGAAAACGGAATTTAGATGTTTTTAAAGATTTTCTTGTTGTTCCTGACAACCAAGTGTAGTGACAGCGGTATAAAATATAGCCCGCATAGGATCAGGGACTATCACCCTTGATTCGCAACCAATAACTTGTGTAATCGGTTTATTATTTCCTGAGATTCCATAGAAATCGTAATTTAGGATTCTTTTTAGGGATGCACCGGATATTGATTTTGCCGGATATCGGATACCGGATATCCGAAGCTCCTTCGCCTGCCGGATTCGGATATCCGGCCGGATATCCGATCGGATATCCGGCCCTAGATATGTTTTTAGTTATATATTGAATTATTTCTCTATATAATATCATTTCAAAACAATAAATTACAGACATGTTTCACACATCATTAAAACATTTTAAATGTATTGATATATAATTTACAAAAACTATATCTCTTTGAATATCATGGCTTGCAATTCAAGCTTTCCCAGGAGGGGAGTTTGATACCTCAAATTTATAAATGCATGGGAGTTGAACTGTTAGAAAGGGAAAAAAGTCTTTATACCCTGTTATTTTTTATGTGCTACTTAAAGAATTACATTTATACAGACATGTCAAAATACCATTGAAACAATTTAAATTAACAACTCAAGATACTTATTCAAAATTTTTATTTTATTAAAACAAAGGAACAGAATCAAGCTTTATATATATCATGTCTATTTTTCAATTTTCACCCAATGTTATGGGCAATTAATAATCAGGTTGCTAAATGAATTTCTTAATTTAGATTTTATTCCATTTTGCATACTTTATCCTCTTTCAGAAGTTACACTTTTGACAAACAGTACAGAGCGATTTTATAACTTTAGAAATTATCGGAAACACACGGTTATGCTCTCCTAAAAAGTTTGAGAAAACTTTGCAAAATCTGATGTGCATTAATTTTTAACTTGCATGAATAATGGACATCGGTGATTGTATGTCACTTCTGAACAAATTTTTTTATTATATCCTTAATGGAATTATAGTCAAAACTGTAATCCCAGGTATTTTCGTTAATTGAACTATGCTTTACGCATTGGAATCTACGCTATGAAATCCATATCCAAAGTTTGAAAAGGGAATAGTCAATTGATTTCTTCTATTACACGAGCAGGGCTTGAAATTCAATTTTTCATAGGAGGGGAGTCTCCCTACCAACATTTATAAATGGAGGGGAGTTGAGCTATTTGGGAGGGAGAAAAAAATATGAAACCCACTGTTATTTTACATGCTTTTTAAAGATTTGTATTAATTATTTTGTCATGTCTGTATTAATACAGGCATGACAGAATACGATTGAAGCAATTTAAATCAACAACTCAGAATAATGATGCAAAATGTTTTTTTTATTTAAAAAAGTAAGAAAGCAGGAGTGATTCTGAGTAAAAAAAAAAAAAAAAAAAAAAAAAATTCTGAAACTGACAGCAAATTTTCTGAAAGGTTACAACAGAGGGTATGAAGGGCCCAGCACTAGCTATGTGTTTTTTCGTGCCCCTTTGACGAAATTTCTGTTTTTTGCGATCTTTTGACGAAATTTGCTGTTATTTTGCGATGTTTTGACGAAATTTGCCGTTATTTTGCGATCTTTTGACGAAATTTGCCGTTTTTCCGCGATCCTTTGACGAAATTAGAGTTTTTTGCGCGATTCTTTGACGAAATTCGCGGGGTCTTTTTCGTGATCTCTGGACGAAATTCGCGATTCTTTGACGAAATGCGTGTTTTTTTCGCGATCCTTTGACGAAATGCGTGTTTTTACGCGATCCTTTGACGAATTGCGCGCTTTTTCGCGATCCTTTGACAAAATTCGTATTTTTTCGCGATTCTTTGATGAGATTCGCGTTTTTTTTTTCGCGATTCTTTGATGAAATTCGCGGTTTTTTCTCAGCAGCCGTTTGAAACACTAAATTCGTGTTTATTCCGCAATCCTTTGACGAAATTAGCTTTTTTCCGCGACCCTTTGACGAAATTCTCTTTTTTCGCGATCCTTTGCCGAAACTCGCATTTTTTCCGCGTTCCTTTGCCGAAATTTATGATTTTTTTGCTATCCTTTGATGTAATTTGCGTTTTTTTGCGATCCTTTAATGAATTTCAAGTTTTTTTCCCGCAATCTGACGAAATTCACTTTTTTCCGTGATCTTTTTACAAAATTTGTGTTTTATTCAAAATCCTTTGCGACGAAATTGGCGATTTTTTTCTCGAACGATTGACAAAATTGCTTTTTTCGGCGATCATTTGTCGAAATTCACGATATTTTTCTGTTGAACTGAAGACCGATTTTTCACAATTTTCGGAACCTAATGCCTTAAATTTTCAGAAAATTCGTAACAGAATCACCCCTGAAATCGCCAATCGGTCGCGGACACTTCTCAACTGATCTCGAGAAAAAAATAATGAAATTTGTCTATCGGTCGCATCGAAAATTCGTGAGTTTCAACTATCTTTCGCAGTAAAAAAAAAAAAAAAAAAAAAAAAAAAAAACGTAAAATGTATTAATTAGTCGCGCGAAAATATCGGGAAATTTGCAAGGCGTTCGCGAAAATTAATCGCAATTTCAAAATGCAAAATTTTCAGGAAAAGGGTGAAATTTTTTGGATGGGAGTCTCCCGCCCACGATATTATTTTGGGCGGGATTTCAAAATTTCGGGCGCGAATCCCGCCATCCTGCCCTGAAATTCAAGCCCTGACGAGAAAAGGTCGATTTCAAAAAGTCATGTCCTAATTTCTGTTAATTGCGAGAAACAATTAGTTTGTTGTTTCTAAATGTGTTTTTTTGAAATTCATCAAAGGTTTTTTTTCATGTGCACCACAAGTGTAATCTCATTTTGTTTAGTGCTGACTATTGGCCAATTTGATAGAGCTTAGTCTCCAGTGGCCGTTGCTGCCCTTTTAGTTATTTCCTATTTTGGGCAGACAGGTAAAACATCGCAAAATACGTAAAACTGTCATAGAAGAAACATTGCTGATTTCGTCAATCATGGTGAAAATAAATAAAATAATTTGTCGATTGGTTGCGAGAAAAAAACTGAAGTTCGTAGGAAATCGACAGTGGGAAAATATCACGAAATTCGTCAATCGATCATGGAAAACTATCCTGAAATTTACCAGTCCGTCATGAGCAAATACTGTGAAATTCCTCAGCCGGTCGCAGAGAAAAAATGCAAAATTTTTCAATCGGATACAGAAAAACAATCGTTACTTTCATCAGTATGTCACAAGAACAAACAGGAAAATTTGCCAATCGGTCACAGAATAAAATTTCTAAATTTGTCAATTGATTGCGAAAAAAGAATTTATGAAATTCACCAGTCGGTCTCCAGAAATAAATCAAGAAATTCGTCAGTCGGTTTCGGAGAAAAATCGCAAAATGTTTTTGTCAGATGCATAAAAACAAACATGAATTTTGTCAATTTGTTGTAAGAAGAAACTGTGAAATCTGCCAATTGATAGTGGAAAATATCACGAAGTTTGTCAGCCGGTCCTGAGACTTCATCATCGTTTTACAAAGAAACATTTTCGGAAAATGATTTTTTGGGAACAGGAGCCTGCCGCCCCCAATATTCTTTAGGGCACGAATCCTGCCATCCCATCTCGAAATTCAAGACATGTATCTGCCATTCAAGCCGTGTAATGTATATTAATAATGTTGTATAAAAAATGTTATTTAAACATTGAAATATTCTGTTTATTTGTACAATGAAATGCTGATAATTGCTACTGGATTTGGATATGGGATTGACTATATTGATAATTGCTAATAATTAATTTGTACAATCAAATGTTGATAATTTGTGTAACAAATTTTAACCAATTAAATATGCCTATAATTGTAGAGTATTTTCACAAAGAAATACATACGTTCTTTTTATAATTTAAACATAAAATATCTACTAATATACCCATGATTAAAGAGTGATTTTCTCCAAATATAGGTTTAGTTGATGCCTTTTTTCTGTTTTAATTATTTAATAGTGTTTTGCTTTGAGTCACATTTAGTTTTATTTTAAGTTAAATTACTGTGATATTTATAAGTAAAAAGAAAATTACTTTTAATTTTAAATATTTTATTTATAATGAAGTTACAAATATAACTAATTAGATGTGCCAATCCCAGAACTTTCTTCTATCTCATACATCTTAATATTTCTAAAAGTAGTTTTAAATGTTAATACTTCGATATTATTAGTTCAATATTATACCAACTTTGATTTTGATCTAAGATTTCTGCTGGTCAATTAATCAAAATAAGAATAAGTTAATCTCAATCATGATATTTATTAAAATCAATATTTTCTTTCGTTATTCTGTTGTACATCAGCTGATTGTGAATAGCCAGCTTAGCAGGATGCGAAGTTCCCATGACTTCACGAGCCACCAATATACAGTACAAAAACTGCAAAAAATTGAGAAAATTTTACAAAAAACGCTGTCACAGTGACATCTTCTGGCGGAATATTTCCAAATTCAAGGAAAAACTGACGGCCATAGCCAAAAATATACACAAAAAATTGGTTCAATTCTAAGCTTAGTTTCATACACTTTTCGATGGTAAAATAATGGAAATAACACAAAAATCACTATTATAGCGCCCCCTTCCAGCAGACTATTTTCAAATTGAAGGAAGACCAGTTGGCCATAGCCAAAAACATACCCCAAAAATTGGTTCAATTCTATGCATAACTTCATACACTTTTCGATGGTACAAGAATGAAAATGGCACAAAAATCACTGTTACAGCGTACCCTTCTGGCGGAATATTTCTAATTTAAAGGAGAACCTGCTGGACATAGTCAAAAACATACACAAAAACTTTTGTTCGATTATATGGATAACTTATTACATATTTAACAGACACTTTTCGATAGTACAATAATGAAAATGGCGCAAAAATCGCAATTACAGCAACACTCCTTTCTGACAGAATGCTTCCATATTGAAGAAGGACCTGCTGGCCACAGCCAAAAACATACACAAAAATTTGGTTCAATTTTATGCATAACTTCATACACTTTTTGATGGCACAATAATAAAAATAGCACGAAAATCACGATTACAGCGCCCCCTTCCAGTGGAATGTTCCAATATTGAAGGAGGACCAGCTGGCTATAGCCAAAAACATTCACAAAAAATTTGGTTCAATTATATGCATAACTTCATACACTTTTTGATGGTATGATGACAGACAGACAGACATTTTGTATAAGCATGTTTTGGGATCTCTCACCCCTAAAACGTCTAAGCCCACCGAAAACCAGAAATCGAAAAAAATCTCAGTTACAATACTTTCTTCTATTGAAGATAGAAGAAAGTAAAAATAGGCCTGTTTAATTGTTAAACTTAAAAGAGAGAAAGAAAATTAATAAAGTCATACTTTAATAAACAACTTCAGATTTTGTTTCACATTCTGAAAGTAAAGGTACAATTTTCTAAAAGATGTAAACATAAATTCTTAAATTTATTATTAGTCCAGGCAAAAGAGACCGTATAGGGACTCTACCTAGCAAAATTAATGGTAGTACTGGAAATCGGCTTTCTAGATGTTTTTTGGGTAGCTGAATCCGAATTTGTAACTTCCCACCAAAATTTCCCCCGGCAACCTCCCAAATTTTTGTAAAAAGCCTCCCAAAAAAGGTTTTTATAAAAGAATTCCATTTTTTTATTGTTTTAATGGAAAAGTAGCTAGAAATTCAGAAAATAGACAAAATTTCCAACAAATTAGATATATGACATTGTGACTTAGGATGAAGGGGAAGGGGGGATCTGCTTCGGAACATGCGCCGCAGTGCTGCGTGGACTAAGTTGCGCAATTCCACTTAACCACTCACTCGTTTGCATTAGCCCTCCCATCTTCCCTCCGAACTTTCTCTATAAGGTTTACTTTAAGTTTTTTGGGTCGCTGAATCCGAATTTTTAACTTACTCCAAAAAATTTCCCCCCCTGAAACCCCCCCCCCCCCCAAATAGTTGTTTTTAACTTAAATTTCTTATTGTTTTAGGGGAAAAGTATTACGAAATTCAGAAACTAGACAAAATTTGCAACAAATAGGATATATGACATTATGACGTAGGATAAACGGGGAGAGAGGGGCTGCCTCGGAACATTCCCCGCGCGCTTTTCTCAAAAACCAAATTTTTTCAAAAAATCAATTTTTTGGGGAGTTGCCGGGTGAAATTTTGGTGGGAAGTTACAAATTCGGATTCAGCGACCCAAAAAACATCTAGAAAGCCGATTTCAAGTAATACCATTAATTTTGCCAGATAAAATCCCCTATTGCCTGACTTCATCATTTAGTGCACGTAGCGCCGCAGTGCATGTTCCGAGGCAGCAATCACCCTCCCCGTTCATCCTAATTCATAATGTCATATATCCTATTTGTTGCAAATTCTGTCTAGTTTCTGAATTTTGTAATGTTTTTCCTCTAAAACAATAAGAAATTTAAGTTAAAAACAACTATTTGGAGGGGGTTTCGGGTGGGGGGGGGGAATTTTTGGGGGAAAGTTGAAAGTTCGGATTCAGCGACCCAAAAATCTTAAAGTAAACCTTATAGAGAAAGTTCGGAGGGGAGATGGGAGGGCGAATGTAAACGTGTGAGTGGTTAAGTGGAATTGCGCAACTTAGTTTACGCAGCACCGCGCGCATGTTCCGAAGCAGATCCCCCTTCCCCTTCATCCTAAGTCCTAATGTCATATATCTAATTTGTTGGAAATTTTGTCTACTTTCTGAATTTTTAGATATTTTTTCTCTAAAACAATAAAAAAAATTGATTTTTTTAATAAAAACCTTTTTTGGGGGGCTTTTTACCAAAATTTGGGGGGGTTGCCGGGGGAAATTTTGGTGGGAAGTTACAAATTCGGATTCAGCGACCCAAAAAACATCTAGAAAGCCGATTTCCAGTACTACCATTAATTTTGCTAGGTAAAATTCCCTATTGCCTGGACTATATAGAGTTTTCAAATACCAATGTTAGGAAAGCTGGTAATTCTTAAACTTTTGAGAATTACCTTTTACTCATAAATAGTGGACTTACTTTCATATTTTGCATTATAAACAAAAGTTGTTCGGCATTGTTTGGGTCAAACGATATCTCTTCTCCTTATATATTTGCTTTGCTACGCATTGCCGGATACCCGGCAGAGAAGTCGGATATCCGGTGATTGTGATTCGGATATCCGACGGTATTTCGGATATTGAAAAATCAGCCGGATGTGCCGGATATCGGATATTTGCCGGATATCCGTTGCATCCCTAATTCTTTTAGAATGCTTTTTGCTCCTTCCCTTTGCTTCACCCCTTTTTAATTTCGAATTTATTTTCGACTGTTCTTAGAAGACATTTATATTTTATAAGTAGCTATTTAAAGTGCTATATTTAAAGTTTCTAGCCTCTTCAGTACCGCAAGAAATCGCAATTTAGAAAGTTTTTTGCTCCTGAAGCCCTCTAAGGGTTGTGGCACCGACATAAAATATAGCTTATGTTTGAGCAGGTTCCATCACTATCAATTTGAAACCATTATGTTTGAAATCGGTTTCGTATTTCATACGACTGCATAAAAATCGTAATTTAGAACGCATATAGAACGCTTTTCGCTCACTTCGTCCTTTTAAATTTGGAATTTTCTTTCGACAATTCTTAGACAGCATTTGCATCTTTGAAGTAATTACCATTCCAGATTTAAAATGTCAGAACCGCCCCTCCCCCTCAGTAACACACAAAAAAAAACGCATGTTAGAAAATTTTTTGCTCCTGTAATCCCAAGGTGGTAGTGACGACAACGTAAAATATACGCTATGTTGAAGCGGGGACTGTCACCATCAATTTGAAGCCATAACTTCTGAAATCGGTTTAAATTTCCCGAGATTCCGTAGAAATCGCAATTTAGAACGTTTTTAGAACGCTTTTCGTTGATTTTCACCCCTTTTAAATTTCAGATTTTTAAGAAACTGTTCTCAGGGAACATTTATATCTCATAAGTAATTACCATGCCAATTCAAGTTGCTAGCCCCTTCAGTATCGCAAACAGCACAATTTAGAACGTTTTTTTAAAATGAAACCGCAAGGTGGCAGTGACGCCGACATGAAATAGATTCTATATTGGAGCAAGGGCTATCATTATCAATTTCCAACTATTACTTTTGAAATCAGTTGAGTACTTTCTGGAATTGCGAAGAAATCGCCTTTTAGAACGTTTTTTGTCCATTTTCACCCCTTTTAATTTTCGAGTTATTTAGGAAATGTTCTTAGAGGACATTTATATTTTATAAGTAACTTTCGTGCTATATTTAAAGTTTCTGGCCTCTTCAGTACCGCAGAAATCGCAATTTAGAAAGTTTTTTGCTCCTGAAGCCGTCTAAGGGTTGTGGCACCGACATAAAATATAGCTTATGTTTGAGCAGGTTCTATCACCATCAATTTGCAACCATTATGTTTAAAATCGGTTTCGTATTTCATACGACTGCATAAAAATCGTTATTTAGAACGCTTATAGAACGCTTTTCGCTCACTTCATCCTTTTAAATTTGGAATTTTCTTTCGACAATTCTTAGAAAGCATTTGCATCTTTGAAGTAATTACCGTTCCAGATTTAAAATGTTAGACCCCCTCAATAACACACACACACAAAAAAAAAAACACAATTTAGAAAATTTTTTGCTCCTGTAATCTCCAGGTGGTAGTGACGACAATGTAAAACATACGCTATGTTGGAGAGGTGACTGTCACCATCAATTTGAAACCATGACTTCTGAAATCGGTTTATATTTCCCGAGATTGCGTAGAAATCGTAATTTAGAACGTTTTTAGAACGCTTTTCGTTGATTTTCACCCCTTTTAAATTTCAGATTTTTAAGAAACTGTTCTCAGAGAACATTTATATCTCATAAGTAATTACCCTGCCAAATTTCAAGTTGCTAGCCCCTTCAGTATCGCAAAAATCACAATTTAGAGCGTTTTTTAAAATGAAACCGCAAGGTGGTAGTGACGCCGACATGAAATAGATCCTATATTGGAGCAAGGGCTGTCATTATCAATTTCCAACCATTACTTTTGAAATCGGTTGAGTACTTTCTGAGATTGCGTAGAAATCGCCTTTTAGAACGTTTTTCGTCCATTTTCACCCCTTTTAAATTTCGAGGTATTTAGGAAATGTTCTTAGAGATCATTTATATCTTATAAGTAACTACCATGCCTAATTTCAAGTTGCTAAGACCCTGCAGTATTACAAAAAACGCAATTTTGATCGTTTTTTGCTCCTGCACCCCCCCCCCCCTTCCTTTGAGGTAATGGCACCGACATGAAATACAGCCTATGTTGGAGCTAGGGCTGTCACCATCGTTTTCACACCATTGATTTTTAAATCGGTTCAGTACTTCCTGAGATTGCGTAAAAATCGCCATTTAGAAGTTTTTTAGGACACTTTTCGCACATTTCCAGCCCTTTTAAATTTCGAATTTTTAAAGAAATGTTCTTAGAGATCATTAGTATTTTATAACACAAAAATTGCATTTTTAGAACGTTTTTTGCTCCTGCACCCCCTTTTGGCCAGTTGCACGGACATAAAGTACAGCCTATGTTCTAGGTGGGACTAACACCATCATTTTGATACCATTACTTTTGGAATCGGTTCGGTAGTTCCAGAGTTTACCTCCTACAAATAAACAACTTTACTTTTTTATAATATTAGTATAGATTATGCGTGTTTATTGAATATACATAAATATTAAACAAAAACATAATTTGAAGAACAAATTTTAAAAAAACAAAATTTATTTCGTACATTGTTTAAGCCTGAGAAGGGACAGATATTAAGTTATTTCATTCAATCAGTTCTACATTTAATGTTAAATTTTTGTAACAAATTAGTTAAGCCAATTGAAGATTTAAAAAAAAATAATAAAATTCATACAATATGATACTTAAAACACCCTAAAAAATTAGGTACCGTTCAAATGAAATCGAAATAAATCTTAGACCTTTTTTTTACAGTTTTGTATTTTGCATGCATCTTATCATTTTATGCACTATCGTCATAAACATAATACAAAATCTGCAATGCAAATATTTTCAATTAAAAATGGAAGAAGTCTAAGATTTATTTCGATTTCATTTGAACGGAATCTAAGTTTTTAGGATGTTTTAAGTATCATATTGTATGAATTTTTTTTTTATTTTTTAATCTTCAATTGGCTTAACTAATTTGTTACAAAAATTTAACACTAAATGTAGAACTAATTGAATGAAATAACTTAATATCTGTCCCTTCTCACGCTTAAACAATGTAGGAAATAAATTTTGTTTTTTTAATTTGTTCTTCAAATTATGTTTTTGTTTAATATGTCATGTTTTTTAATGACTACAGCACTCAGACGAACGTATTTCAAAATTAATACAGAGTATCATCATCAGGCTTTGATGTATGCGGTATTGCATCACAATGTGGGATGCAGTTTACCAATGTGTAATTCAAAATGTTTCACCACTGTAGTAATGCAGGTTGCGGTAGTTTGGACAAAAACTTCCAATCTGAACGTAAAAAATCTATAATCAAAACATAAAAAATTAACTTCACTTAAATTTAGATACCCTATTTCCTACTCAGGAACGCTATGAATGTAAATGTAAATTCTGTTGAATCCTTACTGCTAATATTTAACAATATTATAGCTGTAATACAGTAAAAAATAAAAAAATAAAAGTTTTACTTGAATTTTTAAACCTTATTCTCTCCCAAAGAGTGATGTAAACACATCAGAAAATTATTACCTAAGTTTAACTTGGGGTATAAATAATTCACATCTCGAAAAAAAAAAATACATTTTAACATTTAAGTTATGTAATTCCCCACTAAGTTCGCTACCTGCGTAAAAATAGCTATCCATTAGAAACTTTTTATTAAAATATAAACCTCACCAAAGTAAAAACGTATTCTGAAAATATCATTTTTATTTCCACTATGACGCCCTATTCACCTTTTTAATTTTTGAAAAAAGGAAAAAAAAACTATTTCAATTAAAATTTTTCCCGCGGGAATCTTTCTACTAAAACCAAATAAATTATTATTACGGCTTTTGAAATTTTTGCAACAATGAAGAAAAAATATTACATTTTCTATTAAAAATGTCCGTTGATTCTCAATGAAAAAAGTGAAATTTGGAATTATTAAGAAAAATATTTGAATAATATACAAAAAAATTGGCCCTTGTTTCTCTCTGGGCTATAATTCACCCATATGCAAAAGTATTTTGCCATTCGTTTTGACCCTAACGTCAGGCAAACGTTTTTAAACTTTAAATTTATAATATTATTAGAATTAGTAAAGAATAGAAAATGAGTGGCATCAGGGACAAATAGGTGGGAAGAAAAAATGAAAAAGTTATCATCTCCATAGGCTTTTCTATGTTAAATTAACATTGAGAAGTGACACTGGAAATAAATAAGTATTGCGCTACCGCGCAATACTTAAATTAATTTATTATACTTGGGGCCCAAGTTTGCTCTTTGTGCGTCTGACCAAAACTTTTTATTTTCTTATGAAATAAATGCCATTCATTCATCTACGACACAGGATAATTTTCCAGTGATACGAGTTTCATCTCATTAACCCTTTCCGGAGGGGAGTAAATTCTGTTTGTAAAATGATGAAATGGTGGACTGACACCAGAATTCACAAACGAATTTATTAGAAAATAAAAACTTGCTTTTTTCCCCCGTACTTTATAAAAGGAAAATTTTAATTAAATATTCTGCGTGCTCTTGAAATGAGGTGTCCTTTTTTGTGCATACCGCCCGCTGAAAGGCTAAATAATGTTTTAGGTTTTTATAATGCAGCCGGACCTCATTATCACGAAACCCACTTATCACGTCAGTTTTTCAAAGTCCGGATTTTTTCCATATGATTTTAATGTAAATAAACTCCGGATTTTACGTCATTGACTAATTTTCAACTTCAGATATCCCGACGGTTTAGGAAAATTGTCAATTTTTCATAATACATCTTATAAGCACGGAAATTAAGCGGTAAGAAATGTCTTAGCCGGATTTTTCCCAAAAGTGTCTAAAATACCCATTGAGATAAATGAGAAATTTCACTTCAATCCTTTATCTGAATAAATAAACTCACACATTATGAATGACCCACTTAAGCTCCAGATAGACGTATCAGTCTACTCGCGGTCTTTTTGTTCTGGCGCTTTCTTGTGGTGACACGGCGTTTTTCATCCGACTAAAACCGAAGCATTGCATATTGCATTAAAACGATCAGAAATTACCTAACATCCATTTCTGAAACAACGAATATTGATTAGAATTCATTGTATAATATTGAAAAAAGAATTGTAAGAAGTACATCTAGGGATAAGCAAACCTTAATCCATCAATATTTCATGTAACAATAAAAAAAACAAGTCGTCATAAATCTGATTTTTATTCTTTTCAATTCTGTTTTTGTGTTTATTTTGTTTAATAATAATAATGTTTTATTGCTTAAAACTTCAAGAACAGTTACGAATTTAAAATTGTCTTAAATTAATTAAAAATACAGCTTTTTATAAACATATTTTTCTCCAACTCCGGTTACCTTGACACTCCGCTCAGGACGACACTTTTTTCTGGTCATTCGAGTATCGGGATAGCGAGATTTGACTGTACCTCAATTTATCTTTTATAACTAGCCTCCCTTGGCGACCACTTTGGCCTCCCTTAAATATATGCTAAATAATGTATCATGTTACTTTTATTCATAATTCAATTTACTTGCTCAATCTTTCGCCAAATCGGAAGATTTTCATAGAGAAATCAGGAGCTTCGTAGTTTTATATTAGCAGGAGTAGGTGATAAATCGCCAAACATTGTTCTCGTTGAACTTTTTTTTACTTCATTAATTTCATTTAAAATATAATTCTTTCACTCATTTTATTTAAAATACAAAACTTCATTTAAAACTGAAACATTTAAAATTTATGGCTTTCTTCTTTTCTTTCTTTTAACGGAAAGAAAAGAAAAATATTAAATAATGCTACAAACCTTGACATTTAATTTCAACGGCAAAGCATTATTTTAATTTACCACAAATAAAATTAAAAAATGCTAACTGGTGAATTAAAAAATGCTATTGGCGAGATTTGCCCCCGGCTAACATAAAAATACCAAGATTTATTTGCGATCATGGCAACTTTTAAGTGGTTTTATTCAAAAAATAATTTTAATAAAAATTTTTTAATAAAAATGGAAACACTGCATATGAAAAGCGAAGGGATCAGCCCGTAATTGTTTATGACAGTCACATGACTTAGACTATATTATATTATATTGTATTATATTTTATAAACATTTCTGGGTATTATATTATAGATGAAACGATGGCAATAGAACAGTATTTGGCGACTTCATACCTGTGCCCGGCTAACATTAAAGTACGCCGCCTAGAATGTAAAAAGCGAAGTGGTCAGCCCAGAACTATTGATGACAGTCACATGACTTAGGTTATTATTATAGAGATTATTTTAGTGAATGATGCCCTGTTCTACGAAAATTTTCTCAAAGAGCATTCGAAACATTTCTGCGGTTTCGAGCTAAAAATTTATTACTGTTAAGTCTGCAGCTTCCAAGTTGAGTCCTATAAACATTTCTTGCTTTATAATTGGCACTCACATTTTTAATCAGTGATGACTGATCAATATAAGCAGCGAATTTGGGGCCGATAGAGCTCGAATCAATGAGGCATGTTGAAAACTTCCGAAGGAAGAAACGAGATTTTTGGGATACAGATAGTTTCGGTCGGGCCGAATTTTCGGTAGCATTTTCGCTGAAAACGAATTTTTGGGGAAACTCCGATTTTGAGCAGAAAACGAAACCGAATTTTCATTCGATCTCTATTTAAAACTTGAAGTCAATCATGCCACAATTTACTTTTAAACACTTTTCACCATAGTTTTTAAAAGTGTTTATGAATTCGATTTGTCTGTCCGTCTGTCTGCCCATGCTCTAACTCCCGTAAATAGATTCCGATGTTCGATTGCCATGAAATGGTTACAGGTTATTGGGGTTTATTTTGGCATGTACGGTATTGAAAATGAAGTGTGTGGCATTTTCGGTTCATTGTTAGGGTTACTCAAAAGAACTCATTTGCATTACGGTCTATGGGGAGAAATCGTTTGCCGTTTACTTTAAGGATGTTAAAGTATTTTGGGGGGTGAAGGGACCTTCAGACTCATCTTTTTATTATTTTTTAAATCTCACTTTAAGTACTATTCAAGGGTATTCACTACACGCATTATGACCTACGTTTACCACACAAGAAATTAAAAAACTAGAGAACAGGAATTCTGCTTTTTCAGAATTTAGTGTCGCCCTCCACATTCCCATTACTTCATTTTCTTCTGATGGACTGGTGGTTTCTATTATTATGAAACAGACATTATATATGAAGAGTTTAGGTGAAGATGAAAGAGCAGTCGTAAAAAGTTAGAACTCGGATTTTCTGGTCAAAATGGGAAAAAAAAAATTCTTCAAAAACAATTATGGCCATTTTTTTTCCTATTCTGACCAAAAAATCAGAGTTCTAACTTTTTACGACTGCTCTTTCATCTTCACCGAACGCTTCATTTATAATGGCTGTTTCATAATAATAGAAACCACCAGTCCACCAGAAGAAAATAACTCGGTTAAGCGGGACTCGGATAATCGGGACTCTACTGTTGTGCAAAACATATTTCAATTTTAAGACTTGAAGCACACGCTTATATTTTATGTAAAATGACGTCATTTGCATTAATATAGATACCTAAAATTAAATATAGTTTATAATAGCTTCATGTTTTATCAAAATAACACGTATTTTAATTATATTTTTTTTCAGTTTTTATGGGAAAATGGCAACCAAAAGATATAATTGCTATTTTTCAACTATTTTTTCTTTACTTTCTACAGAAATGGAGTACTTGAGTTGCCAAAATGAAACAAATGTCGCTAAAAACTACAAAAAAATTAATATTTCAAAAATAAATGAAGATTCAGTTTTCAAACAAATTTCATTAAAAAGTACCTTTTTTCCCCAATACGACGGTATAAACATTGAAAATGTACGATGCTTAGAAGTTTTTAAAAATGCTGTAGAGTATTTAATAGCACAATGAAACATCGGCTTTTGTTTTGCGGCTGGCTTATACAAGGTAACGTTATTTATTGGAGAAGACACAAAATAAGCTACGAGAAAGAAATAGCATACCGGGGGCTAATAACATTTTTGAAAAAAAAAAATAAGGAATTTTCCTGAGTATTGCAAGCGTTATGAAGAACTTATAAAATTCCCCATGCGCATTCCATATCCATTAAAATCACCACTATTTTTTATGGAAATTTGGTTTACATATACAGTAGCACCTTATGGTAGAGCGAAAGCCCCCCATACTTTTTGTTGAAAAGATTCACTGCGAATAAAACAGGCCGGTTCGTATAATGTAGTGTATACACGACGTTCTCGCAAAGCCATTATTGGGTTCCAATCCTGAAAGTGTAGAAGACATGAATAGAAAAAGCTTGACATTTAAGATGTTTTATTTTCTTTACGATCCATCAAAAAGCTTCAGCAGGGGTGGCCCATTAAAACAGCAAACAGTTGTTTACATGTTCAGTGTTGCGAATCCAATCGCCGAGAGAGCGAACATAATCAAGCAATACAGTTTTAGTACATTGACATGTAAAAATCTACAATTCGCCAATATGGTAAAAAGAGGCGCAATCCTTGGCGAGACTAGTGCCAAACAAAATTAAGAATTAATATAATAACATTTTGAGAATTTATTGCCTCACCCCACAGAGAAAAATAGTGTAATATTATTTTCAATAAATCCTTTAAACAACCATTCTAATATTAATATTGACACCGAACATACATTATCTGTTCGATTAATGATTTTGGCCTCATTTCAAGGATAAACACATTTGCTTAAAGATATGAACTTCACATTTAAATGATACAAGTAAACAAAATAATATTACTGGAAAATTACAGCTATAATTTATTTCTAGAGTAAAAAGAATTAACAAGTTAGCTATCTAGTGTTATACCTTTAAATTTATGGGCAACTGATTTAGCAGAGTAACGGATAGATAAAATTTATCATAGCTATAATCAATATCATAGTATCTTAACTGAATGTTGAAAAACAAAAGATTTAAAACGTAACGATGGTGTCATCAACTTCTTTTAATATGTAATATGTAACGGTTAAAAGTTATTACTGACAGATGTACATAAATATTTGCGTTACAAGAGGAAATGTTGCATTCACAAAGATGAAATGAATTATAGCGCGATCTATAATTATTATAGTAGTAAATTTACGAATAAAATGAAAAGTACCTTAAACTGCAAAAAGTGATTTACGATTAGGATAAAATGCATCTTAGAGAAAATTAAGAGTTTAATTAAAAGAAACGAAATAATTTAGTAACTAATGTACTTTTTAAGTTCTACAAAATCCAATTATATGTGATCTACATCACAAACCTCTATTATCCGGAACTATTTTAACAGAAACTGTCGGTTAACCGAAATCTATTTTGAAAGCTTTTTTTTTTTCTTTTTAAACTATCACATTCCTTGTGTGCAAAATTCATTTTGAAAGCTTTTCTTTTGTAACTATGAAATTCCTTGTGTGCAAGCTGTCTTTTCCGAATTACGAGTACATACAAATATTTTTGATCCCTTTACTTAGAGATCCTACGAATTTAACTTGAGCTCCCTTAAGCTGCGGAGTGGAACGAAGAAAACGAACAAATTAGCCATTCTGAAGCTTTTGAATGTTTTGCGAAAAGTTTGGCATGGCTGAAACAGCAGAAAGACTGTGATACTGTGAACTAATACTATTAAAAAACTCCTCGATAGAGCTTCAAAGCAAAGGAATCGAAACTACGACAAGCAGAACATTTTTTCAAACCATTTTTGTAAAAGGTACTTAATTTCAAAATTCAAATTCAGGCAATTTATTGTTGTTTCTACTATGCTATTGCTTTAAGCACTTGTTACCATAATAAGAAATATTGAATATATTTCTGATTAATCTTAAAATTTCAGCATTCTCGATTATCCAAAAATTTCGATTTTTCGATAGAGGCTAGGTACTAATTACTTCGGATAATCGAGGTTCTGCTGTACAAATAAAATTGGTGATCATATAAATAATAATGCTAATAGTGATAATTGTTTGCACTCCATATTCTACAGAAAGCATGTTTCAGTTGATTTCAGTTACATTTATAGGTAATACTTAGAAAAACTGATTTTGACAAGAAAAAAAGCCTTTTGTGGGTAAATACTGATAATTTTAATTTTTTTTTAAATAATTTAAAGAGTTTTAAAGTTTGCTGTTTTTTTTTATACATGACTGTGTTTAAAACACCAAAAACTTCTAATGCAAATATGTGTCAAATCACTCCATTATTACTTTCTTCTATCTTTACAAGAAGAAAGTATTGGATTCGTGAAAATTTTCGACACCCGGTTTTCGTCCGATTTACACGTTTTAGGGGTCAGAGATTCCGAAAAACATGTTTTTACAAAATTTATGTCTGTGAGTTTATCCGTCCGTCTGTCTGTACGTGAGACAAATTTTTGAGGCACTTTATCTCAAGAACTAATGCACGGATTTTCATCAAACTTCAGATTCAGGTATACATTGATATCAATGAGTGCTGTTTATGTGATTTATATAGAAGAAAGTTTTGTGATGGCCACAACATACTAGTTTCTTTGCATCTTCGATATAGATACTTAATAAAATTAAGGATGGATTTTATAATAGAATTAAAAGAAGAAATAATAACAATCACGTTGAAGAAGAAATGTTTTTTGCTGCGTTTTTGCCTATATTTGTATATTAGCCCCCGGTACGGTATGCTATTTCTTTCTCCCAACTTATTTTGTGCCGTCTCCAAAAAATTACGTTACCTTACAGAAGCTAGCTGTAAAACAAAGAATATTACGATTAGATAATCTATAGCAATTTTTTTCATTTCTAAGCATCGCACATTTTCAATTTTTAGACCGTCGTATTGGGAAAAAAATGTACTTTTAAATGCAATTTTTTTGAAAACTACAGCTCCATTTATTTTTGAAATATTAATTTTTTTGTAGTTTTTAGCAGCATTTGTTTAATTTTGGTAACTCAAGTACTCCATTTATGTGGAAAGTAAAGGGAAAATAGTTGAAAAATAGCAATTACATCTTTTTTATTGCCATTTTCTCATAAAAACTGAAGAAAAAAAGTATTTAAAATACGTGCTATTCTCGAAAAAATATAAACGAATAATTTCTGTTAAAACATGGGAGCTATTATAAACTATATTTAATTTTAAGTATCTATAGACGCTTTCAGTCATGACGTTTTGGTTGGAAACTAACTCCAAACAAACGGTTGCCATGCGTCATTTCTTTTTAAATAGAAATCGTGGAAAATGTTACCAGTACATATCCAGTATTAAAACACTTAGATGTGAGATATAGATATAAGATAGATATAGCTGCAACACATAAACAAAATAAAAAAAAACAACATAGCAACCGTTTGTTTGGAATCAGTTTCCAACCAAACCGTCATGACTGACGTTACGACTGAAATCGTCTTCATTAAAGTTGCAAACAAATGAAGACCCATGAATCATTAGATAGCCTTTTTTTTGTCGAGTTTCTTGAATGACGGCATCTTTTTGCTGCATTTGTGTTTACTTTGCGATAGTGACATCCTATGCATGCTTTACTTTAGATGTTTCAGAGTGAATCGTAAATGTGGAATTCTTAAGCGGGTGCGAATGACGTCATTTTACATAAAATAAAAGTGTGTGCTTTAAGTCTTAAAATTGAAATATATTTTCTACTATTTATATGTACATTTTTTTTTATTCGGGGGCAACACCAAATTCTGAAAAAGCAGAATTCCTGTTTTCTAGTTTTATTTATTTTTCTCATAAACTCATCATTCATTGTAAAATAATTTTATTAAATTAATCTTTGAGGATACAAAAAAAATGGAGTGATTTGACAGATATTTGTAGAATTTTTAGTGTTTCAAACACAGTCATGTATAAAAAAAAAACCGAGCAGTCTTTAAGGGGAGGGTGGACGTGTAATTTTTTTTTTTTCAGTTTTCATAATAGAGATTTCAAATTTTTTGCAAATATACATTTCACCATAAGCATATAGAACATCTTAAAAGAAATTTAGAATATTATTAACCATTTGGAAAAATGGTTATTGTAATCGGTCATAAGGTAGGAAATCAAGAATATATCTGAAGCTTTCTATAAGTTGAATCCGCATTTTATTCGTTTTCTGATGGGTCTATACAGTCATCTGTATTTTCCCTTTACTTTCAACAGAGATGGATACCTTCTGTTGCCACTATGACAAAAAGTAATAAAAACTAAAAAAAAAAAATTAATAACTGAGAAACAAATTGAGATACAGCTTTCAAACAAATTGCATTTAAAGGTACATTTTTTTTCTCTATACGACGGTGTAAAAAGTAATAGTGTGGGATGTTTAGAAGTTTCAGAATGAAATTTCATTTAAAATGGGTCATTAATGTTTAATCCATTGTTTAATGTATGACCAGCTCCGTAGAAGTTTAAAAATCGACAGTACCGAAAATTGTAAAACTGAAATTTCTTTTAAAATTTGTTCATGATGGGTCCAGGAATGTTAATGTTTAATCCATGGCGTACGTAATGTAGGATCCACTGCGTGCGATTTTTTATATTTTAAATTTTAGCCTTTGAAAAAATCATTTTCCAAATGGTCGTTGTAATTTGTTAAATTGTTTTTTTTTTTTTTTTAATATATATATATAATTTTGAGATCTTTTAAAAAATTTAAAATTTTAAAACGGAATTTTAAAATGCCCCTTGCGTCTTAATTTTTGGTATATTTTCTGGATTTTGGGATTTAATCAAGTAAAATCACGTAAAACTCATACGTACAAACAAATCTGTGTATCGATTTTCTAATCCCTTAAATAGGTAATCTTTTTAGAGATATTTTTCTGAATTCCATATCGATTTCATCGAAATTCTGCCTTATAATACGTTAAAAATCAAATTTACTGGTCTTAATGAACTCTAACTTTAAAATGCATACAGATATCTTTTTCAAGCAATATCAGGATTCTTCTGTTTCATGAATTTTGATCGAAAATGAAGAAGCAAGGAGCATTTCAAAAATAAAAAAATTCTAAAACATCAGTATCGAGAAAAACAGATTTAAAATATATTAAAAGGCCAAAAAAGTGTTTGTGAACAAAATTAAAATATTTGTAACTTTGCGTGTTATAATCGCATCTGCATGAGGTTTTCCACGAATGACGTAGCACAAATTGGAGAATACATACAAAAAGAAATGCCGATTTCGGTGTCGATATTTGCTCGAACAAAGGTCCACGATCCCCTTAAAGTACTTAAAGAAAATTTTTAATTAAAATGCCCAATTTTTAACCTTAAAAATGATTTTTTTTTCTAGTCCAAATTTGTTTTTCTATAATAAATTGTGTCTGTAATAAGTAAATGTATGTCAGTCAAAAAAATTCTTCAAAGTACTTCAAAGTTTCCGAGTCCCCTAGACAAAAAATAAAGACGCGAATTTAAAAATATGACTGCGGTTGTAGTTTTCTTTTATGCTTGCTGTATTTTGTTTACTTTTTGCTAGTCTAACACTATTTTTTTAATACAAAGATAATAAATAAGTATATATATATATATATTTTTTTTGTATTCTATTAATAATTAAGGACTGAAATTTGGATTATAAGGGTACTCATTATCACTTTAATAGTAGGGGAAGGTGGCCTAAAATGATCCCCTTAAGGTGAAAACTTGTGTAAAATAACATAACTGTTTAAATAAAACTTTGGCTGTATGCTAATATGTTTTACACTATATTTTGAATTATAAACATGTTTTAATAATACTTTAAACTCAAATTGAGTAATGAAAAAAATAGATTTTTGAAAACGTATCCAATGGATCATGTTACCCTTACCCAAGGGCTTTACAATGATCCTTCACTTAAAAATAATTGTAAATTTTTTTTTTATCGACAAAATAAAGGATATAAAAGTCATTATGACATTACATAATGAAATTAAATAAGTTTTGCAATCAAATAACATAGATAATTTATTTTATGTAAATTTTAAAATAAACGTCACAAATAATTTTGAAAGAAACAATAAAATGGAATATTTGAAAATATGATCGGTAGGATAACATGTGGACTCAAAGAGAAAGGTTTGGGCAGTCACACATTTGGCTCCCATGATGGCTAAGACGCGGTACCGGATTTTCTTCAGCCAATGAAATGGTAGTAAAACGATCCACGTAATGGATCATTTTACCCGGCAACATGGCCGTCTATTTTAAGTTACATAACTGAATGACGCCAAGAAACATAACAAACTTAGCAAGGGTAATTCACATCTAAAAACATACTCTATTAAGTAAACCAAGTCATATTTCTTTACATTAAAGACTGTATATCTAAATAAATATGAAAGTTAGTGCTTATCTTGTAACAGATGTTATAAAAACCACTTTTTCAAAGAATTCTTTTCAGACGCGTAATACTGCGATCGTTTCAATACCGTCATTTCTTCTTCTTCACTTGGCACAACTAGTTTATGTATTACCCTGTAGATAGCGCGACCTGTCTGGAAGAAAACCTATGTGGATCGTTTTGCCCGATAGGATCATTTTAGGCCATCTTCCCCTACTAAACATGACTTTAAAAGCTGGGCTGTGTTTCAAAAATTTAATAATTTTGCTTTACATTTAAAAAAAAAACTAGCTGACCCGCCCGGCGTTGCCCGGGCCTTAATAATATTCTTAAATGAATCTGAAATTTTTTATCGCAGGTGCATACAGGGGGTAGGGGGAGTGGAGACTGCAAATTACCAGGGCCCGACTCTTATTCAGTTCCAAAGTTGTGTAAATTCACAGGTTAAGTTTTTTCATTTTTATATGTCTCATGCTCTTTTTATTCCAAATTAATTGATGAATTCAATTAAAATTTAATTATATTTTCAATAATTTAATTTTTTATTTAAAATCTTTAGATAAAAAAGCAATTACAAATACAACATAAACTGTAATAATTGAAAAAGAAATAATAAAATTGTAAGCAAATATTACTATATAGAATGTTTTAAAAAGTACCATCCAGCAAATTTATTTTCTAATAGAGTAAAGCTTGTTTCTAATGGAATCCTGCAATAAACAAAAAAAAAAGTTACAGCTTCCCTCTCTCCCCAAAAATGTTATTATGCTTTGTTCAATTTAAATAACCTGCATAAAACGGAATTTATCACTGGTCGTTTCCGTCTAAGCAGGTTTTATCGTATCTTACTTCTGCTGGGCCCATAATAATATTCTTAAATGAACCTGAAATCCGAATCGCAGATCCGTACGGAGGGAAGTAAACAAAATTACTTGACGTCATGACAATATTTTTAAATTTCTTGCTGCTGATTAATTCGCATTTCCAATATAGTGCTTTGCAGAAATTGCACGTTTTACTCAAAGTTCCACAGTTGTGCCTCCCGGAACGTTTAAATCAATAATTTGGATTTCAGAAGCAACGCGTGCACTCTGCGGTTATTACGCATATTTTAGCGATCGCTTATGCTCTGTGTTTAACTTTATTCCCGATTCAATCTATTTCAATTTTCTTTTCTTAATTCGGCTTCTTCTTCACTTTCAAGTATTCCCCGAGATCTTTTACGGGCATTTCAAATGATATTTGAAGCAGCGAAAGAGGGAAACATCATGGAGCTCTTTCTACGTCGAAATGTAAATAAACCCGATCGCCCTAAATCCTGCCAAAGGACTTTTCACAATAACCAATGAGATGCGTTTCTCGGGCGTTGCCATTAGACAATAACAAATAATCGCGATTTCTGTGCCACGTACGTTAGCGTAATATATATATAGATTATACTGTCAGGAAAATGACTTATGTTCCTTTTATTTTTTCGGTTGTAACGTATGAATCGATATCAAAGTCATATTTAAATCCCTATTTTATTTTCCGTTATTATTCCGCTCGTTCCTATAGAAACAAGCAGTGAAATTGATCTTGAAAACACGTTATTATAATCTAAATATGCGTAAAAAACACAATTTTAGACCTTAAACATATACATAAAAGCTTTAGAGTCCATTGAGTTGATTAGATGTGTCAATAAATACAGTTCCTTCCAAATTATGCAAATCAGGTTTAATACACGACTTTTGTTCAATCCCTTGAAATAAAAGTCGTAATCGAGTTCTACTGTAGTCAGTTTTAATTACGGATCGAGTAATTAAACCAAATTTCGTATATCTTCCTATTTTCGGACGAAAACGAAAAGAAAATGTCGAAATTTTTTTAAGTAATTATTACCAACATAAATATCCATAATTATTAATTAATTATAGGTGTCTCTCTGTTCTAAAAAAAGTAACTAACGCTGTCACCGCCGCCGGTTTTGAATTTTTTGTGACTGGTGGTCTTTCTTCGTTAATATTAAGAAAACGACTACATACAAAAATATGAAAATCGGTGGTATTATAGAGAAATGTTTGATAAACTCGCTGATGTAGACAGTTTTTAAATCGAATCATTATTTTAGGAAATATTTAATGTTAAAGGGGGCCAAAATCGTTCCAATAAAAAAGTTTTATAGGAGTAAAAACGATACAGAGGAATTGGAGCATTTTTTCTAGGGATATACATTAGAAGTTCTTGGTGTGCAGGGTGCATTTATTTTTAACATGTTCCAACAAAGTTGAAAAGTATTTATGACTTCTGTTTTTCTGTCCGTCTGTACGCGTTCTAACTGTCGTAAATACTCCGATTGCTTTGAAATTTTTGGATGTTATTGACGTTTACCCTAGCACGAACCCTATTTCAAATGAAGTTTGTAGCATGTATAGTTCATCTACAGGGACAGTCAAAAGTATTCCGTTACAGGACGGCCCATGGGAAAAAATCGTTTCAAATGATTTTTAATGATGTGACACGTATCCAAACATAACAAAATTTATATGCATTTATGAAGTGCACTAAAATAGGCATTCTGTAGAATATGCGGTACAAAGAATAATTATTATTCATTGACAGGTCCACACAAAAGAATTCCGTTACATACTGATATATAGGGGAGGGGAATTGTTTGTGGCGTATTTTAATTATGTTAAACTATTACTTATATAATGAAATTGTTATACGTTGCTGAGGTTTACTATAAGTTATTTCATGTATAATACGAAGTGCAGAGCATTTACAGGGACACACAAAAGATTTCAGATACTATATTGTATCAGAAGGACTGTACATTAGCGGTGATTGCTGGAAATGCATTTTCAATTATGATATGCGCTTTTATGTTTCACTGTATCTATGCATGCTATATGGTATGTATAAATTCTATGATTTATATACAGGGCTACACAAAAGAATTCGTAAGGGTTACTGAGTATGAGCGCAAATTGCTTAAAGGTGGTTTTTAAAGGAGCTATGCATTTTTACGCTGAACTGCATTTAGTTTATTAAGAAATATTTGTAGTAGATAAAATGATATACACGGTCACGCAAAAATTGGACACATACCGTCTATGGATGATAATTCCTGGAAATGTGATTTCAGTGGTTTTAAGAGTGTTTTAGTTTGAATTAAATTTTAGCTAAATATTGGCGTGTCATAAAGGTACTAGGTAAACTACAGGGCTGTACAAAAGTATTCAAGTATGTTTCCATCTATTAGTAAAAATTGCTGTAAGGAAAATTTCACCCTGTTATGCGTTTTTTTTTTTTTTTTCGCTGAACTAAATTTTACCATTATATAGTATATATATTAACATAAAGATTCAATATAGGACTGTTCAAAAGAATTGGGATACATATTTGGCTATGGACGGTAACTGCTGAAATGAATTTCTTAAACGTTTACTTAGTTATCTTATTACCTCATTTCCCTAAATAACGAAGTTTGGTTAAAGCTTTCAGGGAGGATTGGAAAGCGTTCCATAATCTATGCCGTGCGCATGATTTTTCTTTCTTGTTTTTAATTGGATTCATTTCTTAAGGACTTATTTCTATTTTAAATTCAAATTTTCGGCATTTCGAGAGATATTTTTTACAACTTTCAGAAAAGGGTATTATTTTAAATTGTTGCCAAATTTAAAAACAGCGCAAAGAATACTATTTCCCTCAAATTAAAAAAATTATTGACACGTGACTGTTGTAAACAGAAAAAAACCCTTTCAAATGAGAATTAAATTATAGCGTATTAAAAGCAGGAAAATATTGATAATCGCGTCGTAAAAACTACATTGACACGTGAATTTTAAAAGAGAAAGAAAATTTTAAAATAATAAATTGATTAATATCCGTTAAAAGTCGTCAATGGAGATAATGACGACATATTTAAAATCTCCAAACCATACTGTTGCCAAACAGTTTAAATTTACAAATATATCCGCGCGAGACATTTATTTCCTATTTTGAGATAATCTTTTCAACTATTGTTGAGAATCCTAAAACAGCGCCAATACTATTTCCTTTCTAACAACAAAAGTGGTTCACGTGAACATTAAAAAGAAAAAGAAAACTTTGGTGAAAATGAAGTCAGCTTTAAAACGATGCATTAATGTCTGTTTAAAAAGAAAATGTCTTATAGCGTTGTTAAAAAAATACCGGGAGAGAAAGACTCTGTTGACTTAAATCATTTTATATTAGCTTATTTTCACATGTTGCACTGATCTGATTGAATCAGAGACGAAAACAATCCGTTAACAGGGAGATTGCCACTGTTTATTATTATTATTATTATTATTATTATTATTATTATTATTATTATTCAGCCTTCCGAAACAATTTTAAAATCGATCCAATGAGCGTGCTTTTAGAGTTTGCGGTGTCTGAACGGGGGTTGGCGAGCGTAGCTCGTAGGGGTGAGAGCGCCCTAGTTTATTAAAAATCCATAATTATTACTTAAATATACGCGTGGCCCAAGTGCCTCTGATCAAAACTTTTTATTTTCGTATAAAATAAAATGTAATTCATTAACACATACACCACGACGTAAAATTATTTTCCAATGATAAGAATTTCATCTCATTCAAAAATGTTTTAGGTATACATACCTCGATTTATCTTTTATAATGATTTTTTAAAGAAAAGTCTGTTCGACTAGAACTTTCTCAAGAGTACAGTATGACTTCAAAAATCCGACATTCAGAAATCCGGCAACTTAAAAAATCCGGCATCAAAACCATCTTTTCCCCTTCCTTTTTCTTTTACACTTTCAAGTTATAGTAGAAGAAAAATAGCAATTGTTTATGAAAAACTTCAAGTCGAAAGTAAAACTACAAAATAATAATAATAATAATAATAATAATAATAATATTTGTCTTTTTTTTTTTTTTTTTGACAGAGGCGATTATTTTCTGAAAAAATTTTTTGGGAGCTGCACTATTCCTCAGCAACAGCGTGGAGACTAGTAAACAAGTTTTTTTGGAGTCTCTCTTCTGATGTTGTGCAAAATAGAACTGCCGATAATGCTAGTAACAGCTCCGAAGACGAGGATGAACAACAGGCAAAAGAAAAGGTGTCACTGGAAAAATGCATAAATATGACTGGAGAATTAATGTCTGCTTTAGAGAACAAGACTGTATTTCCGAAATAGATCCGTAAAAAGAAATTATTCATTTGTATAAAATACAAGAAAACTTCTTAAGGAACGGCCAGAAAATGAAGCAAACAAAATTGACATCGATGTTTCCGAAATGACACGAGAAGAAATAATTTCACTGTTTATTAGATTTTTCTTTCTGTAACATAGAAAATATCAATTAATGCTTTTAATGTGCACGTGAAAAGCGCCTTCAAAGTGGAGTCCTATAGGCATGGTTTGCGTTATCATGGGCATTCACGTTTTGAGTAAGTGATGACGAATCATTATAAACAGTGAAGTTCATAGCAATTCATAAGAGTGTTTCATTATGGGGCTGATCCAATCAATGCGTCCTATTGAAAATTTTGAAAGGTAGAAGTAAAAACGAGATTTTTGATAGTTTCGGTTCGGCCGAATTTTAGGCAATATTTTCGCCGAAAATGAATTTTCGGCAAAATGCAGTAGTCGATCTCTAATAGAAATGCTCATTTTCTCAGTGGAAACAATGCTATTAAAATTGCGCAGCTACAGAAATAGCTTTTTAACACTTTCCAACAAAGTTGAAAAGTGTTTATGAATTCGGTTTGTCTGGCCGTCTGTCCACGCTCTAACTCTCTTAAATATGCTCGGATCATTCTGAAATTTTTGGATAGAACGTTCCCTATTTCAAATGAAGTTTGTAGCATGTTTAGTTCATCTACTACAGGGACAGTCAAAAGTTTTCCGTTACAGGACGGTCCATGGGAAAAAATCGTTTCAAATGATTTTTAAGGGTGTGACACTCTTTCAAACATAGTAAAATGGATATTCATTCATGAAGTCCACTAAAATAGGCATTCTGTTGAATAGGCGGTGCAAAGAATAGTTATGGTTCGTTTACAGGGCCACACAAAATAATTCCGTTCATAATGGTATAGGGGGGATTGTTTGCGGTGCATTTGAAAAGATTTCAGATACTATATGGTATCCGAATGACTGTATATTAGTAATGATGGCTCGAAATGCCTTTTTAATTATGATATGCGCTTTTTTCACTACATTTATGCATACTATAAAATGCTTATAAATGCTATAGTTCATATACAGGGCTACAGAAATGAATTCGTAAAGGTTACTGAGTATGAGCATCAATTGCTTAAAGGTGTGTTTTAAAGAAGTTATGCATTTTTACGCTGAACTGAATTTAGTGTACTAAGAAATATTTGTAGAATATAGATAAAATGATATACAGGGCCACGCAAAGAGTTGGATACAGGGCCGTCTATGGGTGATAATTTCTGGAAATGTAATTTCAGTAGTTTTAAGAGTGTTTTAGTTTGAATTACATTTTAGCTAAAGAGTGGCATGTCATAAAGGTACTAGGTAAACTACAGGGCTGTACAAAAGTATTCAAGTATGTTTCCATCTATTAGTATAAATTGCTGAAAGATGAATTTCAACCTGTTATGCATTTTTTTGCTAAACTAATTTTTTCCATTATATAGTATATATATCAACCTACAGATCCAATACAGGGCTGTTCGAAGAATTGGAATACATATTTGGCTACGGACGGTAACTACTGAAATCAGTTTTTCAAATGTTTTATGCGTTTTCTAAAATGTTTACTTAGTTATCTTATTTACCTTATTTCCCTAAATAACGAAGTTTTGTTAAAGCATTCAGGAAGTGTGGGAAAGTATTTCATAATCTATGCTTAACGCATGATTTTTCTTTCTTGTTTAGCTTATGAAATCTTTTCTGGAATTACGTAACTTAATTTTATCCAACTACATTCCTTTTACTCGGTTAAAGGGACCGGGAAAGCCCTATCTCTGCCATTTTAAATTCACCCACTTTATGTCCCTTTTTCTCAGAAATGGTGAAAGATAGAGGTTTAGATTTTTTCGTGAAAACCCACACTGCACGCTCTCTCCCCTCAAAGGTCAAGATGGGTGGTATCGGGCTGTCAAGTGAAGGAACGGGGAGCTTTCCTCTTTGGATTAACGCATTCGATTAATCTGCAGGGATGTAGGGGCATCCATTTTGTAGCCTGGTGAAGTATAGAATTTTAAAAAAAGGTTTTTTTTTTCTCTTTTTTGTTGAGAACTTTTATCAAATACTACATTTATTTAAAAATACTACATTATAATGGAATACAATAATTTAAAAATGTTCTTGAAGTAAAAAAACTGTGTCTGTAATGTTTCGCTCTTTTTTAAACATATATTTTAGCTTTTATATCGTTTCATTAAAACTCTGCCATAATGTTTTTACAGAAATTACGAAAAGAAGCTCCCATAGGTTTAACATTAACTATCTCTCCTTGCTGTAGTGTTTCTTTAAAAAAAAAAAAAAAAAAAAAAAAAAAAAAAAAAAAAAAAAAGAAGATATTTTAGCTTTTTGTTTCGTTTCATTTAAACTCTGCCACAAAGTTTTTGCAAAATTACGTTCCGCGAAGTTTTTGTTTTTTAACCATTTGGAGAAATGGTTATTGTCCTCGTCAGGGAAGGAAATCAAAAGCATATCTGAAGTTTTTTATTGGTTGAATCCCCATTTTATTCGTGTTCTGATTGGTCTAAACAGTAATCTGTAATTTGCCTTTACTTTCAACAGAGAATTAACTAACAGAGAACTATTAATAATTCAGAAACAAATTGAGATACAGCTTTCAAACAAATTCCATTTAAAAGTACATTTTTTTATCTATACGACGGTGTAAAAAATAAAATTATGTGAGATGTTTAGAAGTTTAAGAATGAAATTTCATTTAAAATGGGTTGTCAGATTTCTTAGAAATCTGACGATGAAAAAGCCTTTTCCCGAACAGCCAATGAAATGCTTGGATAATACGTAAGTTTCAAGTGGTATAATACGTAAGTTTCACGAAATCTGACGAGTCGCAGGCGATTTTTGTCGCTTGCAATTTTTACGTGTAATAACACTATTAATGTTTAATTCATGGCGTACGTAATGTATGACCAGCTCCGTAGAAGTTTAAAAATTTACAGTACCGAAAATTGTAAAACTGAAATTTCGTTTAAAATTTGTTCATGATGGGTCCAGGAATGTTAATGTTTAATTCATGGCGTACGTAATGTAGGATCAACTCCGTGCGATTTTTTATGTCTTAAAATTTGTCTCCGAAAAAATCATTTTCCAAATGGTCGTTGTAATTTGTTAAATTGCTTTTTTTTTTTTTTTTTTTTTTTTTTTGAGAACTTTTATCAAGTACATTTCTTTAAAAAGACTTCGTTATAATGGAATATAAAAATTGTATAATACAATGTTAATTAAAATATTGTTCTAAACAATCTGTGCTGATGTACATTCTTTTTGTATGAAAAGGCATTTTTTCTTTTGGGAATTTGTGTCATTTTCACCAACAGAATTGTCTATGCGTTTAAGATTAGTGCATCATTTCCATCAATTATTTTTAAATGCTTCAGATTTTAGTTTTATTGGTTAATTTTGATTTCAAGGGATAGAAGAAAAGAAATTTAGAAATAAACTAATAAATTTTGGGAACTTTAAATGCAAGCTAAAGTTTATTGAATATGACATTATACTGACGCAATCGCACTAACTTGTTCCATATATGAAAATGATATTTTCGTTTGAAAATGGTGTTAGTTTTATCATCCGAACTAATCTGAAATCTAAGATTATGTCACCTTTTAAGGACTTTATCAAAGACATATGTCCCTCCGACAACACGGAGCTTTTAAATATTTACGGACACATTTTTAAATGCAAAAGCATGACTTTTGCAGGCAGGACTACTGAAGCGATTTGGCATCGAATAGTGTTTACCAATCGTTGATCAATGAGTTATATTTATAAGCGATTATTTCCACGTGACGACAGGTTTTGCTTTGACAGTATTTTAGGAATGATCTTTTGCTTTTATTAAAAAATGAACACTCGATCGCATAGTATCTGCATGAAAACACCTGCCAATTTCATATGTTACAATATTCCTTTAAATATGACTACATTTTCATTTGTCATTCAATTATCATTCAATCTACTATAATCAGATTTTATTTTTTGAAACAACTCAAATTACCATGTTTAACAATCCGGCGAGGTTTGGACAGGGTTTTGAGGGCTTAGCTCGTAACGGGCACAGCCTCTGGTACTCGTACATAAAAAAAAAAAATAATAATAAAATAAAAAAATACTTTGAATTATTATTTAAGAGAAAAACTTTCTTAAAACTTGTTCAATTAATAAAACTTTAAATTTTGTATTTTTCTCGGTGAATTAAAATAAATAAAGAAAATTTCCTTTTATTCTAAAAAAAAAAAAAAAAAAAAAAAAAAAAAATACATTTTTTTTTAAATCTAAGGGAACTTTTATTTTTCTAAAACCATCATTGATTTTTAAGAATGAATTCCTTCTTAGCTTTTCAAGGAGCTTATTAGAATTGGCTAGAAGGAATTACAGTTAACATTTGACAATTATATAGATATTTATTTTAGGAAGGGATCGAACCGATAGATACACACATGTTCAAATAATAATAATTGAAAAAGATATATATATATATTTTACATTTTACTCCTGCTGGTTTTTAGAAGTCTGCACGGGTCGGAATTTCCAGGCCCGGCCCGAACGAAAGCTATCTTGGCCGGGTCCGGAATAACAATTGGAAGTTTGGCCCGACTCAGTTTCTACAAAAAAGTCCGTTTTTTCTCGACATACAATTAAGGTTCTTTTAATGAATACTACATACATATTTATGGGAACATTTTACAGTATATTTTACATTACTATGTGTTCCCAAAACAGAAAACACATAACAGTAAACATTAACGATTACTTACAGTGTTTTAGTCATCGTCTCTACTGACATTTCAAAATTCAAATAAGGATTCATTAAAAGATTAATGTAGTTTAGAATAAAGGATTAAAAACATGATAATTTTTGAATCTGTATAATAAAAAGTAGATTTGTGAAAATATTTCTCTCATTTTTAAGGCTTTTCTCAAATCCGAAGGAGCTACATTTCGACACATTTATGAATTCATTTCTTTTTGGAAACGCGTTATACGCGTAAGATTGACAGGTATTCTTATTCAGAAACTATGTAAATGTCATTTTTTTTCATAAATAAAAGCAATATATCTTTCTCAAAATACTGCCAAAGTTAGCGTTTTGAATCGAATTTCCGCAAGCGATATCACAGGAAAAGAGAAAAACGTGACAGTCACGTGACAAGAATCTCTGTTATCTCTATAAGTAATTTATCATGTATGGAGAAAGCTATTCGTTTCCAAATGCCTTCAATAGTCAGGCTTGTAAATTTTATGCCTTTATAGTTAAAAATGAGTCAGAAAATGTGTCTAAAAGTTTCGCATTGTTGAGCAGTGAATATGAGAACCACCTTAATGTATATTTCCAAAGATACTGTTAAGGCTGTTCTTAACTGCTCTGCTCAACAAACGCAAAACGTTTTGACATATTTACAATTTCATTTTTTAACGGAAAGATATAAAATTGGAAAGACTGGCCATGGAAGCGATTTGGAATTGAACTGCTTTTTTTATTTTTTGATCAATCAATTACCTATTGAGTTATAAGCGAATTCTATCACGTGACAAACACGTTTTTCGCCCGCTCTTGAGTGCTCGTTCTCCCTTCGCGCGGAAATTCGGTTCAAAACGCCCACTTTGACTTTTCTTTTCTAAAAGATCTATTGCGTTTGCAAAAAAATGGAAAAAACAGCTCAATGACATAGTTTCTGAACAACAACACCAGCTTGTTTCATGCATTTTCGAGCAAAAATAAATTAAAACTTATGTCAGAAAGTTGTCCTTTTGGATTTGAAAACACAGTTGATTACGTGACACGGTATTTTTCTCCCCTTACTGACTGGGATTTTCTTCTTTCGTTCGGTTCAATATGACAATTTTGACAGTATTTTCAGAAAGATCTATTGCGTTTACGAGAAAACATAAAAAACAGTTCGATGACATAGTTTCTGAATAACACCACCTTCTAGTTTCATGCGTTTCTGAACAAAAATGAATTAAAACTTATGTCAGAAAGTTGACCCTTTGGATTTGAGAAACAGCCTTAACATGTTCTTCCACTTAGCTCTTCAATTTTTGTTGACAATTTGTAATGGTTTAGAATTTTTTTTTTTTTTGCTTTTTTTTATGTATAATGGTTTAATTTTAGAAAAAGTTTATATATATATATATATATATATATATATATATATGTGTGTGTGTGAGTGTGTGTATATTTATTTATTTTTGAAAATTAATTACAAATATTTTTTTCGGCAGAAATTAGGACTTATAATCTAAGTTCTTTTATATATATATATACAAAAAAAATCGATTTATAAATGCTTGAAGTATGAGAATTATAAAATCACAGCTTATTCTGAAAAATAGTTCTGGATTTATGCTTAAAGAACTAACCGCATTGCAATCTGCTTTGTAACGGAGAGTTCAAAATTTTTTAATCTCTATAAATTATACACTACTGGCACGAATGACTTCCAAGTTTGCTACTCTAAGATGAAATTTAACGAGAAAACTATTTTTTTAAGACAACATACATTGATGGAAGACATAATTTCTGGACATAATTGTCTATTTCAAAAAAGACATAACTGTCTATTTCTTTTCCTTTTTTTTTTTTTTGATTATACAATGGGGTGATTAAAATGTATCTCTTTCCTTTTTTCTTTCTTTTGTTCGACTGCACCGTAATATCTTTAGATTTACTCGATAGTGTATCATTTATTTCTGAAATTTGTCACCATATGAAAATAGATCACAGTTAGTTAACCCTTTATCTACTGACAGTACTTATAAGTACCATAAAATAACTTGTTATAAAATTCATTTGATACATCGATTACTTGTGATACAGTTTAGAATGAGTTATAGATACGTTACTTTATCTTTTTCCAAAAGCATTATGTATTACACAAAACAAAAATATTTTTAAAAGGATGATTTCTTTTGACTTTGCATCTTTTCAGCTTTTTTGGTGTTGGTGCGGGGGGGGGGGGGGTGATTTTTCAATTCAGAAATATTTTTATTGTAAGAACATTATATTTGTATGTTTCCTAATTCTGCAAAATACTAGAAAAATATTTAAAATAAAAGATTTGAGAGAAGTTATCAATTTTGCACAAAATCTCTTAAATTCAAATTTAATGAATCCTTCTAAATCCTTCAATCTTTCTAAAATCCTTCTAAAATGTATTAAATGATTATGTAAATTTTCTAATGTAGTTTAAACAATTCACGAAAAATGCTTTAGAAGATAAAACTTTCATGAATTCATAATTCAGTACATAAAGGGTTAGCGTACATAGTTATTTACAAAGAAAAAAGTGTATAAGAAAAAACAAATTCTCAGAAAGATTACAGAATAAGTTCCTTTTATTGGATAAGCATACATAGTACTAACAGTTGAATTGGCGCATATTTATCGTACATTTGCGCATAAGTGTACTTGATACATAAATTAAAGCACCCACTTCCCCTCCGTCCAGGCAACAAAATGGATGCTTATACGGATCATCGCTAAGGAAATCCACCATTTCAAAGAAAGGATTAGTTTTTCTCCCCACGCGAGGTCGGAGAGAATGATCATTGGCTTTCTTATTGTGTGATTTGACCCAGTGCTACGTGGGCTTGAACCCTCTAAAAAAATCTGGTTGAAGAATTAATTTAGAAGAATTAGTTTAGAATAATATGATTTACGTATTTTAACGAACCATTTTCTTTTTAAATGAAACTCCAAATTAATTATTACTTATTTATTGAAAGTCATTTTTAAATTAGCATTTTTGGTAAGATTTCACTGCCTAAAATAAATAATTCTCAACCAATCATTAAATCCCTGTGTTAAAGTATACAATATAACATAATATAAGTATTAAATAAAATCTGAGTTCATAAGTTTAATAGATATTGAAAAAAAAAAGGAACATAAACATGAAAAATCCAAGTTTTGAGAAAAAGTCAATGAAACATTTTAAATGGCCTTTAAGCTGTGAAATACTCTTAGAAAGAATGAATAATTTCAACACTTATTTTCTTTATATATAAACATGCGCGACACATCCTTAGAAAGATAAAAGTTTAAACTATTTAATGATACAAAAAAGTAAAAATCGATTTTTGGATTGAATTTTGCTCTCCCGGTCCCCTTACGATTCCGCTTAATACGCACAAAATGATTTTCTAATGATTCAAATTTCATCTCATAACTTTTTTTTAAGGTACACATGCCTCGATTTATAATTTTATAATGATTTTTGCAAAGGATCCTCTGTTCTACCAGATCTTTCTCAAAGAGTATTCGAAACACTTCTGCGGTTTCAAACTAAACATTTTCTATGACTGTTCAGTCTTCAACTTTTAATGAGCACGCGAAAAGCGTCTTCAAAGTTGAATCCTTCTTGCTTCATAATTTTCTCTCACGTTATGTCATGAGTGACCATTATAAACAGCGATCTTCATAGCAATAAATGATGAAGATTTGCGGAGGAAGAAACGAGATTTTTGGAATACAGATAATTTCGGTCCGGGCCGAATTTTCGACAGCATTTTCGCGCAAAACGAACTTTGATTTTCGGCCGAAACCTAATTTTCAGTCGATCTCTAGTTTTAATTGTAGTTTTAAGTGTCAAAGTTTCTTCATGCGAGATATTGTAGAGCGAAGTTTCATTCAATACATAATAGCTAAAAACGTTATGCGAAGCGTTCTGAAATAGAATTATAACCAGAAAAATTATAGAAGTTTTTAAATATAAAAGGGTAATTATTATACAGCTTAATATAACTTATTGCTTAATTATTATAAAACTGTCTCATACAATATTCCGGTGATAGTTCAATTTTGAACTTTTCTGTGGGAACTTTTTGAAAAGTAAATAAAAACTTTTTTGTTATTTTATTTAAATAATCTGTATCTAATTTTTTTTAGCCCCCAGTATGCTATTTCTTTCACCCAGCTTATTTTGTCTCCAATAAATAACGTTACTTTGTATAAGCCAACCGTAAAACAAAAACCGATGTTTCATTGTGCGATTCAATGCTCCACAGCATTTTTTAAAACTTCTAAGCATCGCACATTTTCAATGTTTATACCTTCGAATTGGGGGATACAAAGTACTTTTTAATGCAGTTTGTTTGAAGACTGCATCTCCATTAATTTTTGAAAGATTAATTTTTTTGTAGTTTTTAGCACCATTTGTTTCATGTTGGCTACTCAAGTACTCCGTTTCTGTAGAAAGTAAAGAAAAAAGTAGTTGGAAAATAGCAATTATATCTTCTTGTTGCCCATTTTCTGATAAAAATTGAAAAAAAAATTAATTAAAATATGCGCTATTTTGAGAAAAATATAAATGAATGATTTATGATAAAACATGGAGCTATTATAAACTCTATTTAACTTTAAGTATCTATATTAATGCAAATGACGTCATTTTACATAAAATAAAGGCGTGTGCTTTAAATCTTAAAATTGAAATATGTTTTGCACTAAAGTAGAGTCCCGATTATCCGAGTCCCGCTTAACCGAGTTATTTTCTTCTGGTGGACTGGTGGTTTCTATTATTATGAAACAGCCATTATAAATGAAGCGTTAGGGGATGATGAAAGAACAACCGTAAAAAAAGTTAGAACTCTGATTTTCTGGTCAGAAAGGGGGGGGGGGGGAAACCATAATTTTTTTCAAAAACAATTATGGGCATTAAAAAAAAAAAAAAAATTATGGGTATTTTTTTTCCCCCATTCTGACCAGAAAATCAGAGTTCTAATTTTTTACGACTGCTCTTTCATCTTCACCTAATGCTTCATTTATAATGGCTGTTTCATAATAATAGAAACCACCAGTTCACCAGAAGAAAATGAAGTAATGAAAATGTCGATGGCGACACTATGATATATATATATATATATATTTTTTTTTTTTTTTTTTTTTTTTTTTTAGTATACAACATTAATTTTTCCACCTTCCCCCACCCAAATAAATAAATAAATAAATTGACGGGGTTTAATAACAAATCTGGAATTGCACTTCCCTTGAGAAGAATCCTTTGATCATTTTTTTTTTTCATTTAAGGTACATTTTTGGCATAATAATAAAGGACGACTCCATGAAGAGAAATGATTCTATCAAGAAATTTTTCAATTCCCTAAGCAAAATTTGAAAATTTTAAATAAAACAAAATTAAGCAAATTTTAAACTATATTTTCTACTACAGTTTTGAACATTTTGAGCTAATTTTTTCAAATTAGATGTAAATTTCCAACTGGGCGAAAAATGTCCGGACCAGGATTCGAACCCGGGATCTCCTGGCTGAAGCCGCCAGTGCTCTGCCATCTGAGCTATCCCGGACGATTCTGGTCGAACTTTTTCACCCAGCTAACCTTGAAGATTACAGCATCTTGTCTGAAACCTGGTTCAGCCCAACAGAATAAATCTCAGGCAACGGAACTCCAGAAATCGCTGGATGCGAAATTACACTAGATTATTTTAACACAATTATTGTAATTGGTAAACAAATCATATTAGATGTAAATTTCCAACTGGGCGAAAACCCAGAACCAGGTTTCAGACAAGATGCTGTAATCTTCAAGGTTAGCTGGGTGAAAAAGTTCGACCAGAATCGTCCGGGATAGCTCAGATGGCAGAGCACTGGCGGCTTCAGCCAGGAGATCCCGGGTTCGAATCCTGGTCCGGACATTTTTCGCCCAGTTGGAAATTTACATCTAATATGATTTGTTTACCAATTACAATAATTGTGTTAAAATAATCTAGTGTAATTTTTTCAAACTATTCTTAGAAGTGTGCTGTATAATTTAAAGTATCGCATTTACCATAAGTTAATGAGTGTGGGAGAAAAAGAAATAAAATGTGCCAATACGTGCAACATTACAGTAAAAACGGAATATATTTTACATTTTTACTTGTAAAAAAAAAAAAAAAAAAAAAAAAAAAAGTAATTTAACAAATTACAACGACCATTTGGAAAATGATTTTTTCAAAGACTAAAATTTAAGACAAAAAAAAAATCGCACGGAGTGGATCCTACATTACGTACGCCATGGATTAAACATTAACATTCCTGGACCCATCATGAACACATTTTAAAAGAAATTTCAGTTTTACAATTTTCGGTAATGTCCATTTTTTAACTTCTACGGAGGTGGTCATACATTACGTACGCCATGGATTAAACATTCCTATTCCTAGACCCATTTTAAATGAAATTTCATTCTTAAACTTCTAAACACCCCACACTATTACTTTTGACAGCGTCGTATAGAGAAAAAAATGTACTTTTAAATGCAATTCGTTTGAAAGCTGCATCTCAATTTGTTTCTGAGCTATTAATTTTTTCTTGTAGTTTTTATTACTTTTTTGTCATAGTGGCAACACTCTGTTGTCCATCTCTGTTGAAAGTAAAGGGAAATACAGATGACTGTACAGACCCATCAGAAAACGAATAAAATGCGGTATTCAACCAATAAAACGCTTCAGATATGTTTTTGATTTCCTACCCTGACCGAGGACAATAACCATGTTTCGAAATGGTTAAAAAAAAACTTTTTACTTTATTTTACATCCGATACTTAGTTTTATCAAATAGACCCTAAGGGACAACCATAATTTTTTTTTTTTTTTTTTTTTTTTGAGTCAATTGGAAAATATACATAAATGCTTTACCACTTTAAACATGCTAATTCGTCGAAGAAACAAAAACTAATTTTAAGGTTTCTCAGGTCTCTTAAAAATGGAAAAAAGAAATAAAAAAAGACCATTTTCAGCATTTAATATATTGAAATGTATTTGATTTTATGGCACAGTTTTAATTGGGATGAAGGATATATGTTCTTTCATTTCAAATATTTAAAAAATTGCAAGATGGAGAATTAGCATTTACAGGAATTCCAAACTGTCAGACAATCGACCTAACAGCTTACTCGCAGGATTACAAAATAAATCTTGCAACTAGAATGAAAATTTGGTTGCCTACTTATATTTCAGATTATAATAATGACCCCAAACCTCAATAAATTGGTATTAAAAGCATTTTTATATTTTTAATACAAAGATGTATTGAGCTAATGCAACATTTTGAAAATTACAGCACTATAATCACCTAAAAAAGTATTTTTTGAACACTAAAAAGGAAATTTTTGGTTCAATTTATACAGACTAACGTGAAAGATATGTTTTGAAAATTTCGTGAAAAGATATTCAGAAGTTTTTAACATATCGCCGCGTTATGCCCCAAAAACATCATTTGAGGAAAAATGACTTCAAAGTTTCGGAAACGGCGCTTCAGCTTAGGGAGCGGGTCTCATTCAAAAAGCCATCACTACTGTTCTAATGGGAATTTCGAGGAAACAATTCTATCAAAATGGTCAGAAAAGATGGGCGTTTGACATCAAAAATAATGAAAAATTCGAAAATTTTAAAGCTTTAAGAGTCCCGAGACCCCTTAAGAGTTTAACTTCAAAATTCTAAATCTAGAACGCTTCTTCCTGGTTGCGATATATTTAAAAAAAAAAAAAAGGTATTCAGCTGCAATCGCAACGTAAATAGTGAAGTGGGTGTAGAATTTAAAGGTAGTATTTAACTTTTACATAGTAATATCTAAAAATATTTTTTTAAAGCTGAAAATAAATTGTTTTGAGTATCGAATCTTCTTAAGGTGACCGTGGACCTTTATTTAAGCAAAAATCGACATTTCTTTTTGTGTGTATTCCCCAATTTGTACTACGTCATTTGTGGAAAACCGCATGTAGATGCAATTATTTTAAGCAAAGTGATAAGTGCTTTAATTTTGTTCACAAACCTTTTTTTTTTTTGGCCTGTTAATATGCTTTAAATCTGTTAGTATTGTATGTATACTGTTTTTCTCAATACTGATATTTCAACTTTTTTAAATTTTTTAAAATGCTCTATGCATCTTAATTTTCGATCAAAATTCATGAAACTGATAAGGAAGAATCCTGATCTTCCTTAAAAAAAAACTGTGTATGTATTTTAAAATTCCACTTTATTAAGATCATTAAATTTGATTTTTAACTTATTATAAGGCTGAATTTTGACGAAAATCGATCTGGAATTCAGAAAAATATCTCTAAAAAATTAACTATTGAAGGGATTAAAAATCGATACACAGATTTGTTTGTAACTGATTAAACTCCAAAATCGAGGAAATATCTCAAAAATGAAGGCGCAAGGAGCATTTAAAAATTTCGTTTTAAAATTTAAAATTTTTTAAAAGATCTTAAAATTATAATAAGATTGGAAGTTTCTTTTTAAGGTGTTCTATATACCTAGGGTGAAATGTATATTTGCACAAAATTTCAAACCTCTGTTATGAAAATTAAAAGAAGTTTTTCTAAACGTCCACCGTTCATTTAAGTAGAATTCGAAGTCTTTATTTTTATCCAATTGGGAAAGGCGAATGAAGCCTTTTGTCTTGGAGGGGAATTCTTTCATTTCGAGCGAAAATATCGGATTCTCATCTAATGAAAAAAATGCCCGCGAAATGGGAGAAGTTCAGATTTCTATTTCTAATCGCTTTAAGTAGGTGGAGAGCTAAGGATTTGAAACACTGATCCTCTTTTAAATTCTATACGAAGACGAGGTCATTTCTTAAAAAAGAACGTGTTTTAAAGGAAACATCGCTTTAAGAACTCAGTAATATAGTCATTGATAATAGCCTACATTTATGTACTAGTTCATTTCATTCCTTCTTCAACTCCCCAACTAACAAAAGTCAGTGTTTCAGACATCAGAAATCAGGACCCGAAACTAGGGGGACCAGAGCGGGCATGTGCTATGGGCGCCGGAACGGAAGGCGAAGGGGCGCCAAATAAAGGTTTTATTTGTTGTTTGAAACAAAAATGTGTGTGTGTATATATACAGGGCTATTACAAATGGTGGACCCGATTTTAAAAAAATCATATTTTTGGAACTATCGGCACCTATTACAATAAGTGATGCATGAATTTAAAGAGAAATATACCCAGTTTTTTACAGTTACAAATGTTCGGTGTGTGACCGTCTTGTTACATGGCATACGTCCAATCTGTAATTCAGTTCGTCCCAAATATTTTGTAGCATCACTCTGTCAATGGTTCTGAATTCTGCACAAATGAGCTCTTTCAGTTGTGACAGTGTCAAATACATTCTTTATGTACCATCCACGCCGGAAACAAAGTGTTCAGAACTTAAAGAACGCATTTGTGAAGCTTTGCCGTGTAACAAAAGGGTCACAGATCGAACATTTGTAACTGAAATATACTTAGTATATTTCTCTTTAAATTCATGTATCATTGTAATATGTGCAGTAGTTTCTATAATATGATTTTTTTTTAATCGAGTCCATCATTTGTAATAACCCTGTATATAAAAATTACCTTTAAATCAAAATTTATCTTACAAGCTCATGTAACGATGTTAACCAAAATTCTAAATAAAGATGGCATGTAAAGATATAATACAGTACTCATTATATAAAAAAAGTTAATATTGTAACATCAGTTGTAGCATTATAGTAAAGCTAATCAGCATACAGAATCCACAAAGAAAACTCTAAATATTGAAAAACCTAAATAGTTTAAAATTACAATATCGTAAATGTTATAAATTATTTGAATAAAACAAAAGGGGAAAAATTTAGTTTCAAAAAGTGGAGGAGCAATATGAATCAGAATAAAAATTTACGAAAGGAATGCAAAGAAAAATGGATATCAACAATATGAATAACACTTATAGTATGGAACTTTCCATCAGGGGCAATATCCCACAAATATAAGCAAAACACAATTTATTTCTAATTCAGAAAAACATGCATTGCATTTTTAAGAACTACTTCTCAAACTGCCCAATCAACTGTGCAACCAGATTTACAAGTAAATTAAAAATGAGAAAAATAACAAAAGCAAAACAATTATATTCCATGAAATATAATGAAAAAAATAATAGAACTGTGAAATAAATTATAGGATTAATAATTAAACTGAAAGAATATAAGAGGTTGTATATTAACTATGTGAAATAATTTTAAAAGAAATTTTGCTTAAAATGATATTGAAATAATTTTTAAATGTATTTAAATTGTGTGTTAAAATGTAGTTAAATAATGCAAAAATACATTTAATATATCTTTAAAATAAATAATTAGATCAAATAGTGTACTGAAATAATGTAACATATTTTATACTAATAATTTTAATTAATGTAAGAAATTTTACTTAAATGAAATTAAATTAATTTCAAATATTTATTATATTAAAACACATATGAATAGATTGTATTGTATTTAGTAATATATTTCATGAAACATATACCATGGGAAATTTCGATAAAAATGTCTCGCAGCCGGAAAATCTAAAAGTAACTGAACTAAATAATAGATAAAACGATTAGTCTACAAGATTGTAAATAAATAAAAGAAAAAAATTGTTCTCTTAGGCTATTTCCATTCTCCCGTTCCAAATATATGTGGAAATCACTTCCTGTGTAGAAGAAACACTAACATTTTTCAAGGTACCTGATAAGACGGAAATTTGTACAAAGCGGAAGTTTGTTCCTTTCGATTCTGTTTTTAAGGTTTTAATGAATCAATGTTTGTCAAAGCTGATTACGTACATCAGAATTACGTATTTTATGATTACATATTTTAAATTTTTAAATGAGTCAGCTATTAGAAAATTAGTAAAAAATTCTTTGTAAATTTACTTCGCGGAGGAGGAGTGCCAAAATCTATGTTGTGCAAAAAAGGCTAGTTTCAGCCCTGTCAGAAATAATACTGAAATCAGTTCAGTCTTAACAACTATATTAGGAAATATTTAGAACTAGTAGACTCGTTAAAAAAATCGATATTACTAAAACGATAATAATAATAATAGTAATCTTACCGAGTGCAAATATAATATTCATATTTTACATCTAGCAATCTACTTAAAAATATTTATAATTCATATATTTCAATTTTTCTGAGTATGGGCTTATATCCTCCTTGTCAGTGCCGGAAAGATGGATAAGTCTAACTCGTAAAAAGAAGAAATTTTGACGATTTTACTTGCGAAAGGGTGAAGAAAACCTCCCTAAACGAAAATTCAACACTGTCAGAAAAACTCGTCTATATACAGTAAATTATTCCTACTATTAGTTTACACTCTTCCTATATTTATTTATTTATATATCTTGTTCAAATTTTCAATCGTTCATAAAATACTTATTATTCATCCACTCAAGTTGAAATACATTTTTTTTAAACTTGTACTGGATGACAATGGATGTTAATACAGATTTTTCAAATATTAATTCATTCATTAAATTTTAATTAATTCATTTTAGTTTTATAGGGGAGACAAAATGGCGGCCATTGGTTGTTGAACAGCATTTAATGCATCTTCATATCTATAAGGGGGGTTATAATAGGGGGACCCTGTTCTGTCGCCCAATACCGCCAAGTTTGTCGCCAACTTGGCGATATATCTCCAAAAATGGCGCCAACTGGGCGATATCTCTAATATTTCGCCAAATTCCCATAGACTTCCATTGTAAACCTACTTGCTTATAGAAAATCAACAAATTGAGTTAAAATTATTGTATTTTAATATATTTTAATGCAACAAAAACTAATATTAGCTTAAAGGATTCTATTAAATTTTTCTTTGATGACCTAAGTAGGAATTGACTTTAAAAACAAAATTTTTATATTACTTGTTAACAAATAATTTCCGCACGCCTAGAAAACGTGTTTTATCCGTGAATTCTTTCCGAATGTCTGAAAAAGAGGGGGAAATTCCGTTCATTCCTAGCGCGCATGCGTATTGACTCTATTAATACTAAAATCTGAATTTTAAAAAGCGAAAAACCAAGAATTCTATAAATTAAAATTTCTAATTTAATTTTTTAAAAAGTTTTCGAATTTAGAAATAAATAACAATTACTTTTTTCATTCATTCAAAAGTACTCGCAATTTATTTTTTAAAATGGATAAAGTTATATGAAGTCGAATTTATAAAGTTGTTTATAAATAAATATTCGCCTTTAAAATATATTTTATATGAAAACATTTAAAAGATATTTTACTTAAAATATTAAATGGAAAATAATCGATATTACTAAAACAAGTAAAAATTAAATTTAAAAAATCAAAAATCCCGACTGCGAACTAATGAATTATTTCTCATCAATATTAAACTATTTTTTATATTTCTTACCTATTTTTTTTTATTTACTTGTATTGGTGAATTTCAAGTTGTGTTTAATTGTTAGTTCCTATCTATAAACACTGTCTATGATGGTTAGAGTTGCAGTCAAGCTAGAGATCCTACCTACACAACTTCCAGGTTGTGTAATATTTAAACGGAGCTTCTGACTGTAAAATAATCAATGAGATGCCACTCAATAGGGTGCATATTTTTTTTCGTTTCTACCGCCATTTTGAATTTATAAAAACAAAACTAGACTATAACCATCGGATGGTTAAGACGAATCGAACGAGACTTCATTCATTAAAATCCATCTAGCCGTTGGGATGTTTCGAGGGTATAAAGAAATCCACGTACCCAGATTCGCCTGAAACACATAACCCTTCTTGGCAGTCCGATAATAATAATAATAATAATCTTACCGAATAAAGGTTTAATATTCATATTTTACTATTCATATTTCTACTTAAAAATATTATAATTCATATTTTTATCCTATATTAATACTAAAGTACCTATACTAAAGTACATAAAATCCTATATTAATACCCCAGTCACCATCTCATTAAAGACCACATCTTCCCGAAGTTAATTACAAAATTAAAAGCTTTTTAAATAAATTGATCAAGCTCTACTCATCTGAAGCAAACCTATTAACTTCACAGTGTCTCGCTACTGTACAACTATAGCCCAGTGGTTAGCGCGCTCGTCTGGTAACGCTTGGTTCGAATCCAACGTCAGCAACTTTTATTTTTTCCCAATTTTCTTCAATTGACGGATATTTTACTCCTGTAACGGGGGGCGGGTAGCGGATATTCGCCAAAAATCCTGGCAGCACTGCTGCCAGGAAATTTCCGTTACTCGAAGAAAGGAAAGCACCTGGGCCCATTATGGCCCGGTTCCTAATATGGCCCACGTCGTATATTTCATTTACTTTTTTTTATTCAATAAATGGCAGTATACGTTCGATCCCCCCTACACGAAAAAAAGTGAAAAAAAAACAAACAATAAAGGTGAAGTCGCATCACGTGGGCGACACTACTGGCAGCGGAAGTGAAATTTTCGGCCAAAAAAAGTCGTGTTATTATTTCTTAAAGGTAAGGAATATTTTGTATTATTAATGTTTGTTAGCATTTAATACAAAGTAAAAATTTATATAATAACACCGTTAATCTACATTAAGGTACTATCAAAAGTTTTATCATTATTTATTTGTATATCCGTTTTTTGGAGGCAAAAAAAAAAAAAAAAAAAAAAAAAAATCGCTGAGGTTCCCATTATGGCCAGGGTGGGACATATGTTTGTAGTGACTTCAAACGTATATATATTTTTTACGAACATAATTTTGTTTCACTTCTGTTCTTCAATTAACATATTTCTTAGTAAAAATAAATATATTTTTTAAATTATTTTTTGTTTTAATTTTAATTTTTTGTGATTTTTTTGTAATTTTCCTGGCTTTCAAAAAATTGCAAATTATTATATGTATAACATGTATATATAAATATATATATATATATATATATATAAATTTATATTTACAGTAGAACCTCTTTTACCCGAAACTCTTTTAACCGAAACTCTCGATTAACCGAAATTCATTTTTGAATCTTTTTTTTTTTTTACTATCACATTCCTAGTGTGCAAAATCCATTTTGGAAGATTTATTTTTTTATTATTTTTTTTTTAACTATCATATTCCTTGTGTGATAATGGTCCTTTCCGAACTACGAGTACATATAAATATTTTCGATTCCCTTTCTTAGAATTCCTTTGAATTTTAACTTGAGCTTCCGTAAATTGTGGTGTGGAACGAAGAAAACTAACAAATTAGCAATTTTGAAGCTTTTGAATGTTTTGTAAAAGATTTGTCATGGCTGGAGGAGCTGAAAGACTGTGATACTGGTGAAATAATGATATTAAAAAACTTCGTGATAGAGCTTCAAAGCAAAGGCAATCGAAACTGCGATGCACAAAACATTTTTTCAAACCTTTGTGATACATGTAAAAGGTGCTTAATTTGAAAAAGAAAATTCAGTTAATTTATTCTCGTTTCTATTTTGCTATTGCTTTGTTTTTATTAAGCACTTGTTACTATAATACGAAATATTGCATCTCCTTAATCTTAAAAGGGAAGCATTCTCGATTATCCGAAAATTTCGATTTTCCGAAAGAGGGTCGGTCCCAATTACTTCGTATAATCGAGGTTTTACTGTATATATATTATATAACATATAATAATTTGCAATTTTTGGTAATTTTGTAATTTTATTTTGCATTTTTCTAAAATTTTTAAAAGTGGGCCATATTGAGAACGGGGTTTTCCCAATATGACACTTTTTACATTTCAGCTTATATATATATTTTTTATTATTTATTTATTTACCGCATTAATCCCTCTAAGCAGCAACATCAATTGTTTCCGGAAAAAATAATATTAACAGGGTGAAAAAAAACAATCAAACCTTAGGGTAGCCCTAATAGGGCCAAGTACCTTATTTCTGAGAATGTAGAGGCAATAAAAATTTAACAAGCATCGACTTAATCTTAAATCGTACCTTATTTTGCAATTTCCATCGCCAACAGGTCAAATGTGAAACAAAGTTTTGGAAATATCCTGTATAATGCAGCTTCAGTGTTAATGTGTGTTCAGTGTTCAGAATGTTAGGTGTTGGTTTTTCTCTCAATGAATTACCGTATCATTTTTTTCTTTCTTTCTTTTAACGCTTCGTCTGTAAAATAAATGGAAAGTCTAAAGTGCTTTGTTTGCCAGGGTTTTCTATTTTTCGAGCAACTCAAAGATTGGGCCAAAAAAAAAAGTGGCCAAAATTATTTTCAAATTATTTCTTTATAGCTGTAGATATTTTGCGCATATCTACGCCTGCAAACATAGGAGGCATTGTGTTGCCATTCGAAAATTTCGAGCTTCTGTACCTATAACCGTAACCGTGAGCACCAATTTGTTGCCGTTCACAGAATCCCGAGCTCATACCTCTGAATAACTATAACTGAAATCTCACCTCGATCGGTTGAATGGACCGGCCGCTAGAACTCCCTATATCGGCAAAGTTTTTGTATGATCACCCTGTATATAAGTATATGAAGATGTGTTAGATGTCATAGTTTAACACTCTATATATCAGTTAAAAATTATATTAAATGTAATATTAGATGTAACAAAATATCCATGCGCAGTCTCGTGTAATACACAATTGCAAATCTTAAAAAAAAAATTGGGCAAAAATATCAATTTTTTAAAAAGTAGTAGAGATTTTTAAAAATTCATTAAAATTAAAAAAAAATTTTAATAAATATCCAGTTAAAGATTAAGGTTTTTTTCAAAATGTACTTTTAATTGGACATTGAAATGCGGCATTTGAGCCCTATTTTTTAAAATATATTTTTTTTTTTTATAAAGGTAACCAGGAAGTTGTACTAGCAGTAACACATGATCTTTTCTGCCCCCTTAAAAATGAGACATTTTTCCTCACATTGTATAAGTTCTATTTCTTCTTTCCCTTTCAATGACAGGCGCTTCGAGTACAAAGCTTCCTTTTCCATAAAAATCGCTTTCCATCAACAGTTGCAAAAAAAAAAATGTGGCGTCACAGCAGGGGTAGACAATCTGCTATAGAAGGGGTAGAAAAAAAGGCCACGAAATGTGCGTAATGTAATGAATGGAGTCTATAAATAATTCCTATTCTGCGATCAATGAAGAGGTTTGTGTGTACATTCGAATGAATCAAAAAAGTTTCACGCACGCATATGTTTAGAAAGATGAGATGTACCGCTTGGCTTTTTTCAAATCCAATAAAATCAGAAAATATTATAAACTAATAGGTCACTCAACAACTTCGATTTGAAAAATATTGACTTGGATGATAGAATACATCACTTTAAGCACGTAAGCATCTCTCCATTCTAAAGACAAGAAAGAAAAAAATTTACGTCAAACATAGATTATGAAACACTTTCCAACACATTCACTATAATGTAGAAAAATTGCACAGTTAAAAAAATTAAAATATTACCCTAATTCAAGCCTATGGAAACGCATTACACATTTCAAAACGCAATTTCAGCGGTTCACATAGACCATCGGAAAATGATTCAAACTTTTTTCAGCAGCCCTGTATAGGATATTTAGATTGGAATCTATGAACGACAGGCATGCCAAAATGGAGTTCACTTAAGGGGTCTCAGGACTCTTAAAATTAGAAAAAAATAAAAAAAAGACCATTTTCAACATTTATTATGTTAAAATGTATTTGATTTTAAGACACAATTTTAATTGGAATAAAATATATAAGTATGTTCTTTCATTTCATGTATTAAAAAAATTATAAGATGCAAAATTAGAATTTATAGGGGGGTCCAAACTGTTAGACATTTGACGAGCAAAAAATCGGCATAACAGCTTACGCGCACGATTACAAAATAAGTACTGCAACTGGAATGAAAATTTTGGTGCCTACTTATACTTCAGATAGCAATAATTACCCTGAACCTAAATAAATTTGTATGTAAAGCATTTTTATATTTTTAATACAAAGTTGTATTGAGCTAATGCAAAATTAAGAAAATTTCAACATTATAATCACCTAAAAAAATATTGCTTTAAACAATAAAAAGGAAATTTTAGGTTCAATTTATACAGACTAACATGAAACATATGTTTTAAAAATTTCATGAAAAAATATTCATAAGTTTTTGAGATATCGTGTGCGTTATGCCCAAAAACGTCATTTGGAGAAAAATGGCTTCAAAGTTTCCGAAGCGACGCTTCGGCTAATGAACGTAAATAAATGTAAAAGCCATAACTTCAGTTCTAATAGGAATTTTAAGGAAAAAATTATATCAAAATGTTCAGAAAAAATAGGAGTTTGACATCTAAAAAAATTAAAATTTCGAAAATTTTAAAGCTTTAAGAGTCCTGAGACCCCTTAAGAGATACATAGACTTCAGTTGAAAATTGACCACTTTTGTGCAGCTCTGTATAGGAGGTATAGCATTTAAATAGAACGAGTAAGATGAATTCAATTTAAATGCGCCTACCGAATTTTAAACCGTATACTCGAGCCATGATGACTCAAAGACATTATTGTACTGTAATCGATTTCTTTTGTGTTTCCCTGTCAATGAATAAACAATGCTCTGAATGCCCTGTTCTAACGAGATCGTAGTGACATTCAGTGATTTATATCCGTTTGAATACATTCGAAAGAGCGTCATGTCATTAAAGTACTCTGCAAACGATTTCCCCCTCCCCTATACCGTCAATGGAATGGAATACTTTTGAGTGCCCCTGTCAATAAACTATTCATCCTACCGACTTCCTATAAAATACCAAAGAAGCATGGGTGACCCTCCCTAACCTTTATCCATTGCATGAAAATCCGTGTCTATGGAAGAAAGTGAGAGCGCGGACAGACGGACAGACAAACTGAATAATGCATAAACACTTTTCTACTTTGTTGGAAAGTGTTAAAAAATAGGTAACGCTGTCACCGCCGCCGGTTTTGAATTTTTTGTGACCGGAGGTCTTTCTTCGTTAATATTAAGAAAAATAATGCATACAAAAATATGAAAATCGGTCATATTATAGAGAAATGTTTGATAAACAGGCTGATGCAGACAGTTTTCAAATGGAACAATTATTTTAAGATATATTTAATGTTACAGTTGTTTAAAATCGTTCCATTCAAATAGTTTTATAGGAACAAAAACTATACATATATAGGCATTGAATCATTTTATACATTGGAAGTTCCCGGTGTGCAGACTGCATTTATTTTTTTAACTGGACTCACTTTTTGAGGTTTTATTTCTATTGTAAATTCAAATTTTCAGCATTTTGAGAGATGTTTTTTACATATTTTAGAAAAGGGTATTATTTTAAAGGATTGCGAAATTTAAAAACAGCGCAAAGAATACTATTTCCTTCCAATTAAAAATTTATTGACGTGTGACTATTATAAACAGAAAAAGACTTTCAAATGAGAATGAAATGATGACGTATTAAAAGAAGGAAAATATTGATAATGACGTCCTAAAAACTATATTGACACGTGAATTTTAAAAGAGAAAGAAAATTGTAAAATAATAAGTTCTGTACTATGCGTTAAAAGTAGTCACTGGAGGAATTGACGTCCTATTTATTTCATTAGTCCCCATCTACAATCGAAAAAATTATCCAAATTCTTTGAAAAGCCCTGTATAGATTGGTATCTATTAATGACATGCATGCCAAAATGGAGTTCAGTTAAGAAATACATTCATACATACTTCAGTTGAAAATTCACTTTCAACAATTTCCGCTCATAAAGAGAAGGGTATGTGAATTCTTTTGTGCAGATAGGTATAGGAGGTGTAGAATTTATAGACAACGAGTGACGTGCAAAAAATTATTTAAATTTTAAGGCGCATAAAACCGAATTTTAAAATGCATTTCCAGCAATTAATTCTTAAAGAGAGTATTGTAACCGACTTATTCACGTGTGTCAATGAAGGACACATGCTGTGAACGCCTTATATCGAAATTATCTTGTAGTGAAATTCAGTGATTTTCATCCGTTTCAATACATTTGTAATAGCGTCATCTCATTAAAATACTCTGCAAACGATCCCATAGACCATAATGTAATAGGATTCTTTTGAATGCCATGATTCTTGTAAATGAACTATTAATCCATTTATGCCTAACGTCCCATTTTTGGGACGTTTCGAATTTTAATACATTTTTCAAAAATTTCTTCTTCTTTATAACATAAAAATTGTATGAAATAATTGTCTATAAATGTATTTATCTATTACGGAGAGATGACATCATAAGATTAATATTTCAGTAAATAAATACATAGAAATGCTTAATTCATCTTTAAAAAGTTAAACTTACACTATGGATCTAAAAATTAACTTCAACTTTCACTCCTTTCGTCACCATCTACGTGAATTTTGAAAATTAGACGCCAACAACAATTGTATTTCTTATATTCCTCAGACGAAAACTATGTTTTTTATAGTTGAAAGTACTAAGGTATTAAAATAATTTAACATCTTTTTAGTATTCTGTTACATCTTTTAAGTAGTTTTGCACATAGTGTAAGTTTAAGTTTAGATTAATATTTATTTACTTAAATAAAGGCCTTTTTCGGTATTTATAGATTTTTCATTGTTCAAGATAGCGTAATGTAAAAAGTAAGTTTATTTTTATTTTTTGTATCAAAGATCCAAATAAATATGTCATCATCTTAGCTTGTAGACTTCTTTGAAATACGTATTTTTTTTTAATTGCGAAATGATAGGTTCAAGCTTATTTTTTAGGCATGTTTGTAACGTACAAAATAGAGGGCACTAGGCAAGAACGGGTACACATTTCTATTAGACATTTAGGGGCAGTTATGGATGTAAAGTCCTTTGCAAGAGGATTTTGAATTGTTTTTTAGCCTCCAATACGATTACCCTTAATTTATTATTAATAATACTTATAATGTTATTAGTCTCTGTAAAGAAATATATATATATTTTTTAATAATTCATAAAAATACTAATTGTAGTATATAATATACAATTTAAAAGCTTAATTGATATAAATTTAGACAAAACATATAATGATGCATTTCTCCACATATGGATAGTCCCATATTGAGTACGCTTACGTTTTATCAAATAAATACAAAAATATTTTGGCGTATTTTTTTTTGTTTTTCCAGTTCATTTTGCAACATTTTAAACTAATTTTACCAACAAATTTGAGAAAACAAAAATTCAGGCATAAATGGGTTAATAGTAGTATTATATCCTCTAAATAAAACAACTATGCTAACAGAAAAATTTCCCCTCAGCCATTTCTTCTCATAAGGAGAATGGTACGTGAATACTTTTGTGCAGCCCTGTATAGGAGGTATAGAATTTAGATAGGATGAGTCACATACAAAAAATTAATTCAATTTAAAAGCATATACCGAATTTTAAACCGTACACTCCAGCAATAATGACTCAATGACGTAACCGATTTCTTTTGTGTGTACCTGTCTATGAATAAAAAATGCCATGAATGAAAAATATATATTACAATTCATCAGACATACAAGTAAAATTACATAAATACATTTAATACAATTAAAAAGCAAACGTTTCGAGCTAAATTTTAGCCCCTCATCAGTGCAACAAAACATTCAAATGACAGAAAACTATATATCATGTTTACAGTTAAAAATTATTAGCAGTTAAAATTAAATAAAGTATAAAATTTTTTTAAAACAATGCTGAGTATTCAGGAGGAAGTGCACAGGATTCATTTATCGGCGACGTTTGCTTACGAGTGTACACACCTTCCAGAAAAACTCTACTTTTAATATTATTGCAACCAGATCTGATAACTTTCATATTTGCGAAATCTGGAATTAAAAGTATTAAAAGTAGAGTTTTTCTGGAAGGTGTGTTTACTCGTAAGCAAACGTCGCCGATAAATGAATCCTGTGCACTTCCTCCTGAATACTCAGCATTGTTTTAAAAATTTTTATACTTTATTTAATTTTAACTGCTAATAATTTTTAACTGTAAACATGATATATAGTTTTCTGTCATTTGAATGTTTTGTTGCACTGATGAGGGGCTAAAATTTAGCTCGAAACGTTTGCTTTTTAATTGTATTAAATGTATTTATGTAATTTTTCTTGTATGTCTGATGAATTGTAATATATATATATATATATTTTTAACTTGTATATCAGACGTTAAACAATGATTATTTATTTTAATGCCATGAATGCCCTGTTCTAACGGGATCGTAGTGAAATTCAGTGATTTATATCTGTTTCAATCCATTTGAAATAGCGTCATGTCGTTAAAATACTCTGCAAACGATTTCCCCCTATACCATAACTGTAACGGAATACTTTTGAGTGCTCCTGTCAATGAACTATTTATCCTACATACTTCCTATAGAATACGAAACATGCTTGGATGACCCTCAGTAAAGTTTATCCATTGCATGAAAATCCAAATTTATTGACGGGAGTGAGAGCGTAGACAGACAAGCCGGATGACTGCATAAACACTTTTCAACTTTGTTGGAAAGTGTTAAAAAAACCCACAAACATAATGTTGCGCAATTATTGAATGCTATATATAAACCATGCCTAATGTAGTCAATTTTCCGATTACAATGTTTTACTCTTTGATAGTAAATTTTTATCCTAACTGTATTTTAATATTTTGTTATATTTAATGAGATTTTCGTTGCGCTTTTTTGGGGTATTTCACGACGATATTTTGATATTTGGTTTCAAACATTTGGCCATTTATGGTAAATGTACTTACAGTTTAGAACACTTTTGAATAAAACCCAAAACAAGTCTTATTAATATGGAATTTTTGTTGTAAAGAAATTCCTTGCATCATTTATTATGTATATTTATTTGTTATTACATTAATAATAAGACGTTATGCCCTTAATGAATTTTTTCCACGGAGCTATTCGTCGGAACAAAGCAGTTCAACAAACAATTTAGTATTTTTTTTTTCTTATGTGGCGACCGAATTCAAAGTTAAATTTATGTAGGACAATTTAAATTCACATTTTTTTACGTCCATAACGCTCCTTGGCGAGATGTTGATTAACATAATTTAAATACGAATAAGGTTGTGTTTTTTTTTTTTTTTTTTTTACCGTATCATAGAGGTCTGCACGGGCCGGAATTTCCAGGCCCGGGCCCGGCCCGGTGTAAAAATTAAAAGTTCCCGGCCCGGCCCGTTTACATTTTTACCGTTCCCGGCCCGGCCCGTTTACATTTTTACCGTTCTCGGCCCGGTCCGTACAAAAATCAGTGAAAACAGGCCCGGCCCGACTAAATTTCTACAAAAAATTCCATTTTTTCTCGACATACAATTAAGATTCTTTTAATGAATACTACATGCACATTTATGGGAACATTTTACAGTATATTTTAAATTACTAAGTGTTCGCAAAATAGAAAACACACAATAGTAAACGTTAACGATTACTTACAGTGTTTTAGTCAACGTCTCTACAGACGTTTCAAAATTTAAATAAGGGTTCATTAAAAGATTATTGTAGTTTAGAATAAAGGGTTAAAAACATGATAGCTTTTGAAGCTTATAATAAAAGGTAGATACTTCTGTCAAAATGAAAATACTTCTGTCATTTTTAAGGCTTTCCTGAAATCCAAAGGAGCTACATTTTGATACATTTATGAATTCATTTCTTTTCGGAAACGCATGAGATTGGCAGGTATTCTTATTCAGAAACCATGTAAATGCCGTTTTTTTCTTAGATAAAAGTAATATATCTTTCAGAAAATGCTGACAAAGTTAGCGTTTTGAATCGAATTTCCGGAAGCGATAGGACAGGAAAGGAGAAAACGTACAGTCACGTGACAAGAGTCTCTGTTATCGCTGTACGTAATTTATGAAAAATGGAAACGCTATTCGATCCCAAATGCCTTCAATACTCAGGCCTGTCAATTTTATGCCTTTATAGTTAAAAATGAGTCAGAAAATGTGTCTGAGAGTTTCGCATTGTTGAGCAGTAAATATGAGAACCACCTTAAGGTACATTTCCAAAGATACTGTTAACAGAAGTTCATTATCGCTATTAATACTTTTACAAAACATAATGCCTGTCCTACGCATTCTGAGAACGATTAAGACCGATTCCGTCCCGGCACAAGTCTGCCGAAAAAATTAAACCCGGGATCAGGCATCATGTAACTATACGATGCCGATCTCTACGATGGACATGTTACATTTCTGTATTGATGTTGTTAAACTCGCATCGGCTCGTAAAGCACATTTATACTTTTCGAAAAAGTCATATTCATTGGAAATGACCTCGTATTTTATCTGCTCCACTCAAATTCTTATATCGGGCGGATAGGCCCGATTAATTTCTTTTTTATCGGCCCGGTCCGGCCCTGCAGGCCCGTTCAATTTTTTCGCCGGCCCGGCCCGTTGAAAAAATTGTCCTAATTCTGCCGGCCCGGCCCGTTTGAAAATTCTCCTCCATTCCGCCGGGTACGGACCTCGGGCCAAGCCCGGGCCCGTGCAGACCTCTACCGTATCATAACCGTCCTCAATATATAAATAGTTAGTACAAGTTTCAATCATTTTTTTTCTGGGTTTAACCCCCCCCCAAAGGCTAAAGAGGTTTATCAAATTTAAGTAAAAAAGATTTTTTTTATTTATGACTAGCTGACCAGCCAGGCGTTGATCGGGACCTTTAAAGAACCTCAAATTTGTATCATTTTATATCATTAAATCCACTGTAATTTTTGAACTGTAGCTATTTTTAATGTGATTTTCAGTGGAATTATTAGCGGGTTTTTTTTTTTTTTTTCGAGTTCCGCGGGGAATTTTCGAGATACGGAAAATTAATTCTGTTTCGAACTTTTAGCCTAATATAATAAATTTTCTCCTGTGCAATTTTTGCTTTTTTAACGCTTTTATCGCGATTTTTTAAAACCTTTTTCCGCGTTTCAAGCCGTTGTTTTTGACATTCATCAAAGAAATCAGATTTTAAACTTTTAGCAAAATTTGTAAATTTTGTCTTTCGTGATTTTGGAAAATTTTGCGATTTTTAAAGTGTTTTTTACGTTTCTTCACGATTTGCGGCGATTTTTTGACGTTCAATTTCTGCCCTAATATAGTGATTTCTGCTCTGTGTTCAATAACGTTTATTCACATTTTGACTGCAATTTTCGATTTTTTTAAATTTTTTCATGTGATTTTTAGTGTTTTTTCGCATCCGTTACGATTTTTTTCACATTCCTGAACAGAATACGGTTTCAATCTTCCAGCCCAATATAGTAATTTTTTTCTCTTTTCGATGAAGCTGATTTTAAATTCGTGCAGCGATTTTTTAATTTGTCGCGATTTTTTATTGTGATTTTTAGAGCGTTTTCGAATTTCGTGCTATTTTTTGATGCGCCCGGGCAATGCCTGGCGGGTAAATGTCTTTATCTGTTACCGAGAGAGGACAGTATAAGATGGATATTTATTTTCTTAAATGAAGGCTTTTTTCGGTGTTTATAGATTTTTCATTTTTTTAAGGTGGCGAAATGTAAAAATTGAGTTTATTTGTATTTTTTGTATCAAGGATTCAAATAAATAAGTCATAACCTAAGCTTGTAGACTTCTTTGGAATAAGTATTTTTTTAAATTGTGAAATGATAGGTTCAAGCCTATTTTTTATGCATTTTTGTAACTTGCAAAATAGGGAGCGCTAGGCACAAATCGGTACCTATTTTTATGAGCCATTGAGGGCACAGTTATTGATGTAAAGTTCTTTTCAAGATTATTATGAAATATATTGTTTTTAAGCTTCAAATGCAATTATTCTTATTTTAGTATTACTAATACTTATAATGTTAATAGTCACTGTAAAGAAATAAGTATATTTTTTAATAGTTGATAAAAATACTAATTATAGTATATAATAAGCAATTTGAAAGCTTTATTTATATAAATTTACACATAACATACAATTATGCATATTACACTATTATAAACATCACACCTATTCCCATATTTAGTAGGCTTACATTTTATCAAATGAATACCAAAATCTTGAAGCGTAATTTTTTTTAGTATTTTTCCAATTCCTTTTGCGACATTTTAACCCTTTAACTACTGACGGTACTTATAAGTACTATTAAAATAACGTGTTATAAAAGTCATTTAATACATCGATGAGTAGTCATAGAGTTTAGAATGCGTTATAGATGCATTACTTTACCTTGTTCCAAGAGCATGAGAGGTTAAACAAAACAAAACAATTTTTAAAAAGAAGATTTCTTTTGCCTTTGCCTCTTTTCAGCTTTCTTGACGTTGGTGGTGGTGAGGGGGAGGGGAGGGCGGAATTTTTCAGTTCGGAAATATTTCTATATTTCTATTGTAAGAACATTATCCATTTCCTAATTTTACAAAATGCAAAGAAACATATTTAAAATAAAAGATTTGAGTGGAGTTATAAATGTTGCACAAAATCCCTATCCATTCAAATTAAATGAATCCTTCTAAATTCTTGCATCCTTCTAAAATTGATTAAATGATTATGTCAATCTTCTAATGCAGTTTAAACAATTCAGGATAAATGCTTTAGAAGAAAAAAAATTCCATGTATTCATAATTCAATATATAAAGGGTTAAATTGATTTTACCAACAAATTTGAGAAAACAAAAATTCAGGCACAAATGGGTTAAGACGGACATTAAATTCTTATTATTTTCGTTTCCTTAAGATGGAAGTATTGAATATCTCGATGTTATTGCGTCTACACCGGAGCGGTTTGAATTTCTTTTCGTTTTCTTCGAGGGGTTTCGAATGACTTCTCGTTTTTTTCTCTTTTCTTGACACACATCAAAAGATCACTTTACTTTGCCCAGACAATTTTCGTTTTTAATGTTTTTTAGGAAAGTGACGCATTTTTAGAAATATTATTTTTTGAAATAAGTGGAAATATCTTAGTCGACCTGAGTCGGTTATTGAACGCGAACTCTTGATTATGTGAGGATTTCTCATTTTACCTCTTTAAGGGGTCCGGGACACATTTTTTTTTTTTTTTTTTTTTTTTAATTGAGCTAAAATTTTGAATATTTTTGTGATGGTTAGCCATGTTATTAGTAAACAAAAATACACAATAAAATTTCTCATATATATATATATATATATTTTAATTTAAATTTAAAATTCATTAAAAAAGTGGGGTCAATTAAAATCGTTATAACCCGAAAAATTATTCGTAGAATTTCAATTTTTTATCATTTAAATAAACAGAAATACATAAGTTTTAATTTAGATTCAGCATTTTTTAAAATATTAATTAAAAAAAAATATTTAAAGTAAAAAAAAAAGGGGGGGGGGTTTAACTTTAAAAAAAAAAATCTTATTTTCAAAAGTAAATATTTTCTTTTTTTTTTATTTACTGCATCAAAATTAAAGAAAACAATTGAAAGAGACATGTTCCAAGTTTGAACCATTTATCTTTAACGGTTCTTGACTTATAACGATTTAAATATGAGAAATGGTGAAAAAAGCCATCATGAAGAAAAACGCATATTCACAAGCAATCGTTTTCATGACAACCATTTCTTGAAATCTGGAATTTGAAAACAGACCAAAACGAAAAATTTAATATTTCCTGTTCTAATTAAGATAGAAACATGATTTAAACGTCTTTTTAAGCAGAAGAACACAGAGAAATGTTTAATGCAATAAAAGTTTTTTTTAAGAAAATTTAGAGATTTTTGTGTCCCGGACCCTCTTAATGCATGATTTTTTTAAATTGTGTTCGAAAAAAATTATATTTGAGTCTATATTTTTGTTAATTATCCGCTGAAAAAGAGTGAAAAAAAAGTATTTATGTTTCTGTTGGACATGTCATCAAGTTACTTCTAAGTGGCACAACAACAGGTGGGACACAGATCGCACAATGGGTTTCGTTTAATATTCCTTTCAAAACACTTTATCCTTTTGCAAAATCTGCTAGTTACACATTTCAGAACCAGGGGGCGCACTCTATTCTAAACATACCTCTATCCGAACGAAACTCCGTTTTACAACCTATCCGTAAATATATGAGTCGAGAGGATCGGGCCCATAGCACCCGAGATAGGTAGGCGCCCCTGGCGGTAAAAAGTGGAATTAAAATAGGTAAGGCTAGGGTGCATACTATAAAAAGAGTGGTCAAAGGGATGTAGGCCAAAGTTAGGAAAGTGTCCTCAGGGTGAAAAGGGAGGAGGTTAGAAAAATTGCTTAAAATACACAAATTAGAGCCCGGAGAGGTAACTAATACAAGACTTTTTTGAAAATTTTATAATTTCTCGTGTGACCGCAAGTGTTCAGCTATAAGTATGCAAAATTTCAAGTCTCCAACTTAATGAGGGACTGAGTTAGAAAAACTGCTTAAAATACACAAGTTAGAGAACAAAGGGATTTATATAAGCCTTTCCCAAAATTTTATGATTTGTCGTTTCATGTGAGGTGTTCAGCTATAAGTATGCAAAATTTGAAGTCTCCAACTTAATGAGGGATTCAGTTAAGAACCCAGAGGGTAATTATAAGACTTCTTGAAAATTTTATGACTTGTCGTTTGATGTGAGGTGTTCAGTTATAAGTATGCAAAATTTCAAATGTATAATAGTATAATACTATAATAGTATTTCCCATATATAGTTTCTGAGACCGGGCTCTATGACAGACGGACAGAGGCGTGAGACGAATAGGGTTTCGTCAGATGAACGAAATTTTTAAATTATATGCTTACTTTAAAGTGTTGACACTACACTGCACGCTAACGACTCTTCAACGATAGAATCATTTTTATAAATCTTTTAATAGTCTGCAGAATGAATAATGATCACCTTATAAAGAGAGAGAGAAAACGCCCGTCGAGCCCATGGCAAGCAGTAACGACGAAAGACGTTACAACCTCTCCGTGATAGCACACTGAGAAAAAAATAGGGTTCTGGCATCCAGAATCTAACTTGTGGCTCTAGAAAAAAAAAAAAAAAAAAAAAAAAAAAAAAGGACTACGTCATCCTTATAAATTCTAGTTCCCTATGCTAGAGAGTTCTAGAGTCTCCAGCTCGAATTCAGGAGCGTTTTACTATAGTCTCGTGGTCAAACTGATTTAAAAATCTCTGCCGATAGATGCGAACACCAGAGTTTAGTTTGAGCCATTCTAATTCTAGTTTATGAAGCCATTCCAGAAATCAAGCCATAATTCCTCGCTACTGAAACGATTCAGGATCGCACAGTCGAGTATTTCCCCAATTTTTCGAAACGCAGTTGAGGAGAGAAAAATGTAGCTAATTATGAAGATAAATAGATGGGGATTCACCGTACATTTATGATTTTTTTTCTGTTGTGCGAGAAAATTGGTACCAGAGAAGGTCAAACATGTTTGTAGCAGTAAGTTTTTTATTTGTACTTTAAAGTTCGTTTTGTGCCTGTTTATTTCAATGTGATTTTTTCCCCATAAACTTTTGCTTATACCATATAGTTCTGGATTCTGAAAGTCCATGTATATATGTTTAGGTTTCACATGAATATATTTATATTTGTTAATTTAACAGATATGATAAAACGACATAAAATGTGCCGTATATTTTTGAAATTTGTGTTGTTAATTTCATTTCAATATTCTATAAAACATTTGTTATACATCGGGGTAGATCGGGGTGATCTTTTTTAATCTAAATGACAGTTCAAGATATGTAGTTAGTAATTTTGAAAACTGTAGCTGCGAAAAACTGCGATTTTAGAAGAATTCCATTCAAACACACAACTGTATGTTCCTGTAAATGACAATTTTTGCATTTCCTTTTCGATTTGAAAAGTATTCTACGATAGATAAATTGAAATTATTGTCAGAATGTACCGTCTGCGGACATAAACAAGTTGGAAATTGCTCGTCAAACGTGGCAAATGAGGTGCGTTCGTACTATAACTAGTTTTATAATTATTTTTTGCACCCCATATTGTACTGAATGTATAATTTTTTGCACTTCATAAAGCGCATAGTCTGATACATCATTAAAATGCACTTCCAACATTTTTTTCCCATTCCCCGTAATGTAACGGAACACTTTTGACTGTCCCTGTAATTAAATTATACATCCGATTTTCCTAAAATTTGAAATAGCTCAACAAAATTTTACAACAATTATATCTTTAAAATTTCAGACCATTCGGAAGGCTGTAATATCATTAAAATGCACTTGCAATAATTTTCCCCATTGGCCGTAATGTAAAGAAAAACTTTTGACTGTCCCTGTAATTAAACATACATCCGATTTTCCTAAAATTTGAAAGGGCTCGACAAAATTTTGCAACAGTTATATCTTTAAAATTTCAGATCATTCGGAAGGCTCTAATATCATTAAAATCCACTTGCAATAATTTTTCCCATTGGCCGTAATGTAAAGAAAAACTTTTGACTGTCCCTGTAATTAAACTATACATCCGATTTTTCTAAAATTTGAAAGGGCTCGACAAAATTTTGCAACAATTATATCTTTAAAATTTAATATCATTCGGAAGGCTCTAATATCATTAAAATGCACTTGCAATAATTTTTCCCATTGTCCGTAATGTAAAGAAAAACTTTTGACTGTCCCTGTAATTAAACTATACATCCGATTTTCCTAAAATTTGAAAGGGCTTGTCAAAATTTTGCAACAGTTATATCTTTAAAATTTCAGATCATTCGGAAGGCTCTAATATCATTAAAATGCACTTGCAATAATTTTTCCCATTGTCCGTAATGTAAAGAAAAACTTTTGACTGTCCCTGTAATTAAACTATACATCCGATTTTCCTAAAATTTGAAAGGGCTCGTCAAAATTTTGCAACAGTTATATCTTTAAAATTTCAGATCATTCGGAAGGCTCTAATATCATTAAAATGCACTTGCAATAATTTTTCCCATTGGTCGTAATGTAAAGAAAAACTTTTGACTGTCCCTGTAATTAAAATATACATCCGATTTTCTAAAATTTGAAAGGGCTCGACAAAATTTTGCAACAGTTATATCTTTAAAATTTCAGATCATTAGGAAGGCTCTAATATCATTAAAATGCACTTGCAATAATTTTTAACATTGGCCGTAATGTAAAGAAAAACTTTTGACTGTCCCTGTAATTAAACTATACATCCGATTTTCCTAAAATTTGAAAGGGCTCGACAAAATTTTGCAACAGTTATATCTTTAAAATTTCAGATCATTCGGAAGGCTCTAATATCATTAAAATCCACTTGCAATAATTTTTCCCATTGGCCGTAATGTAAAGAAAAACTTTTGACTGTCCCTGTCATTAAACTATACATCCGATTTTCATAAAATTTGAAATGGCTCGACAAAATTTTGCAACAATCATATATTTGAAATTTCAGACCATTCGGTTGGGTAGTTTTTGCTCTGTTACATGCGGACAGACGGACGGACGGACTGAACGACGACTATAGGTGCTACGTATTTATATAATTACGAACGCACCTAAAAAGTACCAATTTACATATCTGACCCATAATTTTTTTAAAATATTGTCTGCGCCTGTTTCTGAAGTTCTATGTTACTTTTTTATGTTCTAAATTTAAAAATGCTATAATGAAAATGTTGCGCTGCTTTAGTTTACATCTTATAAATGCTGCTTCGTAAATACATCTAGTATTTAATTATGGATTGTGAAAGTCCAGGTAAAAATATTTATATATTCCACATGAATATGTTTATGTTTATTTATTTAGAAGATTTTATAAACAGGCAAAAAATCTATCGAACATGTTTGAAATTTGTGTTTTTAATTTCAATATTCTATAAAAAATTCGTTACACTTCCCGATAAGTCCAAATGATTTTTTTATACTTTAAATGAGATCTAGATATTTAATTAATAACGTTGAAAACAATATCTACGAATAATCGGTAATTTGGAATACTTTATTTCAAGCACGTTGTGGGTCCTTAAATGATTGTTTCATTTTCATTAAAAGAAATTAATATATATATATATATATATATATTAGGAAAGATAAATTGCAAATATTGTCAGAAAGTATCGTCTACGACATAAAATAATTAAAATTTATATTTATGATCAATATTTTGTTCAACTTCGATTTTATGGCTCGGCAGTTAATATTTACTTGTAGAAATAGTTTGATCTGCCGTACTTTCAACTTCGATTATGCGACTACTTATTTAAGTCAGCTTTTTGTTTTAAACTCTTACTTATATCAATTATTTCTAGATTTCAAAAGAGCGAAGTAAATATGTTTATATTTCATATCATATGTTTATATATGGTTTTTTAAATGTAAAACCAAGCATCAAATTTTTATCTTATAAATTTCTATAGTGTATAAGGAATTTTGTATGCTTTCCGATGATTCTAGTTGATGTTTTTCAGTTTCAATGCATCAGCTATGCAGTTAATAACTTTAAAAAAACTCTCAGGATCTCAGGATGGATTTTTTTACACAAACTTGTGTGTTTCTATATGTGAGCATTTTTTTAAATAAAATTTTAAAAGCTAAATATCTTTAAAATTAATTACTCTTATTATTTTCAGTACAAAATTATTTCAGGTCCATATGGAGTTAAAATTATATCAAGACAAGAGCCCTTCAACCTTATGGATAACCAGAATTGCCTTATTTCTATAAAAAAACTAGAATTTCTCGAGGATTATCTTGTTAACAAAAAAAAAAATTATTCAGAAAACCAAAAGCTACAAATAAAAAATGATTTTAAAAAATATATCAAGCCTGAATTTCAGAAAAGATAGCATGAATCAAGTAGCAATAAGCATTCTTTCTTGAAAAGAAATTCATATTGGTTACAAGGAACATTAAAAGGCACAAAGGGGTTTAAAGACTTAATAGTTGCGGGTATAAAAAAAATTATAATTTTAGTTTAGAAGTTCGATGAACAATGCGCTCTCAGGAATTATTTTTCTAATGAAACCTTTTAATCCTTTGAGCTCTGGGGGTGAATTCTTTAAAATGTCCGAATGTCACATTGGCACCAGTATTTTGTAAGCAAAAGATTCGGCTTATAATATACACGAAAAAATGAATTGACCTATTTTCAAATAAATTTGGTTGAATATTCCGGTGCTAATGTGACATTTGGAGATTAAAATTAAGTGGGAAGAAATTCACCCATCAGATCTCAAAGGGTTAAAAGTGACCAGGAAAAAACGAAATTTGTTTCATTTTCTTCAATGAAATTGGTCGCTCATGGAGGGACTTCAATTGGGGTGGTGTCTGATTGGAGGTAAAATTAGTATTGAGCCTATAGGAATAAATTTCGTTCCATGAAAAAATGGTCGTTCAGGTGGTCGCTTAATAGAGGTGGTCGCACAGGGAGGTTTCACTGTGTATGAAAAAATACATTTAGATTGACGGATAGAATACAATATATTCACTAATATTCTGTTGCATTAAAGTCATTTTTACATATTACAATGTTTTCCATATACTCTGTATATATACATATATACATACATACATATATATATATATATATATATATATATATATATAATGCATATTTCAAAGAAAACTACTAAAAAGTGATAGTAATAAGATAAACTAATCAATAATAAACTTTAGTCCAATTTTTCAGTAAGAAATATTTTTGGCCGGCTAAATCCACCAAATACTCCACTGTGGATCGTTTCGACACATAGAAATTCTAGATCCTTTCGTCTATTCAGCTTAGTTGTTTACCCTATTCGCATAGCTCGGAAATCTATATTTCTAGTTTAGGGATTCAGAAAATGACCACCTACCTATTCATTCTACGTCAAGGTATTTCTAGGTATTATTTTTTTTTAACCATTTGGGAAAATGGTTATTGTCCTCGGTCAGGGTAGGAAATCAAAAACCTATCTGAAGCGTTTTATGAGTGGAATCCCGCATTTTATTCGTTTTCGGATGGTTCTATACAGTTATCTGTATTTTCCCTTTACTTTCAACAGAGATGGGTACTACTGTTGCCACTATGAGAAAAAAGTAACAAAAACTACAAAAAAAATTAATAACTCAGAAACAATTTGAGATAAAGCTTTCAAACAAATTGCAATTAAAAATGCATTTTTTTCTCTATACGACGGTGTCAAAAGTAATAGTGTGGTATGTTTAGAAGTTTAAGAATGAAATTTCATTTAAAATGGGTCCAGGAATAGGAATGTTGAATCCATGGCGTACGTAATGTAGGAACAGCTCCGTAGAAGTTTAAAGATTGACAGTACCGAAAATTGTAAAACTGAAATTTCTTTTAAAATTTGTTCATGATGGGTCCAGGAATGTGAATGTTTAATCCATGGCGTACGTCATGTAGGATCCACTCCGTGCGATTTTTTATGTCTTCAATTTGAGCCTTTGAAAAAAATCATTTTCCAAATGGTCGTTGTAATTTGTTAAATTGTTTTTTTTTTTTTTTTAATTTCTTAATGTAAGTTGGAACAAAAACAGGCTTTACGTCCTGAACCTATGCTTCGAACGGGACTTTTAAGTCCCATTAAAAAAAATGCAATGTAAAATTTATTTAATTCGTCTAGTACTCATAAAACTAGATGGCATACAAAAGAATTTGCTGGATGCCATTCAGCGAAACTGTTTGCAGCTCAATATTTTATTATTTTCTCAACCCTTTACACGGATTTAGCTTTTCTCCTATTAAAAAATGTTTTGCAAAAAAATTTCAACTACAAAACACTTCTCAGATTTATTGACAATGTTCGTATAAGAAAGGTGAGGTTTCATAAAAGTGTTTTTTGTTCATGAATCTAATCATTTTTGTCAATATTTTACAAAAAATAACCTCTAACTACCGATTTATTAAATGAATTTTATTTAAAAATCGATCTAAAAATCAGTCACTGAATTCATTACGTAGCATAGGATTTAAAACTTTTATTAATATCTTTCTAAGGGGTCTCAGGACTCTGAAAGCTTCAAAATTTTCTAAATTTTAATTTTTTTAGATGTTAAACTGCTATCTTTTCTGAATATTTCGATAGAATTGTTTCTTCGAAATTCGTATTAGAACGGAAGTGATGGCTTTTTGAATGATAGCCGCGCAATAGCTAAAACGGTGTTTCCGAAACTTTGAAGTCCTTTTTCTCCAAATTACAATTTTGGGCCTAACGCGCACGCTATCTCAGAAACTACTGAATATTTTTTCGTGACAATTTCAAAACATAGGTGTCATGTTAGTCTACATAAATTGAACCTAAAAGTTCTTTTTTAGTGTACAAAAAAAAATATTTTTTTTTTTTGGTCATTATACTGTTGAAATTTTCAAAATTTTGGATTAGCCGAATACAACTTTGTATTAAAAATATAAATATGATTTGTATACAAATTTATTTAGGCTCAGCGTCATGATTACAATCTGAAGTATAAGTAGGCACCCAAATTTTTTATTCTAGATGCAAAATTTATTTTGTAATCCTGCGCGAAAACTGTTACATCCATTTTCTACTCGTCCAATGTCGGACACTTTAGAGCAGTGGTTCCCAACCTTTTATTGACCACTCACCACCGAAGTATCTGTAAAATCCCGATGCCCCTCCCCCCCATCCTCGCCCGCATATTCTATAACGTATATCTCTTATTTAAAAAGTGATTCCTTTGAAAAATGTGAAAATTTGACTCCTATTCACCTGAAGGAAGCCTAACAGAGTTTTAACAATAACTATTCATTTCACATTTTTTAACTTAGCAGGAAAATTTTCTGCCACAAATGTGTTTTTAACATACTTTTATAAATTCAATGAGGCTATAAATCTTCACTTTTATGCCAAAATAGTTTTGTTGTGCCTCTCCAGCTTATTTCAACGTTTAGCAAAAGTATTATATGATCTGCATATTTTTATCTTCACAAAATGCTTAAAAAGAGTCTCACATTTAGCATTAAAATTGATAATTTTGACACATTTTATAATTCATTTTAATAACTTATTAAGAGTTGCTGGAAAAGCTTTGGACACCCAATTTTCCTTTCTACGGATAACAAAATACACAAGAAGCATTTCGAGATTCTGACCTTTATGAAGTTTAAGTAGCTATTATTCCCCAACAAAACACATTTACCCTTTTCCCTTCCAATATTATGGTTAATTAACTGCCATGTATTATGGAATTTTCAAATTTAAATTGTATATGTTATACACTGCTCAAAACAATTAAAGGATATTTGAAGTTTTATATAAAATAAAGATATAAACGAATTTTTTTTTGCCGAAAATAGAAGAAGAGAATCACAAATGCAAATTTTTCTGGTTTTCAAACTGCGGAGTATGCAAATTTTGAGTTCGACGTCAAAAACGTCGCTTCAGCGGCAGCGAATGAAATTTGACTTTCAACTGGATAAAAGAGAATGAAGACAAGGATGATCGGCATTCAGTGATTGCTTTGTTTCGATGAGTACGATGTCTCAGCGAAGTCATTTGACAGATTCAGAAGCTTTGAGAATTGTTGGTAGGTTAGAAGGGGGCCAAACTCAAGCCGAAGTAGCGCAAGCCATTGGAGTGTCACAAAGTGTCATTTCCAGGATCTGGAACCGTTTTTTGGAGAGTGGATGTGCAGGCCGAAGACCAGGGCAAGGTCGTAGACGGGCAACAACGCCCAATGAAGATCGGTATTTAGCGTTAACAGCTCGGAGACACCGAACCATGAACGCTACTCTTCTCCAACAACACCTTCGCTCGGCTACAGGCACCACGATTTCAACTCAGACTGTCCGAAACCGGCTCCATGCTGTAGGTCTGTATGCTCGCCGACCGATGGTATGTGTTAGATTAACATCAAGGCATCGTCGCGACCGCAGGAAGTGGGCAACCGAGCATGTCAACTGGAGGAGAAATGAATGGAGCAATATTCTGTTTTCTGACGAGTCTCGTTTTTCTGTGCATCCGGATAATAGGCGTATTTTCATATGGAGGGACCGTGGCAGTAGGAATAATCCTGCGTTCGTGCACGAAAGTGTCAGATTTGGCGGTGTAGGAGTGTTGGTGTATGGTGGCATCTCCATTGACGGGCGCACTGACCTCTACATCATTCGAGATGGAGCTCTGACTGGTCGCCGATATAGGGATGAGATCCTCAGACCTATTGTAGTCCCTTACGCTGCAGCAATCGTAGATAACTTCATTTTAATGGACGATAACTGCAGGCCACATCGTGCAAACCTGGTGGAGGATTTCCTTTTCGAGGAAGGAATCGTTCGAATGGAATGGCCAGCGTGTTCTCCAGACATGAATCCAATCGAGCACGTTTGGGACGCTCTAGGAAGACGAGTTTCTGGCCGCCAACAACCCCCACAAACTCTCCAAGAACTGGAAAGAGCTTTTCTAGAAGAGTGGGGCAGAATACCCCAACTCGTCATTAATAGCCTCATTGAGTCCATGCCTCAAAGGTGTTCAACGTTGCTGGCCGCCCGTGGAAACCATACCCCCTACTGAAAATGATTTTCTTTGAAGAAAACACCTTTTCTTATTCTTTTTCTCTCATATGCACAAATTGTGTTTTTTTTCCTTTAGTACACAAATGCGCAATAAAATGCATTTTTTCTGCCAAACATGTGTAATTTATTCTCATATAACCTACTATGTCTGTCGACCATGTATCAATCAGCTAAACAGTTTACCAGATATAAAATCCACCTAAAACTGCAATATCCTTTAATTGTTTTGAGCAGTGTATATTGATTTGCCGTCTAGAAGGCCTGCAGTATAAACTAGTAAATAGCATAGCTATTTACTAGTATTTATTCATTTCCTTTTCTAATGCTATTAAAGATTTATAAATTTTATAAAGTTGATTATACCACGTTTAATTATTTCAAATATGTTTTAGGTTAAATATGTTAAAGTTATTACAGTATACTCTTAAGTAATTTCAAGTGTAAAAGTTTTTTTCATGTTGCATACAGCAGAGCGAATAGATTAAAAATAGCTCATTCAATACACGATTGAGAAAAATTGTAAAATACTAAGCAGACAAATTACAGAAATTTTTAAAAATGAAAAAATGGGAAAAGGTGAAAAAAGAGCTGGTAAAATATTTTTAAAGATTATTCACATAATTATTCTGCTATGGATTCCATTTTAAACATTTTGATTTGGAACATTTTTAAAATTCAGCAAATTTTTTAATTTTGCATGTATTATTTTTATTTTTAGTCTAAAACATTGTTTTTCAAAAAAAAAAAAAAAAAAAAAAAAGAACAGCAAATGGGTGGGTTTTAAATATGAAATTGCCCCCCGTAATAAGTCAAATTGCCCCCCCTGTGGGGCGTAACCACTGCTTTAGAGTCTCCTATAAATGCTAATTCTCCATCTTGCTATTTTTTAAACGCCCCACGTTGGGAACCATTGCTTTAGAGCCTCCTATAAATGCTAATTCTCCATCTTGCTATTTTTTAAACGCCCCACGTTGGGAACCACTGCTTTAGAGTCTCCTATAAATGCTAATTCTTCATCTTGCTATTTTTTAAGTACACTAAATGAAAGAACATACCTATATCTTTCATCCCAATAAACATTGTGTCTTAAAATCATATACATTTTCAGATATTAAATATTGGAAATGGCCTCCTTTTTTTTTTTTTTTTTTTTTTTTTTTTCCCAATTTTAAGAGTCCTGAGACCCCTTAAGTTTTGATTCGATTTTCATAAAATGTGAAATGACTCCACACGATTCTGCAACAATTGTATAGATTAAATTTCAAGCTACCTATTTATATAATGACGAATGCACCTAAACAAAAAACAATTTCGGTGTAAAGAACTCGTTACAAATAAAATGAGAAGAATCAAATATGATGATGATATCAAAAGAGAGATCCCCCTCTCCCTAGAGATATCTTAGGATACCATATGCTAGACCCTTCTCCCTCCCCCCTAAAGCTATGTTATATATCCACAGCTCCCTTCCAACAAAACCGATTCCACATTTCGCATTCAAGAAAGCACTGGAAATAGATTAATTAGGAGTATGTATAAGAAGAACAAAATAAACGTCAATGAGCAAAATTCAAAGTTACCTACTTTATAATATTTTCCTCGATTCTTTGAAAGACTGAAATACAGTAGGATCCCTCCTATCCACAACCCTAAAATCCGCACATTGTTGCAATTGTAAACAGTGAAATTTACAGTTAAGATGTAGGGAGGAAAATTCAAGATTTTTCTCATTTTTATATTATTCCGTATACATTTTAATATGTAATTCTGATTAATACTACTGAACTCACGCTTTTTTATAAAGGCAGTATAAATTTACAGTAAACTCTGTCTAAGGCGGAATCGATCGGGACCGAGAAAATTTTCCGTAGCAGACAATATTCTGCCTTAGACAAATTTTACACTATGTCTATGGATTCGCAGGGACTTGAAAATCTTTCCGAGTTAGACAGATTTCCGTCTTACACAGAGTCCGCCTTACTGAGCGTTTACTGTATTTTCGAAAAAAATAAAGTTAGCTCTGATATCAGTAGTGATTGCGATCTTTTTATCAAATACGTTTGTATGTTTACTGTTAATCAAGCTTTTTCGATTACGTCTGGCTAAACATGAAATAAAATTTCGTTATTTTACAATTTTGTTGTAAATTGTAATTGTACCTATCAGGCGGGCTTCATTGAATCTCTCTATTCTAAAAAAAAAAAAAAAAAAAAAAGTAACTAGCGCTGTCACCGCCGCAGTAAATGATTTTTTTGTGACCGCCGGGAGTCTTTCTTCGTTAATATTGAGATAGAAAAATATGAAAATCGGCGGTATTATAGAGAAATGTTTGATAAACATGCTGAAGCAGACCGTTTTCAAATCGAATAATTTTTTAAAGAGACATTTAATGTTAAAGTGGGTCAAAATCGTTCTATTCAAAAAGTTTTAGAGGAGCCAAAACTATACATAGGAATTGAATCGTTTTTTCTAAGGATAAAATCCATTAAGTAAAATATACGTTAGAAGCTCCGGACGTGCAGACTGCATTTATTTTTTTTATTTGACTCATTTTTTGAAAGTTAATTTCCATTTTAAATTCGAATTATCAGCACTTCGAGAGATATTTTTACCATAATTTCAGAAAAGGTTATTATTTTAGATGGTTGCCCATTGTAAAAACAGCACAAAAAATAATATTCCCTTCCAATTAAAAATTTATTTGCATGGTGACTATTATAATTATAAACAGAAACAAATTTTCAAATTAGAATTAAATGTTTACGCATTAAAAGCAGGAAAATTTTGAAAAGTACGTCATAAAAACTATATTGACACGTGAATTTTAAAAGAAAAGAAAATTTTTAAATAATAAATTCATTATTATGGGTTTAAAGCCGTCAATGGAGAAAGTGACGTCTTATTTATAATGGCCAAATTATAATAATGCCAAACAGGTTAAATTTAAAAGTATATTTATACGAGACATTTATTTCACATTTCTAGATGATTTTTTAAACTATTGTTGTGAATTCTACGATAGCGAAAATAATACAGTCGGGCCTCGTTATCACGACACATGGTTTTCACGTCACTCCGCTTATCATGTCAGGTTTTCAAAGTCTTGATTTTCTGTATATGATTTTAATGTAAATAAACTCCAGATTTTAAGTCGTTGAATAATTTTCAACTCCGGATATCCCGACGGTTTAGAAAAATTGTCCATTTTTCATAATCCATCTTATAAGCTCGGAAATTAAGCGGCAAGTCTGTCTAAAATACCCATTGAGATAAATGTGAAATTTTACTTCAATTCTTTATCTGAATAAATAACACACACACTATGAATGGCCCACTTAAACACCAGATAGACGTATCAGTCTACTCGCGGTCTTTTTGTTCTGGTCAGGCGGCGCTTTCTTGTGGTTAAACGGTGTTTTTCATCCGGCTAAAACCGAAGCATTGCATTGCATTGAAATGACTAGAAATTATCTGAACATCCATTTCTGAAACAACGAAATACGGATTACAATTCTTTGTATAATATTGAAAAAAGAATTGTAGGAAGCATATCTAGGGATAAGTAAACCTTAATTCATCAATATTTCATGTAGGAATGCAAAAACAAATCATCAAAAATCTGATTTTTATTCTTTTCAATATTTTCTTTTTTGTTTAATAATAATGTTTTATTACTTAAAACTGCAATAATAGTTATGAATTTAAAGTTTTCTTAAATTAATTAAAAATACAGCTTTTTATAAACATATTTTCTCCAACACCGGTTACTGCGACACTCCGCTTATGACGACACTTTTTAATGGTCTTTAGAGTGTTGGGATAACGAGGTTCAAATGTATTTCCTTTCCGAAAGTAATATTTTCCTTCTAACAACAGAAGTATTATCGCGTGAATATTAAAAAGAGAAAGAAAATTTGGTGGAAATGGCGTCAGATTTGAAACGATGCATTTAAGGTGTCTTATTTAAAACAAATTTCTTATAGCGTTGTTAAAAAGTACCGAGAGACAAAGACTCTGTTTACTTAATTCATTTTATTCTGCTTATTTTTGAATGTTTAACTGATCTTGTTGAATCAAAGACGAAAACAGCCATTGGATCTCTTAACAGCAGCTGATTCGGCCTTAAAATTCCTCGATCATTGGGAAAAGAATGGAAACCGCTTACAGAGAGATCGCCACTGATTTTTTTTAATTATAATTCAATCTTCCGTAATCTCTTTAAGGTCGGTTAAATTAGCGTGTTTTTAGAATCTGAACCGGGGGTTGGAGAGCGTAGATCGTAGAGGGCAGAGCACCCTAGAAATTTAAGAAAAAGTTTCCTCATTATTATGCATATTTAGCTGTGACTTGTTAATTCTTTACTTTTGTCGAGAGTTCGACTCCCGATTGGGGAAGGTTCACTCAGCCTTTCATCCCTTTGGGGTCGATAAAATGAGTACCAAGCTTGCTTGGGAACTAAATACCGAGGGTCTCACGTTAGGCTGACCACCTGACCGGGACGCATGCTGTATAGCACCTCGGAGCCCAGGGTCAAGAATACAGGGATGAGCACTGTCGGCCCTGATCCTTCATGGATTGTATAGCCACAGAGTTTAGTTTTAGTTAGATCTTTACTTTTAGCATTTTAATCATTTTTTAGATTTTCTTAATTTTTAATATTTTACTCTATTACTTTATCATTTCCCTTAATTATTTTAATATTTTACTTTACTGTAAGCATTCCTTCTAGTTTTGATCGGATTATGTTAAAAAAAAAAAAAAAAAAAAGTAACCAGAAATTCACAAAACTATAAAATCTGCGCAACCTATGGTCCTAAGCTGTTCGAATTTGAAGGAGTCAACTGTATAAACTAAATAAATTAAAATCTCTCTTATTGGAAAACTTCCGTAAAATTAAACAAGAAAGAAAATTCATGCATCAAGCATAGATTATCAAACAGTTTTCAACACTTCCACTTTCTTGAACGAAATTTCGCTGTTTCTACTAGACGTTTGAAAGGACGTGATTTTTTTTCTCTTTTTGGCTTTCTTGACATAACTTTATTTTTTTCATTTTGAATGTTCTTAGGAAAGTGACGCAGTCATTTTTATTTTTTGCAAACACCGGAAGCAGCAGGATCCCAGTCAATGGAACGCGAAATTTTGATTCATTTCACTCATTTGAAAAGAATCCTTTGTTTGGATTTCTAATAGGGGATGTGCCGACAGAACGTTATCCACTTTAGGGGGGGGGGGGAGGAGGAGTCTGGCACTGGATACCGTACGATATCTCTAGGGGGAGTGAGTCTTCTTTTGCTAACGTTATCATTTTTGAACAAATCTTTTTTTTTTTTTTAACCATTTGGAAATGGTTGTTGTTTTCGGTTGTGGATGGGGCCAAATGATGTTCGCATTTTTTTAATTTTTTTAACGAAATTCAACGATGTTCTTTACTTTTAGAAGAATTTTTATTTGAATAGGTAATCGAAAGGCATAAAATCGTTAAAAATTGAAAACGTTACGAAATGGGTAGGCGCAAATTATGAGATGTGGAAAAATCCAAAGCCAAAGAGCGACGCCGAAATGAAAAACGTCTTGCAAAGCAAAAATCGAGGTCTTCAACTGGTTATGTAGCCCATGAAAATCGAGGTCTTCAACTGATTATGTAGCCCATGAAAATCGATTACAGAATACAAGACGAACGCGAAAAAGGAAACAATCTAATGTTTAATTGATTGATAGTAAAAGGCCATGTCTCTAGGGGCTCCAACCCACTAGCCACGGCGTTTTACAATCGGTCGATTGCAAACGGGGAAAATTGAGCTCAATGTAGGTAATGTGTCGCAATCTGTGGATAATTCGGTGGAACTGCTTTCGATTTGTAAACTGATTTTCTTCTCGAAACGGGACTTGGAGAGTTTATCGATGAAGGTTTTGGTCGTCTGAACCCTCTTATCTTTCTCGGCTTCTCTTGTCGAAATGTCCCAAAATTAAAACTAAATAGATATTAAGTCAAAAAAAAAAAAAAAAAAAAAATCCAGTGCAGGTAACCATTCCAGGTCCAACGGTGCCATCTATCTATATATTTAAAACACAAGGCTGTTTTTTGAGTCCTCTGTCCTCAGCTTTCTTATGAACCGATTTTTCTAATTATTTTTTTAAATGAAAGCTGTTCATTGGCAGATGTGCGCACACTAGCTATTTTTTTTTAAATATTTCCATTGTTATATTTTAATTTTAATTTAAAAATTTTTTTTTGTGAAATTTCTCCAAAACGCTGGCTATTGGATGACTTCCATTACTTCAGATAAAAGAGAAACAATAAAAAAGTTTCAGACACGTGGCTTTTGAGACGTATTCTTTTATTTGCAAGTTTGTTTGTTTGTTTTTGCGGTTGGGTGGGGTGGGGGGGACTGTGTAAGTTAACACATGAGAAGATATTCTTCCCATATTTTGAATTTCTTCTATCTTTACAAGAAGAGAGTATTGGATTCGTGAAAATTTTCGACTTCAGGTTTTCGACGGATTTATACGTTTTAGGGGTCAGAGATCCGGAAAATATGTTTTTACAAAATGCCTGTCTGTGAGTCTGTCTGTGTGTGACACAAATTTTGTGGGCGCTCTATCTCAAGTACTCATGAACGGAATTTAATAAAAATTTATATTCAGGTATTCCCTAATATAAATGGGTGCTGATTAGTTTTTGGTGTAAATGTCCAACAGGTGGCGCTGCTAGGCTGCATTTTCCGCTGTTTCTGCAACAGCTCTATCTCAAGAACTAATGCACGGATTTTCATGCAACTTCAGATTCAGGGAGTCCTTGATAGGATAGGATGCTGATTACGTGTCGGTGTAAATCGCCCAACAGGTGGCGCTGCTGTGCTGGAATTTTCACGAATTTTGCAGTAGCTCTAACTTCAGCAACTAATGCAAGGGTTTTCTCCAAATCCCGAATCTGAAATTTATTTAGACGTTGACATAAGTTGTTGCTGATTAGATTTGGGCATAAATCACTCAATAGGTGTCGCTGCTAGGCTGCATTTTGCTGGATTTACACGATTTAGAGATAGTCGTATCTCAAGAACTAGAGCACAGAATTTCATATCTTTAGAAGCCTGATGAGCAGCATAGATTGCCATTTAATTTTGGCAGTGTAATAGCGAATTTTGAAGTAATAACATGTGTGAGATAGAAGAAAGTTTTGGAATTGGTACATCCGACTATTTTATTATGCGACACGAATGTGTCATTAAATACTTTTAAATATCAACCACTTCTTTTATGTGTTATTTGACATAAATCTCATATATAAAACCGACATTTCATGGAATCCTTTTGAAACAGTAAAGTATGAGAATAATAAATGTATACGAAATAAAATTAAAGAAAAACTTACTTAAAATGTGCATTTAATGTATCACAAATATAAAAGATTCCTATTCATTATTTCTCTATCCCTTAATAATATCTATTACTTATTGCTAGCTAATTTCCTTTACATTTAAAACGCGTATATTAATAATTATCTCATTCGAAATCTTAATCTAAAATTTTTAATTCCTTCATAAATTTTTATTAGCTACCAAAACTATAATATTCTGAGAGAAGCTAGTTTTTATTTTCGAATGTTATTAAAAGCCATCTTGCTATTTTTTATTTCTAATCTTAAAGTCCACGAATCTGTTTCCCGCGCTTTGGACACGCTAGACTTTTCACCCCGAAATCCCTACATTACGAGGCCTGGAATTCATTCTCCTAAAATACTCTCACGCCATTGGTTTTAACTCTCGCTGCTTGACGTTCACCGTCCACTGATTGGTTCGTCTCTGTATTACCTTAGAATCAGTCACCCTACGCGCCTTGTAACAAAAAGCCGATGCGATGAATTCGGAAGCCATAATTCTGTTTTGCTCGAGTGTTCTAAAGCTATGTTAGCAAGTGTCTTACAGTCTATTAGAGCATCTAAATTTGTTGTTTTAAGGGGGTCCGGGACACAAAAATCTTCAAATTTTCAATTTTTTTTTTTTTTTTTTTTTTTTTTTTTTTATTGGTTTAAAAATTTCTCTGCCGTTTTCTGCTTAAAATGATTTTTAAATAATGTTTCTATCTTAATTAGAACAGGAAATATTAATTTTTTCGTTTTGGTTTGTTTTCAAAATCTACCTTTCAAGCTATGGTTGTCAAGGAAACGAGTTATTGTGAAATTGCTTTTTTCTTCATGATAGGTTTTTTTCACCATTTCTCATATTTAAATTCTTATAACTCGAGAACCGTTAAAGATACAGGGTTGAAACTCGGAACATATCTTTTTCAATTATTTTACTTTACTTTTGAGCCAGCATATTTGAAAAAAATATTTACTTTTGAAAATATGATTTTTTTTAAAAGTTGCACCACTTTTTTTGTAATTTTTTCGTTAAATATTTTTAACTTTTTTAAATTAATATTTTTTTAAATGCTTGCTCTAAATTAAAATATATATATTTCTGTTTATTTAAATGAAAAACAATTTAAATTCTACAAATAATATTTCAGTATAACGATTTTAAGTTATACCTCTTTTTTCATAAATTTTAAATTAAATATTTTTTTAAAAAAAGCTATGAGAAGTTTTATCATTTGATTTTGTTTACAAATGATATGGTTAACCATCACAAAAAAATTCAAAATTTTAACTCAATTAATAAAATTTTTTTGAAAATGTGTCCCGGACCCCCTTAAGATCTTTTTAGCATGAAGTAGTGATTCTTGCTCTAGCCTGAGGACTCTACGAAAATTCTCATAATGTGAGAATTGTTTACGTTTTCATGTGTGGATGAATAAATCTTTTTGACATTGATCTCTGTTTTAATGGAGAAACTACCGGATTTCTCAATCCTTTGCCTTGCTACACGTATGACCTGACCATCGGCATATAATACGACTGCTAAATGAATCCTGGTGTTTCGATTGGACTTAGTCAATCTCAACTATTATCAACGAATTAATGTACAGTGAAACCCTCCCTGTGCGACCACCTCCATTAAGCGACCACTTCCCTAAGCGACCCTTTTTTCATGGAACGAAATTTCTTTCCATAAACTTAATACTAATTTTACCTCCATTCAGAGACCCTCCCAGTTGAACTCCCTCCATCAGCAACGCATTTGTTTTAAGAAAATGAAAGAAATTCCATTTTTTCCGGGTCGCTTGAAGAAGGTTTTATTAGAAAAATAATTCCAGAGAGCGCACTACTCATCAAACTTCTAAACTATGTTTAGAATTTTTTCTATATACCGGTAACTTTTAAGTATTTAAACCCCTTTGTGCCTTTCTAGGGAATGACTTTAAATCTGATGACACATTAACAATGGCGGTCCATAAACTCCCCTGCCTTAGTCTGTCAGGAAACTCTAAAAGAAATAGATAAATGACTGAAATCGTCATGATTTGTCCAAAAAAAAATTACATTTATTGACTGAACGAAAGGACTTGGAAATAAAAGTTATAAAAGATAAAACCGTCAAATCAAAGCAAACGTCCATGTATTCAGTTTTTAAACTCTGCAGTCATTAACTTATGTCATTAACTTTTGTTTTGATACTTAAATTTTCATATTTTTTCCTAATGTGAAAAATAAATTTTAGTAACATTAATGGCTACCTTTTTTCAACCATTAAAATCTAAATTTTAAAATGACCTCCATTAAGAGACCACCTCAAAAATCAAAATAGAACCATAGAAACAAGTCGTTACAGATTAAAACGTTGTATCGTAGAATTGAGTGAACTGACTGCCATTTAATAATCATTTTACGATACATTCATCTTTTCTCACCATTTATTCGAAACAGATTGGGATATCTGATTCTAAAAGATCGATGATAGATCAGTCCAATCCGGAATGAAATGAAAAATTACTTTTCATAACGACAGTTTTTTGCAAAGTGCGAGGCAAAAAGGGGCAACGATAAACAAGAAAGGAAAATCATGTGTCAAGCATAGATTATAACACTTTCCAACACACTCAGAATAATGTACCAGGACTCTTAAAATTAGAAAAAAGGAAAAAAGAAAAGTGCCCACTTAAACTGATGGCATTGAGCTCACAGGCTATGCACACTAATTGTATATTATACTCTTATTTCAAAGAATAATGCCCCTCCAAAAATAAATGAAGGGGGATCAGTCCCCCCCCCCTCGTTTCCCCGCTTTTTACATAACTAATGAGTCTCCAAATCTCATCAGGGAAGCGCCTTATCAGAATAAAGCGGTATACCAAATTGGAAGAAATTCGGATAGGAAAACCTATTTATTTAAATTAACCCCTTGGGGACGAGCGGCCGGTATTCGTGCCGCGTAAGGTGCTCAGAATCAGTGATTATTCTCACCAGTAAATTTTTATTGTAAATTTTGTCTTATTTAATCCGAGCATTTTCCCGATTCAATGAGGCAAAAATTTCTGTTTTAAAAAACCGGCGATAAAATATTGAAAATTCTGTAAAAGACGCTCGTCCCGAAGGGATTAAGGGGAGAAATTAGCACCCCGTCCCCCCACCCCCTTTATACTTAACCAATGAACCTCCAAATCTAACGAGAGATGCTCCTTATCAGAATGAACCGGTATACCAAAATCTGAAGATAATCGGATAATTCTGCATGAAAAACCCATTTTTCTAAGTTAAGGTGGGGATTAGCCTCCGCTTTCCCTGTTTATACTTATCCAATAAACCCCCAAAATGAATCAGGGAAGTGCCTTAGCAGAATGAACCAAGAAAAAAAATTGAAGCAAATCGGATATTTCTATCAAGACTTATCGCGTTATGTACATACATACATACAGAACCGACGGGCACAATCACAGGCTTTGACAGCCTGTGAGCTAAAAAGATCATTTTCAACATTTAACATCTTAAAATTTATAGGATTTTAAAACAAAATTTGTATTGAGATGAAAGATATATGTATGTTCTTTCGTTTCATGTATTTAAAAAAATTATTAGATGCAGCAATAGTATTTATAGGGGAATCCAAACTGTCAGACATGTATCGAGCAGAAATTGGGTATAACAACTTACGCGTAGGATTAAAAAATAAATTTTGCAACCAGAATGAAATTTTTTGGGGCATACTTCAGATTGTAAAAATAACCCTGAACCTAAATAAATTTGTATTGAAAGCAATTTTATATTTTTAATACAAAGTTGTATTGAGCTAATACAAAGGGTTGAAATTGTCAAAAGTATAATCGCCTAAATATATATATATATATATATATATATATATATAGATTTTTTTTTTTTTTTTTTTTTTTTTTTTTTTTTTTTGTTTGAACAATTAAAAGGACATTTTAGGTTCAGTTTATACAGACTCACATGAAACATATATTTTGAAAATTTCATGAAAAATAGTCAGAAGGTTTTGAGATATCGTGCGCGTTATTCTCAAAAACATCATTTTGAGAAAAATGACTTCAAAGTTTCGGAAACGCGCTTCAGCTATTGGGTGGGTATATTTCTAAAAACCATAACTTCTGCTTTAATGGGAATTTCAAGGAAGAAATTTTATCAAAAAGTTCAGAAAAGTTAGGAGTTTAACGTCTAAAAAAATTAAAATTTTGAAGCTTTAAGAGCCCTGAGACCTCTTAAATGCAAACAAATACAGAAATAATAGAATAATAGTAAAACCTGAGATTAGATTGTAGAAATACTGCAATTTAATAATCCTTTTACGATACATTCATCTCTTATTCTCACCATTTATTCGAAACAGATTGGGATATATGATTCTAGAAGATCGATGATGTATAACTGTTGATATGACGTTCAATACGTAATAAAATCAAAAATTACTTTTTATAACGACTGTTTCTTGTAAAGAGTGAGGCGAAAAGGGCATCGATAAGCAAGAAAGAAAAATCCTGCTTCAAGCATAGATTATGAAACACTTTTCAAAGCATTAGAATAATGTAACCAGAATAATGTAACAAGACTTTGTCGTTTGACCCTTTATATCTGAAATTATGAATTCGTGAATATTTCATCTTCTAAAGCCTTTTCAAGAATTTCTGAAAGTACATTAGAAGGATTTTTCCAATTAAAGTTAAATTTGAATTGATAGGGATTTTGAGAACCATTTATAAGACCTAACCCGTATTTACGCTTGTAGGACCAAGGTTCGAAGAAAACCACGAAAACTCCGAACAATTAGGCCGACGGGCGCGATTGGGATCGAACCCAGCACCTCCCGTCTACCAGCTTCGAGAGCAGAACCTCTCGGCCACTGGCCAAAAGCAAACGATTTTACTACACCTGAGAATTGCTTGTTATTTGATTTTTAGAATGCGTGTCAATAATATTTAATGAATTTAAACTTAAACAATGAGAGAGTTTAATGCATACATTTTTTTTTTGTGTGTGTGTGTGTTACATATTTATTTTGCTTTTTGGTGCAGTTTGTGAAAATTATTTCATTTACAAAAGAGATTTTGATATCGAAAAATATATTTTCATATATTTACGCGTATTCCAAAATAAAGGCCAGATGAAGAGTGCTGCAGTTTTCCATTTCAATATCGGAGAAGTTTTTGTTTCCATAGTAACACAATTGAATCGACAGTGCTTAAATGGATTTAGTTTTGAGATTGAAACAATTTTAATTCATTTAAATTTTAATTCATTTAAATTTTGTTTTAATTCATAAAATTTCATAGTTAACTTTCATTATAAATATATATATATGACAAAATTAGAGTTACAACAAACTAAAACTAACAAACCTAAAGTTATTTACATTAAATTTATTTAAACTACTTCAACATGAAACATTTTTACCTTAAAGAGTATTTGACATAAAAAAGTATTTTTTGAAATTGTATTCCATCGCCAACCGGTGATAAATCGTCAAATGACACAATTTTCATCATTTTTTTACGGACACTGTATCGAGTTTCCGTCGCAATTTTTTTTATAAACATATCATCCTCATGAGAAGAATATTCTGTAATTTTTTTTTCATATTTTTCGGAGTATGGAGACCTTCCTTGTTAGTATTTTGTAGAATTAGGAAATGTACCAATGGAATGGTCTTATAATAGACATATAGAAATATTTACAAACAGAAACTTTTCTTCCCCGTCCAGAAAGCTGAAAAAAAGCAAATGAAAAAGAAATCATCCTTTTCCAAATATTTTTTAACCATTTGGAAAAATGGTTATTGTCCTCGGTCAGGATAGGAAATCAAAAACATAGCTGAAGCGTTTCATGAGTTGAATCCGCATTTTATTCGTTTTCGGATGGGTCTATACAGTCATCCGTATTTTCCCTTTACTTTCAACAGAGATGGACACTTCTGTTGCCACTATGACAAAAAAGTAATAAAAACTACAAAAAAAAAAAAAAAAACTCTCAGAAACCAGTTGAAATACAGCTTTCAAACAAATTGCATTTAAAAGTACATTTTTTTCTCTGTACGACGGTGTCAAAAGTAATAGTGTGGGATGTTTAGAAGTTTAAGAATGAAATTTCATTTAAAATGGGTCCAGGCATATGAATGTTGAATCCATGGCGTACGTCATGTAGGACCAGCTCCGCAGAAGTTTAAAAATGGACAGTACCGAAAAATGTAATCCATGGCGTACGTAATCCACTCCGTGCGATTTTTTATGTCTTAAATTTTAGTCTTTGAAAAAAATCATTTTCCAAAGGTTCGTTGTAATTTGTTAAATTGCTTTTTTTTGTGTGTGTGTGTGTGTGTGTGTAACCCATCATGCTTTTGGAACAAGATAAAGTACAGTATCTATAACTCATTCTAAACTGTACGACTACTATCGATGCATTACGTGAATTTTATAACAAGTTATTTTAATGGTACTTTAAAGTATCTGCGGGACATAAAGAAGATATCTTTATGAAACAGATTAGAACACTCATAACACAATTCTGATCTATGCAGTCGGAAAATTATCAGAAATCTTTATCTATTACATTGAAAATTCACCTTCAACCATTTCCGGCAATAAGCAGAAACGTACAGGATTCTTTTGTGCACCCCTGTATAGGACATATAGAATTTAGACATCTCGAGTGACATGCGAAATAGGAGCTAAATATAAAAACGCATTCCAAAATTGTAAGCTCCTTTCCAGCCATGATAGCTCCAATAGACAGTACTGTAAACGAATTCTTTTGTATCCTGTAAACCCGCCATGCTCAACCTTGTTTTCTCCTCCCGCGAGAATAACCGCCTGGGATTTGAAGCGGGTCGCAGCACACTTACAAAAGGATAATAAAAATCACTCATCAAAATAGTAAGATAACGTAAGTAATATAACAAAACAATATAATAAAGTTAATATTATCACTGGAGTTTGTCGCAGAAGATATTTTAGCGAAAAGTTGTAACGACACTATTTCCGAACAATAAGCTTAGTGGTAGATTTTTATTGCAAATGTTTTAGAAATAGACCACAAAGTTTGTTTTAAAAATAGTGTTTTTTTTTTTTTTTTGTTTTTTTTTTTACGCGGTGAACGTCCAACTACAAAAAATAGTTTTAGCTCTATAATAAATATATAAAACATAATAATATAACAATACAGAATTTCCTGATAAATTGTTCCTAATTAAATTTTGGTGCAAATCGCCCAGCAGGTGGCGATGCTATACAATTTTTTTTTTTTTTTTTTTTTTTTTTTTTTTTACGATTTCCGCAATAGTAAAAATAAATAAATCTCAGAAACGAATGCACGTATTTTCATCCAACTTCAAATTCGGTTAGAAGTTGATTAGATAGGCGGTCCTGGCGATAAAAAGTGGAACTAAAATATGTAAGTCTATGGTGCATAATATGAAAGAGTGGTCAAAGGGGTGTAGGCAAAAGTTTAAAAAGTGCCCCTCGGGTGAAAAGGGGGGGGGGGATAAAAAATTGCTTAAAATACACAAGTTAGATCCCAGAGGGTTAAATATAAGATTTTTTCAAAATTTTATGATTTGTCGTTTGATCACAAGTGTTTAGCTATAATTATGCAAAATTTCAAGTCTTCAACTTAATTAGGAGCTGAGTTAGAAAAAAAGCTTAAAATACACAAGTTAGAGCCCAGGGGGTTAAACATAAGATTTTAGGATTTGTCGTTTGATGTGAAGTGTTCAGCTATAAGTAGGCAAAATTGCAAGTCTCTAACATATATAGTTTCTGAGAACGGGCTGTGTGACGGACAGACAGACGAGCGAGACGAATAGGGTTTCGTCAGATGAATGAAACCCTAAAAAGAAAAATTTGTTTGTTCAAACTTCATTGCAAGAATTTTTCACATCCTCAAAGACTCGAACGGGGCAGCTAGAAGAACAATAAATTATAAGTTAACAACTTATTGATTTATTCCAAATTCTTGTACTGCAAACACATTTTTTTTGTTGTTGTTAATTTTAAATGTATGTCCCTAAATACAATAGAATGTGTTCATTAGATTTGGGAGAATTGTTATTAATTATCCTTTTATGCTTATCTAAATGTACCTCGACTTACGTCGCTAGTCTTCGAACGAATTGCTGACATAAGTCGAGGTATTACTATAAAAAAAAAAAAAAAATGGTTTGCGCGTATACTCTGTAACCCGGGAAGCCCGGGTTCGATCTCCTAGTTGATAGTAATAGCAGAAATTCGGTTTTCAAATGTGTGTTTTGCGTTTATTAACACCGATATACTATTTCTTTCTTCCAGCAAATAAAGTGTCGTCTCCAAAAAATAACGTTCCGTTGCATAAGCCAGCTGTCAAACAAAGCAGATGTATCATTGTACTGTTCAATACTCTACAGCAATTTTTTTAACTCCTAAGCATCGCACATTTTCGATTTTTAGACCGTCGTATTGGGGAAAAGCAGTACTTTTAAATGCAATGTGTTTGAAAACTGCATATCCCTTTATTTTTGAATTTTTTTTTTTTTTTTTTTTTTGTCTTTTTAGCGTTATTTGTTCCATTTTGGCCCCTCAAGTACTCCATTTCTGTAGAAAGTAGAGGAAAAATAGTTGGAAAATTGCAATTATATCTTTTTGTTGCCATTTTCCACTAAAAACTGAAAATAAATTGTACTTAAAACACGTGCTTTTTTGAAAAAATATAAAGGAAGGATTTCTGATAAAACAGAGAACTATTATAAACTAAATTTAATTTAATTATCAATATTACAACCAAATGAAGGATGAGATAACCGACTTTTTTTTCTTTTGTCGAGTTTCTTGAAGGACGACACCTCTTTTGATGAAATTGTGTATTATTCAGCGATCGTGACGTTCTATGTGTACTTTACTGTAGATTTTGTTTAATACTGGATAGTGAACGAGGAATTCTTCAGAGGATGCGAATGACATCCTTTTATATAAAATAAAAGAGTGTGTTTTAAGTCTTAAAACTGAAATATGTTTTGTACTAAGTATATATATATATATATATATATTTCATCTGGGGCAATACTCCATTCTGAAAAAGCAGAATTCCTGTTTCCTTACTTTATGCATCCTATTTCATCTTAATAAACTGCGTAGTTGTGATACAGTATTCTGAATGTGTTGGAAAATGGTTGGTAATCTATGCTGGGCGTGTGATTTTTCGTTCTTGTTTAAGAATACAGAGCGAACTGATTTCTATGGAATGACACAAGGAGAAAGAATCGTTTTTGACACTTTCCAAAAGTTTATTGAATTGAATAATTAATATTTTTCATGTAACAATGCTTTTTTTTTGTGTTAGTGGGCATTATAAAAGGTACAGTCGTGGGAAGAAAAAAGTAAACACCCCCTACTAATTCCTCAACAAATTATCGTAGAAGAAAGTGACTGGTACCGAACGATTGGAAATAAAGTCTACTTTCAAATGATGTATATAAAATTTGCTTAAGGGGACATCTACTTATTAAAACGAATCCAAACTTCATTTTTTTTAATGACAGTACCCAATTTTAACGAGATATTTCAAATCTTCGGTTCAAACTATGCGTAGACACCCAATTTCAAGCCATTTGAATGATAAGTTTTTGAATTATAAACATTCAAAATTCAGTGCTTCTAATGTTAAATGACATTTTCATATTTTTATTTATATCTCCTGAAATATGCTTCTAATGTGCTAATTTTTTGTGTAGGAATAATACTGATATATCCAAACATAAATACGTTGAATTTGCAATTCTTATAATTTTATGATATGAATTATGAAATTAATATTCGAAAAAATTATGAATTGCAACCTACAATTTTTTTCATGGATTTTGATTTATTAAGTCCTGCTTTATGGCAATCCAAAATTTCACATTTTTCTTTCAGTTAGTTTTCAAATGATGCTTAAAAAACGGCAAAATGATGGTTTATAGGGGCCGCGTATAATAGAAGTCACTAGATGTTTTGAAATTTCTTCTGCTGTCCTGTAATCTAGCAGGCTTCATTGACTTCTTAAGATGCCTTGATAAAGATGGGGGGGGGGGGGCTCTCTCGGTTAAGAATCGAGTTCCGAACTTCAATTTGGATACAGCCCTTAAAATACGCTCGTTTTAAAATAATTAATTTCTCACAAACTTATGGTACGAATTGCATAAAAATTTGTTTTTAGGCTAATTGAAGGATGTAGAGTTCATTTATGCTGTCAGAATTGGGTACTGCTATTGAAAAAAAAACAAAGTTATGGTTCGTTTTAATATGTAGATGGCCCCCTAAGCAAATTTTATCGACATCATTTAAAAGTAGACTTTCTTTCCAATCGCTCGGTACCAGTCACTTTCTTCTACGATAATTTGTTGAGGAGTTAGTAGGGGGTGTTTACTTTTTTTTTTCCACGACTGTATATTGCATGTAAAGAAATCATTACAGTTAAAAAAGAAAAAATGGTTTGCACTCTGTAACCCGGGAAGCCCGGGTTCGATCTAGAGCTTGTTCACAGACGCAGATCGAAGCGCCCGGGCGCAGGGAAATATCCCTCATGGAGTAGGTCTTCAAGAAGTAAGGAATCGAGGTAAGTTCGAAATTTTAATTATTTCGTAATTTTATGGTTCAAAACAGGTGAAACCAATGACTAAATATTCTTACCTTTCCAAACAATGTCTCCCGTAATAGGAATACATGTCTATAGGCACTCAGACAAAATCCAAAACATTCATGAAAAGTATCTCGTGATCTGATATAAATTCGATCAGCAGAAAATTTTATACCCGGTCTTCGCTCACTTCATCCACAAAAAAATTGTGGTCGTTATGATCACGTGCTTGGGCCTTTTTTTTTTGTTTATGTTTTCGCTTGTTTTGATAGGTTGACTGATTCGCTTGAACAGCTCGACAAAAAAAAAAAAAAAAAAAAAAAAAAAAAAAAAAAAAACAGTCGTGGGATTCAAATTACTTAACAAGCAGTTCTCTCTCGCTAATGACTTTTCCTCAAGTGTAAACAAGTTTCAAGAAAAATAATGTGCCGCACATAGATTAAAAAAATAATTTCCAACGTTATAAAATAATGATTAAAAAAGTTTTATCTTTAAATACAGTGAAACAGAAAAGTATGTGCTTTAGCATGCAGTTTACTGCCAAAAGGACATAATTTATTTAGCAAATATTCAACAATTACAAAGCACTCATCAAAATTTCTATCAGAAAATGCATCAAAATGTGAAATTTATAATTGTAAAAAAACACTATTTTTCAAGAGAAGGAAGAGACTGGGCTATCACCAAGCTACAGCGCCTAGAATACCTAGTGTGGAAATAAGCTATCCAAACAGTGCTAAAAATTTGTATCCCTTAAATGTACGACGATACTGCTAAAATTTCAAGTGTTGATCGCAGCGACATCTGCGGGATTTTCGTATTACTAGTATTACATTGTATAGACTAGCAATTTCTTGCAGTTGTAGAAAATATTCTGTAGATGTCGCTGCGATCTGCATATTGCAGAAGTATCATTGCACATTTAAGGGATACAATATTTTAGCGCTTTTTTAAGTATTACAGGGATAACCGATTTCCACACTATATATTCTAGGCGCTATAACCAAGATCTGTAATAGGCTGCCATAGATTGGACAAAAACTTTGGAACTGAACGTTCGTTCTGTGCATATGTCGCTATAAGGAAAGGGCATGTCCACTACATTTTTATCATAGCGATCCTTGCAGGAAACACACTTGGCGACGTAGGCCAGTCATATCACAGATCCGTTAAACCAACCTGTTAAAGGCCAATCCAATTCCCGGAGTTCATGTGTATCGTAGGAGTGAACAGATTTTCTCACTGACCAACAATAATTCGACCAACAGTGACGTCAGCTGTCCTCTCCTTATTCTCTTTTTAAAACACTCTGCGGAACAGTGTCTTATTTATCTAATAAAAATGTTGGGTAATACCACAGACTTGTCATATAATCTCTTAGTATCTTTACTCTGAGGGTAATACAGAGCTGCTGAGTATTTAGCTCCCAAGTTCACCGTAACTACGGTGCCTACCATAACCATATGTATAAATCTCACTCCTTATGCCCCAGTCTCCTTCACGCCTGGGCGAATGGGTCGTGGTTGCTGAACAAGCTCCTAGTTGACAGTAATAGCAGACATTGGATTTTCAAATGCGCGTTATGCGTTTTTCTCAAACGACTCACTTAGTCGTCATCTTTCACCTTAAGGTGCCTGCCTATACCTTTAAAATGCAATTTTCGGTCAAAAATCAGACTTTCTAGATTTGGTTTAATATTAAAAGTTGACATTTTAGCTTTTTAAATCAGTTTCAATTCTGTTTCTATCTTGCTTAGAACTTGAGTTTACAGGCATTCTAATAGGAGTCAGTCTCAAGTTTTTTAAACTAAAATTAGACCCCCCCCCCCCCTCCCGCAGTGACCGTAAATATTTGCACATAAAGAAAGATAATTTTTAAAAACCATCAGGAAAAAAAGAATAACTCATGTAAATAACCTAGATGGTGAACTTTGAGCTTTTTTTAATTAGATTTTTCCATTTAATAGGTAAAATTTGGTTTCAATGACATTTTTCTGCTTTTTCTCAGAATGAGATTTTTAACATTTTGCCTTATCGCTAAACATCATCACTCGAAAAATAATCATTTTAACGTTATGAAACTTTGCAAAAATACTCTAAAGGAGTTTATTTAGGTAATGTGCCTCTACTACGATTGTAGTTAATTTATTTTATTACATTTTAGTGGATACAAGTTATGAATTGTCTTGTTTTTCCTGTGTGCAAAAACGTTAACTTCTATATTTTTATGAATAACATAGTTATAGTTATGAAAATGGTTCAGTACCTCAAGAAAGTTTCATGAATCATAATAAATTTTACAGAATAAAAATATCTTCATTTAAATATGAGTTTTGGTGTTTTGCAAAAGGGCCATTTTATAGCAATTTTTATGTATGTTTTGAGTTTTAAAATAAAAATATTTAAAATAGACACATATTTTTACATGTTATTCACAATTCTAAGCTATATTCTATCATATAATGCACATCAGTAGGTAATTTTTCAAATGTTAAAAAAAAAATCCCTTCCGAAGGTAGGCCGGCACCTTAAGGAGGCCGTGGACCTTTATCTGAGAGGATATCGACCCAAAAATAGAAAATTATTTTTCTGAAAATCAATTACCCTCCAGTTTGTTCTGCGAATAACCACATGCAGATGCGAATTTTTTTCGCAAAATTACAAGCGCTTGGATTTTGTAAACAAGCGATTATTCGGCCCTTTAAATCTATTTTTCTCAAAACTGATTTTTTAACGTTTTTAGATTTTTAAAATGCCCCATGTATCATAATATTGGATCAAAATTCATGAAATTAAATAAGGAAGAAACCTGATATTGCTTACAAAAAACTGTGCATGCATTTTAAAATTTGACTTCATTAAGCTAATTAAATTTGATTTTTACCCGACTGAAAAGAAGGGTTATGTGTTTCACGCGTATCTGTGTATGTGCATTTCTTTATACCCTCGTAACATCCCAAAGTCTGGATGGATTTTAATGAAAGAGGTCTCTATCAATTCGTCTTAACGGTCCGATGGTTATAGGCTAGGTTTTGGTTTTATAAATTCAAAATGACGGCCGTAAAATACAAAAGGGTGGTAGCAACAGAAAAAATAATTTTACGCACCCTATGGAGTGGCCTATCATTGGAGGAGTCTTTCAAAATGAAGACGATGTTTCATGGACTCTTTTACAGTCAGAAGCCCCGTTTAAATATTATACAACCTGGAAGTTGTGTAGGTAGGATCTCTAGCTTGACTGCAACTCTAACCATCCTAGACATCTATAGACCTCATCAAAACAGTGTTTATAGGTAACTAACCCTTAAACACAACTTAAAAGTCATCCATACAAGTAAATAAATAAAAAAAAAAAGGTAAGTAATATAATAATTTAAAAAAAATTAAGTCAATTCCTACTTAGGTCAATAAGAGAATTTTTTTTCTCCCATTCTTCTTTCCTATTGAGTGGCGATTAAAATGCCTTGATCAAGAAGAGGTCTCTCTCGATTATTGAAAATTAATTAATTTAATTTAATGAATGAATTAATATTTGAAAAAAATGGATTAACATCAAGTGTCATCCACTACAACTTTAAAACAATTTATTTGACCTTGGTTAGATGAATAATAAGTATTTTATGAACGATTGAAAATTTGAACAAGATATATATAACGAGAGTGTGAGCTAATAGTTAGGAATTGAAAAAAAAAATAGTTTCACATGGATGAGAAATAATTAATGAGTTCGCTTTTACGCAGTCAGGATCTTTGATTTTTTTAATTTAATTGTTTATTAGCTGATTAAAAGGCTATATTTTGATGAAAATCGATACCGAATCAGAAAACAATCTCTATAAAATTAAGTATCCAAGGGATTAAAAAATGGATGCGCAGATTTGTTTCTAACAGAGTTTTAAGTGATTAAAATGCCAAATAGAGGCAATATCTCAAAAATTATGATGCATGGAGAATTTTAAGATTTCGTTTTAAAATTTGAATTCTTTTAAAAAATGTTAAAATTGTAATAAGATTGGAATTTATTTTAAGGTAGTTTAAATACTTATGGTTAAATGTGTATATCCACAAAATTGTATATATCTATGATGGAAATTTAAAAAAAAAATAATTTTTAACGTCCACCGCCCCCTTAAGGCTGTTCTTAAGTGCTCTGCTCAACAAGCGCAAAACGTTTTGACACATTTACAAATTATTTTTTGAACGGAAAGGCATAAAATTGGAAAGCCTGGCCATGGAAGCGATTTGGAATGGAACTGTTTTTTCCATTTTTTGATCCATCCATTACCTATTGAGTTAGAAGCGTTTTGGATCACGTGACAAACGCGTTTTTCGCCCTCTTTTGAGTGCTTATTCTCCGTTCGCGCGGAAACTCGGTTCAAAACGCCCACTTTGACATTCTTTTCTGAAAGATCTATTGCGTTTGAAAAAAAATGGAAAAAACAGCTCTGTGACATAGTTTCTGAACAACAACACCAGCTAGTTTTCGTGCATTTTCGACCAAAAATAAATTAAAACTTATGTCAGAAAGTTGCCCTTTTGGATTTGAGAACACCCTTTATAAACTGCGTAGTTGTGTTACAGTATTCCGAATGTGTTGGAAAGTGCTTCATAATCTAAGCTGGGCGGGTGATTTTTCGTTCTTTTTTAATAATACAGAGCGAGCTGACTTCTACGCAATGATAGAATGAGAAAGAAGAAGTATCGAATAGAAATGCACACCAAAAAAACGAGTTGCGTAAAAGTAGATCAGGATAAGAAAATGTTGTTTCTTTTGTGAACGGAAGGTCACTCCCAAAATGCGCTCGAGTTTCGAAAAGTTTTCAAAAAAATCCCCCTCTAAAACGGTTCTTTGAGAACGGGTCTTCAGAAAAACAATGGGGAATCTGACAGATTTCACTTTATTAGACTGATTGAATTTCAATAGCCAAACTATATTTTGGACGAGGGTGTAGAACTTTGAACAGTTAAATGAAATTTTCAAGAAAAGGAGAAAAAAATAAATTTTATTTGAAAAACACTATTTTACACACAATTATACTACAGGGAACTTTCTTATAGAAGGAAATTAACAATATTTTTTTTATGAAATAACAGCTGTTACTCCGTTACGCCACGTAGCATTCAAAAACAAGAAAGAAAAATCATGCGTTAAGCATAGATTATGAAACACTTTCTAACACTTCCTGGATGCTTTAACAAAACTTCCCTATTTAGGGAAATATGGTAATTAAGATAACTAAGTAAACATTTAAGAAACTGATTTCAGCAGTTACCGTCCATAGTCAAATAGGTATTCCAATTCTTTTGAACAGCCCTGTATTGGATCTGTAGGTTGATATATATATACTATATAATGAGAAACTTTAGTTTAGCAGGAAAACCCGTAACAGGTTGAAATTTCTCTTTCAGCAATTTATACTAATAGATGGAAACATAATCGAATACTTTTGTTCAGCCCTGTAGTTTACTTAATACCTTTATGACACACCACTATTTAGCTGAAATTTAATTCAAACTAAAACACTCTTAACGAGTTGCGTAAAAGTAGATCAGGATAAGAAAATGTTTCTTTTGTGAATGGAAGGTCAATCCCAAAATGTGCTCGAGTTTTGAAAAGTTTTCAAAAAATCCCCCTTTCTAAAACGGTTCTTTGAGATCGGACCTTCAGAATACAATGGGGAATCCGACAGATTTCATTTTATTGGACTGATTGAATTTCAATAGCCAAACTATATTTTGGACGAGGGTGAAGTAGAGTAGAACCTCTTTTATCCGAAACTCTTTTAACTGAAACTCTTGGTTAACCGAAATCCATTTTGAAAGCTTTTTTACTATCACATTCCTTGTGTGCAAGCGGTCCTTTCCGAACTACGAGTAACATATAAATATTTTTGATCCCCTTCCTTAGAGCTCCTTTGAATTTAACTTGAGCTCCCGTAAGCCGCGGAGAGGAACGAAGAAAACAAACAAATTAGCAATTCTGAAGCTTTTAAATGTTTGGGATGGCTGGAGCAGCTGGAAAGACCGTGATACTCGTAAACTTATAACATTGAAAGCTTTTTGATAGAGCTTCAAAACAAAGCCATTCGAAACTGCGACAAACAAACCACTGTTTCAAACCCTTTTGAAATATGCAAAAGGTAATTAATTTCAAAATTAAAATTCGGATAATTTATTCTTGTTTCTATTTTGCTTTATTTTTATTAAGCACTTGTTACCATAATACGAGATAACACATATATTTCTACTTAATCTTAAAATGGAAACATTCTCGATGATCCGAAAACTTCGATTTTCCGAAAGCGGGTCGATCCCAATGACTTCGAATAATCGAGGTTCTACTGTATTTTGAGCAGTTAAGGGGGCAGTTTACCTTTTCAACAATTTTTTTCTTTTAACTGCATACCTAATTCAAAATTTTTAAAAAATTTAAGAAAATTTGAACTTTTTAAAATCTCTACTACTTTTTACTTTCTACTATCTTCAATTGAAGAAAGTATTGCAATCGAAATTTTTTTCGACTTCCGGTTTTCGACGGATTACACGTTTTAGGGGTCAGAGATCCCAAGAAACATATTTATGGAAAATGTCTGTCCGTCCGTGTGTACATTTGTCGCCATTGTACCATCAAAAAGTGTATGAAGTTATGCATAGAATTGAACCAAAGTTCTTGGCTATGGCAAGCAGGTCCTTCCTTAATTTGGAAAAAATCCACCGGTAGGGTATAATAGCAATTTTTGTGCGATTTTTGTGCCATTATGAATACTAGGGGATCGTACCCGGGCTTTCCGGGTTAAAGAATATGGGTGAAAACATTTTTTTTATTGAAAACTAATAATTTTTTTATATGCAATAATTTTTTTAGATTGCCCACTTACATAAAAAAAGCATTTTTCATATGGAAAATATGAATTATACAATCAAATAAATTTTTGAAATTTATAAAAAGCGATATTTTCTAATTAGCCGTATGCTAAGAGTTATTTTACCAAGATTTTGCTACTTACGGCATCCTTTTATATCCTGATAATTTCAGAGCTTATACATGTCTGTTAAATTTATTTTTTATTTATATTATTTTATTTATTTATTCATAGGGAAGTTTTTTCATTGGATATTAGCCGTAAGAAAATTATGAACTCTTTATTTTGTCTTAAGGGCAAACGGATTAATCTTTCATAATCAAGCTCCGTGCGATATAGACAAATTAAAAAATATTTCACGCTTTAAAATTGTTTTTAAAACCATAGACAGTCAGTAAACTGAGTTGAACTTTGCAAACAAATTCCATTTGAAAAAAAATCCTATTTGGTGATCTAAAAATTTTAATTGTACAATTACAAATATGTTAGATTTGTGTTTTTTCAATATTATTCTTTTATTTGTTTATAAAAGAAGTATTAATTTCGTTAGTTTGTCTTTCGCAAATATGTTAGATTGGTGGTTTTTTTAATGTTATTATTTTATTTGTTTAAAAGGGAAGTATTAATTTCGTTATGCAAGAATAGTCAGAAACAAATGCTAAAAAAGGTTTGTTGCTTTATGTGCAAAATGTTTATTATTATTATGTATTGAAACCGGCACGTGATAAGATAAACTTTTTTAAAAAATCATGCTTAAAAATTATTTTAAAAAATATAATTCATGAGTCAATTAAGATACAGTTTTTAAACAAATTGCATTGAAAGTAAAATGCGACGAAAACTGAAAATGTACGATGATCAGAAGATTAAAAAATTGCAGTAGCGATAATTTCAAGACCGAAATTTTATCGTGAAGTGTTGCCATTCGCAAAATGACGTCAGCGTTACGCACAGATACGCTTCGTCTTTATAATATAAATACTTAATCAGTAAAATATAATAAAGATAAGTTAATAGGATGTGGTTATCAATTGAGACTCTTATGCTTGGTATTCCGGAATGAAAAGCAGCAATTTCACCTTCTCAAAATTTGCATACACACTTCTCATATCCATATTCATCATTTTAAAAAAAAATTGTAGTTTGTTTGATCATTTTAACTCAAAACTTGAAGTCACGACTGCCAGCAACATCTTTTATGTGAACAGGCGCACTCTTTACTTGAGATTCTAATCTCAATTCGGAGAGTAAAAATTTCGGTAATTTATGTTTTTTAGATGCATTTGTGTTAAAATGTTTACTTTTATCTAAGAAAATGGTCGTTTTCTTTTAAATATGACTTCATTTTAACTTAAATCAGCATTTCACCTAATGTCTGAAACATAGTATCGGTACACATGCAGAAGGAAAAACAATATAGAAAATTTATGAGGAAAAATGCGTGTTTTCAAACATAATGCAGTATGCCATTTTCCGCTATTATTCCCCTAATATAATACCATGGCTCCTAATGGAATTTTGCACCACTAAACACTATACAATAATTTTTATTAACAATTTTGAATTTTTATCAGAAAATGGCATGAATAAAGATAAAAATACCTCATAATTTCTCTCTTGTCTGCAATAATGAAAGCTATCTAATTTTCACCATTTTGAAGAAATTTCATAAAATGCTTTTAAAATTAAGATATAAAAGAGGGGATATTTATAAAAGAAACAGATAGTGCGATCACATCTACAAATGAACAGCTTTCTGTTTAAAATATATATATATATTAGTAAAATTGGTCCAGCAGACAGATCAGGGCAGATGACTAAAGAACACACTTGTGTTTTAAATATATAGATTATATAAAGGTATGAAAAATTTTAAACCTCGAATTATTTGCTTGCTTGTCTAACTCGGCGAAGCAAATCCATCCAGGCGAAAATCACCAATTTCTGTAATATAAATCGCTATTATTTGCATGTCACCTCTCTTTTATAAAGACACTCTAAATTTTTGTAAAACACTGCGTTTGATAGTGTGTGATTTCGATTACATTATTTTTAAAAGTGAAGCATTTTCGCCTGTGAAGAATTTCAAAGCAGCTGGGCTGTGAAAATGGCGCATTTCTACAAAACATAATTCAGTTTTAAGAATTAAAATACACGCTTTTTTATAAAATGACGTCATTTGCATCCGCTAAAGCAATCCAGTCTTAAACTTCGTCTATAGAAAAGTATGCATATGAAGTCATTATCGCGGAATAACAGACAATATTCTTAACATAGCCCATATTTTAATTTCAACTTTTTTTCAGGTTTTATGAGAAAATGGCAACAAAAAGATACAGTATCTCCTATTTTTGACTATTTTCAGTTTACTTTCAATGACTTTCAATAGAAATGATGTACTTTTGTTGCCACGATAAGAAAAATGGCATTAAAAACTACAAAAAAATTAATATCTCAAAAATAAATTGAGATACAGCTTTCAAACAAATTGCATTTAAAAGAGCATTTTTTTCCTTATACGACGGTGTAAAAATTTTAAATGTGCGATGTTTAGAAGTTTAAAAATATCCAGTAGAGAAAATTGCAAACCAAAATTTTATTTCAAATTTCAAAGTGTTGTCATTCGCAAAATGACGCATGCGTTACGCACAGATATGTTTGTCCTTTATAATATAGATTATTTGCATGTCACCTCTCTTTTATAAAGACACTCTAAATTTTTGTAAAACATTGCGTTTTATCAGTATGTGATTTTGATTGCATTACTTTTAAAAGTGAAGCATTTCCACCTGTGAAGAATTTTAAAGTAGCTGGGCTGTGAAAATGACGCACTTCTACAAAACATAATTCAGGTTTAAGAATTAAAATACACACTTTTTTATAAAATGACGTCATTTGCATCCGCTAAAGTAATCCACTTTTATAATCCAATCTTAAACTTCGTCTATAGAAAAGTGTGCATATGACGTGATTATCACGGAATAACAGACAATATTCTTGACATAGTCCATATTTTAATTTCAACTTTTTTTTCAGGTTTTATGAGAAAATGGCAACAAAATGTTACAGTATCTCCTATTTTTGACTATTTTCAGTTTACTTTCAATGACTTTCAATAGAAATGAGGTACTTTTGTTGTCACGATAAGAAAAATGGCATTAAAAACTACAAAAAAATTAATATCTCAAAAATAAATTGAGATACAGCTTTCAAACAAATTGCATTTAAAAGAGCATTTTTTTCCTCTTACGACGGTGTAAAAATTTTCAATGTGCGATGTTTAGAAGTTAAAAAAATTGCAGTAGAGAAAATTGTAAAACCGTAAATTTATTTCAAATTTCAAAGTGTTGCCATTCGCAAAATGACCTATGCGTTACGCACAGATATGTTTGTCCTTTATAATATAGATTGTACAGTCGTGGGAAAAAAAAAAAGTAAACACCCACTACTAACTTCTCAACAAATTATCGTAGAAGAAAGTTACTGGTACCGAACAATTGGAAATAAAGTCTACTTTTAAATAATGTATATAAAATTTGCTTAGGGGGGCATCTACATATTAAAACGAACCATAACTTTGTTTTTTTTTTCAAAAGCAGTACCCAATTCTGACAGCATAAATGAATTCTACACCCTTCAATTAGCCTAAAAACGAATTTTTATGCAATTCGTACCATAAGTTTCCGAGAAATTAATTATTTTAAAACGAGCGTATTTTAAGGGCTGTATCCAAATTGAAGTTCCGTACTGGATTGTTAACCGAGAGAGCCGCTTCCTTGATCAAGGCACCTTAAGCGCCACTCAAGGAGTCAATGAAGCGTGTTAGATTACAGTACAGCAGAATAAATTTCAAAATGTCTACTCACTTCCACATTAGACGGCCCCTTAAACCATCATTTTATCGTTTTTTAAGTATAATTTGAAGACTACTTGGAAGAAAAATGTGAAATTTTTGAATTTCCATAAAGCAGGACTTAATAAATCTAAATCCATCCAAAAAATTGTAGGTTGCCATTCATAATTTTTTCGAATATTAATTTCATAATTCATAATTCATATCATAAAATTATAAAAATTGCAAATTCAGCTTATTTATGTTTGGGTATATTAGTATTATTACTACAAAAAAAATTAGCACATTAGGAGCCTAATTTCGGGAGATATAAATAAAAATATGAAAATGTAATTTAACATTAGAAGAACTCAATTTTGAAAGTTTATAATTCAAAAACTTATCATTCAAATGACTTGAAATTGGGTGTATAGGCATAGTTTGAACCGAAGATTTGAAATATCTCGTTAAAATTGGGTATTGCTGTTGAAAAAAATGAAGTTTGCATTCGTTTTAATAGGTAGATGACCCCCTAAGAAAATTTTATATACATCATTTAAAAGTAGACTTTATTTCCAATCGTTCTGTACCAGTAACTTTCTTCTACGATGATTTGTTGAGGAGTTAGTAGGGGGTGTTTACTTTTTTTTTCCACGACTGTACCTTCGAAAAATGTGTGAAGTTATACATAGAGTTGAACCAAATTTTTTGTGTATGTTTATGGCCATGGCAAGAAAGTCCTCCCTGAATGTAGAAAAAGGTACTTTTCGGTTAGCCGGGCGCCAGTGTTATATATACATGTGTATGTATATCTATATATACATATATATGTTAGCAATATTTAATCTTTGCTATCATAAAATTTGCGTGATGTTCGTTTTTTATCCTCAAAAATTAATTATATATTTCTCAATGTAAAAAGCATAGGTAAGATAAATTGGGCTTACCTTATATTTATGTATATCCGATTGTCATCTCATCTGGTATTTTTCCTCCGGAAAGGGTAAATGAATCTATATCTTCTTCCTGTATTTCTTATTTATTCCGTATATGTGACTGATGGTCTGAACTTCATGTTGTTTAAAAAGACGCATATTTTGAGTGACTTGTGAAGTTAAATTTTGTGCCGAACTTATAAATAGAAAAGTAAAATTTATTTTAATAAGAGCTTTAACATACACATCTCTCAATTTGAGAGTTTGAGTTACAAGTAAGAGTAGAGGAAAAAATACATGAATAAAATATCATTCGTAATAAAGAACAGGAAATTAATGCCATAAATCAGCATAACAAATAATTTGTATCAATATTTATATTTACGATAATTTAAAGTGAAAGTTTATAAATGTCTTATAGTTCATAAGTATTGCGAAAATGTTTATAATAAAGTATCTGTCTACGATTGTGCAATCACTTTTCAATTTCACTTCCTTCTTTTAGATCATAAACACTTTCGATAATTACTTTTGTAAATCACATTTGACACATGAAAAAACCAATTTACTTCGCTTGATTATTTTAATGTCCTTGTTTGGAGATTATATTTCACAATATATCTGTCAACAATATATGTATATTTATTCATATATAGAAGCTATATGTATACATATATATGTGTGTGTGTGTAAATATACAATGTATATGTATATATACATGTATATATAACACTGGCGCATGGCTAACCGAAAAGTACCTAGAAAAATTCTGCCGGAAGGGGGCGCTGTCATAGCGATTTTTGCGTCATCTTCTTAATCTTTCGTAGTTCTGTTGTACACCAGTGGCTCGTGAATCGACGGGCACTTCCCATCCTGATAAGCCGACTCTTCGGGATTTTAATCACTATCCTGATCGAGATGAACTAGTTTTGACTCCGATTCCGAAGACTGAGGCAGAAATTTAAGATGAAAGTTTATATAGCATTGAACTAATAAAAATCAAATATGACATCTGTAACTATATACATTTTGAAATATTAAGCTGTACGAGATGGAAGAAAGTTTTGGTATTGTCACATGCAACTAGTTTAAATATTAATATTTTTGACGAATTATTTTTTTTAGTTTTTCAAATTCATATATCTATTACACAAGACTGCGTTCACTCTCAGAAATAGAATTCTCACTTTTGACGATTTAGCAATCCTCAAGCTGTATTTCGTCGTTTTTGACGATCATTTCCTATCACCATCACGTGACTTTTAAGGAAAGGTAAACTCTCAGATATTTGACGAAAGTTTTTCCTCAATCACGGTCAGACTCAATGCATTTTAAGGAAACCATTGCTGTACCTCCTCAAATCCTGCGATTTTAGCAAGCAGATATTTGCTTGTTTGTATTAGTCCCGTAATAATTTATTTTTAAAACAGCACTTTTTAGTGCTTTTCAGAAAATACTGAAATATAGGTAGTTATTGTTTCTTCATAAGTTATTTTTTTTTAGCTGTTAACATTTTTAGGAATGCTTATTATTATTATTATTATTATTATTATTATTACTTATGTGTTTGTTCGTTATGTTTTAATTCGAAAAGAATATATTTCCTGTGTTCAAAAACATCCAAAAAGAAAATTTAATCAATAAAATTTCAAAGATCCGGGATATCTTTTTTAAAAATTTATTTAAGAAGTATATTCTGTTTTTAATCAGATTAAAAATAAACATAATTGATCCCTCTCCCTTTTATAAACAGTAAAGTGTTAAAATCTTATCCATCTATTCAACGTGATAAAATCTCCCGCAATATGCACTTCACAGTTCGTTATTTGTGTGCAACAAATTAACCAGACCATATTCTAACCATTCATTGAGCAAAGAAAATTTCACTAATAAATGATTTAATCAAGCCATATTATAATTATTCATTGACCATGAGAAAAACAAAATAATAAATTAGCCTTCCTTAAAACTTTCAGCACCGATAAAATTACAATCTATCTTATAAAAAATATAATCACGCGGCAGCTTTCATTAGATCAGTCTAAAAGTACATTCATATAAGTCCCCAATAGCCTGGTCGGTAGAGCCAAGTGTCTCCCACCCCAAAGTCCGCGGGTTCATATCACGCCGAGGAAAACGAGAAGTGATTTTTTTCTTCCCTTGGTAGAGGAACTTCCAAACTGTTCAATAGATGGCGCCACCAGCCCTTTTTTGACGAAACTTTTGAGGAAATTTATATCGTCAAACAAGTGAAGAAAGTAATTTCATCAATTTGACGAAATGTTCGCTCGGAGCATATTCCAGGAAACCGTTTCGTCAAAAACAAAGAACATTTCGTGAAATCTGAGTATTCATTTCTGAGTGTGTATGGATTTTTAGATACATCTAATATTACATTTAATATAATTTTTTACTGATATATATATATAGTGTAAAACGATGAAATCTAACACATCTGTCGGAGTTTCCTCTTAGTCCAAACAACTTTGAAGAAATTCCGTTCTATTTATATGCTGCCACCACCGATATGATTACGTGATATCGGTCACGCACTGAGAGGATTGTTTAAATGAAAACCAACGCTTTCAATTAACTAAATTAACAATTTATTTACACACTAATTACACAACACAAAACACTATTTACACTTAAAACTCGGATGTAGGCGATCCGGTTCAACATTAAATTAAATACAGTAAAGGCTGGCTGTGTACTGTTAAAACTACGTTATATCACTCTCACTCTATACACGTTAAATCAGCTTTACCGGAGATCAATCTCAATCTCCCAACACATGGGCTCTAAGCCTAAGCTCTCCAAGCCTCTCTCAACCTTACACTCTCTCTCAGAGCTATCCAAGGAACTACCCTTGCGCTTGGCACTCCAGCCTTCAACTGACTGTCTCAGCAGCAGAGCCTGCTTCTAGCAACCTTCTCCCTTTTCTCAACGTAACCTGGCTCGCATTCCAAACTCTTTTCTTCGTTCGTGGAATGCCTTTGTCTCCCCATCTTCCACAGACCTCTCAAAAGGTCGGGCAAACCCCTCTGCAACCATCTTTTTTCCCCTTCATTCCATCTGTACATTTTCAGCGGCTTAGATCCAGTTTTAGACAAGGAAAGAATGTTATTTTGAAATTCCAGTACACAGACCATGCAATATATAATATATTAAGACAAAATAATATAGAGCCCCAGTTCTAATAGCAGATGTTTTTCAGAACCTGACAACATCCTTATACACTTTTATTATATTTAAATAATAGTAATAACCAGAAGGATCATTCCATGGACAGATTGATCACATATACAATAAAGGACATATACAAAAAAATTCTAAATCTCTATCTCAAAGAAAAAAAAAAAACAAGAAACAAAAATCATGCGTTAAGAATAGATTATGAAACACTTTCCAACACTTCCTGAATGCTTTAATAAAATTTCGTTACTTATTTAGGGAAATAAGGTAAATAAGATAACTAAGTAAACTTTTTATAAAACGCATAAAACATTTCAAAAACTGATTTCAGCAGTGACCGTCCATAGCAAATAGGTATTCCAATTCTTTTGTACAGCCCTGTATTGGATCTGTAGGTTGATATCTATACTACTATACAATGGGAAAATTTAATTTAGCAAGAAAACGCATAACAAATTGAAATTTCTCTGTCAGTAATTTATACTAACACATAGAAACATATTTGAATACTTTTGTACAACCCTGTTGTTCACCTAGAACCTTTATGACACGCCACTATTTAGCTAAAATTTAATTTAAACTAAAACACTCTTAAAATTACTGAAATCACATTTCCAGAAATTATCATTTTTAGACGGCCATGAATCTAATTGTTGCGTGACCCTGTATATTCTTTTATGTATATTTTACAAACATTTCTCACTAAACTAAATCCAGTTCCGCGTAAAAAAAGCATAACTGCTTTAAAAACCACCTTTCAGCAATTTACGCTCATACTCAGTAATCCTTACGAATTCTTTTGTGTAGCCCTGTATATGAATTATAACATTTATAAACATTATATAGTATGCATAAATATACTGAAACATAAAAGACCATATCCTAATTAAAATTGAATTTCCAGCCATCATCGCTCCTGTACAATAATTCGGATACATTATAGTATCTGAAATCTTTTGCGTGTCCTTCTAAATGCTTTGCACCTCGTATTATACATGAAGTAACTTATACTATAGCTCAGAGACGTATATCAATTTCAATATATATGAAATAGTTTAACATAATTAAAATACGCGGCAAACAATTCCACCCTATATACCATTATGCAACGGAATTTTCACACCTACTGAAAAACTACTGAAATCATATTTCCAGACATTGTCATCTATAGACGGCATGTATTCAATTCTTTGCGTGACCCTGTATATCAATTTATCTATATTCTACAAATAATTCTTAATAAACTAAATGCAGTTCAGCGTAAAAATGCATAGCTCCTTTAAAAACCACCTTTAAGCAATCTCGCTCATACTCAGTAACCCTTACGAATTCTTTTGTGTAGCCCTGTATATAAATCATAGAATTTATACATACCATATAGCATGCATAGATATAGTGAAACATAAAAGCGCATATCATAATTGGAAATGCATTTCCAGCAATCACCGCTAATGTACAAATACTTCATACTTCGATACAATATTGTATCTGAAATCTTTTGTGTGTCCCTGTAAATGCTCTGCACTTCGCATTATACGTTAAATAACTTATAGTAAACCTCAGCGACGTATATCAATTTCATTATATATGTAATAGTTTAACATAGTTAAAATACGCTGCAAACAATTCCCCTCCCCCATATATCAGTATGTAACGGAATTCTTTTGTGTGGACCTGCCAATGAATAATAACTATTCTTTGCACCGCATATTCTACAGAAAGCCTATTTTAGTGCACTTCATAAATGCATATCCATTTTACTATATTTGAAAGCGTGTCACATCATTAAAAATCATTTGAAACGATTTTTTCCTATAGGCAGTCCTGTAACGGAAAACTTTTGACTGCCCCTGTCAATGAACTCAACAGGCTACAAACTTCATTTGAAATAGGGAACGTGCTATAGGGTAGAGGTCACTAACATCCAAAAATTTCAGAACGATCCGAGCCTACTGACGAGAGTTAGAGCGCGGACAGACAAACCGAAGTCATAAACAGTTTTCAACTTCATTGGAAAGTGTTAAAAAAGCCTTATCATTTTTAAAACATGAAAGTGAAGAAAATAGGAACATAGAGAAATAACCATTTAAAGTGTGTGGGTGTATTAACAAAATGGACACTATCTCGCGATACAAGAATGAGGTGTCAAAACATTCACAGTGCTTTCATTTAATATATATATTTATAAATCGATTTTTCTTGAAAAGGGAGAAAAGTTAAGAGGACATACGGCCCTTTAAACAGATCAAAAATTTGGTTTCGGAGACAAATATTTAAAGTGGCTCCATGCACTCATTTTTGAACTCATCACCTCAGATTTATTTTTGTTTTTTATTAATACTATAATATGTTCTCCATGCAATATAATACATAATTTGCATTAAACACAGTATAATTAATTAATAATAATTATTCCTTAATGTATGCTTTTTAAAAATTAATAATATATATTTATGTATATAGCTTGCGCGCATGATTTAAAAAGATCTATACCCTCTAGAACTTTGAAACTTGTAATATAAGTTTAAGAATATTACAAAAATAAAATGGACTAAAATCTAATGAATAAACAAAAATTTCTAATGTTTTTTGATTTTCAAAATAAAAAATGAAAATTTTAATAATTTTTGTCACTTGAATACATTCGATAATTTTTGTTAAATTTGTTAGATTTTAGTTCAATTTGAAGAAAATGATGTAGTAAAGATAAATGTAAAGTTTAGAATCATTACCTTTAATACATTTAGAGTTATCGCGCGCGCAAGTAAAAAAATATCGATTTTGAAAAAAATCAAATTAAACATAAATGTTTCGCTTGAAATAGGACAAGGTTAATTTAAATTTTTTACTATAACGAGCGCAATTTTACAAATTTTTAGGTGCGTTAGTAATTATATAAATACGTAGCACCTATAGTCGTCGTTCAGTCCGTCCGTCCGTCTGTCCGTCCGTCTGTCCGCATGTAACAGAGCAAAAACTACCCAACCGAATGGTCTGAAATTTCAAATATATGATTGTTGTAAAATTTTGTCGAGCCATTTCAAATTTTATGAAAATCGGATGTATAGTTTAATTACAGGGACAGTCAAAAGTTTTTCTTTACATTACGGCCAATGGGGAAAATTATTGCAAGTGAATTTTAATGATGTTACAGACTTCCGAATGATCTGAAATTTTAAAGATATAACTGTTGCAAAATTTTGTCGAGCCCTTTCAAATTTTATGAAAATCGGATGTATAGTTTAATTACAGGGACAGTCAAAAGTTTTTCTTTACATTACGGCCAATGGGAAAAATTATTGCAAGTGCATTTTAATGATATTACAGCCTTCCGAATGGTCTGAAATTTTAAAGATATAATTGTTGCAAAATTTTGTTGAGCTAATTCAAATTTCAGGAAAATCGGATGTATAGTTTAATTACAGGGACAGTCAAAAGTGTTCCGTTACATTACGGGAAATGGGAAAAAAATATTGGAAGTGCATTTTAATGATGTATCAGACTATGCGCTTTATGAAGTGCAAAAAATTATACATTCAGTACAATATGGGGTGCAAAAAATAATTATAAAACTAGTTATAGTACGAACGCACCTCATTTGCCACGTTTGACGAGCAATTTCCAACTTGTTTGATGCGGTTTGTGGCCAATTGTTCAGAAAAACATTAGCTGTCAAATGAATTAAAAAACAAAAAATCGATTTTTTGAGGTTTTTAAGGATCGTATGTCCCCTTAAACCCTGTTTTACACACAATTATACTACAGAGAACTTTCATACAGACTTATCTAATATATGAATAAAATTAACTATCTTATTTACATAAAATGACTAGATGTTACCCGCGACGTCGTTCGCGTAGCATAAAAAAACTAGTCGGATATGCCAATCCCAAAACTTTCTTCTATCTCATACAGTTAATACTTCAAAATTCTGTAGTACAGTGCCAAAATTAAATGACAACCTATGCCCATCATGAGGATTCTAAAGGTAAATTCCGTACATTAGTTCTTGAGATAGGACTATCACTAACATCGTGTAAATCATACAAAATGCAGCATGTCAGCGCAACCGGTTAGGTAATTTACACCAAAATGCATTCATCAACAACTTATGCCAACCTCTAAGTGATTCTGAAGTTGGATGAAAATCCGTGCATTAGTTCTTGAGATACAGCTATTGCAGAAATCGTGAAAAATGCACCACAGAAGCGCCACCTGTTGGGCGATTTACACCAAAATCTAAGCAGCACTCATTTATATCAGGGACTAACTGAATCTGAAGTTTGATGAAAATTCGTACATTTGTTCTTGAGATAGAGCTATTGCGATAATCATGAATAATGCAGCATAGTAGCGCCACCTGTAGGGCGATTTTCACCAAACAGTAATCAGCGCCAAATGATATCAAGGACTAACTGAATCTGAAGTTTTATGAAATTCCGTGCATTAGTTCTCGAGATAGAGATATTGCAGAAATCGTGAAAAATGCAGCATAGCAGTGCCACCTGCCGGAAGATTTACACCAAAAAGTAATCAAAACAAGTTTATATCAAGGTCTAACTGAATCGAAAGTTTTGTGAAATTCCGTGCATTCGTTCTTGAGATAGAGTACCCACAGAATTTTTGTCACAGAGTGACAGACAGGCATTTTCTAAAAACCATCCAGTCGTGTTCAGGACCTTCTAAAACGTATAAATCCATCGAAAACCGGAAGTGGAAATTTTTCACGAATCCAATACTTTCTTCTTGTAAAGATAGAAGAAAGTAAAAAGATAAATTCATTAATTAAGCAGAACATTTCACTCACTATAATTTGAAACATATGAGGTCCACAAAAGCCAAGGGATACAAGTGACAAAATTTAGATTTGGAATAAATTGAGTTCAAATTTGGAGCATCAATAGTAATATTAGACCGAATTAAAATGTGAAACTGTTGCTTATTTCACAGCGGTCTTTGAAATCTTATTTCAATAACTGTTAAAGAAAAGTGGAATACAATATATGTTTTTTTTTATTATTATTTAGGTAGAGATTAAAGAGTTAAGTAGTTAAGTAGTTTAAAGAGCTTAAGTAGTTGAACGCAGCACATAATTAGAAAAACACTTATATTTATTTCCCTCTAAACAAATAACCTTGTTTCCACACAGCCTGGGCACTTAGCTCAGTTTCTTCAATTTTTTTACTTATATCCCTTAGCTTCTGGGGTCCTCCTATATAATTAAAGCACTCTTTATGACATTTTAAAGGAGACAATAAGACGGTATTTCTTATTTATAGAAGCCTTGGCCTCAATAAAAAAAACTAGTATGTTGTGGCCATCACAAAACCTTCTTCTCTATAAATCACGTCCATTAAATCATTTAAATAGTACAAGAAATGACAACGATTTACCACCCATTCCTATTAAAGTAATATCTGAATTGGAAGTTGGATGAAAATTCGTGCCTTAGTTATTGATATAGAGCTGTAGGAGAAATTCTGAAAAATTCAGCCTTGCAGCGCCACCTGTCGAGCGATTTGCACGCAAACACAAACAGCACTCATTCATATCCAGGTATACCTGAATCTGAAGTTTGTTGAAAATCCAAGCATTAGTTCTTGAGATATAGCTATTGCGGAAATCACAAAAATACAGCATAGCAGCGCCACCTGTTCAGCGATTTACACCAAAAGCTGCAAAACGTTAATTCATATCAAGGACTCACTGAATCTGCAGTTGGATGAAAATCCGTGCATTATTTCTTGAGATAGAGCTATTACGAAAATCGTGTAAATGCTGCAAAATGCAGCATAGCAGCGCGATTTACACCAAAACGTTACCAGCACCCATTCATATCAAGGAATAACTGAATCTGAAGTTTAATGAAAATCCGTGCATTAGTTCTTGAGATAGAGCTATTGCAGAAATCGCGAAAAAAAGCATAGCAACGCCACCTGTTGGGCGATTTACACCAAAACTAATCAGCACCCATTTATATGAGGGGCTACTTGAATATAAATTTTTATTCAATTCCGTGCATTCGTTCTTGAAATAGAGAGCCCACAAAATATGTGTCACACACATGCATACAGATTCACAGACAGATATTTGGTAAAAACAGGCTTTTCGGAATCTCTGACCTCTAAAAACGTGTCAATTCGTCGAAAACCGGAGGTTGAAAATTTTTACGAATCCAATACTTTCTTCTTGTAAAGATAAAAGAAAGTAAAAAGGGAAATTTTGTTCCAGATAATATAAACAATCGCGAAAATGAAACTGGAACCCATTGAAAGAAAAAAAAAAAAAAAAAAAAGAAGAAGGCGGCCAAGTAAAATCGTGAAAATCGACGAATCTCTTTTCGTAAAACGAAAAAGCAATACTGGGAGAATTCCTCTACAAAACCGTATTTTAGGTGGTATTTTTCATTGCAATTTGTATACGTATACACTGCATCGTATAATCTCTCTATTCTAAAAAAAGTAACTCCCGCTGTCACCGCCGCCGCCGCCGGTTTTGAATTTTTTGTGACCGGAGGTCTTTCTCCGTTAATATTAAAAAAAACTGTTGCATACAAAAATATGAAAATCGGTAGTATTATAGAAAAATGTTTGATAAACACGCTGATGCAGACAGTTTTCAAATCGAAGAATTATTTTAAGAGATATTTAATGCCAAAGTTGGACAAAATCGCTCCATTAAAAAAGTTTTATAGGAGCAAAAACTGTACATAGGAATTTAATCATTTTTAGATCATTTTATGCGTCAGAATTTCTCGGTGTGCAGATTGCAGTTAGTTTTTTAATTTGAATAATTTTTCGAGGTTTTATTTCTATTTTAAATTCAAATTTTCTGCATTTCGAGAGATATTTTTTACAAATTTTAGAAAATTGTATTCATTTAAACTGTTGCCAACTGTATAAAAAGCGCAAACAGTAATGTTTGCTTCAAATTAAAAATTTATTTTACACGTGACTATTATAAATAAAAAATATAAAAAGCAGGAACTCATTGAAAATTACGTCATAAAAACTATAGTTACACGTGAATTTTAAATGAGAAAGAATATTGTAAAATAATAAATTCAGTAACATGCGTTAGAAGTACTAAATAGGAGAATTTACGTCATATTACACTTATTACGTAAAATGAACAAAAAATAATATTGCAAAACAGTTTTAATTTAAAAATTGCGCGAGACATTTGCTTGACATTTTAAGATGATCATAATATTTCATTTCTAACAAAAGTATTTTGACGTGAATATTAAAAAGAGAAAGAAAAGTTTGGTGAAAATTACGTCAGATTATAATTGTCAGATTCAAATTATAATTCAATCTTCCGAAATCTTTTTAAAGGCGGTCAAATTAGCGTGCTGTTAGAGTCTGCGGTGTCTGAACGGGGGTTGACGAGCGTAGCTCGTAGGGGGCAGAGCCCCCTAGTACTTTACAAAAATCTGTTATAAAAAAAGCTAAATTTAAAAGAGACACTCTATTTTTCCTCTTTTAAAGCTAAAAGAAAAGAAGACTTAAAATCTGGTTGCCCAACCTCGATTTACAAACATGTCTCCAATATAAATCGAGGTCCCGATTGTTAATTTCTATATTACTAGGGGGCTCGGCCCCCTACGAGCTACGCTCGCCAACCCCCCGTTCAGACACTGCAGTCTCTAAAAGCACGCTAATTTGATCGGCTTTAATTGAATTTTTTTGGAAGATTGAATTATAATTAAAAAAAACAAAGGCGATCGCCCTATAAACGGGTTTCTGTTCATTTCTCTTTGATTGGGGAATTTTACGGAAAAATCAGCTGCTGTTAAAAGATACAATGGCATTTCAAAATCATCTAATATAAAATGAATTAAGTAAACAGAGTCTTTGTCTCCCGGTATTTTTTAACAAAGCGAAAAGAAAGTCCTTTTAAATAAAACATTTTAAATATATCGTTTTTAATATGACGTAATTTTCACCAAACTTTTCTTTCCCTTTTTAATATTCACGTGAAAATGCTTTTATTAGAAATGAAATATTATTTGCGCTGTCAAAAAAAAAAAAAAAAAAAAAAAAAAAAATAGTTGAAAAGTTCATCTCAAAATATCAAGTAAATGTCTCGCGCTATTTTTAAATTTAAACTACTATTTTGCAATATTATTTGTTGTTCATTTTACGTAATAAGTGTAATGTGACGTAAATGTGATGTAATTTCTCCTATTTAAGACTTCTAACGCATGTTAATGAATTTATTACTTTACAATATCCTTTCTCTGTTAAAATTCACGTGTAATTATAGATGAAGTAATTTTCAATAAGTTCCTGCTTTTTATACGTAATTATTTAATTCTAATTTGAAAGTTTTTCTTTTCTGTTTATAATAGTCACGCGTAAATAAATTTTTAATTTGAAGCAAACATTATTGTTTCCGTTGTTTATACAGTTTGGCAACAGGTTAAATTAGTACAATTTTCTGAAATAAGTAAAAAAATATCTCTCGAAATGCTGAAAATTTGAATTTAAAATAGAAATGAAACCTCGAAAAATGAGTCAAATTAAAAAAATAAATTATTTCTGCACACCGGAAAATTATAACGTATAAAATGATCTAAAAAGTATTAAATTCCGATGTATAGTTTTTGCTCTTATAAAACTTTTTTAATGGAACGATTTTGTCCAACTTTAGCATTAAATATCTCTTAAAATAATTCTTCGATTTTAAAACTGTCTACATCAGCGTGTTTATCAAACATTTCTGTATAATACTACCAATTTTCATATTTTTGTATGCATTATTTTTCTTAATATTAACGAAGAAAGACCTCCGGTCACAAAAAATTCAAAACCGGCGGCGGCGGCGGCGGTGACAGCGGGAGTTACTTTTTTTTAGAATAGAGAGATATTACTTTTAAAATTATATTACTTTGACGCAATCCTATTAAATCTTCAGGTTTTATGACAGAAAACACAATTTTCAATTAACAAATAAAGTAATTTTTACTTTCTTCTATCTTTACGAAAAGAAAGTATTGGATTCGGAAAAAATTTCAACTTCCGGTTTTCGGTGGATTTATACGTTTTAGGAGGTCCTGAAAACGATTGGATGGTTCTTACAAAATGTCTGTCACTCTGTGGGCCTGTATGTGACAATAATTTTGTGGCTCTCTATCGGAACTAATGCACGGAATTTAATAAAAATTTATATTCAGTGAGTCCCTGATATAAATTGATGCTAATTAGTTTTAGGTGCAAATCGCCCAGCAGGTGGCGCTGCTATGCTGCATTATTAAAGATTTCCACGATAGCTCTATCTCAAGAAGTAACGCACAGATTTTCAGAAAACTTCAGATTTAGTTAGTCCATGATATAATTGGGTGCTGATAACTTTTTGGTATAAATCGCCCAATAGGTGGCGCTGCTGTGCTGCCTTTTTCACGATCTCAAGAACTAATGCACGAATTTTCATCAAACTTTAGATTTAGTTAGACGTTGACACAAGTTGTTATTGATTAGGTTTCGGTATTAATCGTCCAATAGGTGGCGCTGCTATGCAGCAATTTTCACGATTTTCGCAATAGCTCTATTTCAAAAACTAATGCACGGATTTTCTCCATATATGAGATTCAGTCAGACGTTGACAGAAGATGTTGTTGGCTAGGTTTTGGTATAAATCACCCAATAGGTGGCACTGTTAGGCTACATTTTGAAGGATTTACATGATTTCAGCGATAGTCATATCTCAAGAACTAATGCACGGAATTCCATATCTCCTCATGAGAGACATAGATTGCTATTTAATTTTGGCAGTGTGCTAGCGAATTTTGAAGTATTAACAGATAGAAGAAAGTTTTGGGATTGGTACATCCGACTAGTTATTCATAGTTTCTGAACTGAACGGCTTTAAGAATGAACACTTGTCAAAAATAGTTTTTTTTTTTCAGACAATCTCTACGTCTTACGATGCAAACCGCATCCCGATGCGATAGTTTGTTAAATCAGTAACACCTACATTGGGATGCAGAAGTAATTTGAATATCTGATCCGTTAAAAGTGGATTTTCAGTTGTCGAATGCGTTTTCTAAATTGTTTCGCCCCACCAGTGTCCGAGAGGTTCTGCTCTCGAAGCTGGTAGACAAGAGGCGTTAGGTTCGAACTAAGGGATTACAATCCCGAGACTAATTTCCAATCCCGCGATTTCAGGATTGCTTAGATTCAATCCCGTGGTAATCCCGGGATTACAAAAGTTATAAAGTCTCGAATATCTCCACTTATTAAAATGTCTAAATATCATAATATTATAGAAAAGAAAATGAAAGCAAAAATACAGTCTAACTTACATATGAAAATATATTAAATAATTATTGTATTACTTTAATTATCAAAAAGTATAGTATAAATTACAACAATTGAAAATTAAACAAATATGCTGTTGATGTTTGACAATGTAACAAAAAACATGCAATGTCTATGTTTCATCTTCCAGATAATTTCTTTTATTTACTGTTAAACAAGATTTTGAATGGCTTAATATTTACAATATTAAAAAATCATTAATATCACTAATTGAAATTGGAATTATTCTCATAACCACGTTATTAAAGATTACAATTCGAGGATATCGCAAACGCAATACTTTCCCAAACATGAAGCTTTTTTTCCTTGAAATAAAAGAACTTACACACACATACAACAAAAAATTACATAGATGTATAGTTTAAATTTCTAAACAGAGATAATTGTTAAAGTTCCAAAACGTTGCATAATATAAAAAAGTATTATATAGCACGTGAAAAAAAAGATTTGTTTGAATAGTTCACTGTTTCTTAACTAATCGGTTTTTCTTTGAAAATATGATCTAAGAAATATGAAGGAATCTAAAGTATCATCTCTAACTCGACTTCTAATTTTGTTCTCAATAAAACCTGCTGCTAAATTGCTCATTCTACTTCTACCCTCAAAAGAAGAATTATCAGCAAATATTGACAAGCTAATTCTAAATGATGCCCGGGGACTCATCCACGTTCAAAAAGACACACCTTATTTCTAGTAATTTTTATTGATAAATCCATTTGCTTTTGTATTTCAGGTTCTAAGATCCGTGTATGCGCATGAGGCCTAAATTCCGGAGTTACTTTAAATTTAAATTTCTTCAATGGATATTAATATTCATAAATCGCTTTTTTGCAGCAGATGTCCGTTCGTTAAAAGTCAAACTAATTTTGGAGAAAGGGCGGCCAGCGCGCTTGTTAATCCTGGTCATCGGTTTGGAGTAATGGTATATTGTCATGTACGTTAATGGCGCCTGATGCGTTTAAAATTTGTCGTCGGTGCAAAGTCCTCCAAGTTCCCTACGAATTATACCGCTGAAGGTGCCTGATGCGTGTAAAATTTGCCGTCGGTGCAAAGTCCTTCAAGTTCTCTACGAATTATACCGCTGAAGGTGCCTAGTCAGTCACCTGATCAAGGTTCTAAATGACGAGACCAGTCAGCAGACCTTCGCCCGTTTCCAGGTACTCAAACCCGTAAAACTGTGTTATAGCCCGGTAGATAGGAGCCTGGTTAGCGGTTAGAAATAGACATTCTATTTGAACTTATGAACGCCTTGGAGGGCGGTGATGCCGCTATTGCATCACATAATTTTGATCCCTAGTGTTGTAATGAAAATTTCACTTTTATTAAGTATGCGAAAATATACTTTTACTTGTTTACAAATAAATTTTCTTGTAAATACTGGTGTCACTCGATTACTTCAACATACGAATATAAGTACCTTGCCCTTGAAAGGGTTAAACGACGTTGTTCTTTAGTCTGAATGTATTGGAAAGCGTTTTATTAATCTATGCTTGACGCAAGATTTTTCTTTCTTGTTTGTTTAGTTGCAAGAAGTGAAAGTATTTCTACCTTCTCACGCATGTAACGGATCAAGACACCCGTACAGTCAAAATGCATTCACCAAAGGTATCCATTCCTTTTAACAATTAGTTTTCGCATAGTTATGCATCCATGTAAATGAAAGGGAGATTGCTTATTGCTTTTGAAATAGCTAAACTAAATGCCCACTCATGTATACAGTTTTCTTTTCTGTTTTTTTTTTTTTTCTTTTGCTTTATTTTGTTGAAGAACTGAAACGTTTATCCATTAAACCTGACAAAACCTTTCTTTCCCTACAAATATATCGACATTTTGCAGGATTTTTTTTTTTTTTTTTTTTTTTTTTTTTTTTTTTTTTTTTAACCATTTGGAAAAATGGTTATTGCCCTCGGTCAGGGTAAGAAATCAAAAACATATCTCAAGCGTTTTATGAGTTGAATTCCGCATTTTATTCGTTTTCGGATGGGTCTATACAGTCATCTGTATTCTCCCTTTACTTTCAACAGAGATGGATACCTCTGTTGCCACTAGGACAAAAAAGTAATAAAAACTACAAAAAAAATAAATGAATAACTCGGAAACAAATTGAGATACAGCTTTCAAACAAATTGCATTTAAAAGTACATTTTTTTTTCTCTATACGACGGCGTAAAAAGTAACAGTGTGGGATGTTTAGAAGTTTAAGGATGAAATTTCATTTAAAATGGGTCCAGGAATAGGAATGTTTAATCCATGGCGTACGTGATGTTATGACCAGCTCCGTAGAAGTTTAAAAATGGACAGTACCGAAAAATGTAATCCATGGCGTACTTAACGTAGGATCCACTCCGTGCGATTTTTTGTGTCTTAAATATGAGTCTTTGAAAAAATCATTTTCCAAAGGGTCGTTGTAATTTGTTAAATTGCATTTTTTATCTTATTGCTGCTCTTATTTTCTTATAGTGCTCTTGTTTTGTAAACGGATCCAAAACTTTAAGTAATTGAAAAGAAGAGATAAAATATCACAACATCTGTAACTAGTATGTTGTGGCCATCACAAAACTTTCTTCAATTAAATTATTTAAATAGCACAAGAAATTACATCCATTTAGCACCCATTCATATCAAAGTATGACGGAATTTGAACTTGAATGAAAATTCGTGCATTACTTCTTGAGATAGAGCTATAGTGGAAATTCTGAAAAATGTACCACAGCGGCGCCACCTGTGGAGCAATTGTCACCAAAGCATAAACAGCACTCATTGATACCAAGCTATACCTGAATCTGAAGTTGGATGAAAATTCGTGCATTCGTTCTTGAGATAGAGCTATAGTGGAAATCTTTAAAAAAGCTGCTTAGCAGCACCATCTGTTGAGCGATTTATGCCGAAATGTATAAAACGTCCATTCATGTCAAGGACTCACTAAATCTGGATGGAAATCCGTCCATTTGTTCTGCAGATTGAGCAATTGGGGAAAGTGTGAAAAATGATTACTAGCAGCGCCACCTGTTGACAGATTTACACCCAAAACTAATTAGGACCCATTTATATTAGGGACTGACTCACTGAATATAAATTTTTATTCGATTCAGTGCATTAGCTCTTGAGAAACAGCGCTCACAAAATTTGTGTCACAGACAGACATACAGACTCACAGACAGACATTTTGTAAAAACATGTTTTTCGGGATCTCTGACCCCTAAAACGTGTCCATTCATCGAAAACTGGAAGTCGAAAATTTTCACGAATCCAATACTTTCTTCTTGTAAAGAGATAGAAAAAAAGTCATTTTTTTTTTTTTAATTTCTTCGATGTTTACAAGAAGAAAATATTAGATTCGTAAAAAATGTCGACTTCCGGTTTTCGATGGATTGATACGTTTTAGAAGGTTCTCAACACGACTGGGTGGTTTTTAGAAAATGTCTGTCTGTGACTCTGTATGTATGTGACACACATTTTGTGGGCGCTCTCTCTTAAGAACGAATGCACGGAATTTCACAAAACTTTAGATTCAGTTAGATCTTGATATAAACTGCTCCTGATTAGTTTTTGGTGTTCATCGTCCAACAGGTGTCGCTGCTAGGCTGCCTTTTTCATGATTTCCGCAATAGAACTCATCTCAAGAACTTAGATTTTGGTGCCAATCCCCTGACCGGTGGCACTGCATTTATCAGGAAGTATTAGGATTGCCACACCGTCTACTTCTCAGTGACATCCACATTCGCGAAATCCCTTTTATTGAAAAATTAATTTTCTGTCGCAATCCGGAAGTTGTACTGGGAAATAAAAGATTTTTCTTGGCGTGTTCAGTTCGACTCCGGACTTGACCAAACTTTCATCCCTTTGGGGTCGATGCGAAACTAAAGATTGGGAGTCCCATGTTAAGTTAAGGTATCTTATCTACATCATAGGTTCTCAACTTTTTTTGGCAACCACCCCCTTTACAAGAAAAAAATATCAGCGCCCCCTCTTCCATAATAGTTAATTATACCAGATAAACCTCCCTAAAGCGACCCCGTTCCGTTCCGATAAAAATGGGTCGCTCCGAGAGGGGTGTCTCATCATGGAGGTCCTGTTTCAATCTAGATTTGAATGGTTGAAAAAAAGGTAATAAATAATGTTACTAAAATTTAACCCTCTAGTGCATGATTTTTTATTTTTTCTTAAAAATATATATATTTGCTTCCTTGACGGCCATAAATTACAGGAAAAATATTGAAAAAATTTTCACTCATATTTTTTAGTATTTTGAAGTGTTTTAAATTGTTGCCAAATGACAACACCATGCATTAACACTTTTTTTTTTTTTTAACTTTGCCAACTAGCAACATTGTGCTGTTTTATTGCATTTTTTTTTTTTTTTTTTTTTTTTTTTTTTGGTAAATCATAAGATTTAAAATGCATATAATACTTTATATACACTTTGCAAAATAAAATTATATATATATATATGTATGCATATACGTATATATATATGTATATATACACATATACTATATATATATAATAATTTTAAATCAAAATTTAACTTACAAGTCATATAATAATATTAACCAAAATTCTAAATAAAGACGGCATGTAATAATATTATACATTAGTTGTTGTCTATCAACAAAATAATAATGATACAAATTATACTTCAAAGATATTAAATGAACATATGAAGTTAGATGCTACAATAGAATCATTTTTAATTTATAAATGAATAAGAAGATATGCAGAACACAATAGAAGTATTGTAAAAAAATATAATTAAATAAATACAAATAAAATACGGAAAAGCAGCCATATTTATCCTGTATTTTAAACCAATTTAAATCATTTAAAATTTAAAAGATAAAATGGGCTCATTAAAGTGTAATATTGCACATGCAAAATACAATGAAAAAATCATAGGCTAATAAAATATACTCCATAAATATACGGGCAATGCAGCAGAATACTATAGAATTTTATATCAATAATATTTATCAAAGTTATGAATGGTAACCAATAGAACATTTATTGTTTTTGTTTAAACATAGAGGTACCAAACACTTAATGCATTTTACTCTAGTGTAACCTATACAGCCCAGATCTTTACACCGTTGTTTTTTATCTAAGTGTTGTGGCCAGTGATCAATTTTATCCTTCCTGACATCTTTAGAAGTTTCATAAAGCTGAAAATAATAGACTACTAAATTGTTACTATAAAATTTTAATCATTGGCTTTTTTGATCATATAACTGGTACCTTTAGGGGGCCATGGACACGGAAGCACAAGAGAAGGAGAATAGTGCCCCTTTAAATCTGAAAAAGAAGTATTTTGGACATTTTTTATCATTTGGCTCCCGTTTAACAAAAAACTTATATCTGCCATTTGGGGGGACCCTCAAATCGGGAGTTGCGGGCAGCTGCCCGCATACCCCTGTATTAGTCAGGCCCTGGTTTTACAGTAAACTGAGTAGATTTTGTATTTAATAAGAGTCATTTATCGAGTTAGGGTGACATATGGTGATAAAAGTGAAAAAAATTTAAATATCATGCGAACCAGTTATGAAACAAACAATGCTCAAAATGTTTACAAAAGCGGAACTCAATTCATGGTGTTGCCAAATGGCAACAAATGTATATTCATATGCATGCAAATTTTGTTCCAATAAAGATTACTGAAAATTATTTAAAATAACTTTTAAAAGTATATTCTTTTTAGAAATATTTTTTCAAGTGAAATTTTGCATGTTAAATATTTTTTTTATGAGTTAGAAATCCAACTATGGCTAACAAAATGGAAGGTATCAAAAGTTGCTTTTTATTTGTAGTTTATATACAACTATTGCAAATATGATACTTTTTATGAACTAAACCTAAATATCGGACGAACATGAATACTTAAAGCATAAAGTTGTCAAGAGACAACGGTAAATAAACAATAAGGAGGGAAAATTTAATATGTTGCCAATTGGCAACAGTATGAACTAGAGGGTTAAAATCACATTAGGAAAAAAATATGAAAATTCAAGTATCAAAACAAAGGTTAATGACTGCAGATTTAAAAAATTGAAAATAACGTTTGCTTTGATTTTACGATTTTATCTTTTATAACTTTTATTTCCAAATCCTTTCGAAGTTCAGCAATAAATACATTTTTTTTTTTTTTTTTTGGACGGGAATGCCTTTATCTGGCATCTCATCTGACGTACAACCTTTAAATGATAATGATTTCTTCTAGACAATTCTCGAATAAGCACAAAGAAAAATAATAACAACGTTTGAATCCCCACTGATGACGGCCGTGTAATGGCTAAAAACTTTTTGAGTTTTTTAATGGTTTTTAATGTCTTTTAAGATATTTTTTATGTATTTTTAAAAATTTTATATTATATGCATGCACCTGCAAATAATTTTAGTACATTTATTTGTGCTTTTTATATGATTTTTAATCGTACGAAATTCGTGAAAATTTGTATTTAAGCTAATCGAAGGTTGTAGAATTTTATGTATGTAGAATTTTATTTATGGTGTCGAACTTCGGCTCTGCTATTGAATAAAATAAAGTTTGGGTTCGTTTTGATAGGTAGATGGCCCCTTAAGCCAATTTTATATCTATCATTTAAAAGCAGATTTTATTTCCAATCGTTTGGTACCAGTCACTTTCTTCTACAGTAATTTGTTGCACAGTGAGTAGGGGCTGTTTACTTTTTTTTTTTTTCAAGACTTCTTTTTTTTACATTTAACTTTTTTTAACGTTTTAGAGGTCAACTGCTTAAGCTCTTTAAACTACTCAACTACTTAACTCTTTAATCTCTACTAAAATAATAAAGTAAAAAAAAAAAAAAAGTATTCCACTTTTCTTTTCCAATTACTGAAATAAGATTTCAACGATCGCTGTGAAATAAGTAACAGTTTCATATTTTAATTCAGTCATTACTATCGATGTTCCAACTTTGAACTCAATTGACTCAAAATCTAAATTTTGTCAGTTGTGACGTTTTAAATTATTGTGAGGGAAATGTTCTGCTAAATTAACGCATTTATCTTTTTTAACACTTTCCAACAAAGTTGAAAAGTGTTTATGACTTCGGTTTGTCTGGCCGCGCGATCCAACTCTCGTCAGTAGGCTCGGGTTGTCCTGAAATTTTTTGATGTTATGGACTTTTACCCTAGCACGTTCCGTATTTCAAATGAAATTTGTAGCATTTTAGTTCATTTGCAAGGATAGTCAAAAGTATTCCGTTACAGAACGGCCCATGGGAAAAAATCGTTTCAAATGATTTTTAAGGGTGTTACACCCTTTCAAACATAATAAAACTGATATGTATTTATGAAATACACTAAAATAGGCTTTCTGTAGAATATGCGGTGCAAAGAATAGTTATTATTCATTGACAGGGCCACACAAAAGAATTCCGTTGCATAATGATATAAGGTTAGGGATGGGATTGTTTGCGGCGTATTTTAATTATGTTAAACTATTCCATATAGAAGGAAATTGATATACGTCGCTGAGGTTTACTATGTGTTATTTCACATGTAATACGAAGTGCATAGCATTTAAAAGGACACACAAAAGATTTCAGATACTATATTCTATCCGAAGTACTGTACAGTTAGTAGCGATGATTGCTGGAAATGCATTTTTAATTAGAATATGCGCTTTTATGTTTCGCTCTATTTATGCATACTATAGGGTGTGGATAAATGCTATAATTTATATACAGAGCTACACAAAAGAAATCATAAGGGTTACTGGGTATGACCGCTAATTGCTTAAAGGTTTTTAGGTAGCTTTCATTACAAAAAGCTACCTATTGCCGCCGTTCGGAGGAAAGCGATTTCAAAAAATTTTGGTATATTTTCATCGATCATGACCCCCAGACCCCGAAACCACCCTCCGTTCAAAATTGATATATATATATATATATGCAATATAAGGATGATATAAGGATAAGGCCTTAGTTAATGAAAAAAGGAGTTTAATGATTCTAGGTTATAGTTTTACATATTAAATAGAAATTATATTTACAAGTACGGGAGGGTAGGGGGGTTTTCTGCGGCATACGTACTCGCAGAATCGTCGGAGCTCGGCCTCTGCTCTCGTCTAGAGCGAGATATGCCTACCATCGGCCGCGTCAGAATGCAATCTGCTCTCGGTTGTCACTTGTTTCCAAGCGAGAGAATGCAAACTGCATATCAGCAAATTCAGTAACATCTGCTGGTCTGCGGTAACAAGTTCTCATGGAAAAGTGCTGAACATATCTGTTGCTATGAGTAGGGTTTTATGGGAATCTAAAACCACAACTCACACTCGGCCATCTTGTCCGCTTGTCGACCTCGACAGCGCGTTAAATAAGCAACAAGATATGTCAAAAAACAAAAACAAACTATCTAAAAATAATTAAAATCCAAAGGAAAAAAATTGTCATTAAATAATTAAGAGAATTGAGCTAAATAATAAAAAAAAATTTAATTCTAAATTTTATGTAAATGAATGCTGAGCTGCCGTGGGATATCTCCAAAAAAACAAACAAAAGAATAAAAAAAAATCTCAGGATAACATCAATCATGAGACCGTCTTTCTCATGAGCCATCATCAGGGATGAAAAATATAATCTGAAAGGCCGTCTGCCCATTATATTATCATCAAGAAAACATACTGAAATCTGCCTCATCTTAGGTAGAATTTCGTAAAAAAAAAACATCTTTATCCCAACGTCATTCGAGAATAAAAAAAAAGAGGTTTGCCTCGTCTAAGCAAAAAAAAAGGATTTCCCACCAAAAGGTTTTTTTTTTTTTTCGACAGCCAGCTCTTACTTCTGTAAAAAAAATATGCGAGGGGGGGGGGGGGGAACACATACATATATATAGCAATTCAATAAAAAGTGTACACATAAAATACAGTTTTAAAAGTATAAATACAACAATATTCTTTTTCTTCTTGTCAAAAGTGAGTGTTCAAAAAAAATAAAGTCCTGTGTAGATAGTCATCTTAAATAAAGTTGTTGTTTACGCAACATAAAAAAAAGCACGTGTTGCGAAACAGGCAAATGAAAAAAATAATGCACCATTTGCAGTCCGAGAGAAAGATAACTGGCCATGCGCAAAAAAAAAATCACCGCATGGGTTCAATAAAAAAGTTTTGAGCAGATATATATCGCTCAGAGATTAAAAAAAAATGTTGAACAGAACTTCGAAAAAAAAAGGCACATAAATTCTGTTAATATGAGCTGAAAAAATAAAGAATCTGTTGCATATTCCACAAACTAAGGATAATTTTAAAATAAACACTGTTGATAAAAATGCTTGGTACGCGATAACTTCTTAAAAAAAAAGCACTTGAAGTTTATCGCACTGAAGAATGGCATGACACACAGAAATACGAAGAAGAAAAAAACGTTCTGTGTTGAAGATTTCCATCAATGATTGGACTCTTGAAATGGTGAGTTACACTGGTAAACACCTCATTCTAATGTTTCGTCCAGAAAAAAAAAATAATCGTGGATGCTTGCTGCAATCGTAAAAAAAGCGAAGATATTGAAATAAAGTTACTAAGAAAGTCACAGATAGTAGCAGTCTATAGTCTGTACGATATAAATGTTCTCAGAAATAAGCAGATATAGGTGTAAAACACAGAATATATAAACACAGTTTAAAAAAAATAGTAGTAATAATAAAAAACACATTTATGATAAAGTCGTTGGTTGCACTTGTGACCTATATACGTGAAGCATATTTCTTTTTGGAAATTTAAGTCTACTTTTTCTCTTTCTCGTTGATGACTTCACAAAATGTCGGCGTATAAAAAATAAAAAAGGAATGATAAGGACACGCAGAATTTCGGTCCAATTAGTAACGTCACTCGAATCTGGAGATGGTTGGGATGTATGGAACGCCGAATGCTGATAAATGAGTCCGTTGGCAGACGTAAACAGTAATAAATAGATGGTCAATAAGAGGAGCACAGTCATGAACAGCTTGTAGGATAAGAAATTTAAATCGTAGGAAAAGCAGTCTGGCGATAATGTTGCGAGATGTTTCAGATGTGCTGAGTCAATCACTGGGTCAATTTCTATGTCAGTAGGAATATTTTCCTTCGAAAAGTCTGTATTTACTCTCTGCGGTTTTAGATCTTGGGGGAAAGAATTTATAACAAATGTTTCCGTAGTGCATCTTGCGTCGGGAAATGCAGGTACATAGGATTTATCTTGAGATTTCGTTGCAGATACATTATCAGACACAGTAATGCAGCTTATAAAAATACTTGTGGGTGGAGATTTAGTTAAAGTAGCGCCGTTTTTGTCGCATGTGAGAGTACCCTGAAATATGACATCTGTCCCTATGATAAGTGGCATGGGCATCTGAGAAGACTTAACTACGTAAACAGTAGTAGAAAAAGTATTATCGTCTATTTGTATATTGGTAAAAAACGATCCTATAGGTTGAATAACACGGTTACCGATACCCGACAATTGTACAGGAGCTCCGGTGAGGGGGGGAGACCCAATTTGTTTATAAATGTCTTCTCTCAGTATCGTCAGTGAGCTTCCAGTGTCCAAGATTGAATTGATTTGTAAATTGAAAATTTTTACAGGTTTCTGCATGCGCGGATGAGAATGACACATTTCTACTACGTGGATTTGTTCGTCTCTGCGTGGTGACGTCTTGCGTGAAGGGGAGGTGCCTTGAGTCGAACGCTTGCGTTCTGGCGTTTGCTCTGTACACTGGCTGGAAACATGACCAAAACGTGCACATTTCATACACTTTTTTCCTTTATTTAAATGCACACAATGGGTAGACAGGTGTCCTGGGGCTAAACAATTCCAGCAAGTTAATTTTGCAGTTTTTTCCGTCTGGTTAATCTTAGGAGTGTTGGGTGTAGTCGGTGACTTTGATTGGTAAACTTTAGAACTCTGTTCACAAATTCGTTCGAAAATTTGGAGCTTGTTTTTAAATTCGGCAAGCGTGGCGCACCCGAATAATATAGCTTTATTATGTGGTGTATCGTTAATCCCATTAATTATATAGTGAATTAAAGATATATCATCGATGTTTCCTCTTTGTGCTATTTCTTTCATTTTCAAAAAATATTCCAATAGTTTTTCGTTCGGGCGGCAGCCTCTAGCGGATAGTAATTGATGTATCTGGGCGGACGAAGCTGATTGTCCAAATTCGCGAAACAATGCTTCTTTGAGCGATGTATATGAAGAAATGTTATTTTCACTACGTACATACAATAATGCTAAACTTTTTAATGCCCGCTCAGCAAACACAAATTTCTGTATGTCGGACAGTTGAAATGAATGGGCCAGAGATTCAAATCTCTGAAACCATGTTTGAACGTTTTCCGTTTTATCACCACTAAACGGTGTAATTAAATGATCAATGTCATGGAAAGAAATTGTCTGTTTGGGCGCGGAGTGTGTACAGTGTACACGCGCCTGGTCTGGCTGTACTGCCAAAGGCGAAGATAAACCAGTGCTTCCACTACTATTGTGGCTATCATCAAATTCTGTATCCGATTCGGAAACTGCCGTAAACGTGTCTTTAAAAGCCGAAATATCAACTAGTGCACTTAAAATACGTTGCCCTATATCTTGTTTTGATCCATGGATGTCAATGGATAAGATATTAGCAATAGTAATCAATTGCATCTGATCATAATCGTCCAAAATTATTTTGAGTTTATTTTCATACTCATCGCTTTTGTCAGTAAAAGAAAAACCTTTAAATTTCCTTAAATTCGCTCTATTCTGGCGATTTTTATCGCAACCAAATATAAATTCATGCAATAATTTGATTTTATCTGTTTTAGCCGATTTCAACTGGCTTTTAATAAAGTCAATTTCTTGTAATTCCATATTAAAAGGCAAGAAAGGAAAGAGAAAAAAAAATAAACTTACTTCAAAAGGAGTTATCCAATTGAAAAATAAATTCCTCGCCACGATATATTGAAGTAATCCAATTAATGATCCGTACAAAAAAAAATATGCAGTCGAAGATTCATTCCTTGTACAGCGATAGCTATCTTGCACAAATAAAAATAAACGGGAGATTGAGCTTCACACAGATGGCTCACATCAGATGTAGATGAATCACATCAGCTGAAATACAAGGGTTGATAACGGAACGAAACAGTTCTCTGATTTTAAACGTAGATCGGTAAGAAAGCCTAGGGGATTTTACTTTTTAAATTCGTTTTGGGATTCAAATCGGCCTAGAGCACCCATGTAATATAAGGATGATATAAGGATAAGGCCTTAGTTAATGAAAAGTCCTTCCGGCCAGTGCCGGGAGGAAGAGGTAGCTTTCATAATCCTTATTTAAAAAAAGCCAAATTATATCATTCAAACACACGAAGCTCAATTTAGTGTAAACCGAATATAGGAGATTCAATACTAATTTTTATCAATATAATGAATGAGAATTTCGCGAAATTAGTCAGCTTTATCCAAGCTGCTTTTCTTTAAAGTAACATATATTTGGCTGCCAAATTTGGCAATTTCTTAAAGTGCCTGTTATTTTAAGACAACATGGTGGATGAGGCTAAGCAGTGAACTTGGTCGAGACCTTAGTAATTGCTGTGCACATGCTCACTCACATCGGAATCGGTTAATATATAGGAGTGCTGTCGCATGCAAAAAATCAGATTTTTCAAAATGCACCCACAATAGAAATTGAAACTGCTATATCTGAGCCATTTTTTAAGGTAAAGACAAACAAAAAATGCTCCTGAATCATTATATCAAGGTCAAATACTTAAGAAAGAAACCTTTTTCAATTTCTAAATTTTTTGCACCTCACTTTAAATATATATATATATTTTAATTTAATTGTCGCCATTTTGAAACAAGATGGCTGATGAATCTGGCCAGCGAACTTGGTCGAGGTGTTGATGTATACTATCCACATGCCTTCTTACATCGAAATAGGCGAATACGTGTGTTATCGCGTGACAAATACAAGATCGTTTCAAAATGTTAGCCATGCTAGAAATTCAAAGTGCTATAAATCAACCATTTTTTAAGATATAAACAAACGAACAAATTTTCAGAAACAAAAACTGCACCGGAATCTTTGTATCAAGGCCAAACACATAAAAAAATCTTTTTCATTTTTCAATTGTTTAATACCTTATTTTGAATTTTAAATTTAAATTTTTTTAAATGGCAACCCTTTTGAAACAAGATGGCGAATGAAGCTGGCCAACGAACTCGGTCGAGACATTGGTATGTACTATGTACAGACCAAGTTACATCCAAATAGGTTCATAATTACGCCTGTTATCGCGTGACAAAAATCAGGTCGTTTTAAAATGTCAGCCACAAGAGAAATTCAAAATGCTATTACTCAGCCATTTTTTTTTAGATATAGACGAAAGAAAAACTGTTCCGGAATCTTTGTATTAAGGTCAAACACATACAAAAAAAATCTTTTTCACTTTCCAATTTTTTGGTATCTCATTTAATTTTTTTTTTAATTTTTTTAAATGGCCGCCATTTTGAAACAAGATGGCGGATGAAGCCGGCCAACGAACTCGGTCGAGATATTTGTATGTACTATGTACACACCAAGGTACATCCAAGTCGGTTCATAAATACGCCTGTTATTACGTGAGAAAAATCAGGACGTTTCAAAATGTCAGCCACGCTAGAAATTCAAAATGCTATAACTCAGCCATTTCTTAAGATATAGACGAAACAAAAACTGTTCCCGAATCTTTTTATCAAGGTCAAACACATAAGAAGAAAATATTTTTTCAATTTTTAATTTTTTGGTACCACATTTCAAATTTAAATTTTTCTTAAAAATTTAAATGGTCACCATTTTTAAACAAGATGGCGGATGAAGCTGACCAACGAACCCGGTCGAGACATTGGTATGTACTATGTATAAACGAAGTTACATCCAAATCGGTTCATAAATACGCCTTTTATCGCGTGACAAAATTCAGGACGTTTCAAAATGTCAGCCACGCTAGAAATTCAAAATGCTATAACTCAGCTATTTTTTAAGATATAGACGAAACAAAAACTGCTCCGGAATCTTTGTATAAAGGTCAAATACATAAGAAAAAAATGTTTTTCCATTTTTAAATTTTTGGTACCACATTTCAAGTTTTAAATTTTCTTAAAAATTTTAAATGGCCGCCATTTTGAAACAAAACGGCGGATGAAGCTGGCCAACGAACTCGGTCGAGAGATTGGTATGTACTATGTACACACTGAATTACATCCAAATCGGTTCATTAATACGCCTTTTATCGCGTGACAAATTTCAGGACGTTTCAAAATGTCAGCCACACTAGAAATTCAAAATGCTATAACTCAGCCATTTTTTAAGATATAGACGAAACAAAAACTGCTCCGGAATTTTTGTATAAAGGTCAAATACATAAGAAAAAAATATTTTTCCATTTTTAATTTTTTGGTACCACATTTCAAGTTTAAAACATTTTTAAAAATTTTAAATGGCCGCCATTTTGAAACAAAATGGCGGATGAAGCTGGCCAACGAACTCGGTCGAGACATTGGTATGTACTATGTACACACCGAATTACATCGAAATCGGTTCATAATTACGGGAGTTACAGTGTGACATAGGTCAGATATATATATATATATATATATATATATCAATTTTGAACGGAGGGTGGTTTCGGGGTCTGGGGGTCATGATCGATGAAAATATACCAAAATTTTTTGAAATCGCTTTCCTCCGAACGGCTGCAATAGGTAGCTTTTTTGTAAAGAAAGCTACCTAAAAAAGGAGTTTTAGAAATTATATTTACAAGTACGGGAGGGTAGGGGGATTTTCTGCGGCATACGTACTCGCAGAATCGTCGGAGCTCGGCCTCTGCTCTCGTCTAGAGCGAGATATGCCTACCATCGGCCGCGTCAGAATGCAATCTGCTCTCGGTTGTCACTTGTTTCCAAGCGAGAGAATGCAAACTGCATATCAGCAAATTCAGTAACATCTGCTGGTCTGCGGTAACAAGTTCTCATGGAAAAGTGCTGAACATATCTGTTGCTATGAGTAGGGTTTTATGGGAATCTAAAACCACAACTCACATATATATATATATATATATATATATATATATATATATCTGACCTGTGTCACACTGTAACTCTCGTATTTATGAACCGATTTGGATGTAATTCGGTGTGTACATAGTACACACCAATGTCTCGACCGAGTTCGTTGGCCAGCTTCATCCGCCATTTTGTTTCAAAATGGCGGCCATTTAAAAATTTTTTTAAATTTAAAATTTGAAATGTGGTACCAAAAAATTGAAAATGGAAAAATATTTTTTTCTTATGTATTTGACCTTTATACAAAGACTCCGGAGCAATTTTTGTTTCGTCTATATCTTAAAAAATGGCTGAGTTATAGCATTTTGAATTTCTAGCGTGGCTGACATTTTGAAACGTCCTGAATTTTGTCACGCGATAAAAGGCGTATTTATGAACCGATTTGGATGTAACTTCGTTTATACATAGTACATAACAATGTCTCGACCGAGTTCGTTGGCCAGTATCATCCGCCATCTTGTTTAAAAATGGCGGCCATTTAAATTTTTAAGAAAAATTTAAATTTAAAATGTGGTACCAAAAAATTGAAAATTGAAAAAATATTTTTTTCTTATGTGTTTGACCTTGATAAAAAATTTCGGGAGCAGTTTTTGTTTCGTCTATATCTTAAAAAATGGCTGAATTATAGCATTTTGAATTTCTAGCATGGCTGACATTTTGAAACGTCCTGATTTTTCTCACGTAATAACAGGCGTATTTATGAACCGACTTGGATGTACCTTGGTGTGTACATAGTACATACAAATATCTCGACCGAGTTCGTTGGCCGGCTTCATCCGCCATCTTGTTTCAAAATGGCGGCCATTTAAAAAAATTTAAAAAATTTAAAATTTAAAATGAGATACCAAAAAATTGAAAAATGAAAAAGATTTTCTTCGTATGTGTTTGACCTTAATACAGAGATTCCGGAACAGGTTTTGTTTCGTCTATATCTAAAAAAATGGCTGAGTTATAGCATTTTGAATTCTATTGTGGCTGACATTTTAAAACGACCTGATTTTTGTCACGCGATAACAGGCGTGTTTATGAACCGATTTGGATTTAACTTGATCTGTACATAGTACATACCAATGTCTCGACCGAGTTCGTTGGCCAGCTTCATTCGCGCATCTTGTTTCAAAAGGGTTGCCATTTAAAAAAAAGTAATTTAAAATTTAAAATAAAGTATTAAAAAATTGGAAAATGAAAAAAAATGTTTTTTGTGTGTTTGGCCTTGATACAAAGATTCTGGAGCAGTTTTTGTTTCTGAAAATTTGTTCTTTTGTTTATATCTTAAAATATATTGAATTATAGCACTTTAAATTTCTAGCATGGCTAACACTTTGAAACGATCTTGTTTTTGTCACGCGATAACACACGTATTTGCCTATTTCGATGGAAGAAGGCATGTGGATAGTATACATCAATATCTCAACCAAGTTCGCTGGCCAGCTTCATCAGCCATCTTGTTTCAAAATGGCGGCCATTAAATTAAAAAAAATTATATTTAAAGTGAGGTGCAAAAAAAAAAAAAAAAAAAAAAAAATAGAAATTGAAAAAGGTTTCTTTCATAAGTATTTGACCTTGATATAAGCATTCACGAGCATTTTTTGTTTGTCTTTATCTTAAAAAATGGCTCAGATATAGCAGTTTCAATTTCTAATGTGGGTGACATTTTGAAAAACTTATTTTTTGCCTGCGACAGCACTCGTACATATCAACCGATTCCGATGTGAGTGAGCATGTGCACAGCCATTACTAAGGTCTCGACCCAGTTCACTGATTAGCCTCATCCACCATGTTGTCTTAAAATGGCAGGAACTTTAAGAAATCGCCGAATTTGGCAGCCAAATATAAGTTAGTTTAAATAAAAGCAGCTTGGATAAAGCTGACTAATTTCGCGAAATTCTCATTCATAATGATTTAGTATTGATAAAAATTAATATTGAATCTCCTATATTCGGTTTCCACTAAATTGAGCTTCGTGTGTTTGAATAATATAAGTTGGTTTTTTTTAAATAAGGAAAATGAAAGCTACCTCTTCCTCCCGGCACTGGCCGGAAGGACTTTTTTAAAGGAGTTATGCATTTTTACGCTGAATTGTATTTAGTTTACTAAGAAATGTTTGTAGAATAGAAATAAAATGATATGCAGGGTCACGCAAAGAATTGGATACATGGTCATACACAGAAAGAATGTATAAATGATAATTTCTGGAAATGTGATTAGAGTAGTTTTAAGAGTATTTTAGTTTGAATTAAATTTTCCCTAAATAGTGGCGTGACAAAAGTATTCAAGTACGTTTCCATTTATAAGTATAAATTGCTGAAAGAGAAATTCCAACCTGTTATGCGTTTTCTTGCTAAACAAAATTTTCACATTATACAATACAGGGCTGTTCGAAAGAATTGGAATACATATTGGGCTATGGTCGGTAACTTCTGAAATCAGTTTTTCAAATGTTTTATGCGTTTTCTAAACTATTTACTTTATTTCCCTAATTAACGAAGTTTTATTAAAGCATTCAGGAAGTGTTGGAAAGTGTTTCATAATTTATGCATAACGTATGATTTTGCTTTACCTATACTAAATTAGATCATTTCACTTGGGAAATAAAAATGTATCGTGGTCCAATTAATGTAGAGTTTTCGTATTAAAATTAAAGTCAGGGTATAACATTTATTTTATGAAAGTGTTTCTCCCCGCCTTTCACGTGTTACCAGAGGAAATTTTTATCTGTTTAAAATGTTGCTCGTTTTTACAGTGCCACAAAGGTGGTTTTTAAATGAGTTATGCATTTTTACGCTGAACTGCATTTAGTTTACCAAGAAATGTTTGTATAATATAGATAAAATGATAGACAGGGTCACGCAAAGAATTGGACACAGAGCCATACATGGAAAGGGTGTATAAATGATAATTTCTGGAAATGTGATTACAGTAGTTTTAAGAGTGTTTTAGTTTCTCTCTATTCTAAAAAAAAGTAACTACCGCTGTCACCGCCGCCGCCCGTTTTGAATTTTTTGTGACCGGAGGTCTTTCTTCGTTAATATTAAGAAAAATAATGCATACAAAAATATGAAAATTGGTAGTATTATACAGAAATGTTTGATAAACACGCTGATGCAGACAGTTTTCAAATCGAAGAATTATTTTAAGAGATATTTAATGCTAAAGTTGGACAAAATCGTTCCACTAAAAAAGTTTTATAGGAGCAAAAACTATACATCGGAATTTAATAATTTTTAGATCATTTTATGCGTTATAAATTCCCGGTGTGCAGAATTAATTTATTTTTTTAATTTGACTCATTTTTCGAGGTTTCATTTCTATTTTAAATTCAAATTTTCAGCATTTCGAGAGATATTTTTTACTTATTTCAGAAAATTGTACTAATTTAACCTGTTGCCAACTGTATAAACAACGGAAACAACAATGTTTGCTTCAAATTAAAAATTTATTTACACGTGACTATTATAAACAGGAAAAAAATTTTCAAATTAGAATTAAATAATTACGTATAAAAAGCAGGAACTTATTGAAAATTACTTCATCTATAATTACACGTGAATTTTAACAGAGAAAAGATATTGTAAAATAATAAATTCATTAACATGCGTTAGAAGTCTTAAATAGGAGAAATTACACCACATTTACGTCACATTACACTTATTACGTAAAATGAACAAAAAATAATATTGCAAAACAGTTTAAATTTAAAAATAGCGCGAGACATTTACTTGATATTTTGAGATAAACTTTTCAACTATTTTTTTTTTTTTTTTTTTTTTTTTTTCTATTGGACAGCGCAAATAATATTTCATTTCTAAAAAAAGTATTTTCACGTGAATATTAAAAAGGGAAAGAAAAGTTTGGTGAAAATTACGTCAGATTAAAAACGATATATTTAAATGTCTTGTTTAAAAGGACTTTCTTTTCGCTTTGTTAAAAAATACCGGGAGACAAAGACTCTGTTTACTTAATTCATTTTATATTAGATGATTTTGAAATGCCATTGTATCTTTTAACAGCAGCTGATTTTTCCGTAAAATTCCCCAATCAAAGAGAAATGAATAGAAACCCGTTTATAGGGAGATCGCCTTTGTTTTTTTAATTATAATTCAATCTTCCAAAATCTTTTTAAAGCCGATCAAATTAGCGTGCTTTTAGAGACTGCAGTGTCTGAACGGGGGGTTGGCGAGCGTAGCTCGTAGGGGGCCGAGCCCCCTAGTGAATTAAATTTTCGCTAAATATTGGCGTGTAATAAGGGTTATACAAAAGTATTCAAGTACAATTCCATTTATTAGTATAAAGTGCTGAAAGAGAAATTTCAACCTGTTATGCGTTTTCTTACTAAACTAAATTTTCCCATTATATAGTATATATATCAACCTACAGATCCAATACGGGGCTGTTCAAAAGAATTGGAATACGTATTTGGCTATGGACAGTAACTGATGAAATCAGTTTTTGAAATGTTTTATGTGTTTTCTAAACTATTTACTGAGTTATCTTATTTACCTTATTTCCCTAAATAACGAAGTTTTGTTAAAGCATTCAAGATGTATTGGAAAGTGTTTCATGATTTATGCTTAAAGCAGGATTTTTCTTTCTTGTTTAAACCTATACTAATTTAGACCAGTTTACTTGAGACCTTAAAGTTTATCGTAGTCCAGCTAATGTAGAGTTTTTGTATTAAAATTAAAGCCAAAATGAAATTGAAGTCAGGGCATAACATTTGTTTTATGAAAGTGCTTCTCCGACTTTTTCACGTGTTACGAGAGGAAATTTTTATCTGTTTAAAATGTTCCCCGTTGTTATAGTGCCAACAATCGTCAGATTATTTTCTGAATGGGATAATGCTTCACCGTTCGTGTTAACATTTTAATTAGCTAATTAGACGAGCCGACAGTGAAAATGCTGCTTTCACGAAATGAGTTGTTTCTATATAATTCGGGCAGGGGAAAAACGAATATGGCATTTAAAACGTTGTTAGCTGTTATGGAATAGGTTGAAATTTCAATGAAAAATGACACATTTTTACATATTTTTGGGAAGTGTTATAAGATATACTGAAAACATCGCGAAAATAGAAAAAAATCACAAGACTTCCAAATGATGTTTGCAGAATGTAAAGTCAAAAACTAAACATACATTAAATTTAAATTCTAATAACCGACGTTTCGGTCAACACCTATGACCCTCTTCAGGAAAAAGTAGTTACATCATCCTATTAAAACGCTAAGGTAAAATTTCAGTTCAGTGCGAAATGGGCATTACTGCACATGCGTCAAATTAAATCTAGAATCTTTTCACTTTTACAGGAAAGTAGAACAAGATCCCATCACCCCAGTGTCTGAGGCACCCGTTTAAAGCAGAGGATTGAAGCTCAGTAGAGAACACGAGTTTGATCCTCGCACCCGGCAGAATACTTTCTGTCCTATTTTTAGCAATAATTCATTTCAATAATGTCCTATTTTATTTTAGGAGAAGTTATACGATCGGTAATTTTATTATTATTTTTATAATTAAATAAAATTTAACACTGAACAATATTTAAAAAATATATATATACTAATTTTATATTTAAAAAATTTAAAATGAAATATTTTGCATATCAATTAAATAAATTGAATTCATCTACAGTTTTTAGCTGTATTTTCTGACCATTATCAAGAATATATATATGTGTGTGTGTGTGTGTGTGTATACACAGAAAAGTTTGTCATTCGTTTCTATTTAAAAAAAAAAAAAAGAAAAAGAAAACAGAAAGAAAGAAAAATATTCATATAAGAATTATAAAAGAAATTACTTTGATGGTTTAATAATTAAATATTGCATGAAAATGTAAAATGAAATTCAAGTAATTAAAAAAAAATACATTATATGGCCTTATGCACTATAAAAATACACCATATAGATAATGAATCACCGGACACATTCAATTTAGACATTTTGTTGAATATTTAAAGATACCTCCTATTTATCAACATCGATTTGATAAGGAGAACAATGAAAGGGCCAACAAAAAAAATCAAGGAAAAATAATATTTGGGATCACCCTGTAAAATAAAATGCACGAAATGATCTATCGCTATATAGCTTACGAATATAGGGATATTGTACACTATGTGTATTCACTTGTGTAAGAATAGTACGTATATTCATGGAGATACATCGATTTTTTTTTTAGTTCAAAAAATTCTAGCAATCCATTTCGAAATAGTAATTTCTTATTTCAAAAATTCTAAGCAATCTTTCATTTTTTACTAGCGATTTATTTTTTTTTCTGTTGAGAATCTTTGTAACACAATTACAATATAAGTTCCTTTCCTACAAGAACTAAAATTTCAGGCACTTTGATAAAACGAAGGATTTCTTTATTTTTCAATAATCCTGTAGATATTGATGTTTGTTATGTTGGTTCGGTAAAGGAAAAAAGGAAAAGAATATCTGCAGAGTTTGTTGATTTAAATCGGCTTAATTTTAATCATGATTTAAATCATCTGATTGCTTTATAATCATTGATTTAGATTTACTTTTTACTTTCTTCTATCTTTACAAGAAGAAAGTATTGGATTCGTGAAAATTTTCGACTTTCGGTTTTCGACGGATTGACACGTTTTAGGGGTCAGAGAACCCGAAAAACATGTTTTTACAAAATGTCTGTCTGTGAGTCTGTGAATCTGTTAGTCTGTGAGTCTGTCTGTATGTGACACAAATTTTGTGGGCGCTCTACCTCAAGAACTAATGCACGGAATTTAATAAAAATTGATATTCAGTTAGTCCCTGATATAAATTGGTGCTGATTAGTTTTTGGTGTAAATCGCTCAACAGGTGGCGCTGCTATGCAGCCTTTTTCACGATTTCCGCAGTAGCTCAATCTCCAGAACTAATGCACGGATTTTCATCAAACTTCAGATTCAGTTAGTCCTTGACATGAATTGATGTTTTGCACATTTTGGTGTAAATCGCTCAACAGGTGGCGCTGCTATGCTGCACTTTTCAGAATTTCCATTATAGCTGTATCTCAAGAACTAATGCAACAATTTTCAGCAAACTTCAGAATCAGTTAATCCTTAATATGAATTGACATTTTATACATTTTGGTGTAAATAGCTCAACAGGTGGCGCTGCTATACAGCATTTTTCATGATTTCTGCAATAGCTCTCTCTCAAGAACTAATGGATACATTTTCATCAAACTTCAGATTCAGTTACTCTTTGATATGAAATGATGCTGACTACGTGTTGGTGAATATCGCCCAATAGGTGGCGCTGCTGTGCTGCATTTTGCACTATTTCCTCAATAGCTCTATCTCAAGAACTAATTCACGAATTTTCATCAAACTTCAGATTCAAGTACACCTTGATAAATGTTGATGCTGATTATGTGGGTGTGTAAATTGCTCAACAGGTGGCGCTGTTATGCTGCATTTGTCATAATTTGCGCAATAGCTCTATCTCAAGAACTAATGCACGGATTTTCCCCCAAACTTCATATTCAGTTAGACATTGACATAAGTTGATGATAATTAGGTTCTGGTGTAAATCACCCAAAAGGTGGCGCTGCTATGCCGCATTTTTATGGATTTACACGATTTCAGGGACAATAATATGTCAAGAACTAATGCACGGAATTTCATATTTTTAGAATCGTCATGATGAGCATAGATGCACTGTGATAATGAATTTTGAAGTATTGACAAGTATGAGATAGAAGAAAGTTTTGGGATGGCCACAACATACTAGTTTAAATTTTTTATTTCAAAATTAGGTCAAGATATTTTGTAATAAATATTATGTTATGCCAAAAATACATTATGAATTTAAGAAGTGTGAGAGAGCTAGAACGCAAAATCTATGCTTTTTACTTTCTTCTACCTTAAATAGAAGAAAGTATTGTAATCGAAATTTTTTTCGACTTCCGGTTTTCGACGGATTTGCACGTTTTAGGTGTCAAAGATCCCAAAAAACATATTTATAGAAAATGTCTGTCTGTCCGTGTGTCCGTCTATCCGTCTGTCCGTCCGTCCACCTGTCCGTGTGTCTGTCGCCATTGTACCATCAAAAAATGTATGAAGTTATGCATAGAATTGAACCAAATTTTTATTTTAAGTTTTTAGCTATGGCAAGCAGGTTCTCCTTGAATTTGGAAAAAATTCGCCGGTAGGGGGCGCTGTAATAACGATTTTTGTGTGATTTTGCATATTGTACCATCGAAAAGTGTATGAAGTTACGCATAGAATTGAACCAAATTTTTATTTTAAGTTTTTAGCTATGGCAAGCAGGTCCTCCATGAATTTGAAAATAATTCGCCGGTAGGGGGCGCTGTAATAGCGATTTTTGTGCGATTTTGCATATTGTACCATCGAAAAGTGTATGAAGTTACGCATAGAATTGAACCAAATTTTTATTTTAAGTTTTTAGCTATGGCAAGCAGGTCCTCCATGAATTTGGAAAAATTCGCCGGTAGGGGGCGCTGTAATAGCGATTTTAAATATTGTACCGTCAAAAAGTGTAAGACGATATGCATAGAATTGAACCAAAAATTTTTTTTAAGTTCTTGGCTATGGCAAGCAGGTCCTTCCTTAATTTGAAAAAAATTCGCCGGTAGGGAGCGCTGTAATAGCGATTTTCGTGCGATTTTTGGGTCATTTTGAATATTGTACCATCGAAAAGTGTATGAAGTTATGCATAGGATTGAACGAAATTTTTTGTGTTTGTTTTTGGTCATGGCAAGCAAGTCCTCCCTGAATGTGAAAAACGTCTGCCGGAAGGGGGCGCTGTAATAGCGATGTTTGTGCCATTTTTATTATTGTACCATCGAAAACTGTATAAAATTATGCATACAATTAAACCAAATTTTTTGTGTATGTGTAAGGCTATGGTCAGTAGATCCTCTCTGAACTTGAAAAAATTCCACCAGAAGGGGGCGCTATAATTGCGATGTCTGTACCATTTTCATTATTGTACCATCGAAAAGTGTATGAAGTTATGCATTGAATTGAACCACATTTTTGTGTATGTTTCTGGCTATGGCAAGCAAGTCCTCCCTGAATTTGAAAAAAAAAATCTGCCGGAAGTGGGGCGCTGTAATAGCGATATTTGTGCCATTTCCTTTATTGTACCATCGAAAAGTGTATAAAATTATGCATAAAATTGAACCAAATTATTTGTGCATTTTTTTGGCTTTGGTCAACAGGTCCTCCTAGAATTTGGAAATATTGCGCGGTAAAGGGGCTCTGTGATAGCGATTTTTGTGTACTTTTCTTGATTTTTCGTAGTTCTATTGTCCATCGGCGGCTCGTGCAGCAGCGTAAACTCGTTTCCTGCTAAGCCGGCTATTCGCAAATAGCTGATAACAACAGAATAAGGAAAAACTATTAAATTTAACAAATATCATGATATAGATTAACTCGTTTTTCGTCCTTTTAATTGACTGAAGCAGAAATTTGAGATGAAATCAAAGTTGGTATAGTATTGAACTAATAATATTGAAGTATTAACATGTGTAACTACTTTTTGAAATATTAAGATGTATAAGATAGAAGAAAGTTTTAGGATTGGCACATCCAACTAGTTTAATTTTATTTAAATCAAATATCCCATTTTAAAATAAAAATTCTAATATAAAAATAAAGAATCTCAGCTGAAAAATGTTGAAAATATCAAATCTTCGTTTTTTTATAATACAAAAAACATGAAGACTTTCTGCAAAGATATGGAAAACTTTAAAATAAATAAATATAGGTCATTCAAAAGTATTTTTATTGATATTCATGTAGAGCTATCATTACGGTCTTGTGCACTTGTAAGTAACAAATTGCTCAATTTCCAATGTAGTTTATTTATAGAAAAATTTGGAAAATAAAATAATTATTTCATGATTAATAACAGTTTGAAATATGTTCATATACTTTTTATTATTTTTATTTTAATTATAAATGCAAGCTAATTTATAACTAAATTTTTAAGGTCTTTAAAAAAAATCTGACTTAAAATTTTCTTAATTCAAATCAAATAAATCTAACTTTGGTTTACTCTAAATTCCGTAACCACTCAGGAATTCATAAAGCTGTGAAATTTGTTTTTACTTTCGAACATTTTAATTACAAAGAATAATTTTTGTCAGACCTATTGAAGTTTATAACACTAAACAAAAACATAATTTCTAGAACAAATTAAAGAAACAAAATTTATTTCCTATATTGTTTAAACCCGAGATGGAGCAGATATTAAGATATTTCATTCAATTAATTCTACAGTTTATGCTAAATTTTTAAAAAATAAAAATAAAATACAAACAATATGATATGAAAAACTTAGATTCCGTTCAAATGAAAGCGATATAAATCTTAGTTTTTTTTCCATTTTCAAGTTGTAAATTTTTGTATTGCAGATTTTGTATTATGTTTATGATGATTCTGCATAAAATGATAAGATACATGCAAAATACAAAGCTTTAAAAAAAATCTAAGCTTTATTTCGATATCAGTTGAACAAAGTTTTTGATGAGTTTTAAGTATCATATTGTTTGTATTTTATTTTTATTTTTTAATGTTAAATTGGTTTAACTTATTTGTTACAAAAACTTAACATTAAATGTAGAACTAATGAAATGAAATATCTTAATATCTGTCCTTTCTCGGGCTTAAAAATATAGGAAATATATATATATTTTTTTTATTTGTTTTGCAAATTATGTTTGTGTTTAATATGTCAAGTGTTTTTAATAACTAGTACATTCAGACGAACTCATTTCAAAATTAACGGAGGTTATCATCAGGGTTTCATTTATGCGGTACCTCATCACAGTTTGTGATGTAATTTACCAATGAATAATCCAAATTTATTAACCTTTAAATGTCGTACAATTTCAATTTTTACACCGTCTTAAAACAATATAAATAGTTTCCAGCCAGTATTAGATGCCGAATAAAAAAATCATCAGTGAATAAAATAAAATGAAAATATAAATAAATCATAAAGTTAACAGCTATTTAATCGAGTTACACGCTCATCTGTATTTAACTAATATTCGTGTTTTAAAATCAATATGGGTAAAATATATTTAATTTTTTTGTTTAAAATCTGACGTTATTTTCGCCTGCTTTCTGTATTTACTCATATTAATGCTCTTTGTATTATACTTACAAATGCTTGATAATGTCGTTTTTATTTCCACTATAACGCCCTATTCAGTTTATTTTTAATTCTTAAAAGTATATATACTATATATATATTTCAATTTCATTTTTCTGTAGAAAAAAATTATGACGGCTTTTGAATTTTTGCAATAAAGAAATAATGTTAAATTTTATAGGAAAAAGTCCATTGATTCTCAATGAAAATAGCGAAATTTGTAATTATTAAGAAAAATATTTGAATAATGTAAATAAAACATAGCTTCTGTTAAATTCTGGGTTATAATCCACCCCTCTGCAAAGGCATTTTATCACGCGTTTTGACCCTGACATCAGGCAAACGTTTTCACACTGTAAATTTATAATATTATTAGAATTAGCGAAGTATAAAAATTTTGTTTTATCAGAGACAAAACGGTGGGAAGAAAAAGTCAAAAAAATTTATGAGCTCCATAGTCTTTTCTATGTAAAATTAACATTGAGAAGTGACACTGGAAATAAATAAGTATTGCGCTGCAGCGCAATACTTAAATATAATCGTGATCATCTTTATGTATGTAATCATAATCATCTTTATGTATGTGCATATTATCCTGAATAGACATGTTTAAAAGAATACCGTATATAGACCGTATATACCGTATCCAGAATAGAATGTTTAAAAAGTCGTTCATAATTGTTTTCTTCTTTTTTGAATACTAGGGGGCTCTGCCCCCTACGAGCTACGCTCGTCAACCCCCGTTCACACACCGCAGACTCTAACAGCAAGCTAATTTTACCGCCTTTAAAAAGATTTCGGAAGATTGAATTATAATTTGAATCTGACAATTGTAATCTGACGTAATTTTCACCAAACTTTTCTTTCTCTTTTTAATATTCACGTCAAAATGCTTTTGTTAGAAATGAAATATTATGATCATCTTAAAATGTCAAGTAAATGTCTCGCGCAATTTTTAAATTAAAACTATTTTGCAATATTATTTTTTGTTCATTTTACGTAATAAGTGTAATATGACGTAAATTCTCCTATTTAAGACTTCTAACGCATGTTACTGAATTTATTATTTTACAATATTCTTTCTCATTTAAAATTCACGTGTAACTATAGTTTTTATGACGTAATTTTCAATGAGTTCCTGCTTTTTATATTTTTGTTTATAATAGTCACGTGTAAAATAAATTTTTAATTTGAAGCAAACATTATTGGTTGCGCTTTTTATACAGTTGGCAACAGTTTAAATTAATACAATTTTCTAAAATTTGTAAAAAATATCTCTCGAAATGCTGAAAATTTGTATTTAAAATAGAAATAAAACCTCGAAAAATTATTCAAATTAAAAAACTAACTGCAATCTGCACACCGGGAAATTCTGACGCATAAAATGATCTAAAAATGATTAAATTCCTATGTACAGTTTTTGCTCCTATAAAACTTTTTTAATGGAACGATTTTGTCCAACTTTGGCATTAAATATCTCTTAAAATAATTCTTCGATTTGAAAACTGTCTGCCTCAGCGTGTTTATCAAACATTTTTCTATAATACTACCGATTTTCATACTTTTGTATGCAACAGTTTTTTTAATATTAACGAAGAAAGACCTCCGGTCACAAAAAATTCAAAACCGGCGGCGGCGGCGGCGGCGGCGGCGGCGGTGACAGCGGTAGTTACTTTTTTTTAGAATAGAGAGAAAATACTTACATTATCTTTTATAGCTTCAAATTTTTAATAAAGAAATTTCGTTAAAACAATAAGTTTTAGCTTTTAGTAATAAAGTGTGCATCTTATTTTTATTTTATAAAATGTTTAAGTTAACGTACAAGTATATAGAATTTTTTATATAGTATAGGATATTTGTTGAATTGCAGTTAGAGTATGTTAGTGCTCATAAAAAAACAAAGCAAATTTGTTTTATTTATTTCATGTTTTTAAAAGTAAAAGAAAGTTCACATTTTCAAATTAGATTTCTGTTTATATTGATTTATTTTTAACTTATATGTATTTAATTTTTTATGAAATTAAAATATTTTTCAAATTAACCAAGTGAATGCCATTTTTTTTTTTGGTTCAAATAAATATAAATGAGCTTTTCTAATTATTAATTTTAAGAAATTGGTGAACGTTGTTTCCTTTAAAATGTGTAGTTTTAAAATTACATTTGATTTTTTTTTTTTTAATCTGATTTAAACAAACAAAATTATATTTAAATAAGAAAAATCCAACTTTTTTTTCTGTTATTAAAAAAATCATAAACAAGATATGTTATCTTAGTTTCTTATAAAAATCATTTTGCAACTTAATTGCAAAACAGAAATTTATTGATTTATCGTTAATTTCCATCTATTTTATTTCCAAAGTACTGTCCTAAAATATCGATTATTCTCTTACTCTCAGCTTTAAAGTATTGTTCTAACCTAAATATATATATTACATATAATATTATTATTTCTTGATTTTTACAATTTTTTCAATTATTTTATACCACTATAGCGTTCTTCGAAATAATTTCCTTTACAGTCCGCTGGTTATTGATTTTAATTCTAAAAATAGGAATTCTTTTCTATTTATATTTAATGTAATCTTGTAATCTATGAAATAAATTGCTGCAGTACTTCTCATAAACGGGAGATTAGCATTAAATAAATGCTAATTATCATTTCATTACATTTAATATGTGTTAAAATTAGCATTGCAAAATATGTTAAATAAATAAATAATATATTATAAATTATTGATCTAACCTAAATATATATGTTACATATATATTCTTGTCATTTCTTGATAAATTTTCACCTTTATTTTCAATCATTCTATTTCATTAAAGCGTTCTTTTGAAGACATTTCACCATTACATAATAATTTGAAATAATTTCATTTGCAGTTTTTCGTACTCTGTTTATAGATTTTACAATGAATATAGGAATTCTTTTCTTTTCTTTTTTTCAATAAATAGCTGCAGTATTTCTCATAAATTGAAGTTTTGCATTAAACAAATATAATATAGTCTATAGAAGCTGCAGTATTTCTCATAAATTTAAGTTTTGCATTAAACAAATATAGTCTATAGAAATATTATTATTTATAAATATTTCTATAGACCTATAATTGCTTTGAAACTGTTTCACAAACCTCTTTTGTGTGCAAGAATGTGACACTACAATACTTTCATAAATTAGTTATTAATAAATAGATCAATTTTAATTAAATAAGGATTATAAATTGAGAAAATTATAGATTGTTTAAATGATTTTTTAAACATTTATTACCACGTGACTCGACAAAAAACACAAAGCTGTAAAGTAGCATTTGTGGAAAAAAAGTCTTTTTTTCCACATCTTCCAAAGAAACGGAGTCATTAATAAAAATCGAATTTTAACTCTTCAGTGCACGTTTGTAGTGGATCAGCTCCATAGTACAGTCTATCCCATCCTATTAGATTATCGCAGCTTATTATTATTATTATTATTATTTGTAGTCAGGTTTCGTAAGTATCATGATATCTTCGAAAATAGCAAACGATACTTTGATATACAACCGATATTTTTATAGATATCCGATATTTTAAAAATAGTCAATTTATTGAAGATCATAAATATTTCCAGACCTAATATAAATTAGAAACTAAAACCTATTACATTTAGCATAAAAACCTAATAAAACAATATTCTAGATGATTTTTTTTTTTTCATAAGAGAAAAATAAAAGTTAAATTTACTGAAAAAAAGGCAAAATTTGCTTTTTACACTCATAAGAAACGATCTATAGGATTTACTATCAAGTTTTAAGAAAATTTTATGTTTTGTACAACAAAATGTTAAATACAAAATAATTTGCGCTTTTATTGAACATAAATGTAAGCTTGTCTGCTTTTTCATCCCGAACCAGTAGTGCAATTTAAATTGAACAAAACCAAAACCAGAAAAAATTATTTCTAATGAATCTGTAAATAACGTATCTAAATTTGACAGTTTAGGTTTCAATACTTGTTCTAAGTAAATATATCCAACAATAATTATGGGTTCAAAATTTAAAAATTCAGCTACAAATGCAAAGCTTGGATATATAATATATTTTTTTTCTTTAGGAAGGACGGCTATAAAAGTCAGAGTAAACCAGAGCAAAAGTTCTTCATCTACAGATCGACACAGTCAATAAATAACAGTTAAAAAATTCACCTACATTTGCTTTGACTGAAAATACTAAAAATATCATACACAGTATTTTGAAAATAAATATCAAATATATTAAAATATCGAAAACACCAAACTTCATATTGGGAATATATATATATCATGATATGTATCGTGATATATATATATATATGTAGCATTTTGCTACCGACTTTCAGATATTTAGGCGACACCAGTACACCTCGACATAAAATGTAGTAGAGCAATCAAAACCATCCATCCGTTATATTGAAAATACCGGATTGCAGTCAGGGTGGCAAGAAAAAACAGGCTCGAAACACATTGATAATTTCGTAATGAATATAGAGAGTCATCATCACTTTTTAAACTGGTTTTATTGACAAAAACATAGTAGAACACTTCCAGTAGTTATTCCATCCACTCACAAAAATCGATCATCACTTCAGAAGACTTTAGATGTTCTAAGAATAGGATCTACACATTCGAACGTTCACTCCAAGCGATGCAGTTTAATTAGACAACCAGAAAAACGTAAAATCTTCTCTCCATCGCCGATGTAACGATATTTGTACCCCGAACAACAACGCGCGGACGGTTACAGAACAGTAAAAGACCAATCTAGAAGAGAAGTGGGGGAGAATGGGACATAGAACAAATTACGATTCGATGGGAAAGTATGACGTCGATAAGGAACTCTTTATACGGCGTCAGAATAAAAGTGCAAATAGCGCTGGCGGACGCATGGAATTGTGGGTATAGAACACGAAAGAATAAATGATATTAAAACATTCGAAAGAAAGATAATTTAGTTTTAGAATAAAATGAAAAAGTAATTTAATGGGTTTTTTTAAATAATAAAAGAATACGCAACTTTAAATGCGTGAAATAAAAGACAAAAGATATTAAGATATTATTAAAGATAGGTAAAAAAAGAAAAATATTAAGAATTTGGAATAGTTTTACTAAGAAAAAGAGGCGAAAATTTTTATTATTACATATATATCTTGATATATATCGTGATATGTATCAAGATATGTATCATGAAACATATTCATTATAGCATCGAATCCAGTTTATAGTAGTAGTATGTAACTTTTGTATTATTTTGTATGGATTCTTATTTGGCATCACAAGATTTTTGAGCAGTAGGTACTGCATTTTTTCGCAGAAATCTCAAGTAGATGAGAATGTTTGTATGAACGAAGTACGTGTCTAAAAATTATTGTCATCGTAACATTTTTATATACTTTCATAGGAATGAAAAAAAGGATCGAATCGCCAATCTATTTAGAGGGGGGCCATGGCTCCTTTTGGGGGGGTGGGGGGTGGAGGGGGGTCACATCTCTTTTAATAAGCAATTATTTTTATATTGAAGGCTGTTCCCATATCCAAATGGCTACTTTTCTGATACTTTTTGGGAAGTCCTTTTCCTTCGTAAATACCAAAAAAATGCATGAATATTCTTTAAAATATAAAATAGGCACACTTTATTCAGATACCAAGAAATTGAAGAATGTCCCATTTTCTTAATTTTAAAGAATCATTCAAGAAATCGAACATTTTAAGTCAATTTTTAGGATTTGACAGTTACAAAAATGTCGTCATGAGGGAACCATGGGCTGTCGCGACCTGAAATTCCGTTTAAAACACCACATTCTACGGAGATTCTTTGCCTTTAACAAAAAATGGAAAACGCTAATCAATCCCATTCTTTCTGAATAAGTGCACTTGCATTCTGAGATTAAAAATGACTTGATGGATGTGTCAGAAATGACTTACTTTAAATTTAAGTAGACCTTTAAAGAGTCAGAAATATTCTCATTGTTGAGCAAGGGGTAAATTTGAAAGAATTTAATATATACTTTATTTTCAAAAGAAATTTTCTTCGTTTAAGAGTCATGAGCACCGTGACCTCCCCCTTGGATCCGCCATTGAATGGAAAAAGAAGTTCAAGCTCCAATGTTATTAATTAGTTTTTAAGGGGAAGGTGGACAGGAAGTTAAAATAAATTATTTTTTAAATTTTCATCATAAAGATATTTTTTTTTTAACCATTTGGAAAAATGGTTATTGTTCTCGTCAGGATGGGAAATTAAAAGCATATCTGAAGGTTTTCATTGGTTTAATACGCATTTTATTCGTTTTATGATTGGTCTATACAGTAATCTGCATTTCCCTTTAATTTCAACAACGATGAAATTAAAGGTACCCCTTCTGTTGCCACTATGACAAAAAAGTAATAAAAACTACAAAAAAAAAAATAATAATAATAATAATAACTCGGAAACAAATTGAGATACAGCTTTCAAACAAATTGCATTTAAAAGTACATTTTTTCTCTATCCGATGGTGTAAAAAGTAATAGTGTCGGATGTTTAGAAGTTTAAGAATGAAATTTCATTTAAAATGGGCCGTCAGATTTCTTGGAAATCTGACGATGGAAAAGCCTTTTCCTGAACAGCCAATGAAATGCTTGGATATTTACGTAAGTTTCAGGTGGATAATACTTAAGTTTCATGAAATCTGACGGGTCGCAGGCGATATTTTTGGCTTGCAATTTTTACGTGTAATAACACTATTAATGTTTAATTCATGGCGTACGTAATGTAGGATCAACTCCGTGCGATTTTTTATATCTTAAATGTTAGTCTTCAAAAAAATCGTTTTCCAAATGGTCGTTGTAATTTGATAAATTGCTATTCTTTTTTTTTTTTTTTTTTTGGAAATATACATTTCACCATAAGAATAAAAACCACCTTAAAAGAAATTTCCAATATAATTATAATTTTTAAATTTAAAAAAAATTCAAATTTTAAAACGAAATTTTTAAATGGTCCATACGTCCTACTTTTTTAGATATTTCCTCGATTTTGTATTTTAACCACTTAAAACTCTGTTACAAACAAATCTGTGCACCGATTTTTGAATCACTCGAATACTTAATGTTTTAGAGATTTTTTTCTGAATTCGGTATCGATTTTCATCGAAATTTTGCCTTTTAATAAGCTAAAAATCAAGTTTAATTATCTTATTGAAGTCTAATTTTAAAATATCAGGATTCGTCCTTATTGATTTCATGAATTTTGATCCAATATTATGAGCATTTTAAAAATGTAAAAGCGTTTAAAAATCAGTTTAAGAAAAATATATTTAAAGTACATTAAAGGGCCGAAAAATTGTTTGTGTATAAAATTCCAACGCTTGTAACGTTGCGAAAAATAATCACATATGTATGCGGTTTCTCGCAAATGGTTCAGAACAATAATATGCACAAAAATAACTTTCGATTTTGGGGTCGATTTTCGCTTAGATAAAGGTCCACGGTGGCACGGTTCCCTTAATATAGGTTCATATTACCAAAATATGAAAGGAGACAGTGGTTCCTAAACCCAAAAAATCCAGTGGTCACATTGTGAAACAAACGCATAAAAACAATAGCTTTTAATTTTCAGAAAAAACGAAACAAAAACACTTAAGAATTCAAAGTGAAAAATAATACACACGCACAATAAAGCGCAGTCTAATTTCCTCAAATATGTATACTTAATTTATTTATAAAATACTTGAAATTGGGATGTTAATTAACCCTTAAATGCCGAGTATTGCTTTTCGGCAACATACCCAATTTAGGCTCCTAAAATACTATATTAGAATAATATTGAAGCTATAATGCCTAATGTTGCCAATAAAATACATTCTGAAAATATTATTAAATCGATTTTCAACATGTAGATGGCAACACTTGTGCTCTTTAAGAATAAAGATAGATTTATTTTTTCAATTTTGATACGTGTTCTTTTTGTGTTGTTTGGAAGCTTACGAAATACCCTATTTTGTTCTGCAGTGAGCAAGTAAAATTTATTTCTTATCAGAGTTCTTAAAATTCTTGTGTGTTTAATAATATAGAATTTTATCAGGAAAATTATTTTTTCAATTAAACACCAGTATTGACAATTAATAACAAACAGTTTTTTAGCCGTAAACCATACTTAAAACAAAATATGATTTTTTAAAGTATTTTTCCCATGATTTGTTTAAAAAAAGAAAGCTGAAAAACATTTTTAAAATGGTTTTTGAAAACTCTGGCATTTAAGGGTTAATAATGATATCAATCTTAAATTATGTATATATAGTCATAAAATAAAGTTGGGCAAGATACATTAAAAAAATATATATGTGTAAGCTAAGCAATCATGATAGTAAGGAACATTAGGAAAATAATATTTCTTATTTAGATTTTGTCCTATAAAAGTACATATAAAAAAATGTGAATGTGTGATAATATTTTGCACTCTATAAATCAAAAGACACATCAATCGTTTATTTTTTCTATAAGGAAAAATATCTAAAAAAAAAAAAAAACCCATGGTGACTTAGACACCAAAAGTGAGTGGCTACTTCAAAAAATAGAGTCACCCTGTGGCGACTGGCGTCCGTGAATCTGCAGTTATAGTTTTTAACCTTAATTTATTTCCCCGCTTAGGTCTGGCATACTACTGATAGTACATGTATTTTCACTGAATATTATTTTGTCATAAACAATTACTTTTGTTACTTTCTACATGGTGCATGTCTATGTATTTTTACTTTCTTCTATCTGTACAAGAAGAAAGTGTTGGATTCGTAAAAATTTTCGACTTCCGGTTTTCGAAGGATTGACACGTTTTAGAGGTCAGAGGTTCCGGAAAACATGTTTTTACAAGATGTCTGTCTGTCTGTATGTGACACAAATATTGTGGGCGCTCTGTCTCAAGAGCTAATGCACGGAATTCAATAAAAATTTATATTCAAGTAGTCCCTAACATAAATTTGTGCTGATTAGTTTTTGGTGTAAATCGCCCAACAGGTGGTGCTTCTAGGCTGCATTTTTCAGAATTTCCCTTATAGCTCTATCTCAATAACTGATGTGCGAATTTTCATCCAACTTCAAATTGAGATCTACTTTGATAGGAATGGGTATAGAATGGACGTGATTTATAGAGAAGAAAGTTTTGGGATGGCCACAATATGCTAGTTTATGATGATTTCATTTATTTTTTGTCATTTAGTCATAATAATAATTAAATTTTTCGTAATTCTCTTTCTACTGTGGACGATTCTTTTATTTTAAACCTGTATTTCTCTCTAAAAATTTAAAATGTAGGTTACTTTTCTGAACGAAAAATCTGTGATAAAACGCAAAAAAATATTAGAAAGGTGCAAAATTATTCTGTGGTGCGATATTTTTCAAACGTCTCCAAACACTCTTCCTTAGTCTGATGTATTAGAATATTAATTGAATAGAATGAATGAAATATGAATGAAATTAATATGAATTAATGGGAATGAAAATAACTATATTCGTTAGATTTCAAGACCTATTCGTTAATCAGTCAATGTATTTGCACAACCATTATTAACATAAAAGTAATTTTTTTAAATCAAAATTGTAAAAAAAATCGAACCCGAAAGGTTTAAAAAATATTTTTTTATTATTATTTATCTGGCATTTCTGACAGATATTTTCTTTCCAATTCAGTAAAAAATTCGTGAATCTAAATGAAATCTTTAATAAAGTTTCTAAGTACCTTTCTTTTTAATAAGTCTAAGATTTGGAAAAATAAAACTTCCAAATGGGTGTGAAGGCACTTATAGTTTTTGACGTTCATTTTTAACCCGCTTGAGTCTGGCGTACTATTAATAGTAAATGTATTTTCATTGAGTATTATTTGGTCATAACACTTACTTTTGTTACTATCTGCATCTACATGTAGTCATGGCAGTATATGTCTTATTATGACTATGTATTATGTATGTTTTGGCATTGAGTAATAATAATATTTAATTTTTTTTTTAATTCTCTTTGCACCGTCGGCGAAAAACTCTTCCTCAGCCTATTATTAATGATTGTTATTCTAATTAGGTATTATTATTATATTTCAGTATAATACAATAATAATACTATATTATTTTATTATACTATATATAAATATGTATATTAGGATATGAGTTGAATAATAGGCCAAATAACTACATTAGTTACATTTTAAGATAATTCGTTAAACGGTCACTATATTTTTATAACCCCTATTAACATTATTAACATAAAAGTAATTTTTTTCAATCAAAATTGAAAAAAAAAATCGAACCCGAAAGCTTTAAAATATCTGCGTTTATTATTATTATTATTATTATTATTATTATTATTATTATTATTATTATTATTATTATTATTATTATTATTTATCTCGCATTTCCGACAGGTGTTTTCTGTTTCAATTCAATAAAAAATTCATGAATCTAAATGAAATCTATAATAAAGTTTCCAAGTATCTTCCTTTTTAATATGTCTAAAATTTGGAAAAATAAAACTTCCAAATGGGTGAGGTGTGCCAGTGATGTGGTTTCGAGTTATCATAACTTTTTAAATACTTATTGAAATGACACTGAACTTTGTAATATATTTAAGCTATATTTAAGGCTTCATAAAATATAAAAATAAACTCTTATAATATAATAGAATAAAAATACAGTTCAATTCATTTTGTAAATTTTTTTCACATGGTATGTCACTATCCGCATGATAACTTAACTTCAAATAGATATACCAAACTAAAACTTATGTTAAAATTAACTTTAAACTGTACCTTATAGAATGAATCAATGGTATAAAAATTCTTTGGAAGAAATTTTTTTAAAAATTTAATTGAATTTGAAAAATTTAAAAAAAAATTTTTTTTAATTAATGAATGATTAAAAATAAGGAAAATGTTTACTTATCTCAATAATATTGATTTATTCTGTAAAATATAGGTTAGAGCTCATTTTAACATATTTTTTATGTTTATATATCTGTTGTCAATTAAGTTATCGTGAGGATTGTGAAGTACCACGTGAGAAATTTTTGCAATATTAACGGAACTGTATTTTTTAGTATATTATTATATAAGAGTTTATTTTTACATTTTAAAAAGCCTTCAATAGGGCTTAAATATATTACAGATATTTATGTGATTTCAATAAAAATTTAGAAAGTGATGAGAATTTAAATTGACATCCCTTTTGCATTGGCGATGGAGATTTTAAAAGGTGTGACACCCCTTAATAAAACATTCGTGAATCTAAATGAAATCTTTAATAAAGAATAGAAATATATTAGAATATGAATTGAATAGAATGAATGAAATTAATATGAAGGAAAAATATAAAATATGTATTCCGTAGAATATGCGCTGCAAAGAATAAATATTATTCATTTACAGGGCCACACAAAAGAATTCCGTTACATAATGATATAAGGGTGGAGGGAATTTTTTCCGGCGTATTTTAATTATGTTAACTTATTTCAGGTATAATGGAATTGATATACGTCGCTGAGGACTACTATAACTTATTTCATGTATAATACGAAGTGCATAGCATTTACAGGGACACGCAAAAGATTTCATATACTATATTGTATTCGAAGTAATGTACGGTAGCGATGAAGGCTCGAAATGCATTTTTAATTATGTTATGCGCTTTTATGTTTCACTATATTTGTGCCTTGTATATGATGTGTATAAATGCTGTAATTCATATACAGGGCTACACAAAAGAATTCGTAATGGTTACTGGGTAGGATTGTAAATTGCTTAAAGGTGGTTTTTAAATGAGTTATGCATTTTTACGCTGAACTGCATTTTGTTTACTAGGAAATGTTTGTAGATAAAATTATAAAACATAGTTAAAATTATATACAGCGTCACGCAAAGAATTGGATACAGGACCGTCTATAAATGATAATTTCTGAAAATGTGATTCCAGTAGTTTTAAGAGTGTTTTATTTTGAATTAAACTTTGGCTCAATAGTGGCGTGTCATAAAGGTACTAGGTTAACTACAGGGTTGTACACAGGGATGTAGTGGGGGGTATACGGGGGTATACGCCGTATACCCTCTGGATTTTTTTAAGGAACACCGTATACCCTCTGTTTCTCAAGAAAGTTATAGTATATACACTCTAGGGTATACGCTCTGCCTTGAGCGTATACCCTCTGCTTAGAGAGTATACCCTCTGTTTTTTTTTTACGACTACACCGCTGGTTGTACAAAAGTATACAAGTATGTTTCCATCTATTACTATAAATTGCTGAAAGAGAAATTTCAACCTGTTATTCGTTTTCTTGCTAAACCAAATTTCCCCATTATATAGCATATATAACAACCTACAGATCCAATACAGAGCTGTTCAAAAGAATTGGAATACATATTTGATATGGATGGTCACTGCTGAAATCAATTTTTAAAATGTTTTATGCGTTTTCTAAAATGTTTACTTAGTTCTTTTTTGCTTAGTTCTTTAGTTATGTAATGTAGTTATGTAATGTTATGTAGTTATGTAATGTTTAGTTATGTAATATTTACTTAGTAATGTTTACTTAGTTCTGTTAGTTAGTTTTTTATTTAGTTCTTTCATTATTTCCCTAAATAACGAAGTTTTGTTAAAGCATACAGGAAGTGTTGGAAAGTGTTTCATAATCTATGCTTAACGCATGATTTTTCTTACTTGTTTTAATGTATATTGAAAAAAAAAAGAAATCGAACGAAACCTTTAATATATATATATATATATATATATATATTTATTTATTTATTTTTAAATATTTATCTCGCATTTTCGACAGATATTTTCTGTTTCAATTCAATAAAACATTTGTAATGAGATCATTGATAAAGTTTGTAAGTATCTTTCTTTTTAATACGTCTAAGATTTGGAATAATAATAGCCCTGATTCAACTCCCTATGGTTTGGATGCGAGGCGCGAAATAATTTGAAAAAAAAAAAAATTAATGATAAAAAAAAAAAATAAATAAGAAAATAAATAAATAAATAAAAATGAAAATGTTTACTTATCTCAATTTAACATATTTTTTTATGTTTATATATGTACTACAAATTAAGTTATCATGCTGATTGTGAAGTACCACGTGAAAAAAATTTGCAAAATATTAACTGAACTGTATTTTTTAGTATATTACAAGTGTTTCTTTTTACATTTTAGAAACCAATTAATAGGGCTTAACTTACAGACATTGTCATTTCAAACAAAAATATTTTTAAAAGGATGATTTATTTTGCCTTTGCCTTTTTTCAGCTTTTTTGGTGTTGGAGATTTTTCTATTCGGAAATATTTTTGTATTTATATTGTAAGAACATTCTATTTGTACATTTCCTAATTCTACAAAATACTAAGAAAAATATTTTAAACTAAAAGATTTGAGTGGGGTTATAAATATATAGTGCACAAAATCCATAGTGCACAAAATCCCTATCCATTCAAATTGAATGAATCCGTCTAAATCCTTCCATCCTTTTAAAATCCTTCTAAATCCTTCCATCCTTTTAAAATCCTTCTAAAATTGATTAAATGATTATGTAAGTCTTCTAATGTATTTTAAACAATTCGCGAAAAATGCTTTAGAAGATCAAATTTTCATGAATTCAATACATAAAGGGTTAACATTATTAACATAAAAGTAGTTTTTTTTTTAAATCCAAATTGAAAAAAAAAATCGAACCCGAAAGGTTTAAAATATCTTATATATATATATATATATATATATATATTTATGTCGCATTTTCGACAGGTATTTTCTTTTTCAATAAAAGATTCGTGAATCTAAATGAAATCTTTATTAAAGATTTTTTCTTTCTTTTTAACATGTCTAAGATTTGGAATAATAAAGGCAAGGGATATAATAAAAATAAGGGAAACAATAAATGGGTGAGAAGGGTGATCAGAAATCTCTCTTACCTGGTCATGGTGATGGACTCGTTAGCCCTGATTAAACTCCCTATGGTTTGGATGCGAGGCGCGAAATTCACGATCTGCGGCAACTCACCCTGCTACCTATGCAGTGCGCGACGGGGACGCCGCATTTGGCGACGCATCGCTCTCTCCTACTCGAAAGACTATCGATCGGAACGTGAGGTGGAATTTCCAACACTCATGTATTAGGATTAGAAATTGTCAGGAGAGAGAACGGTAGAGTCGAAGTATTTTCGATCTCAGAGTGGCGTCGCTCGCCTGGAATCCAAATTTTCCGCATGGGACCCGGCGAGCTTCTATGTGTGGCACGGAGACACATAACAATTAACCCATTATTTCTAAAATTATCCCTTTATGTACTGAATTATGAATTCATGAAAATTTGATCTTCTAAAGCATTTTTCGTGAATTGTTTAAACTACAAGAGAAGATTCACATAATCATGTAATAAATTTTAGAAGGATTTAGAACAGTGTTTCTCAACCTGTGTGCCGTGGCACACCAGTGTGCCACGAGAGATTGTCAAATGTGCCGCGAGGTTTTTTGACAAATAACTAAAATTGTATGGTGTCGTATCAACAATATGACATTTTCTACTTATCTTGTGCTTAACACTTAAAAACTGCATCCCTTCGCTTTTAATTCACGAATATGAATGGTTAACGAACCCATTTGTACACTGTAAAAAAAAATCTGTAAAGTTGCTAAACTTTTTCTAGGAAACTGGGATTCCTAGAACTTTTTATGTAACGACAACAACAAATTCATGTAACAGACACACTTTTGCGCCGCAAATAAAAAAAAACTTGTGAGGTTACTAAGAATTTTTTAGGAAACCGGGATGCCTAAAACTTTTCATGTAACTGCAACCAGGGTTACAGATAAAATTGTAGTAAGATGACTGTAATTTTAGCAGATTCATTTGTAAAGTTACAGATTTCTGTAGCTTTACAAAAACTAGTTTTGTAGATTTGCGGCTTTTTTTGTACAGTTACAGATGAAAGTTTAGTAAGCATGTAACTTTACACATCTGTAGAACTACAGATTTTTTTTTTCTTTTTTACGGTGTATAGTACTTTTCAAGAGGATTGTGAAACAATTTTTTTTTAAGTTTCACACACAATTATTCTTAAATTATTATTAATAATACTTATAATGTTATTAGTCTCTGTAAAGAAATAAATATATATTTTAATAGTTCATAAAAATACCAATTATAGTATACAGTGTGTCCGCTCTCAACGGTGTCCAATGGCTAATTCCTAAACCGTTTGTCATAGACATATAGTTCCAATTACAAAAATGTTTTAAATCAGGTAAAGAAACATTTTAAAAGCGATTTGGGTCAATAAAAATATTTCTTAAAAAATTACGAAATTTAAATTTTATACGGTGCCCCGGTCCTATAAGTTATATTTAGTAAAATTTTCCTATTACACTGACAAGTAAGACAAAAAAGTCCCATTCATATAACACTAAAATTGAGCAAATTGTGAAACTTTAAAAATGCATGACTTATGCCACTTTTCTGCTCTGAAAACAAATGAGTTCGGCTTGGCTTTGAGGGGTCACCTACCAAGTGCTTAAAGTATTCGAAGATCTTATTGCTTGTATATCTGCGCTTTGAAAAAAATCGTACAAGTATTACGATTAAGTTTACATTTATTAAGTTTCAGATTGGCTAAAATAACATATGTTTTATTTTGTCAGGATTTGGGACTGCTTCTTATATGATTTCTTTTATCAAAATTATGTTATTTTTATAAGTTTTTACGTTGCTTCAACGATAGTATGTATGTTTTTCCAGTTCAAAATTTGTACTCGAACTTTAACTCACTTTCAAATATCCGATCGAAATTACATTTTACATACTGGCGCAAATCCGATAACAATCTAATATTATTATGATCTTCGGGTGGTTACCATTTATACTTATTTTACAGGATAACAAAAAAAAAAAAATAAATAAATAAATAAATCGAATAGATTACCGCCAAGAAGTTTAAGAAAAAGTTTTAGATTAAATAATACAAGACTGCGATTGTTGGGTTTTTTAACTTTTATGTATTTTCTAGCACTGAATCCAAAAATTACTTTAATCTTTAACCATCATGTCAGGATATTTCTCAAATCATAAATTTTCAGAGTTAAAGAATAAGAAAAATCGGATACTATAAAGTAGAGGAAATGGCTGTGTTTTTTAACTTTTGATAATTGATTTTTACGTTACTTTTTAGCACTGAATCTGGAAATGACCTTCATTTTTAACCATCATACGTTAGAATTATTTTGCAAATCGTAAATGTGTAAGTTAAAATATAGCGAAAATCTCATACTGTAAAACATATGTAAAACTGTTTTTATTTTATTTTATCTTCTTCAATAATTTATTCAATATTTTTGCTTATCCTGGGAATATTACAGCTAAACAGCTGAGTGGTGCGATGAGATGGAGGAGGAGGTTCAATTTTAACTTTGAACTTTTTAACTATGAAATTCGCAATTTGCGAAAAATCCTGATGTGATGATTAAAAATGAAGATCATTTTCGGATTCAGCGGTAAAAAATACACAAAAATCAATCATTAAAAGTTAGAAACAGAACAATCACATCTATTTTATAATATAAAATTTTTCGCAATTTTTTTTAACTTTAAAATTTACGTGAAAATCTTTATACGACGTTAAAAAATGAAGGTCAATTTCGGATTCAGCAGTACAGAATACATAAGAATCAATTATCAAAAGCTAAAAAACATGACATAACCCAACTTTTGCAGGCTAGTGTAATCTAATAATATTTTTAAATACGTATCATTTTGTAACGAATTGAGGCTGTTAATTTAGCATCATTTTATTTAACAAACATTCTGTTTTTTCTTTCTTTTCAAATGTTTATTACAAATTGTGTATTTTGCATTAATATGTCAGAATGATTAAAGATTTCAAATTTATATTGCAAAGTTAATTTTACTCTCAACCATTTTTTAATATATCTGACGAAATTATGTTTCGACTAAATTTGTGAATGAAAATTAATGAAATTTAATGAAAATTAATGAAAATAATTTGCAGCAAAAAATAGGCTCCAACTTTAAACAGCTATTACTCGGTCAATTTTAATCGTAGAATAACAGGACTTTTTTTGTATTATTTGTCAGTGCAAAAGGAAAATTTTACTAAATATAACTTATAAGACCGGGGACCGTATAAAAATTTAAATTTCCTAATTTTTTAAGAAATGTTTTTATTGACCCAAATCGCTTTTAAAATATTTCTTTACCTGATTTAAAACATTTTTGTAATTGAAACTAACAGTTTAGGAATTAGCCATTGGACACCGTTGAGAGTGGATACCCTGTATAATATACATTTTAAAAGCTTATTATATATAAATTTAGACAAAACATATAATTATGCATATTATACTATTGCAAATATTATGCCTATTATACTGTTGCAAATAGTATGCATATTATACTATTGCAAATATTATGCATATTCCCATATTTAGTACGCTTACATTTTATCAAAAAAATAGAAAAGAAAATTAGCGTAATTTTTTTTAGTATTTTTCCAGTACATTTTGCAACATTTTAAAAATATTTTACAAACAAATGTGGAAAAATAAAAATTCGGGCATAAATGGGTTAAAATATACGCTTTTATTATTATTATTATTATTATTATTTGCACATCTATTTCTAAAATGAATAGAGATGTGCGTGCACATGGGGTATTTCAGACTAATTGCTAAAAAGGTGTAAGATTAAACTTTAAAAACAGTTAAATAGTTTCATTGGACTGTTTGACATGTTTCGACCCTAGCCGAGTCATTTCAAAAATAAATAAATAAATAAATAAAGTAAGTAAATAAATAAAACTGTTTATTTATTTATTTATTCATTTATTTATTTATTTTTGCTATTATAAACTCTATTTAATTTTCAATATTCATATTATCGCTACAAACAAATGAGGCATATAAATCAGGAGATATTCGATTTTTTGGGTCGAGTGGACGACATCGCGTTTTGCTGGGTATTATTTCGCGATTGCGACGTCCCATGCCTACTTTTCTATAGAGGTTGTTTAAGACTGGATCGTCCATGTGAAATGCTTCGTTGGATGCAAAAGACGTCGTTTTATATGAAATAAAAGCGTGTATTTTAACCCATTTATGCCTGAATTTTTATTTTTTTTTTTTCAAATTTGTTTGTAAAATCGTTTTAAAATGTTGCAAAAGGTACTAGAAAAATACAAACAAAAAGTTACGCTAAAATATTTTTGTATTTATTTGATAAAATGTAAGCGTACTGAATATGGGAATAGGCATAATATTTGCAAAAGTATAATATGCATAATTATATGTTTTGTCTAAATTTATATAAAATAAGCTTTTAAAGTGTATATTATATGCTAGAATTAGTATTTTTATGAACTACTAAAAAAATAATTAAGAATAATCGGATGTGAGACTTAAAAACATTATATTTCATAATCATCTTGAAAAGGACTATACATAGATAACTGTCCCCTCATTGGTTCATAAAAATAGGTCCCCATTCGTGCCTATCGACCTCTATTTTGTGCGTCACAAAAATGCATAAAAAATAGGCTTGAACCTATCATTTCACAATTTTTAAAAAAATACGTATTTCAAAAAAGTCTACAAGCTACACTGTTAAAACTGGATACTTAAAAATAAGTAAAATGTACTCATTTTTGAGTACTTTCCGATCTTATAATAGCTCCGAATACTTAACTCTTAAATTTGAGAAATGCATGTACTCATTTTTTTAGTACATACAGGGACTCGAAAATAAGTATGTAATAGGAACACACATACACTATAAGAAAAAAAAAAGCGAAATTACAGAGAACCGACAAATCACCATTTTTAATTACGGCAATTTTGAATTGCAAAGAACTACAATTTTTGGAGTAAAGAACAATGAAATTTACTATTTTAATTCTTGAAATTTTGTGTATGAGCCGCCTCGTGATTTGAACCCGAGTCCTCTAGGCGGGAGATCAGTATTGAACTGACGGTGCTATAAGAGCAGTTACCAGCTGCTTCCAAATGACACCTTTTATGAATCAGCAACGGAAGATTGCTAACAGCAGAGATGAATTCTCCCTTTCTTAAATATTTTAATTTCTAATAAAACAATTTTTAAACTAAATTTTCTTTTTAACATTTCTAATGAAATTGTAAATAAATTTGAAAAGTGTGTATTATAAATTAAAAATTATAACAAAGATAGACATATCTTTAAATAAAAGCTTGGAAATCCCTACTGTCAATTCGGTATAAGAAAAGGGTTTCTCAGAAAACTCATATTTTTGAGCGCATAGGATTTAAACATGAATATTAAGAGTTAAAATACAAAATATATGTATTCATTTCTGCATACATTTATAAATCAAGTATAAGTATACACAACTTCAAAATATCATGTACTCGTTTCTGAATTAATTGTACTTAAAAAATCGAGTACAAAGAAATTTTCATTTTTAAGTAGATTAATGCTCCTTTTTGAAGCAATTGTACTTAAAAAATATGAGTACATAGAAATGCTCATTTTTAAGTAGATTATTTTTAACAATGTACTTCTTTTTGAAACAATTGTACTTAAAAAAATACGAGTACATGGAAGTTCTCATTTTTAAGTGAATTATTTTTGACAGTGTAAGATGATGACTTATTTCTTTGGATCATGGATAGAAAAAATACAAATGTACACTTTTACAACATAACAATGCAAACACACTTTTACATTTCGCCACCCTGAAAAAGGAAAAACCTATAAACACCGAAAAAAAAACTTCATTTAAAGAAATAAATATCCATTTTATGCTGTCATCTCTCGGTAACAGATACAGAGATTTATAGATACTGATTTAATACATTTTTCATGTTATAAATAAGAAGAAAAATATATAAATTTATTCAAATTCGATAAATGGGTTAAGTCGTAAAACTGAAATATGTTTTGGACTATCTATATTTATGTGCGTAATTTTTTTTTTCATCGGGGGCGACACCCAAATCTGAAAAAGCAGAATTCCTGCTTGTCTTTTTTTTTTTTTTTTTCTCTCTACAAGAGAGACAACTCTTTGCAAAATCTGTCCTGTTATTTGTAATAAATTTAAAATTATGTTAAAGCATCTTGTTATAACCATTTGGAAAAATGGTTATTGTCCTCGTCAGAGTAGGAAATCAAAAGCATATCTGAAGCGTTTATTGGTTTAATCCGCATTTTATTCGTTTTCTGATTGGTCTATACAGTCATCTGTATTTCCCTTTACTTTCAACAGAAACGGATACTTCTGTTGCCACTATGACAAAAAAGTAATAAAAACTACAAAAAAAATTTAATAACTCAGAAACAAATTGAGATACAGCTTCCAAACAAATTGCATTTAAAAGTACTTTTTTTTTTCTCTATACGACGGTGTAAAAAGTAATAGTGTGGGATGTTTAGAAGTTAAAGAATGAAATTTCATTTAAAATGGGTCGTCAGATTTCTTGGAAATCTGACGATGGAAAAGCCTTTTTCCCGAACAGCCAATGAAATGCTTGGATAATACGTAAGTTTCAGGTGGACAATAGTTAAATTTCAGGTGAATAATACATAAGTTTCAGGAAATCTGAGGAATCTCAGGCGATTTTTGTCGCTTGCAATTTTGGCGTGTCATAACACTATTAATGTTTAATTCGTGGCGTACGTAATGTAGAATCAACTCCGTGCGATTTTTTATGTCTTAAATTTTAGTCTTTGAAAAAATCATTTTCCAAATGGTCGTTGTAATTTGTTAAATTGCATTTTTTATTTTATTTTATTTATTTATTTATTTTTATTTTTTATTTTTTATTTTTTATTTTTTATGTATTTATTTATTTATTTATTTATTTATTTATTTTTATTTTATTTTTTATTTTATTTTTTTTTTTTTTTGCTACACTGATGTATATATTTCTTAATCTTCAACACTCATCAAACATTATTCCGAATTAATTACATTTAGGTCATATATTTCTATAATTTAAAAAAATAATAATAAAACTTTTCTGCATTGAGAAAAAGAATGATTTATTGGAGAAAATCTCCTGATTTTTGTCGCTTTCTTTAGACTTGTAAATTCTGAATTGTTATTTTATTACTTTGTAATACCTCGAAATTGGCGTGAGCCGGGTAGCGTGAATTGTGGCGTCTACGATCAAGGCACAAAATTTATATAGAAAAGTTGTTTTTAAATAAACAAAGGAAATGAGGTTTCTTATAAATCCAACACTTATAAATAGTGGGTCCGTCGCAAATTCTAAAGAGTTCGTAAATTATTATGGACGCAGAAAGTCTAGGACGTCGATTTTGGCAGTATGACAAAGTCCGGCTAATCATGTAAGTTCTCCACTAATAGTGAAAAGTGGGAATCACAGATAAGGTTCTTTTTCCCCGCGTTGAGCAGACCCGAAGTTTAGGCTTGACTTCGTTAACGCTTTCCTTTGATGTTTCAAAGCCTGTTTCTTTGGTGAGAAGTGCCGAGTTTTTTGTCCACCGAGAGAATCAGTCTTTACCGACTTTTCTCTCTGAAATCTAAAACCCAACTGATGCTGATCTCCCAGCGTCTTCCAGAAATCTTTCTCCCCCTCCTCCTGAATAAAAGAAGTATCATTTTGGCCATTTAGGGAACCTGAGCTGATTGCATCATTAACAAACTTTGTTTGGATTTGCTCTGCATGATTTTCTCACGCATGTGACTTCTCATTCGCTTTTTGCTTTCGTTTCCAGCCTGGGCGGTCGATCGGAAAAGATCACAAGCAAAATCTATTAGCAAGGGAGAAATATTTTTCCCGCGCTCTATAGAAACGACTTCCATTTTACCTTCAACTCGTAAGATGGATTCTGATACATCGTTTCGTTTGAATTCAGCCGAAATACTTCTGTACTTTGAAACAAAAAGAAGCTAAGTTTCCAATACATGGAGATTCCTATATGAGATATTTCTTGTTTTATGCGAGGGATTTTCTCGTGAGACGTGAAGTTCTCACAATTTATATACTTACTTTTTTATACCCAAATGTATGAAGACATGGAGGACTGGGAGCAGGAAAACACAATGGTAATCCTACGAGTCAACCGGTAAAATCGGGTTTTCAGGTGTTTTCCACCAAGATATGACTTGCCAGACCGATTGAGTTTTAGTATTGAGTTTTAATTAATTTTGGAATTTCAGCCGTGTCTGTGCCGCCGCATCCCGGTATACAATGGATATCATCATTACTTTCATGGCATACACTAAAACCTCGTCATTTTTAGGAGCGTTCGTAATTATATAAATACGTAGCCCCTATAGTCGTCGTTCAATCCTTCTGTCTGTCTGTCCGTCCGCATATAACAGAGCAAAAACGACCCAACCGAATGGTCTGAAATTTTAAATATATAATTCTTGCAAAATTTTGTCGAATCATTTAAAATTTTCTGAAAATCGGATGTATAGTTTAATGACAGGGGCAGTCAAAAGTTTTCCGTCACATTTCGGCCAATGGGAAAAAAAATATTGCAAGTGCATTTTAATGATGTTGCAGCCTTCCGAATGGTCTGAAATTTTAAATATATAAGTGTTGCAAAATTGTGTCGATTCATTTCAAATTTTATGAAAATCGGATGCATAGTTTAATGACAGGGACAGTTAGAAGTGTTCCGTTACATTAAGGCCAATGGGAAAAAATATTTCAAGTGCATTTTAAGAATGTGACAGCCTTTCGAACAGAATGAAATGGATAGGCACTTATGAAGTGCACTAAAATATACATTCAGTACACTATGCGGTGCCAAAAATATTTATAAAACTAGTTAAAGTACGAACGCACCTTATTTGCCACGCTTGATGAGCAATTTCCAACTTGTTAAAAATATTTCTTCATTCATTGGAAAATATTTTCGGTATTAGAATAAAAACACGACAACTCATCACTTAAGTTGTTTTCATGCAAAAAAATTAATAAAACAGCCTATGCACAAAAATTCTCAATAAATTGACACTTTGATATTTTTATGTTTTTTATATAATCGATTCTGAAAAATTCGATATAGATATGCGCAAACACCTTCATAAATTGTTACATTCTTACACTGTATTACATGCGCTCACACATTTATTAACATTCACTCAAAGCAACAGATGAACACTAATGCGCTTTGCTAAATACTTTTTATCTAACATTTCTGCTGAAATTTGTCGCTATTGTGTTTATTCCATAGTATATTCAATGTTTATGTAGAGATTTTTTTTTTAAATAATTGAATTTTAATAATTAAGCAAAACAATGTAAAATATCATTTTTTAAGTTAAAGGACTGATTTTAAATGAATTTTTCATTTATAAGATGAGGATATCAACTTTTAAGAGGATATTTAAACTTAGATTTTAGTTTTCGAACAACTATCACCTTAATGAGCATTAATAATTGAACAAATGACAAAGGAAAATATAAATGTTTTAATGGAAAAAATACGAATTTAAACAAATTGGATTAACTTTTGCACTAGTTTGAGATTTTATTAGTTATGCAGGATTTTAACCCTTAGACGACCTACACCTCAAGAAATATTTATAGTTAAACAAAATAAATTAATTTTAGTCTAATTAATAGAAAATATCAATTTTTAAGGACGAAAACTGTTTTCTTTATATTTTTTTCAACTGTAAGATGACGATATCAACTTATAAGAGGAAAGTTAAACATACATTTTAGTTTTTTAGAACGACCAACACCTTAATGAGATTAATAATTAAGCAAAACAAATACACAAATTTAGATAATTTTCAGAGGAGTTCAAATTTATTAATTGTAATTGATTTTTCATGTTTTCATTACATGATTTTAACTTATCATAATCTATTTAACGGTATTTAGCAGGCTGTTAGACAATTGGAGAGGAAAAATGTACATAATTTCATTATTTTCACTCTAGTCTGAGATTTGATTGTACGGAAATATATCAGTTTTGTAGGATTTTAACCCTTAGATGGCCTTGACTGACAAAGATGAAACAAGCTTTTGAGATAGATACTGACTTGGGATGGCAATAGAGTTGAAGTCGAGTGATTCTAATTCCCCCTGGAATCCCTCAAGTAAAACGTTTTCATCTTGTATGAATTGCTCCTCCTAGAATGCCTTACTGGTACCACCATTTGATATATTTAAACTAGCCTGAGTTATTCTGCTTACATTATTCATGAAATTATGTTTCACTTTGCACTTCACAAATTTCTGAATTGTCATCCATCAAGCTGTTTAAAATATGAATACAATCGTTACAGTTATTTGATGACACAGAGTCTACATGAATATAATCTTTAATTTTTACTAAACATTTCATATTTCAAATAGCCTACAAATAGCATTTCAAACCAAACTACCTGAAATCTTCACCACATAAGAGCAAATATTTGACTACATTTTTTCATTAACATTGCTGAGATCAGCAAATAAATAAATAAAACGCTAAATTCATCTTTAAAAAGTTAAATTTAAAATGACAGTATGTGTAAATTACTTAAAAGATGATAAAATATTTAAAAAGGTGTTAAATTACTTTAATAATCCTTAGTACTTCTTCTAGTCTTCGTCAGAGAACACAAAAATAAAAATACTGTTATTAGCGTCTTACTTTCAAATTTCACGTAGTTGGTGTCGAAAGGAGTGAAAGTGAAAGTCAATTTTTAGATCCGGAAAACATTGGGAAAATAAAAATATGGATAGAGAGGGAAAGTGGAATATGACGTGTTTTATTATTCTTTAAGCAAAGTAAGCCAAATTCTGGGTATGTTGTAGGATAAACCGTCATTACAAACAGTATTTTCTTTAGTAATACAGTCGAACCTCGTTAACATGAACCTCAAGGGGAATCAAAATTTTGTTCATGTTAACAGTAATTCATGTTATCAGTATCAAATTTTTGTATTCGTTTTTATAGGGGACTGTGAAAACAATTCACGTTAAAAGTAATTCACGTTAAGCGTGTTCATGTTAAAGAGGTTTGACTGTAACTATTAACTAACTACTAACTAATGTAACAACTAATTATTACTGTCTAATTATAATGGGTCTGTGGTTCTATCTGTGACATAAATTTTGTGGGCGCTCTATCTCAAGAAATAATGCACGGAATTTAATAAGAATTCATATTCTAGCAGTCCCCAATATAAATGGGTGCTGATTAGTTTTTGGTGTAAACCGCCTAACAGGTGACGCTGCTATGCTGCATTTTTCGCGATTTCTGTAATAGCTCTCTCTCAAGAACTAATGCACGGATTTTCATCAACCTTCAGATTTAGTTATTCCTTGATATGAATGGGTACTGGTAACGTTTTGGTGCAAATCGCCCAACAAATGGCGCTGCTATGCTGCATTTTATTGCGATTTCCGCAATCTATCTCAAGAACTAATGCTTTGGTTTTCAACAAACTTCAGATTCAGATATACCTGGATAGGAATGAGTTCTGTTTATGTTTTGGTGCAAATCGCTCAACAGGTGGCGCTGTTAGGCTACATTTTTCAGACTTTCCGCTCTAGCTCTATCTCAAGAGCTCATGCACGAATTTTCATCCAACTTCCAATTCAGATCTACTTTGATAGGAATGGGTGCTAAATGAATGTCATCCCTTGTACTATTTAAATGATTTATAGAGAAGAAAGTTTTGTGATGGCCACAACATACTAGTTAAATTGTAGAATTATGCGATACATTGGCAGAAGTCTTTTTTTTAAATAATGATGCCAAAACATCGTAGCAGTTTGGCATCTATGATTTTATTATGCAAACACAGATCAGATCTCAACACCCAAAAAACTTCCACGTGTTAGAAATGTTGCTAAGGGGTCTCAAGACTCTTAAAATTTTAAAAAAATGAAAAAAAAAATCCATGTTCAACATTTAATATCTTAAAATGTACATAATTTTAAAACACGATTTTAATTATGATGAAAGATAAATAAGTTCTTTCCTTCCATGTATTAAAAAAATTGCAAGATGCAGAATTAGCATTTACAGGGGGTCTCCAAACTGCCAGACATTTCACGAGCGAGATAACAGCTTACGCGCAGGATTACAAAACAAATATTGCAACTAGAATGAAATCTCTGATATTATGAATTAAATAATCGGTCAAGTACGAGTATTACTCGCGCTCAGAGGATTCCATACAATAAATACATGAATTATTAACTGTATTATTAAAAAAATTGTGGCTAAAAGAATTATACGACTTTATAAAAAAAAAACTATACAACATAGGGTTGGGTATAACTGTATACTAGTAACGTATGAATGGGTATACCATAAAAGTTCCAAGAGATATGAAGACTAAATAATATCAAATATTGCTATTCTGTATAACTCTCTTTTTAATCTTATCCTAGTCTGTGTATGACGAATTTAATTTGGTACATAAAAATAGCGCCTATTTAAACTTCATTTTGCATTTCATAAAACTAAATTCAGCGTGGCAATAGTCTTTTCTTTTTACAGTGTAGCTAAAACAAAACCCTTTGTTATCTCTAGTAACTTAATTTCAAATTCATAAAAACTACAACTGTAGTTATCATAGCAATTAATTGCAGTTCAAAGCGACAAAAAAACTCGGATTCAAAGATTACGAAAAGCAGTTACATAATCAAAACTTTATTACATACTAAACATTATTACTCCTTTGCATTTTCATCAGAGAGAGTATATGACGTCATTGGGCCCAAGCGCGCAACATAAAATAAATATATAAAGCAATAAACAACACTTAATGATTTACAAATTTATTAGAACATCAATAAATATTACTTAGTAATTTACAAAAATGATTATGATAGCAATAAATCTCACTTATTGAATTGACTTTCATTACTTTAAACCACTTAACTTCATTTCTGATTAATTTATGATTAATTTATTATATCTAAATTATATTTATCGATAACACTCTCCCCCCTTTTGAGTTGCACACTAGCTACTCAAAACTAAATTCTATTTTTCAAATCTCTGGGGCATTTTGGTCACACGACCAAACCTGGGTTCTATAAGTCTTTGGCTCAGATTCAGTGGACAAGTCTAAAGAATTTTTCCCCATCAGAGCACCTTGATTACTGCTTTCTAGCTGAAAAGGAGAAGGATAAAAATTAGTCAGAGATAATTCTAATGGAAAAACTCGTTGTATGGGTCTGATAACCACACCATGTTCAGTTTTCAATTTGACTGTTCTAATTTTGCCATCCTTTCCAGGAATTAGGTCCACAATCTTTGCTAGCGGCCAATTGAGACGTTTTTGTACATCGTCCCCAATCAGCACAAGTTCACCCAGCTTCAAGTCGGGTAACTGAGAGATTTCACGACGCCTTTGAATAAATTGACCGATATATTCAGTTCGAAAGCGCATTCTTAATTGTTCCATGAGCTTAAGTCTGTATCGCAGCCTTTTGCGAAACTGTTTGGCTTCAACTTCATCAATGTCCGTGACACTAGAATTAGAGTTTTGCCCTAAAAACATGTTCGGTGTTAGTGGAACTAAATCCTCTGGATTTTCGGATTGATATGTGAGAGGGCGAGAGTTAATAATATATTCACAATCACACAAAATTGTTTGCAATTCCTCAAAAGTCACGACAGCTTTGCCGAGTGTTCGTCGGAGAAGCTCTTTGAACACACGGATCAGCCTTTCCCACCAGGCGGCTGAGGGAGGATTGAATTTCCAAATGATTCGTTTCAGGTCGGAGAAACGAGTCAATTTTTGCCAATCAATCTTTGACAGATCATTATTGGCACCTTTAAAATTGGTACCATTATCAGAATAGATTATTCTAGGTCTTCCTCTTCTTGCGATGAAACGTCGCAAAGACAGCAAAAATGCATCAGCTGACAGAGAGGAGACAAGCTCTAAATGAACAGCACGATAGACTGCACAAGCATAGATCACTATCCAGGATTTATCCGCATTTTTAATAAATAAAGGTCCAGCTAAATCAACGCCTACAATTTCAAAAACTTTAGAATCTTTAATGCACTGGATCGGATTCACGTGATTTAACTTTGTAGCGCTGGCAAGGAATGCATTTATTTACTATCTTTCGGACAGTTTTTCTACCTCTTTGAATCAAATATTTTTCTCTCAAAATACTTAGAAGAATGTGAGTTCCAGCATGACAATTCGCGATATGGAAATGCTCTATCAGCCTAACCGTGAAAATACAGTCATCAGGTAAAAGAATTGGCGGTAAAAAATATGGTGTATCAATGCGTTCTGTAATTCTTGTCTTTACTCTAATTATACCGTCTTCATCTTTAAAACAGACTACGTTAGGTATCGAATCTACATCTATAAAATACTCACTTTGTACCATTGAAATTAAAGTTTTTTCAGCATTTTCTAATTCCTCAACTGATAATTTATCATTTTTCCTTGCACTGTATCGCGATTTCACATTATTTATGAATCATAATACCCAAGCAACTAGTCTAATAATAGATTCAAATTTTGAAAATTTCCTACCGTACCAAGGAATATTTATGACTGTTGTGTTTACATTACACAATTTCACTTTTCTCCTTTCACTAGTAATCTCTGGAGTTTCACTATCAAGAGTCTCAGTCCTGGGCCATTTTTCCCTTTCTTCAATGAGTCATTTCGGCCCTTCTCACCACCGAGATTCTAGCAATTGCTGGGGAGAACACCCACGCGAAATCAAATCCGCAGGGTTCATTTTTCCTGGAACATGGCGCCATTTGCTATTGCGGAAAAGACCTTTTATTTCTTTCACCCTGTTCGAAACAAAAACGGACCATTCACCGTATTCACTTATCCAGTACAACGCAACCATGGAGTCACTCCAAAAAATTGTTCTCATGTTCTGTACACAAACTGCTTGCTGTACTGAATGTGCCAACCTAGCTCCGATATTACACGCGATTACTTCCAATCTCGGAATTGACACTTTCTTTATAGGAGCAACTCTATCTTTTGCTCTAATTAATTGAATTTTTACAGCTTCCGGGTTTATAGTTCGAAAAAAGACGCAAGCTGCATATGCCTCTTTGCATGCATCCACGAAAACATGCATTTCGGTAGACTCATTTATTTCAACATATCGCGGAATTTAAACGTCCTCTAATATATTTATTTCACTGAACCATTTTTTAAAAGGTCTTTGAATTTCCTCCGGTAACGGAGAATCTCAACCTAGACCCAATTTCCAGGCTTGTTGTAATATAATTTTGGGTGTCAAAGTTGCCGCGCACAATATTCCAATCGGATCAAAAATTTTCTGCATAGAGCTCAAAATTAATCTTTTAGTGAAATTTTCATTGTTATTTAATTTATCAAAAGTTAAATTACACTTAAGCATATCCCAATCAAGATCCCACAATGTCCCAAGCAATTTTGTTACACCCGAACTCTTTGAAACATTTTGAGATTTAACATTACTTTCCCAATTTCTCAAATTAAAACACCCTCGAGACATAATGCATTTAGCCTGCTCGATAAATTCGTCTTGTTCCGCCGCATTCGAAACACCTGTAACACAATTAGCAACATAAAATGAATATTTCAACTTTTCTGCCATATTCTTATAATTAAGAGATACATTATCTAATAAATGAGATATCGACGCTGCCAACAAAAATAGGCTCGAACTCACTCCGAAAACCACCCTGCAATGTCTGTTAGTAATGTCTTCGTTCACAGAAGGATAAAAAAATCGTAAAAAAATCTCTATGATCCGGGTTTATGCTAATCTGCAAAAAGGCTTTTTCGATATCTGCAGAAAGACCAATTTTATAAATTCGAAACCTATCGATAATGTCCGGTATTTGCTCAATTAAATTCGGGCCTTTATACAAAATATCATTTAAGGAACACTTTCCGTATTCTCTAGCGGACGCATCAAAAACGGCCCTAATTTTAGTAGTAGCACTGTCCACTTTCACCACAGGCCGATGCGGCAAAAAATGCCCTTTCTGGACGTCCCCCGTTACTTTCTCAATTATTTCTAAATCTTCTCATTCTCTGAAAACATTTTCATAATCAATAAGAAGAGCCCCCTTTTGTGCGCGTTCGCACATCTTTTTATGTCTCTTCCACATCATTTCTTTATTACTGGGTAATTCAATCGTATCAGATTTAAAAGGTAAACAAACTTCATATTTACCATCTGGATGAATTTTAATATTGGTTTTAAATTCCTCTATTATTTTAGAATGCTCATATTGATTGTTCAAACTTTCTACAGGCTCCCTAATACCGATCGTTTCAAGATCCCATAACTCATTAATGGAAGCATTTTTTACATACAAAGACATAAAAATTTTTTACATACAAAACAGTATTACTATCATAATTACTATTTAAATTTTGATTGTGTATAGAAAACTGTGTGTGTTTATAGAATTAGTAGATTAACACGAGATGTAAATAAAACTATATTGAGAATTGACATGTTACAATTTCTTGCATGTGCACAGGAAAGAGTGCTTGCGGTTTACAAGGACTGGGGATTTTGTTACCTGGCTGCGAAAATTAGGAAATCACAGCTAGAAAGATGAGCTGTTGCGTACAGTGTGAATGTTCGAGTTCAACTGCTTCTTCTAATGTAAAATGCACTGAAACCAGGAAGTGTCCTTGACCAACACATGTAAATCACAATAATTATTTTTAAACAACTGAGAAAAATGTCTAAATAGAAAAGTATCTTGATATGATAAACAAAGTTATTTCACTAAGAAAATGAAAGATAATGTTTTTAAGTATAACACTATTTCAGATGATTTATAGTTTCAAAATTGCTAATTGCTAAAGGAACATATTTCACAATAATGACGAATTTATGGGATTGTTTATGTCTTGCGTAGATATTTCTATTACAACAGGAAATGAAATGTTGATTTATGATGGATAAATGCTTTTAGATTATTATTTCAAGAAATATCAATAAGGTTTTTCTTAAATAACAGTCATAGCAATAAATAACTCTAAAGTGATTTAAGTTGAAGTGATTTTTCTGCAAATGGTTTCTCATAAATTATAATAGTTGGGTAACAAATGTATGTGTTCACTGAACAGATTGGGTTTTCCAGTTAATACACAACCCAATCGTGTTTCTAACATAGTTAAACCTGAATTTAATTTCATACATTTATTAGTGAATAATGTGCCAATTAAATCGGCCCCTAAAAGTAAGTTAATTTCCGAATCCTCGGATTCAAGATCAGGTAAAATAATTTGTTTTTCTCTAAGCTCAATAAGTGCCTCCACACTATAAAGTTTAGGTACAAAACCAGTAATTTTATTTTTAGAGAATACCTCAGCTCTACAACTAAAGGAATCATTCAAATCAGAAACAAGCAAATCATAAACATCATGTATTTGAACTGAGGTTTCTCTCCCCCCAAAAAGGCAATGAGTCATTTTAATTTTCCTCTTTGGAACCAGATGTAGATTCTCAACCACCTTTTTACTAACATAACTGTTTTGAGAACCAGAATCAATAATAGTGCGCACCTTTAGTTCCACATTCTTGTTTTTCACTTTAACCATTAATGTCATGAGATAAACATTTTCACTATCGGAATAATTTGTCATAGTATTAGTTTCATGAGTTTCATTTTCTTTCTTATCATTTTCACTATTATAATCCGGGCACATAAGAAAATGATGATATTTTTTACACTTAATACAGGTACTTTTAAGTCTACAGTTTTTAGATATGTGGTTAGGCTTATAACAATTAAAGCAAGCATTTTTCTTCAGTAAAATATTTTTCTTATTTTCTAAAGCCATATTTCTAGCGGCAAAACAATCTCGCGATGAATGTTTTTTATTACAAAAAATACAAGTAAATTCTCGCTTACCTGTATTTCCAAAAGAAGTGTTTACTAGCGATGAAGCCGTTGCAGGAGGGGAAGTTTTATTATCCCGGTCATATCTTTTATTAGTAGTGTTAGCACCAAAACCACTACGCGCTAAAGCAACCATCTCCTCGCTTTGCACTTCGTGTTTTAGAAAAGACATTAAATTTTTGAGTGAACGTTCTTCATGCATCGCATCTTCGGCATTTCGTTTTCTTTCCCATGACATCAAGACTTCTTCAGGGAGGATCGATTCTACTAACGGGATCAGGAAATCCCCGTATTTTTCTTGAGTACGTCCTAAACTTTCGAGAGACCGCAACTTTCCCTCTAATTCATCATACAATTTTGGCAAATCTGTTTTAACTCGGCCAGCGATGGCATTCTTCATGACCATTGTTAATAAGTCCCGTATACAGACTTGTACGAGCAGATCTTCTCTACCAAATCTTTCTTTGATTTGGTTTATTGCTTGATGATAATTAGCAGCTGTAGCTGGAAAACTCTCCACCACTCTGGCTGCTTTTGAATTCGGAACGACCGCCTGTATTAAGTATTGGAATTTATCCGAGTCCGAAATACTTTTATCTTTATGTATCTTCTGAAATTGAGACCAAAATGACAAATACTCCTTAACATCACCTTTAAATTTCTTCAATTCTATCTTCGGCAATTTAAAACTCCTCTTCTCAAGAGATTCATTCCTATTTTCAAAAACAGGCGTCTGCAAAGAAATCATTTTAGGTAGATTTCGTAAGAAATACTACCTATTGCAGTCGTTACCATGGTGCGACTTTTGAAAAATTCCTTCATAACTTTTCATTACATGACCCCAGGAACCCAAAACCACCCCCACCTAAAAAGTTTATATATATATATATATATATATATATATATATATATATATATATATATATATATATATATATATATATATATATATATATATAAACGTAAAGCACAGTAATCACCAACAAAAAACAAGATAAATTCATGTGAAATGCGCCAAACAGCTGCAGTAAAACACATAAATTAAATATAAAGCAGTATAAGATTATATTTAGCCTGAACCAGCGCACCCCCCCCCCCCCTCACAGAACAAGAAGAACAAGAAAAATATCTATGTAAACATTAAAACTTTAACAAAAACTAGGAAAAAATAGGCTGCGGCCTCATCGGCAGTGGGTTATGTTTCAAAAGCAGCCGAGCATTCGATAAAATATACATTAGTGGCAGTGGGTTTCGGCCAGAACAGTGATAGCAAAAACAAATGTTAAAACATTCGTTGGCTATTATCACATGCTCCCCCACCGGACCCTACGCCAACAATATTAAATGAATGCCTCACCTGGAACACAGTAAAAGATGCTAAAAATATGTTCGTTGAAAAAACCACACTCAACCAACTTAGCCACATTGCCACAACCCAAATATAAAACATAAAACAAACTAAACAGAGCAGAATCCAGCATCCAATCAACCAATCCAAATTCTTTCCAGTTCTGTTGCCAATCGACGCAGCACATCATCATAGAACCGTCCTTGAAAAGGCTTTAGGAAATATGAGTCATTCACTGACGTCGAAAAGCAATCGATCAGTAATGAAGAAAATCTGCAAAATCTGAATATTTTTTTATAAAAATTAAAGGTATATTGTTTTTGTAATATAAATTACCTTTAAAATTAAACAATTCCTTCTTAAACAGATGTTTATCTGTACAAATTCTAAAAAAAACGAAATATTTGACTAATAATTATATTAATATAAATGCGTTTGGAAATATTGGAGGACCAGTGAACAAGTTGATTAACCTGAAATTGAAAACTATTACGTTTATTGTAAATTGAAATATGTACTTTGTTACTTTCTAAAATTATTTTTAAGTCAAGGTAATCAGCCTCTAAACCATTATTGTTAGTTTTCTTTAGTGTCAGGGAGTCAGGATAAATTTCTTGAGAAATTTCATTAAAATCATTATTGAAGTTTAAGACGATCAAGTCGTCAATGTATCTGTAAGCCAGGAACTGGAGATCAGCTTTATTAATACTGTACTGAAACTCATAAAAAAATAAAAATAAGTTAGCAGCTGTGGATGAGTAACTAGTACCCATACCAATTCCATTGATCTGTAAATATACTTTAGAACCTGTATAAACGTAATTGTTGTAAAGGCAAAAACGACATAATTTATTAAACAAGTTAGAGTTGAAATCTGTAACATCTAAAACCAGTTCCGCTGTCTTTAAAAGTGCCTCCTTTAAACTATTGATAGGAATGGTAGTGAATAAATTTTCAAAATCATATGTTTGGATAGAATTAATACTATTGCATTTTAATTTTTCAGCAATTTCGAAGCTATTAGAAATAATCCAGAAACAATTACTATCTTTATATTTATATTTTAACATGTTCAAAACTTTTTTAAGTAAATCCTCAAATTTCCTATTAAAATTATTACCTATACTGTTGACATTGCTGCAAATAAATCTATACTTTGTAGGAACTTTATGAAATTTAGGGGTCAGAAAAAGAAATGGAAATGATAGATTTTTACTACGAGGAAAAGAAATTTTTGTTTGCTTCGAAAAAGCCAAATGCTTATTAATAAGTGTCTGTACGGAAGATTTACATACTTTGTAAGTTATACTATTATTTAACTCTGCATTGAGCATTTCAGCATAAAATTTTTTTCATATGACTGCAAAATTTCCAGCTGCTTTATCTACTTGACAGAAAACAAACATCCGCTTCAAATTGGTTATTTCATTTCTGATATCCATACTAAAATTATGATAAGTATAAGAAGAATTATTAAGGAAACTACCCTGAAACGATTTAAAATCGCTTAAAATATGTAGCTTCCAATCTGTAAAGAGGGGGATTGGTGTATTGTATCTGTAACTTAAATTTAAAATAAAAGCATTCAAGTCAGCTTTAAAAGTATTAAAACTTTTAACTGGATTCAATTTTTTGTTAATACGGAATTTGGTTCCAAAATTCAATAGATAACGTAGATTATCATTTTTGATAATGTTCAGATCTCCTGTTACAATATGTTGTCCGGTATCGTTTAAAAACGTTGAATTTTTATAATCTTCGCATTTACATTCCAAATCCAGGTATGATTCAAGTTCTTGAGAAACTTCTCTATAATTAAATAGAATACTGCCCAGTGTTTTTGTATATTTGTAAGTCGATATAACTGTAATATCCTTAACTGGAAATAGGCTATTGTAACGTGAAATTATTGAGCTTAACTGTAAATGATCAAAACTTTTTTGTTGAAAATTGCATACAAAATAAACTTTTCCTATATCAGGAGGCCTACATTTGCCAATTTTATATAACAAAATATCATTAACTAAATCTTTAAACTGCAGGTTTGTACAATTAAAATTTCCTATTTTCTGTTGCAATCTTCTCAGTATCTTAAACTTTAAACCAAATAGAATTATTTTAATCTGTCCAATATTGTAGCTATTACAAAACAAATTACAAAGATCCTGTAAAATAATTGATGGATTTATGTCAAAATACTTTCTTTGTAATAATTTATCTGTATGCTTTCCACGTTTACCTCTTTTATATTGGAATGACGGTATAAATACAGATGCAAAAATACTATAAATACATGTAGAATTTTCCGTACGATAATTTAACTTTGTATTCAATCCGTAAGGATACAGGGATTTTAAACGAAGTATATAAAAACTTTCACTTCTTAACCGAAAAGAATCATCAATAATCTGCTCCAATATTTGAATTTTAACATTATGAAAACCATGCAAGAAAAAATGCTTAATCTCGAAAGTAGAATTGTGGTCATCTTTACTAGATAAATGTCTGTGATTATTGATTCTGTAATGCAGCTCACCAGATGTTTCACCAACATATTTCTGCTCTCATATGGTACAGGTTAACAGATAAATGACATGTCTAATTTTGCAAAAGTGAAAATTCAAATTAACCGTACTATGTGTGTAAGAGCTTGCAGACAAATCTCCATTAGGTCAAGTTTTTCATCTTTTATCATCACATTTCTTTATACCCATTTTAATTTAGTTTATAGGCGTAACATATTTATATCAAGAGTTTTATCAAGCATTTTAGCTTGTTGCAATAACAATAAAAGAGAGAAGAGATGAGCTGGCCCAAAACCAAATAAAAACGAAAACAACAGTTGCATTCCAGTAATGCGCTAAAAGCTGCAAACTAATAAAACACAAATATATAAACGTAAAGCACAGTAATCACCAACAAAAAACAAGATAAATTCATGTGAAATGCGCCAAACAGCTGCAGTAAAACACATAAATTAAATATAAAGCAGTATAAGATTATATTTAGCCTGAACCAGCGCACCCCCCCCCCCCCCTCACAGAACAAGAAGAACAAGAAAAATATCTATGTAAACATTAAAACTTTAACAAAAACTAGGAAAAAATAGGCTGCGGCCTCATCGGCAGTGGGTTATGTTTCAAAAGCAGCCGAGCATTCGATAAAATATACATTAGTGGCAGTGGGTTTCGGCCAGAACAGTGATAGCAAAAACAAATGTTAAAACATTCGTTGGCTATTATCACATGCTCCCCCACCGGACCCTACGCCAACAATATTAAATGAATGCCTCACCTGGAACACAGTAAAAGATGCTAAAAATATGTTCGTTGAAAAAAACCACACTCAACCAACTTAGCCACATTGCCACAACCCAAATATAAAACATAAAACAAACTAAACAGAGCAGAATCCAGCATCCAATCAACCAATCCAAATTCTTTCCAGTTCTGTTGCCAATCGACGCAGCACATCATCATAGAACCGTCCTTGAAAAGGCTTTAGGAAATATGAGTCATTCACTGACGTCGAAAAGCAATCGATCAGTAATGAAGAAAATCTGCAAAATCTGAATATTTTTTTATAAAAATTAAAGGTATATTGTTTTTGTAATATAAATTACCTTTAAAATTAAACAATTCCTTCTTAAACAGATGTTTATCTGTACAAATTCTAAAAAAACGAAATATTTGACTAATAATTATATTAATATAAATGCGTTTGGAAATATTGGAGGACCAGTGAACAAGTTGATTAACCTGAAATTGAAAACTATTACGTTTATTGTAAATTGAAATATGTACTTTGTTACTTTCTAAAATTATTTTTAAGTCAAGGTAATCAGCCTCTAAACCATTATTGTTAGTTTTCTTTAGTGTCAGGGAGTCAGGATAAATTTCTTGAGAAATTTCATTAAAATCATTATTGAAGTTTAAGACGATCAAGTCGTCAATGTATCTGTAAGCCAGGAACTGGAGATCAGCTTTATTAATACTGTACTGAAACTCATAAAAAAATAAAAATAAGTTAGCAGCTGTGGATGAGTAACTAGTACCCATACCAATTCCATTGATCTGTAAATATACTTTAGAACCTGTATAAACGTAATTGTTGTAAAGGCAAAAACGACATAATTTATTAAACAAGTTAGAGTTGAAATCTGTAACATCTAAAACCAGTTCCGCTGTCTTTAAAAGTGCCTCCTTTAAACTATTGATAGGAATGGTAGTGAATAAATTTTCAAAATCATATGTTTGGATAGAATTAATACTATTGCATTTTAATTTTTCAGCAATTTCGAAGCTATTAGAAATAATCCAGAAACAATTACTATCTTTATATTTATATTTTAACATGTTCAAAACTTTTTTAAGTAAATCCTCAAATTTCCTATTAAAATTATTACCTATACTGTTGACATTGCTGCAAATAAATCTATACTTTGTAGGAACTTTATGAAATTTAGGGGTCAGAAAAAGAAATGGAAATGATAGATTTTTACTACGAGGAAAAGAAATTTTTGTTTGCTTCGAAAAAGCCAAATGCTTATTAATAAGTGTCTGTACGGAAGATTTACATACTTTGTAAGTTATACTATTATTTAACTCTGCATTGAGCATTTCAGCATAAAATTTTTTTCATATGACTGCAAAATTTCCAGCTGCTTTATCTACTTGACAGAAAACAAACATCCGCTTCAAATTGGTTATTTCATTTCTGATATCCATACTAAAATTATGATAAGTATAAGAAGAATTATTAAGGAAACTACCCTGAAACGATTTAAAATCGCTTAAAATATGTAGCTTCCAATCTGTAAAGAGGGGGATTGGTGTATTGTATCTGTAACTTAAATTTAAAATAAAAGCATTCAAGTCAGCTTTAAAAGTATTAAAACTTTTAACTGGATTCAATTTTTTGTTAATACGGAATTTGGTTCCAAAATTCAATAGATAACGTAGATTATCATTTTTGATAATGTTCAGATCTCCTGTTACAATATGTTGTCCGGTATCGTTTAAAAACGTTGAATTTTTATAATCTTCGCATTTACATTCCAAATCCAGGTATGATTCAAGTTCTTGAAAAACTTCTCTATAATTATATAGAATACTGCCCAGTGTTTTTGTATATTTGTAAGTCGATATAACTGTAATATCCTTAACTGGAAATAGGCTATTGTAACGTGAAATTATTGAGCTTAACTGTAAATGATCAAAACTTTTTTGTTGAAAATTGCATACAAAATAAACTTTTCCTATATCAGGAGGCCTACATTTGCCAATTTTATATAACAAAATATCATTAACTAAATCTTTAAACTGCAGGTTTGTACAATTAAAATTTCCTATTTTCTGTTGCAATCTTCTCAGTATCTTAAACTTTAAACCAAATAGAATTATTTTAATCTGTCCAATATTGTAGCTATTACAAAACAAATTACAAAGATCCTGTAAAATAATTGATGGATTTATGTCAAAATACTTTCTTTGTAATAATTTATCTGTATGCTTTCCACGTTTACCTCTTTTATATTGGAATGACGGTATAAATACAGATGCAAAAATACTATAAATACATGTAGAATTTTCCGTACGATAATTTAACTTTGTATTCAATCCGTAAGGATACAGGGATTTTAAACGAAGTATATAAAAACTTTCACTTCTTAACCGAAAAGAATCATCAATAATCTGCTCCAATATTTGAATTTTAACATTATGAAAACCATGCAAGAAAAAATGCTTAATCTCGAAAGTAGAATTGTGGTCATCTTTACTAGATAAATGTCTGTGATTATTGATTCTGTAATGCAGCTCACCAGATGTTTCACCAACATATTTCTGCTCTCATATGGTACAGGTTAACAGATAAATGACATGTCTAATTTTGCAAAAGTGAAAATTCAAATTAACCGTACTATGTGTGTAAGAGCTTGCAGACAAATCTCCATTAGGTCAAGTTTTTCATCTTTTATCATCACATTTCTTTATACCCATTTTAATTTAGTTTATAGGCGTAACATATTTATATCAAGAGTTTTATCAAGCATTTTAGCTTGTTGCAATAACAATAAAAGAGAGAAGAGATGAGCTGGCCCAAAACCAAATAAAAACGAAAACAACAGTTGCATTCCAGTAATGCGCTAAAAGCTGCAAACTAATAAAACACAAATATATAAACGTAAAGCACAGTAATCACCAACAAAAAACAAGATAAATTCATGTGAAATGCGCCAAACAGCTGCAGTAAAACACATAAATTAAATATAAAGCAGTATAAGATTATATTTAGCCTGAACCAGCGCACCCCCCCCCCCCCCTCACAGAACAAGAAGAACAAGAAAAATATCTATGTAAACATTAAAACTTTAACAAAAACTAGGAAAAAATAGGCTGCGGCCTCATCGGCAGTGGGTTATGTTTCAAAAGCAGCCGAGCATTCGATAAAATATACATTAGTGGCAGTGGGTTTCGGCCAGAACAGTGATAGCAAAAACAAATGTTAAAACATTCGTTGGCTATTATCACATGCTCCCCCACCGGACCCTACGCCAACAATATTAAATGAATGCCTCACCTGGAACACAGTAAAAGATGCTAAAAATATGTTCGTTGAAAAAACCACACTCAACCAACTTAGCCACATTGCCACAACCCAAATATAAAACATAAAACAAACTAAACAGAGCAGAATCCAGCATCCAATCAACCAATCCAAATTCTTTCCAGTTCTGTTGCCAATCGACGCAGCACATCATCATAGAACCGTCCTTGAAAAGGCTTTAGGAAATATGAGTCATTCACTGACGTCGAAAAGCAATCGATCAGTAATGAAGAAAATCTGCAAAATCTGAATATTTTTTTATAAAAATTAAAGGTATATTGTTTTTGTAATATAAATTACCTTTAAAATTAAACAATTCCTTCTTAAACAGATGTTTATCTGTACAAATTCTAAAAAAACGAAATATTTGACTAATAATTATATTAATATAAATGCGTTTGGAAATATTGGAGGACCAGTGAACAAGTTGATTAACCTGAAATTGAAAACTATTACGTTTATTGTAAATTGAAATATGTACTTTGTTACTTTCTAAAATTATTTTTAAGTCAAGGTAATCAGCCTCTAAACCATTATTGTTAGTTTTCTTTAGTGTCAGGGAGTCAGGATAAATTTCTTGAGAAATTTCATTAAAATCATTATTGAAGTTTAAGACGATCAAGTCGTCAATGTATCTGTAAGCCAGGAACTGGAGATCAGCTTTATTAATACTGTACTGAAACTCATAAAAAAATAAAAATAAGTTAGCAGCTGTGGATGAGTAACTAGTACCCATACCAATTCCATTGATCTGTAAATATACTTTAGAACCTGTATAAACGTAATTGTTGTAAAGGCAAAAACGACATAATTTATTAAACAAGTTAGAGTTGAAATCTGTAACATCTAAAACCAGTTCCGCTGTCTTTAAAAGTGCCTCCTTTAAACTATTGATAGGAATGGTAGTGAATAAATTTTCAAAATCATATGTTTGGATAGAATTAATACTATTGCATTTTAATTTTTCAGCAATTTCGAAGCTATTAGAAATAATCCAGAAACAATTACTATCTTTATATTTATATTTTAACATGTTCAAAACTTTTTTAAGTAAATCCTCAAATTTCCTATTAAAATTATTACCTATACTGTTGACATTGCTGCAAATAAATCTATACTTTGTAGGAACTTTATGAAATTTAGGGGTCAGAAAAAGAAATGGAAATGATAGATTTTTACTACGAGGAAAAGAAATTTTTGTTTGCTTCGAAAAAGCCAAATGCTTATTAATAAGTGTCTGTACGGAAGATTTACATACTTTGTAAGTTATACTATTATTTAACTCTGCATTGAGCATTTCAGCATAAAATTTTTTTCATATGACTGCAAAATTTCCAGCTGCTTTATCTACTTGACAGAAAACAAACATCCGCTTCAAATTGGTTATTTCATTTCTGATATCCATACTAAAATTATGATAAGTATAAGAAGAATTATTAAGGAAACTACCCTGAAACGATTTAAAATCGCTTAAAATATGTAGCTTCCAATCTGTAAAGAGGGGGATTGGTGTATTGTATCTGTAACTTAAATTTAAAATAAAAGCATTCAAGTCAGCTTTAAAAGTATTAAAACTTTTAACTGGATTCAATTTTTTGTTAATACGGAATTTGGTTCCAAAATTCAATAGATAACGTAGATTATCATTTTTGATAATGTTCAGATCTCCTGTTACAATATGTTGTCCGGTATCGTTTAAAAACGTTGAATTTTTATAATCTTCGCATTTACATTCCAAATCCAGGTATGATTCAAGTTCTTGAGAAACTTCTCTATAATTAAATAGAATACTGCCCAGTGTTTTTGTATATTTGTAAGTCGATATAACTGTAATATCCTTAACTGGAAATAGGCTATTGTAACGTGAAATTATTGAGCTTAACTGTAAATGATCAAAACTTTTTTGTTGAAAATTGCATACAAAATAAACTTTTCCTATATCAGGAGGCCTACATTTGCCAATTTTATATAACAAAATATCATTAACTAAATCTTTAAACTGCAGGTTTGTACAATTAAAATTTCCTATTTTCTGTTGCAATCTTCTCAGTATCTTAAACTTTAAACCAAATAGAATTATTTTAATCTGTCCAATATTGTAGCTATTACAAAACAAATTACAAAGATCCTGTAAAATAATTGATGGATTTATGTCAAAATACTTTCTTTGTAATAATTTATCTGTATGCTTTCCACGTTTACCTCTTTTATATTGGAATGACGGTATAAATACAGATGCAAAAATACTATAAATACATGTAGAATTTTCCGTACGATAATTTAACTTTGTATTCAATCCGTAAGGATACAGGGATTTTAAACGAAGTATATAAAAACTTTCACTTCTTAACCGAAAAGAATCATCAATAATCTGCTCCAATATTTGAATTTTAACATTATGAAAACCATGCAAGAAAAAATGCTTAATCTCGAAAGTAGAATTGTGGTCATCTTTACTAGATAAATGTCTGTGATTATTGATTCTGTAATGCAGCTCACCAGATGTTTCACCAACATATTTCTGCTCTCATATGGTACAGGTTAACAGATAAATGACATGTCTAATTTTGCAAAAGTGAAAATTCAGCCTTGGGCCAGCTCATCTCTTCTCTCTTTTATTGTTATTGCAACAAGCTAAAATGCTTGATAAAACTCTTGATATAAATATGTTACGCCTATAAACTAAATTAAAATGGGTATAAAGAAATGTGATGATAAAAGATGAAAAACTTGACCTAATGGAGATTTGTCTGCAAGCTCTTACACACATAGTACGGTTAATTTGAATTTTCACTTTTGCAAAATTAGACATGTCATTTATCTGTTAACCTGTACCATATGAGAGCAGAAATATGTTGGTGAAACATCTGGTGAGCTGCATTACAGAATCAATAATCACAGACATTTATCTAGTAAAGATGACCACAATTCTACTTTCGAGATTAAGCATTTTTTCTTGCATGGTTTTCATAATGTTAAAATTCAAATATTGGAGCAGATTATTGATGATTCTTTTCGGTTAAGAAGTGAAAGTTTTTATATACTTCGTTTAAAATCCCTGTCTCTTACCTCTTCTCTCTCTCTAATCTCTTCTCTCTTTTATTGTTATTGCAACAAGCTAAAATGCTTGATAAAACTCTTGATATAAATATGTTACGCCTATAAACTAAATTAAAATGGGTATAAAGAAATGTGATGATAAAAGATGAAAAACTTGACCTAATGGAGATTTGTCTGCAAGCTCTTACACACATAGTACGGTTAATTTGAATTTTCACTTTTGCAAAATTAGACATGTCATTTATCTGTTAACCTGTACCATATGAGAGCAGAAATATGTTGGTGAAACATCTGGTGAGCTGCATTACAGAATCAATAATCACAGACATTTATCTAGTAAAGATGACCACAATTCTACTTTCGAGATTAAGCATTTTTTCTTGCATGGTTTTCATAATGTTAAAATTCAAATATTGGAGCAGATTATTGATGATTCTTTTCGGTTAAGAAGTGAAAGTTTTTATATACTTCGTTTAAAATCCCTGTATCCTTACGGATTGAATACAAAGTTAAATTATCGTACGGAAAATTCTACATGTATTTATAGTATTTTTGCATCTGTATTTATACCGTCATTCCAATATAAAAGAGGTAAACGTGGAAAGCATACAGATAAATTATTACAAAGAAAGTATTTTGACATAAATCCATCAATTATTTTACAGGATCTTTGTAATTTGTTTTGTAATAGCTACAATATTGGACAGATTAAAATAATTCTATTTGGTTTAAAGTTTAAGATACTGAGAAGATTGCAACAGAAAATAGGAAATTTTAATTGTACAAACCTGCAGTTTAAAGATTTAGTTAATGATATTTTGTTATATAAAATTGGCAAATGTAGGCCTCCTGATATAGGAAAAGTTTATTTTGTATGCAATTTTCAACAAAAAAGTTTTGATCATTTACAGTTAAGCTCAATAATTTCACGTTACAATAGCCTATTTCCAGTTAAGGATATTACAGTTATATCGACTTACAAATATACAAAAACACTGGGCAGTATTCTATATAATTATAGAGAAGTTTTTCAAGAACTTGAATCATACCTGGATTTGGAATGTAAATGCGAAGATTATAAAAATTCAACGTTTTTAAACGATACCGGACAACATATTGTAACAGGAGATCTGAACATTATCAAAAATGATAATCTACGTTATCTATTGAATTTTGGAACCAAATTCCGTATTAACAAAAAATTGAATCCAGTTAAAAGTTTTAATACTTTTAAAGCTGACTTGAATGCTTTTATTTTAAATTTAAGTTACAGATACAATACACCAATCCCCCTCTTTACAGATTGGAAGCTACATATTTTAAGCGATTTTAAATCGTTTCAGGGTAGTTTCCTTAATAATTCTTCTTATACTTATCATAATTTTAGTATGGATATCAGAAATGAAATAACCAATTTGAAGCGGATGTTTGTTTTCTGTCAAGTAGATAAAGCAGCTGGAAATTTTGCAGTCATATGAAAAAAATTTTATGCTGAAATGCTCAATGCAGAGTTAAATAATAGTATAACTTACAAAGTATGTAAATCTTCCGTACAGACACTTATTAATAAGCATTTGGCTTTTTCGAAGCAAACAAAAATTTCTTTTCCTCGTAGTAAAAATCTATCATTTCCATTTCTTTTTCTGACCCCTAAATTTCATAAAGTTCCTACAAAGTATAGATTTATTTGCAGCAATGTCAACAGTATAGGTAATAATTTTAATAGGAAATTTGAGGATTTACTTAAAAAAGTTTTGAACATGTTAAAATATAAATATAAAGATAGTAATTGTTTCTGGATTATTTCTAATAGCTTCGAAATTGCTGAAAAATTAAAATGCAATAGTATTAATTCTATCCAAACATATGATTTTGAAAATTTATTCACTACCATTCCTATCAATAGTTTAAAGGAGGCACTTTTAAAGACAGCGGAACTGGTTTTAGATGTTACAGATTTCAACTCTAACTTGTTTAATAAATTATGTCGTTTTTGCCTTTACAACAATTACGTTTATACAGGTTCTAAAGTATATTTACAGATCAATGGAATTGGTATGGGTACTAGTTACTCATCCACAGCTGCTAACTTATTTTTATTTTTTTATGAGTTTCAGTACAGTATTAATAAAGCTGATCTCCAGTTCCTGGCTTACAGATACATTGACGACTTGATCGTCTTAAACTTCAATAATGATTTTAATGAAATTTCTCAAGAAATTTATCCTGACTCCCTGACACTAAAGAAAACTAACAATAATGGTTTAGAGGCTGATTACCTTGACTTAAAAATAATTTTAGAAAGTAACAAAGTACATATTTCAATTTACAATAAACGTAATAGTTTTCAATTTCAGGTTAATCAACTTGTTCACTGGTCCTCCAATATTTCCAAACGCATTTATATTAATATAATTATTAGTCAAATATTTCGTTTTTTTAGAATTTGTACAGATAAACATCTGTTTAAGAAGGAATTGTTTAATTTTAAAGGTAATTTATATTACAAAAACAATATACCTTTAATTTTTATAAAAAAATATTCAGATTTTGCAGATTTTCTTCATTACTGATCGATTGCTTTTCGACGTCAGTGAATGACTCATATTTCCTAAAGCCTTTTCAAGGACGGTTCTATGATGATGTGCTGCGTCGATTGGCAACAGAACTGGAAAGAATTTGGATTGGTTGATTGGATGCTGGATTCTGCTCTGTTTAGTTTGTTTTATGTTTTATATTTGGGTTGTGGCAATGTGGCTAAGTTGGTTGAGTGTGGTTTTTTTCAACGAACATATTTTTAGCATCTTTTACTGTGTTCCAGGTGAGGCATTCATTTAATATTGTTGGCGTAGGGTCCGGTGGGGGAGCATGTGATAATAGCCAACGAATGTTTTAACATTTGTTTTTGCTATCACTGTTCTGGCCGAAACCCACTGCCACTAATGTATATTTTATCGAATGCTCGGCTGCTTTTGAAACATAACCCACTGCCGATGAGGCCGCAGCCTATTTTTTCCTAGTTTTTGTTAAAGTTTTAATGTTTACATAGATATTTTTCTTGTTCTTCTTGTTCTGTGAGGGGGGGGGGGGGGTGCGCTGGTTCAGGCTAAATATAATCTTATACTGCTTTATATTTAATTTATGTGTTTTACTGCAGCTGTTTGGCGCATTTCACATGAATTTATCTTGTTTTTTGTTGGTGATTACTGTGCTTTACGTTTATATATTTGTGTTTTATTAGTTTGCAGCTTTTAGCGCATTACTGGAATGCAACTGTTGTTTTCGTTTTTATTTGGTTTTGGGCCAGCTCATCTCTTCTCTCTTTTATTGTTATTGCAACAAGCTAAAATGCTTGATAAAACTCTTGATATAAATATGTTACGCCTATAAACTAAATTAAAATGGGTATAAAGAAATGTGATGATAAAAGATGAAAAACTTGACCTAATGGAGATTTGTCTGCAAGCTCTTACACACATAGTACGGTTAATTTGAATTTTCACTTTTGCAAAATTAGACATGTCATTTATCTGTTAACCTGTACCATATGAGAGCAGAAATATGTTGGTGAAACATCTGGTGAGCTGCATTACAGAATCAATAATCACAGACATTTATCTAGTAAAGATGACCACAATTCTACTTTCGAGATTAAGCATTTTTTCTTGCATGGTTTTCATAATGTTAAAATTCAAATATTGGAGCAGATTATTGATGATTCTTTTCGGTTAAGAAGTGAAAGTTTTTATATACTTCGTTTAAAATCCCTGTATCCTTACGGATTGAATACAAAGTTAAATTATCGTACGGAAAATTCTACATGTATTTATAGTATTTTTGCATCTGTATTTATACCGTCATTCCAATATAAAAGAGGTAAACGTGGAAAGCATACAGATAAATTATTACAAAGAAAGTATTTTGACATAAATCCATCAATTATTTTACAGGATCTTTGTAATTTGTTTTGTAATAGCTACAATATTGGACAGATTAAAATAATTCTATTTGGTTTAAAGTTTAAGATACTGAGAAGATTGCAACAGAAAATAGGAAATTTTAATTGTACAAACCTGCAGTTTAAAGATTTAGTTAATGATATTTTGTTATATAAAATTGGCAAATGTAGGCCTCCTGATATAGGAAAAGTTTATTTTGTATGCAATTTTCAACAAAAAAGTTTTGATCATTTACAGTTAAGCTCAATAATTTCACGTTACAATAGCCTATTTCCAGTTAAGGATATTACAGTTATATCGACTTACAAATATACAAAAACACTGGGCAGTATTCTATTTAATTATAGAGAAGTTTCTCAAGAACTTGAATCATACCTGGATTTGGAATGTAAATGCGAAGATTATAAAAATTCAACGTTTTTAAACGATACCGGACAACATATTGTAACAGGAGATCTGAACATTATCAAAAATGATAATCTACGTTATCTATTGAATTTTGGAACCAAATTCCGTATTAACAAAAAATTGAATCCAGTTAAAAGTTTTAATACTTTTAAAGCTGACTTGAATGCTTTTATTTTAAATTTAAGTTACAGATACAATACACCAATCCCCCTCTTTACAGATTGGAAGCTACATATTTTAAGCGATTTTAAATCGTTTCAGGGTAGTTTCCTTAATAATTCTTCTTATACTTATCATAATTTTAGTATGGATATCAGAAATGAAATAACCAATTTGAAGCGGATGTTTGTTTTCTGTCAAGTAGATAAAGCAGCTGGAAATTTTGCAGTCATATGAAAAAAATTTTATGCTGAAATGCTCAATGCAGAGTTAAATAATAGTATAACTTACAAAGTATGTAAATCTTCCGTACAGACACTTATTAATAAGCATTTGGCTTTTTCGAAGCAAACAAAAATTTCTTTTCCTCGTAGTAAAAATCTATCATTTCCATTTCTTTTTCTGACCCCTAAATTTCATAAAGTTCCTACAAAGTATAGATTTATTTGCAGCAATGTCAACAGTATAGGTAATAATTTTAATAGGAAATTTGAGGATTTACTTAAAAAAGTTTTGAACATGTTAAAATATAAATATAAAGATAGTAATTGTTTCTGGATTATTTCTAATAGCTTCGAAATTGCTGAAAAATTAAAATGCAATAGTATTAATTCTATCCAAACATATGATTTTGAAAATTTATTCACTACCATTCCTATCAATAGTTTAAAGGAGGCACTTTTAAAGACAGCGGAACTGGTTTTAGATGTTACAGATTTCAACTCTAACTTGTTTAATAAATTATGTCGTTTTTGCCTTTACAACAATTACGTTTATACAGGTTCTAAAGTATATTTACAGATCAATGGAATTGGTATGGGTACTAGTTACTCATCCACAGCTGCTAACTTATTTTTATTTTTTTATGAGTTTCAGTACAGTATTAATAAAGCTGATCTCCAGTTCCTGGCTTACAGATACATTGACGACTTGATCGTCTTAAACTTCAATAATGATTTTAATGAAATTTCTCAAGAAATTTATCCTGACTCCCTGACACTAAAGAAAACTAACAATAATGGTTTAGAGGCTGATTACCTTGACTTAAAAATAATTTTAGAAAGTAACAAAGTACATATTTCAATTTACAATAAACGTAATAGTTTTCAATTTCAGGTTAATCAACTTGTTCACTGGTCCTCCAATATTTCCAAACGCATTTATATTAATATAATTATTAGTCAAATATTTCGTTTTTTTTAGAATTTGTACAGATAAACATCTGTTTAAGAAGGAATTGTTTAATTTTAAAGGTAATTTATATTACAAAAACAATATACCTTTAATTTTTATAAAAAAATATTCAGATTTTGCAGATTTTCTTCATTACTGATCGATTGCTTTTCGACGTCAGTGAATGACTCATATTTCCTAAAGCCTTTTCAAGGACGGTTCTATGATGATGTGCTGCGTCGATTGGCAACAGAACTGGAAAGAATTTGGATTGGTTGATTGGATGCTGGATTCTGCTCTGTTTAGTTTGTTTTATGTTTTATATTTGGGTTGTGGCAATGTGGCTAAGTTGGTTGAGTGTGGTTTTTTCAACGAACATATTTTTAGCATCTTTTACTGTGTTCCAGGTGAGGCATTCATTTAATATTGTTGGCGTAGGGTCCGGTGGGGGAGCATGTGATAATAGCCAACGAATGTTTTAACATTTGTTTTTGCTATCACTGTTCTGGCCGAAACCCACTGCCACTAATGTATATTTTATCGAATGCTCGGCTGCTTTTGAAACATAACCCACTGCCGATGAGGCCGCAGCCTATTTTTTCCTAGTTTTTGTTAAAGTTTTAATGTTTACATAGATATCTTTCTTGTTCTTCTTGTTCTGTGAGGGGGGGGGGGGGGTGCGCTGGTTCAGGCTAAATATAATCTTATACTGCTTTATATATATATATATATATATATGTATGTATGTATGTATGTACTAAATTTTGTCCGCACGATAAAAGTCGCAATTATGCACGGAACGTCTTCAAACTCGCCAACAACTTTAAGATAGCTAATTTCTCTTCGGGGATTGAAAATGAGCAAAATCGGTTCAAGGGAATAGGAATGGGGAAGGTTTAAAATTTTGAATACCGTCTTAACATGATTCTGATAAAACCAGCTTTTACACAACAATGGCAGGAAAAAATAAATATTTTTCGTTAAAGCTGTTGCCAACAATTAAAAAAAAAGCAATAAAATTCTCACCACAATAATTGCTTTTCTAATGCAGTGTTTTCACGTGAAAAACTAAATTAGATAAACAGTTTGACGAATTGAAAACAAATTGAATATTACGTCATAAGTTTTTTAGAGCAAGATTTCTGCATGAAAATTCAAAATGAAATAAATAGTTTGACGAATTGAAAAAAACAACAAAATATTGCGTCATATTGAAAATATAATGGACCACAGCAGGTGAATATGTAACGTCATTGAGTTTGAAGAAACGTATTAAAACATGATAAAAACCCGAGTATGGAAATATTAACATATTTTAACACTTTGAGGTTCTCTGAATTTTATTTAGCCATTTTTAAACCTAATCCATATACATGCGTGTGTGTATATTAGAATTTTCACAAAATGTTTAGCTCCCTTGAGCTCATCCTTAGCGAAGGAACTGGGTTTATCTTTAATCTTGATTTAAGTTTTGTTGGTGAATTTAGTACTTAACTTCGAAATCTACCTCCGCCTGTAGGCCCGAGCCGGCAAGGATTTTTTTCTTCTACTCCAGTCTTCAACTCAAGGTACTTATCCCGATATTCTTCGGCTGCTTGAAAATCGTCTTCACACTCCTTCTCGGAGCCTTCCTGTTTCAGCAGAATGCTACTGATATTTTTCTGATATTCCTCTAATCTTCCAAATTTATCCTCTAATTGTTTCTGTAAAACAGACAGACTTGTAAGATCAATATCCAGTTTCACCAATTCTTCTGTAATTTTATTCGTGCACGACGTAAAACTTATTCTCAGGTTTTTTCTTTCAAGTTTCAATTATTTTAAATCCATAATTGCTATGTCGGCCCCACGTTTTCGCGCCAAATGTTATCTCTAACAACTTAATTTCAAATTCATAAAAACTATAACTGTAGTTATCATAGCAATTTACTGCAGTTCAAAGCGACAAAAAAACTCGGATTCAAAGATTACGAAAAGCAGTTACATAATCAAAACTTTAATACATACTAAACATTATTACTCCTTTACATTTTCGTCAGAGAGAGTATCTGACGTCACTTGGGCCCAAGTGCGCAACATAAAATAAATATATAAAGCAATAAACAACACTTAATGATTTACAAAATTGTTAGAACATCAATAAATATTACTTAGTAATTTACAAAAATGATTATGATAGCAATAAATCTCACTTATTGAATTGACTTTCATTACTTTAAACCACTTAACTTCATTTCTGATTAATTTCTGATTAATTTATTATATCTAAATTATATTTATCGCATAACACCCTTGTTCAAAGTTTAAACTTCGCATTGTGCTAAGTGCGCTTCAAAAGGAGGTCGCAAAGCTGCAACGCCGCCTTGGTCCGTGCCGCGTTATTCCATATAGGATTTTAATTAACTTTGAAAAACACGTGAGGCGTATTGAGAGATCCACTCAATGCAAACGAGTCGCGAATCCCGTAGTATTATGTGATTAATTCTAATTCAATTAGTCTGTTTTTTAACAATTTGACGTTGATTGTTTCTATACTGCTACTGGGCATTGTATTACGCAAATATATCATTAAAAGTTGTTATCTAGACTTTAATAGACGATAGTACACAGAGTGCGCCGCCCCTGTCATTATGTATGTCCAAACCGTCCGTGTTTTTAAGGATTAATATCACGGCTAATTACGGGCGATTTTTTTCGAAAATCATTATCAACGATGATTTTATACTTCTGCTATGATAGGTACCTCCAGCGCTCCTCAATACCTTTGCTGAATGCCCGCAAATCGATATGTGTGTGTAACGGAAAAATGCGCTTTTCTCAAAAACTATCTGACCTAGGGTAATCGCTATAGTTTTCCTGCAAGGTTTCAATTAACGTCTACTACCTTTAATTTTTTCATAATTTCAGTTTCAGCAGATTCGAAAATAGAGGGGAAGAACATATTTTTGCACTTCATTTTCGACGATATCTCTGAAAATATATAATACCTATAAAATTAAACGAAATGTATTTTCGAGTTCAGCGTTACGAAAATTTTCACACGATATACGAAGAAAAGATTTTTTTTTCAAGTAAAATTAATTAACCCCTCTACAGTTTTTTAACTATATTTGTGAATGTTTAATAATCTGTAAATATGTGGGCAATAGCCTTTATTATTTCCCCTAATTTGAACCTTCCACGTTCCATAGTTTATGAGTAATATGCCTGCGGCAGACTCAGGACTGATCTTATAATGGTTCCGTTTTTACTTTTTAAGTATGGTATTTTACAAAAGGTTTTAAAAAAATTACAAAAAGTTTTTTTTATGTTATTTTAAACAGCAGTATAATGGTTGGCCAATCATTATACATTTTCTTTAAAATAACATTTATTTTTAAAAAATGTAATTTTTAAAAACATTTTTGTAACTTTTTTACATTTTTTAATTTTTTTTGTATTATTTTTTATTTTTGTATATATATATATATATATTTGTATATATTTTTGTATATATTTTTTTTTGTATATATTTTTGTATATATATTTTTTTTAATTTTTTATACACTTTCTTTAAAATAACATACTTAACACCTAAATGCGGAGTGTGTGTGTATGTAATGTGCATTTAACGTAATAAAAATCAAATTGTTAAAAGGTACGCAAACATGTAAACGTATATACGTGCATACATACCGGGTGTCCTAAAATGGAATGACTGATTTTAAAATTCAACAACTTGCAAATGCTCGCAGCTATTAAAAAAAAATCCTGCAATTGGGTTACATAAGATGTCAGGAAGTGCTTTAACTGCGATTCTCGGTTTTAGTTCCAAATAGCAGCAGTAGTTGGCGCTCATCGAGGACCAAAACCGAAGTCTCTCATGATTGATGCGAGCAAAGAAGGTTAAACACATGGAGTGAGTCTCATTCGCAGTCTTGTTCTTAGAGCCCGATTCTGAAATCAGTCAGAATGACACAGACTCCATATGTTTAGCCTCCTCCGTTCGAAACAGTGCTGAGGGATTTCAGTTTATACCCTCGATTGAGCGACTATAGCTTGCAGCGCCACCTATTGCTGCTATTTGGAACTAAAACCGAGAATCTCATTAAAAAAACTGACATTTTACATAACCTTCCTGCAATGATTTTTTAACAGCTGTGAGCATTTACAAGTTAATGAATTTTAAAATCCGTCATTCCCGTAATTTCATACATGCAACCATGAAATTTTCAGATATAGTTTAACTTCTACTTTTTAAAATTGAAAAATATTGGACGAAATTTCTACAGTTGGAGTTTTGGGCTGGAACTGTGAGGTATGATAAAAAGAAGTTCAACTGTATATAGATTTTTAGTGTTTAAATTCAATGAAGAACAGCGCGCTCTAGCACCGACAATGTGAAATAGAAAAAGGGTACTTTTCGGTTAGCCGGGCGCCAATGTTATATATACATATATATGTACATATACATGTATCCATCTATGTATATATGCATATATATATATATATATATTCTCTATGATTTCTACTCTGTAGTTATCGGATACCTATATAGGGAAATTCCATTAATTTTTTCATTCGTATCATCGCAAAGATTCATTTAATGATTTTTTTCCAATCTAGTCATGTATGTTATATGTATTTTCTATATGTTATTATATGATATTGTCCTATATAGATTTAACTGTTTAAAATTAAAATTTGCTATTGCTTTTCATTATTTTGTTCCGTATAGCTAAACTTTATTAATATTTAAGTATTGCGCGGCAGCGCAATACTTATTTATTTCCAGTGTCACTTCTCAATGTTAATTTAACATAGAAAAGCCTATGGAGATCATAACTTTTTCATTTTTTCTTCCCACCTTTTTGTCCCTGATGCCACATTTTTTTTTATTCTTGACTAATTCTAATGATATTATAAATTTAAAGTGTAAAAACGTTTGCCTGACGTCAGGGTCAAAACGAATGGTAAAATGCCTTTGTATATGGGTGTGAATTATAACCTAGAGAGAAACATGGGCCAATTTTTGTTTACATTATTCAATTATTTTTCTCAATAATTCCAATTTTCGCTTTTTTCATTGAAAATCAACGGACATTTTTTTCATAGAAAATGTAACATTTTTACTTCATTGTTGCAAAAATTTCAAAAGCCGTAATAATAATTTCTTTTTTTTCAGAATAAGTTTTTGCTTTGGTCAAGTTTATATTTTAGTAAAAAGTTTCTAATTGGATAGCTATTTTTACGCAGGTAGCGAACTTAGTGTGGAATCACATAACTTAAATTTTAAAATGTATATATTTTTTTCCGAGATGAGAACTATTTATACACCAAGTTAAACTTAGGTAATAATTTTCTGATGTGTTTACATCACCCCTTGGGAAAGATTAAGGTTTAAAAATTTAAGTAAAGCTTTTATTTTTTATTTTTTACTGTATCACAGCTATAATATTGTTAAATATTTGTAGTAAGGATTCAACACAATTTACATTTACATTCATAGCGTTCCTGAGGGGGAAATAGGGTATATAAATTTAAGTGAAGTTAAATTTTTATGATTTGATTATAGATTTTTATGTTCAGATTGGAAGTTTTTGTCCAATCTACCGCAACCTGCATTACTGCAGTGGTGAAACATTTTGAATTACACATTGGTAAACTGCATCCCACATTGTGATGCAATACCGCATACATCAGAGCCTGATGATGATACTCTCTATTAATTTTGAAATGCGTTCGTCTGAGTGCAGTAGTTACTGAAAAACTTGACTTATTAAACAAAAACATAATTTGAAGAACAAATTTAAAAAAACGAAATTTATTTCCTACATTGTTTAAGCCCGAGAAGGGCTTATTATATTAAGTTATTTCATTCAATTAGTTCTACATTTAATGTTAAATTTTTGTAACAAATTAGTTAAGCCAATTGAAGATTAAAAAATAAAAATAAAATTCAAACTATATGATACTTAAAACACCCTAAAAAATTGGATTCCGTTAAAATCGAATCGAAATAAATCTTAGACTTCTTCCATTTTGAATTGAAAATATTTGTATTGCAGATTTTGTATTATGTTTACGACAATTGTGTATAAAATTATAAGATGCATGCGAAATACAAAACTTAAAAAAAAATGTCTAAGATTTATTTCGATTATATTTGAACGGAATCTAATTTTTTAGGGTGTTTTAAGTATCATATAGTTTGAATTTTATTTTTATTTTTTAATCTTCAATTGGCTTAACTAATTTGTTACAAAAAATTAACTTTAAATGTAGAACTAATTGAATGAAATAACTTAATATCTGTCCCTTCTCGGGAATAAACAATGTAGGAAATAAATTTCGTTTTTTTTTTTTAATTTGTTCTTCAAATTATGTTTTTTTTTAAATATCAATATAAGTTAACTATAAAAATTTCTAATAACAATTTTAATGATCATCTGCTTTAGATATATTTATTTATATTACTCTGTTATGAGAAAGCAATTGAGATAGCGTTATGGTCGTCTTTGCATGATTATCGACGTTCTTGGTTCTGGATTTTAGATGCGGGTATTTGACTTTTTTGTTAAAAAGTCCATTGACTTCTTGCTTTTGTAGTTTATGCACTGAGGGTTATCATTATTTTGGTTATGGAAATATTAAAGGAGGTTTTTGAGTACTGCTTCTCTGTTTTGTACATATTGTATATAATTTCATATTTCATACTCAAGATATTTAATATTATTAAATAAATTATTAATCAAGATTATTTTTCTTAATTTTATTATTGATTTTTATTTTACTTTTATCTTACTTTCATATATATATATATTGCAATTATTGCGTTTTCCAAAAACATTTTTATATATGGCAGTTCTTAGTAAAAATCTCGATCCTGGCAAGATACACTCAGCATCTATGCAGTGTAGTGCCCGGTACAGGAATAATAATGGGGTTATTCCTGGATCGTCATCCAGTGACCATTTATACTCTCCTCCTCGTCCTTTATTTTTTCGCAAGTGTTCAGATGCTCGATGCAAGACATGTCTATACGCTTCTCACTCACAAATTGTCTCAGATCCTAATTTTTCAAATTTTTGTAAAGCCTTTAATGTTATATATTGTATTAAGTTCAATTTATGTAATATGAAATATATTGGTGAAACATCAGGTCCAATTCATAAACGTATCAACCAACATCGATCAGACTCTAATAAAAACAAAGCAAAAAATATACAGTCTACAGCTGAAATTCCACATTTTCATAATCATCAATTTAAAAATACGACAACTGAAATCCTTCAAATTCTAAAAAATAAATCAGAACGTCTCTATATGGAGTCATCATATATGAAATATTATAACACCATTTATCCATATGGACTTAATAGAGAAATATTTAATAGACCTGTTAAAGTCTTCACATCTATAAATAACACTATTGATTATTATCCAATTTATCCTACACTTAATCATAATTTAAATTGTAAAACAACACGAAACAAACGTGGAAAGGGAACATCAGCAGTAGTAGTTTCCAAAAAATATATCACTAAACAAATAAGTAATCTTCAAAGTAACTATTTAAAGCAATTTAATCATTAATTCAAAAATACATATTTGCGATTAAAAAGAAACAGGTTGCACAACATTTAAATGTATTTCTAAGTAAATCTTTCTCTAAACATTTCTCTGATATTTATTTTCATCTCATTATGACTAGAATTAATCTTTTAAATATTAACTTACAAAAAAAAAAAAAAAAAAAAAAACATAAAATTCAAAACACAGATACTCAAATGATATATAACTTTTTCAAATCAAATATTTAATAAAATTAATATTAATTCTATAATTAATGATAAAAACTGTTATTTTCTTATTAATAATCTTCATATATCAAAAACCTTTAAATATCCGAATACAATTGGTAGAAAGATTTTTAACTACATTACATTTTCAAAAAATACATCTGCTGCAAGTATTTTTCCGTGTAAATGCAATGACCCCAATCTAAAAAATATATATAAACAATGATCATGGACATATAAACACTGGAAATCTTAATATTGTTAATGATTTTAAATTGAAAAAACTAATGGGTTATGGAACTAAATATAGACTTCCATCTAAATTTAATGTAAAATCTATTATAAAGCAGTTTTACATATGATATAGATGTTTTTATATATAAAATTTCAATCTCTTATAATAAACCTATTGAATATTTTAATCAATGGAAATTATTAGTGATTGAAAAATTAACTATGGCTTTAAAATATAATATTTCTGATTTAGTTACTATTAACACAAAGCATTTTTTCCAACAAATTAATAAATTACAAAAATACTATGTTATTACATATGTAGACAAATTTCCTAATAATTATGCAATCATATGTAAATCTTATTATCATCAACTTCTTACTAACTCTATTTCTTCTAATAAAACTTTAAAAAAAAAAAAAAAAAAAAAAAAAAAAAAAAAAAACTAATGAAAATGTAATTGTAAATAATCGTAAAAATTCAAAGTTATTATAACTATTAAATATTCTACCTACTAACTTTAATTATCCTTATTTAGTGCTTATTCCCAAATTTCATAAGACTCCTATTAAATTTATTACTGTAACTATTGGATGTAATACATATAATAATAAAGCCAATAAACTTCTATTAAAAATTCTTAATCAATTATATATACTGACTACAAACAATGATAATACACATTGTATAAAAAACAGCTATCAACTGGTCAATATTATGAAAAATCTTAATTGTGTATATAATATAACGACATATGACTTCAAAGATCTTTTTAATAATATAGATTTATTAGATTTACATAATATTATAAATGCATTATTTAAACAGTATCATCAACAACTTGATTTACCATCTAATATAGATATAGCTTATTTTAAATCTTTAATTAACTTCATTATCTATAATAATTATATCTTGCAAGATAACACATTATATTTACAACATATAGGTATACCACAAGGTGGATGTACATCCAGTTTATTATCAGACTTATATTTATATCACTATGAACGTACTTTTACTAATAATAATCTACATTTATATCGTTATATTGATGACATAATTTTAATTGCCACTGATCAAACTAAAATTTCTCAATTTCCAGTAGATTATCCCACTAATTTGGAATTATCGGAAAACCTCTTATCTAATAATACAATCAACTTCTTAGATCTTAAAATTACAATAAAAGACAACAAAACAATAACAGATCTATATGATAAACGTAAAGAATTTAAATTCAAAGTTAATACATTTACAAATTTTTAATCTTGTCTTCATAATTCTGTATATCGAAATATAATACTTAACCATTTATATAGAATAAAATGTTTATGTTCTTCTCATCTAATTAATAATAATATTAAAAAACTAATTTATGATGCATTAAATCAAGGTTTTCCAAAGAAATTCATATATTCTTTAATATACAATTAGTACTTACATGATCTTTTTAAAAAATAATAAATTAACACATGCGTAAACAAAATTACAAAAAAAAAATTATAAAATAAGAAAATATTTATTAAAAAAAATAAAAAATTGTAAAATAATAAAAAAATTATCATAGGATGGATGGGTGGGTAGATGTTAGAGTACGGAGGAGGGTGGTGTTGTCTGGATAATACGCAATGGTTAATTAATTTAATAAAAAAAAAATGATGGGCATTTTAATAACTACATTGCTAATACTCTTTTTATATGGAGGTGATTCGATTCTTTATATATGGTGACGCTAAATTTTTATTTCAATTCATATTTAATTTATTAAGCTTAATTAATATTTAATCAAGTTAAAAATTAACTTGCTTTTAATTTTTAGTCTTCTCGGGACAATATCATATTAATTTCTAATTGTATACCATCTTTATGATGAATAATATGCATAATAAGTTTATTTGATATAACTAATGATATTACAGATTGTATTAAAATTGGGTTATTAGTATTTTATTATTCCTCTATACTTTTTAATAATGTTTAATTTTGAACTTAAAATTAAATGATTAATTAATTGTTTTTTGTGAATGTGACGACTCATATTCATATAGTTTAGTTTTTTTTAATAGTTAATGAAAATAAACCACACAATTTATTTGTTATCATTAGGCAATTGGGAAATGAAGATTCTGACAAAATTATATCAACATCCATTTATTTATTTATTTATTTTAATTTATTTTTTTTTCTTCCGGTTCATTTTATTAATTATTTTTTTATATTTATAAGTATTTCTTATAGTTTATTTTTATTATATATGATTTTTTTTTAAATAAATTATTTAGTTTTATAGCATATTGCTATATTATATTATTGTTTTGAAATTATTTAAATTTTCCGAATAGATTTATTGGGTAAGGTAGTAAAATATATTGTAATAATTCTATTAAAATTTGTATTTATTTAATATTTATATGAATAATGAAATATAATATGGTATATTCTTCAATATATTCTTTAATATACAATTAGTACTTACATGATCTTTTTTAAAAAATAATAAATTAAAGAATATATTGGGAATTGTTGGGATATAGCAGTTGGTATATTATGGATGTATTAACTTATAGCATAATCTTTATGACATTGTTCATTTAGTTTCAAGTTTATAACATAGATGGCAGCACTAAAATTTAAATTGGATTCTCTCAGTAGCTTCGAATAAAGTCATAATATCAATTTCTAACACAAGGTGGAGCTTAATTTTGGATATTTGCGATTTTGTAAACTTATCGTTTTGGAATTTTACTTTAGTTTAGAAATTTAATACAAATTAAAAACTGTTAAGAGGTTATTTACTCATTATGTAATTATTTTCTATTTATATTATTTAAATTGAATTTATCACGGTATTTCAAAATTGATTAACTGTATAAATTAGGTTTTAAAATCTGTGTTAACTTAACTGTAAAGATAACTTTAAATTTATCGTGCCTATGGATACCATGTGCTGATGTGTATCTGGATAGAATAGCTGGGATTTTATTAGGTATTTTGTGTAATATTACTATTTTTACTTGCTATAAATTAATTATTTAAAAGGTTGTATTGCTTTTTCCATTTCATAGCATTTAATTTTATTCTGTATTCAGTTTGAAACTATTCTACTGGTTCTATTAGTCGTTAGAGTACAAGGGGGGAAAATTTTTTCAGCTTTTAGCTTTTTTTTCCTCACAGAAAACGACTAATTTTGCTTATATAATTGAATTCTGTACTCTTGGAAACGTAATTCAATATATAAGCTTTTCAATTATCTTTCTCGAAATCCATATTCTTCTCTTTTTCTTCATTAATAATTCTTATTATATATTACAAGGGACTTTATTTTATACTTCGCAGCTTGTTTATTATGTTTTTGGTATCCATTCAGTGGCGTAGAGTTATATGGGCCCGTGGGGCTCGGGCCCCTCCAATAATTTTTTCAGATGGGCTATATTTTGTGTACGCCAACTGACATAGAAAAAACTCAGATTTTGGAATTTCGTATAATTTACAAAATTGTTTAGCGTATAAGGTTTCCGATGTATAATTGTTCTCTAAATTCGTTGTTTACTTTTATTCTTTGTAAACAAGCAAAACAACTGGAAAATTTTAGCGTGGCATATGGGAAAAAACTAACAATAAGCACTCTCCATGGTGGGTTTTTCTTCCTTCTTTGGACACTGGACACACTTTCTGGGAGAACACAATTCACTATAGTGGACTAAAAACATTAACCGCTATTATTTCACGAATGTCAAAAAATCTCGACGGAATGCAAAAAATCGCAATAAAAATCGCTCAAAGTGAACAAAATTTACTACATTAAGCTAAAGGTTTAACTAAATTCCTTCTACCAATGTAAAAAAGTCACTGCGGAACGCGAAAAACCGCTGAAAATTGCATTGAAAAGCACTAAAAATTCTAAACGTCGTAAAGGCCAAAAATTACTATAAGTGCACTAAAACATTTTAACCCGAATTCTTTCACGAGTATCAAAATTCGCTGCGAAGAATCGCAAAAACTCGCAATGAAAATCGAATTAAAAAATCAAAAATTTCGGAGGACAAAATTTATTGTATAATGCTAAAAATTGGAAACCGAATTCCTTTTATCAATAAAAAAAAAATGCGAAACACGAAATGACGCTAAAAATCGCATACAAATATTTGCAAAAAATTCAAAAATCGCTGTACGAATTCCGAATAAACTTTTTTGAAAAGAGGGCAAAATTTACTATATTATACGCTAAAAGATTGAAATCGGATTTATTTTATTAATTAAAAAAATCGCCTCGAACCGTGAAAAAACGTTAAAAATTGCATAAAAAATTATATGGAAAAAGTTCGAAATCGGGCTTTGGGGTGCACAACTAAATACACAGAGGCACCTTCATACCAAATTTTGTAGCTCTGCGTGCAGCGGTTTTTTCAGAACTCAGCCGACAGACAGAAAGACTTCTTTCCTTATTATTATAGACCACCTGACCCGACCGGCGTTGCCCGGGCCCGTGATAATAACCTTTAATAAAGCACAAATTTGTATGATTTTACACCTTTAATCCGATTTTGTCCGAATTGATATTTTTAAATGAAAAAAATATTGACTTTTAATGATAAGAGCCCTCGTAAGAAGTCATTTTCTGTTTTTCATCTACGGTCGTTTCATAATTTTTTTTTTTTTTTTTAAATCGTTTCTTTTGGTCTGAACTCTTTAAAATTTTTATCGTTATAAATATAATCGTTTCTCAGCCCGTATAAAAATTTCGTGAAAAAAATGTTGACATCTACTTCTAAAAGAAATATGTTTCTTCTTCTTTTTTACTTTCCTTTATCTTTGCAAGAAGAAAGTATTGGATTCAAGAAAATTTTCGAATTCGGGTTTTCGACGGATTTACACTTTTTAGCGGTCACAGATCCCGAAAAACATGTTTTTACAAAATGTTTATCTGTGAATCTGTCTGTGAGTTTGTCTGTATGTGACAGAAATTTTTTGGGCGCTCTATCTCTAAAACTAATGCACGGAATTTAATAAAACTTCAGATTCAATTAGTCCCTGATATAAATTGGTGCTGAATAGCTGTTGGTGCAAATCCCCCTATATCTCAAGAACTAATACACAGATTTTCTTAAAATATCAGATTATGTTAGTCCTTAATATTGCTTGGTGCTGATTAATTTTTTGTGTAAATTGCTCAATAGGTGGCGCTGCTATGATGCACTATTCACGATTTCCGCAATAGCTGTATCTCAAGAACTAGTGAGCAGATTTTTATCAAACTTCAGATTCAGTTATATCTTGATATTATTTCGTACTGATTACGTTTTCGTGTAAATCGCCCAACAGGTATTGCTGCTATGCTGCATTTTTCACGATTTCCGCAATAGCTCTTTCTCAAGAACTAATGCACGTATTTTCATCAAACTTCAAATTAGGTTAGTCCGTGATATAAAATGAAGCTGATTACTTTTTGGTTTAAATTGACCAACAGGTGGCGCTGAGATAGAGATTTTTTTACGATTTTCGTAATAGCTCTATCTTAAACACTAATGCACAAATTTTCATCGAACTTCACATTCAGTTAGACGTTGATATATGTTGTTCTTTATTACATTTTGATGTAAATCGCGCAATAGGTGGCGCTGCTATGGCCGTTTTTCACTATTTCCGCAATTATTCTGTCTCAAAAACGAACACACGGAATTTATTAAAATAGCAATTAAAGCCTTTGTGCAGGAATACTAAAAAGCAGAAAACCAACGTTTAAAAATGCACAACTAATACGTGAAAAGCAGCTCAGACTTGCTTTTTCTAGCACGCTGTCTTGCTCTATCTTGCACTGAAGAAGAATCTCGCTAGTAGATTCGAAACAGCTGTTTGCTGCTTTTCACGTATTATTTGTGCATTTTTAAACGTTGGTTTTCTGCTTTTTAACACAGAATTTAATCAGACTTCATATTCTGTTACACTTTCACATAAATAGATTTTTTTTTAGGCTTGGGTAATATACAGCGCGATAGGTGTCGCTTTTGTGCTCTTTTAGTTGAGAATTTTTCTTGTAGACATCTAAGAAGGTGGATGCTAAAAATCAATTGTTTGTTTCAAAGATGCGATGCTTATATCTCCTTTTAAAATGCACACAATTTAATGAATATATATCTTTAGAATCCTTATGATAGCGATGAGTATAGATTGTCATTTAATTTTGGCACTGTGGTAATGAATTTTGTCGTATTAACCTGTATGAGATAGACAAGAGTTTTGAGATTGTCACATCCGACTAGTTCTTCTTATTTTCGCGTCGGGTTCTTAACATAACAAGAAAAAAAAAATAATTCTCGTCGTCCGAACTGTACGACATTTTAATATGTTATAAATATAACTGTACCCGAGTACTCTATATAATTTCATGAAAAATATGCATATTTAATAGTGAAAACGTGTGTCGAAGGCAAGCGAAACCGCGCCGAAACCGTTTTATTGCTTTTTCGTCGAAAATTTCTAAGTTATTATTATGATTTTTAAATACTCCTACTCGTTCGAACATTACGGAATTTTTGTAATAGATGAAAAATCCAGTCTGTCGAAATGCTCTAAAAAGATTGTGGAAAAAAGATAGTCTCGTCACGATGAGGCGCGAAGAAGTGACCTGCGGTCGCGAATTTGTTTAAAGAATTAAAATTAATCTTTTAGAAAAACGATTGCACCGGCGACGAGAAGATGATCTTAGCTTTAAATACGTATTTTTTGCGAATTGGTACCTCTAAAATTGAGCCCTGAGTAAGCGTTGGCGAAAGGGAGAAAAAGACGCCTGAGAAATCCTTTTTTGAAAAAAAATTTCAAAGAGTTAAGAACCAGGGGCGGATTTAAGCAGTCGCGATGGTCGCAATCGCGAGGGGCCCCGCATCCCAAGGGGCCCCCAAATCTTCTTTTGAGTTCAAAGAAAAATGTGACGTTTTGATAAAAGGATTTTCTTAGTGTTGTTTTTAAAAAATTTCAGTTAATATTACAATATCATTTCCATGTAATAAATATAATTTTTTCTATCATTTGCTACAACCAGAAATGTTTTAGTTTTCCATCATCTTTTTTTTCCTTTATGAATTATCAGGACTATGATCATTTGTGGACGGATAGGGTGAGATTCAAAGGAAACTTGTGTCTGAGCCGAAAGAAGCACTGTTAGAGACATTCTATGGCGTTTTAATTATACAGATTGAGGGATTAATTAAATCATGGGTCGTCAACCTGAGGCCCTTGATTTTGGGGGCCCCACATTTGGTATGTAGTTTTCATAAAGCTGATATCTTAAGTGAATTTTTGCTTTGTTACTGATTATCTATACTAATAAAGCAAAGTTTTGCTCTGTCCGTCTGTGTGCGAATGGCTAGCAAAATCTACCGCACATAGAAGTCTGAAAATTTAGTGAGGATAGTCCAAGACAGGTCCTAGTGCACCTGTGGCTCAGATTTCTAATTTTTTAAGGGCCGCGGCCCCTTTAAGTTTTTATGCACTAAATTGTTAATAACTTGTCCCCTTTTTATTCAATCATCTTCGTTTGGGGGACCTTTCTCCATTTAGTTATTCTCGCCTTTCTACTCTCCAGATTCCAGACCTCTCTCCAGATTACTCTCTTTCTACTTTCTACTCCCTGACACCTTGTTGCTCGATACAGGGCCCCTTCAAGTTTTTGTGCAAATAAAAGGTTAATAAATTGCTTCCTTTTAATCCGATCTTCATTTTTGATATCCTTTTTCCATTTAGTTAGTCTCACATTTCTACTTTCCAGTTTAGATACTGGGACCCCTAGGTTGTCGTAGGATCCGGTACAGGGCCCCTTGAACTTTTTGCGTGCCAAGAATTTTTCACCCCCTGATATTCTCACCTTCTCAGTACATAATTTTAAAGTTGAGTCTTGGACTCTTCTTCCTAGATCAACACCCTCATATTTTTATTGTGGGCCTAGGGCCCTTTTTTAAACATTTACCCAATTTTTTGTGCATTACTTTAAAATATTATTCTATGCTTAATTGTGACTAATTGAAGATCTAAAGTGCTAGGAACTTAGATCTTTTAACAATTTTTCTTGTTAGGGCCCTGCTCTTTACTATCAGTTGGCTCTTTTGGGGCCCTTTGTTATAAGTCCCTTAAAAACGGTCCGATTCACTAGCTTCTTTTTTTTTAAACAACTTCTTAAGTCCTCCTGCTACTACATGAATGACCCGAGTGCCCCCTCCATAAAAGCCATTTTGAATATTAATCTGCTTCTTGGGGCCTTTGTTGCAGCTTATTTAAAAACTATCTGATTCTATTACAATTTTCTTTAACATAGTTTTAGCATCCCCCAGCTACTTTAAAACTACTAAAATAATTTCTTATACCCAGCTACATTCCAGTTAAAACACTGGTTCCCAGGGCCCGGTCTTTCTTTATACCTCAGCTATCACTTTTTTATAACATTAATCTCCTTTTTCAGCATCAACTTACGGTTACAAACTAGAGCCGTAAATTAAAAATCGCATTACTTTTCCACTCTCATAAAATTCTCCACATCCAGATCAAAAATGACACACACCAATCAAATATATCATGACTGTCAAAGACAATGTCCCCCATAGTTTTCCCCAATATGAATTTTTTTTCATTTTAGCAGATGTTTTGCTAATCGCAGTTGTGAAAGTGGCACTTTTACATTTTTGGGACCATTTTTTATGGCATTCGCTATTAAGACACACACAATTACAAACTTATATGCATATTAGTTAATTAAATTGGTGTTTAAAAAATATATATCATATATATATATATATATAATCCTAATGAAACGATTTTATGAAACGACTGATTGTATTTCACAGCTATTATTTCTAAAATATGAAATCCTTGGCGGGGTAATTAGCACCAATTGTCCGTATTGATCCGCGCATGTAAAAAATGGTATTAGAATTTTTAAATTTGATTTAGTTTTCGAGGTATTAATTTTTTTTCTAATTGTAACAATATTTTTTTAATGTTGGCAACTAGATGATTCCATTTTTGTGGAAAAAAGGGAGGAAAGGAAAAAATATAAAGATTATTAGATTTATTTTCCTTTTAGTCAATTTCTAATTCAAATTCAAATTATCTTTTATTTCAATCAAAAGTGAAGACAATATTGTGATAATATTTTTAATATGTGTGCAATATTTTTCTTATATTTTAGAAAAGGTTACTATTTTATATTGTTGCCAATTTTAAAAACAGCGCAAAGAACAATATTTCATTTCATTTAAAAAATTATTTACACGTGACAATTATACGATTGCAGGGGTAGAGCCCCCTAGTATTTATATAAAAATGCAGTGCAGATGGTTATAAAACGACTCGTGGAGCTTCCAATCATTTTTATATCCATAAAGCACTTGCCATTTTTTGAGCCCAGCTGTGTAACGAAAAGGAGAAAAATATAATTTAATTTGGTTATAATTGATGAATTTATTTGATTTCTGAAATCAGTGGCACAGCTAGAATTCGGCTCTAGGGGGGGTTTTGAGATGTTGATAATGGTGTTCGCCGGTTACTTGAACAACCGGTTAATCGAATCAGTCAATGAATGGAATCGTGATGCTTTTTTTTCTCGTTTAGTAGAAATATTTGTTACGTTGGTTATGATGCATTTACACTATTAGAGTTACAAAACATAAAATGCATCAATGAAATAAAATTATTATGTTAGATTTATATAAAGTGTTTAAAAAACGGTGAGGCAAACTTTAAGAGATGGAAGAGAACAGTTGCAGCAAATAATTTTTGTACGGAAAATCAGGAATCCATTGTTCAGTCAAAAATACACACAGGGTTTCACTCCAAGACAATCCCGAATTCTTGTTTCTAACTTAAAGTTAATGAAACAATTTTAGCAAAATTTTCAATCGACTTACCTTCCTTTGTGTTAGATGTAAACAATATAACGAGAATTGGTGAAATTTATCATCATCCGTTTCCAAACCGTGCTGAATTTTAGAATGTAGTAGACATTATTATATATTCGTGCAAAAATTAGTAACATTTCGCCCGGGCCAACAAGTTTTGCAAAACTTGCATATATTTTTATATTTCTATATTGTTCTGCAATTAAAATTTTCAATTTATCCTTTTTAAAGAATTTTCATATTCTAGGCAATAAATGTTATCGACGATGACAATTTCTAGGCAATAAAATTAAATATAACATGTGAAAAGTAATCTGCATATGACGAAATCCTGTCTTAAATAAAAAAAAATATGACATATACTGGACAATTGCACCATAAAATATAATAAATAAAGACACACAACTTTGCTTAATGGTGCACAAAACACGAGCTTTAATAAGCTAAAAGATAAATTCTACGTTTCGAGCTGCTTCTACAGCCGTCTTCAGAAAAAATATGATGGTTACATGGCTCAGAGATGAAGGCTTCCTGTGCGAGAGACAATTTGTCGAACATTGACATCGAAGTTGTGTGCCTTTATATATTATAAAAAAATATGTTTATCCATGCAAAATGAATATAATAATATGTGTGAAAAGAATATAATACATTTACAACAGACGGTGTACCTGCTAAGTAGAGAATTTGGCTACAACGAACATTTATGCTATCCTATGCGATCCCGTCTTAGAAAATTTTATGACATAACCAAGGGTGATTCTGTTCCGAATTTTCCGAAATTTTAAGACATTCTCATCCGAAATCGGTCATCAGTCCAAAAATTCGGACATAAAAAATATCGAGGATTTCGACAAATGTCGCCGAAAAAAATCAATTTTGTCAACCGTTCGCAAAAAAATTACCAATTTCGTCAAAGGATTGTGGTGAAAACGTGAATTTCATCCAAAGATCACTGAAAAAAACGTGAAATTTATCAAAAAATCGTGAAAAAAGAAAATTTTGTGAAAGAACTGCGAAAAAAACGCATTTCTTCAAAAGATCGCTAAAAAAACGCGAATTTTGCCAAAGGATCTCGGAATAAACACAAACTTCGTCTAAATATCACGAAAAAACGCAAATTTTGTCAATGATCGCGAAAAAACGCAAATTTTGTCAAAAGATCGTGAAAAACAGAAATTTCTTTAAAAGATCGCATAAAAAACGCAAATTTCGTCAGTGGATCGGAGAAAAAACACAAGTTTCGTCAAATGATCGCGAAAAAACCCGCAAATTTTGTCAAAAGGTCGCGAAAAAACGAACATTTCGTCAATGGATCGCGGAAAAACGTAAATTTCTTCAAAGGATCGCGAAAAAGAAGGCAAATTTCGTCAAAGTACAGCGAAAAAACGCAAATTTCGTCAAAGGATCGCGGTAAAAACGCAAATATCGTCTAAAGATCGCGAAATATGCAAATTTCGTCAATGGATCGCGGAAAAAATGAAAAACACAAATTTCGTCAAAGGATAGCGGAAGAAACGCGCATTTCGTCAAAGTTCCACGAAAAAACGCATAGTTAATGCAGGAAGGGGATTTTACCCGTCTACTGTAACCTTTCAGAAAATTTGCTGTGAATTTCAGATTTTTTTTTTTTTTTTTTTTTTTTTTTTTTTTACCCTGAATCGCCCTGGACATAGCATTTTTCAGATTTTTAAGTGTCCAAGCCATGGAATATGGATTAAAGATATTAATAATAACCGAGTTAGTTACATAGAAATAGAGATTCATTAACAAAAAAATATCGCAGCCCAGGACACTTTTTAAAAAACGAAGAATACAAACATGAAAAAAGCTAAAGTATTTTTTGTCAGAACTCCTCGTAAGACATTTTTTAAAACGTATTGGCGTAAAAATCTGTATTTTGTCGAAATTGAGTCGGGCAGGGTAAGGATAGTTAAGTTTTTGTATGGGCCAGGGCGAACTTTTAGATTTTGTATCGGGCCGGGCCAAACATTTTTTCTACGGACCGGTTAGCGCTCGGATGCAGAAATATTGGAACGTGCAAGACCTCTAACAAGAAGTTTGAAACTGAAAGAGACCTGTAAAGCGTATATTTTATATTTTTGTCTGGAAGTTGTTGGTCCATTATCGTTTCGAACGGACCAAAGACACAAATGCAGTTAAAAAACTGTATACTGTATAATACTTAAACTCAAAGCGTGTATAGGGCAGGCAATGATCATTCTCTTAGCATAAAACATCTCGAAAATGTGATCTCTATGTCCTTTTTCAAAACAAATGACTAGTTATCACCAATGCATGAATCTACGCTTTCACAGTTTTAAATACAATATTCGCATATTCGCCGTTTAATTGAATCACTTTGTTGAATAGAATTTGATTCAGCAAAGCCGCGGATTCCAAATAAGCAAAAACATTTTAATATTAACTTTAGTTTTGATTCATAAAAGCGGCTAATTTCCTTAATAAATGATTCATATTAGCGGCAATTATAGTAATTTTTGTATCTCTGGGAGGGGTTTTAACACCCAACCCCCCCCCCCCCCTTCGCTGCGCCAGTGCTGAAATTGTTTTATTAAAACATGAAATTAAAACTGTAAGCAAGATAATGTCATGCAATGCAGACCGCTGCAGCACCAATGCATTAAAACCCCATTATATTTATATATTATTTCATTAAATAAATGAGCCCAAAAACGGAAAGCAGCGAAAAGAGGTTTTGAGTTAAGGCTCAGCAGATACTGAAATATTGTCTCCTTAGTTTCTGATTAGTTTTGGCTGGAATTATCGTTTTATGTTTGCTGGGCAACATATAACTATGATATGTTCCCGCACCATGTTGGTGAAATCAAAGTAAAATTACGTAATTTGTTATTTCTGCTTGTATAAATATTTTTTTATAAAATATAATTATGAGTGTAAAATTATAATGTTTATATATTTAAGTAAAATAAGAGTGTAAGTTCATACAGAAATTATTTAGTTGATTTTAAATAGTAAATATATATTTTTAAAAAATTGTTGTATTGTAAAATGAATGTATAATATTGAATGGAGTTCGGATCTCAGACAACAACAATACGCAGACGCCATGGTGTCGTTTTATGACAAGCCAATGGAAAGTGGTGTATAATTAGAGGTCGTAAAATCATAAAAACGTTGGAATCAATTTATGGCCTCAATAAAAGTGTTGGGATAAATTTATGACTCTTCAGACCACCCAAACTTTAAGGCAGATAATAATATTAAAGTATATGTTAGGGGCCATTTGCAGACTGCTAGCTAATAGGCCTATCGAAGTATAATAAAAAATCTTCTCACATCCAATAACAGTGGACTAGACAAAAATAGCTCCACCCACTGCAGGAACTGGTGTGCAAGAAGAATAAGTTTTAAAAAAAAGATAGTCTGAAAAAAGATGTAGAGGATGCAAGAGCTCTCCTGAAAGCCCGTGCAATGAGTCCCGCAAGCCCTAGTAAAGCCCAGGCGAGATGGACCTAGCGGAGCGAGCCTAATCCAGCCTAATCAAGCCTAATTGAGGATGTCTTCCTGAGGTACCTATCGGAGTGAGCCTACACAAGCCAAATTGAGGATGTCTTCCTGATGTACAGATCGGAGTAATCCTAAACAAGCCAAATTGAGGATGCGTTCCTGATGACACATTGCCATGATCCTAAGCAACGCAACTACTCGGAATTTGACAAATAAAGGCCACCATCCCGTATATTAAAAGAAGGTACTATTTTACACATTTTCTTTTACCACATAAGTTCATACGAAAAATCTAAAAAAATACTTTTCGGATATTTTATGGTAGAGAGTTATCTGAGATCCGATCAAACCAATAATTAAATAAGATTAAGGTAATTTTAAAAATGAAAGAGAGTATTTCTTTTAGCAAAAAGAAACAATTATAATAATTAAACATACTTAAAATAATGAGAAGCAAACAAAAGTGTTGCTTTCTATTTTTTGAATTAATATTATGTTTTTCTGTATATAGATTTGATCAATGTAAATAAATTATTTAATCAAGTCATAAAAAGTTTCTGTAATTATTTAATTAATAATATTTAAAGTGTGTCAATTCTTTTTTTTTACAGCTTAAATTTTAGATTAATTCATAAGTGGAAGAGTCATCTAAATAAATCACAACGCAAACTCTTAATTTTATTCGTAATTATTCAAATTTAATAATTACTTTTGACGCGAATTATAATATAATCTTATTAATGCTTCGCGTTGCTCTTCTACTAGAATTTAGGTAAGTACGATCACTTATATTATTTAAATTTATCTACGGTATATAAAACTATATACCAATTTGCTATGAGGTTGCTTGGATGATTTGGACCAATTAACAATTTTGAATATATTTAATAAAAAAATAAAAAGGTGTAATTATCTGTCCAGCATCCCCCCTTCATAGTACAAATGGCGCCGTGACTCAGGAACGTTCATTAAGTACAATGGTGCTATGACTCAGGAACGTTCATCTGAGGTCATTAGAAATAATAATAAAAAAGGAAAATAAATTTAAGTATTATTTTAATGTCACAGTTTTAAAATTATTGTAGGTATGTAAGTTTAATTGATTAAAATTTTATTAAAATTAATTTTATTATTGTAACAATACTGACACGCATATAATAATTTTATATAAATAAAATGAATAATATATGTTAGTAAAAAAAAAAAAGGAAATAAAGAAATAATTCTGGGATTTATAATAGGTAAATTTAGGAATTACAATTTTGTTTTTTTTTCTCTCTTTTCTCTTGTGGTTGGATCTCAGTTACCATTGAAAAATAATGGCATTCACATCACAGATGACACATTTGTAAAAATAATTTTTTCTTATATAATGTATAAATAATAATAATAATAAGAATAATGAGTAAAATTTTATAATATGTCTGGTATAAAAATGATTGAAATGTCAATAGATCACGATTTTTGAAATTGTATCACCTTGATACAAAAGAAAATTTATGAGTCGTACTACGAAGTAGTAGTACAATAGTTATAAAAAAAAAAAAAAAAAATAAGATTGTTTTTTCTGTAGAAAAAGACAGATATTTTTCTGTTAAATGAAATTATGTTGTTTTTTATATATACGTGTATTATAAATATTTTAGGGGTATTTATGTGTGTAAAAGAATAATCTACAAAACAACTTCATCTCCTAAGAAATTTTTTTTTAAATTTTAGTGTTGTTGTTTTTATGTATTTATGCAATTTAGAATATTTTCATACATATGTTGCAATATAGAGAAAATAGTATGAGATGCAAAATATTCTTTTAAGAGGTATAGGATCTATTTTGAATTGATATTTTGAAAAAGTATACATTGATTACTAATACTTGTTAAAAATGACTCAGACGCTGGATATAGATACACGTATTAAGTTAGTGTCACCATTTGACAATAAAAAGAACAAAAACATTATATTTTTCTTAGAGGAATTTGATAATATTTTCAATTCGACAGATATACAGGAAGAAACTAAATTATTAATTTTAAAGGCTAAAATTACTGGGGACGCAAAACATATTTTAAGTAAACAGATTGAAACATATAACGAGACCAATTATAATTTATTTAAAAATAATTTGGTGGAGTTATTTGGTACAAAACTAAGCTTCCTTAATGCTCAGAGCAATTTCCTAAATTTAAAACAGGCCGCAAGTCAAACGATAGAGGATTTCATTTTGGAATTTAAAAAGGGTGTAAAATCTTATATCGAAAGTGCAGGCGAAAATGTGGATAATAAGGAAGAGAATTTTATCGAAATCTTAAAAATGTCGAATTTTTTAAATTCAATTAGACAGGATATTGCACTAGATGTGCGTAAAAATGCGCCCAGGTCCTTCAAGGAGGCATGCGAGTTAGCAAAACTTATGGAAAGTGCGTATAATGAATCAAAGTTTGAGGAAATTAACGCAATAAATAAAGAAAACAAAGATCTTTATGAGAACATTATAGAGTCAAGTAAGCAAAACAAAGAGCTAATCGAGAAATTAAAAGGGGAGATTGAAAAACTAAAAAAATCAAAGAAAAAAAACCATGCAATTAGAGATGATAGTGTTCCGCGGAATAAGAAACTCTTTAATAAACACAATGATTATCAGGGTCCCCATTTCAATAACAATTTTCATTATAATGATTATGAACGATATTATAATGATTACTACAATTCCTTTAATTACCCGACGCATTATGGGATGTATGATTATTCACAACCTAACTGGAATTCGGGAAATAGGGATTTTGGATATATTCCTGAGAATTATGAGCAAAATGGTTATCAATTTGAAAAGCGCAAAAAGAAAAAAAAATGGGCAAAGAAAACAGCGAAATCGGATCAAGATTCGGGATTTTCAGAGACGGAAATCGATAAAATAAATAAAACAATCGCAAATATAACAAATGCAGACAAAGATAGTCTGCCAATTATATCACTAAGTATACAGGGCGTAGAAATACAAGCGTTACTGGATACCGGAGCTGCTGTATCCCTTTTATCACCCTCCTTATTCAAAAAAATTAAAGATACAAACGTCAAAATCAAATATTTGGGCAATCAAATCCAAATTAAAACTTTAACAAATTCAAAGATTTTTTTTAAACAATGTGTAAAATTAACTTTTCGATTAAAAGGTATATTCACAACAGGCACATTTTATGTCACTAATGATGATTTTGATAGGCAGTACCAAATGTTATTAGGGTACGATTATCTCAAAGAAAATCATATGATTTTGGATTTATGCAATAAAACATTAAAATTTAAAAATCAACAAATTAAATTAAACGTTGCAAGTGAAGTAAATAATTATGAAGTGAATAACATTACGTCATGTAATTCAGGGGAACATTCAAATAAAAGTATGTTTGCCATTACTAAAAATAGAATTTTTCTCCAACCTGAAGAATCGAAAATTGTAAAATTAAAATGCCCAGAGGATATAAATATGTCAGATATAATTATTTTTGACCCCATTCAAGAAAATAGTAAATTTTCATGCGAGACTTCGTTACACGAAGTTCAAAAAAATAATAACATAAATATTATAATAAAGAATAAACTGTTAGAAAAGTTAATTATTCAGAAAGGAACTAAAATAGGGGAAATTATAACGAACTTTGAGTGCAAGCAAGATGACTCAACTGATAATATAGAGAAAGGGACATTTTATGAAATAAATAATTTAAATATAGAAGATGTAAGAAAATTGCGAGAAGCAGAAATTAAAGAGACGGATTTCGATTTAAGCCATTTATCAGAGGAAGTACAACAAAAATTTCGAAAAATTTTAATGGGCAATGTTCATGCATTTTCAAAAAGTTATCAAACATTGGGGCAATCAGCGTTTGTTGCACCAAGTTTTCAATTGAATCATGAATTCCCGGTACAAGCTAAGCCATATAAATTGCCTCAGGCAGTAAGACAGTATGCGAAAAGGGAAATCGAACAACTGTTACAGGCTAAAATTATAGAGAAGACTGACTCCGAATATGCTTTTCCAGTTATTTTCGTTAGAAAGAAAAATCCGAGTAATAACCCGAATGCAGAACCCAAGTTTAGAATGGCAACGGACCTAAGACTATTAAACCAAATTTTACAACCTTATACTTATCCGATGCCGGACGTAAAAGACTTATTACAAAAAATAAGCGGTAAAAAATACTATACGGTGCTAGACTTACATAGTGCTTTTTTCCAAATAAATTTAAAACCAGAAGATTGCAAAAAATTAGCATTTGTTACGGAATTTGGAAAACATATGCCACTTCGTTTAGCTTTTGGCACACGAAATTCTAGCGCAATTTTTGCAGAAGTAATCGATAAAATTCTGGGACATTTTGACAAAAGCAAAGTATCATACTACATTGATGATGTGTTGATATCTGCAAATACAATAGCAGAGATGACGAAAACCTTAGAAGAAGTTCTACAGGTATTAATAAATCACAACATGACAATCGAACCTTCAAAAATGCAAATTTGCAAAGCAGAAATAGAATTCCTAGGATTTAGGGTGAATCAAATGGGATATTCTCCATCTCAAAAGAATATTGAAAAAGTAAAAAATTTAGTCAGACCAAAATCGAAAAAGGGGGTCAGATCTTTATTGGGCTTAGCGAATTATTTTCGGACGCTAATACCCAACTATTCCGACAAAGTTAACCCTTTAATAGAGCTGACTAAAGATAAAGTTAAATTTAAGTGGAGTCCAGAAGCAGAAAAAGCTTTCCTGATAATTCAGGAAGAAATTGTACAAAAACCAACGCTCAGACCCCCCGATTTTAACAAGGAATTTTTCTTATTCACGGATGGGAGCAAAGTTGCAATTTCAGGTGTTCTAGCTCAAGAAAAGGATGGTCATTTGCTACCTGTTGAATTTTTCGGGAGAAAACTTGGAGAACCGGAAAAAAATTATCCGAGTATTAAATTTGAGTTATTAGCAGTGCATGAAGCAATTATGCATTTTAAATATATGCTTTCAGGTAGAAGATTTACTGTGTTAACTGATTCGAAAGCACTAACTCAGCATTTACATTTACAAGATAAATCGGAAATTATAAACAGATGGGTAGCAGATTTACAAGACTTTAATTTCGACTTCGAATTCGTCGAAGGGATTAACAATCCAGCAGACTATTTGAGCAGGAATTTAGATAATCTTACAACAGACAGAGAACTCCAAAATAATTTGTTTGCAAGTAACATAGCACTTACAGACGAAAATATTAAATCGGAGCAATATGCAGACGAAAAATTAAAAATTATAATAAATAAAATCGAAAAAGACAAAAATAATAGAAGCACGAAGAGATTTGCTTTAAATCACAATAAATTATTAATTTTGAAACCTGGTTCAGATAAAAAGGAGCTTTTAATTACCCCGGATTCATTAAAAATTGCAGCCATAGAAGAAGCTCATAAAGCGCATTTCGGTTTTCAAAAAACTTATGATAATGTGAAAACAAGGCTTTTTTGGCACGGAATGTACAAAGACATTAAACAGTATTGTGCAAATTGTGTGCAGTGCCTCACATCTAAACAACACACAACAATAAAAGTCCCTGTTAAAAAAATGGTGAAAGATCACGAAGTCGGTACAGTCCTGCATGCTGACGTCATTGGACCTTTAAACCTCACGTTAAGGAAAAACAGATACATTTTAATTATAATTGATTCGACATCGAGATTCCTGGAAGCTGTTCCCCTACGAAACGTAGAGTCACAGACTATATTAAATGTACTAAATAAATATTTTGCAAATTATGGGATGTGTAAAGAAATTATCTTTGATAATGCAAAATATTTACGTAGCGAAATTATGAAAGAATATTTGGAATCTTTAAACATACAAAGGAAATTTGTGAGTGTATACCGTGCGCAAGGAAATGGACTTTGTGAAGTTACCAATAAAATATTAAAAACATCAATTGTAGCTATGTCGAAACGCACTACGGAATGGGACATAAGACTGGATTTTTTTAAACTAGCGTATAATTCCTCGAAACACCGCGCTACGGGATATAGTCCCTCACTGCTATTTTTCGCAAGGGAAATAAAAAATCCCTTTACAGCCCATATTCCTTCTGAGGAAATATATACCCACTCTTATGTTAAAAGCAGAATACAGCATATGAAGGAAATCAAAATTCAATCCCTTGCAAACCAGGAGAAAATAATGCAAGAATATATAGATGAAGAGGCATACGAAAAAGTAAAGGATTTAAATTTGGGTCAAACAGTATATCTAAAATGTATTGGAAAACCAGGCGCATTAGAGCCAAAATTTCAAGGACCCTACGAAGTTACTAAAAAGTTTAGAAACTTTAATTATTTATTACAATATGTTCCAGATAAATCAATAGAGCCGATCAAACGACATATGGATCAGCTGTACGCTCCGAAATACGCAACAGGTCATACAGAGGCGGAAATTACGAATTTACAAGGGTCTCAGAAAAAAATTAAGGGTGATAAAAATTACAAAAATAAATGTGACATTTGTAAAAGAAAATCGCACTTAACTGAAAATTGTTGGTTCAAATTGAACAAAAATACGAGTCAAAAGGGTGACAAACTTACTAAAACGCATTATAAAAAAAATAATAAATATTCTGAGAATATAGACCCATATTTACAGTATCAAACAGATCATTATGATCAAAATATGTCGTTATATGGTTATACACCATATACAAACTTATACGGGGATGTTATACAAGATCATTACCCTTTCCCCCCTCCCCAAGAGTATCCATGGTATATGAATTGGTATTAAAAATAAATCAAAATGCATAATTAATCGAATTTAAAAATTTAAAAAAAATTTTCAAAATTTAAAAATAATTTTTTTTTTTTTTTAGATAAAAAAAAATTTGAAACAGAATTAATAACTTGCCTTTTTAAAATTCAAAATAATAATAAGAAAGGATAGGAACATGGGAACGCCAATTTGTCTCAGGGTTACAATATTGAGCAAATGTGCAGGGCGCACCCGAAAACATACTTATAAAATTATGTAATGTGCTTCACAAAACTTCAATGGAGCAGTGAAATATTTCGCTCCAGGCAAAAGTTATATATTTTTTTTTTCTTTTCGAATATGAATTAGAAAATATAAAATCTTAACAAAGCCAAATAACATTAAAACTTAATTAATTTAATAGTAAATAATGTTGGAGTAATTTAAAAAAAAAAAAAAAAAAAAAAAAAAGAGAATTTTTTCTGTCTTCTATAAGGGTAGCCTTTGCTAATAGCCTTACAATTTAGATGACGAAATTTCAGAATTACTCTTTAAAATGAGTAGGTGTAAGCTATAGGTTCAGGGTAGTTAGAACAGCTTTATAGCATACTCATATATATATTTTTTTTTTATATAAATATATGGTTGACAAGGAATAAATTATTAGTGCACTCTATATTAGGATAGCGGTCAGCTATAAGCCTAAATATAATAAAATATACAAAAAGTGCTAAGATTTATTCCGGTAGTTCAAGTACAACTTATATGCTAAAGTCTAGAATTTAGACAGCAGGGATAAGTTTTATGAACAAAAGTGTTATAAAAAAATTTTAAAAAAAGGATTTTGGTGTAGCACATTGGTTTTTAAAAAAAAAAACACATATATGTATAACAATGGACAAGGCAAGTTATTTCAACATGATTGCACACAAAAATAATAGTAAAAATACACAAATAAATAATTGAAGTAAAATTAAAATTTTCTCACCAAAGGCTTTCTGTATAGGGTACAATTTTGGCCTACGGCTGGGTATGCACCAACACCAACAAAATTTTTGTAGAAAATTTATCAATTCACAGATACATCAATATATGGTCCACCTAGGCATAAATTTCAGGATTCTTGGCTGAAAAAGGAATCGAAGAAAAAATTAAGTATGGTATAATTACTAGATGTTATGCTCAGAAACAATAAAATTAGTGATATTATATTGTAAAAAAGCAGCATTTTGAGTTTTCTTTAGGAAAATTTTTGATTTTTAGGTTTTACACATTTATGGAGTGTCTAGCTCAGTGTTTAGTTCCTAGATTTAATAAAAAAATAATAAATAAAAATATAAGTTCGTGTTGTTTTCAAAAGAAATAACAAAAGGTATAGCAATTAGCATTTACAGTTAAAATTTATGGAATTTTCATCAAAATTAACATTAGACAAACATAGTTTATATTATATTTAACTTGATAAGCTAATTTACTTTTATTAACGGTATTCAATTAGAATTACAGTAGGCTTAAATTCAAGTTAAATTAATTAATAACATTGTTGTAGTGTAAAATTTTATATAAGACTATTATATTTTTATTGTATATATAAAAATATGCAAATTTAACAATTAATGAAATGTATTAGCAAAATTATTTAATATAAATATTAAATGACATCTTGCTAAAATCAGCTAGATATTAGATTTTTTTTTAAATAAAATATTTTATAAATTTATGTTAGTTTAGAATTTAAGCATTTTTTTTTTTTTTTCTTTTCTTTCCCTTAGAATTAAATGCAATTCTAAATTTAACACATATAAATATACATAGTATTGATAAATTTGAGTATGTGAGTTCATAAAATATTTTTTTTTATATAATTTGGCCAATTTAACATTAGGAAACAAAATAGATAAATAAATATATTTATATATATTGGCCTTATTTTTATTAAAATATGTAGTATGGCTTAATAAATTAATTTAATTTTTTTATAGTACATAAATTTATCATTTTAAAAACTTGATCTGTAGCAATTTGATGTGGATATGTATGAGTATACAAAGATGCTTTTCTGCTGGCAGAAATTCTTTGGTTCGGGCCCGAGTACTCATGGATTACTGCATACGATTTTACAGAATATTTATCATTTGCTTTTAGTACTTTTAAAAATTTTACAAGTGTATTAATAACAATTTTTTTTAAATAATAATTATTAATGTTGGATTAATAATAATAATTTATTATCTTTTATTTTAAACATATCATTAAATTCTAGATAGTAGAATTCACATACGGAATGTTAATGATAAATAAAATTTTGAATAAATAAATTTTTATTTCATTCAGTAAAAAAAATAAATAAATATGAAAATTTAACAATCTTTTAAGATAGAATTGTTGGCTAAATAAATAATAATTTAAGACACAAAAATTGTTCTCTTCTTCGTCAATGGCATTTTCTGACAACACTATTTAATAGTATTAAATGAAGGTGAATTTTTAAGGTCAGCGTAATGCATATTTTGCATTTTGGAGAGGCCGTAGAAGTCATTTTTCCGTGTTGTTTACATTTTAATAGTAAACAATATCATGAATCAAAATTTGTGTTTGTTAAAGAGGTCTAAAAATATACAATGTAATCAGTTAAAGAAAATTATATGCATTTTTTTTTAATCCTGAAAGGCAATTTGGTTTAGATTAAACCTGGATGAATAAAAAGCCACCCTCGCTTCAGTTCAAGTATGAGGCAGGAGAATGCACATGCTAGAATCGCCATTTTTCCCCTGCAAAATAAAAAAAAAAAGGCAGAAGGTTTACATTAGATACGATACAAATACATACACTGTTTATGCATAGATTATGTTTAAAATTACATACAGGCATGCACAGTGAGTTAAGAAGAAAGTATATCAAGAAATTATACTAATTAATACGGTAATTACAAGCATGAAATGGTTTTAAATACTTACTTTTTGAAGTCGTAAAATTTGGTCACAGCACAAATCACCTCACAGAAAGCGATTAGTAGCTTGACCACCCCCCACTTTTCGGGAGGATCGGCGACGGTCAAAAAACTGGTTTTATTCTCTCCTGCTTCTTCTTTTTTTTTCTCTCGTATCGGGTAAAGTTGGAAAGCATTGCGTAATGATATATTAAAGGAGATGAATTAGCTTGTACATTTTGACAGATCATACATGTTAGAAGTAACAAATGAATAAAATAATGTAACAAGTTTGTATACAATATTTTTTCTGATTATAATTTGAATACATCAGATTAATTATGTGAAAATATAACATATCATATTACAAGCATTGTATTTACTTTTATTCAGTATAAAATGTGTTTTAGATAAAACACTGTGTCATAAGGTTGTATGTGATGAAATAATATGTCAAATGCGTATGCCATTATTTTTCTTATAATGAGGTTTATTTCGGCATATTAATTTCAGACAAAATTATAGCTTTGAATGTATTTTGGGCACTTAAACTGTAAAGTTACAAAATTAGTAAACATGTGTGTGGTAAAGAAAAAAGGCTTCGAGAAAGACGTCTGATTGTCAGTACAGAGGTCTTCTATAAAGGTGAATGTCAACAGACAACTATGCTATCATGTGTTGAACTTTCTGTTATGAAACAATAGAAGAACTTCTTATAAAATATACCAGAACCATTCATAATTGAACTTTACAGTCTTCGATCAAAAACTGTGTAGATACACAGTCATATGGACACGTACATTCCTTCAAGCTTTATAAAAAAAATAAAACCAGCAATCAGTTTTTATTTTTTTTTCTTCCGAGACCGGGAGAGATGCTGGGCAACATATAACTATGATATGTTCCCGCACCATGTTGGTGAAATCAAAGTAAAATTACGTAATTTGTTATTTCTGTTTGTATAAATATTTTTTTATAAAATATAATTATGAGTGTAAAATTATAATGTTTATATATTTAAGTAAAATAAGAGTGTAAGTTCATACAGAAATTATTTAGTTGATTTTAAATAGTAAATATATATTTTTAAAAAATTGTTGTATTGTAAAATGAATGTATAACGTTGAATGGAGTTCGGATCTCAGACAACAACAATACGCAGACGCCATGGTGTCGTTTTATGACAAGCCAATGGAAAGTGGTGTATAATTAGAGGTCGTAAAATCATAAAAACGTTGGAATCAATTTATGGCCTCAATAAAAGTGTTGGGATAAATTTATGACTCTTCAGACCACCCAAACTTTAAGGCAGATAATAATATTAAAGTATATGTTAGGGGCCATTTGCAGACTGCTAGCTAATAGGCCTATCGAAGTATAATAAAAAATCTTCTCACATCCAATAACAGTGGACTAGACAAAAATAGCTCCACCCACTGCAGGAACTGGTGTGCAAGAAGAATAAGTTTTAAAAAAAAGATAGTCTGAAAAAAGATGTAGAGGATGCAAGAGCTCTCCTGAAAGCCCGTGCAATGAGTCCCGCAAGCCCTAGTAAAGCCCAGGCGAGATGGACCTAGCGGAGCGAGCCTAATCCAGCCTAATCAAGCCTAATTGAGGATGTCTTCCTGAGGTACCTATCGGAGTGAGCCTACACAAGCCAAATTGAGGATGTCTTCCTGATGTACAGATCGGAGTAATCCTAAACAAGCCAAATTGAGGATGCGTTCCTGATGACACATTGCCATGATCCTAAGCAACGCAACTACTCGGAATTTGACAAATAAAGGCCACCATCCCGTATATTAAAAGAAGGTACTATTTTACACATTTTCTTTTACCACATAAGTTCATACGAAAAATCTAAAAAAATACTTTTCGGATATTTTATGGTAGAGAGTTATCTGAGATCCGATCAAACCAATAATTAAATAAGATTAAGGTAATTTTAAAAATGAAAGAGAGTATTTCTTTTAGCAAAAAGAAACAATTATAATAATTAAACATACTTAAAATAATGAGAAGCAAACAAAAGTGTTGCTTTCTATTTTTTGAATTAATATTATGTTTTTCTGTATATAGATTTGATCAATGTAAATAAATTATTTAATCAAGTCATAAAAAGTTTCTGTAATTATTTAATTAATAATATTTAAAGTGTGTCAATTCTTTTTTTTTACAGCTTAAATTTTAGATTAATTCATAAGTGGAAGAGTCATCTAAATAAATCACAACGCAAACTCTTAATTTTATTCGTAATTATTCAAATTTAATAATTACTTTTGACGCGAATTATAATATAATCTTATTAATGCTTCGCGTTGCTCTTCTACTAGAATTTAGGTAAGTACGATCACTTATATTATTTAAATTTATCTACGGTATATAAAACTATATACCAATTTGCTATGAGGTTGCTTGGATGATTTGGACCAATTAACAATTTTGAATATATTTAATAAAAAAATAAAAAGGTGTAATTATCTGTCCAGCAATGTTTTTAAAAAATTGAAAGGAAAATAAGATACACAATTTTAGTGCATTTATCCATCACAGCATCTAAGTTCGTGTAAAATAATCTGATGTAATTTGAATATGAAATGAATTTCGTATAATTAATCGTTAACGATTGAATACATTTTAATTTATTTGTTAGTAATTATTGTAATTAAGTTTTGAATAGTTATTATTTTTAAACTAGCTGACCCGCCCGGCATTGCCCAGACCCGTGATGAATGACTCTTAAATGAACCTAAAATTTGTATGACTTTATATCTTTAACTCCATTTTGCCAGAAATTATATTTTTAAATGAAAAAATATTGAATTAAAAGTATATGCTATTTGGTATTTCATTTTCTACGTAATTAGATTTTTTGAAGTCTATGCTTAACAAAAGCGAGCGAAACCGCGACGAAACACTAAAGTTTCTAGATTTCGCCAAAATTTTCACACCATTTTATTTTGTAAAAAATATTTCTACCCGTAAGAACATTTCATAATTTTTGTAGGTGATCTAAATCTAGTCTATTGAGATTCGTTAAAAAGACTGCGTCCATACGGATGTTTAGTTACTTTTAGCATACAAAAAATATCGTCTCCGTGAGGCGCGAAGTGACCCGAGTTCGCCGATTATTTGAAAGGGTTAAAATTTATATTTTTTAAAACCGATTGCACCATCGATTAGAGGAATATTTTATCTTTAAGAACATATTTTTGGTTTGTCGGTACCTCTAAAATTACACCCTGGAGGGGCGCTGCCATAAGGGGGAAAAGCATTTTTTTTTTTGGAAAAAACGACCCTCTTTGAATTTTCTTTCTCAAAAGGTTAACCGCGATATTTTTTTTTTAAATTGATTACGGGATTTGAGACATAAGGGTACGATCTTTTAGAATATGTCTTCCGTTTTAACATTAGTAAGCGGTTTGGCCGATGTAAGTTATTATGACAAAATCCCCCCCCCCCCCCCCCCGAATTCCTTCGTTGCGATGTTCATTTTCTCATGATGCGTAAATAAGGCTTGCTTTTTCCCTCTCGTTGACTGAGATGAGTTTTTAATGAGAGTGGGTTGCGATTGTTAATGAATAAATCAGCTTATAAATAGATATTTTAGAATTCTGAGTCTCAGATGTATCAGGAGAGGCCTTGGACTACCCTCACAAAAATTTTCCGCTTTGTATGTGCGGTAGATTTCGCTAGCCATCGCGAATACCCTCACACAGAGCAAAATTTTCTTTTATTAGTATATATTATAAATATACCCAATTTTTCAAGATGGAAGGGCCCCCAAAAAGTTCCAGTGAGAGGGGCCCCTCACTTAATAAATCCGCCCCTGAACATTTTGTTAACTGATTGTGGCATTCGAGATGTAAAAGTAGAAGAATATGTCGTCCGTTTTTCCGTATTTTAAACGGCACGGTTGATGGGCATTAAAACAAAGCGGCAAAAAAAAAATGTATTAGTTCTTCTCTCCTTTCTGCTCGAAAAGCAGGCTCTGGTCATTGCACGAGCGCGCCTCCGCCATTTTTTATTTAAATATCTTTTTTGATGAGTTTTTAATTAATATCTTGGCCAATTATCAAAAAAATAAAAATTTGAGCCTCAGGGGCATCCATACCTGCATTGAATTATTCTCATATAAATGTTTAGGCCTCTGCGGGCAGTAGATTTTCCTAGCCATCGGCAATAAACACACACAAACAGCGATCTTGTCTTTTACTATTAGATATATAGATATTTATGATATGTGTAGAGTAAAACCTGTCTATGGCATAATCCTGTCTTAAGGGGTCTCAAGACTCTTAAAATTGGAAAAAATGAAAAAAAAAAGACAATTTTCAACATCTAATATCTTAAAACGTATTTGATTTTAAGACACAATTTTACTTGGAATAAAATATATAAGTATGTTCTTTCATTTCATGTATTTTAAAAATTATAAAATGCAGAATTAGCATTTACAGGGGGCTCCAAACTGTTAGACATTTGACGAGCAAAAAATCGGCATAACAGGTTACGCGCACGATTATAAAATAAATATTGCAACTAGAATAAAAAAATTCGGTGCCTACTTCAGATTGTAATAAATACCCTGAACCTAAATAAATTTGTATTTAAAGCTTTTTTATATTTTTAATACAAAGTTGTATTTAGCTAATGCAAAATTAAGAAAATTTCAACAGTATAATCACCTAAAAAAATATTGTTTTGAACAATAAAAAGGAAATTTTAGGTTCAGTTTATACAGACTAACATGAAACATACGTTTTGAAAATTTCATGAAAAAATATTCGTAAGTTTTTGAGATATCGTGCAGTTATGCCCAAAAACGTCATTTGGAGAAAAATGGCTTCAAAGTTTCCGAAACGAAGCTTCAGCTATTGAACGTGTATAAATGTAAAAGCCATAACTTCAGTTCTAATAGGAATTTCAAGGAAAAATCAAAATGTTCAGAAAAGATAGGAGTTTAACATCTAAAAAAATTAAAATTTCAAAAATTTTAAAGCTTTAAGAGTCCTGAGACCCCTTAAGTGGGAACTTTTCATGCTCCAAAAGGAAAGATTGCCATACAATTTTACTAATTAGCCAGAAACCTGTCTTAAGCAGAATATTGTTCCGTCGCTTACGATTGCTTTTACAAAGGTTTTACTGTGTGGATATAACGTTACCCTGTATATCCATACTGTAAAACCTTTGTAAAAGCAATCGTAAGCGACCGAAACAATGTTCTGTTTAAGACAAGTTTCTGGCTAATTAAGTAAAATTGTATACGGATTAGCCTGTGCAGGTGCATGTAAAATCCGTCGTGGATGCAAAGTCCTCCAAGTTACCTGTGAATTATACCTCTGGAGGTGCCTTGCCAGGTTGAAGGTCTCGTCACCTGACCAAGGTTCCAAATTACGAGATCAACAATGTGCAGGTTCCAAACAACAGGATATAAATGTTAAGCAACCGATATAACACCGTTCACAACTAAGCAATAGGCACTGCCGATACGATCTAGGCACTCGTTAGGTTCATTGCCGCTACGCGGCGATTGCCCGCCCCGATACCAGGTATCAAACCCGTTCAGCTGGCGCTGGGGGTTCCCGGCAGGTAGGGGCCTGGTCATCGGTTAGAAAGAAAGAAAAAGGTTAGCCTTTGTAAACGGAACCTGTCTATAACGAAATCTTGCCTAATGGCAAACATTTCATGATCCCGTCGGAAGGAACACTTTGAATTTTTACCTGCTAAGGTAGACAAAAACCTGTATAAAACGGCAAATTTTAACGGTTATATGTAATTTTGTCTTAGCAGGTTTTAGTATTTTTGTATTCATTACTTAGTAAATTAATTTCCAGTCCAGGGAATGTTGACCCCCCCCCCCTTTGTCTCCGCCACTGGCTGAGCCCCTCCAATAATTTTGAAAACTCTACGCCTATGGTGTTTGGGGACACTGTATTGTTGTAAATTCATTCATGCTATCACAATTATAAATGATGGTTGGTAATGTTTAATTAATGGTTATATATATATATATATATATATATATATATATATATTTCTTCTAATAAATCTTTTCAAAAAACTAATGAAAATGTAATTGTAAATAATCGTAAAATTCAAAGTTATTATAAACTATTAAATATTCTATCTACTAACTTTAATTATCCTTATTTAGTTCTCATTCCCAAATTTCATAAAAATCCAATTAAATTTAGGACTGTAACTATTGGTTGCAATACATATAATAATAAAGCCAATAAACTTCTATTTAAAATTCTTAATCAATTATATATACTTACTACAAACAATGATAATACACATTGTATAAAAATAGCTATCAACTGGTCAATATTTTAAAAATCTTAACTGTGTATATAATATAACGACATACGACTTCAAAGATTTTTTTTAATAATATAGACTTATTAGATTTACATAATATTATAAATGCATTATTTAAAAAGTATTATAAAAAACTGGAATTACCATCTAATATTGATATCGCTTATTTTAAATCATTAACAAACTTCATTATCTATAATAATTATATATTGCAAGATAACGCATTATATTTACAGCACGTCGGTATACCACAAGGTTGTTGTACATCCAGTTTATTATCAGACTTATACTTATATCACTATGAACGTACTTTTACTAATAATAATCTCCATTTATATCGTTATATTGATGACATAATTTTAATTGCCACTGATCAATCTAAAATTTCTCAATTTCCAGTTGATTATCCCACTAATTTGGAATTATCGGAAAACCTCTTATCTAACAATACAATTAACTTCTTAGATCTTAAAATTACAATAAAAGACAACAAAACAATAACTGATTTATATGATAAACGTAAAGAATTTAAATTCAAAGTTAATACATTTACAAATTTTAAATCTTGTCTTTATCATTCTGTATATCGAAATATACTACTTAATCATTTATATAGAATAAAATGTTTATGTTCTTCTCATCTAATTAACAATAATATTAAAAAACTTATTTTTGATGCATTAAATCATGGTTTTCCAAAAAAATTCATATATTCATTAATATACAATTAGTACTTACATGATCTATATTTAAAAAAAAAAAAAAAAAAAAAAAAAAAAAAAAAAAAAAATTAACACATGCGTAAACAAAATTACCAAAAAAATTTATAAAATAAAAAAAATATTTATAAAAAATTAAAAATTGTAAAATAATAATAAACAATTACTGTAGGATGGTTGGGTGGGTAGATGTTAGAGTACGGAGGAGGGTGGTGTTGCCTGGATAATACGCAATGGTTAATTTATAAAAAAAAATGGGCCTTTTGTATTATAACTACATTTCTATTACGTATTTTATATGGATGTTGATTTGATGTTTCATATGCAATTGGTGACTTTTCCTCTTTTTTTATTTCATATTAAATTTAACTTATTTAATCAAATTTAATATTAACTTATTTTTAATTTAGTTTACTCAGGACAATATCATATTAATTAATAATAGTATACCATCTTTTTAGTGATTATTATGCATATAAGTTTATTTGATATAACTAATGTTATACTGTATGCATTAAAATTGGATAAATAGTTTATATTATTATTCCTCTATACTATTTAATATTGTTTTATTTTCAACTTTGTATTCCATGATTAATTATCGGTTTATATGTTTGATTGTCACAATCATATTTTTTTAGCTTTTTTATGGCTAATATAAGGATAATTCACACACTATATTTGTGTTCTTTAGGCTATTGGGAATTTTAGAATCTGACAAACTTATATAAACATTCATTTTTTATTTATTTATTTTATAATTAATTAATTAATTAATTTTTTTTTCCTTTCCTGCTCATTTTTTATATGTAATGGTAAATATTAAGACTTTTATATATTTTTATAATATATAATTTATTTTATTTTATAGCATATAGCTATATTCCATATATTATCAAGTTTAATTTTTTTTTAAATTTCTCAGTGTAGATTTAATGGTATGGTAATAGAATATGTTGTAAGCATTTTATTAACATTTAATTTATTTAAAATTTTTTTGAATAATGATTACAGTATGGTATTGTTTATATTAGGATGTGTGTAGGAATGCTGTTGATATATTTTAATTTCATTAACATGTATTAGGTTCTTCTTTTAGTGACATTTGTATAGTAATAATTGTTTTTAAAATAAAATAATAGATGGCATCACCATATTTTTTTTAAAGCTTATAATAAAGTAATAATTTTAATTTTTTACATCAGGTGGTAATTAACGCTGATTACTGTCAATGTTGTAAAATTGTTATTAAACAATTTAAAATTGTTTTTGGGTATTATAAATAATATAATTATTTTTTTATTTATATTATATTAATTATATTTATTGCGGTGTTTCAACTTTGATTAACTGACTCCATGGGTTTTAACTTCTATGTTAACTTAACTGTTTTATTCACCTTAATCTTATCATGCTTTTTGGATTCCATGTGCGGAAATATATTTTGAAAATCTACTGGGTATAATTCGGTATGTTTTGTAAGATTTCTATTGCTATAGATTGAATATTTAATGAGTTGTAGTTTTTTTTCCATTTCATGTCATTTGATTATGTTCTTCTATTTTCATCTTGGGGCTATTCCTTTGGTTATATTGGTTGTTTAAGTACAGGGGGGGGGGGGGGAAATTCAGCTTATAGCTTTTTTCTCACAGAAAAAAACCGATTTGCTTATATCATTGAATTCTGTACTCTTGAAAACGTAATTCAATATATAAGTTTTTCAATTTTTTTCGGAATCCATATTCTTCTTCTTCTTTTTTTTTTCCTTCCATGTTAATTCTTGTAATTAGGTATAAGGTACTGTATTTTATACATACAGTTCTATATTGTTGGTTTGTGGCACTTTGCTGTCAATCATTCGCAATATTGTGGTTTTTGATGATGGTCGGTAATGTTTAATTAATGGTTATATATATATATATATATGTGTGTGTATATATAATATATGTAATATGTATATATATATATATATATATATATATATATATATATATATTATACATATATATGTATGTATATAAATATGTATATATAACAATGGCGTCCGGCTAACCGAAAAGTACCAGAAAAAGAAAAAGATTGAAAAAAGCTATGGAATCGGATCGATAGGAACCGAGATATTCTCAGAAAACAATAAGTAGAGGAAGAAGTGCCGCTGGTGGGAAGACAAAGGGTTAATATTTGTTTTTGAGAAAATCTCGGCTGCTATCCGTCAGATTCCTTAGCATTTTTGGCCATTGTATTGTTCTCTTATTTCTTCATCTGAATTTCTAGTTCACGTTGCCCCCGCTAGAGAGCGCAGTTGATTGAGTGAAGTTAAATTAATTTAAGTTACGGCTGTTCTCAATTGTTCTGCTCAAGAGCAAAATGTTTTGACACTTTCACAAATTTATTTTTTAACGGAAAGACATAAGGACATAAAGGAAACGGACGGATAACAAATAACGGAATAAGGGATAAAATAAAGGAAGGGGAAATAAAGGAAAATAACGGAAAGACATAACGGAAGATCTGACTAGGGAAGCGATTTGGAATCGAACTGTGTTTCCCTTTTTTGATAGATAAATTACCTATTGAGTTAGAAGCTGATCACGTGACAAAGACGTTTTAGGTAGATTTCGTAAGAAATACTACGTATTGCAGTCGAATTGCAGTCGTCCATGGTGCGACTTTTGAAAAATTCCTTCATAACTTTTCATTATATGACCCCAGGAACCCAAAACCACCCACATATATATATATATATATATATATATGTATGTATGTACTAAATTTTGTCCGCACGATAAAAGTCGCAATGATGCACGGATCGTCTTCAAACTCGCCAACAACTTTGAGATGGCTAATATCTCGGCGGGGATTGAAAATGAGCAAAATCGGCCCAAGGGAATGGAAATGGGGAGGGTTAAAAATTTTGAATACCGTCTTAACAAGATTCTGATAAAACCATCTCTTACACAACAATGACAGGAAAAAACAAATATTTTTCATTATAGCAGTTGCTAACAATTAAAAAAAACAAAAAAAAAAACAATAAAATTCTCACCACAACAATTGTTTTTCTATTGCAAGATATTTCACGTGAAAAAATAAATTAAATAAATAGTTTGACAAATTGAAAACAAATTGAATATTACGTCATAAGTTTTCTTGAGCAAGATTTCAGAATGAAAACTCAAAATGAAATAAATAGTTTGACGAATTAAAAAATATATATATGACGTCATATTGGAAATATAATGTACCTCAGCAGGTGAATATGCAACGTCATGTGAGTTTGAAGAAACGTATTAAAACATTATAAAAACCCGACTATGGAAATATTAACATATTTTAACACTTTGAGGTTTTCTGAATTTGTTTTAGCCATTTTTAACCCTATTCCATATACATGCGTGTGTGTATTCGTGTATATTAGAATTTTCACAAAATGTTTAGCTCCCCTAGAGCTCATTCTTAGTGAAGGGACGGGGTTTATCTCTAATGTTGATTTAATTTTTTTTTTTTTTTTTTTTTTTGGTGAATTTAGTACTTAACTTCGAAATCTACCTCCGCCTGTAGGCCCGAGCCGGCAGGGATTTTTTTTATTTTTCCTTGAGTGGTTATTCTTCTTTCGCGCGGAAATTCGGTTCAAAATGCTCACTTTGACACTATTTTCTGAAAGATCTATTGCGTTTACAAAAAAAAAAAAAAAAACCCCGGAAAACACAGTTCGATGACATAGTTTCTGAACAACAAATCGTGCTAATTTCATGCATTTCCGAACAAAAATAAATTACAGCTTACGTCATAAAGTTGCCCTTTTGCATTTAAGAACAGCTTTAAGATACCTTTACTAAAGTGAAGTTAAGAAAAAAAATAAGGACGAAAAATGGGCAAAACATAGTGGTAAAAAATAGTAAAGCGCGAAAGAGAGAAAAAAGGAGTTTTACGTAGTAAATAATAAAAATAACTTTAATATTTTAGCCATGGGAGTTATCTAATTTAAAAGCAGATTCTTCTGGTTCTCAAATACCCAGCTCAACAACTCGAAACTTTCTGCCACATTTTGTGATTCATTTTTAAAAGTAAAGGCATCGTCCAACTGGCAAGCCTGTCTATTGAAGCGATTTGATATCGAATTACGTTTCCATTTTTTGATCAATAAGTCACTTATAAGCGATTGTGCTCCTGTGACGATAGGTTTTCCTCCTTTCTCGCGGTGTCGTGAACGGAAATTCAGTTCGAAACGTCCACTTTGACAGTATTTTGTGGAAGATGTGCCTTTGCTAAAATATGGAAAAAGTCTTTCGTTGGCATAGTTTCTGAATAAGAACACCTACCCACTTCATGCGTTTCCGAACAAAAATGAATTAAGAAATGCGTCAGAAAGTGGTTCAATTTATTAGATGAAGAACAAATATTGGGCATAGAAGATAAACAAGAAGAAACAGGCATGATTAACAGGGCTTGTTTGCAGTTTTATGCACATTGCTTCGGAATACTATACTAATATCTTTTATATGATCTTTTAATTAAAAAAAAAAGCAGCATTTTGTTCGTTGTATACAGGAAAGGCCGTTTTACAAAGTTGATGTGATAAGTTCTGCAGTGAAAAGAAATTGTTTAGTGCTGCCATCTAGAGGGTTTTAAGAAACAAAATAGTTTCTCTAACAGTTTCTTCTTATGTTTTGTACGTATGTGAATCCCTTTGTTCAAGAAAAAGAAGAAATTTGAACTAAAAAAATATATTTAATTAAAAATATAATTTTAAATAAATTGTTTAAACTTTAATAACCAGCATTTAAGCAGTTTTCATTTATTTAATACATTCCCTGAATTTACAAAAGATAAACATTTAGTTAAATGGCTTGTTTGTAGTTTTAAGTTCATTCTTTTGTAATACGAATACCTTATATAGAAAGCACTTCTATAGTATTTTTTAGTCAAACCAGCAGCATTTTGCTCGTTATGCACAGGAAAAGCCGCTTTACAAAACTGATTTGATGAGTTCTGTATTAAAAAGAAATTGCTTGGTGCTGCTATCTGGTGGCAGTTTTAAGAAACAAAACAGTTTCTTTATAGGCTTTGTACGTATGTAAATCATTTAGCTGGTAAAGATTCCTACACCAAAACTTCGATGATTTTATTTTCCCTAAAAGAGAATGCTAAGAGTTTAGAACCAAAATCAAAACTACGCTTATTTCAAAATATAAGCAACATTAGTAAAAAAAAAAAATTCCTGAAAATTCTAACATTTTCATGTATCTGAAACATTGTCTTTTTTAGTAAAAGTGTCTTAGATGTATGTATTATAATCCCACCTCCGCCATCTTGGATTTTTTTCGCCAATGGTTAAATATTGTTGATACATTAATATAATATTGAAAAAACTGGAATATAATAATTATAACTATTACTTAAAAAACAATTTTTAATTAAATCCAAGATGGCGGATGCAGGATTATAATACATCTGTTCCCATTTCTGTTTATCACAAATAGAATCTTGTACGGATTGGGTTATAAAAGAAATTGTGTGGTGCTGTCATCTGGTGGCGGTTTAGAGAAACGAAACTTTATATAATTTTTTTTTATACACATAAATATATATATAATATAACGAAGCATAAAAGTTCATCAGGTTTATTTTCATAACTGTTTATAACGTTTGGCCATAAAACTCACTTTCTGAAGCCCGAATTGCGCTAAGTAAAAAAACGCCAATGTCCCTATACTGGAAAAGTACCAGAAATTCAATGTGTGTCTTTTGTATATACTACGGTAATATCATTGTTGCTTTTGAGTGTGTGATTACATTATAATATATTTTGAAAAGAAAAATAGAGTTTAAAATATCAGATTTATTTAACTAATAATATCATTTAAAGAAATAAAAATGTTTTTGGATAACCTGTGCTTTAGTTTTAATAGAACAATATTTTCGTAGTATATACATTCACAGTTGACAGGCACATAAGAAAATAACGAGATATACAGGGTGTTCAGATATCCACTCGACAAACTCAGAGAGTTGTTAGGGGACATCAAGGCGAACAAAAAATTGTAATGGAACATGGTGTCGTCAAAACACTTACTTAGAAGTCACAAATACAGAGTGTTTCACCGTAACTGAACTCGAGTGGATGGTTATCATTTTGAGAAAAATAAAAATATTGCAATGAAAATGTAACACCTTGTTTTGTATGAAATTTGATAACATAATAAAAAGTTCTGGAAAAACAGGATGCCCATATGAATGGGTCATGGCATTCCAACATGGGGAGCGTCAAGCACATACAATGGAAACTACCACTTTTTTTTTTATTATGTTACCACACTTACAGCAAAGGTGAGCCTGCCTATTAAAAGTTTCATTACAATATGCTTCAATTTCCTGAAAGTTATTATCGTCAACCCGAGTTGAGTAAGGAAAGAACAGCCAGTATTTTTGATTCAATAGGTGGTTTGAAACACCCTGATAAACTGTTAAATTGCAATAAATTCTTTATCAGATCCACCATGACCTACTGGTCAGTTGTATGGGGATCTGTCTGTGAAACTTGGATGCAGAAACTTCACACCACACAAAATAAAATATTACATCAGATTGTAAATGCAACCATCTTCGTCCGGAATGACATCATACATTTTTATCTCAACATTCGTCCTATCTCGCAAGTCATCAAAAAACTTGCTCAAAACTTTCACAGAGATAGTGTTCCAATACCCAACAATGCGTCATGGTCTATTAGACAGTATAATATAAACACTGTCGGTAGGAAACGACCACTTCTCATCCCAAGTCCAGATGAAGGTTTCTCATTTCCTTCCAAAATCACCTTAAAACACATCGAGGGCTGAGGGCAGTCTACATTCAAAATTGCTCTTTTGCTTTTTTTATTTCTGGCACTCTATTTTTAATTTAAAAAAATTTCATTCTGATCACTGAGCTCCATATATACATGGAGCTCAGTGATTCTGATTGATGTCACCCAGCCCTTACGTTTGGCATAGGTTATAATTCACCTTCTTAACACTTATATTTTCATATTATTTTATAATTTATAGCTTATTTATATGATTAAATTTTTTATTACTGCATTAACTTAGATAACGGAAAAAAATTATTTTATGGCCTTGCCAGCTTCCCCCCCCCCCCCTTTCCTGAGTGTTTGCTTGACAAAACACGAACTTTGCTGCAAAGTTCACCATCTGCTGAATCCCTCTATGCACTCATTCATCGACTCAACATCGAAGTGAAGTTAACGCAGGCATTACCACATGCGTAGGTATTTAAGTTTTCTGCATTGGTCATTGGTCAAATTGCAATTTTAGTTCCTCTTGATGTCTGCTAACAATTCCCTGGGATTGTCAGATGACTATCTGAACAACCTGTATACTTGTATGTACTAATTAAGGATGCACCAAATAGTGATTTTGGACAAATACCGAATATTCGGCTAGCCGAATAGTGACTAGCAAGCCGAATATTTTTAAATTTCAGAGTTTGAAAACATTAAAAAGTTAAATTTTAAAACAATTTTACATAATATTTAACACACATATTACATAAACAGGATTTTTTTACAAGTAAATTTTACACTAAAAAAAATCTATGCTTTTAATTGTTATTTAAGAAGAGGATAGTTTTAAAGCTTCTTTAATTGGTATAAAATTTTCATGGTATATTCTAAAACAAATATTTTAAAATTAAGTGTGTAAGTGAAATTTTGAAGGAATTGGAAGAAAAATTTTACAGTCACATACTGTTTATTTGTCAGGAAGGGACTAAAATCATCATTATGGATTAATTTTCTTACGTGATGCTTTTCAAATAGGATATAAAGAATGTAAAAACATTCTCTTTTATTTAAATATAATTCTATTTCTAATTATTCTAAATTAATGGGCAGTTAAAAATAGAAGTTGTTTAAAGGTTTTTTTATAAGTATTCGGTGCATTCCTAATACTCATGTGATGTTTTATATGGCTTGTATAGTATGTATCTCTTCTAGCTCTCAAGATAAGCACATTCGGATCCTAAACAAAGGACCCCCACTGTTTCTTTTAAAATCACCTACGAGAAACTTCGTCCATTACCGGCGCCATTGCTTTTGATAAATATTATTTACCTATGCATAATGCACATGCTGGTGAAAAACCAAACAGTAGCGAGTTTTGGGACTTTGGGAAGTATTTTAATCCAAACTGCTTACTTTTCGATTTATTTTTAGATTCATTTTTGCTCTCAAACGCATCCAACTGTCAAATTCTCTTATTTAGAAACTACAGAATGTGCCATGCTTGTCGATTTTTTGATAAATGGAGACACTATTGCAAAAAATGTCAAAGTGGGCGTTTTGAACTGAATTTTCCGAAGTGAGAGATCTGGGGATCTGAAAAAAAGGGTAATACTGAAAAAATAACGGTTTAAAAATCAAATTCTAATGAACTGAGCGAAAAATGAAATCACACAGCCTCTTATACATCTCTTCAAAAATCCCCTCAGTCAGTTTCCTGTTTTTACTTTTAAATATCAGTCTGAAAATGTGTCCGAAAATTTCAAGCTGTTGAGGGTGGAAAAATGTTTTTTTCGAATACACCCTTAAGTGCTTTGAAACATCACCTCAAGACTTCCATAAAATAGTGGAGAAAACCTGTTCACGTGTACTCTATGCAATAAAAGTTGGCCTTTCAAAAATCCATTCGATCACGCTACATGACGTCACATCATGGTAGATGGACGTATTGGCACTTGTGTAAGATAACTAACAAAATCCACTTCATCGTTTTACTTTGTCTTAGCTGTTAATTTTCCAATAAAGCTTTACTTTTCAACTTTTGTGTTTAAAGAAATATTTATTTGGTATCCACTTTAATACTGACAAACAAACATAAAAGTGAGGAATGTGCTCAATTCAATACTGGACCTACTCGATATTTTAACTCATTCGAACAAAACTTATTCCGGGAACTGACGTCTTATCTTTGGAACCAAATTCAGTGTCCACAATTTTGATAGATGACATGATACAGGTAATGGAGTCAGCTGTCGCACCGGTGTGGGATCTTGGCATAGCAACCTCGCACAGATTTCTTAGCGAACTATAGCACTCAATATGAAGTAATGATTATTCTTTTACGCAATTACAGATTTCTTGTGACATTTGTGCTCTGCCTTATATGACAAAGTAAAAATGATCCAAATTTGAATATCTAAAGCTTTCAAATGCATTTACAATAAAGAATTATTCCAATGGCACTTTAGCATTAGTTAAAGGGAAATTAAAGGGACAATTTTCCTGTACCGAAGGCTGGGAGCAGCGCCTCTATAGGCCGTTTCAATTCCCAATTATCTGAATTAGTTCAACTTTCAATGATTGTTCTGAGTTATTAATGTCCCACATAATGATTGGTTCTACTTTTAAAAATTCAACTTTAAATGTAAAGCTTGGAAAATATAGTTGATTTCTTCTTTGGCTAAAAAAAAAAAAATCACTGCCAGAGACAAAAGTTCTTTATCTAGAGGTCAAAAAAGTCCTTTACACTTGTTTTGAGTGAAAATATCAAAAATCTTGATGTTTTGAAAATAACTATTGGATATACGAATTCAATTTTTCCAATTGAGCGATAAAATAGCCAAGTCAGGAATTGAACCCAGAACCTATGACTTACATTGTCAATGCTCTAACGTTTGAGCTACCTGTGCCGACAACCGGCAGGCCTATTTCACTCAGATAACCTCATTGGCAATAACATCGGGTGTGCCATGTCGACAGCTTGAGAGAATAAGCTGCAATAGTGTATCTACATACCCATTGCTTAAATGGGGTTCCATTACCTGACGTATGTTGTGTTGAGTTGTCTGCATGGCAGATCAGATTTCATTGCCAATAAGGTTATCTGAGCTAAATAGTCCAGCACAGGTAGCTCAAACATTAGAGCATTGACAATGTAAGTCACAGGTTCTGGGTTTGAGTGCCAGCTTGGGTATTTTTTCGCTCAGTTGGAAAAATTGAATTTGTATGATAACTTTATCAATCAGTTGACTGAGTTTAAAATAACAGTGGAATATTGAATATACATCATGATATGCATCCATTGATACATATCACCGAACCCTGAAGATATTCGCTCGGGTGTTTTTTGTTCGCTCCAAGATTTTCTTCCATTTGTAACTTTGCTTCATAAGAGAGTATGTGCCAGAGAGTCATTTTTGACACATCTAGCTCATGACAAAACAATTAGGAGAAGTCGCCATTCACAAAATGGCAGTTATCTGAAATGGATACCGAGAATATCGTAACAGCGTCTTTGCAATTCTTTTTATCATTAATGATTTTTGTCTGTAGCAGATCTTTTACCATAGAGTGCCAAATAAATTATCGAATAAAAGTCCACGAGTCACAATATAAATATATATATGCATGCATGCATTATTGCAAAATTAAGTTTTACAAAATACAGCCAGGTGAAAGCATACGTAAAATCCTGTAACACAAAAATTCATTATTTAAGTTTTTTTTTTTAAATAAAAAACACTTGCTCATGTTTTTTGCCAACTAAATCTACAAAAATGGGTCGAATTTGTTGAGCTTTATTTAAAAAAAAAATTATTCTATATGCTATTTAGCTTGGATTGTGACCTTTCTGTATTTTTATTACTTTGTAAAGTGAAATAAAGAATGTACAAAGGGGTGCTATGGGACACTACTAAAATTTAATGGTCACAACTCAGTGTGAACAAAATGTGGTATTCAATCAGAATTCATTCTTCTCAGACTACGGAATAAAAATTTAATTTACATTAAACTCTTTACACTTTTACATAATTTGGGCCTGGTCAAAAAGTGGGAATTTCTGATTAGAAGGAATTCATGGAGCTTGTCTAGAATAAATAAGAGTGCAAAAATTCTGAATGGATATCATTTATCGTAAGTCATGGGAAAAATCCCCCATGCCCCCAAATACAATTTTTTGGAAGACAAAAGAGAGTTAAACTTAAATAAGATCTTGTCAAAATTTAAAAATAAAGACTATCCATTCTTAATCGTTTTGATAATGGCTTTATTAAATTTTTTAATAAAAAAATAATTGAATTTTTAAAATAAAGCTCAATGAATTCCAACACTCAGTGGATTGCATTGATTAATAAACATAACACTATTTTTCAAAATAACAGTCGTTTATTGTATGTACAAAACAATAATCTAAATCAATATCAACCACGATGCAATAGTCGAATAACAAAACTGAAAAAGATATTCCAGCAATAGGCAACTGACAGTTTTCACAAATCTCAATCACTCTGTTACAAATACCTTATCAAAAGATTTCTTTAAAACATATTTAACAAAAAAAAAAAAAAAAAAAAAACTTCATTAACGCTATATGTCCCAATGGTTCCCTTCAAAAAACACGCTATGAAATTTATCAATGAGCAGTTGAAGATAAGTTCTAGGTACTTTAGTTTGCTACCGTCCTTTTTCCTCATAACGGTTTTTTAAATGCATATTTTCCAATTACAAGTTATTCTGCTTTCTCAATAGTCAAAGACATGAAGTGGAAATTTTAAGTTCTGAAAAATTCCTAGATTTTTAAGAGTACATTATCTGACTGAGTCCTGCATTGGGTCGGGCAACCAGACCCAATCCTATTCTTAATTGTACCGATAATGGCTTCGGTGGAACTGAAACATGCAAGCATTTTATTAAGCCCTTTTTAACTGACTTTATTATTTATTTAAGAGAAGATTTTTCTTCCCTCTTGTTATAAACTTTATTTTTTTTCATAATAGTATTAAAATATGGATCCCTTTTCTTTCACTTCACAGTTGAGTCAGATTGTCGATTTTTTTTTTTTTTTTTTTTTTTTTGTCTGTTTGGGTTGTTTTTGAGTCAACCTTAAGCAAAAATTTCACTTCACAGTTAGGTCAGGTTGGTGAATTTTTTTATTTTTTATCTGTTTCGGTTAGTTTTTGAGACAACTTTAAACAAAAATTTCAGGTTCCAGTCGGTCACAACCCTGCATGACTATTCCTCATTCTAAAAAGAACTTGGGTAGAGTATAGTTGTTGATATTTAACAAAAACCCAATAATTTATTCATTTTAAATGACAGTATCCTAATGAAATTTATTAAATCTTTTAACCTATTTTCAAAAATTGAATTAAAATTTTGAATTTGTTTATAATTTGGGACATATAGGGTTAAAAGAGAAAAAATGAAGAGATAATAACTATAAAAAGTATAAATACACATCTTCATCATGTTCAGCTTCCATCCAGGTAATCTCACATTTTTATTTACGGAAAATTGTTCTCAAAATTCAGTACAAAATTTTTTTTTCACACAATGACAAATTAACTAATAGTAATATAACAAATCCTAACATACAAATAAATTTACATTTGTTTACAAGAAAGGGTGGGGAATACAATAATATTTTTTTTTTTTTTGGTAAAGTACAATATTCAAAACATAATTGAAAAAGAGAAAAGGAATTTTTGAATAAAAAGCAAGGGCACATCCTTTTTTTTTTTTTCCAAAGTACAGAAGTAAGGATGGCAACATTCTATCAATATATCGAAAAGATAAATAGACGGGACCCAAAACAGATTGTTATTTTGACATTGATGCTTTATTTTTTGATATATTATCAATGTATTGGTATTTTATACTGTGCATCAATTCTTTAAAAAAAAAATTAATGTCAAATCAACTTTAAGCATTTTTTGCGTATTTTTATAAATAAATCTAATTCAATTTTCTTCCTTTAGAAAAAAAAAAATTACAATCTAACATCGTTCACGTGAATCTTAGGGCAATTAAAAAAATTTTTGTTATTAAAACCAAATCTTTGATAGTGACAAAATCCAGTTTCTTTCGCTGTAGGATTTTCTGTCCTCTTTGTAAAATCATAACTTGCTTTCGACAACTGGTAAAAACCAGTATCTATTTTTAGAAATATGGCAATGACCGGTGCTGACGTTTGCTTTTATTGCTCTTCCACCACTTCTAGAAATTGCATAATTTCAATATTTAGATAGGTAAATTAATTAATTAGGTAAAAAAATCTACTTTCAAATGAAATTTGTTCGAAAACAGGTCTGCATATTAAGAAAAACTAACAATTTTTTTGCTACAATAATAAAATGGCAGATGAGTTGCCACAACTGGCAAATAAATTGGCCCTCTTTTTTTTTAGCACTGTTATTTCAAGATAACTTGTGTTTTGTAAGTAAAGATAGAATTTAATAATAGATTTTTCCCTCCCTTTCTGATAAGCTAGAATTATAAAAATTGTATATGTGCTTCTGATGACAATGCAAACGTTTTAATATTTTTAGAACTTAATTATAAGTTCTTTACATTCATTTTCAGTAATGGGTCAGTTAAGATATGGATCTAAGCAGGCATTCTGGTCTAGAGGCATAAATTTTGGACGTTTCGTTGAGTCCCCCCCCCCCCCCAAAGAAATATATATACATTATATATATAACCATACATTTATTGATATTTTGAAAATATACAAAAATTTTTGTGAAAAAAAAAAAAAAAAAAGAAAAGAAAATTAAGTTATAAGCTATTAAAGTTGAGGGTTAAAAAAAAAAAGGTGGTTGGCTGGTTGACACGACTGCAACTCTTCTGGTCATCTGAAACAAAAATTATAAAAAAGATTATTAATTAGCAAGAGTGTCATTATAGCGCCTACCTAAGAGAAAACAGGTTTTATTTTATTTCTTTTTCAGACAGCAACTATTTTCCAAAAAGGCATTTTCGACTCTTTTTTTAATAATTTAATAATAATAATAATAAAATTACACAAAAATTTGCTTGGAGAGCTCAATCCAACTATTGTCCCGTTGAAGTGATGCAGCCTTCTTTGATGGAGTTTTATTTTAAGTTTTAAAAAGAGTTAGTTATGTGTAAAGTTTTATTAGATGTGCAGCGTTTGTACTTAATGTAGTGTCGTGAGAAAAATAAATGTGCAGATGTGCAGCATAGTGCTGATTTAAAGGATTTACACAGGCTTCCATGGGTGATGAGTTAAGATACCAAAAATGACTGGGGCGTCGGCTTTGTCCACAGTCTAATGTCCAATTTGCTCTGGCATGGCAAGCTTAGTTGCTGCGTCACAAAAATACTTATAACTCTGTAAATTATTGAAATTTTAAAATTTTCTCTCATGGCTATATTCTTAAAACTTTAAGAATATGCAAAAAAAAAGTACTTTTTAAAAATTCTAGACCAGAATAGCCCCTTAAAATATCAATTTAATTATCAATAATCTAAATTAATACAATAACACATTTAGGGCGTTAAAGTGTCAATGATCTGCAAATCCTCCAAAATTTTTTTTGGAAAGGGTTTAAATTAAATAATCCTGAAACTTTTTTACTCAAAATAACATTGTTATGAGAAAATAAGCATCCACGCTGCCATTTATTGGTTTTTTGTTCCAAAGTCAAAAACATTCAGCTCTATAGAACTAATGTAAACAACAACAACAAAAAATAAATAAACATTTAATTTACGAGGAAAAGAATAGAGGTTCACATGGGTATACCTCATGTCTGAAGGTGTGTCAAAAACACGATCTAATCGATATTTTGAAAATTTTTGCCATCACTCTGCACAAGACAGAAAAGAAAAGTTTCATTTTGGCTTCTGCTGAATTTCACAGCAATGCAAGTTCAGAGGCAGGCAAGAGATATGAGTGGGGGGAAGTGGGAAAAAGAGGCTTCATACAACTTTTTCATCTGAAAAATCAATTTCTATCGAAGTGCAATTCTTTGTCCTTGAAATGAAAAGATTACATATAGCTTTATTTTGTCCATTGTTGTTCAAAAGACATACCAGAATAGTCAGTCACTGCAAAAACAACATTGGCCAATGATCCAGATCAGAACAAGAGAACAGAATTAGAATGATTCAAGTCTAATTTGTCAAATTAAAATATAATTAATATCATTTAATTACCTTTCTAAAACATAAACAACGTAAGTCCAAAAGATATGTTACTTTTCCATCCTCCTGTCAACCACGTTCCATTAAAAAAAAAAAAAAAAATAGTATCGTCAAACTATAAGATTTAACAGCAAAACAAAAACTAATAATCATGGCGTCCCATTTCTTGGATCTCAGGTGCATGACATCAGTTTATGATTTTTAATTCAGACATTTAAGTGTATTTTTATGTTTCACTGACTTATGAGTTATTTCGTTCATTAACCCTTAAAATGCCAGGTGTTGCTTTTCGGCAACATACCCAATTGAGGCTTCTAAAATACTATTAGAATACTATTGAAGCTATAATGCCTAATGTTGCCAATAAAATACATTCTGAAAATAGTATTAAATCATTTTTCAACATGTAGAGGGCAACACTTGTGCTGTTTAAGAATAAAGATAGATTTATTTTTTCAATGGTTGCTACTTGTTATTTTTGTTTTGTTTGGAAGCTTGCGAAATACCCTATTTTGACCTGCAGTGAGCCAGTAAAATTTATTTCTTATTATAGTTCCTAAAATTCTTGTGTGTTTAATATTATAGAATTTTATCAAGGAAAATTATTTTTTCAATTAAAGACCAGTATTGTTGATGAGTAACAAACTGTTTTTTAGCCGTAAACCATACTTAAAATAAAATATGATTTTTTAAAGTATTTTTCCCATGATTTATTTAAAAAAGGAAAGCTGAAAAACATTATTAGAAGGATTTTTGAAAATTCAGGCATTTAAGGGTTAAAATAACAATTACATCAAAAACAGCAACATCGTGATATGAAACTAGTATGTTGTGACCATCCCAAAACATACTTCATTATAAATAACATCCATTAAATCATTTAAATAGTGCAAGCAAAGTTGGATGAAAATTTGTGTATTAGTTCTTCAGCTATAGCAAAAATTCTGAAAAATGTAGCCTAGCAGCACCACCTGTTGAGCGATTTACACCAAAATATATAAAACGTCCATTAATGTTGAGGACTCACTGAATCTGAAGTTGGATGAAAATCTGTGCATTCGTTCTCGAGATGGAGCACTTGTGGAAATCGTGAAAAATGCTGCATAGCAGTGCCACCTGTTGAGAGATTTACACCCAAAACGAATCAGCACCCATTTGTTATCAGGGACTCACTGAATATAAATTTTTATTAAATTCCATGCATTCTTGAGATAGAGCGCCCACAAAATGTGTGTCATTTTGTAAAAACATGTTTTCCAAGATCTCTGACCCCTAAAACGCGTCTATCTTTCGAAAACCGAAATTTTTTATGATCCAATATTTTCTTCTTGTAAAGATAGAAGAGAGTAAACAATATTGAAAAGCATAGCTACATACAACAGATCTGTTTCAACTGACATCGAAAGCATTGATCCACCCGGTGCGAGAGATAATAGAAATAATGTCGTTAAATAAATACCCAAGATTTTTTAACCATTTGGAAAAATGGTTATTGTCCTTTGTCAGCGTAGGAAATCAAAAACATATCTGAAGCATTTTATGGGTTCAATCCGCATTTTATTCATTTTCTGATGGGTCTATATAGCAATCTGTATTTTCCCTTTACTTTCAACAGAGATGGATACTTCTGTTGTCATTATGACAAAAAAGTAATAAAAATGAATAACTCAGAAACGAATTGAGATACAGCTTTCAAACAAATTGCATTTCAAAGTGCATTTTTTTCTCTCTATATGACGGTGTAAAAAGTAATAGTGTGGGATGTTTAGAAGTTTATGAATGAAATTTCATTTATAAAATGGGTCCAGGAATAGGAAGGTTGAATCCATGGCGTATGTCATGTAGGACCCGCTCCGTAGAAGTTTAAAAATCGACAGTACTGAAAAATGTAATCCATGGCGTACGTCATGTAGGACCCACTCCGTGCGATTTTTTATGTCTTCAATTTTAGTCTTCGAAATAATCATTTTCCAAAGGGTTGTTGTAATTTGTTAAATTGCTTTTTTTTTTTCCCTGTTTTCATTAATATATTTTAAATTTCATTGTTTAAATTCACCGATAGTCGACATTGTAGTGAGTGATGCTTTTCTGAATTTCTTGTATTTTTTGAAATTCTAATGACAACATTCCTCCACTTCTTTATTAGGTATTTACAGTATAGTACTAGTTTCTTCTTTTTTTTTTTTTTTTAATGGAAAATGGTCGCTGGGATAATGGAAAAGTACTAATATTATTAACTAGTATAAGATGCATAACTGAGTTAAAACTTTAAATATATGAGAAATAGAAGAAGCATATATATATATATTGTAACCTAGAATTTGTTTATAGCCAGCATCAATTTTTTTTTTTTAACGCTTCCTGAAAATATTTGAATCCGTGACATGTAGTTTTTGAAATGACTGGTTCCATTTCTTTTCTTCAATAATTGGGTGGTAAGTCACATTATCAATTTTTTTTTTTTTTTTTTTTTTAAACAGCCAAAATAGTGTTACTTTTTTTCCAAAATAACTGTCTAGAAGTTGATTGTTCTTCCATTATAACAACACCAATATTTTGGTCAAATTTTGATTATATATAAAGAAATCAATGGAATAACTAAACAGCCATTAAATAATGAAAAAAATAAATAAAATAAAAATAAATTTAAGACCATAAAAAGGCAATGATAAAAATTTCTAAATGCACAACAGATAAAAGCAAAACTTATTTTACACTCAAATTAACAATTTATTCTTTACTGAAACATTAAAAAAATAAATCCAGAAAAGCTACAAGATTTAAAATTTTATTTTTATAAATAAAACATTCAAAATTCCCTACAAAAAAGAAAAGAAATATAATACAGATTAACTTTTGCAGAAATAGACACAAAGAAGGATAAAAACAAAAATATTTACAAAAATGTTTATATTTTAAGGGATTTTTTTTCACAAATTTTCCATAATGATAGATTTTTAAAAACATTTATTACACACCTGTCTCAAAATCTAAACACAGCTTTTGTAATAGGGTGTTTTAAAATATTTAACCTGTAAAAAAAACTTTATTATTGATCACACCTTCAGGAGAAAAAAAAAATAATAATCGCAGGAAAGTTTATAAAAAATATTAATTTTGATTGAGATTGGAGACTACCGAAAGACTGGAGTTTTCCATAAACAGATCTATGCATGTAATGACCCTGTAAAGGCTGCCAACACTTCCGTTTTTGGAGGTCACTTATTACAAATTCACTGTACAGTAAATTCTGTCTAAGGCGGACTCTGTGTAAGCCGGAAATCTATCTACCGCGAACCCATAGAAAATAACATTAATTCTTGCTGCATAAGCCGAAATCTTCCTAACGCAGAAACGGAAAGGGTTTTAAGGTCCCACCGAAACCAAAATTTTGTATTAGGCAGAAAAAAGGATACTTTAAAAATGAAAGGCGTTTATGAAACTTTAAAACTGATATATACAGTGGAACCCGGTTAAGACGCTCACGGTTAATACGCGATCCCGCTTAATACGCGGATTTTTTCCGGTCCCTTGAATATCGCCCATAAGGCTAATGTAAAAATATCCCGTTTAATACGCGAATGGTTAATACGCAATCCCGCTTAATATGCGAGAGATTTTCGGTCCTTTGAGGCAAAAGAATCACGTTTAAGACGCGAATTCATTGATCAAGATGCGAATTCCTTGTTTCTTCTTCAGTGTTGCCAATTTATTAGATTTTTCTTATATTCAAATAAGAAACACTGCTTACGAATAGTAATATTTATTTTATTTAATAACAGATTAATTAAGGCGAACATTACTAATCGAAAATAGTGAGAGATATTTGAATTTTAAAAAACCCGCTAAATTAGCAACACTACAATTCTTGTTTGATACTGCGTCCTAACATTCTTTTATCTTTAGCTTCCTGTATGTTTTTACTGTAGTAGAGAGAGATAGACGAATTCAGGATACTCAGATACGTCATGAAATTATTACGATTAAAGATTAGTATAGCTTGTTAGTGAGATTTTAAATGTACGTTATATCCTACTATGTTTCATTATACAGGCAAAAAAATGAAGCTCGTGAAGATTAAATACGACTGCGGTTGTTTAAATCTTTTATGTTTTCTTTACTCCTTGCTAAACTAACAATATTTTTACACAAATACTATTAATCCGGATAGTTTTTCTTATAACAAAAAGAAGGACAGATTATAATTGTACTCATTATCACAAGTACTAAATATGATTTTAACAAGTGCTTCAAAAGTAAATTTTTTTTAGTTCTGTTAAAAAATTAGTCTAGCATGAAATTATTTTTTTATTTTTGGTTGGAGCATATTAATCCATAATAAAGCCGTTTGAATTTACTTTTTGTTTTCAGTTATTAATCCATGTGGTTCTATGAAAAGAAACAATGAGTTAAAGTAAAGTTCAATTAAATTTTAATCTAAGTATAACTAAAAGATACAAATTTCGATCGAAAACATATAAATGAAAGTTTTAAAGTTCATTTAGACGATTAGATGTTGTAAATAAGCCCAGTTCCTGCAACATTATACAAATCACGTTTAATACGCGATCCCGCTTAATACGCGACTTTTATCCACTCCCTTGAAACGTGTCTTAACCGGGTTCGACTGTATATACATCAAATACTCAATGTCAAGCATAAAAATTAAATTCTGTAATACTTTTAAAAAGTTAATTCAAAAGAACAAAAACTGTTTAAATTTTAAGGAATTCTTGCTTATGCCATTTTTCCCCTATATAAATATGCATTTAAAAGTTATTATTACTAGTAGAATGCGCATTTATGAAAATTTGTATTGTCTAAAGTACAATATATTATACTTTAAGGTTGTACTCAAATTCAAAGGGATAGTTTTCTGCCTCATTCCCGAAGTTATTGTAATTTTTTTTTTGTGTGTAAACTTCAAATTTGTAAATATTATAGCAGTACTAAGAAATTGAATCGTGTTTCTCATTCATTTATAAAGGCAAAGGATCTTCCAGAATTTCAGTTTTCAACAGATTTTCGAATCAAGACAATAAGATCGTCATCTGCGAGCGATTCATTATAACTCAAAAACCATACTTTTTATCGAAAACATAAAACACTTTTCGATTGACGCATGCTTCATTCCAATGCTCTTTTGCATAAGCCGAAATATTGTCTACCACGGAAAATTTTCTCAGTCCCGACCGATTCCGCCTTAGACAGAGTTTACTGTATTTTAACCTTTAAAGACACTGATTGTGCCATCCAGTTGCAAATTGTAAAATAAATACATGATTAGCATCTGAGTTTCACTTCTCAAAGACGCTTTAATGTTCCAACCCATGCTTAAAGTTGAAGTTTGCAATTTTTTTCTGCTGTCTTCCATTATTTTTATGGGTCAGTTACTACTGGCCGTGTTTTGGTGTAATTTATTCTATTTACTTGCTTAATTAAATTCTTTTTTTCAATTCCTACTATTAGTTCACACTCTCCCTATATTTATTTACATATCTTGTTGAAATTTTCAATCGTTCATAAAATACTCATTATTCATCCTATCAAGTTGAAATAAATTTTTTAAAACTTGTACCGGATGACAATGGATGTTAATACAGTTTTTTCAAATATTAATTCATTCATTTTAGTTTTATAGGGAAGACAAAATGGTGGCCATGGGTTATTGAACAGCATTGAATGCATCTTCATGTTTATAAGGGAGGTTACCATAGGGGGGGGGGGGGGCTGTTCTGTCGCCCAATACCGCCAAGTTTGTCACCCACTTGGCGATATATCGCCCAATTTGACGAGCCAGGTTAACTTATACTTCCATTGTAAACCTACTTGCTTATAGAAAATCAACAAATTGAGATATTTTAATGCAGCAAAAACTAATATTAGCTTAAGGGGTTATATTAAATTTTTCTTGGATGGCCTAAGTAGGAATTGACTTTAAAAACAAAATTTTTTATATTACTTTTTTTTTTTTTTTTTTTTTTTTTTTATAAATGTTACTTTTATACTATTACCAGACATTAGATGTCACTTTTCTTTAGCGTCAAAAGCTGATATGCCTATGCTTTCAAAAGGCATTGGTGCATGGACTGCACACCCGTTTCATTACTACGAACCATTCGTGTTATATTAATTTGAATTAAATCAATCTTTAAAAAAAAAAAAAAAAAACCCAATTTATGTTTATTACTTTTATACTAATACTGGACAGTGCATTAAACGAGAATATAATTAAACATTCATAGTTAGGCTTTAAAATGTCTTGGCACATGCAGTATCTTTAAGGGTTAACGACAGAAATTCTGTGATAAAATAAGATGAAGATTACTATTCAAAGGGTGATATCCATAAAATGGGATACGTTCGCGGCTATATAATTGTGTGTTTGTACACCCAATACATTATGGAAAAATACATAAACACCTTATTGCAAAAGAAATTTTTTTGTTTATTTTAAAACAAAACAAAAAACAATAAAAAAATATATATATACATAAATTGTGTTAAATTCTGATTTGAAGGGGGGAAACTTTATATAGAATCTGCCTATAATTTAAAATAATGAAATTGCACAAAAAATGTAAATTTTGGAAACATAAACATGTCTTTTTCTTCACATCTGAAAAGAGAAACAATTTCTGATGCATCTTACCCTAAAACCATGTTATAAAAACTAACTCAACTCCCATACACAGTATTTTTGTGGGTGGAAATAAAGGAGAGACAAAACAAGGAACATAAAAAAAGAAATTTGATTTCAATCTCCTACAGAATAAAATAGAATCAACAAAAAAGCTCATCCCTTGAACAGGGTTCGTACTCACAAAAATTGAATAGTTAATGTGTAAAAGTTTTTAAATTCAGTTTATTTACTTTTAGACACATATATCTTTGAAAATAATCGATCGTCTCATGCATGTCAACAGCGATATCATTTTTTTAGAATTTTAAACCAACATCATGAATGTCCTTATATTTATACAGACCCTTTCAGAGGTTGGAGTACTACACGGTAAGAAGCAAAACTATACAGTAGTATGCAGTACCGTGCACTACATTTTGAACAACGTAGTGCGCTGTACTCTGTTCATGACCGTGATAAGCCAAAGACTGAAATGATACCAATAATAAATGTCTGATTTTCCAATTTTTAAAATGGCTCCTTATCTAAGGGCATAACACGAGACACTGGATGTCGAGTACGAACCCTGCGTTTGAAGAGTGGATCTAAACAATACAAAAACACACATCTAAATAATATCACATCCAACCAACTGACCTTGATATAACTCATAATAGCCTGCCCCTGACACTTTCTTTTCTTTTTTTTTTTTTAATTTAAACTCCAATTTGTGACTAGTTTTACAACAGCAGAAACTGCAGATTGTCCACATGCAGGGGAAGGGAGGAACAGCCCAGTAGCAGCATGACAACTCAACCAAAAATTACCGGCTATTTTTTAAATACCTATTTTCAAAGGAATCGTTTTACTGTTCACATTCCTTTATGAATAGATTCGGTAAAAACAAATGAAAAAATTCAAATTGTAAGAAAATAAAAGTAACAGTCACCCACATAAGCACAATTTGTATTTGCAAATATAGCCAGGATACGAATGATAAACATACATATTAAAAATTGCAACAATTTAAAATAAATTTTAAAGTTAATATAGAAGAAGAAAGGTTCATACACATAAAGTTAAGTAAAGTAATTTGAAAGAACTGAATACTTAAAATGCAGTAGACTCTCTTAAATCAGCAACCCTGAAATCTGCATTTCATTTCAGCCGTAAACAGCGAAACTGACAGTTAAGTTGCCAGAACAAAATTCAATATGGCACTGAAATCAGTGGCAATCAGAACTTTTTTTTTTTTTTTTTTAAGTTTGGCTATTACAGCGGATTTAAGACTATATAAAATTATATTACTTTTGATTTTGATGTAAATCTATAGCAACTATTTGAAAATGTAAACTTTAACCAAATTGTTTATTTTTCTATGTTTCAATATTACATATGCATTTTAATAAGCAATTTTGGTTAATATGACCCAACTCAAGCTTTTTAATGAAGAAAATAGGAATTATTTCCGAAAAGAAAAATCAAGTTGGCGCTCCTATCAGTGGCAATCTTTATCTTTTTTCAAGATCTTTTTTAAAATTTAATCGAGTTTTGTTTATTAAATCTGGGTCAACAAGGCATAAAATTTCTTTATTTTATTATACTGGTGCAAATTATTTTCTCATCTAAGATCAAAATAGGGCACAACAGCAGGTATTGGAAAATATTTGAAACTGTAACTGTTGAAGTCCCATTGTTTATGTTTACTATTTAGTACTCATCAGTTTCGATTTTAACCAGTAACAATTCTTGATTTTATTTTTTTTTTGTGATTTTGTACATAATTCTGCCGAATATAGCTGATTCCAATATTTCTAATGAAAGAAACAAGAAAAGAAAACAAGTCAGTTTGACAATAATTCAAAAAGTAGAGATCCTAAAAAAGCTTGATTCTGGTTTATCGACTCATTTTTTAGCACAGTCGTATGGAATAAGCCTTAGAATGGTGATGGCAAAAAACAAACAAAAAGAGAAATTTTAAATTTCAATATGAACAATGACTGCAATGCAGGTAAAACAATTTATTTTTAATATATTAATCTTTTTCTAAATTTTTATTATTTTACATAATCATTTTATAATTTTTCACCTTATTGTAAGCATTCATTATAATTTCCAATGCTTAACTACATTCAAATGACTGTTTAACACGTTGATTGCCACCGTGACTGAAGCTGGAAAATTTAACAATGTTTTAAGTAATTTTTAAGAAAGTATAATCCTGTAATAAATAAAAAAGTAAGTAAATTTAAAAATAAATTTTCAGTAATTATTTAAAACAATATATATACATTTAGTTTTATACCCTATTTTAGACCATCGGTCATCGGTGAATCACGCATTCTAAACGGACAGTTCAGTGTCAGTCACCAGTGCCTGACGTGGCCTTTAACGTGTTAAAAAATGTAAACAAAACAACGATTAGAAATCTACAAAATTCTAAAATCTGCACTACCGATGGTTTCAAGCTGCGCACATTTGAGGGAGTCTACTGTAATAGTAATATTGAAAAACATGGTAGACATTTGCCTGAAGTTTTTTCCCCTTTAAAGGGTCGCATTAAAAAATATTTCAATGGGTCAATAAGAATGATATATCATTTTTAAAATGCAGGGGTAATAATAAACAGGAAGCATGTAAAAATGAATTTAAGAATTAAAACATTACTCCACAAAGGGTACTTTCCAAACTTTTAAAAGGGACTCATCCCCATTAAACATGAAAACTCTAAAATAATCTGCAGCGTCCACTGTTCCTGCTACTGGGCGGGGCGGGGCACAAACATCCTTTTTTTCTTTTCCCTTGAGCTAAAACTGAATGGGGAGGGAGGGGGAGGTGGAAACACATACACCACTCCGTATGTACAATGGGCAATTGAAAAAAAAGTTCCACACACGTGAATTATTTATATGAGTCTCTCTCACATTGGTTCTTCTTTGGCAACATGTGTCACACATGCACAGGAGGTGTTCAGGGTTCTTCTTCATCGGGATTATCTGAATCCAAGAACTCGACGTGCGTGAAGGGAAAATGGCCGACCTTCCCGTGCAGTTCACCTTCCCATTGCCCATTTATGTTCATTTTCGTGACTTTGATGATATCACCCACCTGTAAAGAAAAAAACAGCAATGAAAAGGATGACATTCTTGCAAGGAAAGTACAGAGAAATATTTTAAAAAAAAGCGTCCAAACCTCTTTTTTTCTTTTTAAGGGAAAAGCATAATTTGAACCAGAAAAATTGTGTCTCTTGGTTCCATGGGGTTGAATTGTGCTTTTTAAATTCAAAAAATGATTTTACAGGACTTAAATAACCAACAGTGGCACCTGCTAAAGTGACCACCTTGGTAAAATGGCTACCTGATTAAAGTGACCGCTTTTGCAAAATTTTACTTGTGCTCATAAAAAGTAATATGAGAATTGTCTGGTAAAGTGACCAGATAGCCTGCAATTGTCAATGTTATTTGAACCAGTAAAATGTGACCATCCATTTTTTTTTTTGCATGCCGTAAATTTTCAAACTAAAAAAAATAAAGTGAACATTGTCCGAAATTTTTATTTTCATCCTTAAAAAAGTGCAGGACTTATCTCCTATAATGACCACCTGCTTAATGTACACCAGTCTGTCCTCTTTTGTAATGATATTTGCACCTGTCAAAGGAGACCTTCCCTTCTCATATTTCTCTCCAGGTGAGAGAGGAATGATGAATATTTCCCCCATGCATATGGACGAATCCTAGGATAGGAATGCTTGTGCCTGCTACTCATTGGCTAACTAAGTCATGTGTTAGTACTACGATTATCGGAGGAGATTACTTTTTAATTGTTTGGGTTTGTTTTAAAAAGTATTCCTTTGTCATATGTTCTCAGACATTCTAAGAATAAACCTGCACATGTTCTTCCATTTTACAAACAAGTTATTAGATAAATCTCTCCCCATAGGATTAGCATTAGCTCGTGAGTGTCTTCGGCGGCAGGGACAGGACCCTTAAATGTTCAATGATCTACCATTTGAGCTACCGGAACAACACCCCAGCCAACACGCTATTTGCATCATGCTGTTTCAAATAACAGCCCAGATATCACCCAATGGCTGTTCAGAAGTGAAGAATACTATGTTCTGGGGTCAATCCAGGCAAAATTTGGGGCCTATTTAGGGCCCTTTCACAAAAATCTATTTAATAAAAAATAGGCCTCTTCACAAAAATAAATTTAATAAAATGGGCCCCTTCACAAAATTCCTTTGAATAAAATAAGCTCCTTTCGTAACATTCTTTTTCATAAAAATTGTTTTAAAATGTGTAATTTGTAAATAAAACCAGGTCACGAAAAACAAAAACTTTAACAAAGGCATTTAAAGAAGTTTTTGTTCATAAATTCTTGGTTCGATTTTGAGTCACTGAATTTCAACTTTTGTTACAAAATGTTATTTTTCACAAAAATATTAAAAAATTCACAAAAATAACTTTTACTTTTCACAAAATGGGCCCCAAGAATTAAAACCTGCATCGACTCCTGATGTTGGAAATTTAATTAAGAATATCTACTTATACATGTACACCAGAAATACATAAATTTAACGCTAGTTGTTACAGAAATCTTGTAAGGGTGATCTTATTTTCAGAGCACAAGACAAAAGAAACAGCAATAAATTGTTAATAACATTTTAAATATGTTTAAAGATTCATTTTGTCATTCAAAAGTCTTTTTTACATAAAGCAAGCATCTTGAAAATCTGTTTAAAATGGAAAATTTGTTATTGATACACATCCATTGCAGAAATCTGAAAAAGAAAAATCACCATTCTTGTTCTTTTAAGGGTGTATTCCGATCCAAACTGCTTATTTTCTGATTCATTTTCAAATTCATTTTTGCTCTGAAACACATCAAACTGGTAAATTCTCTTATTTAAAAACTATATAATGTGCCGTGCTTCTTAATTTTTTGATAAATACAGAAAATACTGTAATAAACGCTGTCAAAATTGGTGTTTTGAACCGAATTTTCTGAAGCGGGCGATCTGGGAATGAAAAAAATGGTCATACTGAGAAAAACAATTGTTTAAAAATCAAATTCTAATGAATTGAGCTGAAAACGAAATCACATGGCATGTTAAACATGTCTTCAGAAATCACCCCAGCAAGTTTCATGTTTTTACTTTTAAAAATGAGTCTGAAAATGTCTCAGAAAATTTCAAGCTGTATCCGGAAAAATATTTTTCCGGATACACCCTTAAAATAGCATTGTAGAACTAATGCAGAAACAGGGTTCGTAAATATCATGCTATTTTCGAAAATATAAAAAATAACCAATACTTTCAAACCTCCACTACTTTCGATATAATCTGATACTTTCAAAATAGTCAACTTACTGCTGATAACAAATATTTTTAAAGCATAAAATTAATTAGAAACTAAAACAAATTGTACTTAATATGAAAACTTAAACAATATTCTAAAAATGCATTTATTTTTTTTTTTTACTTACAACAAAATTTGACAGATACAGTTTGCTTTATACACTTAACTGTAAGCTTGTCTTATTTTTTCCTTTCTTAATATGTTGTAAAGTTTAGACTCAACCAAACCAAAATCAAACAAGCAAGAAAAAATCATGTGTCAGGCATAGATTACGAAACACTTTCCAACCCATTCACAATAATGTAACAAAACTGCACCGTTTAAAAAATTTAAATATTACATTTTAATTCAACCCTATGGAAATGCATAATGCATTTCAAAACCCAATTTCAGCTGTTCCTATCCACAACCGGAAAATTATGAGAATTTTTTCAACAGCCCTGTCTAAAATATATAGATTTGAATCTATTAACTACCTGCATGCCAAAATGGAGTTCACTTAAAAGATACGTATAGTACTTCAGCTGAAAATGGACCTTCAGCCATTTCCTCTCATCAGGAGAACGGCATGTGAATACTTTTTTGCAGCCCTGTATTGGAGGTATAGAATTTACATATAACAAGAAAGTGCAAAAAAATAATTAAATTTAAAAACGCACTTTTGTGTGTCCCTGTAAATGACTAAAAAATGCTATGAATGCCCTGTTCTAACGTGATCGTAGTGACATTCAGTGATTTGAATCTGCAAACTGTTTTTCCCATAATGTAATGGAATATACTTTTCAGTCAATGAATGATTAATCCTACATACTTCATATACAATACCCAACATGCTTGGGCCTTTTAACGAAAGTACCATTTTTTCGCAATCTTTTGACCGTGTTTTGATGAAGTTAGCGCTCTTTTGACAAGATTCACGTTTTTTTTTTCACGATCCTTTGACCAAATTCGCATGTTATTCGCGATCTTTTGATGAAATTCACGTGTTTTTCGCGATCTATTGACGAAAATTCGAGTATTTTTCCAATCCTTTCGACAAAATTTGCGTTTTATTCGCGATCTTTTAACGAAATTACGTTTTATTCACGATCTTTTAACGAAATTACGTTTTATTCGCGATCTTTTGACAAAATTCGCGTGTTTTTTCCGATCTTTCGACAAAATTTGCGTTTTATTCGCGATCTTTTAGCGAAATCACTTTTTTCACAATTTTTTGACCACGCTTTGTTCGTTTTTTGACGAAATTAGCGGTCCTTTGTTAAAATTCACTTTTTTTTTTCAAGATCATTTGAGAAACATTGCGTGTTTTTCGCGATCTTTTGACCAAATTCGCATATTTTTTGCAATCTTTTAGCAAAATTCGGGTGGAAAAATGATCGATTTAGCTCAAGAATTATTATTGAATTGGCACAGTTGGGCGCAATTTTGTTAGAAAAGGATCGTTTTGACACAGAAATGCGCAGCATTATCGATTTGGTGCAATTGGAGCAGCTGTTCCATCACTGCTACTGTAAAAATCTTAGATGTCGAATTAAAATTTTTAGTTTCAATTTCTAAAATTTATTTTTAACATAACTGTAATATTGTATGCTACGTTTTAGAAAAGCACAGATGCTTGTTTTTATTTGAAATTATTAATGTTCTTAATCTACAAGATTATAATAATTGAAGCAACTGTAAAGCATTTTTAATTATTGCTATATTTAGAAATTAATAGAAAAATGCCTTTAATCATGCAAAACAATATTAAAACTTAATAGCTAAAATATATATATATATCCAGTGTTGATAATAACACTAAAATAATAGTTAATAAATGTTTTTAAAAAAATCCCTGCCAGCTCGGCCTACAAGCGCAGGTAGGTTTCGAAGTTAAGTACTCATTTCACCAACAAAAACTAAACGAAGACTAGAGATAAACTCAGTTTAACAATTTTATCTGGGTGCTTTTGACGAGATTTTAATTTCATTTTTCTGTAAAAGTTGGTTTTTATTGGATTAAAATTATCTCAATGTGTTGATCTTCTGCAAGTGAGTAAACCCTATTCGTTAACAAAGGAAGTCCATGGGAATTTGGCAAAATATTACAGATATCGACAAGTTGGCTTCACTTTTGGTGACTCATTTTGGTCGCCAAATTTGGCAACATATCGCCACACAGACAACAAACTTGGCAACAGAACAGGGTAGTTATGGAGATACAATAGCGTAATATATATATAAATTTTTATTTTTTACACAGAAATCTTGCAATAGAAAAGTAATTGTTCTGGTAAGAATTTTATTGTGTTTCTTTTTATTGTTGGCAACTGCTATAAAGAAATTTTTTTTAAATTTTCCTGTCCTTTTTCTCTAAGAGCTGGTTTTATCAGAATCGTGTTAAGGTGGCACTGAAAATTTTGAACCCTCCCCCATTTCTACTGCCTTGGGCCGATTTTTCTCATTTTCAATCCCTGCCAAGATATTAGCCATCTCAATGTGTTTGGCGAGTTTGAAGACGATCCATGCATCATTGTGACTTTTATTGTGCGGGCAAAATTTAGTACATACATACATACATACATATAAACTTTTTAGGTGGGGGTGCTTTTGGGATCTTATAATGAAAAGTTATGAAGGAATTTTTCTAAAGTTGCACCCTGGTAACGACTGCAATAAGTAGTACTTCTTACGGAATCTACCTCAAAAGCTAGGCGTCAAATTTGACAACCGAGAATAATTTTGTAGTCAAATGTAGACAATTTAGTTACATTGGATGACTAGTGACTGCTAAGTTTGAACACTGTCTGCAAAATGCCTTCAAGGGAGTGTGGCCAAAAAAGTCAGATAATTTTCTTTACAATAAAACAATGAGAATTTGCAAATCATTTACGCGTTTGAAGTCCTTCCATTTGTTATTGCGTGAATTGGGTTATGGATCATTAAATTAAGAGGGGGCTCTTGAGAAAACATCTTTATTAATAGGATCAATTTGATCTATTTTTTTTTAATCAATTTTATCATATAAATCAGGAGTTTATAGGATTCCATTTATTAGGGAGGGAGGAATCAAAAATCATTATATAGGTATAACCCAACGGAAATTCAATATCAGATGTAAAGAACATAGAGCGGACATAAAATACAATAGAGGTAATACTGCTTTATCCCGGCTAAATCAAATAGAGAACATTAACATACTTTTTAAAGAGAGTAAAATCATCTACAGGTCTCATTTTTATTTACAATCATTCATAAGAGAGTCCATTGAAATTTATTTAAGAGGTTCAGGAATTTGTAACGATACTTTATCTTTTCGTATCCCAAATTTTTAGGTTGAATGGTTGGACAAATTACGGCGTCACGACATAGAAGGGAACTTGAGCCATCGCGAAAATGTAGGGCGCGTTATAGGATTACTTGTTTTATTTGATGATTTTTTCCATTTTTCGTATGCATTTGTAATTTTATGTTGTACATTTTGATGACGACTGAGAAAATGAGTTGAAACATGCCAATATAGATTTTTAATTTACTTTTAATGTGTTTTCATAACGTCTTTTAAGCAAATAAATATTTTAATATTATGATATGATTAGTAGTGGATGTAATTTTGACTTACTACTCGCACTTATTTATTTTTGTATACGGTATTTCTTAAACAAATCCAGAAGGTACAGGGCGTATATTACCATATACATTCCACTACACCCCTGTAGACAAGAGATATCACACAGTTTCTTTATGTTTCTCACGCTGACCGTACCAAGGCATAACAAATTATTTTCGCCTGTACCCTAACAAGAACCCTTTAATTCACTTTCAAATTAACTTTTAAGGGATTATAAAATACTTCTTAAAAAAGCAAAAAAAAAAAAAAAAAAAAAGTCAATTACAGTAAAATCTCTGAATAGTGGCCACCCCTGGGAGCACACTAAAGTGACCCTAACTTCGGAGGTTGCTGTTATTCAGAGGTTCCCCATTTTAAAATTACATTCCATTAAAATCAAAATAACCGACAAAAATTATTTTATTTTCAGTTAAAAAATACATGCTATTATAGCAAGGGCTGGCTTACAACCCTAGTAAGCCAAGTTCATTTTAGAGGGGGGGGGGAAAGCAATTTAGCAAATTACAACGACCCTTTGGAAAATGATTTTTTCAAAGACTAAAATTGAAGACATAAAAAATCGCATGGAGTGGATCCTATATGACGTGCGCCATGGATTAAACGATAACATTCCTGGACCCATCATGAACACATTTTAAAAGAAATTTCAGTTTTACAATATTCAGTACTGTAAATTTTTAAACTTCTACGGAGCTGGTCATACATTACGTACGCCATGAATTAAAGATTAATAGTGTTATTACACGTAAAAATTGCAAGCAAGAAAAATCGCCTGCGACTCATCAGATTTCCTATGAAACTTACATAATAGCCAAGCATTTCATTGGCTATTCGGGAAGAGGCTTTTCTATCATCAGATTTCAGAAAAATCTCACGACCCATTTTAAATAAAATTTCATTCTTAAACTTCTAAACATCCGACACTATTACTTTTTATACCGTCGGATAGAGGAAAAAAAATGTGCTTTTAAATGCAATTTGTTTGAAAGCTGTATCTCAATTTGTTTGATTAATTTTTTTTGTAGTTTTTATTACATTTTTGTCATAGTGGCAATAGTCTGTTGTCCATCGTTGTTGAAACCAAAGGGAAATACAGATGACTGTATATACCAATCAGATAACGAATAAATAGCGGATTAAACTAATGAAAACGTTCAGATATGCTTTTGATTTCCTACCCTGATGAGTAGAGATGGGAATGCTCGGATAAAAACTGAAAAAGTTAGGAAAAAAAACGGTTCGTTTCAGTTTTTTTCCGAAGGGCTATTTTTCAATTTTTCCAAATTGGAAAAATTGAAATTTTATTTATAAAATAATATAGTCAAAATTTTATAATTGCTACATTCTGTTACTTTTATTCATATTTTTTTCATGTTTAGTGTCCCTCATGAAAACCTTAACATGGAAAATTTTATCTGTAAGCAGGGATCTCTTTAGAAAGAATTTGAGTTTCTTAAAGGATCCTTCAGTTTTTTCTCCTTAAAACATATGACCTTTAACAAAATTCTTTCTCTTAAAACTAGACATTTCAGAATTCTTTTACAATCTCCAAATTAAATCCTTCACAAATGTAATGATTTTAGAATTAAAGAAAAGCTGTTGTATAATAGCTGCAATAACCAATAAATCTATTATCCAGCTATTTATATGTACAAAAGACCATCTCATTAATGTCTAAATAAGAACTTAATTATTATAATTTCTAATTTACAAAATTCTGGTTACATTTTTTACTTTTCATTCACAGTTTTTCCAAGTTCACAATTTCGCAAAAACATGATTGTGTGAAAAAAAAAAAAATCCAAGTAAATCCCTGGTAAGATAATTAAATGCGGCTTCTCTCGTTAAAAATGAAAATTCATGTGCAAAAGTATTTCAATATTATACCAATAAATGAAAATGGTAAGATGGAAAATTTAATGTAAAATTTGAAACATGCATTTATTTTTAATCGCATGGCTGTAATTTTTCACTATTGTTAGAAAAATTTCTTTTGATAATAACATGCAGTTGAAATTATGTATCATTTTTTTTTCTTTTCTTGAAATATAGATTCTTAGAGTTGTCTAAATGTATTTTCAAAAAATATAAATACATACAAACTCTGCAAAGAAAATGTAAGCAAATCTCTGTGAAAAATCTAGTTGAGAACAACTTTTAAACATATGAAAAAATCCACCTGTTTTAAAAGTCTTATTTTAAAAAAATATATGGCTTTCAATATTAAGAATCTAAATCTTGCTAAAACTTAGTTTGGGTTTAGTCTGGAAAGCCGTGCCAAAACTACATACACAGGAAATGAAAACTGTAACTGTAAGGGGGGTGGGGGGGGTGGGGGGAGTAATATTGTAAAATAATACTAATTTTTAAACAATGGAAGATTTGAAAATGATAATAGTATTTATAATAATACCAGAACTACTATAATTCATTTCTTTTACACTGGCATCCTTTATGTATTTGAAAACGAGTACAATGTAGATGAGATGTACAATACAGTTTAAAACTGCTTTAAAACAACAAGTGATATTGGTTGAAAGTAAAGATTTTTTTGTTGTTGTTTTTTAAATTAGTTCTACTGATATAATTAAACAAGTGCTACTGAAAAATCATCTCAACGGACAAATGATATACAGTAGACTCCCTTAAATCCGCGTATTTTTTCAGATGTAAACAATGAAATTTACAGTTAAGTTGCCGGAACAAAATTCAAGATGGCGCCGAAATCAGCGACTACCGCAATGTTTTTTTTACTAAATCTTTTGTTAATCATTCTCTTTAGGCTATTACAGATGATTTATTACTAAATAAATTTACATTACTTTTGATTTTGATATAAATTAGCATATCTATATCAAAAATTCCAGGGTTTGAAATGGAAAAATCCACGAACTGGAACACTATTTTAAAATTATTGTTCGTGGAATTTTTTTTTTTTTTTAATTATAGACAAATTTATTTCTAAACATACAAAGCAGTATAAGAAAAGCATTCAAGACTCTAAATAACAATGAAAAAAGTTATAGTGAGCGCAATAAGCTATATATACTGATAATAGCATTAACACTGTTCTCCTTGCCACCACTCGATGGCAGCATAGGACTTTTGGAATCGATTTCATTCGTAGTACTTTAATATTTTTCTAAATTTTTATTTTACATAATTATTTTAATAATTACTTACTTTTAAACTAATAAATTATTTTAATATTTTACTTATTTTAATGTTTCACTTTATTGTAAGCATTCATTATAATTTCCCTTGCTTAACTACCAGTCAAATTAATGTTTCAAAAATGTAAACAAATCAATGACCAGAAATCCGCAAAAACCTAAAATCCACACAACCTCTGGTCCCAAGCTGTGTGGATTTGAGGGAGTCTACTGCATTACAAACACTGGTTTATATATATTACAAACACATTAAGCAAAAAAAAGCTACTGTCAGAATTCTGAGACTGAAAGGATAAACTTTTAAAGGCTGGCTTTTTCTCTCTCTCTCTCTTTTTTAATAACATATTTACATGTAAAGGGAAAATAAATTTTTTTTTTGTGGGCATAAATATTGAAAAAGTTTATTATTGTATACTTTTTAAGAAAATATATCTTATTTTTGAGAAACATTTATAGGAAATCAATTTTTCCAGAAAAAAACCGTTTTTTTCCCGCCACTTCAACTTTTCCGGAAAATTTACATCTCTACTGATGAGAACAATAACCATTTTTCCAAATGGTTAAAAAAAAAAGAGAGATTGTTTGTTTAGAAGGTGAATAAAATCTGTTTTACCAACTCCCACAGTGAAGCAAGTCTGTTTTCACATACTTTCCAACGTTCGAAATCCTTGGTGGTCCGAGACCACTAAAAATTCAATCAGACCACTAATTTAAAAAATTTAGTGGTCCGCATGACCAGTAACTTTTTTCCCCTCTCTGACAGGTAAATGTAAATTTTTCCGCCCCTGAGATAACCACAACCAAAACACAAACCATAGAATTTTATTCTATTTTAAAAAATAAATAAACAATTGCATTAAAACTTAGTCAGTTGAAATAAATAATCAAAAATAAAATACAGGGGTGATTGTGACTCAGAGTGAAAAACCCTGAAAATTATCGATGCAAAATATACCAATATCAATTTGCATAACAACTGATGCTGCAACAGCATGACAATCAAATGACATATTTCTGCTATTGTTTGAAATATACAATTGCAGAAAAAAACATAATTTGGTAAACTTATGTTAATTTCACTGAAAGCTAAATCACTTCATCAAATGGAGAGTGCAATTTATCTTGTTAAATATGCAAAGTTCGAATTCTATATTCAGTAAATGAATTTATTCTAAGTGCTCATGAAACAAGTACAAATTATGTGGTTAAGAGTTATCTCTTAGTAGATTTAATGCAAGTCATACCCAGTTATTTGAAAACAGTAAAAAAAATGTCAAAACCAATCCAATTTTACTTCTAAGAGGCTAAGTATTAGAAAAAATAAATAAATAAAAATCTATTTTTAAAGCTTTACTCTTACGCAAGGTAAATTTCTTTTTGAAGCTTTCTTTTTGTGTATATTACACATATGCAATTCTGGACATTTTTGTACTGAGATTGAGATGGATAACACAATACCAGGGGTGATTCTGAGTAAAAAAAAAATGTATCTGAAATTCACAGCAACTTATCTGAAAGGTTACAGAAGAGAAGGTGGGGAGATAATCACTCCTGGTTCTAATTATATGTGTTTTTCTGCTTATCCTTTCACAAAATTTGCTTTTTTTCCCTGCAAAACTTGTGTTTTTTCGCGATCTTTTAAAGAAATTCATGTTTTTTCCCCATGATCCTTTAACAAAATTTGCGTTTTTTCTGCGAACCTTTGACGATATTTCCCTTTTTCTAGCGATTCTTTGACGAAAATAGTGTTTTTTCCCCCGATCTTTTGACGAAATTCCTTTTTTTTTTCGAGATTCTTTGAAGAAATTTTTTTTTTTTTTCGTGATTCTTTAATGAAATTTGCATTTTTCCCGCAATCCTTTGGCAACATTTCCGTTTTCCCCGCGATCCTTTGACGAAAATCTTGTTTTTTTTTTTTTGTGATCCTTTGCGAATTTTGCACTTTTTTTGCAATCCTTTGACAAAATTTGTGTTTATTTCACGATCATTAGACGAAATTTGTTTAATTTCGAGATTCTTTGACAAAATTCGCGTTTTTTTTCGCGATCGTTTGGTGAAATTTGTGGTGTTTTTCGCGATTATTTAAAGAAATTAGTTTTTTTTTCGCGATCCTTTAACGAAGTTCGCATTTTTCCAGGGATCCTTTGACAAAATCGCATTCCCCCCCCCCCCCCCCCCGCAAACTTTTGACGAAAATCGCGTTTTTCCCTGCAATCTTTTGACGAAAATCGTGTTTTTCCCTGCAATCTTTTGACGAAAATCGCATTTTCCCCACGATTCCGCGATGGACAAAATCCTTCCAGGTTCTAATTATGTGTTTTTTCAACGGTCTTTTGATGAAATTCGTGTTTTTCCTCGATTGTTTAAAGAAATTAACGTTTTTACGTGATATTTTAACGATATTTGCATTCTTCCAGTGATCCTTTGACGATATATCTGTTTTTTCCCCGCGATCTTTTGACGAAAATCTTAGTTTTATCAGATCCTTTGCGAAATTCGCGCTTTTTTCACAATCCTTTGACGAAATTGTCGATTTTAATCAACGAACGATTGAGGAATTGATTTTTTCGGCGACCATTTGCTGAAATTCGCAATATTTTTAATGTCCGAATTTTCCGCTAAATGTAACGATCTTATAAACCCGGAAGGATCGACCGAAAAACCCAGAAATTTCGTACAAATGACTACTGATTGCTCACACTTAAATATTTAAATTTTCTCATCACCACCCTCCTGCTCGCCACACCTATTTACAAATGGGATTTTGCGAAGCAACCGCTAGAAATAGCAGAGAAATTGTAAGGACGTCAAATAAGAAAATTCATCTCTACATTCAATCTGTATCACTTGCAATCTCAGTTGTAGTTAAAACATAACGTAAAACAAAAGTAAAGCTGCGGGGTACCCATTGTTTGGAATTCATTTTCCGGAGATTTAGTGTAATGTCATTTCTATGGAAGCGATTCAGTAACACTGAAAAACATGACCAGTATTCGGAGGCAAACGCTGTAGGAGATTTCACTCTACTAAATAATTTTATCAAATAGATGGCATTTTGTATGACTTTAAAACAAAAATACTCAGATATATATCTCTCTATTCTCAAAACCACCGCTGCCGTACATAATTTTTTTTGTGTCTTTATTCCCTCACATTAAGAAATTGACTGTATACAAAACTATGAAAATAAGTGGTATTGTAGAGAAATGCTTGATAAACACGTTGAAGAAGACCATTTTTATATCGAAGAATTATTTTAAGAGATATTTAATGTTAAAGGGGGTGAAAATCGTTCCTTAATAATATTTCCTTTTAATTAAAAATGCATAAAAAGAAAAAACATTAAAATTAAGTGATTACAATAAATATTGAAAATGACATCATAAAAATTATATTTTCACGTGAATAATAAAAGAGAAAGGAAATGTTAAAATAATAAACTCATTAATGTTCGCTAAAAGCAGTGGGGGTCCAAGTAAATAACATTGCCAAACAATTCAAATTTAAAAGTATATTGATACGAGACATTTATTTCCTATTTCAGGATGATATTTTAAACTAGTGTTGCCCATTCTAAGACAGTACAAATAATATTTCTTTTCTAACACTGGAAGTATTTTCAAGTGAATATTAAAAAGAGAAAGAAAACTTGGGTGAAGATGACATCAGATTTAAAACGATACATTTAAAAGATCTTATTTAAAACAATTTTCTTACAGCATTGTTAAAAAATACCGTTTTTACTTAGTTCATTTTCAATTTAACTGAAGTTATTGGATCAAGCACGAAAACAGCCTTAGCCTTAACAGAAAGCTTTAAAATTCCCCAATCAAAGGGAAAACGGAATGGAAAAACATTTACAGGGAGATTGTCACTGATTTTTTAATTATAATTCAACCTTCTGTAATCTTTTTAAAGCCGATCGAATTAACATGTTTTTAGAGTCTGCAGTGTCTGAACGGGGGTTGGCAAGTGTAGCTCGTAGGGGGAAGAGGCTCCTAGTGGTAAAAAATCCTTGTTTTCAATTTAAAAAAGATATACAGGCAAAGTTCTTTAATCCGCACAAGTTGTGACCAAAGGTTGTGCAGATTATGGAATATTGCGGATTATGGAGTATTATGGATTACATCTCATTTTCTTATTTCCAGACACTATTTTAATTCAATATTCAGTATAACATGATAAGAAAAATATGAAATTATAATAATTTTTCTGGACACTATTTTATTTCCATATTCAGTGTAACATGAAAAGAAAAATGGGAAATATAATAATTAATTTACTATGCTATCTCAAAAAATGCATTTTTCAAATTCTTGTTTTAAAAAATTGATTATATTCATTTTTATTTTTAAAATGTTTAGATATTTCTTTTAAAAAATCATTTTTGGAACAAGAATTTGTAAATTTGTTTAACTGTTTACATGCATTAAGCAATGCGAATTATAGATCCTTGACTGTATATCATGGAAGACGGTAGTATTCCGAGTGACGCAGCCTTAAGCCTAAAATCGTATCGTATGGTTAAAATCGTATCGTATCGTATCGTAGAATTCGTAGATGGCGGAACTCATATATACAGCTAACTCGACATCAAAGAAAACGCGAAAAGCCGCCTTTTAATAGCTCAGCAGATATAGGTCCTATTGTTCTGAATTTTCTAGAACAGTCTTATATCTGCAGTCTAATCGTATACTGAAATTTTTACATTTCTACGTGCAGTATATTTTGAGATCTAAATAGCCATTTTTAAAGTGAAAACGTTGGTATGATTATCGAGGAAGTTCCTAATATGAAAATCTCGAAAACGGTTCTAACAATTTTTCTCAAATTGATATATAATATAAATCTGATTAATACGAGGTGAATAACACTTTTCTTTTTTCTGGGAAAACTCGTTTTATTTTAAAAATCGTTATTTTAAAAAATCGCTTTTTTTACTTTTCTCGTCTGTGATTGGTGAATAGGTTTGACGTCACTTCGTATGTAGGAGGAGTCTTAATCCATCTGCTGTGAGTATAAAACGAGGTAATCAGAAGATTTGCAAAGTCATTTTAGGTAGTCTAAGTTGAGTTAACAATCTGAATGTAGGCAGTAAATCTTTTTTTTTTTTTTTTAAATATTAAAATTTTAAATGTTAATTATTATGTGTTTTAAAATATTAAATATATTAAATGAAATTTCGATTGATATTATCTTTCTCTTTTGTTATGAAGAAATTATTATTCCATATTACTGCTTTTTGTCGAAAAAATATTTAGATTCATTTTTAAAAAAGGGGAATTTTATTTTTAATTATATGTATTCAATATAATTGTTATTTATCATTCTTTTTCAATTTTCAAAAAAAATTATTTTTAATTTTTTGTTTATGATCGTGACTCGAGGTTTTCGACTTGTGACTCAACTCAACCATTGCTATTTCTCATTGCTTTGCATAAATAATTATTGGATTACACTTTATTAGGTATTTTGTTAATTTATTGTTTGTTTTTTAATCTGATTTACGATTCCATTTTTAACTTTTCTTTTGATTTACTTAGATTTAATGTGCCCTTTTTTATTTTCTGCTGATTTAACCTAACCACGCTATCGTTTTGTAGATATTACGAACCTTTTATTTTCTCTTGAAATATCTATTAATGTTTTAATATCCAGCATCAATAATTATTTTTATAATACCGTATGGCTTCATAGTTGAATAGCTTCTTCTGAAAAGGGCAACAGAAATTTCTGAAAACTTTTGTTTACATATCGATTACGATAGGAATGTTTTAATATCCAGCAGTAACTTAAACTTTTGTTTTGATTACATATCGAGTAACAAAAAATATGTTCTTGACTCTTTAGAAAATGTAACTAAAATGATAATTTTAACAATTGAATCATTAATAAAAAATTATATGTTAAATTAAGCCTGAAAATTTTAATACTTGGAAAGGCTGAGACAAATATAAATTTTTAAAGCAGATATCTTACAATGAATGTTTAATCACAATGTTTTAACTAAAATATCTTTAAATATTAACAAATTTAAACAAAATGAAGTTCTTAATTTTGCCGATTGATTTTTCGCGAAAAAAGGTACTAAAAAAACTTAAAACTATTTTAGCTAGAACAGATTACAATGTTTCTGATGGGAACAAATAAATGGATTTTTCAATGCTTTCACTAAAGTAAATTTAAAATTCAAAGTCAGAATTACAAATTAATTAAATTGTTTATTGTGGGATCCCCATAACTCAAAAAATATTTTAAACTAAGTTATCATTGTTTTTTCAATGTTTGTTGACAGACGGTTGCGATTTGTGTTAAAAACCACCAAAGTGACATTCTCTATGCCCTATCATATGATGCATACCAATAGGTTTCTAAACAGCTTCCACTTGAAAATCTGAAGACCATTAAGATTACTAAATCAAAAGAAAAGTTCACGATTAATTCCCAAAAAGTCAGAATAAATAAATTTCAAAATACATAATATGTGTAATCCTATTTTAAAAAGCTTTTTCCAAGTAAGAATTCATTCACATACACTGACAATAAAATTATCAGTGTTTTGGTTGGTGGGAAAACATTTAATGTATTTTATCAGCGCTGTCCAACATGGCATGATTTCAGGGGGGGGGGGGGGGGGGGGAATTATTTTTTTGCCAATGATTTTCTGAGAACATCACTTTTATTTTCAAGAGCAAGGGGTGATTCTGTTCTGAAATTTCAGCCATTCAGTTCTGAAAAAGAAAAAAAATCATTCCTTCTTAACCTAAAACCTCATAATGGATATTAATTATGAATGAATCGTATGTTTTCTCCTACCGATTGGCAATTTTTGGGTGTTTTTTATGTGACCACTTGACAAATTTTATGATTTTTCCCCTAACAACCGACTGTCAATTTTTCTTTTTCATCTGTGACTGATTGATGAATTTTGTGATTTTTTAAGCAGTAGATGGGCAAATTAATAGATTTTTTTTTTCTTCATGACTAACTGAAGAATTTCTTGTAACCAACTTGTGAATTTTTTGATTTTCTTTTCCTTCACAAGAGCGATTTAGAAATTTCTCTACATACATTTATAATCTACAGTGATGATAGACAAAATTCATGCATTAATAAGATTCCTGTGGTAAGATTCGTCAAATGGTCGCAGAAAAAGACTAATTTTGTCAAGGGATCGCAGAATAAATGAAAATTTCCTCAAAATGTTACGGAAAATTTCGAATTTCGTAAAAAGTCTGTGAGGCTGTGAAAGTTCAGCTTTTTTTTTTTTTTTTTTTTTTTGCTGAGCCTGTACCATGTCTGATTTTAAGTCAATACGACCCGAACCTGCAAAAATAATTTTCAAAATATGAAAAATATTATCAATATTTTGTTTTTGATACACACAAAAACCACATGTATCATATTTTTGATAGTTTATGTACACATGTTACATGTGTTTAAATTGAGAGGTGCCTGTTATTCAAATTTATATAAAAGTTCAAATATATAAAGTTTAGGAATTAAAAAGTGTTTGTTAAATAGAAATGTCTGCCTTTTGAAAGAAAAGCCATTATGGAGGTCTTATTGTACATAGACAGGGGTAGGGAAATGCATCATTTTACTCGCCATTGGCGAGTGAATTTTCTAACAGGGCGAGTGAATTTTTAGGTAGTTTTTGAAAACTGCAAACTATAGAGATATGCCGAAAACTTTTTTTTTTATTAGTTAGCTATATTTTTCAACTTTCCTAATTATTGCGATGTAAACATGGAACTAAGTTCTATTTTATATTAAACTTTAATCTCTTGTTTATTTTTTTAAAATTTATAGGGAAGAAAAATATGAAAATTCATTATAGTAATAGTAACCAACTATTTTTGAGTTGCATAATTTTGTCATAAAAATTTTCAACTGTAGATTGCAATTTACTGGCTGGTGAAATAAATCCTTGGCTGGTAAGATTTTCTAGAAATTCCCCACCCCTGTACATAGATCTTCAACCTGAAAAAATACTTTGGATATCATTTGAAATTCAGGTCGACCAATTAGAGTCAAAACCCAAACCGAAACAATGAAAGTGAACCCGGCCTGCAACAAAAAATCTACTATTGATCAGATCCGAACCAAGAGTCGGTTCGGGTAAAAGCAAGTAACCTGACCTGATGCAGGACTCTAATGCAGATATCTTTCAGTTAGTGTAGTAAATTGTTTTACATGCTTCCTCAATTAGTGTGTGAAGCACAAAACAGGTTACACTATTTTTTTCCCAGCAAGATGGTGATCATTATTCAGCAATTGGTAAGTTTTCTATTAAATAAATTAACCAGTTTGTAGGTTTGTAGCAATTAAACTGTAATGCAAAACATTTTAATCAAGTCGTGTATTTAAAAAGTACTCTATGATAAGTAAGCTAACATAATTAAAGAATTGTTAAATTAAATTGCAGATTAAAAATTAAGAGACTTTGTACTGTTTCTTGACTGATTGTTTATATTTTTAAAATATATACATTAATATGCGAGTGCACATATGTGTGCACCAGTGATTTTTTTTTTTTAATTGTGTATTTGCAGAGTGCATGACATCTGGCCGAAAAAGTAGCAAGCAAAACTAAACACTGTATGTACTGTATAAACAAGAAAATTAATCGGCACTGTTTGTTTTTAAGCATTTTGCATATTACAGGTCATCACTTTAATCTTTTTTATATCAGTGTTGAATTCAGACACTTTTCTCCAGGAGGGATTGCACTTTTTGACCATTGAAAACACAAAATCTCAAATCTTCTGGGGGGGGGGGGGGTGAAATCAACACTGATTTATATTTAAAAAATTTATACTTTAATATGCGAGTGCATTTATGTGTGCACAAGTTTTTTTTTTTTTTTTTTATTCGGTATTTGCACAGTTCATGACACCTGGCCGAAACAGTACTCAGTACAATATTACTCAGAAATAAATTAAGATATATTTTAACTCTCTGAGCGGTTTGAGCATATTTTTCTGTTTCCCAAAAACAACTTTAATCTGTTGTAGACAAAAATATTTTCAGCAGAATTGTATTTCAAGATGTCTATCAAATAAAGGAGCATGAAGTGTATTTTAGAAACAAACAGGAAAAGAAAATTTTAATTAAAATTATTTTTATAAGCATTTTTATGAAAATGCCGGAATGCCTTCAAGATGCTCGGAGGGTTTAAAATATATATATATATATATTCCAATCAACCCAGTAGCAGAAACAGTGCAACACGGAAGCGGGCGCTGCAGATTATTTTAAACCTTGCAGATTAATCCACCAACTTAAAAATAAATGCTGGGCTTAAAAAATAGCTGAAATTTGCTTTGTCTCTAGATTTATGGTATTTGTTGTATCCTTATATTATATATATTCTTTATAAATGGAAATTTTGCTTACTTTAAGTGTTTCTGTTATTTCTTATGATAGTAGGCTTATTGGGTCACAGATAAATTTTTGTTTGCTGCAGACTGACGCAGAAAATTCTGCTTCTGGGCCAATCAATAAATATAAAGACGTTTGATTTACGTTGTGTAATAAAAAAAAATTAGTGTATTTATATATTTATGCATGTAAGCATTCGCTGTTTTCTGTGGTAAAAATCTGTATGTACTTTAATGCAAATAACTTAAAAGTAGAGCTGGGCGATATATTGATAAAATTGATATAAAATGGTAATTGTGATAACGATATTAAAAAACCTTACAAAACGGTATATCATGAATATCATAATCGTGATGTAAACCGTGATTATCGTGGTTCTTCATTAAACCGCAACATTAAGCAGCGCTTCTTCAGATTCGACCCAGTCTAAACCGTGGTATTAAATACTGAATCGTCTGTTCCGATTATTATGATACTAACGGAGTGTCTCCTCTCAAGTCTAAACCGTGGTATTAAAAATACCAATTCCTCGGTTTCAGTATTCTTGATATTAACGGTGCGACTTCTGCCAGTCTAAATTGTGATATTAAATACCGACTCCTCGGGTTCCATGTTCATGATATTAATGGTATGTGATTTCGTTTTGGTGGGTGATAAATATCGTACATGCAGTTTTCTGTGTGATCACTGACATCAGATGATACATATATATATATATTTATGGTATTGACGGTGTAAGCTGAATCTCTGAGCATATGCGTTTTATGCTTCAGACACCATGTCTTTCATTTCATTATGGTATTTAGATTTCAGCGATGTTGATGAATATTTGCTCTTTGTTATCGAACAATGTGTGAATCAGGACGATAAAGAAATGAAATATAACATTTTATTTGCAACAGTGGATTTAATTAGACAAATGAAATAATTATATAGCTGGGTCCTCAGGGCCACTTTTCTAACTTTGGCTGAGACCCCTCATGTGGCATATCATTGGAAAGGCCTGTGACCACTTATTCATGTTATGCACCTCCGGTGACCACCCCCCACTTCCACGTCTGGGGGGCACTTTTCTAAATTTTACCGAGACCCCTCATGTGACATATCGTTGGAATGGCCTGTTGCCGCTTATTCATGTTATGCCCCTCCAGTGTCCCTATCCCCCCCCCCATGGGAGGGCCTTTTCTAAATTTTGACCCCCCCACTTATGTGACGTATCTTGCAAAGACCTGTGACTGCTTGATCATTTTATGCATTTCCGGTGCTCCGCCCACCACTTTGCCCCCCAAGGTGGCACTTTCCTAAATTTTGCCGACACTCATCATGTGACCATTTATTCATGTTATGCACCTTCAGCATTCCTCTCCCCACTTGTCCCCCCCTTGCGGGAGGGCTTTTTTCTAAGTTTTACCGTCACCCCTCATGTGACATATCGTTGCAAAGGCCAGTGACCGCTTAATCATTTTATGGCCTTCCGGTGCCCCGCCCACCACTTTGACATCCCTGGGGGGGGGGCACTTTTCTAAATTTTGCTGACACCCATCATGTGACATCATTGGAAAGGCCTGTGACTGCTTATTCATGTTATGCACCATCAGGGTCCCTCTCCCCACTTGTCCCTTCCCCCCCCCCCCCCCCGAGGGAGGGTCTTTTTGTATATTTTGCCATCACCCCTCATAAGACATATCGTTGCAAAGGCCTGTGACCGCTTAATCATTTTATGGCCCTCCGGTGCACCGCTCACCACTTTTCCCCCATGGGGGGCACTTTCCTAAATTTTGCCGGCACCCATTATGTGACATATCGTTGGAAAGGCCTGTGACTGCTTAATCATTTTATGCACTTCCAGTGCTCCGCCCACCACTTTGCTCCCCCCCCCTCCCCGGGGGGCACTTTCCTAAATCGATATATCGGAATATGATATAAAGATGCTGATTTATCATGATATTTAATTCTAGACATTGCCCATCCCTACTTAAAAGTGCTTTGCCATCGATCAGCATGATACCGATATCTATGTACCGATAATATTGTACCGATGTAATGATACCGATAATATTGTACAATACATTTTCGTCATTATCTAACATTAGTGCACACAAAATGCATTTGTATGCACTACATAGTTTATTATCTACCGATTCTAATAAGGATTTTATGATCGTAGTAGATATGAATGTATTTTATATGAAATTAGTACCAAATAATGAGAGATTTATTGATGTTGTTATGTCAGTAAATTACATTTTAAAGAGTTAGACTTTTTTGTTTGGTGCCATCAAGTTTCGACGGGTTCCATCTAGTGAATCTTTAAGACTTTTTTACTGTTGCTATAGAAATATTTTAGATTATTAATAATTTCTCGAATGAGTCATAAAAGGCCAACCCTGCTGCATGGCAATTAAAGTTTTTAAAGTGGCAATTAAAAAATATTATCTATCGCCAAATAAAATACAGCTTTTTCATCTCTAGTTACGCTTAGCTTTTTATTTTTTTTAATGGTGCAAGGACACGGTATCTAAAATGTCACTAATAATATGTGCATCCATTGTCTGCAATTTTCTATAATCTACATTGCTTAGCAAAAGTAAATATCACAAATTTCACCCATCTGTTTCTGAAAATTATTGTGAACTTCAACCATTGATGGCCAATTTGTGCTGAAGTGGAAAAGACCATCACATCAAAAATACCTTTTGTCACAATTTTTGTTGCTGGCAAAAATTATACTAGTATTTTAAAACAGGGTTTTAAGGATTTTATTTTAACTACATGAGGCAAGAATGAAGAGATACTGATACTTAAAGCATATGGTTGCTCTACTCATTGGTTAAATCTTCTAGGTGGCAATATAACTCCACAAACAATTACAAACATGTCATTGAAATACAAAAGTACTTTCACAATTACCATGCTGTATATGCTTGGTTAAAAGAATGCAATGATCATTTTACACTACTCTTACCTTGCAACTTTTACTAGAACAGTCAGATAACTTGTTTTGAAACTTTTATCAATAACCACAGCCATTATACTAAAATTATTAATACACTATTAACATTTCTTTGAAATTATCAGACTATAATCTTTATAATGTTAAAGATCTTCTTTTGCAATTATAACCAGTTGAAAACACTTTAAATAGTCAGGAATGGGAAATATATCATTTTGCTTGCCACTGGCGAGTACCTTTCCTCGTAGGGCGAGTGGATTTTTAGGCAATCTTTGAAAATACTGCAGGCTATATAAGGTCTGGCAAAAACATTTTTTTAAGTTGGTTATATTTTTCAAATTTACTTCGATAGTGCTAAGTTCTATCTTATACTAAACTTTCCTCTGTTGTATATATTTTTTAATAACAATTAATAATTTCTTAGTTACAGTGACTACTATAGTAACAATTTCTTAGTAACAGTGTAAACTATTTTTGCTGTGTGTTTTCTCATTGTTTTTGAACTGTACGTTGTATCTTGCTGGCTCATAAAATAAATCTTTGTTTGGTAAGATTTTCTGAAAATTCCCCATCCCTGTAAGTAGTAGTATCAATACAAAAACCCTTAATGGGTTAAAAGTTAGTGATGCAGCACTTTATCTTATTCTCTAAGAATTTTAAATATGGAACTTAAAAATAATGATATCAAATTTTGAGTGACGCTATGCTATTAATTATAATCTCTGTATATATTTCATCATTTTATTTTTTTATAATCGCATGTGCAAAAATTATGTTCCATTTAAAAAGATGTATAAAAGTTTAATCATTGATGCTTTATCATTCATATCTCTCATAAATTCAAAGTATGAGTTTAAAAAGATATGGGAACTACTTGCGAATTCACCCGGAGTCTGCTATCTTGTTTCTTTGTTGGTCATTTATAATCACTTTATGCTTAATTTAATAACATAACAACAACAAACATAATATAAACAACAGCAAACATAACATAAAATAAATAAATCCAAATAAATAAATTTAACATCGGCGATGATCAACAAAGAAACAAGGCGGACTCCGGGCGAATCCGCAAATAGTACCAAGATATGAATTAAAAGTATTCTATTTTTCATGCACTTTTTCTAAAATTTTGGTATTTCATTAAGTTTATTTTGTTTCTAGGAAAATTTAATCCAATTTTATCTATGAAGGTGTACTTTTTTAATCTTTTGATCCTAAACCTCAAAAAAGTAATGATATCAATACAAAAACCCTTAACGGGTTAAAAGTTTGACGCAGCACTTTACTTTATGGCTATATGAATCTGAAATATGGGTCTTAAAAATTCTGATATCAAATTTTAAGTGACGCTGTGCTATTAAAATGAATTTATATATATTTAATTTTTCTTTTTTGTTGTATTTATTTTTAATCAGTGATACTTTTTCATTCAAAATATGAGTTTTAAAAGATATGATATCAAAATTAAAGTGACGCTGTGATCTGACTTAGATTAGTTAAAAAATTACTTTACACATACTTATGTTTTGTCTTCTGAAATATATTTAGAAATTGAAACATTTTTTTTTTTCAATACACTATCAAATATGTCATACATTTTCTCAGCTGATGTTATGTATTAAATGTATTTAATTCAATAAATTTATTTATCTTTTGTGTCACGATATCCAGAACCATCGGTAAAATTTGTGTAAATGTTTTCTTTGCATCACACTATCTATTTGCATACTATTTACTTAGTTTAGATACTATGACGCAAAATAAACGTTTACACAAGTTTTACGGATGGTTCTGGATATCGTGACGCAAAAGATAAATAAATTTATTGAATTAAATACATTTAATACATAACATCAGCTGAGAAAATGTATGACATATTTGATAGTGTATTGAAAAAAAAAATGTTTCAATTTCTAAATATATTTCAGAAGACAAAACATAAGTATGTGTAAAGTAATTTTTTAACTAATCTAAGTCAGATCACAGCGTCACTTTAATTTTGATATCATATCTTTTAAAACTCATATTTTGAATGAAAAAGTATCACTGATTAAAAATAAATACAACAAAAAAGAAAAATTAAATATATATAAATTCATTTTAATAGCACAGCGTCACTTAAAATTTGATATCAGAATTTTTAAGACCCATATTTCAGATTCATATAGCCATAAAGTAAAGTGCTGCGTCAAACTTTTAACCCGTTAAGGGTTTTTGTATTGATAAATATACACACACACACACGCAACTTTTAAAAATATATACAATTTTTTTTAACATATATACAACTTTGCATGCATGTGGTACTTATTTCATTTCATTTGTTTAACAACATGAAGGTCACTATCCCTAGAGTGACACACAAGTCCTTATGCATCTGAAAGATGCTCCTTGCCAAATCGAGTTATTTATAAGAACTTTCAACCCATTTCTCATTGTATGAAAGCAATAAGATATCGAAAGTATTTTTAAATACATTTACTTAAGAAACAAGATCTAACATTACAAATTTCATAGAAAAGCTAAGTTTTTGGAGAATTTTGAACTAACAGAATACACAATTCTTTCATTTCACAGCGTATCGCAAAATATATATTCTTCTTCTTAAAAAATACACTCATTTGAAAACCTATATACATTATTTACTGTCTGGCTGCTCTTACCTAAATTACTATTTTACACACAACACAATTTGTAATCCATAAAAAGAGGTCTTACTTCAAATTTTAAAGCTGTTTTGTCGTATGCATTCGGTACTCTAGCTTGCTTCACCCTCGCTAATGCTGGTAACATTCGCTGCAGGGAGAAAGAAATCAGTTTAGTTTACAGCAACTCTGATTAAATATATATATATATATGTATATGGGGCATTCTCACAATCTTTTGACTTTTGGGAATAAAAATCTGGTGAAATTAAACTTGCTAAAATTACATTTTAATTGGATAGATGAATGCCTTAATGATTCAAATTAATGAAAAAAGGGTCAACAGCAAAAATTTTTTATTTCACTGAGATTTAAGTTAAACTTGCGAGTTTAATTTTCCTTACCCTTTTACCACTATAACTTTCTATTTTCTTCTAAATTTTTACTTATAATGAATATGCATAATACCCACAGGACATTCAAATAAGAAATAATAACAATGTAGTATTTTTAGTACAAAATTTTGGTATAATGTTGTCTTAAAAGGGGTGTTAAAGAAGGGATGGAATGAAAAAAAAAGGATACGGTATAGGAAAAAAGGAACGAAATGGGGAAAAAAGGGACAATAAGGATGGAATGGTAAGGAAAATGACCACCTATTTTAGGCAGATCGTGTTAAGACTAAGTGGTACCCACAATGTTCATTGATTTTTAGAAACAGTTATTTACATTTGATTAAATTAAAAAAATAATAATCATTTACCTCAAAAAGAGCAGGAATAAACCTTGGGGGCGGTAAGACTAAAAATAAGCCACGATGCTTGAAATTGATATTAAAATGCTGATTTAAATTCTGCAGTCAATTTCCTGTCCAAGAATTTTAGACATTCTTTCTCTAGCATACTTGAGAAAAAACTACTATGAGAAAAAACTTGAAAAAAATTCTGTGGCTGCATCTGGAGTGATTTTCTACATAATTTTAGAAGAGGGACGGTCAGGAATCTAAAACCCAAGGACAGAGTTTAAAAAATAATAACAACCCTAAGAATGTGTGCAGGTTAATTTTTAGCTACCTATTTACATAAAACAATAGTTCAGTTTCAGAAGAAAATGACATCGAATTATTTTTATGGAACCAATTTTATGCAGACAGCTCCAAACTTAAAAATCAGCATCAGGGACACGGGACGGTATAGGAGTTTTCCTGGTATTTGGACCCCCAACATCGTCACAAACTTATTTATCTCGTTAATAGTGTTGTGCAATCATGCAATGGGGTGTTACCAAGTATATGAAATAAAAAACAAGAATATGTACTAAAATAAAAATTATTCGGGGACATAAAAGTCAAAAGATTGTGAGAATGCCCCATATACAGAATAGTCTACATAATTCACATAATCAAATAGAGGGGGGTAAGCAAAATAAAGATCTAGTCTGTATTGATACGTTCCAGGCCTATTGGGCCCTGTTTACAAGGTAAGCAGAATGATGTGAGAAATGCGATTTATAGGACATAAAAGTTTTTTCTTTTGTTTGTGTTCGGTACTTTAAGGTTAGCCGGTCACAGGAGATAAATGGCCAAATAGTGTTTCCGTACTCTATTTTTATTTAAAATGTGTGCCCTTCACAAAATTAACTTAAAATAAAAACAAAATAACACCCAATTAATGAAAACATTTTTTTTTTCAACATCAAACAATTCCTCATTTACAAACATGAAAAGTAAAAGCTGCTACAAGCAGGATTTGCATTTGGATATTATATAAAAGTACGAATATTTGTAAATTGTATGTTAAGTGCACTCACATACAATCAAAGTTCACGTAACCCTACTCAGATTTTAAGACATAAATTAAAAATCAAGTCTATATTTTAGAAATATTTTGGTAGCCAAAAAAAGAAAGATCTTTTAAAAAGCAAAAGAAAGAAGTTTAAAATATTAATTTTCCAAGTAGATATTTAAAAAATACGAATGCATTACAAGGACATAGGTTTAACATTCACACTGTTCAATATTAAGAAGGAGAATCTGAGATCACGAGAGTGTCTAAATCATGCTTCTTCATTCGAACCTCAACATTGGCAGTGGACAGCTAGGACAGAGACCAGGCTGACCTCTGCTAACAACTTTGTTAGGAGGGAAGGTTGTGTAAATTTTATCCATGGTTTGGCCGGCTATATGGACTCCATCCTGTTGGAAGTAACTAGGGATGTAACGAATATTCAGCCACTATTCGGTAATCAGCCCTTTTGCTAAATATTCAGCATGGCCGAATATTCTAAGATATTTGGTTAAATAAGTTCGAGAAAATCAAAACAAAATGTGATTTTAAATATTTTCAAAAAACAATATTAAAAAATTATATCTAAATACATTAATTATTATAAGAAAAAGAAATCCTAATACAGTAGAGCAGAGGTTCCTAAAGTTTCAGGAAAATAAACAAAACATGATAAAAATTAGCATATTGCAAGGAAAAATTGTCGGAAATATGCAGGAATTTTTGTATGTGTTAAAAATGAATACGCCTTTCACTAGCTTGAAAAATACTATAATATTTCTTTGAAAATCATACAAAAATTTCCATTATATATATGTATTCCTTTTCTATATAATATTTTTGGTTTGAGCTACTTTATTTTATGTTTCTGCATTTAATGTATTTTAAAAATTCGATTCAAAATATTCTACAAGTAATAGTCTGAATCGAATGCACGGCGTAAATCAAAAGAGCAAAGGCGCGCCAGTACTGTTGTCTGTCCTTGCTGAACAGAAAAGAGAATGTTATTTGTATTAATTTTTAGTTATTTTAATTTTCTATAAAGTTTTTCATACTAAAACAATGTTTGTCGTTTAAAACGTCTTTTTTATAACATCTTGTATCATTTAAAGCCCCTCATCACAGAAAGTATAAGAGTCCGAACCAGTAGTTTCTAACATAGGGCCAAGGTTCTCAGTTTGGTCATTTTCTTGATATAGAAATTCTGAATTCATACTAGAAATTTTGAAAATCAAATTTTTTATTATTTAACTACTTAACAGTTTTATTTAATATTACTATTACTGGACACAATAAATTAAAAATAAGGACAAAACCACTTTATTTGTATTAAAATATGTGCCTTGTATAATCTAGAAATGTCCGCCAAATATAGCAAAAATTAGTGTTACAAATTTGTGGTTTCCGAAAACTTTTAGTAACGAAAAAAACAAACTCTTCTTACCAGAGCGACGTTCGAGCAATACTGTTAAGGGATTAATGACATCCATTTTTAAAATAAAAAATATTTTTTCGGGATTTCCAGTATGAACTCGGAATTAAAGATCAAAATGGTAACCCTATCTGGGTCATGCATTGCATTGAGGCTTACATGAAACTATTATTATTTATGGGGAAAACAATGTACACACCGAAAAAAAAAAATCTAAGTTGTACAGTTTTCGTTTACAAAGAGAAACTTCTGTATAATCCCAATAGGCTACTCGCGAAAACAAAGAAAATGCGTAGGCCCAGTCGCCCATGAGTAATCGTATAACACTTTTCACTAGTCGTGCCCACATGCGATTGAGAATCATGCGATTACAGATTCTTTTTTCGTTCTTCTGTACATTTCTAGTACTTCTAAACATGCCAGGAAAACAAATCGCCTCTGAGTTTCTTTTGAGTAGAAATAGTTTCATGTAAAAAAAACGTTAATTTGTAAACTGTAGAGTACCGTGGGGTTAAAGGGCTCCGCCTTAGAAATTCTTTCCAAAAATGGCTCCACGATCCCAAAAGTTTGGGAACCACTGCAGTAGAGCGCCGATTTTGACGGATGTTCCTGACTATACTGAAATCTTCACACTTTATCCACGATTTAGATTGACAGCACTCGTTAATGCTGGCATGTTTAAAAATTGATTTTTGTCTTTAATTTTTTTGTTTACTTTTTATTATCATTTTCTGAACTCCAGAGATTATAATTTAAACAAAAGAACTTTCGACTGTTGCTTGCTTCAAAGAATAGATTCTTTTCAATGCTGCTATATCTCTTAACTCTTCTTAAATACATTAGTTGAACAGGAATAGCATTCTTCTGCCGTTTGAGTCATTTCATAGCTGTTTCCAAACATTCAAAGGCTTCGTTATGCGGTGGACCTTGATCATTTTCAGAGCATTCGTTTTCATTTTCTTTTTCGTCTTGAATAGCATCCACAATCTCATCATCATTTAAAATCTGATATTCAGGTCTAATAGGGTGTTTGGATTCATTCATGGGTAGTTCATTAAAAAAAAAAAAAAAAAATTTTTTTTGAGAAAAATAAGCTGTTTGGATAATTTGAAGTTCGGTTAAAAAGTATTTTTTGAGAGAAACTGACTGTTCGGTTAATTGGCACTCTACTGTACTTACTCAATTTTAAAGCTTCATGATACCTTATAAATAACTGTATATAACGATATTATATAAATTTCAGCTTCAGGAGGCATCTCATTGTGAAATGTGGGATGGAGGAAGTATTATGAGGGGCTTGTTAATTTTGAGAGAAAAAAAAGAGAAAAGTAGTAGAAAAGAATAATTATATTTTAAGGGAATGCATAATTATATTTTAAGAAAACAGCCTTTTTCTTTACATACAGAATGAAAATTTTCTAAGTTTCAGCTGAATGAGAATGGATATAAAAAAAGACAGAGGACGCATGCAAATTCTTATTTTTGGGGGGTGAAATGATTTTACTAAAATAAAAAAAAAGTTTAATTTTTACAGAGGTAATGAGTTTCTATTTTAGATAAAATATATATAAATTACTCAAACTATCTTTGCATTAAATAAAAAATTATGAATTAAATTATTTACATTTTTGAAAGTCATATGTTATCTTAATGGCTGCAAAGTATTCAAAATATTACAAAAAATACATTCAGCTGTTATGAATCTTGAACACTCAAACAAAAAAATAATTTCAATGAGTCCTTAATTTAATTTTTGATTTTAAAATTGAAAAAAAAAAAAATAAACAAAATATTTTTTTTTTTAAGTCAGTATTTGGCTATTGAGCCAAATCACTATTCGTTACATTCCTAGAAGTAACTGTAGGTTTTTACCTTCTCACTTAATGCTACCACAAATGGATTTTACAAGCTATTATTATACATAAATTTATTAACAAATAAAATCATAATACGAAATGCAATTTTTCACCTTGATTCAACATAAAATAAATAATATGAACATTAAAAATTTCACAATCTTACTTAACAGGTGACTGAAAAAGATGTTACAAGTTTAAAATATACATTTTATTTAAAAACTTCTTAGTACTTTTGAGCTGTATGCCCAGGGAATAATTTAATAACTCATTGCTGTTTATTTATACAACTACGTCACTTCGTTTTGGAAAACGAGAAAGCCGATCATTATTAGAGTTGAAAATAGAAGTAGCATTCCCTTGGATTGAACTTAATTACAGAAAATATATATGAAAGGATAAAAACCCTTTAAAATTCCAAATTCCAAATTAAATTTCAAAAATTTAAATTAAAATTCCAAGTTCCTTTCTCCTAACTTTAAATCTCCTTCTAAAACCAGTTTTATCCCTTGTAACTTTGTTTCCTAGCAGTACATCTTATTACTTTCAGATATCATTTTCAGACAATCCTTACAGGGGCCGTAGCTACCGTGGAGCAGTTGGAGCAGACTGCTCCAGGCGCACGAATCCTAAGGGCGCAAAATTAGAAAAAGAGAAATAAAGATTTCTTAAAATATTTGCATATTTTTTTCATTATTAATCAGACATTATAGATGACTCTTGTTACAATCAGCGTATTCCTATGATATTTTACCTTGCGTTTAACCTCAACTATTTCGATTTAAAAGATGTTTTCATACACAGTTGAAAGAAATGTCTTCTATTCAGGAAGTTTTAATTCATATTGCAGCCTCAAGTAACTTCTTCAGCATCGTTTCAGCATGCCTTATTTTTTCTGTAACTTTTCTGGAGACGACCGTTGAAGATTTTCAGATCTTAAAGTAATCAAAACTTATTTAACAGGGTTCTCATCGGTCACTTTACTGGCTACCACTATTTCCAAAAAATAATCTTTCTGGTACATTTCTACTAAAAATGTTTTAGAAATTTATCATGATTATGTCATCTATGTGGAAATAATGGTAGCCAAAGAATTCACTGCTGAGAAACCTATATGTACGATGTAACAATAGTAATTTACGATAATTATTTTACGATTTGGAAAAAAATAGCCTGACAAGTTGAAGAAAATTATTGACCATTTTACAAACGAAATCCACGAAAACAAAAATTTTGAAGGGGTTTTTTTGTTTGTTTTGTGGAAACTAAATATGCATCAATACAGATTATAAAACAATAATAAGAGTTGGATTTAAACATATTCCACATAAGCTAACGGCGACATAATTTAGACGGGAGGAGAGTGAGGAGAAGTAACAAATTAAATTTTGTGAGTATTGTTTTTGAGATTTTGAAAATATTGCAAACGTCAAATGCAGAATCGACAAACTTCAAAAAGAGAGAAAAAGTTAAGTACCAAATTCAGTGTTCCTTAGGGTCTGATTATAGCCTATGCAATATTGCACCACTTTTTTGTAACAGTATTTTTCAGCATTAAACCTTATTTAATCGCAGAATTTTAGGATTAAATAAGGCAGACTGGACCACTGGGTAACCGACCTGCAGATCGGTGCGCTCTAAACCAGGTAAAGTTGTTCCCTCCCTCAGGTGAAACTAATAGTTTTAAAATTTGCTATAAGCATTAGATCTGAAAAGTCTTAAATCATTTAATATTTTTTTTAATCACTTTTTGAAGCATTTTTTATTAATGATTTTTATTTCTCTTTGCAAGGCAGACGAATTGATTTTTTTTTCTTGAAAGTTTCTTTGCTTCAGAGGCCAATTTAAATCTTTTAAAACCTAACGTATATATTCTGTAATTTTCTCTGTGACCAATAGCGACATGGTCTGCTCCAAGAATTTTCAGCCTGTCTGGTACCAAAGAACGCGACCTCTCTTTAAATATATATATACGTATTTTATTTAGTTTTTTGTAAAATCATTTATCAAGTATTTGTTTGTAATGTGTAGGCTTCGTGTATTCGTAGAATGCTGTGATTGTAATTTCCCCTATATAAATGTGTATTATATTGATTTTTGCGCTTGATGTGCAAAAGTATTTATAAAGAATATTTTCGGCAAAGAAAATGTAATTTAAACATTCTTTTTTGTTAAAAATTACATTTTAATATGAAAACGGGACTGTTTCAATATTGTCTATAAATGTGATAATCAGAACAGCAGTCAGCTATTTTGTATATACGTTAGGACAGGACTGGTTTTTTTTTTAATTTTTTTAAACCGATTTTTCACGGAGTCATTGAGCTCGTACTTCAGACAAAATCATGCTAAAGATATATGACAAGACGTTTTTTTTTCCTTCGTTGACTGGCTTTTCTGCTTTCTTCGGGAAATTCCGTTTAAAACGCCAACTTTGACAATGTTTTCTGTAAGATCTATTGTGTTTACAAAAAATCCGGAAAACGCCTTTCGATTACAAAGTTTCCTAATAACAACACATACCAGTTCTTGAGCAAAAATTAATTAAAACGTGTGTCATAAAATGGCTCCTTTGGATTTAAGAACAGCCTTAAGAAATAAAATCATACAAAATTCAGGTTCATTTAAGAATATTATCACGGGCTCTAACAACACCGGGTGGATCAGCTAGTCTATACTAATAAAAGAAAGTTTTGCTCTATATGTGGTGGCTAATGAAATATATTGCACGTAGAAATCTGAAAATTTGACTGAGGGTAGTCCAAGACAGGTGCTCATACACCTGGAACTCAGATATTTTATTTTTTATGACCGGCGCCCCTATAGCACCTTTCAGTTTGTATGCCCTGAATTGCTCAGAACTCGCCCCCTTTTTATCCGATCTTCTTCGTTTTGGGTGCCCTTTTCCCATTTAATTATTCTCCCTTTCTACATTCCAGTTAAAATGCTGGACCCCTTGAAATTTTTGTGCGCCATGCATTTTTCACACCCTAATATTGTCAACCTCTCAATGCATAACTTTAAAATTGAGACTTGGACTCCTCTCCTTGGGCCAGCCTCATATTTTTATTGGGCACCTAGTGTCCTTTTTAAGAATTTCCCCCCATTTTTTTTCGCGCTTCTTTAAGATTTATTCGAATGATTAACCTTTTGGTCTCCGGAGTCTCTTACACAAATTTTATTCGGTCAGCACTACTTTTTTAAAAGAAGTTTCCTTCAAGCACACAATTTCAAAAATGCTCTGATTAAATAAGGCAAATTTTATTTTCCTTTATTACTGGTGCCAAAAACAAGTTTTGCAAAGAAAGATAATGTCGTCGCAGCGGCGACAACGGAGTGCAAAGTGTTAATACATACCCTATGCTTAATTTCGACTTATTGAGATCTAAAACGCTAAGTACTAGAACCTTTTAACATGGTTTCATCTTAGGGTCCTGCTCTCAACTATCACTTGGCCCCTTTTGGACCTCCTATTATATCTCCCTTAAAAATGATCTGATTCACTAACTTTTTTTTGTAACAAAATCTTAGGAAATCCAGCTACTACACGAACAACATAAAAATTTTTTAGACTTCAGCTATCACCAAATTTGAATATTAATCGCCTTCTTGAGGCCCTTGCCCAGCTACATTTCAGTTGAAACCCTGGAGCTTGGTACAAGGGCACTTGAAGTTTTTGTGTCCTAAATTGTTAATAAAGTGCCCCCTTTTAATCCGACCCTCGCTTTAGGGGCTCTTTTTCCATTGAGTTTTCTTTTTCGTTTCTACATTTCAGTTCAGACACTGGCCCCCTAGGGTAACTTTTTGTGCGCCACGCATTTTTCACCCACTAATTGTGTCACATTCTCATTGCATAACTTCAAAATTGAGTCTTGGACTTCTCTCCCCGAGTCAACACCTTCATATTTTTATTGGGATTCTAGGGCTCTTTTTTTAAGCATTTCTTTGAAAAAATTTTCTAATGATTAATACTTATACCCTATACTTAATTTCGACTAATTGAAAATCTAAAGCGCTAAGTACTAGGACCTTTCATCTTAGGCCTTGCACTCAATTATCAGTAGGCTCTTTTTGGTCCCCCTATAAAAATAGTCCGATTCACTAGGATTTTTTCCCTAACAATTTCTTAGGTCCTCCAGCTGCTACATGAATTACAAAAAAATTACTCACACTTCAGCTACCACCAATTTTGAATATTAATCGCCTTCTTAGGGTCCTTGGTGCAGTTTCTTTAAAAATTATCCGATAGTCTTGCAATTTCCTTTAGCATAGTTATAGGGTCCTCCAGCTACTTTATAAACCACTAAAAAATTTCTTTTACTCCAGCTACCCCCTTTTTCGAATATTAATCTTTTACGGCATCAACTTACGTTTACTCACTACAGCCGTGAATTAAAATTCGCGCTATTGTTAAAGGTAAGTGGTTAACTTTAAAGGGGATGGGGTTTCATTCGTAAATTAAATATCACGATAAGAGGCTACTTCAGTCAAGTGAAAAGACCCGTTCGCTAATGCTAATCCTATGGAAGAAATTTATAATGATATCTCGGTTGCATTTTAATATTTTTAAACAATTTTTTTTGCATTGGATAGCTGAGATCGGTCTGTACAAAGGCTGTTTCTTACTTTTTCGATTTTGTTTACAGATATTTTTAATGAGAACACTTTCATTTTCAAAACCGGTTTCGAAACTGAAAGCATTCCCATAAAAAAAAATCTGCAATCGAAATCGAAAAAGTAAAAAACGGCTTGCATACAGACCGATCTCAGCTATCCAATGCAAAAAAAATCATTTAAAAATATTGAAATGCAACCGAGATATCTTTATAAATTTCTGCCATAGGATTAGCATTAGCGAACGGGCATTTTCCCTTGACTGAAGTAGCCTCTTAATGTTAAAGGCAACTCGTTAAATTTACAGCGGGTGGGGGTAAGAAGCAACTTCCACTGCTTCAGGGTACATTCTTTCCTTGGGTTCTAGGGGGCCGATTTCAACGGGAATTGGTTCATTCAACCTAGATTACAATTCAACTACTTTCTGTATTATGAAAGTTTGTCTTAGACTTCAGTTACCAATTTTCAAACATTAATGGTGCATTCTTTTCTCGGGTTCAATGTGCCCGATTTCAACGGTAATTGGATAATTAAACTTAGCTTACCATTCAGCTACTTTCTACATTGTGAAAGTTTATCTTAGACATCTGTTATCACCATTTTCGAACATTAATGGCGCATTCTTTTCTCGGTTGTTATGGGCTCTATTTCACTGGAAATTGGTCCATTAAACTTAGCTTACTATTGTTTTAAAGATTATAGTTCCACCGCCAGGATTCTTATCTCGGGTTCTATGGGCTTGATTACTACGGGGTTTACTCATTCAACTTGGTTTTCGATTGTCTCCAGCGCATACGAAACACTCCTGGCATACACTGCCTTTGGTAGCGGGGACCCAGGCCACAGGTTCGTTCAGAAAGAGGTTTGTCAGGAACACACTAGACGTTGCCAAAGGCAGTGGACCGCTCCTAAAACCAGGTTCATTTGAACTATATTATGAATATATAAAATCATACAAACTTGAGTTTTGCTTACGTTATTATAACGGGCCCAGGCAACGCCGGGCGGGTCAGTTAGTTACATATATACATATATATATGTGTGTGTGTGTAACTTCAAAACAAAATTACGCAGAACTTTTTTGAGAGACAAGAGGGCACACAAACTTTACTTGCTCCAGGGCGCTGAATATGTAGCTACGCCACTGAATCCTTAAGAGTAAAAATAGCTGAGTTGCAGATTTGGTAGCCATGTGTGGTTAGCCGATTCCCGGGCTGACCACACCCAATTATGGAATCTGAGCCTGCGCAATCAATCAAAAGCTAATCAGCCAATTAAAGAAATGTTCCTCCCAATTTTACAACTATGCCCTCTGCTGGAAAATATGATAAACTCCAAGATATTAACTAAAACCCGCGCCAAAAAGAAGAGGACTTGCAATTTTGAGAAGCCTGTCAAACCTACGGCCATGTAGCGTTCTTAACATAATCAACGTAACTGGCTCGAGGAGCCCTCGGCCAAACTTGCGAATCTGACTGTAAGATGAGCGGCGAAATAAATGAGTTCGGTCCATCAAGTGGTTCCCGAGTCTAAGTTATTTATACACAAGTACTGTCAACCTCATGATGTCACCGGCTGTACGGACACATGCCGGAAAGTGAACGGGCCGCGAGTACCCTAAACAAGTCCGGAACGCTCGTGAGATACATTACATATATATTATTATTAACTGCAGTTCCATTTATTTTATTTTATCTGCTTATAAATAAACAGCAATTAGTTGTTAAAATATCAAGTGATGAAGAGCTTGGAAAAGCTTGTAAGTATTACGACATTTTAAATTAAATGTATATTTTTAGCTTGTAACATCTCTTCTATTATTTTAGTCTCCTTTTAACAGTGAACTCTTTAAAGTTCATATAATATATTTTATTTTTGAATCAAGGTGAAATAGTGCATTCCGTCTTATGATATTACTAGGATTCAAGAACTTAAAATTTTTAGGCCACCCCTCTGTCCTTTCCCATAAGAGAGCCTTTCAGAGTAAGTAACACAAACGAAACACTCACCTGTATGTTGGGTGTGTTATATCGCATGGGATCTGTACTCGACCTTTGTGTTTGCCCTGAAGGTGGTGTTTGAGAGTTCTGTACCCCGTCCGGTAAAAAATTATCATCCACCTGGAAAAGTAAATTAATCAAATAATAAACAGCAGTTAGCAACTAAACCTGATAAAAGGGCAAAGAGAAATTATTGAAACACTGCATGTTATTGATTCTGTATGGGGATAAACAGAGATAAAAACAGCAAACAACAGACAAAATTGATTGGTACTTTTTGGTTAGCCAGGTGCCAGTGTTATATATACATATATATGTATATATAAATGTATGTATATACGCATATATATATAACCACCAATTAAACATTACCGACCATCATCAAAAACCGCAATATTGTGAATGATGACAATAAAAATGGATACCACAAATCTATATATAGAACTGTATGCATAAAATAAAGTGCCTTATACTTAATTACAAGAATTAATATGGAAGAAAAAAAGAAGAATATGGATAACGAAAAAAAATTGAAAAACTTATATATTAAATTACGTTTTCAAGAGTACAGAATTCAATGATATAAGCAAATCGGTTGTTTTCTGTGAGAAAAAAAGTAAAAGCTGAATTTTTTTTTTCTCCTATACTCAAACAACCAATATGACCAAGAGAATAGTTTCAAGATGAAAACAGAACATTATCAAATGGCGTGAAATGGAAAAAACAATACAACCCTTTAAATATTTAATTTATAGCATAAAAATTAGAAATATTACACAGCATACCGAATAAAATCCCAGTTGATTTTCAAAATATCCTCCCTCACATGGTATCGAAAAGCATGATTAGATTAAGGTGAATGAAACAATTAAGTTAACACAGAAATTAAAACCTATGGATTCAGTTAATTCATTTTGAAATACCATGATAAATTCAATTAATATAATATAAATAGAAAATAATTACATTTTTTAAAAATACCTAAAAACACTTTTAAATTGTTTAATTTCTATTTTACAATATTGCCAATATTCAGCATTCAATACATATACATATTAAAACACAATAAATTAAAATATAGTACACAATAAATAATACAGAAGTGATTTTATTCCAAATTTTCCGAAAATTTAAGTCATTCGGTTCCGAGAATTAAAGAAATATCGGCCACCAGTCCAAAAAAATCAGAAGTTAAAAAAATCCTCAGAAAAAAAAAAAAAATCTGGAAAAGAAAACAAACTTCTTAACATAAAATCCTCTTAATGAAGTTAAATATGAGTGAAATCGTGTAGTTACATCACAAATTCTTTATCTGAGAAGGTTTAGTGCCATTTCTAGAGTTTCTTTGAGATAACATGTAAAATTGCACGATTCTTCCGAGAATATATTTAGAGAATTTCTTCAAACAATCATGGGAAAATATCATGAATTTCGTCACATATTTAAGAAACAATAAGAGATTTTATTTTCACCTGATCGCTGTAAAGAGTTACTAATTTCAATATTCAATTAAAGGGAGAAAGAAATCAAATTTGCCTATCATTCGCTGGGAAAAATAGCGAATTTTGTCATAGGCTGCAGAAAAAAAAAATCAAAGTTTCGATAAACGATAAAAAAATATATATATATCGCAAATTTCGTCAAGAGTGGGAAAAAAAATAATGTATTTTGTCAGTCTATCACAGAAAAATATACGAATTTCGACAAATGATCATCCAAAAAAAAAAAAAAAATCAATTTTATCAATCAATCGCAGAAAAAATTGCCAATTTTGTCAAATGATCGCGAACTGAAAAAAAAAAAGCAAATTGTACAAAGGATTGTGGGAAGAGAGAAAAAAACGAGAATTTTGTCAAAAGATAGCAAAAAAAAAAAAAAAACTCATCTTGTTTTCTCATTTTCCTACTGCATTCTAAGTTCTTTTCAAGGAAACAAAACTGAAACAAACAACACATCGAGATCGGCAAATGTGCGCGTCAAGATCATAGGGCAATGTGTCACTAGGTTGATCATTCTGTTGGAAAAAGGAGCAGGTGTTAATGAATGGAATGACTATCAAGTGTGCTTATCTTTCAGTTCAATCAAATGAAAATGAAATTGCATGTTTGTTCCTTTAGTTATAAATATGTACTTTAGTGATTTTATTAGAATTAAAATATATGAAGCTTCGAGTCATCAACATTTTAAATACAGTCTTTCTTTTTTTTTGCCGTTTTTTAACTTTCCCGTTTTTGCAATAATTAAAGTCTTTAATTAACGGCCAATCATTATAAAAATATACCAGAATATATCTATATTTATTTATTTAGTGTTTATAGTTGAAATAATTTAACTGCATTTGATGAGAAATACAAAAGATACAGCAGTCTTATTTTAAAAATTAATAAAACGGAAATCAGAAAAATGTCCGGATTTTAGAGATTTCTGGAATTTTGATGCCCGGATTATCAAGATTCAACTGTATTTTGTAGCAAGGTGACTAATCTAAAATCTCATCTGCATAATCTCATACAAGTTTCACTCATCTAAAATCTTCATCCTCTTTGAAATTTTTCTCCATCCTTTCTCTCTAGCTGGTGGTGGTGAGTGTGTGTGTGTGTGGGGGGGGGGGGGGGGGGATTTCTAAGTATGCAGAAGGGAAAGCAAAAGATTTTTCTGTAGTTTGGCTGTCCTAACCCTTGAATTACATGTGTATTTTATGATTAAATAGAGCAAAAAAGTAAAAACAATTTGTTTTTAAATATACTGCGTATGTTGGGGGGGGGGGGGGGGGGGCAAAAAAAGATAAAGGAAAACATTTTCTGGGATGAGGGTATGAAATAATTTAGGTGGTTATTTAAATATTTTATGACAAAATCACAAATCAAGCAGAAATTAAAAAAAAAAATACAGATTTTAAACTGCATGAGATGCAGGGAGGGGGGGGGGGTGATCATGATATGAGAGTCAGGAGAGACAGGGAGAGAATAATTTATCTGTTAGATTATTTATTGTAACTATAGTGTATTTGTATAGCATATTGTGTATTAAGAAATTTAAAGAGTTTTATAAGTTAAATTATGCATATTTGGTACCAGAGGGGGGAAGAGGTAAGCAATATTTTTTGAAGGGGGGGGGGCTTAGATGATTGATTAAATATTGTTGCAGTAAAATAGCAAATAAAGAAGTGCATTTAAAAAAAAAGTACATTTTTAAAATTTTTGCTTAGATTTTTTTTATTTGGATTGGGGGGGGGGGGGGGGGGGGGAAGAAGAGGGGATTTAGATTTTTTTTTTTTTTTTTTTTACAAATCGCCAAGCTGTCAAAATATGAAAGATTCTCAGCTCTGTATTTACCTTATTTACTTCTAAGTTAATGATAAAAACTGGTTTTAAAATAATTATTTTAAAAAATCTCGATTATAAGCCCCCTCCCAAATTTAACTGCTTTTTCTTTTGAAAAAGGGGGGGCTTACAATCGGGATTTTACGGTATATGTATGTGTATATATACAATACATGTATATTTACATATATGTATGTATATAAATAAGTATGTATAACACTGGCGCCTGTCTAACTGAAAAGTACCAATTGATATTTTTTTTGTGAACATTTTGTTAAAATTCCTGATATTTTTTTTAGGTCTGAATTTTCGGACTGATGATCGATTTTTTAAAAATTTTGGAAAATTAGGAACAGAATCGCCCCTGAGTCTTTCTCAACTAATATTATGAAAACGGATAGTATTATAGAGGCTGAAGGAGACAATTTTTATGTCGAAGAATTATTTTAAAAGCTATTTAATGTTGAAGTCGGTCAAAATAGTTCCGTTAAAAAAGGTTTACAGGAACAAAAAGGCTACAGATAGTAATTTAATGAATTTTTTGAAAAGACGTACTTTACAAGCTTGAGGTGCAAAATGTGCAATTATTTTTTTTTATTTGGCTCATTTAAAAAAAATTTTTTTATTCAAAATGACAATTTATTTCATATTTATATTAATCCTGAATTGTAAAACAGCACAAATAATATTTCCTGTTCAATTAAAAATGTATTTACGTGTGAAAACAGAAAGAAAACTTTAAAATAATAATCAAATGATTGTGTGTTAAAAGCAATAAGTGTGGAAAATTACACCATAAAAAGTGCTATTACACGTGAATATTAAAAAAAGAAAGAAAAATTTAAAATAACAAATTATTACGCATTAAAATGAGCAAATGGATAAAATTACACCCTATATAAAATGCTCAAATAATAATATTGCCAAACTTTCAATTTAAAAAATATATTTTCATGTGAATATCAAAGACAGGGAGAAAACTTTGGTGAAAATTACATAATATTGATAACGATACATTTAACAGGCCACCTTCAGTCAGGCAAAAACACCTGTTTGCTAATGTTAATCCAATGGAAGAAATTTTTTTAAGATTGCATTTCAATATTTTTTAAATGATTTTTTTTGCATTGGATAGCTGAGATTGATCTTTACATCACCCATTTTTATTTTTTCGCTTTTGTTTCACACATTTTTAATGAGGACACTTTCACTATCGGAACCAGTTTTGAAAGTGAAAACATCCTCATAAAAAAAAAATCTGCAAACAAAATCAAAAAACTAAAAAACGACCTTTGTATAGACCGATCTCAGTTATCTAATGTAAAAATTATTTAAAAATATTGAAATGCAAACGAGATACCTTAAAAAATTTCTTCCATTGGATTAACATTAGCGAATGGGTGTTTTTGGCCGACTGAAGTAGCCTCTTAAAACGTCGTTATAGAACTACAGGAAGTAGCTCATTGTTTATTTAGCCATTTTGTACAAGCTGATTTCCAGATGTTTAATTACTCTTATTTACTCAATTACGGCAGCAATTGATTAGGCCTTAAAATCCTCCATTCAAAGGGAAATATGTATGGAAACTCGATTACAGAAGAATGTTACTAGTAGTTTATTTCAATCTTTCATAATCTTTTCAAGCAGAACAAATTAGCGTGTTTTTAGAGACTGCAGTGTCTAAAGGAAGGTTGGGGAGCATAGCTTGCAGGGGACAGTACAGTAAGAATTATAATTTTGGGAGCTTTACTGTTGGCTGTGTGCAAATATTGCCCATAACAGATATACAGTCGAGCCCTGATACAACGAATCGCAATTTAACGAATTTCTCGAATTTTCTTATGGTCTTGGCAAAAATGGAACAAAAATACTTAGATTTCACGAATAACTTTCTATGTAAAAAAAGTGAAAAATTGAAGACTTTTTTTTATTTATAAAATATTTTCAGTGTTCTGATTATCGATTTTCTAAATATATCATATGACGCAGAAATATCTACATGCAAAAATGTACATTATACCAAGGTTATTCATGCTGTAGTAATGGATCGGATGTAGAAGATGAAATAGAGATGAAATATTCAACATTCAAAGAAGCAGTTAGCAGTTTAGATTCTTTGAAATGGAATTTGATGGCTTATAATGTTGACAATACTATTTTCACAGCTTCAGGAAAAAGTCAATGGAATACAAAATTGAAATAAAGCAAACAAACGACTATAAAAGATATCTTATAATTTATCTACAAAATTTAAATAAATGAGATTTTTTTAAAATTAAAATTACTGTGATTTATAGCAGTGCATAAAAAAAAGAATGAATTTTTATGTAATGTTTTTTCGTAAAGCAACAAATGCTTAAAATCGTTATTAAGGTAAGTGAGTAATGTTCTTTTTATTTATAACCATTTTTTAACGTGTGCTGTTGTATGAAAAAATTCCTTTGATTACCCCGATTTAACGAACAAAGTTGCTAGCCCTGAACAGTTCGTTAAATCGAAGTTCGACTGTATTTTTCTTTTTGAAGATGGCATGTCACAGCATTCTTGGTTAAGGAATTTAAATATATGCATCAATACGGAAAATACATTTGGAAAAAAAAAGTTTATCTTTTTGTATTTTAAATGAAATAAGTAACTTTTTTTAAAGCACAAACATAAAATGAGAATTAATTTAGGCACTACAGTAACATTTGTAATGGTCACAAAAGAAAACATCTGTTTTTTGAAAATTTAACATCTTAGTTTTTTATGCAAAGGGTGCTAATAGACAAAGTACTTTTATCAGGAAAAAAAAAAAAAAAAAAAAAAAAAATATATATATATATATATATATATTATATATATAGCCAATATATGTATGGAAGAATAGATGCCTTGAGCATGCAGGCTTTTCAGAAGTGAAAACATACAAATATATATATAAAATAAAGATGAAATCACAAATATATGAACAAATTGGTAAAATACTAAAGATGAACAAGATATGAACATATGAAGGGGTGTAAAAATACTGGGCGACAGGTCGCCCGGGCGACTAAATTTTTGACACTGGTGCCTAGATATGTCTTAGGAAATGAAAAATAATTCATATTTATAACCTTGATTATTTATAATTTTTTTTCTTTTTGTTCTATGCGCAAAGATAAAATAAATAAATAAAGTTCTCTTTCACTGAACTGAACTTATTAAAATTATTATATCATTTCCAGAAATATTTTGTCACATTGAATGTTGATTTGGAAACAACTGAAAGTATTGCTCTTGTCAAATGGTACAAGTTTAAGATACTATGCAAAGAAATGAAATTTAGTGAGCTTTTGATCAAATCAATGAAAAATGATTCTAAATTTCCAATTGTATCAAAGTTACTGCAAATTGTATCTTTAATACCTGTGGCAACCGCATCCTGTGAGCGAGGATTCAGCACAATCAAGAACAAGTTTTGCTCTACTTTGACATCACAAAATTTAAATGATTTATTATTAATAAATTTAAATGGACCTTCTGTAGAAGCATTTGATTTTACAAAAGCAGTTGAACGCTAGTACTTTACATCAAAAACAACAAGACACATGAGCGGTCATAAACATCATAAAAATTTAAAAGCAAATGAGGACAAACAATAAGTTAACAGTATTCATTTATGGCATATATATTATAGTCCTTGAAGTGAATTACATATTTGTACTTCTGAGGTGTTTAAAGAAGTTTTTAATGATTATTATTTGTATTTTACATCAGCACTTCCATATTTTTTTATATCCATATTTATAATTTTATTTAACATTATTTTTTTTATACAAGAAAAATTTGTCACGTGTCAGATATATTTAAAATTAAAAAGTGTAATTTGTATGTACTATTATTAACTTATTAATTTGTTATCGATAGTAACTGGCTCCTAGATTTTCAAAATTTTTTTACACCCCTGAGCATATGAAAACAGTATGTAAAATAAGAAAGTATGAATAACCCAAAGAATCATCAGAGGAGCTTGTGGTTTAATTCATAGTGAAGATGCATTATTTCATCCAATTTTGTCGGCATTAAGCCTAAAATGACAAAATTTAGCTCCTATTAGTGCATCATCCAACAAAATAAAATATCAAGAGATCAAAAGAAAGATGCACATATATGTTGGAGAGTGTCCATTATGAAGCTTTTACGCTACATTTATTTCTACAATTATAATCTCATTTAAAAATACAAGCATCGGATTTCAGAAATCTGTACGGAGCACAGCAGGAAATATTTTCAGTGTAAATGATGACATTTGGCAATTTATTTACCAGCCAATGAAAAAGTAGCCAATTTTGTCACTATAATATTGAATGCAGTTTTTAGCTCACAGGCTATCAAAGCCTGAGAGCTTATGTGCCCGCCGGTTCTGTATGTATGTATGTACGTACATACGTACGTAACACGATAACTCTTGATAGAAACATCCGATTTGCTTCAAATTTTTTTTCCAGTTTCGTTCAGATAAGGCGCTTTCCTGATTAGTTTTGGGGGTTCACTGGTTAAGGATAAAGGGGGAAAAGGGGGGTTAGTCCATCCCTCGTAATTCAGATAAATGGGTTTTTCATGCAGAATTATTCGATTTTCGATTTTGGTATACCGGTTTATTATGTTAAGAAACTTCCCTGGTTAGTTTTGGGGGTTCATTGGTTAAGGATAAAGGGGGAAAAGAGGGGCTAGTCCAACCCCCCCTCTTAATTTAGATAAATAGGTTTTTCATGCAGGATTATTTGATTTGCTCCAAATTTGGTATACCAGTTTATTATGTTAAGGAGTTTCCCTGATTAGTTTTGGGGATTCATTGTTTAAGGATAAAGGGGGGAAAGGGGGCTAATTACCCTTCACTTATTTTTTGAGGGGCATTTTTCTTTAAAATAAGAGTGTAATATACAATTAGTGCAAATAGCCTGTGAGCTCAATGCCATCAGTTTAGCTGGGCACTTTTCTTTTTTATTTTTCTCTCCTTACCTTTTCTATGTATGGGACAGGTATTGAGCCGGTCTGCCCCAGACTATTTTTAGCTGTCCACCACTGGTCTTCATCTTTTGATATTACAGTAAGTATTTCACCTTTCTTGAAGGGTAGATCATCTAAGTCACCCTGGGAAAAAAAAAAAAAAAAAAAAAAAAAAAAAAAGATTAAGCAAAACCAAAAAATGCATACCATACAAGACAACATTAGGCGCAGAAACCACACAATAATTTATTTGCACTACAGATAGCCAGGGGTTAGCAGGTTTGTGATGTATGACAGTTTTCATAAAAAAACCTCAAATATTACATTTTAAAAATAAAACTTTGTAAAAAATATCTATAATCAAAAGAAAATTCATAGGATAAAAAAGTTTTTTTTTTTTTTTTTTGTTTAATCCATCTGAATCGTATTTCATATTTAATAAATGTGTGTCTTTGGAACTAAAATGGCAAGTGATATAATATTTCATTTCATACTTAAAACTAAACATTTTCTCAACATTTGTTTTTAACAAGTTATGCTAGTTTTTAACTACGGATAGACCGAATAGTGATTTTGGCTGAATATCGAATATTCAACCTACAGGCAAACTGAATATTCAGCTAGCCGAATAGTAACTAATCGGCCAAATACTGAATATTCAGCTTTCAAATACTTTTATATGTCAAAGTTCAAAGGCACTAATATGTTAAATTTTAAAACAATTTTACATAATATTTAAAACAGAAACTTTCATTTTGATAAACAAGAGCTTTTTAAAAAAAAACTTTATGCTGAAAAAAACCTGCTTTGAGTTATTTAAGAAGAGGATATTTAAAAAACTTTAATTAATAAAATTTTAAATTTCATGGCTTCGCCTGTGAATTAAAACAAATGAATAAAATTTTCTTAAATTCTAAAACAAACATTTTAAAATCAAAGAAAGAGAAATTGTGAAAAAATTGTACAGGATCATGTATTATTTGTTTGTCAGGAAGAGACTGAAGTAAAATTAAATAAATAATACAAGCTATTCAAATTTTATAGGGTGGCAACTCAGCAAGAATAACTGTTCTACTCCCTTTGATTAAGCAAGGAAGTTTTTAAGTGCCTCCTAGATCGGTGTCTGGAGTGGGCAATCATTTTCAGAGATTGTAAACTTTGTTCTTAAAATCTTAGCAAGAAACAGATTATTAACTGGACAATGTTCAGGAACTTGCAATTGTACATATGTAATTCTCATGAAAATCATCGTGATTGGTTAATTTTCTTGAATAATACTTAATAAATAGCAAATAAGTAATGTAAAAACATTCTCTTTTATTTCTGTTTTTATGAATCTGTTTCTAATTAATCTGAATATTTTTATGAGTTGACTGTTAAACATAAAAGTTGTACAAGGTTTTTAAAATTACCAGAGTTTCCCCCAGACAGTTTCAGGAGGGTGCTGCACCCTGCCTGCCCTCAGGTTTACAAAATAGCACCCCTCTTGCCCATGATGGAAAACATTAGCACCATTGTTGCCCCCAGCTGAAAAAAGTGCCTTTACTCCTTTGTTTATTAAAAAATTTTCTTGCATAGTAAAAATTGACTCATTGACCTGTCTTCTGTCTATTAAATATTAAAAGTAATTTTAAAAATCAAAAGAATGCCTTTAAAAATTTCAAAAAATGCCCTTTGGAATCCAAAAGTGCCCTTTGCCCACAAGCAGCAGGCCTGCCTTTTTTTGATCCTGGGAAAAACTCTGAAATTACGTTTCAAAAGTTTTTTTTTAAGTATTTGATACGGCCAAATATTTTGATATTCGGTCAAACCAAATATTCGGCAACATGGCCGAACAGATACCGAATATTCGGAACTTCCCTATTTTTTAACATTTTCCAATATAATTGAAAAGTTTTTATGACCTTAGTTTGGCTGTCTGGTATCTGGTCTCTAACTTGCATAAATATGCTCAGATTGACATGTAATTGATATACATTATTGAGGTTTGCTATGGCATGTTTAGTATTGAAAATAAAAGGTGTACCATTCATAGCTCATTTACAGGGCAATCAAAAGTTTTCCATTACATTATGATCTACGGGGGAAAAACCATTTGGGGTGCATTTTAATAATGTTACATAATCTTAAACGTAATGAAATTTAGGCACATTATTGAGGTGCACTATAGAATGTGGGTCATTCCATACCACGGTAACTTACGTTACATTTAGAACAATTTATTTCAGTAATTTTAATAACACCAAAAAATATTCAAAATGTAGATTTGACATAATTTGTTAATTAAAGCTATTCAGAGCTCAGTTTAGACGAAAATTACCTTAGGGGCTGTGCATATATAACGTTATCATTTTAGGGGGGAGGGGGAGTCTGGCAAATGATATCGTTAGATATCTCTAGGGAGATGGGGGGGGGGGGGGTTCGTCTTTTGATATCGTTATCATTTTTGGTCTAACCAAAATTTTCTCTTTTTATTTATAACTTAGCCTTTACATCAAAATAGAATGTTATTTTTTTTTTAATCTGCTATTTATTTTTATGAAAGTACAAAGTTATTATTAAAATCATTAAATGATTATAAAATTATTTAATTCCAAATTTCCTATTTCTTCTGTCATATGTGTATGCATATATAATTCGTTGTTCGAGAAAGCATATGCGAAGTATGTTTCAAATAATACGGAGTCGGAATAAGTGGAAGAATAAATGGCTGCGGACGAAGATGGGCCACTCGTCGCGGCGGGTGACCCCCCCGCCCACCCCCAACCGCCGCCGAGACTAATAATAAGCTAGAAGTAGCTAGGAGTCGTTCGGTAGCTCCATCGCCCCGAGCCCAACCCTTCCCGCTTTTCGGTGTCTTTAATTTGTGTAATTTCCCTTTTAAATTTGTCCGGTTTCAATTTTTGATTTTTTTTTCAATGTGTTTTTCGCTAGAGAGTCTTTCATTCGGGACGTGGCTGGGGACCTACGTATCTTGCGTCCGCAAAAGAGTCGGTCTAGAGTAGTAGAATAAAGAGCTGCGGACGAAGATGGGCCGCTCGCCGCGGCGGTTGACCCCCCCTCCCACCCCCAACCACCGTCGAGACTAATAATAAGCTAGAAGTAGCTAGGAGTCTTTCGGTAGCTTCATCGCCCCAAGCCCAATCCTTCCCACTTTTCGGTGTCTTTAATTTGTGTAATTTCCCTTTTAAATTTGTCCGGTTTCAATTTTTGAATTTTTTTTTTTTTTTTTTTTCTTTTTTCAATCTGGCTTTCGCTAGAGAGTCTTTCATTCGGGACGTGACTGGGCACCTGGGAATCTTGCTTCCGCAAAAGAGTCGGAGTAGAGTAGAAGAATAAAGGGTTGCGGACGAAGATGGGCCGCTCTATAATAATAAGCTAGAAGTAGCTAGGAGTCTTTCGGTAGCGTCATCGCTCCGAGCCCAACCCTTCCCGCTTTTCGGTGTCTTTAATTTGTGTAATTTCCCTTTTAAATTTGTCCGGTTTCAATTTTTGATTTTTTTTTTTTTTTCAATCTGGCTTTCGCTAGAGAGTCTTTCATTCGGGACGTGGCTGGGCACCTGGGAATCTTGCTTCCGCAAAAGAGTCGGAGTAGAGTAGAAGAATAAAGGGTTGCGGACGAAGATGGGCCGCTCTATAATAATAAGCTAGAAGTCTTTCAATAGCTTCATCGCCCTGAGCCCAACCCTTCCCGCTTTTCGGTGTCTTTAATTTGTGTAATTTCCCTTTTAAATTTGTCCGGTTTCAATTTCTGATTTTTTTTTTTTTTTTTTTTTTTTTTTTTTTTTTTTTTCCAACCTGGGTTTCGCTAGGGAGTCTTTCATTCGGGACGTGGCTGGGGATCTACGTATCTTGCTTCCGCAAAAGAGTCGGAGTAGAGCAGAAGAATAAAGGGCTGCGGACGAAGATGGGCCGCTCGCCGCGGCGGTTGTACTAAGTATATTTATAACCATTTTTTTTTTTTTTCATCGGAGGCGACACTTTTTTCTGAAAAAGCAAAATTCCTGTTTTCTAGTTTTTTTTTTTTTTTTTTTTCCCAAACAAAGTAAAAAATTAACTGTATTATTGTGCACAGCTTTGTTACATTTATTTTATACTCAAAACACGTTCCTTATATCATATTAAACGATCTCGTACTTATTAAATGTTCTTAAAATAGCAATAATCAAAATTAAGGTCAAATGTGTCTTTTCCAAGGTCACCCTGTTTGTCAAAATCCATGTATTCATAATTTTGTATTCCTAAAAACTGCCTTAACTTTGTAACGAAGGATTGTATCGACTTGCATCATTCGATTCAGAGTTCAACTAGTCGGATGTGCCAATCCCAAAACTTTCTTCTATTGCATACTTCAAAATTCGCTAGCACAGTGCCGAAATGAAATGCCAATCTATGCCCATCATGGGAAGATTCTAAAAAGATGAAATTCCGTGCATTCGTTCTTGAGATAGGATGAGTTCAGCATCACAAAAGCTTTCACAGGGTACCCCGCATCATACACATAGAAAAAATTTAATTTTTTCAAGAAACTTAACCTCTACATTTTCCCTAAATATATTTGTGAATGTTTAAAAATCTGGGTCAATAACATTTATTACTTGAACTTCCCATGTACCATAGTTTATGAGTAAAAAGGTTGTGACAGACAGATACAGGAATGATCTTATAATGGTTCCGTTTTTACTTTTTAAGTACGGAACCCTAAAAATGGAATGTATGGAGTGTGTAATATTAAAAATATATATATGTTTTTGTCAATTAACACTTTAATATTAATTTACGATTATACATTGAAAAATCAAATTAGAAATCTTAAAAGGATAGTTCAAAACATGTTTCATTTTTTTTCTTTCCTGTTGCCCTATCTTAAAGAAACAGAACAAAAATTAGATATTTTTTTACAAACTTACTCGTTTGCACTTCCTCTCGTGTTCGCATTTTTTAAAGTGTAAAAAAAGCAGTGAATTTTTTTCTAAATCAGAATATGGAGTAAATATCAGTAAAAAAAAAAAAAAAAAAAAAAAAAAAGGAAAAGAGCATGATTTTCAAGATGAACATCAAATGTTTATAAAGGAGTGTATTTTTTAACTGATTTTAGTTTTATATATATTTATTTCTTAACAGAGTGATGACTAGCTTAAAACTTAAAACAGTCTGGGTGAAACTTCAACAGGATTGGCTGTAGCAAAAGCTTGCTTAAAAATAAAATTCAAATACCTGAAACTAAAAAACACATTGCATATAAATTTTCACATTATAAAATGGTTGCAAAAAGAGAGATTGCATACTCACGCTGCCATCAAAATCATATTTAGCCCTCACTTTTTCAAGTTTCTTAGGTGCCTGAAATGGAAAAAGATATTCAAATTTTCTGTTCTTATACATAAATATAGGACACATAAGTATAACAATACACAATAGTCAAATTATTACAAATGTTGATCACAACATGTTATTTGGTACTTTTCTAATATATGGATCATGGTATTTTTTATGTTTACAGTACAGAACCATTTATCCGGAATGCTTAGGGTCAGATGCATTCCGGATATCTGGTTTTTCCGGTTAACTGGTTGTGCATTAAAGCAGCATCCATTTGATAAGTTTTGTGGAATATGTGTGGTTGTGGCATTATTTCTCATTTTAAATTATTAGATTACTTGGTTAAAAATCAATGCAAGAGAGAGATCAAAAGTTAGCCAGAGTTTAAAAGAAGGTAATTTATGGGAATCCCTTAAGAACAAAAATTCTCCTGTTTCTTATGCATAAAAATTAAAACATCTAACATACAACTCAATATGTTTCCATTTCAAATACTAGATGTTGTCATCAAATTATATAATTGTGTCGAGCAAAGCCTATGTCAAACTGGCAATGTATGACACCTTTTTCTGCAAAGATTCTGAAATCATTCTATCAGAAATATCATTCCGGATAACTGGTTTCCGGTTAACTGGTTCCATACTGTATATATACAGTAGAACCCCGCTAATCCGAAATTCTGGTTAATCCGAACAGATTTTACTTTAGAAAATTCTACTTGAACAGATTAACTGAAAATATTAACTTACGAAATTTTCCAGAATGTCGTGGAAAACGTGTAGAAGCCAGAATGAAACAAAAAATGGCAGTAAGGTATGTTTTTTATTCTTTAAACAGCTTGAATAGAATAAAGAAATACTCAATAAAGTAAAAGTACAACCTATGTACACGAATATAAAATGAAAACGTGCACCGTAGACTTACTCATAGGAGCAACCTAAAAAGCCCTCGAAACTCTGTTTGCCTGTCAGTATATAAAATTCTTTTCTAAAATGCAAAAGTATTTCATTCAGATGATAAAAATTTATTTTTTGATTTTGCAAATTGTGTACAAAAATGTTTTTTTCTTCTCCCCTCGCCGACGTGATAACTGAGCTATATATAGATTCGGATTTTGAACCGCTTGTTATGTAATTCCTCATTCTGAAGTTCCATTGGATTATTATTAACATCAGGAGTTTTAACTTTGTTTTAACTTTAGTTCAAACAGTGCGTTAATTCTTCTCTTTTGGGAAGTTTTTAATTTTTATTTTGAATAAAACATTGAGTAAAACCCTGTGATCTAAGCTGAAATTCAGCCGAAACAGTTAATGAGATAGATTAAACCAAAGGACAGTCTAAGCACGAAAGAAATCGCCGCATTTAATTAAATTTAGCACTTGATACACATGAACGGCCAAGAGCTTATTCCTAACAGTAATGTAATAAATCTTTTCAAAATACTACAGAAACGTGGTTTAATTTTTTCAAATGTTTCGAGGAAATAAATCTCATATATAAGTAATTAAAATGGAAAATTAAACAAGGAATGGCATATTTTTTCTAAAGTCGTGCCAAATTAACCAGCATACCAGACCTTAGGATGACGGACAGCACGCATTTTTTTTTTTTTTCTATTTTTATCGGAATTTCTGGTAATCCTATTTTCTTGTAATCCGAACAGGCACCGGCCCCAATTAGTTTGGATTAGTGGGGTTCTACTGTATATTATTATTATTGTTATTTATATACATTTTACATCTGTTTGTATCGATAAATGGCTTCATTATAAATAAAATCATAAGGCAAAATGCAATATTCTATCTTGATTCAATCGTAAAATACACAATATGAACTTTAAAAAGCTCAACGTTTATGGATTCTCCAATAGTGTGATAGATTTGATAAAGCAAAAATTATACACCCAACATCTAATTGCTATGCTATGCATCCACTACCAGAGAATCCATAGAAATTCTGTGAAAAAGCAATCATGTTTGTAATGATGCCCAATATAGGGTTAAATATCCTGAAAACTTGAGCAAAGTAACAAAATTTAAATGGATGATACAGCAGTTAAATATTTTCCTCAATGACCATTTAAACTAAAACACTGCTATTTGAACTACCGTCCAGCTATGCATTTAAAAATGTAAGTGACGTATGTGAACAAAGTAAAATAAAATGATTGGAACAGCAGTTAAATATATTTTTCCCTACATAAGTTCAATCCAAGGCACTGCTACTTCTACTTTCAGCTACCTTGACAATTATAGACTCTCCCATTTCAAACAAAGTAACATGTTTGTAGGAATGGAACAGCAATTAATAATAAAAATATTCTCTGACAATAGATGCCAGAATTGCAGGATATTATTCTTATTTTTGTTGCTTTTTAAGTAAAACAGTGAGCTCTTTCAAGTTCATATTGTGTATTTTGGCTTCTTTATCTATACTAATATTATAAAGAAGTAAAGTTTGTTTGTTTGTTTGCAGAAAGTACCGTATTTTTCGGCCTATAATCCGCGTTAAAAAACCTCAAAATTTTTAAGTGCGAATTATCTACCAGTGCAGATTATCTGCTGACATTTTTTTTTTAAGCAGAAGTTCATGTCAGATATTCTGTTTCTACCATCAGTCAAAATAAAAATGTAAATGGCTATAACATGATTGTTTACTATCGACTGTCTGCGGAGTAGCTCGTGATTCGTTCACATATGACATGTATGTGCTAGTGGCTTCCGATTTTTATGTTCTCATTTTTAGCCTTTTGGCAACATGTTTTTATGAAGAACAAAGCATTTCTGAACTCATCTCTTTCAAACATTGCCATGCAATATAATAAATAATGTGTAACAGAAAACGTGTTATTTAACACTACAGAATTTAAACTGAACATTATTATAAAAGCAGAACATGATTTAAAAACAGCAATTATTATAGAATTATCTCTTTTCACAAGACAGTCTACGTTTTAGATATAAGATTCAATGAAAAAAAAGTATTTGTATTTTTAACTTGTAATTTTATAATTTTTTTTCAATTATTTTATTACAATTACCACTTAAATAGAGCAACTAAATAAATAGGGAGGTGGTTAATTAGTAGTACTTTGGAATGTTGAAAACAATGAGTAATCCTCGTATAGTCCGGTGTATTATCCGCGGATTATATGGTGAAAGTTTTTTATAAGCACTAAAAATTACAGCTGCGGATTATAGGCTGAAAAATACAGTAATCTCTAGAACTACCGAACTGATTTTGAAAAGTAATGGTATCAAAATGATGTTCCAACATAGGATATGTCTTACGTCAATGCTACTAACCCAAAGGAGGTGCAGAATAAAACAGTCTAAATTGTAATTTTTGTGTTACCGAAGGGCCTAGAAACATGAAATTTGGCATGGTAGTTACTTATAAAGTATAAAAGATCTCTAAGAACATTTCCTAAAAAATCTTAATTTAAAAGGGGAGAAAATACGCAAAAAGCTCTCTAAAAATGTTCTAAATGGCAATTTCTATGCAATCTCAGATAGAATCAAACCAATTTCAAAAATAATGGTTGGAAATTGATGGTGACAGGCCAGGGTTCGCTGATATATATCCAATATTTATTTTTAAAACATGAAGATTTTTTATATTTTCGATTTTTTCATATTACTTTGATATTTATTTTCAAAATATCAAGATGTGTGGGTGCTATTTTCTATATTTGATATTTATTTTCAAAATATCACTGTGCAAGATATTTTTGATATCTTCAGTCAAAACAAGTGCAAATGAAATTTCTAACTGTTGTTGACTGTGTTGTTCTGTAAATAAAGAATTTTTGTCTCTGATAGCGACTTTTTTAGCTGAAGAAGAAAACAAATATCTTTTCCAAGTTTTATGTTTGATTTTTTTTACTTTTAACTGTACATTATGAGGGACATAATTAAGTCAGAACAGACACTGAATAATAAACTGTCTAATTTAAATACTCAGTTATATATATATGTTACATTATTAGATCTAATTCAGCAATTTCCTTATCTTATTCTAAATTACTACTTTATTTTCACTAAAACCTTATCCTTAAATAATCTCTATCGTTAACTCTGTTAAATTCCCTTTAATTTAATGTCTCACTTGTCTAAATTGCTTTAATATTACGCTTTTAGTATTCTTAAATTAAATGTTCCTTTTCCGTGCCTTTTTTTTTCTAGATTATTCTTTTAGCTTCCATTTTTACTTTCCCGTGCATTTCTGAGGTTATCCTTTTTCCCTTCAAATTCATCCGCTAGCTCTGTCCGCACTCTTTATATGATGTGACATTCTTAATTATTCATTGGTTGAGAGTGCGATCTACCTCATATTTGTATTCTTACACGTGAGGAACAAAAAGTTGATACTCACTGTGTTTCAGCAGATTCGAAAAGAGTTGAGTCGATTTTCCAGTTTACATCCATCCCTGGTTACCATCCTTTTATTCGATTATCTGGAACTTTGTTTAGAGCTAATTACTACTATGGAAAGATGGCTAGTAAATAATCTTGGTGGAAACTGCGCCATTTGAAAGATGTTCTAATAAAGTGCTGAGCTGATCTTATGTGTCGTTTCAATTCATTCTGGGGAAACTTCAAGGAACGATGTACTCCATAGTCTACACTCGACTACTGCAATTAACAAATTGTTATACTAATAACACAGGTTCGAATTACCTGTTCTGACCGACCACTTCTATTATTGCTGTATGTGATCCACAACTACTATCGAGACAGCTAGCACTGCACTTTCACCATTGCACTACTAGTAACATAACAACCAGTTATTTCGTTCACTAGTAAAGCCTTCCAATGTTAGAATAATCTAACAATTCTATTACTAAATCATAACATATATACAGCTTCATTAGAAAAGAATATGTTCTGGTATTGATTTAGTTTAGTTTAAACTGTACAGCATGTTAGGGAATAAAAAAAATGTTAAAAATTTTCAGTTAAAACAATATTATGTACTTAAAATTTTGTTTTATGAATTTCTGATTTCTTGATAGTTGATACTGAATCCCATGAACTTCTTTAATTAAGTGCATAAAGCAAATTGTTTCGGTTTTCAAATAGTTGATCTTCAATTTTGTTCTAAATTTCTGATTTCTTGATAGTTAATACTGAATCCTATAGCTTTTTTTTTTTTTTTAATGTAACTGCATAAATCAAATTGTTTCGGTTTTCAATTAGTTCATCTTCAATTTTGATAAGTAGAAAAAAAAAAAGTGTGTTTAGTATATTGTTTTAAGTTTTAATAATAAGTGCAATATGTTTTAGTTTCTAATGTAATATTATGCTTGAAAATATTTATTATCAGCAAAGTTGACTATTTTGAAAATATCGGACATATCGAAAATATCGGATATATATCAAAATATCGGATATTTTTGATATTTTGGAAAATATCATGATATTTACGAACCCTGTGACAGGCCCATGCTCTAACATAGGCTCTATTTCATGTCAGAGTCACTACTACCTGGAAGTTGCAAAAGCAAAAACATTCTAAATTGCGATTTTTTGTGATACTGCAGGGGCTAACTTGGAATTTGGCATGGTAATAACCTGCCAAATGTGTATGTAAATGTTTTGAAAGAACCACCAAAGAAAATTCCAAATTTAAAAGGATGAAGGGAGCGAAAAGCGTTATAAAAACATTCTAAATTACAATTTTTATGCAATCTTATGAAATACCAAACAGATTTAAAAAATAATGGTTGCAAATTGGTGGTGATAGAACCTGCTCAAACATAAGCTATATTTTATTAAAGGGCAAAATTACCACTAGCCACCGGCCACAGGGCTAGTAAATGAGAAAAAGTGGCTAGTGAAACACTGCCTATCAGTGGCCTCCTTCTGACCACTTTTTTACGAGGAGAGAATAAAATTTTCTCGCATTTCATCAAGAATTCTACTTTTTTTGGTTCCAATATATTTAAATTAACATATTTATTTGGGCTATTCAGTTTTAGATTAATACTTGTAGAAATTTTACTGTTTAGTATTTTTAAATAAAAAAGTGGCCACTAGTTTAAAGAAAGTGGCCACTTAAAAAACTAGTCCTACTGGCCAGTCGCCGCTAATGAAACTTCTCAGTTTTGCCCTATATATTTCATGCCAGTGCTACTACCACCAGAGGGTTGCAGGAGCAAAAAACGTTCTAAATTGCGACTTCTGTGATACTGAAAAGGCTAGAAACTTTAAATATGGCATGATGGCTACTTATAAAAGGTAAATGCCCACTAAGAATAGTTGAAAATAAATTCAAAATTAAAAAGGGGTGAAGCGATTACACTATTACAAACCTTGCCCCTCAAAGACCCCCCCCCCCCCCCCTCCTTTCCAGAAATTCTTAAAATGGCACCTTGTTTCTAAGGAAGCGAATTCCTGTATAAATATTTACAGAAACATGATTCACTTGTGGTTAATATACATAAAGAGAGTGTTTTATGTTAAGAAGTTTGTTTTGCAGCCCAGATTTTTTTTTTTCCCATGAGCCTTTTTTAATGTCCAAACTTTCGGACTAACGGCCAATTTTTTAAAACTTTCAGAAATGAATACTTTGAAATTTTGGAAATTTCGCAACAGAGTCACTCCTGAAAAATATGCTGTGCACGATAAAAATCGCAACTAGAAACAAAAAATGCCTTTGTGTTTTTTGGAAAAAAATGGTAGTTTAAGATAGATTTTCGTAGCATCGCAGTTTATAGGTCCAAATCATAGCAACTACGATTTTTTTCGTAGCAGTTGGCAGGTCTGGCTGAGACAAGTCTATCCTTGATAAATGGAAAGTGGGTAATAATAGAGAAGTCTCCCCTACCTTTTGTTTTGTGGAGGATAAAAAGGAGAATTCTGACAATTTCGTATTGTTTCCAAGAACATAAAAAAGGATTTTGCTTTTAATGAGGTAATAAGAAGTTAGCAGGGTCGATGCAATGTTGTACAGGGCCCTAGCAAAGGAGTTAATGGCACCTAATGCATACTGCAATACCAATCTAATAAAATTTACTTTTAAATTGTATACATCATGGAATAATATATGAGGACATGAGTTTCAAAACTCACCTTATCCAGAAAATCAAATGTGGGGAAATCGCGAAAAACCCTAACTGCATCTATTGATTTTCATTGTAGATTAAGATTTTACAAGGGCTACAGCAAGATAAAACTGGTTTTTTTTTTGCAGACTTATGTTTTTTCAATGCAAGTTTTTAAATGGAATAAATTTATAGAGAAAACTCGATTTTTAAAATTTTTGATAAGGCGAGTTTTGAAACTCACGTTCTCATATAATATAAATAATAAATGTACCAAAATACCACTAATTTCACATGTGACATGCATAATTATTTTCGATTTTGAAAAATCTTCTATACTTTACAATACTTTAAAATATTTATTTTTTACGTTCACAGTTACTTCCATCAAATCTATACATTCCCCGAAAATTATATCAACTTTGCCTGTAAGAAATAAAGTTAATACTCACTTTTTTTTAATCATGAAAAAACATTTAAAAACAAATGTAGATAAAAAATGTAGTGAGGAAACGTTATTTCGAATTCTATAAACTTGGAATAAATTCTAAATAATTCTATAAACTCCTGTACAGTCGCCCCGTTTGCACCGATGATGGTTGCACCAGCCCTGGGTAATAGGACAGAAAATTTTTAGCTTTCTCTCTGATGAAAAGAATATCTTTAAGCCAAAGAAACATGTTATGATAATTTGGATGTTTAAATATGTATTGTAGTATTGTTTTCAGTTATAAATTACACTATTAAGCAATTTTAAAATGAATGTATGAAAAATAAATAATGAGAAAGGAAGAAATATTTTAATTCTTGATTCAACAGAAAGTTTTCTGTAGGGGTATATCATCTTGTTTGAAAGAAATTGCATTCCAAAAATTAAAAATATGCAAAAAGGCATTTTACTCTATCCATTTCCTTTTAAATAATACAGAATGGTGAGCTTTAAACTCTTTTTTTTTTTTTGGTTTGAATCTTTTGTCTCCTCCTAATTCAATGCTTCTCTCCATCTGAATTTTTTTTTTTTTCTCCAGCACACAAAGGTCTGTCTTTAAAGACTGGTCAAGCAGTAGCTTAATATAGTAACTTTTGTGTTCTGCGATTTTTTAATTTTTAGGATTTAAATGTGATTGCTTAATGAATTTCTTAACCTCTTCGGGACGAGCGTCTTTTACAGAATTTTTAATCTTTAATCACCAGTTTTTTAAAACAGAAATTTTTGCCTAATTGAATCGGGAAAATACTCAGATTGAATAAGGCAAAATTTACAATAAAAACTGATCGGTGAGAATAATCCCCAATTGTGAGTATGTGGCACGTATACCGATCGCTCGTCCCCAAGGGATTAAAAGTTGCCCATATTCCATGATGATTTTTTAACATCAGGGATTGCAAAAAAGTAAAAAGACTGAAACCACGCACAAACAAAAAATTGTACCACATTTTATCCGTGAAAGATACTTTAAGAAATAAAACCAGGGTCTGATTTCCAGTCAAATGGAGACAACCTGTATACTACATTACAGGAGTGAAAATAGCCAAATTACACACAGCTCTTAAAACATTGAGTGTAGGTCATATGAAATGCTCGACTTATCAGAATCATGACTGCTCCTGGAAATGAAATAATTTAATTAAGAATAGAGTTTTTGTGTGTTATAATTTTAATAAATTTTTTAGCAAAAAAATATGAAAAACTTAGTGAAAATCACAATGGTTAGTTATTTTTGGTCACACGGGCTGATTGGGCCAGGACGTACAGCCAGCTTAATGTGAATTCTGAATCAGGAGCCATTTTGCGTTAAAAAAAAAAAAAATTTTGAAATTCACAGCAAATTTTCTGAAAGCTTACAAAAGAGGGGGGAAGGAGAGGATACACTAAAAGCACTAAATACATGTATTTTTTGCGCCATTTTGACGAAATTTGCCGCTTTTTCGCGATCTTTTGACAAAATTTGCCACTTTTTTGCGATCTTTTGATGAAATTTGCAGTTTTTTCGCGATCTTTTGACGAAATGTGCCGCTTTTTCACGATCTATTGATGAAATTTACCGTTTATTCGCGATCTTCTGATAATATTTGTAGTTTTTTTCACTATCTTTTGACAAATTTTACTGCTTTTTCGATCTGTTGACAAAATTTTGCTTTTTTCGCGATCTTTTGACAAAATTTTCTGCTTTTTTGAGATTTTTTGACAAAATTTTCTGCTTTTTTGCGATCTTTTGACGAAATTTTCTGCTTTTTTGCGATCTTTTGACAAAATTTTGCTTTTTTTGCGATCTTTTGACAAAATTTTGCCTTTTTCGCGATCTTTTGACGAAATTTTCTGCTTTTTTGCAATCTTTAAACAAAATTTTGCCTTTTTCGCAATCTTTTGACGAAATTTTCTGTTTTTTCGCGATCTTCTGACGAAATTTGCCGCTTTTTCACGGTCTTTTGACGAAATTTGCAGTTTTTTCGCGATCTTTTGACGAAATGTGCCGCTTTTTCACGATCTATTGATGAAATTTACCGTTTATTCGCGATCTTCTGATAATATTTGTAGTTTTTTTCACTATCTTTTGACAAATTTTACTGCTTTTTCGATCTGTTGACAAAATTTTGCTTTTTTCGCGATCTTTTGACAAAATTTTCTGCTTTTTTGAGATTTTTTGACAAAATTTTCTGCTTTTTTGCGATCTTTTGACGAAATTTTCTGCTTTTTTGCGATCTTTTGACAAAATTTTTCTTTTTTTGCGATCTTTTGACAAAATTTTGCCTTTTTCGTGATCTTTTGACGAAATTTTCTGTTTTTTCGCGATCTTCTGACGAAATTTGCCGCTTTTTCACGGTCTTTTGACGAAATTTGCCGCTTTTTGAAGATCTTTTGACGAAATTTGCCATTTTTATCGTGATCTTTGGATGAAATTTGCTGTTTATTTGCGATCTTCTGACTATACTTGTAGTTTTTTGCGATCTTTTGGTGACATTTACTGCTTTTTTGCGATCTTTTGACGAAATTTGCCGTTTTTTCATCACCTTTGAATGTTCTTTCGAAATTGGAAGAAAAGCGGAATCGATAGGAAAGTGAAAATTTCAGAAAATAACAAAATTTTGCAGGAGAAAAAAAAAACTGAATACTCAGAAAAAAGGCAGAATTGAGGGAAAAAAAAGCGGAAATTTCTTGAAATAACAAAAAAGCGGAAATCCGCCAAAAGACGGAAAATTTTCATCCCTGTAACATTCGTGGAAGGATTCCAGTTAAATATTTTAGCTCACTGTAACAAATTTGTCCCCTATGATTTTTGAACTTTTAGCAATTTTTAGAATTTTTCTTATTTTCGATTATTGCGATGATTTTTTCAGTCATTGTAAAGGGGACCAAAAATGCAGGGAACTAAAGGGGACCTTTTTTTAAAAAGGGGACTTTGGGGAGAAAAAAGGGAGCCCTGCAATTTTGCAAAAACATGATCATGTGAAAAAAAAATCCAAGTAAATCCCTGGTAAGGTAATTAAATGCAACTACTCTTGTTAAAAATGAAAATTCAAGTGCAAATTTTTTTAAATATTACACCAATTAATGAAAATGGTAAGAAGGAAAATTTAATGTAAAATTTCAAACATGCATTTATTTTTATTTGCATAGCTGTAATTTTTCACTATTGTCAGAAAAATTTCTTTTGATAATAACATGCAGTTGAAATTATTTATTTTTTTTCTTTTCTGGAAATATAGATTGTTAAGGCTGTCTAAAATGTATTTTAAAAAATATATAAATCTATACAAACTTTGCAAAGAAATTGTAAGCAATTCTCTGTGAAAAATCTAGTAAACAATTTTTAAACATGGAAAAATCCACCTGTTTTAAAAGTTTCATAAAAAAAAAATACCACTTTCAATATTAAGAATCTAAAACATAGTTTGGGTTTAGACTGGAAAGCTGTATCAAAACTAAATATACAGGAAATGAAAATTATAACTGTAAGGGAGAAAAAAATGTAATATTGTAAAAGAATACTAATTTTTAAACAACAGAAGATTTAAAAATGATAATAGTATACTTATAATAATACGAGAACTACAATAATTTGTTTCTTTTAAACTGGCATCCTTTATATATTTGAAAAACAGTACTATGTAGATGGGATGTACAATACAGTTTAAAACTGCTTTCAAACGGCAGCGATATTGATTGAAACTTAAGATTATTTTGTTGTTATTTTTAAATTAGCTCGATATAATTAAACAAATGCTACTGAAAAATCATTTCAACAGACACATGATATATTATACAAACACTAGTGTTAAATTAAGCAAGAAAAGCTACTGTCAGAATTCTGAGACTGAAAGGATAAACTTTTAAAAGCTGGCTTTTTTTTTTTTTCTCTCTCTCTCTCTCTCTCTATTTTTTCTTTTTATAATATATTCAATTCATGTAGGGGCAAAATCATTTTTTTAGTGTGCATAAATATTAAAAAAGTTTATTATTTTAAATTTTTTAAGAAAATATAACTTATTTATGAGAAATCAATTTTTCCAGAAAAAAACTGGATTTTTTACTGCCACTTCAAATTTTACAGAAAATTTACATCTCTAGTTTTGACCCTACATCTGAACTGAAAATTTCATTGTTTACATCTGTGATCATGTGTGGGATTTTAGGTGTTTGTGGATTTTAGGGTTGGGGATTTGATGGAGTCTACTGTATCTTAAATTGTGATTTAGCTTGGCTTTAAATCAAATTAAAACAAAATATCGATTCAGAGCTAGCATTGGACAACTGATTTATTTATTTTGATGTATCTACTGCTTGCATGGCAAGCTGGTGTTAAACCAATTTAGCAGGATCATATTGAACCAAACATCGTAAGCCTCAATGCTTTACGATTTAAGAAAAACATGGCAAGCTGCTGTTAAATCGATTTAGCAAACATTGAGCCTCAATGCTTGCGGATTTAAAAAAAAGATAATTTAAGAAAACAACGATTTAAGTAAAAACTTACATTTATTTATTTTGTAAACGAAATTCAGTTTATGAGATTGGAATGTGTATTTTTTTAGAAATTAAGAACTTATATGATTGAAAGTTAAAAAGAAAAGGTAAAAGTTTAATTCTTAAAATACAAATTTATTGAATTGCTAATACAATCATGCATGTTAATACAATCTTTTGATGAAAAATTAAGTTTTCACATATTTGAGTAATATTTTAATATGTATTTTTTATTTTCTGTAATTAATTAAACTATTTTAAAGTAGAATCCTGGATTGTTCCAAGATTGTTTCCCCAAAATTGATTCAGTATTTATATGATTCAAAAAAGTAATAAAGATTCATATTTAAAATCCAAATTCATCTACTTTCAGTTTATATTTTATTGCATTCTTATAATGAAAAATTTATTTTTACATACATTATTTATTTTCTATTATTTTGTAATTAATGAAAATATTTTGAAGTATAGCCCTGCATTGTTTAGTGTATCTCGATTTGACCGTGATCCACATGAAATATTTTAATTTTTCAAATAAGATTTTTCTCTGAAATTGATTGAGCATTTATGGTTTGAAAAAAAAAAAAAAAGAGAGAGAGAGAAAATAAAGTTTCATATTTAAAATTCAAATTCATCGAATTTCAGTTTTTATTTTTATGTGTTCTTTTAATGAGAAATTCTTTTTTCACGTGTTTGGGTAATAAGTTAATATATAGTCTTTATTTTCTATTATTCTGTAATTGATTAAAATATTTTAAAATAGTCATGCATCAGATTTGACATCCAATTTCAATGCCAGCCACGTGGATTGAGTATCTTGCTGAACTTGATTCATCAATATATCTCTATTTGAGTTGAGAACTTATATCTATGGGAAGATGGGGTTCCAACTTTGTCTATAAGTAAATACCTGTTTTCAAAACATTTGGAAAAATAATAACTAATAACACATACTGGACAATTGCACCATAAAATATAATAAATAAAGACACAATCTTGCTTAATGGTACACAAAACACGAACTTTACTAAGCTAAAAGTTAAATTCTATGTTTCGAGCTGTTTCTACAGTTATCTTCAGGAAAATAGGATGGTAAAAAGGTTCAAAGTTCAGAGACGAAAGCTTCCTGTGCAAGATAATGAGTCGAAACTTGACCAATGATTTAAATACAAAAATATAGCAGACCTGCCAACTTTTGAAAATGAGAAATCGTAGCACACAAAATTAAAATTAATCTGAGGTTGGTTGGTTGGTTTTTCGTGTTTCGCAGCCATCTTTTGACATTCGTAAAAGGAATGAGGTTTCAGTCTTTGAACTCAATACAGTAAATTTTTTCCTCTCAAAATTTTTATATGATTTTTAGAGTTTCTTCTCGTTTCGAAGCGTTTGACATTTGTAAAAGGAGTCTCGTTCCTGTTTTTTTTAGCCCAGTGCAATAATTTTGACAAAATTCGCAGTTTTTTCCACCGAGATCATTTCAGGATATTCACAATCCCCCCCCCCACACACACACACATAATCATAATTCACATTTTTCTATCACGATTCTTTGTTGAAATCCGCACTTTTGACGAAATTCGTATTTTTTTACTGCGATCCTTTGACGAATTTTGCGTTTTTTACAACGATCCTTTGACAAAATTAGTGTTTTCTTTCCGCGATCTTTTGGGGAAATTTGCATTTTCTTACTGATCTTTCGATGAAATTTGCATGTTCTTACTGATCTTTTGACGAAATTAGCATTTTCTTTCTGCCATATTTTGGGAAAATTCATGGTTTTACAAATGATCCTTTGATGAAATTTATTTTCTTTTGCGACCAATTGACGAAATTTATTTTTTTACACTGTCATTTGTCGAAATTTGCGATAGTTTATCGCGACACAACCGATCGGCAAAATTTTCAATATCTTTTCGCGACCAAGTAACAAAATTCACTAATCGTTTCCGCGACCTTTTGATGAAATCTGCAATATTTTTCCCGTGATAGTTTAATTGAAATTCGTGATTTTTTGCGCAATCATTTCACGAAATTCACAATTTCTTTCTGAACTCTTAACGAAATTACCAATTTTATTCAGCGACCAATCGAAGATAATCACTATTTGTTTCTGAAATCTTTGACGAAATACCCGATATTTTTACACGACTATTTGAAGAAATTCTCATTTTTTACTGCGATCGATTCACGAATTAATGTGGGGGAAATTCCATAAAAGAAAAAAAAATCGCAGACTTCCAAGAAATTTCAAAATATACGCACAAAAGAATCATAGGTCTGTGGAAGAATTTGCAGAGGGAAATACTGCACAGCATTTTTCATTAAGCAGGATTGTCCTTTTCAATGTGCAAATCATGAGATATTGCACACTATTTCAAACCTTGCGTCTCAAAGAACCACCTCCCCACCCCACCCCCCCCCCCCCCCCTCCAGAAATTCTTATAATGGCACGCCCTGTTTCTAAGGAAGGGAATTCCTGGATAAACATTTACAGAAACACGACGTGTTTAATATACATAAAGAGGAGGGTCTTATGTTAAGAAGTTTGTTTTGCAGCCCAGATTTTTTTTTTCCCATGAGCATTTTTTAATAGCCGAATTTTCAGACTAGTGACCAATTTTTTAAAACTTTTGGAACAGAATCACTCCTGAAATATATGCTGTGTGGGATAAAAATAGCAACTAGAGACAAAAAAATGCGTTTGTGTTTTTTGCAAAAAATCTTAGTTTAAGACCGATTTTCGTAGCATCGTAGTTTATAGGTCCAAATCGTAGAAACTACGATTTTTTCGTAGCAGTTGGCAGGTCTGATATAGTGTTGCCATCTAGTGAAAATAAATAACCATTAATGAACTGAGATCAAATTAATCAAAAAGCTCGATTTAAGACACCACGAACGCCGCCATCCACACATGAGGGACAAAACCACGCACAACTGAGTTTTCATTCAAGTTTTGGCAACATAATACAAGTTTAAGCTGAAATATTGTAATTAGATTTAGAATTATGAATTTATGATGTTATAGGATAAATTATCGTTACAAGGTTTATCTTCACATGCAATGATTTCAACTGATTCTCTAATTTTACTTTCAAAGGGGTTATTGCACGGAACTGTAACATTTGCTTCAGAAATGTTAATATGGCAGACTTCATTAGCTAAGTAGAACCTATGAAGAGCTGTATTCTGTTTACAATGTTTAATATCCCTGCGATGCTCCATAATCCTTACTGATAACTTACGTTTTGTCATGCCGATGTAGACTTTTTCAACATCATTGGATAAAGTGATAGGGATTTCATATATACCAGAATTTTGATCCATTAGGATCCTATCGATCTTATTACTGACGATATCAATGAGGTAAAAAGGTGGAATAGCGACTAACTTTATTATATTTCTGTATGATCTTTTTTAGCTTTTCAAATATAGTGGGAATGTAGTGAAATTTTTTGTAGACCACCAGTCCTGCCGTTGGCCTGAAGGAGGGGGAGCGTTGTACTTCGGAATTATCTTATCTATGTATTTTGCTGGAAAACCATGATCAAATGCCATTTTCTGTATAAACTCGATTTCTTCATTTAATGGGTCTTCTGAGCCAATCATAAATGCTCTTTTAATGAATGACTGAAATGCAGAGATTTCATATTGAAAAGGCACGTTTGCTGAAAAAAAGATAACAGTGTTTTCTTTAATAGGTTTTCTATATTAACTGAAAAGTTTAATACAGAGCTGCATCTATTAATTGAACGTCTAAAAATGGAAGTGAAGCATTTTTTTCGATTTCAATTCATATTAACTTTTCTGGAGCAAAAACTATAGTTCCGTGCAATAACCCTTGAAAGTAAAATTAGAGAATCAGTTGAAATCATTGCACGTGAAGATAAACCTTGTAACGATAATTTATCCTGGTATGATCCATGTCAATTCAGGCAGCCAAAGAAAAAATCTTACCTTCATAGTCTCAGAAGTTTTTGAATTGAACATATGTTAAAATTCAATAAAAAATAACATACTTGTATATTTTGGTTTTGCCCAAGAAAATTCCTGGCCTGAGATACAGGCCGCCAAAGATGGCATCCCGGGCACCATTTCCAATTCGCCATTTTCGATAAAAATTTTAAAGTGCTCTATCTCTAGAACGGTGCAAGATATTTTGTTGCGTTTTTTTTTATTTTAAAGATAATATTCTTCTGTTTAAAATGATACACCCAATTTTGAAAAATGTATTCAACTTTTCTTGTGGCAACCTTTTTCAAAAAAAATTTTTTTTTCAAAAAAAATTTTTTTTTCGAAAATGCCAATCCTAAAAATTTTGATTTTTTTGCTGTTGATCAATACCATTGGGAACTATCTTCACTGTAAAGGAGAACTTCCACTTTTGAGTTTAACAAATTTTAGAAACATTTAAAAAATTCAGAGAATTTTACAGGAACTATATACATATAGTTCCAGTAACAGTCTCTGAATTTTTGCTTATTTGTATCATAATTGTAAGTATAAGCCTACTATATATCCTAAACAAGTTAGAAATTGCAATATCAAATGTGGCAAATGAGGTGCGTGCATAGTATTAACTAGTTTTATAAATATTCAGATCTTGGTGCAATAAGTGTTACACTCTTGGGCAAAAAGGCATGAATACAAAATTTACTATAATACCATATATTAAATTCAGTAATACAGAAGTAATATGAATCCATCTTAAAAGGACTTAATCACCATGGCAACCTAGAATCATTGCCTATCATGGTATATCATTGAATCAGTTATGTATTATAGGATTTTTAAATAGAATGAAGAAAACTTTTATTAATGTCTTTTATGTTTTAATTTGATTTTCATAGCATTTGAAGTGATACATACTTTATTGCAGAGGTTTACAAAAAATTACTTTCTGTGTCATAGAAAGTGCATAGTGTTTACAGGGACACACAAAAGATTTCGGATACTTTACCTTATTGGAAATACTGTACATTAGCGATGATTGCTAGAGGTACATTTTTAGTTGCAATATGAGTTTTTAAGTTTAATTAAATATTTCCATATTACATTGTGTGTATAAAGGCTGTAGATCATACACAGGGCTACACAAAAAAAATCGTAAGGGTATTGCTGGAAGTGCATTTTTAGTTGTATTTGAGTTTTTAAATTTAACTAAAATTTTCCATATTACGTTGTGTGCATAAATGCTGTAGATCATATACAGGGCTACACAAAAGAAATCTTAAGGGTTTACTGAGTATGAATGAAAGTAGCTTAAAGGTGATTTTTAAATGATTTATGCATTTTTACACTGAACTACATTTAGTATACTAAGATATGTTTGGAGAATATAGATAAAATGATATACAGGTCCACGCAAAGAATTAGAAACATGGCCGTTATTCCGTTCCGGAAGTAGAACGAGCTCCCCCTAGCGAGCAGTCTGTAAAAAGGTTAGTTAAGCTGTTGATCGTCAAAGCATCAACACGTCTATAAAAACACTCCATCCAAACTATGCGATGGATATTAATTATGATTTGCAATCAATTCAAGTTTGTGAAATTTATGTTGTGTAAGTGTCTTGTGCAGTTTTAAGTGTGAATAAAATCAATTAAAAAGAAAATTAACGTCTACAGTCCACATCATATCGACCAGCCGTCTATGGATGATAATCTCTGGAAGTATGATTTCACTGGTTTTAAGGATGTTTTAATCTTAATTAAATATTAGCTAAATAGTGGCATGTATATAAAGATAGTAGGTAAAATACAGGGTTGTATGAAAGTATTCAAGTATGCTTCCGTCTATTGACATAAATTTCTAAAAGTCAAATCCCGACCTATTTATGTGTTTTTAACAATTTCCAACATAGTTGAAAGTCTTTATGGATTCGATTTGTCTGCCCATCTGTCTGAACTCTAACTTGTATTAATATAATTTGTATTGCTGTGTAATTGATATATGATATTGAGATTGTTTTACTATGTTCGGTATTGAAAATAAAGTATGTATCACTTCAAATGCTATGAAAATCAAATTAAAACATAAAAGACATTAATAAAAGTTTTCATCATTCTATTTAAAAATCCTATAATACATAATTGATTCAATGATATATCATGATAGGCAATGATTCTAGGTTGCCATGGCGATTAAGTCCTTTTAAGATGAATTCATATTACTTGAGTGATTCTACGCAAATAGGCCATAATGATGAAACCAGAGGATATTTAAATTTTTTTTCAACAGAAAAACCTAATGATTTTTTTTATCATGTAGTTTAGACATGGTTTTATCATATTAGCTCATAAAATTGAAGCATTAATTAAAATATATATTTAAAATAAATTTTTAAACCTATAAAATATCATTCCCTCACATGCAACTACTACCACCCAAAAATATAAAAAATATCATTTCTTACTGAAATATTTATATTTATTTTGTCTGACTTCTGGCTTTTAATATGAACACATAAAGTATTATTTCTATGTATTACATTATTTTTTTGGTCTGCACATGCAACTTTTATTTGTCAAAAATGTTTGCAACTCATATTTCAGATCATTCCCTCACTCATTAGTAATTCTGGATATTTGTGATAGGTGGTACTACTGTAGACAGAAAACATTGTTCATTTGCTGAGCGCATGAATCTTAATTGTCTGTAAAACAATTTTCAGCCATCCTGGAGAAATAATTTAGTGTGTAAGGAATAATTTAATATGCAGATTGGGCAAATGTTAAGATGATGTTATCATTCCCTCATTTAAATTTGTAAAAATAATTTATTTTCTAAAAATGTATTAATGGGTGTTTTAGTTTTCCCTGAAGGGATAGTTTGAGAACATATATTGTTTTTTTCTTTTGTTTTATGCATACAAATTTTAAAAGTTAAAATTGTACATTTTATCATTCCCTCATGTGAGGGAATGATTCTTATGGGAGAGAATTGTTCTATTACTTTTAAAAACTTGTAGAAAAGATTTTTATTGAAAATTTAATTCTTTTGATGAAAATAAAAGCATATTTTTAAACAAATCTGTGTATAAAATATTATTTATTATGTAAAAGTAAAGTCGGTAAGGAAACCAAAAAGAATTTCAAATATGCGTACTTCCATGTGAACCAGAAATTTCTTTAAAAAAGAATTAAATGTATATATCACGCAAAAATAAGTTAAATAGATAATTTAAAAAGCTTTAAATAAAAATTCCGGTATACATTTTTAAAAATATAAAACTTGAGTGAAATTTCCGGCGCTTCTAGTGTTAAAAACCTAATAATTATAGAATTTCTTAATATTAAGCCTGACGGCTATTTTTTTGCCAATAAGTATCTTTTCTAGTGCCTTGTTACAAAAAATTAGAAACTTCTGACATGATTTATTTTTTCTTCGTCACTATGATGAAAATGGCCTATTTGCGTAGAACTACCCACTTCCTTATTACTGAATTTAATATGTAGAATCATAATAAATTTTGTATTCATGCCCTTTTTGCCCAAGAGTGTAACACTTATTGCACCAAGATCTGAATATTTATAAAACTAGTTATAGTATGCACGCACCTCATTTGCCACATTTGATATTGCAATTTCTAACTTGTTTAGGATATATAGTAGGCTTATCCTTACAAATATGATACAAATAAGCAAAAATTCAGTGACTTTTACTGGAACTGTATATACAGTTCCAGTAAAATTCTCTGAATTTTTTAAATGTTTCTAAAATTTGTTAAACTCAAAAGTGGAAGTTCTCCTTTACAGTGAAGATAGTTCCCAATGGTATTGATCAACAGCAAAAAAAATCAAAATTTTTAGGATTGGCATTTTCAAAAAAAAAAAATTTTTTGAAAAAAAAATTTTTTTTTCAAAAGGTTGCCACAAGAAAAGTTGAATACATTTTTCAAAATTGGGTATATCATTTTAAACAGAAGAATATTATCTTTAAAATAAAATAAACCGCAACAAAATATCTTGCACCGTTCTAGAGATAGAGCACTTTAAAATTTTTATTGAAAATCGTGAATGAGAAAGGATGCCGGGGATGTCATCTTTGGCGGCCTGTATCTTGGGCCAGGAATTTTTTGGGGCAAAATGAAAATATACAAGTATCTTACTTTTTCTTAAATTTTAACATATGTTCAATTCAAAAACTTCTGAGACTATGAAGGTAACCCCCCTGCCTGAGTTGATATGGATTCAGCCTCCTATAATATCCCAAAGATCTGGCATAATATCATAAAGTCATAATTCTAAATCTAATTACAATATTTCAGCTTAAACTTGTATTATGTTGCCAAAACTTGAATGAAAACTCAGTTGTGCATGGTTTTGTCCCTCATGTGTGGATGGCGGCGTTCGTGGTGTCTTAAGTCGACCTTTTTGATTCATTTGATCTCAGTTCATTAATAATTATTTTTTTTCACTAGATGGCAACACTACATTTTTGTATTCAAATCATTGGTGACTAATTATCTCTTGCACAGGAAGCTTTCATCTCTGAACTTTGAGCCTTTTTACCATCCTATTTTCCTGAAGACAGCTGTAGAAACAGCTTGAAACGTAGAAGTTAACTTTTAGCTTATTAAAGTTAGTGTTTTGTGTACCATTAAGCAAGATTGTGTCTTTATTTAATAATAACTAAGTGTACCATATAATACCAGAAAAGCTAAGGGGCTATATAAAGACTGTATTTTGTCACCATGAATAAAACAAGAAAGAAAAATCATGTGTATGGCATAGATTATGAAACACTTTCTAACACTCTCTGAAAGGTTTAACAAAACTTCGTTATTTAGGGAAATGAGGTAAATAAGATAACTAAGTAAACATTTAAAAAATTTATTTCAGCAGGTACCATCCATAGCCAAATAAGTATCCCAACTCTTTTGAACAGTATATATATATCTGTAGGTTGATATATATACTATATAATGGGAAACTTTAGTTTAGCAAGAAAACGCATAGCAGGTTGAAATTTCTCTTTCAGCAATTTTTACTAATAGATAGAAACATACTTGAATACTTTTGTACAGCCCTGTAGTTTACCTAGAACCTTTATGACACGCCACTATTGAGCTAATATTTAATTCAAACTAAAACACTCAAAACTATTGAAATCATATTTCCAGAAATTATTACTCATAGACGGCATGTATCCAATTCTTTGTGTGACCCTATATATCATTTTATCTCTATTCTACAAACATTTCTTAATAAACTAAGTGCAGTTCAGCATAAAAATACATTGCTCCTTCAGAGTTCATTCTAGGATCAAGGGCAGGCAGGGTGCACTTTGTCATAAAAGGGTACTTTAGAGAAAAAAAAAGGCACTTTAATGTAATGATAAATGATCAAAAAACTCTTCTCCTCCCCCCCCCCCCCCCCCCCTAAAAAGTCTTTGCTACTACCCATTTACCCCATTCATGACACTTTGCAGTGCAGGGGTGATTCTTTTCTGAAAATTAAAGAAAAAAAAAATTGATCATAAATCTGAAAATTTGGACATCAATTATATTGCAAAGTTTGAGAAATGTTTGCTGAAAAAAACCAATTTCGTCAGAGAATCGCGAAAAATCACTAATTTCGTCAAAGGACCTTTCCGGGTTTTTTTTTTTTTTTTTTTCCTTCTTCTTTCTTATTTCAGCTGAATTTTCACGGTAGCTGAGAAATGGGGTATAGAGAGAGAGAGAGAGAGAAATTTATGACTGCATCGGTGCTAGAATTTTACTGAAAATAATTGGTGTCTGAGGATGTTGGAGGGGAGAGTGAAAAGGAACAGATTAGGAGCAAAGTGGGGCTAGGACATTATATAATGTTTACAAATAATTTAGAATTTGCTTGAATAAAGCGATGAAATTAACTTAAAGGACACTATTTTTCCCTCGGTCGATTTTCTGAGTGATAGGGCTCGTGGTGCAGGGATTTTAGACAGTTGGGGCGTCAAATTTTGTAAAGAAGGGCCCATCCTGCGAAAAACACCTAGAATGAACTTTGCTCCTTTAAAAACCACTTTTAAGCATCTTAGATATTCTCTATCACTAGTCTGAAGCTTTTTTGAGATGCAAATAGCAATTTGAAACTAAGTCTATCAAAATTTTTGATAAATGGATTTGTCACTTTGGAGCTCAAAGTGGTCTCAATTATTCCAAACAAATGTGTATAGGCAAGTATAAAGAGAAAATAGAGTGGTCATAATTTCTCCACTAGTAGTCTTAATTACCCCAAACATTTCTGATTGTGTGTTTTTGATGGAATAATTATAACCATCCTTTTAACTTAAAAAAACCTCTTAAAAAACTATGACTTAAAACTTTTATAAGATGTTCTTAAAGGGTCAAAGTTACATCCTATGTACTAAAATCAACAGTTTTCTGAATAGTAAAAAATATAAAAAAAAAGAACAATGTTGAAAATATATATAAAATGGTCATAATCACCCCTCCTGACCCGATATTAAAAAAAGAAAGAAAGAAAGAAAATCAAAGGGATGGTATAGGTCAAAACTGGGAAATTTCATTAGTGGCCACTGGCCGGTAGGACTAGTTTTTTAAGTGGCCACTTTTTTATTTAAAAATACTAAACAGTAAAATTTCTATACCGTAAAATCCCGATTGTAAGCCCCCCCTTTTTCAAAAGAAAAAGCAGTTAAATTTGGGAGGGGGCTCATAATCGAGATTTTTTTTAAATAATTATTTTAAAACCTGTTTTTATCATTAATTTAGAAGTAAATAAGGTAAATACAGAGCTGAGAATCTTTCATATTTTGACAGCTTGGCGATTTGTAAAAAAAAAAAAAAAAAAAAAAAAAAAAAAAAAAAAAAAAAAAAATCTAAATCCCCCCCCTCCCCAAATAAAAAAATCTAAGCAAAAATTTTAAAAATTTACTTTTTTTTAAATGCACTTCTTTATATGTTATTTTACTGCAACAATATTTAATCAATCATCTAAGCCCCCCTTCAAAAAGGATTGCTTCCTCCTCCCCCCCCCCCCCCCTCTGGTACCAAATATGCATAATTTAACCTATAAAACTCTTTAAATTTCTTAATACACAATATGCTATACAAATGCGCTATAGTTACAATAAATAATCTATCAGATAAATTATTCTCTCCCTGTCTCTCCTGACTCTCATATCATGATCATCCCCCCCCCCCTCTCCCTGCATCTCATGCAGTTTAAAATCTGTATTTTTTTTTTAATTTCTGCTTGATTTGTGATTTTGTCATAAAATATTTAAATAACCACCTAAATTATTTCATACCCTCCTCCCACAAAATGTTTTCCTTTATCTTTTTTTGCCCCCCCCCCCCCAACATACGCAGTATATTTAAAAACAAATTGTTTTTACTTTTTTGGCTCTATTTAATCATAAAATACACATGTAATTCAAGGGTTAGGACAGCCAAACTACAGAAAAATCTTTTGCTTTCCTTCTGCATATTAAGAAATCCCCCCCCCCCCCACACACACACATACACACTCACCCAGACCTGCCAACCTTCGAAAATGAGAAATCGTAGCACACAAAATTTAAATTAATCTGGAGGTTGGTTTTTCTTGTTACACTATCATCTTTTGATATTCGTAAAAGGAATAAGGTTTCAGTCTTTAAACTCAATATAGTACATTTTTTCCTTTGAAAATTTTTATACGATTTTTAGAGTTTCTTTTCGCAGCGTTTTAATATTTGTAAAAAGGAGCCTGGTTCCAATTTTTTAGCCCAGTGACGAAATTCGGGATTTTTTTCCTGAGATCATTTCAGGATATTCACAATTTTTCCGCAATCGTAATTCACATTTTTCTATCACGATTCTTTGTTGAAATTCGCACTTTTTACCATGAACTTTTGACGAAATTCGCATTTTTTACTACGATCCTTTGTCGAATTTTGCGTTTTTTTCTGCGATCCTTTTGACGAAATTATTGTTTTCTTTCTTCGATCTTTCTGTAAAAATTTGCGTTTTCTTACTGATCTTTTGACAAAATTCGCGTTTTCTTTCTACGATATTTTGACAAAATTCACACCATTGAAAACGCAAAATCTCAAATCTTCCGGAGGGGGAGAGAACCTCTGAAATCAACACTGCGTTTTTACCACGATCCTTTGACGAAATTTATTTTCTTCTGCGAACAATTGACAAATTTGATTTTTTTTATACGGTCATCTGTCGAAATTCGCGGTAGTTTATCGCAAATCGTGCGATTTTGCACACTATTTCAAACCTTGCCCCTCAAAGACCCCCCCCCCCCCCTCCCCCCTCCCTCCTTTCCAGAAATTCTTAAAATGGCACCTTGTTTCTAAGGAAGCGAATGCCTGTATAAATATTTACAGAAACACGATTCACTTGTGGTTAATATACATAAAGAGAGTGTTTTATGTTAAGAAGTTTGTTTTGCAGCCCAGATTTTTTTTTTTTTCCATGAGCATTTTTTAATGTCCGAATTTTCGGATTAATGGCCATTTTTTTAAACTTTCGGATATGAATACTTTGAAATTTTGGAAATTTCGTAACTGGATCACTCCTGAAAAATATGCTGTGCGGGATAAAAGTCGCAACTAGAAACAAAAATATGCGTTTGTGTTCTTTTGCAGAAAATCGTAGTTTAAGACCGATTTTCGTAGCATCGTAGTTTATAGATCCAAATCGTAGCATCTACGATTTTTTCGTAGCAGTTGGCAGGTCTGCACTCACCACCACCAGCTGGAGAGAAAGGATGGAGAAAAATTTCAAAGAGGATGAAGATTTTAGTTGAGTGATACTTGTATGAGATTATGTAGATGAGATTTTAGATCAATCACCTTGCTACAAAATATAGTTGAATCTTGATAATACGGACATCCAAATTCCGGAAATCTCTAAAATCCAGACATTTTTCTGATTTCCGTTTTATTAATTAAAATAAGACTGCTGCATCTTTCGTATTTCTCATCAAATGCAGTTAAATTCTTTCAACTATAAACACTAAACAAATAAATACATAGATATATTCTGGTATATTTTTATAATGATTGGCCGTTAATTAAAGACTTTAATTATTGCAAAAACGGGAAAGTTAAAAAACGGCAAAAAAAAGAAAGACTGGACTTTAAACGTTGATGACTCGAAGCTTCATATATTTTAATTCTAATAAAATCACTAAAGTACATATTTATAACTAAAGGAACAAACATGCAATTTCATTTTCGTTTGATTGAACTGAAAGATAAGCACACTTGATAGTCATTCCATTCATTAACACCTGCTGCTTCTCCAACAGAATGATCAACCTAGTGACACATTGCCCTATGATCTTGACGCGCACATTTGCCGATCTCGATGTGTTGTTTGTTTCAGTTTTGTTTCCTTGAAAAGAACTTAGAATGCAGTAGGAAAATGAGAAAACAAGATGAGTTTTTTTTTGTTTTGTTTTGCGATCTTTTGACAAAATTCTCATTTTTTTTTTCTCTTCCCGCAATCCTTTGCAAAATTTGCTTTTTTTTTCAGTTCGCGATCGTTTGACAAAATTTGCAATTTTTTCTGCGATTGATTGACAAATTTTTTTTTTTTTTTTTTTTTTTTTTTTTTTGGACGATTTGTCGGAATTCGGATATTTTTCTGTGACAGACTGACAAAATACATTAGGTTTTAGTGTATTATTCCAATTTTATACCTTAATTCGGCAATTTAATCGTCATTTATTTGCACTAGGCGGAAAAAATGCATTTTGTATGTTATCATATTGCATGAAAAATATTTTTTAACAGATCTCCAAAATCCAGAAAATTCGGAATCGTCGCGGTTTTTCCCACAAAAAAATTTGTGAAAGGAAGAGAGGGGGGCTTACATTTGGGAGTGTAAAATAAAATAAAAAGTGCTTAAAAGTGGGAGGGGGGCTTACTTTCGAGAGGGGGCTTACAATCAGGATTTTACGGTAAGTATTAATCTAAAACTGAATAGCCCAAATAAATGTTAATATATGTTATATTGGAACCAAAAAAAAGTAGAATCCTTGATGAAATGCGAGAAAATTTTATTCTCTCCTTGTAAAAAAGTGACCGGAAGGAGGCCACTGATAGGCAGTTTTTCACTAGCCACTTTTTCTCATTTACTGGCCCTGTGGCCGGTGGCTAGTGCTAATTTTGACCTTTAAGGGATGGTCCTGCTTATGAAGTGCTTTAGCCAAATAAACATGAAATTAAAACTCTCGTATAGGCGTTACCTTGGTTTTATACAAGTCAGATTAATGTTAGACAAGTCAAATTTTAGTTTCTATATAAATGCGTGGATATTTAATGAAAACAGTTTTCAAACAATAAGAGACAATAACTTAGATAAACTCTTCAGAATATAAAATTACGATTTTGCAATGGAGACAGGTAATAAGTAAGTATACTGACCGGCTTGATGAGCGGAGTTGTGTCTAAGAAGTGGAGCTTGTAGAAATTGAGGAGGGAGGGTACATCGGGGAACATCTGGTCGCCGATACGAAACCGAGTCTGGTCGTCCTGCTGCACCCTGTTGATGATGTAGTGGCTCACTTTGCTGTCTTCCCTGTGTATACAGACAGAGAGTATATTAACACAAATTACATTCATCCATAAATAAGAATTTAACAACAGATACAAAACCACAGAATATTCAAATTTATAGTCATCAGTAAGTTATATATAGTCATATATAGTCTCAGGTTTCTGATGACTGTCTAAGCACACTTCCACCACCTTTTTTGAAAAGAAAAGTTAATAGAATGAAGTTCTATTGTACATCAGCCACTCATGCAGCGGTGAGAACTCGCTTCCTGCTACGCTGGCTATTCGCAAACAGCTGATAACAACAGAATAAAGAAAAACTATTCATTTTAACAAATATGATATAGATTAACTCGTTTTTAGTCTGTTTAATTGACTGAAGCAGAAATTTAAGAAGAAAATGAAAGAGGGTATAGTATTGAACTCATAATATGAAGTATTAACATGTGTAACTACTTTTTGTAATATTAAGATGTATAAGATAGAAGAAAGTTTTGGGATTGGCACATCCAGCTAGTTTTATTCTGGGCACAGATGTCATATACGTAACGGGTACTTAACTGGTGCAAAGTGTCGTTATTTTGCTTGATATAGTAAACCGGATGTTGTTGTTTATGTTGTGATGTTTTCGCGAAATTAGTGTTGAAAAAAAAAAAAAATCGCGCCAATATGGAGCATATATGACATCTGTGCCTTATTCAATATATATCCTAGTAGCAAAAAATTCGCCAAGTGTCTGCAACAGATACTTCAGGGGCAGAAAATAATCTGCAGGTAAAATATTTTACCATTGAAGCATTAATTAATCAAACGATCACTTACTTTGTTATTATGCATTTTATTAATTTTACTAATAATAATCTTAAGTTTTTGTATTAAGTAATAAAGAGCTAAACATAATATAAAGCGAAATAAAGGTTCGATGTAAAAAAATAATCATCAAACGAAAAAAGAAAATCTGTGACACCCGTCTCAAACTTTCTGTTATCGGGTATATATAAGTAAGTTACAGAGTAAAAAAAAAGCATTTATTCAACCTATACCGAAGAAGCTGTTGCTGTGCTTAGCATTTTTATGCCATTTATTTCTTTTTCTCGTATGCATTCATTTACAATTTAGCTGTTGAGCAGATGTCATTCTTCTTTAACTAGCAGGGGTGATTGTGACTCAGAATGAAAAACCCTGAAAATTAATCGATACAAAGTGAAAAACCCTGAAAATTATCGATGCAAAATATACCAATATCAATTTACATAACAACTGATTCTGCAACAGCATGACAATCAAATGACATATTTCTGCTATTGTTTGAAATATACAAATTGCAGAAAAACATAATTCGGTAAACTTACATTAATTTCACTGAAAGCTAAATGACTTCATCAAATGGAGAGTCAGAGGAGATTCCGAGTGAAATTTTTTTTTTCGGAAATTAACATCACATTTTCGGAAATACATCGGTGGCGACGGTGGAATTACGGTTTTTCGCGATCTTTTGACGAAATTTGCCGTTTTTTCGCGATTTTTTGACGAAATTTGCCTTTTTTCGTTATCTTTTGTAGGAAATTTGCCGTTTTTGCGATCTTTTGGGGGAAATTTGTCGCTTTTTCGCGATCTTTTGACGAAATTTCCTATTTTTTTCACGATCTTTTGACGAAATTTGCCGTTTTTTCGTGATCTTGTGGGGGAAAATTGGCCGTTTTTTCGCGAAAATGCAATTTTACTTCTAAGTGGCTAAGTATTAGAGAAAAAAAAAGAAAAAAGAAATAAAAATAGAAATTTTGTTTATTTTCCTAGCTTTACTCTTACACAAGGTAAATTTATTTTTCCTGCTTTCTTCCTGGGTATGCAATTCTGGACATTGTTGTACTGAGAATGAGATGGATAACACTTCACAGCAACTTTTCTGAAAGGAGAGGGGCAGCAGAGACGGCGGGGAGAGATTCACTCCTGGCTCTAATTATGTGTTTTTTCTGCGATCCTTTCACGAAATTCGCTTTTTTCCGCGATCTTTGCATTTTTTTTTCGCGATTCTTTGACGAAAATCGCGTTTTTTCCCCGTGATTCTTTAATAGAGTTTGCATTTTTCTTGCGATCCTTCGACGATATTTCCGTTTTTCTAGCGATCCTTTGACGAAAATCGCATTTTCCAGCGATCTTCGGAATGGGGTGTTAATCCCTCCCGGTTGTAATTATGCGTTATTTCTACGAAATTCGCGTTTTTTCGAGATTTTTTATAGAATTTTTTTTTTTTGTGTGATCTTTTAATGAAATTTGCGTTTTTCCCCTCGATCCTTTGACGACATTTCCGTTTTTCCAGCAATCTTTGGACGAAAATCGCGTTTTCCCCCCCGATCTGTTGACGAAAGTCTTGTTTTTTTTTTTTTTTTTTTCGCAATCCTTTGCAAATTTTGCACTTTTTCGCGATCTTTTGACGAAGTGTGTTTATTTCGCGATCATTAGACGAAATTCGTTTTATTTCGAGTTCCTTTGACATAATTCGCGTTTTTTACGCGATTCTTTGGTGAAATGTGTTTTTTTTTCGCGATTCTTTAACGAAATTTACGCTTTTCCCACGATCCTTTGACGAAAATCGCGTTTTCCCCACAATCTTTTAACGAAAATCGCATTTTTTCCGTGATTCCGGGATGGGGTAAATCCTTCCCGGTTCTAATTATGTGTTTTTTTCTGCGGTCCTTTGACAAAATTCGCGTTTTTCCGCGATTCTTTAAAGAAATTCATGGTTTTTTTTCCGTGATCCTTTAACGAAATTCGCGTTTTTCCCGCGATCCTTTGACGATATGTTTACTTTCCCCGCGTTCCTTTAACGATATGTCTATTTTCCCTGCATTCCTCTGACGTATGTCCGTTTTTCCCGCGATCTTTCGACGAAAATCTCATTTTTCCCCGCGATGTTTTTAGGGATCCTTTGCAAAATTCGTGTTTATTTCGAGATTTTTAGACGAAATTTGCGTTTTCCCGCAATCCTTTGACGAAATTGCCGATTTTTTTCTCGGCGACCATGTCGAAATTCGCGATATTTTTTATGTCCGAATTTTCCACTAAACGTAACCATCTCATAAACCCGGAAGGATCGATCGAAAAACCCGGAAATCCGGGCTACACCCGGAACACAATCACCCCTGAACTAGGGATTGCTATTAATTACTATTTATTCTTTTAATTGTGCTATGTGTATTTTATATAAAATAATGCATAAATTGATTACCTAAAGGAAATAATGACATTGCAAATTATATTACATTTAAATATCATTTTTAAATTAAACTGTTTTAATTTGGATAAAAACTTAAAAACAAAAGTTTTTACAAACTCAACTGCTTTTAATTTTTTACAAAACTCATGAATTAAGCTTAGAAACAATTATTTAGAGCTCTTTTTTTGTTTATTCATAAGTCAAAATACCTGTAGAAACGTTCAAATTATGTTCATCTTAGATTTTAATACCTTTTTATGTCATTTTAAACATTTAGAAAATTTTTGATTTTAATCAATGATTTTTTTTTTAAAAAATCGGTTGATTAAAATCACGATTTAATCACTGATTTAAATCAACTGATTAAAATCTTTAACACCCTGTACAGATTCATTTATACAGATATGAGAGTGCAGATTTCTAAGGGAATCTATTTCATATTCTTAGACGTAATATAACCTTTGTGGTTTATATACGTAACAGAGTCAATTTAAACATGCAGAAAAAACCCAGTGGAGGTAAAGGCTGGTAAATAGGACGTATTGGAAGTGAAATATTTAAATGAGCATATATGAAAAATGATCTCTTAACTAGGATAATAAAACAAATGCATAATAGTAGAATTAACGAAAAGAGTTTATTTTACTTTGATGACACAAGGTGATGATACAGCAAGTAATCAATATGAAGATTTATCACAGCAGTTGTTCTTGTACATATAAAAACGCATCATAACAATGGCGGTTTGCAGAAGGCTTGAAGATACATTTTACAAACATTACTTTAAGATTTAAAACTATTTAAAAATAAACTCATAGTTAAAACAAAATAACAAGTATGTTAATTAATACATCCAGAATGTTGGACCAGTCAACACTCAGTATTGAGAGAAGTTACTTCCATTTCAAGGAAGATAAAAATGCAAACTAATGATGTCCGGAACTTTTATTTATATGAAATGGCTAGGATTGAAATCAACGTTTTGGTGCAGAGACCACGAAACGGGCCAATCACGGAATGGCATCGAATCGATGCAAAAGCTAGATTCGATAATAGATACGATATTGTCAGATGCCATCTCGCAGGAAAAATATCGTTACGGAAAAACGTAATCACTTTGGAACATGGTTTTGCCGATGTAGGTTGCAAAGAAAATGGAGTCTGTGAACGGAAAAAGATAGAGATAGCTATTGACGTTACCGGACTAATACATTACCGTAAAATACCGTTAATCCACCCCCCCAAACACGACGGAAAATCGTAAAAAAATCGGAGGGGGTGCTTACACGGTATTAAAATTGCAGTATTGGGTACCTATGGAGGGTGGGATGGGGGATGGTAATGGCCGATCGACATAAAATATGCATTATTTTAATAAAGTGAGAAAAGAAAAACATTTTGAAAAAATATATATATACAAAATAGAAAAACAGTATAACTTCTCGATTAACAACAATTTCAAATTATAGAAAATTCTGGATTTCAAAAGCTTTGAAATTGGAATGCATTTAGATAAATAATAACACTAATATCTGTCATAAGATAAATAACAACACTAATATTTGTCATTAATATGGTAACAGAAATATAAAAGGAGCTTAATAATTTAAAATAATTAAAAAACACCAAGAAATTGCGTTTGAAAATGTCCTAAAATTCTTTCTAAAACTAGTAACATTTTATGCGGTGTCGCCATCTGTTGTAAATTAGGAACATTAAATAACCGTATTTTTTTTAAAATCATTTCTTATGTATAAAGGATAAATAATACAAATCACAATAATAACATGAAAAATATTGCAAATGAAACTAATTTTTTTTTTAAATAAAAGAAATGTGTTATAATGGAAAATTGAAATCAGATTGACATAGAATTAATTTAAAAAAAAAAAATAACTTTATCAGTACATTAACTCATTTTAAATAGTGATATATAAAGTAAATATTATGTATAACACCTTCAAATATCAAACTAAATCACCAATTCAATACTTAATAATAATAATAATAAAATAAATAATACCAATAAATCCGATTTCACGTTATTTTGGCGCCATGTACCATAATTTACAAGAAAGAAAACCAACACGATATAAAATTCCGAAAGTTACTAAAAAAAAAGGCTGCATATTGTTATTATCACTATTATTTTATATATTTAGTAAAAATAATCAACAAGGCTAATGGTAATATGAAAAATATTCGTATAAATATGAAGTTATGTAGCCAGAATGGAAGTACCGATCGGTAATTCGATGACGTGAATCGATTCTTAATCGAATCGTAAAACGAATAGCTGAACTGCGATTACGGCTTCCTCTGAGGTTTACGACGATATTAAAACAAAAGGCAAGTGCAAACGCCGAAAGGAGATTTGAATAAACTGAAAGAAATAAATTAAATCAAAGATAAGTAGAATAATAGACTTAGTTGAAAAGAAAAAGTAAAGAAATGATTGAAATTGATCTTGGCGTGCGCACCGAAATTTTTTTGCGGGGAGGGCGCTTTCTCGGGATTTCTTGAATTTTCCAATTTGTTTACAAAGTGGGAGGGGGGCGCTTAATCGGGAAGGACGGATTAACGGGATTTTATGGTATGTAAAACTGATAGATAAAGTTCGGAAATGAAGTAAAAAGGTAAGTTAAGTTTTGGAAACCTATTTATTACTGATATTATGAGATATTATAATGAAGTAATAAATGAAAAATAAAATATGAATTTGTAAATAAAAAATGATGATTGTGGTATGAAATTATGATAAATAGGAAATAGGAGGCGATGAAAAAACCAGTGTTTGGTATCTCTATCAATAATAAAATCTGAGTGAAGGAGACCGCCAGAACCATGCCGGTGCGAAACACTCTGGTCTGCGAATCGACCGTAGCTAAATGCCACGCTAGACTTAATGAAAAACATATATAATAATAATAAGTAATAATAAGCTCGAAGCAGGTAGGAGTCGTTCGGTAGCTTCATCGCCCCGAGCCCAACCCTTCCCGCTTTTCGGTGTCTTTGAGTAATTTCCCTTTTAAATGTGTCCGGTTTCAATTTTTTTTTTTTTTTTCAATGTTGCTTTCGCTAGAGAATCTTTCACTTGGGACGTGGCCACGGACCTACGAATCTTGCTTCCGCAACGAGTCGGACTAGAGTAGAAGAATAAAGGGCTGCGGACGAAGATGGGCCGCTCGCCGCGGCAGTTCTTGCATATGACGGCTAAATGATAATTTTTTCTATTTGAAATCATGTATGTTCAGCATATTTTCACATAAAACATGTGTATTATATCCATTTATAATGTATTAAGTTCTAAATTAAAATTAAGCTATTATAAACATAGAAATCAAATCTAAACAGACAATACTGTTGCCATTCAGATTCAAATTCTAACTAATCTACAAACAAATGAATGAGTCTTTGAACACTTCATTAAAAATACAGGTTAAAGCAGATGCTGTTCTTAAAATATTTGTAATAGTTTATTAAAACTTTTAAATATTTTAACTTTGTTTAAAACTTTCAAAAATTGTTAAGTTCTAAATTTAAAGGCCAAATCATCAACAAGTTCTGAATTAACTAGTTGGATGAGCCAATCCCAAAACTTTCTTCTATCTTATACATCTTAATATTTCAAAACCTAGTTACACATGTTAATACTTCAATATTATTAGTTCAATACTATGCCAACTTTGATTTTCATCTTAAATTTCTGCTCAAGTCAATTAAACAGACTAAGAACGAGTTAATCTATATCATGATATTTGTTAAAATTATTAATTTTTCCTTATTCTGTCGTTATCAGCTGTTTGCGAATAGCCGGCTTAGCAGGAAGAGAATTCCCGCCGATGCACAATAGAACTACGAAAAATCAAGAAAAGTATACAAAAATCGCTAGCACAGAGCCTCTTTACCGCGCAATATTTCCAAATTCTAGGAGGACCTGTTAGCCAAAGCCAAAAACAAGCACAAAAATTTTGGTTCAATTGTATGCATAATTTTATACGTTGTTCGATAGTACAATAATGAAAATGGGACAGAGATCGGAATTATAGCGCCCCCTTCTGGCAGAATTTTTCCAAATTCAGGGAGGACCTTCGTGACATGACCAAAAACAAACACATAAAATTTGGTTCAATTCTATGCATAACTTCATACACTTTTCGACGGTACAATATTCAAAATGGCACAAAAATTGCACAAAAATCGCTATTACAGCGCCCTCTGCGGGCGATTTTTTTACAAATTAAGGGAGGACCTCCTTTCCATAGCCAAGAACTTAAAAAAAATTTTTGGTTCAATTCTATGCATAACTTCATACTCTTTTCGATGGTACAATATTCAAAATCGCTATTACAGCGCCCCCTAACGGCGAATTTTTTTGCAAATTCAGGTAGGACCTGCTTGCCATATCCAAAATCTTAAAATAAAAATTTGGTTTAATTCTATGCATAACTTCATACACTTTTGGACGGTACAACATTCAAAATCGCACAAAAATCGCTATTGCAGCGCCCCCTACCGGTAAATTTTTTCCAAATTAAGAAAGGACCAGCTTGCCATATCCAAAAACTTAAAATAAAAATTTGGTTCAATTCTATGTATAACTTCATACACTTTTATATGGTACAATATTCAAAATCGCACAAAAATTGCATTTACAGCACCCCCTACCGGCGAATTTTTTCCAAATTCAGGGAGGACCTGCTTGCCATATCCAAAAACTTAAAATAAAAATTTGGTTCAATTCCATGCATAACTCCATACACTTTTGGATGGTACAATATCCAAAATCGCACAAAAATTGCTATATCAGCGCCCCCTATCGGCGAATTTTTTCCAAATTCCAGGAGGACCCGCTTGCCATAGCCAAAAACTTAAAATAAAATTTTGGTTTAATTCTATGCATAACTTCATACACTTTTTGATGGTACAATGGCGACGGACAGACGGACACACAGACATTTTCTATAAACATGTTTTTTGGAATCTCTGACCCCTAAAACATGCAAATCCGTCGAAAACCGGAAGTCGAAAAAAATTTCGATTACAATACTTTCTTCTATTGAAGATAGAAGAAAGTAATAATAACGGATGACTATCGCCACCTGGTGGAGGAAAATATAACTTTCGCTCTAATTTATTCAGTATGTTTAATCTTTTCCACAATTTCATATTTCCTGTGAAATTTGTTTTCTGTCTTATATGACAAAGTAAAAAGTATCCGAATTTGAATATCTTAAACTTTCAAATGTATTTACAATAAAGAATTATTTCAATGGCACTTTAACATTATTTAAAGGGAAAATAACTCTTTATGTACTGAATTATGAATTCATGAAAATTTCATCTTCTATAGTATTTTTTAAACAAAATTATAAGATTTACGTAATCATTTAATAAATTTTAGAAAGATTCATTAAATTTAAATTTATAGGGATTTTGTGTAATATTTATAACCCCACTCAAGTCTTATTTTAAATATTTTTCTTAGTATTTTGTAGGAATTAGGAAATCTACAAATATAATATTCTTACAATAGAAATGTAGAAATATTTCTGAATTGAAAACCCCCTCCCCCCTCCCCTCCAACGACAAGAAAGCTGAAAAGATGCAAAGGCCAAAGAAATCATCCTTTAAAAAATATTTTTGTTTTGTGTAACCCATAATGCTTTTGGAACATTATAAAGTAATGCCTCTATAACTCATTCTAAATTGTATTACTACTAATCGATGTATTCAATTAATTTTATAACAAGTTATTTTAATGGTACTGATAAGTACCATCAGTAGATAAAGTGGGGACAATTTTTTTCTGTGCCGAAGGCTGCGATCAGCGCCTCTGCAGGCCATCTTAATTCCCAATGAATTAGGAGCTTATGTTTCTTGCTAATTCTTTTGCCGTCAACTTTCTGTTGTAATCGTACATTTTTTTACAATGCATGTCATCAGATTTGAAGACACTGCAAATAAAATGAATATTTTTTATCGGTACAACATATTTTAATTATCTTGCAGATAAAATTATGAATTTTAACACAGTTTGTTGCAAAAAAAAAAAGAACCCCGCTAAACAACAAATTTTTAATGTAGAGGGAACCTAAACAAGCATTTTCGTCATAGAATGTGTTGCTGGAAATGGCACGTTTAAGCGCTGGTGACTAAATTGTAGTTTACATAATTTCTTTGTTCTAATCATAAAAAAAATCAAAGGTTAATACTTTTTGATTAACAAAATGTATGAGGCATTTTTTTTTCTTTTTGAAGCCAGAAAAATATTTTTTTAAACTATTGTTTTGAAGATCTATCATTTACTTTCCGTCATTTTTCGTTGTAGAATGTGTAGCTGGAAATGGCGCGTTTAAGCGCTAGTGACTAACATAATTTCATAATATTATGTGACTAACATAATTTCATAACATAACATAATAATAAGTTTACATAATTTCTTTGTTCTAATCATAAAAAATCAAAGGATAATACTTTTTGATTAATAAAATGCATGAGGCATCTTTTTTGTATTATTTAAGTCAGAAAAATATTTTTTTAACTATTGGTTTGAAGATTTATCATTCACATTCCGTCATTTTTGACGGGGATTATATACTAGTCAATATATAATTCACAATGTCAAATAATTTAAAATGTGAGGATCTCAAACAAACTTACCTCACACAAAGGACTAAATCGCCGAGAATAGTAGAACTGTTCCTAACGAGAAATACGCCTGTTTCAGCCTCATTTAACAGTATGTCCGTAGCTTCTTGTCTTGTTAGAGGACCAAAGTACCAGCTGAAAAAATAAAATGACATTATCTAAGAATACACAGAAGTAGCAGCTAAAAAAAAAAAATTCAACATTCTACAAAGAAATAATTTCTTATAGGGGAGAGGGGGTACCTTTGAACTGGGGGCTCATTTGAACACTGTAAATATTTTCCTATAAATAAATTATATTTTTTAAATATACGGCAGCATATAGGTCAAAATTAACATTTTTAGCTACTGGCCAGTACACTGACTTTTTTCACTGGCCAGTTTTTTTTAACCATTGGCCAGTAACAAAGTTATGTACGCTCCATACAAAAATGTGTTTTTTCTAATTATCAACATTGTAATTTACTAATATATATTACTTATTCGATATGATTACACACAACTGAAAAATTTTATTTTTACTATTAATTGCAATGAAATAAATTCACAGGAAATTTTCAGAAAGATTACAGCAGAGGGGGACCCCCCCCCCCCTCGGCACTAACTAATATGCATTTTCTGCGACCAATTAATGAATTTCGAGTTTTTTTCGCAATCTTTTGACGAAAGTTACGTTTTTTGTAATATTTTAACGAAATTTCTGGGGTTTTTTCGCCATTCTTTGAAAATATTTGCATTTTTTTTTCAGGAATTTTTGACGAAATTTGCATTTTTAGGCGCTTTTGCCGAAATTTGTGTTTTTTCCTCGATCTTTTGATGAAATTTGTGTTTTTTCCGCAATCTTTTCGTGAAATTTGCGTTTTTTTTCACGCTCTTTTGACGAAAGTTGCATTTACTCAACGATCTTTTCACGAAATTTATGTTTTTTCAGCGATCTTTTCATGAAATTTGCGTTTTCCCGTGATCTTTTGACGAAATGTGCGTTTTTTCCACGATCTTTTCTCGAAATTTGTGTCTTTGCGTGATCTTTTTATGAAATTTGCATTTTTTCCTCGATTTTGTCATGAAAGTTGCGTTTTCTCCGCGATCTTTACACGAATTTTGCGTTTTATCTAGAGCTGTACTGAGTACTCGGTACTCCGCCTACTCGGGCAATTTGCCGAGTACTCGGTACTCGGTGAAATTTAGGCTGAGTACTCGGCCAATACCGAGTAGTTGTAAGAATTTTATTTTTTAAGCATATGAATTTAAAACTGATCTGTAAAAAGTTAATTCGAATATCAATGTATAATATATGCAATAATTCATAAAACTATTTACTTGGCATTTAACCTCCTGACCGCCAAGCAAAAGGGGTGTAATGTTTTTTTTTCTCTGTAATTTATTCAAAATTGTTAAAAAGAAGTTTTTCCCCACACGATATAAAAAAAAATTAGGTATATAGGCATATAATATGTTGAGAGTATATATCATAACTTAATTTTTTAAATCAGAGTTTTATGTGTAGAATTATATTAATTTCAATAACGCTTCTGTTGCAATGAAACCTGCAGCGTAGTGAACGGATATATCAGTTTGCGGAGGTGAGAAGGTTAACAATCTGTCTACAAAATATAGAAAAAGTTAAGAACAAAAACCCTCATAAAATAATTCCAGATTAAAATTTAGTTTCACATTTATACAAATAAAAATAAGTTCTTTTTAAATATATAGGAAAACAAAAAAGACTATTATTTTGGATAAAGAAACTGAAAATACAATAAATGTAATAAAAAAAATAATTAAATTTATTATATTTCAAATTATGATGCAAAAACACCAAATGTTCTACATTATCAGCCGGCAGGGCATTTCTTTTACTACTATAAATTTGGCCTACCTCTGAAAATATACGTTCAGAATAAACAGTGGTTGAAGATGCACATAAGAATTCTTTTGCACATAATCGGAAAAGTTTCCACCCCCCCATCATGCAAATGGAGTGTCAATTTTACATAAGTCTTCTGTTAAGAAATTCTGTATCGCTTTTTGTACCTCTCTTTGTATTTTTCTCTCTTTTATTTTTAATCAAAAGAAAATAAGGTACAGTTACAAAATAAATATGAAATGTTTTGCATTATTCAATGAATTGTTGCAGTAACCAATTAACATTTTTATTTTTGATAGACAGATTTTAGGTATCGGAGTAAATTAGAGGATTGAAGAATGTTTTAATTTTATATTGGTTAATAATTGTACATGTTATGTGCCAATTCTCCTTTTTTTGCTACTGTTTTGAATTGTCAAAAATTGTCTTTAAAAGGTGCACAAATAAATTTCAAATTTAATTAGTTAATTTATATATATATGTACATTATACATATGTACACACAGGGGTATATATATGTACACCTAAGCTCACGTTATGTGCACATCAGCGTTTTTTTTCCTTATTACCCAACTACTCGGTATTCGGCCAAAGTACTACTCGGTACACCACTAGTTTTATCCGCGATTTTTTCTCGAAATTTGTGTTTTTGCGTGATCTTTTTACGAAATTTGCATTTTTTCCCGCGATTTTGTCACGATATTTACGATTTCTCCGCGATCTTTTCATGAAATTTGGGTTTTTTCCGCAATCTTTTCCCGAATTCTGCATCATGAAATTTACGTTTTTCCGCGATACTTTTGAAGAATTTTGTGATTCTTTTTCGTGATTTTTTGTCGAAATTTGAGTTTTCCCGCAATCTTTTCACGAATTTTGTGTTTTTACCGCAATCTTTTCACAAAATTTGCGTTTTCTGCGATTCTGTCACGAATTTTGTGTTTTATACGCAATCTTTTCACAAATTTTGCGTTTTATCCGCGATCTTTTCACGAAATTTGCGTTATCTTTTCACTTTTGCGTTTTTCCACGATACTATGAAGAATTTTGTGATTCTTTTTCGCAATTCTTTGTCGACATTTGTGTTTTTCCCGCGATCTTTTCACGATTTTTTGTCGAAATTTGCATTTTTTCCACGATTTTTTTTACGAAATTTGGGTTTTTTACGCGATGTTTTCACGAATTCTGCATTTTATCCGCGATCTTTTCACGAATTTTGCGTTTTATCCACGATCTTTTCACGAAATTAGCGTTATCTTTTCACTTTTGCGTCTTTCCGCAATACTTTGAAGAATTTTGTGATTCTTTTTTGCGATTCTTTGTCGACATTTGTGTTTTTCCCATGATCTTTTCACGAATTTTGTGTTTTTTTCGCGATTTTTTGTCGAAATTTGTCGAAATTTTTTCCGCGATGTTTTCATAAATTCTGCATTTTATCCGCAATTTTTTCTCGAAATTTGTGTTTTTGCGTGATCTTTTTACGAAATTTGCGTTTTTTCTGCGATTTTGTCACGAAATTTACGATTTCTCCACGATCTTTTCACGAAATTTGGGTTTTTTCCGCGATCTTTTCACGAATTTTGCGTTTTTCTGCGATACTTTGAAGAATTTTGTGATTCTTTTTCGCGATTTTTTGTCGAAATTTTTTTTTTCCGTGATCTTGTCACGAAAGTTGCGTTTTCTCCGCGATCTTTTCCTGAAATTTGCGTTTCTTCCCCGATGTTTTGACGTAATTCGCATTTTCTATGTGGTCCTTGGGCAAAATTCACGTTTTTTCGCGATTCTTTGACGGAATTGGTGATTTTTTTCTACGAATGATTGACGAAATTGATTTTTTTCGGCGACCATATCGAAATTAGCGACATTTTTATGTCCGAATTTTCGGACTGATGACCGTTTTCTTTTTCGGAAACGAATGCCTTAAATTTTCGGAAAATTCGAGACAGAATCACACCTGCTACTTTCTTTTCTTACGTTTGGGAGAACTGCTGATTTGGACGCTGTAAATTCCGAACGAATTTCACCCCTTTCCTCCCTGGCATCGACCTTTCAACCATCGCGTTTGGCGAGTGGTGCCCATTGAGTTTGGCGAGTGAGGACAATAAAGTTAATCGCCACGTTTTAAGTGTTACTTGACGCCTGGCGAGTGCTAATTTTGTGCTATATGGCAGCACAGTACTACTGCTTCAATGAAATATAAATACAAAGCTTTACTATTTTGCATGCACACTACTGTCTAAGCAAGATATATATAGTTTGCTTTCTCGAATCTAAACTTAACAAAATAAAGTTGTAAGCTGTTTGTTGATAATCTTGTATCCCTAAAATTATAATTTACTATTTAAAACCTAAATAAAGATGTTAGCAGGGGTGTGAAAATTTTTTGAAAATCTAGGAGCCAGTTACTATCGATAAAAAATTTGTGAAATGACAGTATAAGTTAATAATAGTACATACAAATTACTCTTTTTAATTAAATATATCTGACACATGACAAATTTTTCTTGTATGAAAAAAATAATGTTAAATAAAATTATAAATATTGATATAAAAAAATATGAAGTGCTGATGTAAAATACAAATAATAATCATTAAAAACCTCAAAAGTATAAATATGTAATTCACTTCAAGGACTATAATATATGCCATAAATCAATACTGTTATTTTTCTTCCTCATTTGCTTTTAAATTTTTATGATGTTTATGACCGCTCATGTGTCTTGTTGTTTTTGATGTAAAGTACCAGCGTTCAACTGCTTTTGTAAAATCAAATGCTTCTACAGAAGGTCCATTTAAATTTATTAATAATAAATCATTTAAATTTTGTGATGTCAAAGTAGAGCAAAACTTGTTCTTGATTGTGCTGAATCCTCGCTCACAGGATGCGGTTGCCACAGGTATTAAAGATACAATTTGCAGTAACTTTGATACAATTGGAAATTTAGAATCATTTTTCATTGATTTGATCAAAAGCTCACTAAATTTCATTTCTTTGCATAGTATCTTAAACTTGTACCATTTGTCAAGAGCAATACTTTCAGTTGTTTCCAAATCAACATTCAATGTGACAAAATATTTCTATCTATAAAAAAATCCATAAATAATCAAGGTTATAAATACGAATTATTTTTCATTTCCTAAGACACCAGTTCCTAAGACAGACTAGGCACCAGTGTCGAAAATTTAGTCGCCCGGGCGACCTGGCACCCAGTATTTTTACACTCCTGGATGTTAGCTTTAACTTATAAGGTTTGTTTTATTCAAATTCTCAAACCTAATTGAGTAAATAGTTGTAAGGCTAAATTCCATGTGATGGGGCACCATTGAACAATTAAAACTATGAAGTAAAGAGTTATAGATGTATCTAAATATTATTATTGTTGAAACTTTGGTACTTTTCGGTTAGACGGGTGCCAGTTTTATATATACACACTTATATGTATATATACATATATATATACACACACATATATACATATATATATGTATACATGAAAGGATAAAACCCCTTTTTAAATTCAAAATTTCAAAAATTTAAATTAAAATCCGAAGTTTTCGTCCTAACTTTAAATCTCAATCTAAAACCAGTTTTACCCCTTGTAACTTTGTTTCCCAGCAATACATCTTATTACTTTCAGATATCATTTTCGGACGATCTTTAAGAGTAAACTTGCTGACGTTCGGCATATTCTCATTCAGTTGTGGTTAGCTCATCCCCGGGCGAGCCAAGCCTAACTCTGGCATCTGATCCCGGACAATCAATCAAACGCTAATCAGCCAATTAAAGAAATGTTCCTCCCAAATTTATAACTATGCCATCTGCTGGAAAATATGTTAAACCCCAAGATATTAGCTAAAACCCGCGCCAAAAACGAGGGAATTTGCAGATTTGAGAAACCTGTCAAACGTATGACAATGTAGCTCCTGAAAATCATCGTACGTGGCTCGAGGGGGCCCCGGCCGAACTCGCGACTCAGACTGTAAGAGGAGCGGCTAAATAAAAGAGTTCGGTCCACCAAGCAGTTCCCGAGTCCCAGTTATTTAATCCACTAGTTCTGTCAACTCCTAGATGTCTTTACATATTAAAGACGGCTGTACGGACACATGCTGGAAAGTAAACGGCTGCGACTACGCTATACAAGTCTGGGGAACGCTCCCGATATTTATTCGTTACATATTTAAAGTCGGTAGGATAGTTACCTACGATTCCTCTGCCTGGCCACAAAAAAGTTCGGCTATTAAATAGAAAATCGAGATTTTTCTAACATTAATCAATGAAAAACGTCGTGATCAAAGGACATAATCCCTCTCCCATTGAAATATGGTTCCATCGGCAAAAGAGAGAAAAAAAAAAATGTCTTTAGCCAGCCTGCACTCGGAAATTTTAGAAAGAAAAGAAAAAGGAATGACCTTACATCAGTGCCGAGAAAAACTATGTTCCCTAAGTTTCAACCGAATCATCGAACGATCGTGAAAAGAAAGAAAAAAAAATTTATTCACTCGGATTTATCCTCCAACAATCTTTGATTATAGAAAAGAAATGATATTGCGATTTTAAAACCTCTATTTAATTGGACTCTCTTCAAAAAGATAGCAGAACTTTTGCGGTTGTACTGAAGAAGACTGCAACTGAAAGAGCTTCATTAGGAATGCTTTTTCTCTTATCAACTAACTCTCAGTGAAAAACTGTATCAAACACATTTCAAGGCTAAAGGTCGCGAAGAACTGTTTCATTCTCGCAAAGTTGACTCATCCTTGAATGATAGAAACAGAAACTGATTTATTTTTATTTTTCCGCGGACGAATAATTGAGAAGGTGTTGTGAAGGACCAGAAAAATGTTTTATTTAAGTCTTTATCTTTCAGAATTCATTAGAAAATAGGAAAAAAAAAAAAAAAAAGTGATAATAATTAGATAGCGTTACAAGTAGTTTTTCTCTCTTTTGTAAATTTTTTTGGATAATCTAATTCACAGGTATGTTCCGTTTTATTTAATTTTATTTCAGTTTGATGTTTTTCAGTTTAAAAGTAACTATAATTGGAAAAAAAAAAAAAAAAATACGCGGATTTTATTGGGAAGGCTAAGTATATTCCTGTTATTTTTTTTTGTGAAATAACTTAACACTGCAGATTTCTCATGTTCAATATTTATTTTATGTAATATTTTAGTCATAAGAAATTAGTTTTGTTGTATTAAACAATGTTCTTACTTATTTTTATTTTTAACTTTAAATATCGACTACGAATTTGTTATTTCCGAAAATAATAAAGAAACAAGGGGAAAGTTCTCACTGAGAATGGGAATTATTTTAGAATGAAAAAGACAACAAAAAAATTACTGTTATCCATGTGTAATTTTAAAATTTTGACAGCATTCATGAAATCAAAGTAGTTTATTTAAAATATGGGTACTGTATTAAAGGGATTTTAAAGATTTTAAGCAAATTCAAATTTATTATTTTAAAATTTTTATTAACTTTATTTTTTATTTCTTGTGGGATTTAAATTTATTATTAAAATGATGGAAAATTTTTGGATTGACACTCTACATGCGCGTTAAAATCGTGGTAAACGAAAATAACAGTAATTTTGTTTTCTTATTCATCAAGTGACGCATACATGCGATCACCAAACAGTAAATTGATTTGATTTTAATGTTTTTGATATTGTATATAAATTAGTTGAAATAGTTACATGATTTTAAACTAAAGGCTATCAAATATTACATTTGCAATTGAATATGGGCGAATATTTAGAGTCCTGTTCCATTCTTTTTATAAATAAGGATGAGCATCCTGAAATTCCTGTGTGTAAATAGTAAGTTATGTCAGTTTGTGTGCTATTTTATTTTAATCCATATTTTATTCATTTTTGTGTAGATAAGAGTTTTTATTTGTTCATAATGAGAAAAGCTCAGTTAATCTTTCAAGTATTTCTTTTTATATATCAAATTTATGCACATCATTATTCATTTTATATTTTTGTGCATAGATAATTATTATATTTTATATTATGTTACATTTTATTATTTGAGTTTTAATTTTTAGTATTTTTATCCATTATTTTTTTTTGATAAATTCCATTTCATATTAAAGAGTGAGTTGGTTACCCCAACCATCTTGCAGAGACAAAATGGAAAAGGTACCGTCCTTACCATTTCATAAAAATAAAATTTAAGCAGGTATTTAACCCCTGTCAATTTTAGAAAACAGGTGAAGGTCCCGCCCCCACCATGTTCAAAATATTTTCCATGATTCAATCACTGGTTTGGACATGACCTTGGTAACTCCACTTTAACCGTGGTAAATCCAATAGTGTCCAAACCCAAACATACAATTTTTAAAGATGACCATGGTTTCACCCCAGTAAGTCTTTAAATCAAAGTATTTTTTTTTTATTTAACTGCCACTGAAAACACCCCTCTACAGACAAACGGGATTCAGTGACCTGTATAATCTGAACAAATGTGGCAACTGTTGATAAAATAAATGTCCGGACAATAAAAGCTAGCTAACAAAAATTGGTCAACGGGTTGCCATGCACTTAGAAGTCTTGGTCATAATCCTATTTGTTTGAACCAGGGGCTATTATTTTATTAAATTTTTGTTTGTTTTATTTAGTTTTTTTTTCTGTTTTATTTATAATTTTTTTTCCTTTGCCAGTAGTAAAACACTTAAAATTAAAAGATTTTTACTATTTACGTAAAAACTAGCAAGGAAAACTCAAAGCGTTCTGGCCTTAATTTTTAAGGGAAAATGTTTTTTGACTTTTTGACTTGTTTAGAATAGGAAATTTTTATGAGCTAACAGTGAGATGTAGATGTAGTTTATTCAATTGTGACTTGGATTTATTAATGCCACTGAGGGAAATAAATACCCCAGTCTGCAAGATAATAAATACCTTTGCTTACCGGTAAATTGCATCTGCATCTTCACATAAAAAATAAACTTCACGCTCATTTTTCTTTTTGTAATTTTTGCTAAAACCTTCAACGGTTTAGGATTACTAAAACCTTCAATGGTTTAGGATAAAAACTACTTACCATACAAGTAGGCTTCCATGTAAATAGACACCAATATATTTTTCTTTATTTTCATACTTATTTCAATATTTTTATTACATTGTAACTTTGCATATTTGCATCTTTTTTAATTTTGCCAATCTTATATTGCAACATATTTTTAATATTTACACACTTTGAAATAAAAGGTGAAGAAATGTTCAAATGTTTTTATAAGTTCACATTTTTAAGTATTTCTCTAAGTTCAATATTTTTATATTTTGCTGTACATTGTTTTTATTTGAATACTATTTACATATTTGAAAATAGATGAGGAATTCCAGTTTTTCATCTATAATTATGGTTAATAATTTTTCCTATGTTTACGTGCAATTTCCAATATTATATTTGTAAATAAATTTATATTTTTACACATTTTAATTTTATATAAAAATGTGAAATTGTGTGCTCAAAGACTTTAACAAAAAGAGCATAAACTTCTTGACCAAAGAACTTCAAAATAAGAAAATTATGGTCAATATTTAAACAACACTATTTTATTATTGTGTTTTCTGATATATTTCTTCAACTATTATTATTATTATTATTATTGTTTATGTTTTTTCAGCTTTCCTTTATATTTTATGATACTTTTATACTTCATATCATTATATTTTTTCAAGCATTTTATGTAAAGTTCGGTCAGGTTGTCCCAAGAGCCATATCCCAAATTAGTTTAGCATCAAAACTTAAAATCTTAAATTTTTCCTTAAAGTTTATACTTCAAAATTTAAATTTTAAATATCTTTTCCAGCAGCAAAATTCAACCCTCACGCTTAGCAAACTTAACTTTAACGTTACATTTAATTTAAATTTTACTTTAGATTTAACACTAACCTTAATCTGTAGCGTTGCACAATTAAATTCTTGCTCATTTAATTTTGTATTCACCATTTTCCGGGTGCGAGTCCCCCCAGATTTGCAGGCGAATCTGGTGGACCTCTACTTGGAGGGGGGGATATGAAAGGATAAAACCCCTTTTTAAATTCAAAATTTCAAAAATTTAAATTAAAATCCAAAGTTTTCGTCCTAACTTTAAATCTCAATCTAAAACCAGTTTTACCCCTTGTAACTTTGTTTCCCAGCAGTACATCTTATTACTTTCAGATATCATTTTCGGACGATCTTTAAGAGTAAACTTGCTGACGTTCGGCATATTCTCATTCAGTTGTGGTTAGCTCATCCCCGGGCGAGCCAAGCCTAACTCTGGCATCTGATCCCGGACAATCAATCAAACGCTAATCAGCCAATTAAAGAAATGTTCCTCCCAAATTTATAACTATGCCATCTGCTGGAAAATATGTTAAACCCCAAGATATTAGCTAAAACCCGCGCCAAAAACGAGGGAATTTGCAGATTTGAGAAACCTGTCAAACGTATGACAATGTAGCTCCTGAAAATCATCGTACGTGGCTCGAGGGGCCCCCGGCCAAACTCGCGACTCAGACTGTAAGAGGAGCGGCTAAATAAAAGAGTTCGGTCCACCAAGCGGTTCCCGAGTCCCAGTTATTTAATCCACTAGTTCTGTCAACTCCTAGATGTCTTTACATATTAAAGACGGCTGTACGGACACATGCCGGAAAGTAAACGGCTGCGACTACGCTATACAAGTCCGGGGAACGCTCCCGATATTTATTCGTTACATACACATATATATTGTATAAATATTAGGGATTGACCGAAGCAGCAATTTTGCCGAATACCGAAGCTTCGGTCGAAGTGTACACCGAAGCTTCGGTATTCGGCAACCGAATACTTGAAACTTTTTAATGCGCATTTTTGCATATATTAGCTTTTTTTAATAAGCTTTAATTGAAATTAAATTCTCAATAATTTAATTCAGTTACATTTTTATTCTAAAATCTAATTACCGTAATTTCGCACGTACACGCCGCACCCACCATAAGCGCCGCACCTCTGAAAATACATTAAATTAAAAAAAAATTTGTCAGAAGCGCCGCACCTACCGTAAGCGCCGCACTGTAAAAAAATTGTTTTAAAAAACGAAATAGCTGCGTAAGCGGCAAGGCAAAAAAGTATTAGCAAAATCTGATTAAAATTAACAAAAAATATTGATAAAATCTTAGAAGAAATATGATTCATGTAATGTTTGCAATTCCTAAATATCGACGCATTTTAATTTATCTCCTAATTTTTGTCCTAGATTCCCATGCTACGTTTTTTTCACCCGCTTCCTTTTTTCAACATGCAAATCACCGATTCTGCATTTGTTTTGATATGCTAGTTGCTTGGTTGAGTTGTTTGATTGTAGCGCTATTTATCTTTGACATTCGGCAATAAATTCATTGCGATCGCACCTGTGATTAATGCGATTTACTTCATACCAAAATTTATTTTAAGTCAATTAAACTTTAAAAACTCCTTTTTAAGACATACTTTGCATTTTTATAGGTCTTTTAAAGTTTTTGTAAGATTTTATAAAACTTAATTTTTTTTAAATTCAAAAGTAAGTTATCGTCTGGGTGATGCAAATCGCATAATGCTTCCTGTATTCATAAGTTTAGTTGGTTGAATTTGACAACAGCCAATGATTGTTTACTTCTGTGTAAATGCGCGACGCTGTGTAGCAAGAAATAAGATATTCAAAATATTACATTCGTCTTTTAACGTTTATAAATCTTATATTGAATGTTTATAAATGCTTTTCCAAAAATAGTCAAAAGCTTGGCGTAAGATAAAAAGAAGATTTTAAAATGTGAAATTGGCGTATACGCCGCATCAGCGTAAGCGCCGCTCCCAGCATTTTTAAAACTTTTTTTTACGTATGCGCCGCGGCACTTGCGCGCGAAATTACGGTACACAAAAAAATTAATGACTTCTTACAACTCACAAATTCATTAACCCATCACTTATTTTTTATTATTTTATAACTAGTCAATACCCAAAAATAACCTATGAAAGTATTAAAATATACAGGGTATTATTAAGGATAAGAATTGTCTGAAAAACAAAAGTTCATTCAAGTAATAAACAATGTTGTCATTAAGCTGATTTACTGATTGTCTAAGTTTAATTATAAACATTTTGAATAGGAATGGTCTCAAAATACAAAAGGTATTACATCAATTTGTACATTTAACTATTTTCTATCAAATTGTTGATAGAATATTTATATTTTGATTAATATTTTAGCGTTGTGGTGGTGAAGATAAGAAATTTGAGCGATTTTGATATAATGGTTATAAAAGCTATAGGATAGGCATAGGGGTATACTTATTTGATGTATGTATTTTCTTTAATATACACCTTACATATACAGATGTGAACTCTGATATACTTATTTGATGTGTATATTAAAGAAAATGCATATTAAATAAATTTTAATTTAAAAAAAAACTAATGTAGAAGTAAATAAAATTAATTGATAAGGGAAAGATGCGCATCTTCCTTACTTTTTTTTCCTCTGTTGTAGACAGTTGTTTTGATTTCACACCTATGTAGACTATTTTAGGAAGGAAAAAGTTTTTTTTAAATAAAAAATGGCCTTTGACTTCTTTTTTGTAGAGCAGCTGAACTCTGAACTCATGCACATAATATCGAAACTCATTGTTTAGCCTATTCTACTGATAAGTAAAAGAGAATTCTTCTACTTCTAAGAAAATACTTATCTGCAATTATTCGGCCGAATACTTTTAAGTATTCGGCCGAAGCCGAATATTCGGTTTATATGCCGAACCACTGAATACCGAATCAACTATTCGGTATTCGGTCAATCCCTAATAAATATATATATATATATGTAAATATATACATGTATGTGTGTATATATAACACTGGCGCCTGTCTAACCGAAAAGTTCCAAATTTTTTTTTAAACATGAAAATTAAGAGATTAATTGAGTATTATTATACTTCATATGAAAGTTGTACTGATGCAGGGCTTTAACTACAGGCAATTCAGGATACACAACAATAATTTGTGATTTAGCAGATTTGTCTAACAAACCCTATACTGTTTCATTTACAATGGTAAACATTATTTCTGGATTTCATAAAACAGGGTTTTATCCATTTTCTATAACAATTTGAATGAAAATGATTTCATTTTAGTTCAATTTCATGCAAAAAGAACTCTTCATTACATTGGTCAGATTAAATTGCTTAATGTCAGGTTTCTTCGTAAAAAAGAATATAGGATATATTTTTCAGACGCATCAGATATCAATTTGGTGGATTTTAAGGATATGATATAAAAAACGTTGCCACAATTAAACATAATTGGACGGATCCTCCATTCTGTCTCAACAATGTGTTTTGATGAAAAAATTTGGTTATATAATAAAAAAATAGTAATTTCAGTTAAATGTAGTTGTGTAATTTTATTCTTATTACTTTATATTTTGGAAAGATATGCAGTTTTTAATAAAAACTGTCAATATTATCATATTTTGTTTATTTGTTCAAAGGTGTCCCTAAATGGGGCAGGTTTCAAGAAAAAACTTTCAACTTTTTAAAGCCTCACAACATATTTAATTTATCTGATTAAATGTAATTTTTTACTTCATATAATGCAGAATTATATTATTTATCTCACGAAATCTTTAAAATTCAATAAATATAATTCAAGTAAGAAATATGTGGATTTAAAAAAAAAAAAATGTTCAAAAGTGCCCTCCCTTTCCTCTACTTAAAATTAAAAAAAAAAAAAAAAAAAAAAACACCCATAAAGTTTACATTTCCCAGGAGAGAATCATATTACAGTAGAAACTCTTATCTGAAACTCTTTTAACACGTTGATGGCAGGGTTGGCAGGTTTTTGACATGTGTCAGTTTATGCCGGGCTTAAACGATGGTTTAAACAGTCATGTCAAAAACCTCAAATGCTACATTGAACTGTAAAATTTCACATTAAATGTCACACACAACATTACACGTAATACTTAAAATTCACTATTACTGTATATCAATAATTAATACATAGTATAAAAGTATTATTGTTAGGTGCAACTTTTTTACAGGATAAAATTTTTATTTAAATTTTTTTGGTAATATTGTGCTTTTCTAAAAAGTAGAGATAAGTTCACATGAACTGCACATAATTTCTCTTACTTAAAATCTAATTTCTCTATTACTTTAGAAGTCTTATAGCATTGCCTAGGATTTTTTTTTTTTTCAAGAAAAAGAAAAATCTATGTACAGTAAACTCTGTCTAAGGCGGAATCGGGCGGGACTGAAAAAATTTTCCGTGGTAGACAATAGTCCGGCTTATGCAAAAGAGCCCCCCCTCCAGCGAAAAAAAAAGCACAAATTGTATATTTTTTAACGTTCGTAACTTTTATTATCGTTCTTTAAAATGAAATTTTTATTGAAATCCGACTTGTTATTAAATTTATTGCTTTTAATAATTTCGTAAAACGTTATTAGAACACAATAATAAATATTACCAATACGAAATTGCTTTAATTCTCAAATATATTGAAAATCATTTAATTTAACCAATACAATTACATACCTCATATTTCACATAGTAACTTAAAGAATCAAAAAGTAATCTTTTATCGGTCCTTGTTTTTTCTTTAGATAAGTCTGTTATTATCGGTATTTTTTTTTTCTTTGAACAATAAAAATATTTTCGAGTCACATAATTCTTCTCAAGCAGTCCTGATATGCTTAAAATCACCTCTGTCTTCAACGTTTTCAGAATTGTGAAGATCAGAACTTCATTTGCATACTTTACTACAAGCTTACTATACTGCAAGCATACTATACTATAAGCATACATATCACAAGCATAATATACTTTACTTTAGACAATACATATTTTCACAAATGTGTACTCTACTAGTAATAATAACTTTTAAATACAAATTTTTATAGGAAGAATGGCATAAGCAAGAATTCCTTAAAATTTAAATAGTTTCTCTTCTTTTGAATTAACTTTTTTAAAGTATTACAGAATTTAATTATTATTGAGTTCGACATTGAGTATGTGACGTATATAATCAGTTTTAAAGTTTCGTAAACGAAATGCCTTTCATTTTTAAAATATCCTTTTTTCCGCCTTATGCAAAATTTTGGTTTCGGTGGGACCTTAAAACCCTTTCCGTTTCCGCGTTAGGCAGATTCCGGCTTATGCAGCAAGAATTAATGTTATTTTCTATGAGTTCGCCGGGACTTGAAAAATTTTCTGCGGTAGACAGATTTCCGGCTTACACAGAGTCCGCCTTAGACAGAATTCACTGTATATAACAAGATAATGTGCATCAATTTTATTCTAGTTCAGGCAATAACCATTCCATCAAAATTGAAACTGGATAACTAATCTTAAACATTTACAAAATAAGAAGTAATATTTTTTTTTTTTTTAAAGCTTAAAGTCAAAATCTTAAAACATGCTTTCTTTAAACATATAAAAATATTTTTTCGATTTTAAAACTAAATAAAATTGGCCCAGTCTTCTAAAAGAAAGTCACTTAATCCCCATATTGAAAAAGTGAATAAAAGAGGAGATCAAATCATGGAACCATATTATTTTATGGCTTATATTTTGCATGCCAACACTAAGGGGCAAGGGGTACCTGTACTAATTGTGTACAGGGGTGTAAAAATACTGGGCGCCAGGTCGCCCGGGCGACTAAATTTTTGACACTGGCGCCTAGATATGTCTTAGGAAATGAAAAATAAATCGTATTTATAACCTTGATTATTTATGGATTTTTTTTTTTTTTTCCATGCGTAAAGAAAAAAAAAGAATCAAGAACAAGTTTCGCTCTACTTTGACACAAAATTTAAATGATTTATTATTAATAAATTTAAATGGACCTTCTGTAAAAGCATTTTATCCTACAAAAGCAGTTGAACGCTGGTACTTTACATAAAAAACAACCAGACGCATGAGTGGTCATAAACATCATAAAAATTTAAAAGCAAATGAGGACAAACAATAAGTTAACAGTATTCATTTATGGCATAAATTATAGTCCTTGAAGTGCATTACATATTTATACTTTTGAGGTGTTTAAAGAAGTTTTTAATGATTATTATTTGTATTTTACATCAGCACTTCCATTTTTTTTTACATCAATATTTATAATTTTGCGTAACATTACTTTTTTATACAAGAAAAATTTATGTCATGTGTCAAAATATTTAAACTTAAAAAGAGTAATTTGTATGTACTATTATTAACTTATACTGTAATTTCATTTTACAAATTTGTTATCGATAGTAACTGGCTCCTAGATTTTCAAAAAATTTTTACACCCCTGATTGTGTATGAAGCTGAAGAATCCCCTCTCCCGTCTTCTTATTTCAGTGCTATAGGAAGGACCCCATTACTTGGTGGAAAGGTACCATTTGATGCAATAGCTTTTCGGCTGAGCCTGCTTCGAAACTTGCTCATCCTTTTGCTATCAAGTCCTGCTAGCTCAACATAAATTAAGAGAAGACTATTTTCTAATGTTTCATGCACTCTAAACTCAGAAATCATTTAGGTGTAAATAAATATAATGTACTAAACTGGTTATGTGCTACAGCATGCTGCAGGGTAAAATTGATCTGGATTATTAATTGTACAAAAGGATTTTCTCTGATTGGAAATTCCAAAAAATAAAAATATTTTACTGCACTTAATAATTTAAAAATATTAAATTACTGTAATTTTAAATAAAAGATTACATAAATCATAGACATATTTAATATATACCTATTGTTATTAAAGTGTTTCAGTTAGTTACATGTTTTTGACGGTTTAAACCAGTTTTTGATGTTTGTCATGTCAAAAACCAGTTTTTGGCGTCAAAAACCCAACCGTGGTTGATGGACATTTGTGTCTAAAGCCGTCAAAGTGAAGTTCACTATGTGGCATAATGATTGATTGATTGACCCCAGGATTTACATGAAAAAATATATTAAAATAAGTAAAAGCTTAACTTCACGTACATTAAATAATGCAAAATTTAGTTTTAAAATACTGGTACCAATTTAAGAATTAAAATTAAGTGAACTTCGCTTTGACGGCTATAGATGCAGGTGTCTTGTCAACGTGTTAACCAAAACTCTCGGTTAACCGAAATCCATTTTTAAAGCTGCTTTTTTTACTATCAAATTCCTTGTGCGCAAAATCCATTTTGATTTTTTTTTTTTTTTTAACTATCCTATTCCTTGTGTGCAAAATCCATTTTGATTTTTTTTTTTTTTTTTTAACTATCCTATTCCTTGTGTGCAAGCAGTCCTTTCTGAACTTAACTTCAGTTCCCATAAGATGCAGGGTGGAACGAAGAAAACGAACAAATTAGCCATTCTGAAGTTTTTGAAAAAGTTTTGGCATGCCTGGAGCAGCAGAAAGACTGCGACACTGGTGAACTAATCCTATTAAAAAACTCCGATAGAGCTTCAAAGCAAAGGAAATCGAAACTGTAACAAACAAAACATTTTTTCAAACCCTTGTGAGGTAATTTATTCTTGTTTCTATTTTACTACTGCTTTATTTTTATTAAGCACTTGTTACCATAATAAGAAATATTTCGTATATTTCTAATTAATCTTAAATTTGAAGCATTCTCGATTATACGAAAATTTCGATTTTCTGAAAAAAGTGTCGCTTCCAATGACTTCAGATAACCGAGGTTCTACTCTATTTCAATATATACAGCCATATGATTTCATGCAGAATAATTCCTCATTTGTTTATTTATTAACATTTTATTATGAAAGCCAATGAATTATTTTTTAATACCCACAATTTCAGAATATCATTCTACATTAAAGAACAAACAATTTTCCTGACTACAGATGCCATCTAAAACAGTTGGTAGGATTTTCACAAAACTTGCCTCCCATATTAATATATATATATACACATAAAGTACCAGCCAAATCCAAGTTATATAAATTGGGTACTTCTTAGTTATCCCGTCGACCCATTTCGCCAAATTATATAACTGGCCAAACTGTACAGATTGACAAAATTTTTATTTTAAATAACGAAAGAACAAATAAATGAGTAAAACATTAATAAAAATACGGCTTAGATGTGTTATTATCCCGGGGTCTGCCATCTTGAATTTTTTTCTTGCATGAAAACTCCTTTTTCGCCAATGGTTAAATATTGTTGATAGGTTAATATAATATTGAAAAAAAAATGGAATATAATGATTATAACTATTAATAAAAAAATAATTTTTAATTCAAGCCAAGAAAAAAATCGAAAATGCGGACCCCGGGATAATAACACATTTGTTCCAAAAATACAAATAAAATGTCAAATTAATGGTTTTATTGGCTATTATTGGCATTTAATCTTACAATTTGGTGACAGTAATTTGGTCAATGGGATAACTAAGAAGTACCATAAATTGTTTTGTTCTATAGTTATCAATAAAACAGTAAATTATACTACTTTATTATCTTGTCGACCCATTTTGCCAAATTATTCAAATTGACATAATTCTTATTTTAAATAACGAAAGGACAAATAAATTAGTAGAACACTAATAAAAAATACACATAAAAAGTCAAATTAAAAATCACACTGACGTAACAAACATGTGTAACATTTTTATTATCGTCAAGTGAATGTGACATTTACAATCATCCATTATTGGCATTTAATTTTATAGTATGGCGAGAGTTTTTAGATTGACAGGATAATCAAATATAGCGCCAATTTTTTTGTATTATTATTCCATTTTAAAAATAACAGAAAATAATTTTTAAATATATCAGGACGCAAGTTTCAAAACTTTGCCAGTACTTCTTAGTTATCCCGTCTACCAAATTACTGTCACCAAATTGTAAGCTTAAACGCCAATAATGGTTGCCATTAATTAATTGTAAGATTAAATGCCAATAATGGCCAATAAAACCATTAATTCGACATTTTATTTCTATTTTTATTAATGTTTTACAAATTTATTTGTTCTTTCGTTATTTAAAATAAAAATTATGTCAATGTTTATAATTTGGCGAGTGGTTTGGTGATTTATATAATTTGGCAAAATTGGTCGACGAGATAACCAAGAAATACCACTTTGCTTTATCCAAAATGTAAAAATCTCTTCTATTGGTACACTTGTATATTAAAAAAAAAAAAAAAAAAACCAATAGGCAATAAAAGCAGTTTTATCCAGTATTTCTGCCATTGTAAAATCTTGGTTTACACTGAAAACTAATGGACGCAGTTAGAGGTTTTTCGCGATTTCCAAGAATTTCATTTTTTGGGTAAGGCAAATTTTGAAACTCATATCTTCATATACAGCGGTAAAATTGATAAAAAAAAGTCACTGGTCTCCCCGGTAGCAGAAAGTTCCTGACGGGTGACGTGCGTCGCAGATTTTCTTTTCCCTTTTGCAGATTTTTTTTCTCCATTGGATCTTTTACCAACTTTATATTATGCTTAGTTCTTTATTATTTATTGCTAAAACTTAAGATTATTATTAATAAAAATGAGTAAAATGCTTAAAAACATTAAAAGTAAATGATTAATTAATTAAAGGTTCATTTGTAACATTTTGCATGCAGATTATTTCCAGTCCCAGTAAGATCTGTCACAGACACTTGGACAATTTTCTGCTATTGGGCTGGTCCCAAGGACCAGTAAACATCAGTTTACTGGTCCGCAGATTTTGTCACTGATCCGCTACATAAAACTTTATTAAGTTAAGAAGTACCTTTTAAACCTTTGAGTGACAAACCCCCGCCCCATCCTCCTAGGATATAAACCAAACTTCCTTTCAGTTATCCAAAATTTATAAATGTAAAATTATAATTTGCTAAAAATTAAATAAACAGTAGATAAAAAAACTATAAAATTATTAATTATATATTTTATTTCTGATTATTTATTTTAACTGACTAAGTTTTTATGCAATTTTTTATTTTTTTAAATAAAATAAAATTCTGTGGTTTGTTTGGCTGTGGTTTTTTCAGGGAAGGGAAAATTTACATTTACCTGTCAGAGAGGGAAAAAAGTTACTGGTCCTGCAGACCACTAAATTTTTTAAATCAGTGGTCCGATTGAATTTTTAGTGGTCTCGGACCAGCAGACAACCAAGGATTTCGAACACTGCTCATATACAACTGGTATTTGAAAAAAAGGTTTTTGCCAAATTGGCCTAAAAAAAATTGTGCCAAACTCGGCGCATATGTGCCTGATGAAGAATTATTCTCGTTTATAAATGTATTAGAAAGATTATGGGCACAGATGTCATATACAACCATATTGCCGTGATTTTTGTCTGACGCCAATGTCATATATGCACTGGATACTTAACTGGCGTCAAAGAGTGGTTATTTTGCTTGATATGGTAACCCAGATATAGATGATATAGTAACGAGGTTTTCACCAAATTGGCGTCAGAAAACCATCACACCAATAAGAAGCATGTGTGACATCTGTGCCAAATTGTGTTTGGTGATACGTATTTGAAATATTACTTCTGTTTGTATATAATAACAGACAAGTGGGATTTGTATATTAAAGAAATTATATGAATATTGAAGATTGCACCCACCTCCCCTCACCCCATTTCCACCAATATATAGAAAATACATATAAAATATACATGACATTTAGCTTTAAAAGATTATAGTACAATTCTAAGTTAACGCACAATTATGGGTTAAAATATGAAAATACTATTGCAATGTTATAAGATCGTGAAATTTACATTTATCCTATAATATCTTGATATTGTGCAAAGTGTGCAGTTGAGGAAATGTTTTCAGAAACTAAAAACTTTTGTTTATAAAATTATACTTATATTTACTTTATATTTTATTTTTTGCAAGTATCATAATTTTCAGAGTTTAATACATGATTTATAACAGAAGTTTCATCTAATGATTGTAAAGTTATAAAATGTGTACCACAATCGCTATGTAATGACAAATATTTTTTTCTCCTAAAGAAAAAAAAAATATTTTAATTTATGTAAATAAATTAATTTAACAAGTTACGAATAAAGTAGAAAATACTGATTTGTCATGCGATGTTGCATAAACATTAGCGCATTGAATATATCTCGAATTTCAATTTAAATATCTAGTTCCCTTTACACATGCTGGGAAACAACAACAACAAAAAAAAAACAAGAACCGGTTAGCACATTCTTTAAATACCAACAGCGTATTAAACCTTTGTAAACACCACAAACCTGTGCTTGTCGTACGGATCAAAGCTGGCAGCCATTTCGGCACTTTCTTTTGTAACGTGATAAAATTTTTATTTAATTAATTTGATGTGTAATTTTTAAATTATTGCATTAGCGACCAACGCCTTAACACCGTAGGAATTAGCAATTGCTTTGCGATGATGACAACACCGGAATGTGTTGTTGGTTTCGATACTACAAATACAGATGTCGTTAATCGAGTTATGTAAATTGCGAATTTTTAAAGGTCGAACATAATCTGTAGAAATGAGGATCATTTTTCATTAGGGTGATTCTACATGCGAGTCACGGCGACATCACTGTTAAAAATATCATGAAAATTTACCGCTGTTTTTAAAGACTATTTAAACGGTACATAAGCGCCTGTGGAGCGTTCTCATTGGTCAGAAAATAGATAGTCTTTAAAAACAGAGGTAACAGTGTATGAAGGGAGAGCAGTTCACATCACGTGACTTTTACAGGAAGATAAAGCACTGATAAATGTAGGCTGGGATTACGGTGCCTCACTATCTTAAATCTTACGCTCGATCGTAGGATGGCGTTCCTGCAATCGATCGTAACTTGGTATTACGGTGCCGCAGCGTAAGTCCTCCTGCAGTCAGCCGATCAGAGGCCGCAGTTACATTTGTTGTGGTTGCGCACGCATCCACTTGCGTCTTATCTTACAGCTGCTTCCGAGCCGTCGTAAGATCGCGAGGCCAGGGGCGTCGCCATGGGGGGGGGTTAGGGGGGGAGCCTCCCCCCCCAATATATGTGAAGTTGGGAATTTTGAGCTTAGAGTTGGGAAATTCTAGATTTTTGAGACATTTCCTTTTTTAGTAAAAAAATTACGAAATTTTGTTTTGGTGATTATGTTTCTGAGTACTGTAACAGTAAACGTGTTAAATTATCAAAAGAAATACAAAAAGAAATCAGCCACATTCAATCTATCATTGTGTTTTTCAGTTCTACAAAAATATTATACATCTACTAGTCCAAAATTTCTCTACTCCTAACCATCAATAGCTGACTATCCAGTTCCTTCATTTCCTCCAAAACTTTGTTCCTTTCTCAAAAATTTCACCCTATGTCCCCTTCTCGTCCCAAAAGAGAATCCAGCTATTTTAATCCAAAGGGATTGCATCTCCTTTTGAAAATTGGAGATCACTTGTAGCACAGTAAAAAGGAATGTAGTTACCTACTTGAAACACAGCTGGGCAGTAAGATTTGCAGAGTTTTCACAAATTGCACTAATTTTTGATCTAATTGCGTGATTTTTGGACAATCCTTTACTCATTTTCCTGATTTTTTCCGCAAAAATTAGTTAACCCTTCACTGTCAAGAAAAAAACGTTATATGAGCAAATATGAATATAAGAAGTCGCTAGTTTAGATAAATTTGTTACATTTTACATTTATTTGTGAGCGGAAATATATATCAGTCCTGTTCTTTTATATTTATAGGTGTTTATGAAATTTTAAACCAAAAATTCAGTGTTGTGTTTTTAAAACTTTACTAAAAAATGACTATAAATCTCAGCACGAAAGAACCCTTCATAATAAGGAAAAGATTTTTCGTGCAAGGTTTTGGAGCATCTAGAAATCCATTCGAAGATGGAAAAGGTAAAAAGTGGACCATTTGAATTTGTAACAGAAATATGACCATGAAAGCAGTCCATCAACTGAAGAAAAAATCGACATGCATTGTAACACTGATACGTTGCACTTGAATAAAATTTTGAATCAATAAAGATTTCCCTATAGACAAGTTCACAAACAGTTATGAATATTAGAATGTAACTGAAGTAGCTGACTTCCGAAAGCACCGTGGAAAAATGGTTTCACCAAAGGGAATAAATAAAAATAATAGTACAGCAATGAACATTGATACACACAAGTTTTACAGGAAAGAATTATAAGAAATACAAAAAAAACTTAGTAATGGGCTTAAATGACAATGTTCTCTATATCAGGAGAATATTGCACCAATACATTTCATATTTAAATTACAATTGTGCAAGGCAAATTTGAGTAAATAAAAACTATATTAAAAACACATTAAAATTAATCCCAACGTTTCATGCTAGTTTGATGTTATGAAAGTGGTGGAGGTCAAGAACCCTCTCCCCTGATGATGGCTCATTAGAAAGAGCATGAAACGTTGGGATTAATTTTTAATGTGTTTTATATATAGTTTTAATTTATATGTACGCTGATGAGTATCATAAGCGTTTTTAATTATGTTAATAATTTTTCCACCTGGATATGAGAAACCGGATGTACATGACTTGCAGAGTCAAATAGAAATAAACCAAATCCCAACCTAATGATTTTAAAATGTGAAAGTGGAATTGTGGATTTTATTAAACTGGACGATGTTATCATCAGGTTGGCTTCTTTGAAGACCAGAAGAATTAATGTTAAATGAAAACTAGTCGGATGTGCCAATCCCAAAACTTTATTCTATCCAATACATGTTAATACATCAAAATTTGCAATCACAATGCAAAAAGAATTATGAAAGAATAGATCCGTTTAATTGTGTGAATTTAAAAAGGAGATAGAAGCATCGCATTTTTTCAACAAATCATTGAATTTGGGTGCACACCCTGTTAGATGTCTGCAACCAAAATTCCAAACCCAAAGAGCACAAAAACGATACCTTTGGACAGGGACGTAGCTACAGGGGGGGGTGTGGGGGGGTGCGACACCCCCCCACTTCGGTAAACTCATATACATTCGGTAATTTCACTTTCGTTCAAAAGCTGCATCATTTGGCTCCGATTTTTTTCTTTTTTTTTTTTTTTTAAGAATATTTAAAAACATATTACAAAATTTATTACAAAACAGAAAACAATTTCAAAGCATATTTAAAATTATTAAATATTTACTAATTAGAAACTTCCTTTCTCTTTGCATTATGTCATTTTTTCGTTAAAATTCATTTTGCTGGACTCTGAAAGCTATGGGGGGGGGGGTGTATATTTCGCTGTTTTTTCGGGGGACAGGATGTCGCCAGAAGTTTACTGTTGTATTGTCTCAAAAAATAAGAGAAAACCGGGAATTATTTCTTATCAAAGAAAATTAAAACGGTGTAATAAAATTACATCAGATGTACCGAATAGTGATTTTGACCGAATACCAAATATTCGGCCTACAAGCTAACCGAATACCGAATATTCGGCTAGCCGAGTAGTAACTATTCGGCCAGATACCAAATATCCGGCTGGTCGAATATTTTAAAATTCTATTAATTAAAAAAGTTTCGTTTTTCATAGCTTCTTCTGATGAATTAAACCAAGTGAATATTTTTTTTTTTTTAAATTCTGAAACAAACAACTTCGCAAAAATAACTTGCCTACCAGATATTCGGCCTACAGGTGAACCGTATACCGAATATTTGGATAGCCGAATTAACTGTTAGGCCGAATTCCGAATATTCGTCCAGCCGAGTAGTAACTATTCGGCTAAATACCAAGTATTCGGCTGGTTGAATACTTTTATATTTCAAAGATTAAAGGCATTAAAATGTTAAATTTTAAAATAATTTTACATAATATTTAATGCAGAAACTTGCATATTGCTAAACAAGAATTTTTTACAAGTAAACTTTATACATGAAAAAAATCTGCTTTGAGGTATTTAAGAATAGAATTTTAAAATTTTATTAATTAAAAAGTTTGATATATCATAGCTTCTTCTGATGAATTAAACCAAGTGAATAATTTTTTTTTTTCATTCTAAAACAGACAACTCAGCAAAAATAACTTTTCTACTGTCTTTGATTTAGCAAGGAAGTTTTTAAATGCATCTTAGATCAGTGTTTCGAATGGGCAATTATTTTTAGAGATTGTAAACATACACATTGTTCCTAAAAAATTGTAACAAACTTTCAACAGAGATAATGTGGTCAAGACAAAAAAATTTTGAACAAGAAACAACACCTCACTCGATTTATTCCATCAAAATTACAATATATTCAGTCAAAAATTCTGGGTGTGCAACTACAAGCCGAAACTGAATTTTCATTCACAACTTTATCAGTAAATGAAGATATTTTTGCAAGATTTGTTTCATATTAATTTAGTTTGTATTAAATGTGACGATATCATTGAAAATGACTGAATTTTGGCCAGTGACACAGTATAAATACTATAAATTGCATTCTGAATAAAGGAATGTCTACCTCATAGTTGTTTAAACACGAAAAGTGGCAATTTCCAGCACTTCTCATCATATTATATTTCACAGAAATCAAAGCAAGTTTGTTAAAAATATAGCTATGATATCTTCGTTAGGGTTAGCAAATGATAATCCAAGTTTGACTTCGAATGAGATGAAATACACTTTATTTATAACTGAATAAGTGGATTGTGATTATGGTTTTCTGAGCAAAAATTGGCTTTCTTGATCTGTATTATCAACGCTGAAAGTTTTTCTGTTTTGATTAGAAGTGTTAGAACTTTTTTGTGAAAAAGCAAGAAACATATTATTTACTAGAAAAGGTTCAGGAACTTGCCTTTTTACATTGTTAATTCCTATGAAAATCCCCATTAATGGTTAATTTTCTTAAGTAATACTTTACAAAAAGCAAATAACGTAAAAACATTCTCTTTTACTTAAATATGATTCTGTTTCTAATTATTATGAAAATCTTTATAAGTTGACAGTTAAAAGTAGAAATTGTGTAAGATTTTTAAAAATGTTTTAAAAGTTTTTTTAAGCATTCGGTTTGGCCAAATATCTTGATATTCAGCCTAACCGAATATTCGGTAACATGGCCGAAAAGGCGGAATACAGAATAGATTCCGAATATTCGGTACATCCCTATTAGCTACTATATATAATGGTATATTGTATATTCGAAAAATTAAAAGTTTCTTGAAAAAATTATTTAAAAAAAAATGCAGGAAAAAAATCCTTAAGAGTGTGTTCAAATCAAAAGAGCTACTTTCTGAGACATTTCTGAATTTCTTTTTGTTCGGAAATTGGCAGGTGTTGTTATTCAGAAATTATATAGACGAAAGATGTTTTCCATTTTTTGGTAAACGCAAAAGATTTTCCAGAAAATATTGTCAAAGTTGGAGTTTTGAACCGAATTACAGACACGGCAGCTCGAGAAAGGCAAAAAACTTGTCGTCATGTGACCACAATCGCTTATAACGCGATAAGTAATTTTATCAAAAAATGTAAAACTAGTTTCCATTGTATTCCGCTTCAACAGTCAGGCCTGCCAATATGCTTAAAAATGAGACAGTAAATGTGTCGGAAAATTTTACGTTGTTCAGTAGGAAGCTCGAGAACCACTTTAAAGAAAAATAATAATAAGATAGAGAACTACAAAATATTGGATTTTTTCCTTTGTAACCTATAAACCGACGATACGTTTTAAGATCTGGATCTGTTCTTGTCACGGGATAGTGAGTGGAGGGTATACGGAGATATACGCCGTATACCCTCTCTCTGGATTTTTTAAAGAAGCTCCGCACACCCTCTGCTTCTCAAATAAAGCATTAGCGTATGCTGTATCCATGAATGTTCATGATTTTAGAGTATACTCTTTGTTTTTTTACGACTGCAACACTGGTTCTTGTCATTCAGTTCGAAAAGATATTTTTTATTTATGTTTTTGAACTTGTTTTAAAATCATCAGTTGTATTGATATATAAAGACAAGTGCATTGATGATAAGCATTAATCTTTCTTCTAATTGGCGTTTTGAGACATACATTTACTTTCTGCTGCAAAAACTGAAAGCAATTTTTTTCTTTGTTTTCTGAAATGAAGATATTTTAAATTAATTTAAAAAAATCCTTTGTTTTGAATCAGGTTCATTCATGTAACAGAATCAACGCTACAGCTCACAAAAAAATGCAAGCAAAGTAATTTTGCAGAAAATAAAATAATTTTCCACACTGTCTACCCTCTTTCCTTAAAAAAATCTTTTTGTGTTCAAAGCTCTTTTTTTTATTATTGCAAATTAAAATAACAATATTTAATTTTTTTATACTTATGCTCAGTTGCTCTACATGATATTTGACTATTTCAATTCTGATAACTTTCTATATTACGAGTTCCAGCTTGAAAATTCAACAGAAAAAATATCCTACAAATAAAGTTCAGCTTTGATTTGCCACATTTTGTGGTTTTTAAAAACTATTTAAAGCTGTTCTGAAATCGTAACTTGCATCTTTTTTTACACTTTCGTAAAGAAATTTTCATTTTTAAATGCACGAAATTTGCAGATGGTGCCAAAGTTGACGTTTGGAACAATTTTTTTTTAAACGTGACAATCGGCAAAATATCATTATGAGGTAGCAATTGGTTATAACTTAATATGTAATACATTTATCAGAAAATTTAAAAATGCTATTTGATTTCAAAGCACTTCATGCCTAATACCTGCTGATTATATGCTTCTGGATTTAAAAAAAATGTCTACTTAAATGAGTTAGTAATAAATAATTTTGGCAAAATATAAATTAGGCCTGAGCAGGCCTAATTAATGTTTTCTGTACCGAGCCGGGACTGGTTTCATTCTTCCAAGTCTTCACGGGCCAAAATTTTCAGTCCCGGTTTTCACCCAACCCGTATGAAAGTCATTGTCTCAGCGTGGCCTGGCAGCAAAATACAGCTAAATTAAAATATAGTAATACGTGTGAAAAAGAACCTGCCTATGACGGAATCCTGTTTTTAACCCCCTCACTGACAAGCCCGTGTTAATACGTTCACTAAGCTCCATGTTTCACTGCAATACAAGCAATATTTAAAGTAATATAATTCTATTGATTTAATGTATTTTTAATACATTGAACAATGATTAATACTCCCAAGGATTGCATTCATATTCGTTATTAAGTTTTTTTTATAAAATGTTCAAAGGATCATTTTTTTAGCATTTAAAACAAAATGCAGAAAAAACAACATTACAATTTTGCCCTTTATCAAGACAGTCGGAGGGTTTTAACTGAAAAATGTGTTGATCCATGCAAAATTCCTGTAATAATATGTGAGAAAAGAATATATAACACATTTACGCCTAATAAAAAGGGAACTTGTCTATAATGCATTCTTTTACTTTACTGTGCGATTCCGCCTTAGAAGATTTTACTGTAAAGCATTTTTTAGATTTTTAAGTCTCCAATACATGGAATATGGATTAACAAAATTAATGATAACCGAAACATTTGCAATAACAAATAGAGATTTATTTAAAAAAATAAATAAATATCGCAGCCTACGGCATTTCTATAAAAATGAAGATTACAATAATAATAATAATAATAATAATCTTAGCTTTTTTTCTTTCTTTCTTTCTTTCTTCTTATTATTAAGTATTTTTGATCAGAATTCCTCGTACAGACAAATTTTTAACCAAATCGACGTAAAAATCAATGTTTTGTAAAAATTCACTCGGGCCGTGCCAGGCTAGGGTCGAGATTTTCATTTTTTTTTCCGGGCCAGGATGGTCTTAGGCTGAACTTTTTGCTGCTATAACGCCGGGCTAGGCCAATAATATTTTTCGACAAGCCTGGCCGAGTTCAGGCCTATCTTTTATAATGGGCCGGATCGAATTTTTTTCTATGGGTCGGCCTGGCCCAGGCCTGAAAATTTCTACCCGTACAGATTTCTAACTTAAAATTTAAAAAGTATTACATATTTCAAACTTTGAATTATAAATCAAAGAAAAAAAGAATTATTTTTTAAATATTTTCTATTGAATTTATTTTTATTGTAATAGTAAATAATCAATCTAAATCTGTCTTTTTACACCTCACCCCAAATTATTGATTTTACCTTTGAATCCTCCCCCCTCACTGGAGGGATTCAAAGGTATGACCTGAAAGGCTTAAACCTTAAGTGATGTGGTGATTTTTTTTTTGAGGTGGTGTGTATGCAACCCCAAAATTTGATTTCTTACACAAAATGTAGCGAATTAAAATAAGAAAATCTGCTGTGAATTTTGCATTATCTACTTGAATAAAAACAACTGAAAAAGCACTGTAAGTGTACATACATATACATATAAATACATGTATCTAAATACCACAAAAAAAATTTCTTCATAATTGAAATTTCTCTAGGGTGGAAAACACCTCACCTAATCAGTTAAGGGTTAAAGTCTTTAAAATTACTTTTTATTCGTATTACTTTATTCGTAACTGTGCAATACGATAAATAAATCAGCAGTTATCTCAGTGATGGAACAGCTGCGCCAATTGCTCCAATTGCGCCAAATCGATAATGCTGCGCATTTCTGCGCCAAAACGATCATTTTTCAACAAAATTGCACCAAACTGCGCCAATTCAATAATAATTCTTGAGCCAAATCCATAATTTTCCACCCGAATTTCGCCAAAAGATTGCGAAAAACATGCGAATTTAGTCAAAAACGCGCGAAGTTTCTCAAATGATTGCGAAAAAAAAGTGAATTTTAACAAAGGATCATTAATTTCGTCAAAAAAAACGAACAAAATGTGGTCAAAAGACCATGAAAACACGAAATTTCGTTAAAAGATCGCGAATTAAACGCAAATTTCGTCTGAAGTTCGCGAAAACACGCAAATTTTGTCGAAAGATCGCAAAAAACACGCGAATTTTGTCAAAAGATCGCGAAAAACACGCGAATTTCGTCAAAAAATCCCAAGAAAAATATGAATTTTGAGGAAAGATCGTTAATGTCGTCAAAAAATGAACAAAACACGGTCAAAAGAACGTGAAAAAATGCTAATTTATTTAAAAAATAGAGAAAAAAAACCGGAAATTTCGTCAAAAGGTCTCAAATTTCAACATAAGATCGCGAAAAACACGAGATTTTCGTCAAAAGATCGCGAAAAACAGGCGAATTTCGTCAAAAGATCACGAATAACACGCGAATTTTGTCAAAGAGTCGCGAAAAAAACGTGAATTTTGTCAAAGGAGCGCTAACTTCAACAACAAAAAAAAAAACACAATCAAAAGATCGCGAAAAAATGCTGCTTTCGTAAAATCGCGAAAACACGCAAATTTCATCAAAAGGTCACAAAAAGCACGCGAATTTCGTCAAAGGATCGCGAAAAAAGTGAATTTTGTCAAAAGATCGCTCGTCAAAAAAAGAACAAAACGGGGTAAGATCGTGAAAAAACGCTACTTTCGTTAAAATATCTCGAAAAAACCCGAAAATTTCATCAAAATATCGTGAAAAACACACGAATTTCGTCAATGGATCACGAAAAAAAACCCGTAAATTTTCCGTCATAAACTTCGTCAAAAAACGAACAAAACACGGTCAAAAGATCGTGAAAAAACGCTACTTTCGTTAAGATATTGCAAAAAACCGCTCAAATTTCATCAAAAGGTCGCAAAAAAACACGCGAATTTCGTCAAACGATCGCGAAAAACACGCCAATTTTGTCAAAGGATCGCGAGAAAAAACGTGAATTTTGTCAAACGATCGCCAATTTCGTCAAAAAACGAACAAAACGGGTTAAAAAGATCGTGAAAAAACACCTTTTCGTTAAAATATCGCGAAAAACCCCCGCAAATTTCATCAAAAGATCGCGAATAAAACGCAAATTTCGTCAAAAGATCGCGAATAAAACGCAAATTTCGTCAAAAGATCGCGAAAAACACGTGAATTTCGTCAAAGGATCACGAAAAAAACGTGAATTTTTCCAAAAGATTGCTAACTTCGTCAAAAAACGAACAAAACACAGTCAAAAGATCGTGAAAAAACACCACTTTGTTAAAATTTCATCAAAAGGTCGCAAAAAACGCGCATTTCGTCAAAAGATCGCGAAAAGGACATGAATTTTATGAAAAGATCGCGGAAAAAATCACAAATTTCTTCAAAATGTCGCGAAAAACCGCAAATTTCGTCAAAAAAAAATTCGAAAAACACGCTAATTTCGTCAATGGATCACGAAAAATGAACGTAAATTTTGCCAAACGATAGCTAACTTCGTCAAAAAAAGAACAAAACACGGCCAAAAGATCGTGAAAAAACGCTACTTTCGTTAAAATATCGCGAAGAAACCCGCAAATTTCATCAAAAGGTTGCAAAAAACACGCGAATTTTGTCAAAAGATCGCGAAAAACACGCGAATTTTGTCAAGGGATCGCGAGAAAAAACGTGAATTTTGTCAAACGATCGCTAATTTCGTCAAAAAACGAACAAAACGGGGTCAAAAGATCTTGAAAAAACGCCTTTTCGTTAAAATATCGCGAAAAAAACCCGCAAATTTCATCAAAAGATCGCGAATAAAACGTAAATTTCGTCAAAAGATCGCGAAAAACACGCGAATTTCGTCAAAGGATCACGAAAAAAACGTGAATTTTTCCAAAAGATTGCTAACTTCGTCATAAAACGAACAAAACACAGTCAAAAGATCGTGAAAAAACACCACTTTGTTAAAATTTCATCAAAAGGTCGCAAAAAACGCGCATTTCGTCAAAAGATCGCGAAAAAGACATGAATTTTATGAAAAGATCGCGGAAAAAATCACAAATTTCTTCAAAAGGTCGCGAAAAACCGCAAATTTCGTCAAAAAATTTCGAAAGACACGCTAATTTCGTCAAAAGATAGCGAAAAACACGGTGATTTCAACAAAGGGTCTGAATAACACGCAAAAGAAGCGCGAATTTCGTCAAATGATTGCGAAAAAAATGTGAATTTTGTGAAAGAGTCGCGGGAAAAACGCGAATTTAATCAAAGAATCGCAGAAAAAACACGACTTTCGTCAATGAATTGCAGAAAAAACGTGAATTTCGTCAAAGAATACCAAAATTACATTTTGATGCTCCAAAACAGTTATTTTCTGCTCCAAAATGAGTGTTTTTTCTGCTCTAAAATAGTTATTATATGCCCCAAAGTGGATTTTTGCTGCTCCAAAATAGTTATTTTCTGCTCCAAAATGAGCGTTTTTGCTGCTCCAAAATGAGGTTCATGCTGTTCCATCACTGTATTATCTACTTCACTCCCTCCATTCGTAATTTCTACTACCCTCGCTCCCCACAGTTTGTAAAATTTTAAATGGTTTGAAATTATTTAATTTTTTGGTCTGTTTATTTATATATTGTTGAAATAATAAATAAATGTCTAATTCCCCCCACCCCCCCTCGCCCAAAAGAAAATAATGCGAAAAAATACAAAATAAAAAAAATACAAAATTTACTATGAACATTCGGTAAATTCGATCTCCACACCCCCCCAAACGAAATGCTCTAGGTACGCCACTGCCTTTGGACAGTATACACCCAAGCCCAATAAGGAATTGCAACCGAATATGAAATTTGGCAAATTCCGTGCATTAGTTTTTCAGATATAGCTAACGCAAAAATCGTGAAAAATGTTTCACAGCAGTGTCACCTGTTATATGATATACACAAAAGCCTAATAAGCACCAAATTATGTCAAGATTTAACAGAATATGAAGTTCGATCCAATTCCGTGCAACAGTTTTTGAGATATAACTATCGCTAAAATCATGTAAATCGTGAAAAATGCAGCATAGCAGCGCCACCTTTTGGGTGATTTACACAAAAACTAATCAGCATTAATTTTTATCAAGGTATGACTGAATCTAAAGTTTTAATAAATTCCACGCATTAGTTCTTGAGATAGAGCGCCCACAAAATTTGTGTCACATACACACAGACAGACATTTTCTAATAACAGTCAAATCGTTCTAAAACGTATCAATTATAGGTGCACATTTCCAAAGTTTTTAAGGAGCCAGTGGCTCCTAAACCCAAATAATCCAGTGGCCACATTGTGAAAGAAATGCATAAAAGCAATAGCGATTATATGACAAGAAAAAATTTCAGGAAATCAAAGTGAAAAATAATCTACAAATGTACAAAAGAAACAGACTAATTGCATCAAATTTGTATAGTTCATTTAATCACCCAATTCTTTTAATTTGAATATAAATTAAGTATAATATAAATCTTAAGCTATGTACTGTCAGAAGATAAAGTTGGGCAAGACAGAGGTGAAAAAATCTATAAGAATAAGCTAAGGAATCATGGTAGTGGGGAATATTAGGAAAACAATGTTTCTTATTTTCATTTTGCCATACAAAAGTTCATAAAAGAAAAAAAATAAGAGTGTATAAGATTATTTTGCACTGTAAAAGTCAAAACAGAATTCAAGCATTTGTTTTTCAAGAATACAGAAGAAAAATTATCTTAAAAAACAATCTCGTCACAGATTATTACATGGGTGAGGAAAATTATCAAGAATTTCGACAAGTGGATGCCGAAAAAATCAATTTTGTCAATCGTTAGCAAGAAAAAGCGCGAATTCCGTCAAAGGATCAGGGAAAAAATGCTAATTTCGTCAAAATCCTAAAAAACGCGCGTCTTTTTGTCGAAGAATTGCGGGGGAAATGCGAATTTTGCCATTCTTTGCAGAAAAATCATCAACTTTGTCAAAGGATAAGCAGAAAAAAAAAAAAAAAAACCCACCAATTCTATAAGGATCTTGGAAAAAACGATAATTTTGTCGACTTAGATGCCGAAAATTAGTCACCAAAGCAAAAAATTAAGTCGCCACGTGGCGACTGGCGATCGTGAATCTGCACCAATAATATCAATCCTTCGAAAGCCGGAAGTCGAATTTTTTTTACGAATTCAATTCTTTCTTCTTGTAAAGATAGAAGAAAGTAAAAAGCTGGTTGGTTTTCTTATTAAAAAACAATAATTGGAATTTTTTATGTTTCTAGTTTAAAAATATTTCCTTGGAATAAAATTTTTTATGCATAAGTTTCCTTATCATTATTACACACGTTGTGCATATCACTTTAGTTGAAAATTGGAGCAATTTGTTTCAAGTTGGGAAATTTTCGAATTCTCCCCCCCCACCCCGAAAAAATATCTGTAGCTACGCCCCTGCGCGAGGCATCATAATGCCGTTTACGTTTTGTTTATATCGTAAGTCTTTTAAGTTGATCTTAAGTGAGGCACCGTAATCCCAGCCCTAGCGATATCTGTCCTACAGCAGCAGCAAAAACCTGCTCGTGACGTCACCTTGCACAGCTCAGTGCATGATCAGACAAAAGATTTTGTCCAAACTATGGCAAACGTGCACTCACCCACGCCTCTGAGGGTATATACACTCCGAAAAAGACTGTTTATTGGAAAGGGAAGCAGTGTTAAAATGTTCTACACACCTGTTGGTGTTTTTCTTCTACGGCTAACGTTACATGGGTAAAGCCCATTTCAAGCGCTCAAATACGCCATCTGATGGAGAACGATGTAACTTTTTGCTTCAGAAAAATCTGGTGCAAAAACATTACATTACAATATTTTCAGTTTGTGCATAAGGAATATTTTTTGTGAAATTGTAGACTTCATATAATATTAATGTTCTGTGACATATGACAGGGTAATAGCTATTCGAATTTAAATATCTAAAACTTTCAAGCGATTTTACAATAAATAATGATTCCAATGGTACTTTAGCATTTGTTAGGGTCAATTTTCCTGTACCAACAGCTACGATTAGCGCCCTCTTTTAGCCTTATTAGCCTAGTGTGACAACCGTCTATGGATTTTACTCACGAATGGCAACAGCCACGCCTCTGCGGGGAAAAACCCTCCGAAAAAGACTGTTTATTGGATGAAGGGGGAGCAGTGTTAAAATTTTCTTCACGCCTATTGGTGTTTTTCTTCTGTTTACCCGCGGCTGACGTCACATGGTTAAAGTCCATTCCACTGTTAAAAAAAGTGCTAAAAAATATAATCCCATGTTGGATGTAATATTGATCGCAGGAGACATCTTCTTGCTCTTCATCGACCGGAACAGTTTCTTTATTCACTAACTACTTAATATATATAACGGTCTGTTCATTTCTTCAAAAACCAACGAAAAAGTGTAGCCGTTTTTAACAACGTGGTTTATCACAAATCCTGCCCAAATTAGCATAGAATAAGTTGTGTTCACATGGCAGAGTTTTGATTCAGGTTTTGCACAATTGGGCAGAATATATTGGGCAAGGAATCAGTGCTCTCTGGCGATTGACTTCATACATTAAACGCAAATGAACCTGCCTTATAGATCTCGTATCCTTCGCTTTACTTACAATGTTTACATTTGAACTACAAGATCTGTGATCACCATTTATCATTCAGAATCGTTTAACGTTTATGGGATTCAATTTCTTAGCACTTTTTGGTCGATCGATCTTTTCACACTATAAATCCCCCCCCCCCTCGCGCAATACCACTGAGTGACTACACTTTCATCACTCCATATGTTTAACCTCCTTTGGATGAGATGGCAATGACAACATATTGTGAATACGGACAATCTATTCTTAAACCTAAACTGGATACTTTCTGACACTTTCTTGAATTCATTTTTGTCCGTAAAAGCATAAAATTTGCAGGAGCTCTTACTCAGAAACTATGTGCTTGAATAGTTTTTCCATCTTTCGATAAAGGCAAGGAATCTTTCAGAAAATTCTATCAAAGTGGGAGTTTTAATGAAAACTCCGTGCGCAACAGTCTGAAAAAAGTTACTGCTGAAATATCTTAATAATCAATTTTTATTGGAACACAACAGACAACAAAGTTAAAGCAGACGTACATAGTATGTGCTGCCATCTAATGGAAATATATTTAATACATTACAAGTCCCCCCCCTTTTTTTATTAAACAAGATAATTATGAAGGCAATAAATATTTAAAAAGTAGTAAAATTAGAAATCATTTAAAGTTCTAAATTTAACATAGTTTAGTTTAGTGCAAATAGCATTCTATGCTATGTTAAATGCAACTTTTGTAGTATTTTTGCTCTCGCGACCTTTGGCACAACAAGTCTTTTACTTCGACAAATTATACTTTCATCTGTGCAGTATAAGTCTTCTTTGCAATGCCAATAAAGTTTAGCGAAATTTCGTGTATTTTCTCTTTCAGGCCAACTATTTTTTATGTGGTATAAAACATTTTTAAATTCATTTCATTGGTCTTAAACGTTGCATATTCTTTCCATTTGTTTACTGTTGCATGAGATAGTAGATTTATCTTAACACGTGTGCCTGATTATTCTTCATCGACAAAATATTCTTCGACTAACTGAGCACAAGGAAGTGTATTGGCTATCAGAAGAAGTTTTCCGGGGACATATTCAAGCTTGAAACCATACCTATTAAGCCTGAGAAGCATACGTTGAAGTCTCGGTGATGTGGCATCATACTGCTTTTTGCTTAATCCCAGCAATGGAAATGTTCAAGGCCAAAAATTACAGCGAGTAACTCTTTGTCGATCTGAGCATACCATTGCTGTGTTTCAGTTAATGATGCAAAACCATATGCAACTGGTTTATTATCTTGAAGCAAAACAGCTCCCAAGGCATAACGGCTGGCATCCACTGAAACAGTTACAGCTTTGTCTTTATCAAAATACTGTAAACATGGAGCTTGTACTAAAGTTACTTTTATTAGTTCAAAGTCCCGTTGAACATTTTCATCCCACAGCTACTGAGTATCCTGTTTCAAAAGCTGTCTTAATGAATAGTTAGATTTGAGAGATGAGGCGTAAACTTAGCTCAGTATGTTATCATGCCAAGAAACCTTTGCAAGTCCTCAAGGGCTAGATCATCAAAGTAAGGGTTTACTTCAGGCATATCTTCAAACGTGTCCTCCGTAGCCATCTGAAACTGTTCAGCAGCATTATTGAGACCGAAAGGCAGAACCACATATCTGAATCGTCCCTAAGGTGTTGTAAATGTACTCAAATATGAAGATTCTATATCTAATGGCAATGGACCTTATGCACGCGACCTGAGGTCGAGGCTAACATTCGTCTGCTGGCGGTATTTAGCATTGCAGTCTATGAAGTGTGAGTTATTAATGCTTGTTTGTTAAAAATAACGCAAAAAATTCTTTGATGCAGCAGCCTATATTTAATATATTGTAATCTAAATTCAAAATGTTGTTCTGTATGCGAAAAAATTCCCTAAGTTTGCAAATTTTCAGTTAAAATGTATGCACTCAATCTGGGTCAAGGCTAAAGTCGTCTGCTAGTAGTGTTTGCGCCTGCGCATACTGGTATTCTGCCGGTGCAGTAACTAGAATAACAGATCATCATACCTCCAGCTCTGGCGTCTGACGTCACCTGAATAGGGTCCATTGCCAAAAACCATTTTTTGCATTCAGGATAGTAAATATTGCACATCCTTGAAGTCGAGCAATAAGACCATCAGCTGTTGATATAGGCTAGTGAGGTAGACGAATTACTTCATTTAGTGGCCTTGGATCTAAGCAGATGCGCAATGTTTCAGGCGAATTAATGGCAACCATATTATTTAACCAATATGTTTGCTCATCCACTTTTGCATTTATGCCAGATTCTACCATATTCTGCAACTCAATCTTTACTTTGTCATGTTGAGCTAATGCTATCTTACATGGGGCCGCTATGTGAGGTATATAGTGGTCTTCTAATTTTATTTTTACAACAAGGTTCAAGTGACCCATTCCTGTAAATGCATCAGAAAACTGCTGGACGATATCTTCGGGTGTTTGATGAGAAAATTATACATGGGCTTTATAACATTCTTAAGTCTTTAGATAAGTTCTGATTTCTCACAGGCTTCAAGTGTTTGGACTAGCATTTAATATTGGACTAGCATTCAAAGAGTTTACTAAAAATTTCCATATTATATCTTTCTTTAAAGTTTTACAACTAAGAAAACACTCATCTAGAATTGGCACAACGTTGTCACAGTAATCCAATATAGGTTGCATTTTCTCACTACTGGCTTTTCACTCCATTTTAATATTTGACTCTTTGGAATGGACTTTACCCACGAATGGCAACTGCCACGCCTCTGCGGGGAAAAACCCTCCGAAAAAGACTGTTTATTGGACGAAGGGGGAGCAGTCTTAAAATGTTCTTCACGCCTATTGGTGTTTTTCTTCTGTTTACCCGCGGCTGACGTCACATGGGTAAAGTCCATAACATTGACTTGAGCACCTGTATTTAGCTTAAATATAACATCATTTTAATTTACTTTTAATTTTTGTAGCCATACAGAATTAGATTTTTTACTCTCAAGTGGATTTATATATTTCTGTTCGCCCAAATAAACAAACTCTGTATCACTGTCATCATTTTGTTCCACTGCATTTAGTCGACGCACCTGTTGGCTGTTCTATACTTTATTCCGACATACTTTCGATCAGTGATTTTTTCCTTCACAGTTTCTTCATTTTGTACCGAATGCTGGACATTTCTTTGGTTCGTGAGATTTGCCACAGTATTTACACAATATTTCTCTTTTATGACATAATGCACGGCCAACCTTCCACTTCATTGCACCGACATTCAATCTGCTGACTTGATCGCACATTTCCGCGGCCCGCACTTTACTGCGCTCGGCCGTTTTCCATTCGGCAACAATTTCGTCTAACGTCTTCTTCTTTTCACTAGTTTTGCGAATTAATCGCTCTTGTAGCAATTTATCCGCCAACCCTTGAATGATTTTATCACGAAGCATCCGATCATCAAGATCGCCGTAATTGCATTCAACAACGGCTTACGTAAACGTGAATGATAGTCCGTAAATTTTTCGTCACTTTCTTGCTTAATTTCTAAAAATTTAAATGAAGCATGCATCTCATCACATTTCACGGGCTCCTCCTTCTGGCTTCAGATCAAATGCACGAAATTGCTTTTTTAACTCAATCACCGCCAACATGCCTGTTTTTGTTTTCTCCGATTCACCTGCATATTTCAAGGCTTCTTATGTAATCTTCAAAATCTTGCCTCCAATACCGCCATCACTCGGATGGATTTGAGACCAGTTTAAATGCTGCAATAGTAGGTAAACTTCCTGCCATATTGCTTTAGCTTTTGTTATATTTAACAAAAATACATGGGTCATTTCACTATACTTTCGACCATGAAATATCTTACTAATCAATTTTTATTGGAACACACCAGACAGCCAAGTTAAAGTAGAAGTATATAGTATGTGCTGCCATCTAGTGCAAACAGATTAAATACATTACAACGGTAAGATAACAATCGCATATAATTCAAGATGTAATTCATTTATCGAAAAATTGAAAACAATTCAGTTCAAATCACTTCAATAGTCATGCCAGCGAGGAACATACTTTTCTTTACGTTTAAAATTGAGTCCTTAAATGTGCTAGAAAGTTTCGCAGCGAAAAGTATATTTTTGAGATCACCTTAGGAAAGAGTCTAACTCTAAATCTAGTCATAAATGTTAAATTAATGGAAGCATTCTTGACAAATTTCTCGTTCGCCTTACAATCTATATTATAAAGGACAAACATATCTGTGCGTAACGCATACGTCATTTTGCGAATGGCAACACTTTGCAATTTGAAATAAAATTTTGGTTTTGTAATTTTCTCTACTGCAAATTTTTATACTTCGAAACATCGCACAGTTTAAATTTTTACACCGCCGTATAACGAAAAAAATGCTCTTTTAAATGCAATTTGTTTGAAAGCTGTATCTCATTTTAATTTTAAGATATTAATTTTTTTGTAGTTTTTATTACTATTTTTGTAATCGTGGCAGCTGAAGTACTCCATTTCTGTTGAAACTAAAGGGGGAAAAATGAAAATAGTAGATTACTGTATCTTTTTGTTGCCATTTTCACATAAAAACCGAAAAAATTGAAATTAAAATACGTGCTATGTCAAGAATATCGTCTGTTATTAAACCCAGTGAGTTTCGGATTTATTTCGTTGTTATTTATCATTTAAAAGATTTTGCCGTGCCGGCTCCATTTTGAAATATTAATAAACAATTTGCACATAAAAAAAAGTTCAGTATTTCTCTCCCGCTAATTTTCTACAAAGAAATTAAAGCCTCACCAATAAATAAATAAAAGAACAAAAAATAAAAGCTTTGCAATTTTCTCTACTGCAAATTTTTAAACTTCTAAACATAGCACATTTAAAATTTTTACACCGTCGTATAAGGAAAAAAATGCTCTTTTAAATGCAATTTGTTTGAAAGCTGTATCTCAATTTATTTTTGAGATATTAATTTTTTTGTAGTTTTTAATACCATTTTTCTTACAGTGGCAACGAAAGTATCCCATTTATATTGAAAGTCATTGAAAGTAAATGGAAAATAGTCGAAAATAGGAGATACTGTATCTTTTTGTTACAATTTTATCATAAAACCGAAAAAAAAGTTGAAATTAAAATATGGGCTATGTCAAGAATATTATAGTCTGTTATTCCGTGATAATGACGTCATATGCATACTTTTCTATAGACGAAGTTTAAGACAGGATTGTTAAACTGGATTGCTTTAGCGGATGCAAATGACGTCATTATATAAAAAAGCGTGTATTTTTATTCTTAAACCCGAATTACGCTGTGTATAAGTGCGTCATTTTCACAGCCCATCTTCTTTGAAATTCTTCACAAGTGAAAATGCTTCACTTTTGAAAATAATGTAATCGGAGTCACACACTGATAAAACGCAATGTTTTACAAAAATTTTAGAGTGTCTTTATAAAAGAGAGGTGACATGCAAATAATAGCGATTTATTTTACAGAAATTGATGAATCTCGCACGGATGGATTTGCTTCGACGAGTTAGACAACCAAACAAATAATTCGTGGTTTAAAATAATATCATGTTCCTGAAGTTTTTGTCCAAAATTCTCTTGAATAATAAAATTTTAATGCTATTCTTTAGGACATTCTACTATAATTTTATCAAAATAACATAATTTGCTTAATTTAATTTTTCCTAATTTTATATAATCTATATATTTAAAACACAAGTGTGTTTTTTAGTCATCTGCCCTGACCTTTCTGCTGAACCAATTTTATTAATATTTTTTTTAAACTGAAAGCTCTTCATTTGTAGATGTGATCTGACTATCTGTTTTTTTTAATATCCCCACATTTATATTTTAATTTTAAAAGCATTTTATAAAATTTCTTCAAAATGTGTACTGATGCTAAGTTTCAGACACAAGGCGAAATGCTTATTTAAGTGAAAATGAAGTTATATTTAAAAGAAAACGATCATTTTTTTACATAAAACTAAACATTTTAATACAAATGCGTCTAAAAAACAAAAATTACGGAAATTTTTACTCTCTGGAATTGAGATTAGAATCTCAAGTAAAGAGTGCGTCTGCTCACATAAAAGATGTTGCTGACAATCGTGACTTCAAGTTTTGAGTTAAAATGATTTTTAAATGATCAAACAAATACAAATTTTTTAAAAATGATGAATATGGATATGAGAAATGCGATTGCAAATTTTGAGAAGGTGAAAATTGCTGTTTTTCATTCCGGAATACCAAGCCTCAATTGATAACCACGTCCTAATGACTGATCTTTATTATATTTTACTGATTAAGTATCTATCTATATTATAAAGAACAAACGTATCTGTGTGTACCGCTGACGTCAGTTTGCGAATAGGAACACTTCACGATCAAATTTGGGTTTCAAAATGATTTTCATCTATGTTATGTACACCTTAGTATATCAGGCATCATTAATCTAAGAAGACGCTTTCAGTGTGATGTCATGCATGACGTTTTGCTTGGAAACTGACTCCAAACAAAGGGTTGCTGTGTTTCATTTCTTATTAAATATAAATCGTAGAAACTGCTATCACTACCTATAGAGTATAAAAAGACTTATCTGTGATATATAGCTATAAAATACAAGCAAAGTAGAAAATACACCATAGCAACCGTTTGTTTGGAGTCAGTTTCCAAGCAAACCGTCATGACTGACGTCACGACTGAAAGCGTCTATTTCGGTCTTGAAATTTTCGCTACTGCAATTTTTTAATCTTCTGACCATCGTACATTTTCAATTTTCGTCGCATAGGGAAAAAATTTACTTTCAAATGCAATTTGTTTAAAAACTGTATCTTGATTGATATATTATATTTTCTAAAATAATTTTTAAGCATGATTTTTTTTAAAGTTTATATTATCACGTGCCGGTTTCAATACGTAATAATAATAAACATTTTGCACATAAAGCAACAAACATTTTTCAGCATTTGTTTCTGACTGTTTTTGCATAACGAAATTAATACTTCCTTTATAAACAAATAAAAGAATAATATAAAAAAAACACCAGTCTAATATATTTGTGAAAGATAAATTAACGAAATTAATACTTCTTTTATAAACAAATAAAAGAATAATATTGAAAAAACACAAATCTAACATATTTGTAATCGTACAATTTAAATATTTAGATCGCGAAATTCGATTTTTTTTCAAATTGAATTTGTTTGCAAAGTTCATCTCAATTTACTGATTGTCTATGGTTTTAAAAACAATTTTAAAGCATGAAATATTTTGTAATTTATCTATATCGCGTGGAGATAGATTGACCTTAAAACAAAATAAAGAGTTCATCATTTTCTTACGGCTAATATCCATTTAAAGAAACTTCCCTATGAATAAATAAATAAAATAATATAAATAAAACACAAATTTAACAGACATGTATAAGCCCTGAAATTATCAGAATATAAAAAGATGCCATAAGTAGCAAAATCTTGGTAAAATAACTCTTAGCATGCGGCTAATAAGAAAATATCGCTTTTGATAAATTTAAAAAATTTATTTAATTATAAGTGGGAAATCTAAAAAAATTATTGCATATAAAAAAAATATTAGTTTTCAATAAAAAAAAAAAAAAATGGTTTCTCCTATATTCTTTAACCCGGGAAGCCCGGGTACGATCTCCTAGTATTTTTAAATACTTTTTTTCGCATAGGAAGTACAGTGTCTAGAATAAATAGTATAGAAATGGGCTATCCCAGTATTACTTAAAAAGGTGTTAAAAAATTGATTAAATGTCCAACGAGGGTGAAATCCGAAGAGTCCATAGCAGGACACTTTCTAAAACTGCAAGACGATTGCCAGTCTAGATACCTTAATAATAAGATATTTACATTGAAATTTGAAAATATCCCTCAGATGTTGCTGCGATTGCCTGTTAAGATTTCAGCGTCATTGCAGATTTAAGGGATTTAAATTCTTAGCACTGTTTGAGCTCCCCAATATTACGGAGGACTAACACCCTATAGGGAAGTTGCAATCAGTTGATGACCTATTCATCCGCATCCGCCAATCACAATTGCCCAATTGACTTCTAGCCGCGACTATATTTACATTGAATCCAGCGGTCCATAGATTAACATATAAGATGGGAGATTTCCATAGAACGTAATGGTAATGCGATTGCGATCGTAGCGCCTTTAGTGACAGTGGGGAAGAAACTCCCTATCCTTGTAAAATTTTTATCATTCAGCATCTACCTTATTGTGATCTTTCTTTTTCTAATGTTTCATGTGTACGTTTTCAATCGAATCTGACACCAATACATGAACATAGAAAAGATATTCTATTTTATATATCTAATATCTATTCTATGTTCATGCACGGATATATACTTTTTTTTTCTTTTTATATGATGAGTGAACGATGTAAGTGCAACGAAAAACAGGGTACAAATTTCATCTTGAATGCTATATATGAAGTAAATATGATATAATTGGATTTAAAGCTAGATAAAGTAATGGTGTAATGTAAAAATATACGAAGTATTGCACACTACAAGTCCCAGAAAATTTCATAAATATTCCCATTCGGTAGGAAAATTCTTATAGCCGATGTTTTATTAATTTATGAAGTTTAACGTATTAAACAATCGTTACAATAATCTTTTAAAATTCACGCACTTTCAGTTTCTTACAGATAAAATAAAAATATTGTTTTTAATGTAAATAACGTACAATCAATTCAATAATATTTGTAAAATTAACATATAAGAAATAATAATAAACTTACAGATGGGGAAAAATTCATTTCGACAAATTTTTAGAATTATATAAATCTAACAGTTAAAAATAAATAGAGGTACTGACATTACACTCAGTTTAAAGTGTATATAAAGTTCATATATAAATATAAAGTGTATATAAAGTGTATATAAAGTATATAAAGTCAAATAAAGTTCTATTCGATATGAATAAATTAACACAATACCTGAATTTGATTTCTTACGATTTAATCTCATAAACTTACATATTTACGTTATTAACAGAATTTTATAGGGTTTTTCTTTTATATTATTACTCTAATTATCATTTTGTAAGTTAAAGGTGACCATTACAAGTACGGTAAAAAAAAAAAAAAAAAAAGCAGCTAAATAAATAAAGCAAGCATGAATAGAATATCGTCTGACACCTGCTTCGTTTCAGGAAAGAATAGATATTCAAAGTATAGAGGGTAAACATATTTCTTCGACATAGGTAAAATTTGAAGTCTTGTTAATTCTTCCCCCTTGTCGGTAGTGACGTTAATACTGTTGCCATTACAGATTTTGTCGTGAATGTTCCATCTTGGTCCTTAATCTATGCAGCGGTCCACCCTTGAATACAATGCCAAAGAATTTCAGAGGAAAATTTTTGGCAAATAGATCGGGGGCCGGCAGCACAGACAACCACTTCATCGAGTTCACTTCTGAAATTCCAGAATGAGTTAAAACTCGCAACCGAAATTTAGTGGTTGACTCGCAGGTTTACCATTGTGTGTTCCTGCACTCAAAAGTGCGAAAACAGGAGCAGGAAAACACAATGGTAAACCTACCTACGAGTCAACCACTAAAATTGGGTTTCAGGTGTTTTCCACCCAGTTAGAACTTGGCAAACCGCTATTGCGTTTTAATATGCCAATCGAGTTTTAACTCATTCTGGAATTTCAACCGTGAACTCGATGAGGTGATTGTCTGTTCAGCCGCCTCTCGGTATAATATATTTCTCCCACACTGTTAAAAATCTGTAGCTTTTGCTGCGTAGTCACTCCACCGCTTTCATAGAAAACTTGACGATATTATTGAGCATTCTCATGGGTCAGAACAGAAATATTCTATAAAAGCGTTGGAGTGACTATTCAGCTAAAGCTGCACATTTTTAACAGTGTGGGAATAATATCAGGGCAATAGTAGATACCGGACTTGCTCATTCATCATCATGACATCACAAATGGTGGCTGGCCTCTATCAACGACATACAGCGATTGGTACAAAACGGCGCGCGCGCCCATCATTTTGTACCAATCGCTGTACACTGTTAGAAATATGCAGCTTTAGCTGCATTGTCACTCCACCGTTTGTATAGGATATCTCTAGTTTGACCAATGAAAATGCTCCATATATAGAAATGTAATCGTTTTATATAAAATTGGTGGAGTGACGATGCAGCTACAGCTGCAGATTTCTAGCAGTGTATGTCATTTATAGCGGCCAGCCACCCTTTGTGACGCCATAATAATGAATGAGCAAGCCCAGTATCTAGTCAGAGCCATCGCTAAGCCTTTTTATGCGAGGGTTGAGAGGACATTAAATTGCCAATTCAAATTTATGTATTTGCTAACTAGTTTTATAATTTTGACAAGTTACCAGAATTAAAAAAAGGTACATATAGTCCAAGAGCCGGCAGCACAAAAATCTATGCTATCAAGCACAAGAAAAAACCTTTATTTTATGGGAGAGTAGAAGTAGGGGAATCTAATGGTCCATGTCTACCGGAAGTGAAGTGGTGCAGAAGCCAAAAATTAATACCACTAGTGGTTGACTCGTAGGTTTATCATTGTGTTTGTCCGATAAACAAAGATATGAAAACATGGAGGACTGGGAGCAGGAAAACACAATGATAAACCTACGAGTCAACCACTGGGGGTATACATTTTTGTACACCTCATTCTACTATTTGTCACTCTTTCATTGGCGTAAATCCAACCCCCGTTCAGACTCTAAAAATCCGTTAATTTTATCGGTTTAAAAAATATTACGGAAGATTGAATTATAATTAAAAAACTTGTGGCGATAGCCCTGTAAACGGATTTCCATTTATTTCTCTCTTAATGAGGGATTTTAAGGCCAAAAAAGCTGCTGTGAATTGCTGTTTTCATGTTTGATTAAGAGGCTACTTCATTCACCTGAAGAGACCCGCTCACTAATGCTAATTCCATGGAATTTTTTTTTAAAGATATCTCGTTTGCATTTCCGTATTTTTAAACAATTATTTTTGCAAAGGAAACACTTAGATCACTGAGATCGATCTGTTGATGATTAAAACACTGAGATCGATCTGTACAAAGAGCGTTTTTTACTTTTTCCATTTTGTTTACAGATATTTTTAATTAGGACACTTTCATTTTCGGAACCGGTTTCGAAAGTGAAAGTATCCTCCAGAAAAAAATCTGCAAACGAAATAGAAAAGGCAAAAAAGGGCAGATGTTGAGATCCATCTCAGCTATCCAATGCAAATATATATATATATATTTAAAAATATTAAAATGCAGACGAAGTATCTTTAAAAATTTCTTCCATAGGAATAGCATTAGCGAGCGAGTCTTTCCAAGTGACTGAAGTAGCCCCTTAAATAAGATAAGTTAAACGTCTGAAAATTTGCTAATGTAAAATGAACTAAATCAACACAGTCTTTGCTTCCAGGTATTTTTTTAATACAGCAATAAGAAAATGATTTTAAATCACACGTTTTAAATCTGACGTAATTTTAACCAAACTTTTCTTTTTGTAATATTCACTTGGAAATATTTCAATTGTTAGAAAGGAAATATTATTATTTGCGCTGTCTTTGGCAACAGTAGTTAAAAAGATTATCTCTAAATATGAAATAAGTCTCACATGTACGTGTAAATATATATTTTAATTTAAACTGTTTGGCAATATTATTTGGCTATTTGAAATAGGACTTAATTCCACCCGTATTTACTGCTTTTAACACACATTAAAAAAAAATAATTGTTTTATATATTTTTTCTTTTTAAATATTCATGTGTATAAACAATTTTTATGACTTAATTTTTAATACTTTTCCTACTTTTAACATGTAATCATTTAATTCTAATTTCATAGGGTTTTTTTCCGTTTATAATAGTCACGTGTGAATAAATTTTCAGTTTAAAGGAAATATTATTATTTGAGAAGTTTTTACAATTTTGCAACAATTTAAAATTATAACCTTTCCTAAAATATGTAAAAAATATCTCTGGAAATGCTGAAAATTTGAATTTAAAATGGAAATAAACCCTCAAAAAATGAATCAAATAAAAAAAAAATAAAGGCAGTCTACACACCTAGAACTCCTAATACATAAAATGATCTAAAAATGATTCAATTCCCATGTATAGTTTTTTCTCCTATGAAACTTTTTTAATGGAACGATTTTGACCCACTTTAACATTAAATATCCCTTAAAATAATTCTTCGATTTAAAAGCTGTCTGCATCAGGGCATCAGCGTATTTATCAAACATTTCTCTGTACTACCACCGATTTTCGTATTTTTGTATGCAGTCGTTTTCTTAATATTAACGAAGAAAGGCCCTAGGTCACAAAAAATTCAAATCCGTCGGCGGCGGCGGTGATAGCGTTAGTTACTTTTTTTCTTTTTAGAATAGCGAGATTGTTGTGGGTTTCTTCTATATTAAAATATCAAAGCGATCCCCCTTTAGTTTATTTATTTATTCATTATTATTATTATTATTATTATTATTATTTTTTTTTTTTTCCGCAAATACCAAATCCTGCCAAATTAAAATTTGGAAAAAGCCGAATCCCCGTTTTACCACAACTTAATCACAAAAATTAAAAGGAAGCAAATAAGATCAACATTTTTTTATATGTTCAAAGAATAGGCTATTAAACTTAATCAAAGTTAGCTATTAAACTTAATCAAAGTTACAAAAGAAACCCACTCTACTTCAAGGAGATTTTGACACCCCGCATTATCTAAGAAAATCTAAGAAATCGTGATCTAAGAAAATGTAGAGGTGTGAAAACCCCGCCAAGAAGATCGTAATGTATGGTTTATTGAATATTCTTTCATATTTTCCTCCAAATTCAAGTTCTAACCAATTAAATCACAGTTCACGAAATTCAGAATGGGAGAGCATTTTTCAAGAGATCAGGATTCTACACAATTTTACATTAAAGCAGGATAGTTTCACGCATTATGGTTCTGAAGCATAATAAAATCGAAATGTTTTACTTTTGTGTTTATCATTTAAGAATAATCATCAGCGCGAGAACTCTTTGTAGATTATTATTGACAGTTCAAAAATATACACAATTTACATTTATATATCATATTTACAAAGAAATGATTAATACTTGAGAATGACTTGTTCCTCTCTGGGAACCCTAGCTAATATATGAAATCAGGAAAATTTATTTTTTCTCATATTGGAAGATCAAGAAAAACTGCAGCTATTTTCTTCTATAAAAAAGCCATGATAAAAAATAGCATGTTTTCAGGCTCGAGATTAATAATTTCTTTTTTAAAATTAAAACAACATTTCTTCTATTTTAGAAGACCAGGACAAGGAAAATGCAGTCTACTTCCTGCGTTCGAATTTACATCATTACTATAAAACTAATAAACAAGAAAAAGCTTTTAATATCAATTCTCTAGTCAAATCACGTGACTATTGGCGCCGTTCCAGTCTGGCTGAAAGAGGCCCGCACAAGGTAGTTTGCGAAATATTCCACATGATTAATCCTTTTCATTAGAAAAGCCGCTTGTGTATTTTAAATCAGATCAGGGAAGAATTTGAAAATAAGCTAATATAAAATGAATTAAGTAAACAGAGTCTTTGTCTCCCGGTATTTTTTAACAAAGCGAAAAGAAAGTCCTTTTAAATAAGACATTTTAAACGAATCGCTTTAAATCTGACGTTATTATCACCAAACTTTTCGTTTTCTTTTTAATATTCATGTGAAAATATTTTTGTTGTTAGAAAGGAAATATCATTTGCGCTGTCTATTAGAATTCACAACAATAGTTTAAAAGATTATTTCAAAATATGAAATAATTGTCTTGCGTAAATATATTTTTAAATTTAATCTGTTTTGCAATAATATTATTTGGTCACTTTAAATAAGACGTAATTCCCTCCATTGACGACTTTTAACGCATATTAATGACGTTATTATTTTAAAATTTTCTTTCTCTTTTAAAATTCACGTGTAAATATAGTTTTTATGTCTTTATTTTCTATGTTTTCCTGCTTTTAAAACGTAATCGTTTCATTCCAATTTGAAAGTTTTTTTCTGTTTACGCGTCAATAATTTTTTTAATTTGAAGGAAATATTATTCTTTGTGCTGTTTTAAAAATTGGCAACAATTCAAAATAATACCTTTTTCTAAAAGATGTAAAAAATATTTCTCGAAATGCTGAAATTTTGAATATAAAATGGAAACAAATCCTCAAAAATGAATCAAATTATAAAATAAATGCAGTCTGCACCCCGCGAATTTCTAATGTATAAAATGACCTAAAAATGATTCAATTCCTATGTATAGTTTTTGCTTCTATAAAACTTTTTAATGGAACGATTTTGACCCACTTTAACACTAAATATCTCTTAAAATAATTATTCGATTTGAAAACTGTCTGAACTAGTGTTTATTAAACACTATCAAAACCCGCGGCTTTGCTCGCTTAATAGTTCAAATATGCCAAGTGATATGCGTATGTCTAATTTTTATTAGAAGAAATTATACTTTTAGGAATAATTCAAAAATTACTAATGAAGCCACAGTTTGACTAAACTTCATTATGACACTGCATTAGGCAGAAATGAGACTTAAATTAATAAGAAGAACTAAAACTAATTCTAAATAAACGATAATTTAGAATGTATTTTGAAGCTTTTATGCTCATTTCATACACTCATTTCAGTATTCATTTGAAGTTTAGAATTTTTTAGAAACCGTTCTTAGTACGCATTTACATCTTAAAATTAACCATCGTGTCAAATTCCAAGCTTCTTGTCTAACGGTCTACAACCTCTCTGTTGGTAGTGGCACTAACATAAAATACCTGTGTTGAAACAGGGACTGTCACCCTTAATTTGCCGACATTAATTTTGAAATCGGTTTGGTATTTCCTAATATTCCATAGAAAACGTTCTCGTGTCAACAGTTCTTAGAGCGCATATAAGTAACTACCATGCCATATTTAAAGTTTCTAGCCTCTTCAGTATCACAGAAATCACAATTTAGAAAGTTTTTTGCTCCTGCAACCCTCTGGTGGTAGTGGCAGCTTATGTTTGAGCAGGTTGAAACACCAATTGGAAACAATTATTTTTTAAATAGGTTTGGTATTTCATAACATTGCATAAAAACCGTAATTTAGGACGTTTTTAGAACGCTTTTCGCTCACTTCATCTTTTTATTTTTGGAATGTTCTTTCGACGGTTCTTAGAGAAAATTTACATCTTATAAGTAATTACCATTCCAAATTTAAAGTTTCTAGTTCCTGCAGTGTCACAAAAATCACAATTTAGAACGTTTTTTGCTCCTGCAACCCCCAGGTGGTAGTGACACTAACATGAAATAGAGCCTATGTTGGAGCAAGGGCTGTCATCCTCAATTTCTGACGATCACATTTGAAATTGTTTTGGTACTTCATAAGATTGCGTAGAAATCGCAATTTAGAACGTTTTTAGAATGCTTTTTGCCCATTTTTACTCTTTTTAAATTTCGAATTTTTTAAGAAATGTTTTTAGAGGTCATTTATATCTTATAAATAACTATCATGCCAAATTTCATGTTCCTAGGCCCTTCAATAACACAAAAATCGCATTGTTAGAACGTTCTTTGCTCCTGTACCCCCTTTGGGGTAGTTTCACAGACATAAAAATTAGCCTATCTTGGAGAAAGTACTATCACCACCATTTTCACACCATTATTTTTTAAATCGTTTCGGTACTTCCTGCGATTGCGTAGAAATCGCTATTTAGAACGTTTTTTGTGCATTTTCACCCCGTTTAAGTTTCGAATTTTTTAAGAAATGTTCTTGGAGATCTTTTTTATCTTATAAGTAAGTACTATTCCAAATTTCATGTTTCTAGGTCCTTCAGTAACATAAAAATCGCATTTTTAGAACGTTTTTTGTTGCTACACCCCCTTTGAAGTAATGGCATTGACTTAAGATATAGCATATGTTCGAACGTGGACTAACACAATCATTTTGATACCATTACTTTTGAAATCGGCTCGGTAGTTCCTCCTACAAACAAACAAACTTTACTTCTTTATAATATTAGTATAGAATAGATGGATAGATAGATATAGATTTATCTATAATGCCAATGATTTTCATATTTTTGTATGCAGTCGTTTTCTTTATATCAACGAAGAAAGACCCCCCCGCCCCCCCCCCCCCCCGTCACAAAAAAATCAAAAACAGCGGCGGTGACAGCGTTAGTTACTTTTAGGGAGATTTCGTAAGAAGTACTACCTATTACAGTCGTTACTATGGTGCGACTTTTGGAAAATTCCTTCATAACTTTTCATTATAGGACCCCAGGAACCCAAAAACCAACCCCCCATCTAAAAAGTTTATATATATATATATATATATATGTATGTATGTACTAAATTTTGTCCGCATGATAAAAGTCGCAATGATGCACGGATCGTCTTCAAACTCGCCAACAACTTTGAGATGGCTCCTATCTCGGCGGGGATTGGAAATGGGCAAAATTAGCCCAAGGGAATGGAAATGGGGAGGGTTCAAAATAACAGGAAAAAATAAATATTTTTCGTTATAGCAGTTGCCAACAATTTTAAAAAAAGCAATAAAATTCTCACCACAACAATTGCTTTTCTATTTCAAGATTTTCACGTGGAAAATTAAATAGTTTGATGAATTGAAAACAAGTTGAATATTACGTCATAAGTTTTCTAGAGCAAGATTTCCGCATGAAAACTCAAAATGACATAAATAGTTTGACGAATAAAAAACAAAAACAAAATATTGCGTCATGTTGGAAATATAGTGGACCTCAGCAGGTGAATAGGTAACGTCATGTGAGTTTGAAAAAAGTATTCAAACAGGATAAAAACCCGACTATGGAAATATTAACCTATTTTAACACTTTGAGGTTCTCTGAATTTGCTTTAGCTATTCTTTTAACCTATTCCATGTACATGCGTGTGTATTCGTGAATATTAGAATTTTCACAAAAAGTTCAACTTCCTAGAGCTCATTCTTAGTGAAGAAACCGTGTTTATCTGTAATCTTGATTTAAGTTTTGTTGGTGATTTTAGTACTTAACTTCGAAATCTACCTCCGCCTGTAGGCCGAGCCGGCAGGGATTTTTTTTTTTTTTTAGAATTTTTGTTTTAACGAAATAGGATTGTTGCAATGTTAAAAACCTTTCGTATCGCACCTCATTCATCGTGGTGCGTTTTGTATATGTTTAGAAAAAGGGAAAGTTTAACGAATTTTCCATATGCGATGTCAGATTGGGTCAAAAAATCCTATCCAATGATACCTTATTCATCGTTGTAACAATAACTATTAGTTAAATTCAGTATGGGATGTCAGATTGGGTCAAAATACCCTATTCTATTCTGTAGTATCCTATGATACCTCATTCATCATTGTACGTTACCTATTAGTTGAGGAAAATGGACAACTGAAATAATATGTTTCACCACTGAGCTGCTCTCTACTGTAGAATAGTCCTTGTCATTCATTTACAGGGACACACAAAAGAATTTGACTGCAGCAGTGCTCATGAACACTAATGGCTTGTGGTAAGCGTTTTTAAATGTAACTGTTTTATTTTAAATATATTATTGTGTGCATATAAAATCTATGAATCGTATACAAGGCTGCTCAAAAGACCCCCAGTACATTTCAGCTTATTGCCGGAAATTGCTGAAATTTTGCTTCAAAATTGTTATGCGTTTTCCAAATTGTTTGCTTATAGTAAATTGTAAAAATTTGTTACAGAAATCTGAATGTGTTGGAAAGTGCTTCATGCATGGTGTTTCGTTCTTGTTTACTTTTGTGCTAAGTATCCGGTGACAACAATTGTTTCGGCTTCGGATTGGTTTTTGATGTTGTAGATCCAGTTGGGTAACCAGTTTTTTTTTTTTTTTTTTAAGTTCGCACACACAGAACAACTGGGTAAGCGTGACACAGATCGCACAGAGAGTTTCGTTTAATATTCTTTTCAAAATACTTCATCCTTTTGCAAAATCTGTTAGTTCCACATTTCGCAACTAGAAGGCGTACTCTATTCGAAACAAACCTCTTTCTGAACGAAACTCCGTTTTACAACCTATCAGCAGGTTGTCGAGGGGATCAGGCCCATAGCACCCGAGATAGGTAGGCGCCCCCTAACGGTAAAAAATGGAACTAAAATATGTAAGGCTGTGGTGCATAATATGAAAGAGTGATCAAACGGGTGTCGGCAAAAGTTCGAAAAGTGCTAAGTAATATAAGACTTTAAAATTTTTTTATGATTTTTCGAGTGATCGCAAGTTTCTGCTATAAGTATGCAAAATTTCGTGTCTCCAACTTAATGAGGGACTGAGTTGGAAAAATTGCTTAAAATGCACGTTAGAGACCGGAGGAGTAAATATAAGACTTTTTAAAATTTTTATGATTTGCCGTGTGATCGCAAGTGTTTATCTATAAGTATGCAAAATTTCAAATCTCCAGGGTCTGAGTTAGAAAAATTGCTTAAAATACACAAGTCAGAGACCAGAGGAGTAAATATAAGACTTAAAAAGGGGTAAATATAAGACTTAAAAAGGGGTAAATATAAGACTAAATATAAAATTTTATGATTTGTCGTTTCATGTGAGATGTTCAGCCGTAAGTATGCAAAATTTCAAGTATCCAACCTATATAGTTTCTGAGAACGGGCTCTGTGACAGACGGACGGACAGATAGATAGACAGAAGAGTGAGACGAGCCAAAGCCGCCTCAAGACTACAAGCCAAACACAAGGTTTCGTGACGTCACGACGCGGGGCTTAGATCAGCCGTGGAGAGCACATGCGTTATTAAAACATATTAATTCTTTCCTCTATATTTCAACTTATTATCACAGCATATGGGGAAAAAATAAAAACTTATAGTTTAAAGACGCTAATTAAGTGCTTTTTAATCAATTTCGATCACTCGAAACAATAATAATAACGATAACACAAAAACAATATTTATGAAATAATATCACTGTGTCAATGAAAATGTGCATCAGAATTAAAGTTACATTAAAGAAAATTCGTTCGTTAATGAAAAAAAAATCCCAAGTATTAAATTTATTTTAGTAGACAGTTTTTATTGTTTATTCTACTTTGAAATTTAGAAACAATATTAATTTGGTATATATTCAAAAACAAGACATTATACATTATTACATACAGATATATATAATTTGTAGTTTAAACACATAAATTGAATTATTTTGCTTTCAGTTATTTCAAAATAAATAAATAACAATAAGTGTGCCAATCAAAACCCACATTTAAAAATTAAATTAAAGTGGAAGAAAAGTGAATGTTAAATGAAAACAAATTCAAGTTGTGTTCTATTTTTATTTTTAATCGGGCTTGAAATTATACAGTAAATATCCTATTAAATATTAAGTGATTTGAAACCTGCATATAATAAATAGTAAAATTAAAGTATACATGAAATTAAGTATTCTTATAAATAAATTTTCGTACTGTAAACTTTACTTATCAGAAATGGGTAATTTTCACATAAAATCCATTAAATTAAAAAACACAAAACTGTCATAATACTAAAACAACACAAGTTCATGAAACAGAAAATTATTATTTAGTTTTGTATTAGTTTGATACATTATGTAAGGTACAAGCAATAGATTTTTTAAAAAGTGTATTGACATATGAAGAGAAAAATAAAAGAAAGAAAAAAAAAGACTTTCATCAATTGGAATTAAAATATTCCTAATTTATGTTCATTTTCCTCGAATGTTTAGGTAATAGCTGATAAAAAAAAAAAAAAAAAAAAAAAAAAAACCCTTCCACGAAAATATTTCATTTCCAAAATAATGTTGTGTGGGTTCTTAAATGTTTGTTCACATCTTTTAAGCTTAAAATAATCAATTTTTATGAGATGAAAAGTATTTCCTGACTAGATCTAAAAGTAAATTTATAATTATAGAATAATAATTTTATTTATTGTTACTTTTAATTAAACATTAAAATGTATATGAAAACACATAGGATTTTTGCGAAGAAGGTGTGTGTGTGTGTGTGTGTGTGGGGGGGGGGCAACTACTGTTTTGCATAAGGATACTAACAACCCTTCCTCTAGTCTTGTAAATAAATTGTTTACAGTTGTGGCAAAAATAGAGAGATTCAAAAACATTACCCCCATAGCCCTATTTACGCAGTACATAAGCATTTATAATTTAACAAAAAATTATAAAAAGAATTTTTATTAAGATAGCAAACGTTTAAGATTAAAAAACACCAATAAATTGATACGTGTATATCGATCGGGGTTTGCTTTAAAAGAAGTAAACAAGATAAAAATGCTATGTATTCACAGCGACTTTTATGAAAATTTCTGAACAAATTAGAAAGAGAGGATGGTGTGACAAAATACAAATTAAATGATATAAGTCTTGACACGATTTAGGGATGTTTGCCATTTTAAATTATTGCTCTATGTGGAACGAAACAGAACTACAATAATATAGTTTCGTTTTCAGACACGGTATTATTGATAGAATCGTACTAGGATTTGCTAGTTAATTTATTTCAAAGAAATTAAAAATAAAAGATTTTGAACACAAGAAATAAAAATTGTGCTGATAGCATATAAATATAATTTGAAAATAAAACTTACCTTGAAAAGAATATGTTATCAGGCTGAGTAAAACACACGTGCACGTAAAATAGCAACATACAAAATTGAAATGTTCGGGGCTGGCGCGTTGGCAGTTAGCCAGCCCCGGGCTGTGACGTCACACGTGGGGAGATGAAGGGCGTGTCTGGCTTGTAGTCTTTAGGCGGCTTTGCAGTGCATACACGCACACCTGCTATACAGTGCCGTAGACAGGGGGACCCGGTTCAAGGCTCGTTTGCTTCGAGATTTCACATTATTAGAGTGCCGAATAAAAGGAGGGGCTCGCTAGCGGGCGAAGCCAGCTAGTTTAATTATTATAGTTACTTCAAAAATAAAAATTAATTATTCATTATGACGACTAAAATGTATTTAAAAGTGATAAGAACTCACTTTTATCACTTAATAGTATTAATAATAATTAATATTAATTATAAATAGTATAAATATTATTTTATAATATCAGTTAATAAATTTATTCTGATATTAGTATTAACTTAATACTAATATCAGGATGAAATAAATTCATTAACTGATATTATAAATAATATTAATGAGTAATAAATAGATCAAATGTAATTAAAAAATGTAACTTAATAAATAATTTTTAAATTAGTACACACATGTATTATATAAATATACAGAAAAATAACTAAAATCTACAAAAACCCAGAAAAGCCCACAAAAACCCGGGTTTCTGCCAACCCTGATGAAAACGCTACAGGTAAGTGATTGTTTGATTAATTAATGCGTCAATTGTAAAAATACTTTACCTGCAGATTATTTCTTGTCCCTGAAATATCTGTTGCAGACACTTGGAGAATTTTCTGGGCAGATTATTGTGTGCATATAAAATCTATGAATCTTATACAAGGCTGCTCAAAAGACCTCCAGTACATTTCAGCTTATTGACGGAAATTGCTGAAATTGGGCTTCAAAATTTCTATGCGTTTTCCAAATTGTTTGCTTATAGTAAATTGTGAAAATTTGTTACAGAAATCTGAATGTGTTGGAAAGTGTTTTATTATGTATGCTTCGTGCATGGTTTTTCGTTCTTGCTTACTTTTGTGCTAAGTATCCGCTTACAACAATTGTTTCGGCTTTGGATTGGTTTTTGACTGTTGTAGATCGGGTTGGGTAACCCGTTTTTTTTTTTTTTTTTTTTTTTTTTTTAAGTTCACACACACAGAACAACTGGGTAAGTGTGATCACAGATTGTACAGAGAGTTTCGTTTAAAATTCTTTTCAAAACACTTCATCCTTTCACAAAATTTCTTAGTTCTACATTTCACAACCAGGGGGGTGCTCTATTCTAAACAAACCACTATCCGAACGAAACTCCGTTTTACAACCTATCCGCAGGTTGTCGAGGGGATCGGGCCCATAGCACCCGAGATAGGGGGCGCCCCATGGAGGTAAAAAATGGGACTAAAATATGTAAGGCTGTGGAGCATAATATGAAAGAGTGATCAAAGGGGTGTCGGCAAAAATTCGAAAAGTGCTAAATAATATTAGACTTAAAAAAAAAAAAAAATTATGATTTTTTGAGTGATCGCAAGTTTCTGCTATAGGTATGCAAAATTTCATGTCTCCAACTTAATGAGGGGCTGAGTTGGAAAAATTGCTTAAACTACACAAGTTAGAGACCGGAGGGAAAAATATAAGATTTTTTGAAATTTTTATGATTTGCCGTGTGATTGCAAGTGTTCATCTATAAGTATGCAAAATTTCAAGTCTCCAGGGGCTCAGTTAGAAAAATTGCTTAAAATACACAAGTTAGAGACCGGAGGGAAAAATATAAGATTTTTTTCAAAATTTTATGATTTGTCGTTTCATGTGAGGTGTTCAGCCGTAAGTATGCAAAATTTCAAGTATCCAACCTATATAGTTTCTGAGAACGGGCTCTGTGACAGACGGACGGACAGATAGACAGACAGAAGAGTGAGACGAACAGGGTTCCGTCAGATGAACGAAACCCTAAAAAAATACCCTACATTATTCCAATATAATAATTTCTATAGTGTCGATTTTATCTTGCGATTCATAATCAATTAATTTACAAATAGTTTTGTTATATACAGCAAAACCTCCATAGTGGATATTCCCGAATAACAGACACCTCCATTTAGCGGACATTTTCTCGATCCCGAAAGCATATACAGTAAAACCTCCATAACGGACACTCCTGGACAGTGGGCACCTCTATTTAGCCGATACTATTTCGATACCGAACACATATCTATATCTCTATGTTTTTATTTGTAAATAGCGGTCACCTCCGAATAACGGACACATTATTCAGACGTTTTACTGTATATAATTATATACTGTATATATGTGTGGTGCTCATTTTTCTACTTAAAATATAAAGTTGATATTATAGATATAATTTCAGGGTAAATTTTCATCCATTGCATAAAATGATCATTTATTATTATGTTTTAATTTCTGGTCTCTGATCGATTTCGGGTACATTTCAAATAGAATTTTCGTGTTCGGACAGTGGAGGACTGCAATACTGATAACAAAGGGTTGCCACCAAAAACTCGAAGTTAAGAAAGAATCCCTCGAAGTCGATTTTACCTTTTTCTTAAAAATTGCTTCCCCGTTGCACAAAAAAGTATCAGACAAATTTTTGTAACCTCGAATCTAAAGGAAGAATGCTGACCACAGAGTCGTGTTAAAAGTTCGAGAGGGGGCGACATTTTTTGCTTAAACATTTTATTCAAGCTGATTTTCGAATGTGTAAATGACCTTACTTATCCATTCCAGAAAAGTCGCCAGTTGCGATGGATGAGGCCATGGGAACCGAAAAATGCGCTAGTCAAACGGAAAAGCATGGCAACCTGATTACAGTCGCTCTTCGTGATAATATCCTTCAATCTTCTATAACCAGGTAATATTTTTAAAACAGGGCTTTTTAAAACAGACATGTTTTTAGAGGCTGCGGAATCTGAACGCTGGCTGCAGGGCCGAAACTAAGGGGGTATGTGCCCCGGGCGCCAGAACGAAGGGGCGCCAAATAAAGGATTATACCTTTGGAATGTATGATTTTCTTCTGATGGACTGATGGCTTCTATTATTATGAAACAGCCATTATAAATTAAGTGTTAGGTGAAGGTGAAAGAGCAGCCGTAAAAAGTTAGAACACTGATTTTCTGGTCAGAATGGGAAGAAAAAAAATATGGGCATTTTTTTTCTTCCCATTCTGACCAGAAAATCAGAGTTCTAACTTTTTACGACTGCTCTTTCATCTTCACCTAAACGCTTCATTTATAATGGCTGTTCCATAACAATAGAAGCCACCAGTCCATCAGAAGAAAATAACTCGGTTAAGCGGGACTCTACTGTATATTTCATTTAAAAAATGATCTTTAGACTATTTTTTTTTTTTGTGTTCAGAGGGGAGTCATGACTCCCGTGACCTCCCCCTTGGATCCGCCATTGTAGATTACGTAGTTCAGTATTACATATTTTAAATTTAAAAATAAGTCGGCTATTAGAAAATTAGTTAAACTCTCTTTGTAAATATACTTTGCGGAAGAGGGGGGGGGGGGGGGGCAAAATCCATACTTGCCCCGGATGCAAAAAAGGCTAGTTTCGGCCCTGGGGGGTTGACGAGCGTAGCTAATAGGGGCAGATCTGAAAAATAATTTTACCTATTCTACACAGACCTATTTAGGATTTTTGAAAGGAACGTTAAAAAATGAATACAAAAAGGGGTGCAGACGTTCAAAAGTAGTTTATTGTTTATTTAAATATAGGAAGAACCCAGTTGATAAAGGTGGTAAGTGAAAAATCATCCTTTTAAGGCGGTATTAAAAAAAAAAAAAAATGTTTTTCCACGCTCAACAACTCGAAATTTTCCGACATATTTTCAGATCCATTTTTACTTTCTTCTATCTTCTATAGAAGAGAGTATTGTAATCGAATTTTTTTTCGACTTCCGGTTTTCGACGGATTGACACGTTTTAGGAGTCAGAGATCCCAAAAAACATGTTTATAGAAAATGTCTGTCTGTCCGTCTGTCCATCGCCATTGTACCATCAAAAAGTGTATGAAGTTATGCATAGAATTGAACCTTTTTTTTTAAAGTTCTTGGCTATGGCAAGCAGGTCCTTTCTTAATTTGGAAAAAATCCGTCGGTAGGGGGCGCTGTAATAGCAATGTTTGTGCCATTTTGAATATTGTACCATCGAAAAGTGTATGCAGTTATGCATAGAATTGAACACAATTTTTTTTTTTTTATATGTTTTTGGTCATGGCAAGAAGGTCTTCCATGAATGTGGAAAAATTCCGCCGGAAGGGAGTGCTGTAATAGGTATTTTTGTGTGATCTTCTTAATATTTTGTAGTTATATTGTACAAAAGTGGCTCGTGAATCGACGGGAACTTCCCATCCTGATAAGCCGACTCTTTGTGATTTTAATAAATATCACGATCGAGATGAACTCGTTTTTACTCTGATTAATTGACTGAAGACATTTACACTGATTTCCATTTAAGATGAAAGTAAAAGTTGAAATAGTATTGAACTAGTAAAACTGAAATCTTAACATCTGTAACAACATTTTGAAATATTAAAACAGATGAGATAGAAGAAAGTTTTGGGATTGGCACATCCAACTAGTTAAAAGTAAAAAATCCCTGCCGGCCCGGCCTACAGGCGGAGGTAGATTTCGAAGTTAAGTATACTAATTTCACCAACAAAAACTAAATCATGATTAGATGTAAACCCACTTTAACAATTTTATCTGGCCGCTTTTGACGAGTTTTTATTTCATTTTTATATAATAGCTGGTTTTATCAGAATCATGTTAAGGCGGTATTCAAAAAAATACTTTTCTATGCTCAACAACTCGAAATTTTCTGGCACATTTTCAGATTCATTTATAAAAGAAAAAATATTAAACTTGCTGACGTGATTTTTGAAGAGATTTATTAGCGAACTGTGTTTTTATTTTTCGTTCAATTAATTGAAACTTGATTAATAAATAATTACTTTCTTAGTGGGGCAATATTTTTCGTTTCTAACACAATCGCTTCGGGAATTTCTGTTCAAAATGTCCACTTTGACATCATTTTTTGAAATATATTCTGCCTCTATCAAAAAATCGATCATTACGGTACATTATATACTTTCTGACTAAGAGAATCTGGCAATTGGATGCGTTTGAGAGCAAAAATGAATTTAAAAATGAGTAAGAAAATAGACAGTTTGGATTTGAATACACCCTTAGTAAGATGATTTTTTTCTTCAACCGCTATGTATTTTTACTTTGTTTTTGCTGTAAGAATGGGTCCTATCCAAAACTTGTCTATATAGATGTTGTAGACAATATTAAGAAGATATATGATAAATTCATGGGGATTTTATATCTTTTGAATTGACGGAGTTATGGATTTTTTCTTCTTCAAACGCCCTTTTTGTTTTCGTTTTTATTTTATTTTTATTTTTTTTTTTCGGTACGAATTGGTCCTATCAAAAACTTGTGAACGTAAAAGTTATGGATAATGTTAAGGAGATTCATGATAAAATTAATTGGATCTGATATCTTGAGAATTGATGAAGTTATGAATTTTTTTCTCCCAAAAACCCTATTGTTTGCGCCCCTTGAGCCCATTTTTAAGTTGATCAAAAATCGGTGATACATAAATTTTTGGCCCTATTTTTAGAAGTAATAAAAACTTTAAACTGATTTGATATGTACAAAAATTAAGAATTTATGGGGTTTTTTCGTTTTTCACAAAACCCCTCCCTATTTCCATACCCTTGGTTCGATTTTACCCATTCACGAACTTGACCGAGATTTTATGCCCCTTGATTTTATGTATCAGTTTGGAAGAGATTTGTGCAGAATTGTGGAAGTTATCGTGTCCAGAAGAAAGTGATATAGAAAGATAGATAGATAGATATATAAAGTTTTTTACTGAGGGTGGTTTTGGGTTCTAGGGGTCATGATCGGTGTAGATCTGCAAAAAAATTTTCAGAAATTCCAACATAGGGGAGAATGTAATAGGTAATATTTCATACGAAATCTACCTAAAACATGAATCTTGGTGTCGTGATTTTTGAAGAGATTTAAAAGCGACCTGAGTTTTTACTTTTCCTTCGATTCATTAGAACTGGATATATATAAATAATTATTTTCTCAGTGGCGACACATTTTTTTTCATTTCCAGCACGATCGCTTCGGGAAATTCGGTTCGAAATGCCCACTTTGACAGCCTTTTTAGGTAGATTTCGTATGAAATAATAGGTAGATTTCGTATGAAATACTACCTATTGGCGTCGTTCCTATGTTGGAATTTCTGAAAAAATTTTGCAGACCTACACCGATCATGACCCCTAGAGCCCAAAACCAACCTCAGTAAAAAACTTTATCTATCTATCTATCTATCTATCTATCTATGTATGTATCTATCTATGTATATATATCACTTTCTTTTGGACACGATAACTTCCACAATTCTGCACCAATCTCTTCCAAACTGATACATAAAATCAAGGGCATAAAATCTCGGTCAAGTTCGTTAATGGGCAAAATCGGACCAAGGGGATGGAAATAGGGAGGAGTTTTGTGGAAACCGAACCCCCCCCCCCCCCCATAACTACTTAATTTTTGTACATATCAAATCAGTTTAAAGTTTTTATTCTAAAAATAGGGCCAAAAATGTATGTATCACAGATATTTGATAAAGTTAAAAATGGGTTCAAGGAGCGCAAACAATAGGGTTTTTGGGAGAAAAAAATTCATAACTTCATCAATTCTCAAGATATCAAATCCAGTTAATTTTATCATGAATCTCCTTAACATTATCTATAACTTTTATATTCAAAAGTTTTTGATAGGACCAATTCGTACCGCAAAATAAATAAATAAATAAATAAATAAATGAATAAAAAAATAAAAATAAAAATAAAAACGAAAACAAAAAGGGCGTTTGAAGAAGAAAAAGATCCATAACTTCGTCAATTCAAAAGATATAAAATCCCCATGAATTTATCATATATCTTCTTACTATTGTCTACGTCTATATAGACAAGTTTTGGATAGGACCCATTTTTACAGCAAAAACAAAGTAAAAATACATAGCGGTTGAAGAAAAAATTCATCTTAGTAAGGGTGTATTTAAATTCAAACTACTTATTTTCTGAATCATTTTTTAATTCATTTTTGCTCTCAAAGGCTTCCAATTTGTACCTTTACTTACTCAGAAACTATATAATGTACCGTAATGGTCAATTTTTTGATAGAGGTGGAATATATTTTAAAACATGCTGTCAAAGTGGGCCTTTTGAACCGAATTTCCCGAAGCGGATTGTGTTGGAAAAATCATCGTATTAAGGGAGTATTCAAATCCAAACTGCTTATTTTCTGACTCATTTTTAAATTCATTTTTGCTCTCAAACGCATCCATTTGGTAGATTCGCTTATTCAGAAACTATATAAAGTACCGTAATGATCGATTTTTTGACAGAGGCAGAATATATTTCAAAAAATGATGTCAAAGTGGGCATTTTGAATGGAATTTCCCGAAGCGATTGTGTTAGAAACGAAAAATATTGTCTTACTGAGAAAATAATTGTTTATATATCAAGTTTTAATTAATTGAACGAAAATTAAAAACACAGGTCGCTTATAAATCTCTTCAAAAATCACGTCAATAAGTTTCATATTTTTCCTTTTAAAAATGAATCTGGAGTTATGCCAGAAAATTTCGAGTTGTTGAGCATGGAAAAGTATTTTTTTTTTGAATACCGCCTTAACATGATTCCGATAAAACCAGTTATTATATAAAAATGAAATAAAAACTCGTCAAAAGCGGCCAGATAAAATTGTTAAAGTGGGTTTATCTCTAATCATAATTTGTTTTTTGTTTGTGAAATTAGTATACTTAATTTCGAAATCTACCTCCGCCTGTAGGCCGGGCCGGCAGGGATTTTTTTGACATATATTCTGCCTTTATCAAACAAGTTGGAAATTGTTCGTCAAACGTGGCAAATGAGGTGCGTTCGTACTATAACTAGTTTTATAAATATTTTTTGCACCGCATAGTGTACTAAATGTCTATTTGAGTGCACTTCATAAGTTCATATCAATTTCGTTCTGTTCGAAAGGCTGTCACATCATTAAAATGCACTTGCAATAATTTTTTTCCCATTGGCAGTAATAAGATGGAAAACTTTTGACTGTCCCTGTCATTAACCTATACATCCGATTTTCATAAAATGTGAAATGTCTCGACACAATTTTGCAACCATTATATTTAAAATTTCAGACCATTCGGTTGGGTAGTTTCTGGCCTGTTATATACGGACAGGCGGACCGAACGACGACCATAGGTGCTACGTATTTATATAATTACGAACGCACCTAAAAACCACCCATACAGCACATTGCATGGTTTCTGAATAAGAGAAGCTGCCAGTTGGATGCGTTTGAGAGCAAAAGTGAATTTAAAAATGAGTCAGAAAATAAGCCGTTTGGATTTGAGTACACCCTTAATACGAAAAATTTTCCTCAACCCCTATTTTTGTTTCATTTCTTTTTGCTGTAAGAGTTGGTCCTAGCAAAAACTTGTCAATGTGAAATTTCTAGATAATATTCGGAAGATGTATAATAAATTTAAGTGGATTGGATATCTTGATAATTGCCGAAGTTATGAATTTGTTTCTTCTTCAACCCCCCCCCCCCTTTTTCTCGTTTTTATTTTTATTTTTATTTTTATTTTTATTTTTTTTTGCGGTAAGAGTTGGTTTTATCAAAAACTCGTCAGTATAAAAGTTGTAGACACATTTAAGAAGATCTATAATAAGTTTAAGTGAATTCGATATCTTAAGAATGGACGAAGTTATGAATCTTTTTCTTCCTAAAACTTTATTTTTTCGCCCCTTGAGCCCATTTTTAATTTTATCAAAAATCTGTGATACCTAAATTTTTGGCCCTTTTCCTAGAAGCAATAATAACTTTAAACTGATTAGATACGCATTATCATTAAGAAATTATGGGTTTTTTTCTGTTTTCACAAAATCTCTCACTATTTCCACTTTTTGGTCCGATTTTGCCCATTCACGAACTTGACCGATATGTTACGCTCCTTGATTTTATGTATCAGTTTGGAAGAGATTGGTGAAGAATTACGGAAGTTATCGTGTCCATAAAAAAGTAATATATATATATATATATATCAGTGGCGTGGCGTGAAAATTTTCGGTGGTCATCGCAATTATTTAAGTTTGTGGTGAAAAATTATTAACTCTAAAATTCAATGGTTGAATGCTCAAAAAAGAAACTTTAAATCTTACCTTCACTTATACATGAACTCCAAATGTTCTGCTAAAACTGGATCGTAGAGTTTTAAAAGCTTATTAAGAGTTTTAAAATATTGCTTGGTCATCGCCGCATCCAGCGATGACCGGACGCCACGCCACTGATATATATATAATAAAGATAAAATCACAAATATATGAAAAAATTAGTAAAATTCAAAACATGAACAAGATATCAACATTGGAAACCAGTATGCAAAATAAGAAAGTATGAATAACCCACAGAATCATCAGAGGAACTAGCAGGTTTAATTCATAGTGAAGATGCGTTATTTCATCCAATTTTGTCGACATTAAGCCTATAATGACAAAATTTAGCTCCTAATAGCTCATCAAAAAACAAATAAATGATAAAAAACCAAGAGATCTAAAGAAAGATACAAGTCACATAAGATATTAAATATTATATATATCTATACTAATCTATCTATACTAATCTATACTAATCATATCATATATATTATAAAGCAGTAAGCTCTATAAGTTCCGCTCGAGTGTTTTCAAAAACTACCCGGTGGATTTTTTTCCAAATTGTATCATTCGATAGGAAATATTCCCGGGATGGTTTATGAGAAAATATACAGGGATAGCTATGATTTTTGATAATAAATTTCGTATTTTACTGCTATTTTGAAGGAAAGGGTTGCCAGTGATTATATTTTGGCGAAAAGTTTGTTGATTAGAGAATTGAAATGGCTATATCCTTTAGAAAATAATACAAATTCCTCTCAAATAAACGAGAAAAAAATACTGATATTTAATTAAAAAAGACAAAAAAAAAGTTTTAATGAGACACAATATTATAAAAAGAAAATATTTAATTTAAACATTAAATAAATATTTTTAATGCTCTAAATATAATTTATTGTGAAATTTTACAATTGATACAATATTTGGCGAATTATCGCCTGCGTTACGTTAAAAAAATGAATCTGAAAATTTGGTTAGACTCATTTTGAATTACATTTTTTTTTTTTTTTTTCATTTCTTTTCTTTTTATTTTTATCTAACTCCACATCATGTGATTTACAGTATAAACAAACAGATGTAATTGTAAAGTTACTATAATTGTGAATTATATATTCTTTCTTTACGATTTCTAATTTGCGTTTGTCGCCAAACAATGTTTAGCCATTTTTTTAAAAGCCAAATATGCATAAGCGTGACATTAGCTTTTGGATTTTCGCAATAATGGTGTTTTTAGGTGCGTTCGTAATTATATAAATACGTAGCACCTATAGTCGTCGTTCAGTCCGTCTGTCTGTCCGTCCGTCTGTCCGTCCGTCTGTCTGTCCGTCCGCATATAACAGAGCAAAAACTACCCGACCGAATGATCTGAAATTTTTAATATATAATTGCTGCAAAATTTTTTCGAGCCATTTCCAATCTTATGAAAATCGGATGTATAGTTTAATTACAGGGACAGTCAAAAGTTTTTCTTTACATTACGGCCAATGGGAAAAATTATTGCAAGTGAATTTTAATGATGTTACAGACTTCCGAATGGTCTGAAATTTTTAATATATAATTGCTGCAAAATTTTGTCGAGCCATTTCCAATTTTATGAAAATCGGATGTATAGTTTAATTACAGGGACACCCAAAAGTTTTCCGTTACATTACGGCCAATGGGAAAAAATTATAGCAAATGCATTTTAATGATTTTACAGCCTTCCGAATGGTCTGAAATTTTTAATATATAATTGCTGCAAAAGTTTGTCGAGCCATTTCCAATTTTATGAAAATCGGATGTATAGTTTAATTACAGGGACAGTCAAAAGTTTTTCTTTACATTACGGCCAATGGGAAAAAATATTGCAAGTGAACTTTAATGATGTTACAGACTTCCGAATGGTCTGAAATTTTTAATATATAATTGCTGCAAAATTTTGTCGAGCCATTTCCAATTTTATGAAAATCGGATGTATAGTTTAATTACAGGATCACCCAAAATTTTCCGTTACATTACGGCCAATGGGAAAAAATTATAGCAAATGCATTTTAATGATTTTACAGCCTTCTGAATGGTCTGAAATTTTTAATATATAATTGCTGCAAAATTTTGTTGAGCCATTTCAAATTTTATGAAAATCGGATGTATAGTTTAATTACAGGGACAGTCAAAAGTTTTCCGTTACATTACGGGGAATGGGGAAAAAATTATTGTAAGTGCATTTTAATGATGTTGCAGACTATGCCCTTATGAAGCGCAAAAAATATACATTCAGTACAATATGGGGTGCAAAAAATAATTATAAAACTAGTTATAGTACGAACGCACCTCATTTGCCACGTTTGACGAGCAATTTCCAACTTGTTTTCAATTGACCGAAATCATTTTTGGAGTACATTTATGTATTCAATTATAAGTTACATAGATATCAGTTAATATTTTTAAAATGGAATCAAATATCTGAATTTTAGTGTGAATTTTTGACACACATACATATTGTAAAATAATTCCATACTTCTTAAAAAGTTTTTCGCCGTAATTAAGGAAGCATATGATTTTTATACATTTCAACTCAGATCAACGAATATTATCATTTTTTTCTTTTTAAAAAAATATTATTGTTTATTTCTTTGATAACACCAGTTTCACGTATAGGAAAACTCGGTACTGCTTGGTTACCCCCTCGACCAAAAATCTATCGCCAAATTATAAGATTAAATGCCAATAATGGTTGATCGTAAATGTCACAATCATTTGACTTTAAGCAAGTTACACGCGTTTATGTCATCAAATAATTTTTATTTCGACGTTTTATTTGTATTTTTTATTAATGTTATACCAATTTATTTGTTCTTTCATTATTTAAAATAAAAATTACGTCAATTTGTATAACTTGGCGAGTGGTTTGGCGATTTATATAATTTGGCGAAATTGGACGACGGAAAAACTAAGTAGTACCGAAAATTCACAATTTCAAAATTTAGGAACTGAAAATTATTCTTAAGGAAATTTATGCAATCATGTGTTATTACTATAAAAAAATTCAACATTTTGAAATTGATAATTGCTTGCTGATAATAATAATTGCTTGCTGAAAAAAAATTACAAATCTTTTTTAATTTGTTATTTCTTCGGTACAGATGTCATATTCGCCCCATATTGACGCGATTTTTTTCTGTCGCCAATATCATATAGGGAACAGGTTAACTTACGCCAAAGTGTCGTTATTTTGCTTGACGTGGAAACCCGGATTATGTTGTTTATGCTGTTGATGTTTTCGACAAAATGGCAACCGAAAAAAAATCGCGCCAATATGGGGCGAATATGACATCTGTACCATTTCTTCATATTTTCCCCTCTGTTAGGTAATATTTTAAAAGGTATTGGACTAATCTTAGATACGTAAAAGCACATAAATTAGCGTCTGAATTTCAATTTTATATTACTATTATTATTTATTAACTGCTATTATTTTAATTATTATTATTTAATTTATAATCTTCGATAATCAAGTCACCGCCAAATGACATAGTTACTATACTATTGGAAGTTTTGTTGGCACAGATGTCATATACGCTACATGGTACCTTACGTGCTCCAAAATGGCGTTATTTTGCCTGACATGGTAACCCGGCTATTGTTGTTTATTTATTAATAAATTATATCTTTTCTTTTCTTTTCTTTTTTACAATTATACGTATAAATTGTTTTGTTCTATAGTTATTAAGTACACTTTTTTTTATTTATTGTTTTTTCCTTTTAAAATAATAAAAAATAATTTAAACATATATATGTAACTGGTATTCGAAAACGATGTTTTCGCCAAATTGCGTGAAAAAAAAAGCGCGCCAAACCGGGTATGTATATGATATCTGTGCCTAACAGTTATTTACATTATTGTGATTACTTAGTATCAGACAGCAGATTGAAGAGTATTTGGTATATTTTTATCTAACAAAAACATAGCTGTGAAAAAAGGGAGCCAAGTTCTGTAAAGACAATGGCAAGAAAAGAAGTGATATCTAAGTGGGTGCCAAGTTCAAATAAAATTCACTCAAACTTACCTACTGAAGTATTATAGCATTTTTTAAATTGTTTAGAAAGAAAAATTATTGATAGCATATTAATAATAAATCTAGAACTTGGCAAGTTTTTACCTACACGTCCTTTATTTTTATTAATGACATTATTATATCTAAACTTGTTATTTCATGTTTGAAAGCCTTCAATTGAGTGAGCTCCTTCCCCTTGAAGGATGGTGTGATAAAATATATCTCACCTAATTTTAACTGCAAAATGCCACATTGACACTAGAATTCAGGACTAAAAAGTTTAATTTTATTAAATACGTGAAAAGAAGCTTTTACCCATTTTGAAATAAATTTGTTTTTAAATTCTGGTGTGATTGAATCATTTCAGCATGTCACGAATGCCCCTGTCACGAATGTCTTTGCCCCTGAAGGGATAAAAAGGGGTGCAGTCTCTAGAGGGATGACCAAGAACAAGCGTAAAGGTAACTGTCTCTTTCTCAGGCCTTGCCTGAGGCCCTCAGGCTTTGCCTTCTCAGGCCTAGTCTGTTTCCATTGAGGTTTCCGAAGGGTGGGTGCTAGAATGATAACCAAAGACGAGCGGGAATGTATTTGTGTATTTATTGGTTTATCAAATCTTTAACATGTGTCATTTGTTTATAATAATAACTATATAATTTTTTTTATAATGACATTGTTGTTAATCATCATCATTTTATTAAGACATGAAATTGATAGGCATAGCATTTATCAAAAACTTGCCAAGTTCTAGATTTATTATTAATATGCTATCAATAATTTTTCTTTCTAAACAATTTAAAAAATGCTATAATACTTCAGTAGGTAAGTTTGAATGAATTTTATTTGAACTTGGCACCCACTTAGATATCACTTCTTTTCTTGCCATTGTCTTTACAGAACTTGGCTCCCTTTTTTCACAGCTATGTTTTTGTTAGATATCATTACTTTTTGTAAAGTTACAATATATTTAGACACTTTACTTAATGTTTTTTAACGTGTTTACATGAGACTATTTTATTCACCAAGCAACATTCAATTTTAATTTTAATTTCCTACAACAAACTATTTGGCTGTCAATTTGCGGCAGAAATCTATATTTTAATACTGCTACACTGAATGCATGTTTTTAAAACGAAATGTATTGATTCGAAATTTTTATTGTTTCTGAAACAACAATTCCTATTAAATTCCTATATTAAATTGTCCAATTAAATATCCTATAGCTGGGCCTGCTTTTTTGTACTGGAAGTGAAATATAAAGTTATGTGCTTATGCCACACTATGTATCATTCATCCATGGGTGCGAGCAAAGAGGCAGTGCAGAGGAAGGACATTGCCCCTCCCTGGATTTTTAAATTTAATTAACTAAATAAACTTTTCTCTGATGATTTTGAAAATAACAAGTGGGTAAGTGTGATCACAGATCGCACAGAGGGTTTTGTTTAATATTCCTTTCAAAACACTTTATCCTTTTGAAAAATCTGTTAGTTCCACATTTCGCTACCAGGGGCGTACTCTATTCTAAACAAACCTCTATCCGAACGAAACTCCGTTTTACATACTATCCGTAGATATATTAGTCGGGTGGATTGAGCCCATAGTACCCGAGATAAGTAGGTGCACCTGGCGATAAAAAGTGGAACTAAAATATGTAAGACTATGGTGCATAATATGAAAGAATGGTCAAAGGGGTGTCAGCAAAAGTTGGAAAAGTGCTCTCCGGGTGAAAAAGGCGGATGTTAGAAAAATTGCTTAAAATACACAAGTTAGAGCCCGGAGGAGTAAATAATATAAGACTTTTTGAAAGTTTTATGATTTGTCGTGTGCTCTGACGTATTCAGCTATACGTATGCAAAAAGTCATGTCTCCAACTTAATTAGGGACTCCCTTAGAAAGAATTGCTTAAAATACATATGTGGTAGCTCAAAGGGTTAAGCGTAAGACTTTTTCAAGATTTTATGATTTGTCGCCTAGCTTTAGGTGTTCTGCTATAAGTATGCAAAATTTCAAATCTGCAATTTAATAAGGGGCTCAGTTAGAAAGAATTGCTTAAAATACGCATGTGGAAGCCCAAAGGGTTAAATGTACGACTTTTTCAAAATTTTATGATTTCCCGTTTGATGTGAGGTGTTCAGCTATAAGAATGCAAAATTTCACGCATCCAACCTAATTAGAGGCTCACTTTGAAAGAATTGTTTAAAATACACATGGGGGAGCCCAAAGGGTTAAATGTACGACTTTTTCAAAATTTTATGATTTTTCGCTTGATGTGAGGTGTTCAGCTATAAGTATGCAAAATTTCACGCCTCCAACCGAATTAGGGTTCACTTAGAAAGAATTGTTTAAAATACACATGTGGGAGCGCAAAGGGTTAAAGGTACAACTTTTTCAAAATTTTATGATTTGTCGTTTGATGTGAGGTGTTCAGCTATAATTATGTACAATTTCACGACTCCAACCTAATTAGGGGCTCACTTAGAAAGGATTGTTTAAAATACACATGTGAGACCCCAAAGGGTTAAATTTACAACTTTTTCAAAATTTTATGATTTGTCATTTGATGTGAGGTGTTCAGCTGTAAATATGCAAAATTTCACGCCTCCAACATGTATAGTTTCTGAGAACGGGCTCTGTGACGGACAGAATATCTCAATTTGTTGATTTTCTGTAAGCAAATAAACCCAGATAAACCCCCAGTAAGTAGATAGGTTTACAATGGAAGTCTATGGGAATTTGGCGAAATATCAGAGATATCGCCAAGGTGACGTCACTTTTGGCGACTAATTTTGGTCGCCAAATTTGGCGATATATCGCCATGTTGGCGAGAAACTTGGCGGTATTTGGCGGCAGAACAGCGTCCCCTCCTACGGCAAATTAAAATTTCGCCTAATAGACCCAATGGTAAAGTAAAAATGGGCACCCCCAGGTGGGTAATTAATCGATTTTCACAATTTTTTTATTTTATTCCTTAGTTTTATAGTGTAAACGAACTTCGCACCAAATTTGAAGTCTGTAGCTGCAGTAGATATACGAGATCTTTTTGATGAGTGAGTCAGTCAGTCAGTCAGTCAGTGGTAAAATTATCGGATATCAGACATTTTCAAATGTCATTATCTCGGAAACTAATCATGCGTTATTTATAAAATTTTGGATTTTAGGTAATTAGGGTGGCCTTACTACACATTTCGTATAACAAGTACGTAGGTCTCATAGATTTTCAGTTGTAGAGCATTGAAATTAGATGAAAACAGCTCGAAATGGTTCGTGTAAATAACACACGGCTATGTCAGGCGAACTTGGCTGACACACTGCCGTGTGTCTAGATTATATGGGCTTTGGCGAGATAGAGAAAAAAGCCTTAGCGAGCGAAGGGATTTTTTTTGTATATTTACTGGCAACCTATTTACTTTTCATATACATGTAAGCATTATTTTCGATATTTATGATATTTATTTAATATAAAGAAGATCTATTTATCTACATTTAAATTCGAACAGAAATAATTTGTGGTACAACTTGATTATGCCGTCGACATAAAAAGTATCGCCAAACTATAAAATTAAATGCCAATAATGGGTGATCGTAAATGTCAAACTTACTTGACATTAAACACTTTACACGTGTTTGTTACGTCATCAAATAATTTTTAATTCGACGTTTTATTTTTATTAATGTTTTACTAATTTAGTTTTTCTTTTGTTATTTAAAAATAAAAATTATGTCCTTTCCATAATTTGGCTAATATTTTGGCGAAATTGGTCGACGGGATAATCAAGTAGTACCCAATTTGTTTATAATAATAATGATAATAATATGAAAATAAAATGTTATATATATATGTGTGTGTGTGTGTCTTCCAAGAGAAACTGGCAGCAGATTGTAAAAATGGATATACTTGTGAGTTGCATTCTATTCGTTTATTACGTGGTCGCCAAACAATGCGATTTTAAGCCAAAAAGGCAGAAGAGTGACATAGGCCCGAACAACGCTCACAATAACAGTGTTTGTGTATGAGCACATTTGGAAGTAAAGTTTTATATTCAAATGTAAATTATATAAAAAAAAAGGAAAGTGCCCAGCTAAATTGATGGCATTGAGATCACAGGCTCTTCGCACTAATAGTATATTATACTCTTATTTTAAAGAATAATGCCCCTCAAAAAATAAGTGAAGGGGGATTAGCCCCCTTTATCCTTAACCAAAGAATCCCCAAAACTAATCAGGGAAGCTCCTTAACATAATAAACCTGTATACCAAATTTTTAGCAAATCGAATAATTCTGCATGAAAAACTCATTTATGTGAATTAAGGGGGGGGGTGGGGGGTGGTGGACTAACCCCCCTTTTCCCCCTTTATCCTTAACCAATGAACCCCCAAAACTAATCAGGAAAGTTCATTAACATAATAAACCGGTATACCAACTTCGGAGCAAATCGAATAATTCAGCATGAAAAACCCATTTATGTGAATTAAGGGGGGGTGGGGTGGGGGTGGACTAACCCCTCTTTTACCCCTTTATCCTTAACCAATGAACCCCCAAAACTAATCAGGGAAGTTCCTTAACATAATAAGCCGGTATATCAACTTCGGAGCAAATCGAATCATTCTGCATGAAAAACCCATTTATCTGAATTAAGGGGGGGTGGACTAACCCCCCTTTTCCCCCTTTATCCTTAACCAATGAACCCCCAAAACTAATCAGGGAAGTTCCTTAACATAATAAGCCGGTATACCAAATTCGGAGCAAATCGAATAATTCTGCATGAAAAACCCATTTATCTGAATTAAGGTGGGGGGGGGGTAGGACTAACCCCCCTTTTCCCCCTTTATTCTTAACCAATGAACCCCCAAAACTAATCAGGGAAGCGCCTTATCAGAACGAAACTAGAAAAAAAAATTGAAGCAAATAGGATGTTTCTATCAAGAGTTATCGTGTTACGTACGTACATACGTACGTACATACAGAACCGGCGGGCACATAAGCTCTCAGGCTTTGATAGCCTGTGAGCTAAAGAGCAGTTAACATGATGATTGTAAAGTAAAATATTTAAATTTTAGACTAAATGTGTGCCCCCCTCACTCCCACCGCCTCTCGCACATATGATTAAATCATTAAATTTCAGACATTTAAAATATTTTTCAATATGCTTTACTGTAAAAACACGTCGGTTTGCTGTCCTATGTTTTTGATTCTATTTAATCTGCTGGAATAGACAGATGGAAAACAGTAGCAGACCTGCCAGAAGAGGACGTTTATTAAAAAATGTAATGCAACATGTAATGAGATTGAATTTAAGCTACCAGAATCTCACATAGCGCAAGTTGAGAGGCCTGGAGTTTAACAACAAACAAACGAAAATGAATGTTCCGAATGTTCTTAAAGTTCAATAATCAATCTCTGCAATCATTGTAATGCTCTCTAATTTAATAGTGTTATGACTAGAGAAAGTTTAATTCCTGTTGTCATAACTGTATCATTTCAGTACCAAACTCCTCTTTAAAGGATCAACTGAAAGAGTTGTTTTTTAACTGCCCAAATTTTGTCCAAGGCATAAGAGAGTATAATATCCCAATGGCATTCGCATTGCTTTCAACAATGCGGAAGGAAATTCCAGGTGATGGTTTTTTCTGCTTTAAAATAGAAGGTTAAATTCACAATTTCGTTTGATTCAAGGAACCTTCATTTTTGGAACCCTTTTTCCATTTAGTTATTCTCACGTCTATACATTCCAGTTAAGACCCTGGGCCCCAATGGTCCCGTAGGGCCCGAGGGCCCGGTACAGGGCCCTTGAACTTTTTGTGCGCCATGCATATTGCAACAACTAATTTTCTCACCTTTCAGTGCATAATTTTAAAGTTGAGTCTTGGACACTTCTTCCAGGACAACACACTCATACTTTTATTGGGGCCTTTGAGCCTTTTTTAAAAGCATTTACTCAATTTTTTTACGCATTTAATTAAAATATTATTCTAACGAAAAATTAATACCGTATGCTTAATTTTGACTATCTGTAGATCTAATGCATTAGTTACTGGGACATTTTAACATGTTTCATATTAGGGCCCTGCATTAAAATATCAGTTGACCCCTTTTTGGTCCCTTTATTATAGCCACCTTAAAAATGCTCCGATTCCCAAGCTTTTTTTTCTAACATGTTAGGTCGTCCAACTACTACATGAACGACAAAGAATTTTCAGTCTTCAGCTACCATAATTTTGAATATTAATCGCCTTCTTGGTCCCCTGGTGCAGCTTTTTTAAAAATGAACCGAATTTCTTGCAATTTTCTTTAACATAGTTTTAGCGTCTTCTGATTAGTTTAAAAACTACTCAAAAGTACCTTTTTACCTAACTATATGCCACTTAAGTCCCTGACCCCTTGGGGCCCGGCACAGGGCCCCTCGAAAATTTTTCATTATAAATTGTCAATAAATTGCCCCTCTTAATCTTCATTTTGGGCTGCTTCATTTTTCCATTTAGTTATTCTCCCGTTTCTATATTCCAGTTAAAATCTTGGGGCAACCCAGAGTCCCGTTTGACCCGATCCGGGGACTCTTGAACTTTTTTTTTGTGTCACCTTCTCATTGCATAATGTTGAAATTGAGTCTCGAACTCTTCTTCCTAGACCAACACCCGCATATATTTATTTGACTCCTAGGGCCCTTTTTAAGCATTTACCCAATTTTTTGGGCATTTCTTTAAAATATTATTCTAATTATGTCTTTCTTTATATCTCAGCTACAACATTTTTCGAACATTAATCTCCTTTTGCAGCATCAACTTACGTGAACTCACCACAGCCGTAAATTAAAAATCGCCTTACTTTAAAGGTAACTTTAGGAAAGGGATTTCGTCCGTTTATTAAATATCGTGTTAATGTTAAGAGTAATTCATGAAATTTACAAGGGATGGTGGCATCTTTCACCGCTTGGGGACGCAATCTTTACTCGGGTTCTAAGGAGCAAATTTCAACGGGATTTGGTTCATTCAACTTAAATTACAATTCAGCTACTTTCTGTATTATGAAATTTTATTCTCAGACTTCAGTTACCAACATGTTCTAACATTAATGATTAATGGAGCATTCTTTTTTTGGATTCGATCGGCTTGATTACTACGAGGTTTCGCTCACTCAACTTGGTTCTCGATTGTCTCCGGCACGTGCGGAGCACTTCCGGTAAATGCTGCCATACGTAGCGGTAACCCAGGTTACCGGTTCGTTCGGAAAGAAGTTTGTTTGGAACACACTAGACGCTGCAGAAGGCAGTGAGGTCTCCAAAATTAGGTTCATTTAAAAGAATTTCAAAAGATATAAAATCATAACTTGAGTTATGTTTAAGGTTATTATTTACAAATCCCGAGCAACGCCGGGAGGGTCAGCTAGTATCTTATAAATCAGTAAGCTCTGAAAGTTCCGCTCGAGTGTTTTCAAAAACTACCCGGTGGATTTTTTTCCAAATTGCATCATTCGATAGGAAATATTCCCAGGGTAGTTTATGAGAAAATATACAGGGATAGCTATGATTTTTGATAATAAATTTCGTATTTTATTGATATTTTCAACGAAAGGGTTGCCAGTGGTCATTTTGGCGAAAATTATCTTTGATAAATGAATTGAAATGGCTATACCCGTTAGAAAATAATACAAACATCTTGCAAACAAAAGAAGGAAATAATTGCTAATATTTAATTTTTTTTTAAAAAAAAGAAAGAAAAAACCGCTTTAATGAGGGAAAATATTATAAACGAAAATATTTAATTTAAACATACATGAAAGGAATATTCGTAATGCTTAAATATGAATTCAATAAGAAATATTTCAATTGATGCAATATTTAGCGCGTTATCGCTTCCGCCAGGTTAAGAAAAATGGTTACTACTTCATTATTCCGTAGACCAATTTCGCAAAATTATACAAATTGCCAAATTATACACATGGAAGAATGTTGCCACTCTGAACTTTTAAGAAAGAAAAATTAATTAATTTAAATTAAAAAAATCACTAAAGAATAGGGTTACTTTAATGATGACGTTCACTTATGGCGTAAAGCTATATACGAAATATAAAATTTGATTTATTTAGGTAATTTCGGACAAAAGAATACTAATAGTTAACGTATTTACATGAAGAATTATTAAATTAAACCAAAAACAAAGTATATTTTTAGGATATAGTATTTGTGAATAAGAAGTAAGTATTTTAAATGTAATAATCGCATTTATTAAAGAACACGCAATAAATATCAATGATAACGGAAAATTGGAAGGAACTTGATACTTTTTATTTAGCCAAAAAACGTAGACGTATATAACTATAAAATTTATGTAAACATTAAATATAGGCTTAAAGAAAATAAATTTCAAGTTTTGCAGTAATTTTAAATAACGAAAGAACATGTAAATTAGGAAAACAATAATCAATTTACAAATAAAACGTCGAATTAAAAAAAATTATGACTACCAAGCACGTTTAACATATTTAATGTCATCTGAATGTGACATTTACGATCATCCATTATTACCATTTAACCTTATAGTTTGGCGACAGTTTTTTTGTCGACGGAATAATCAAGGACACAGATGTCATATACACACCACGTTGGCGCGATTTTTTCTGATGCCAGTCTCATATACGCACCGGGATACTTAAGTGGCTCCAAAGTATCGTTATTTTGCTTGATATGGTAACCAGGAGGTTGTTGTTTATTTATTAATAAATTATTTATTAACTTTTATTTTCTTTTTAAAAATTATACAAATTGTTTTGTTCTATAGTTATTAATTAAACATTTTTTTAATTGCTATTCCCTTTTTTAAAATACATATGTAATTGATATTCGAAAACAAGGTTTACGCCAAATTGGCGTCAGAAAAAATCGCGCCAACGTGTTGCATATATGAAAATCGATGCCTAATAAAGTAGTACCGAAAAATGCAACTCAAAAATTTCATTATATAAAATCTCAGTATTATTATTATTTTTTTTTAATTAACTAAGAAAGTTTTGAGTTGAAAGCATATTTGGCGTTTTTATCTTTTGCGCGCCAGGTTAAAGAAAAAATGCTTCTCAAAAATTTCATTAGATAAAATCTGAATAAATTTCTTTTTATTTTATTTTGATTTTTATCTATTCTCCCATTATGTTTCTTACAGGAGAAATTAGCAGAATTATTTTTAAAAATGGCTCTAACTGCGAATTGTACGTTATTTGTTTAATTGGGAGATCGAATTTACTGTTGTCGCCAAACAATGCAATTTTAAGCCACAAAGGCAGAAGCGTGAAATAAGCCAGGCGAAGGTCACAATCATTTTTTTTCATGTGTAGGAGAAGATTTTGGAGTAAATTTTTATATTCAAATGTAATTCATATAAAAAGCAGTTAAATTTATAATTATGTAGCAGGTATTTAAATTTTAGTGTACATGTCTGCTAAATACACACATATGCTAAAATAATTTAATTTCAGAGATTTAAAATATTTTTTATCATAATATGGAATACCATTACTATGGAAACATGCCATTTTGTTTTCTTCAAGCATGTCATTTTTATATCCTTGAACTCAGATTATTACTTATTAATGGGAAATTGCGTATTATGTTATTTTTTTTAAGATGTCGGACCTATTGCCAATTTCACCTATAGGAATATTCACTGCTTTAAAAGTTAGGATATAATAAGATTCTTAAGAAGATTTCTGCAATTATGCGTTATTATTATTGTGAAAAAAAGCCAAAATTTTGCAATAGAAATTGCTTGCTGAATTTAATTTCAGATACATATTTTTTTTTAATTCGTCGCTTCAGCTAAACTTAGCAACAAATTAAGAGTTATTTTCATAATCTGAGTTATTTACACAATAGACGGTAGATTAATTTACTCTTGACTATAAAGGAATTAGCAAGCCTATTTATTTGTCCGTGTGTTATTATGCTCTTTAGAAAAATGCAAAATAAATCTCCGGTTCAAGTATTCACCAAAATGCTTATTGCTAAAATTTTTGTATAACTAACCTTATTTATCATTGTCAGGTCTATTTAAGACATGAATATTTCGACATTATTTATTGGATCGTATTTTGGCGAGTGATTAAGTTTGTTTTGTCATTAACTCTGGTAAATGTGTAACAATATTGTTGCATCAGTCTTAATGTTTGACGTAGACCATCACAATGGAGTCGATTACAGATGATTAGAAAGATTTTATTTGATGCAAGAGGTTTATTTTTTTGCAATTATAAGTCATCAAGTTTTATAACGTGTAAAGGGTTACATGATTGTAAATGCTCTACAAAATGAAAAGGCAGTGAAAATGACGTCAGTTTAATTTTATTCAAACAATTCAGCTTTAAAAACACACTTTTTTATATTTCACTTTTCTTTGAAATATGAAAGTTAAACATTCTTTTTTGACGACAAATTGTTCAATACATTTTTTTTACGGTATTTACTCTGCTGGAATCCAAAGAGAAAAAATAGTAATAGTAGATCTGTCACAAGAGGACGTTTATTAAGAAATATAACGTAACATTCAGTGATATTATATTTAAGCTACCAGAATCACATATTGCGCGAACTGAGATCACAGGAGTTCAAGAACTATCAAACGAAAATGAACCACCTGAACATTATTCGTGTTCAATGGTCAATCTTTGCAATCATTCTAATGGATTCTAATTTAGTAATGTCAGATCAGAGGCCATTTTAATTCCTGTTGTCATAAGAGTCACATTATCCTATCAAAAGTGAACTGTTAATAATCAACTAAAAGAATTGCTGGTTAGTAGCTAAATTTTGTCCAACGCTTAAGATAATATAATATTGCAATGGCGTTCGCATCGTTTTCAACAATGAGCAAAGTCCAGCTGAAGGTCCAAATTGTTTAAAATACAAGTTCAAATTTATTTCATTTAATCCAAGGTTCATTTGGAAATACTGACCAGCGCAGCGGGCATAGCCTGCTAGTAATTTATGTCTATATCTATATATATACATAAATAGATATAGATACAGCTGTATCATTTAAAACATGTATGCAATTAGTGTATGTTATATGACGCTGTACAGGGCCGGCCCAAGGGGTGTGCGAAGTGTGCTACCGCACGGGGCGCCTAGTCGCAGGGGGCGCCAACCGGCGGTAGGAGTAAAGATCGGCGATAAATAATTTTGGATTTTACGTTTTTTTTTTTTCCTTATAAACATTTTCCATAACCAGGTGTGAATCATCTGTTGGGTCTAGGTAGATCTGCTGAGCAGGGACCTTCTTTGTGATTAAAGGCGCTAAACTTTCACATGCAGCGACTTCTGCATTCTTTATTTGAGTAAAATACAAAGAACTTGTGATGAACATATCAGAGGAATGTTAGGATGTTAGAATGCGTTTTTTAAAGAAATTCCTTTAAGCTAAAGGCTCAGATTACCTTCCTTGAAACTGGAAAAGGACCACCACCTATTCAACTCTACCGCTTCCTTATGGAGTGGTAATTTCTTTTGACTAATTAATTGCGCCGTAGCTAAGGGGCGCCAAATTTAGGAAAGCTTTAAATCGAAATTATCTCACATATTTTGACGATAAACAAAAATTGCAGACTTTTTTTCCCCTTTGTGTATGCCTGAATGCATTCTTTAGTAAAATATTTTATTATGTCCGAAAAATGAAGAAAGAAATTTTTTTCTAAATGTTACTAGAGATAGCTCAAACCCATTTTGTACTTCACATGATTACGTACCTGACAGGACCCTCAAAATGATAATGGAGGAGAGGGCGCGCCATATTTTAGGAGGCTTTAAATCAAAATTATCTCACATATTTTGACAATAAACAAGAATTGTAGACCTTTTTTTTTTCTTGTGTGTTGTGTGTGAATGTATTCTTTAGTAAAATATTTTATTATATCCGAAAAATGAAGAAAGAAACAGTTTCTCTAAACCCATTTTGTTCTTTACATGATTACGTACCTGAAAGGAGGATCCAAAATGATTAAATGGAGAAGGGGGGGGGGAGGGGGGCGCCATATTTAGGGAGGCTTTAAATCGGAATTATCTCACACATTTTGAAGATAAACAAGAATTGTAGCCTTTTTTCCCCGTTGTATGTGGTATGTGAATGCATTCTTTGTAAAATATTTTATTATATCCGAAAAATGAAGAAATAAAAAGTTTCTCTAAACCCATTTTGTTCTTTACATGATTACGCCATGTTTAGAGAAGCTTTAAATCGAAATTATCTCGCATATTTTGAAGATAAACAACAATTAGATAGATCTTTTTCCCCTTTATGTGTGTGTGTAATCACTACTTGACCGGAATTTATACTATACTGTGCTTCAGAATCCGTGTTCATATCTTATTTATTTTAAAGACAAGACTTTTTTTTTTCTTTTTTTCAAATGAATTTTTCGAGAGATTAATGACTTTTCTAATTTATCAAAAATTCTTATTATGTTAAGAGAATCTTTTTCAGAATTCAACATTTTAGTGTAGTGACCACGATCAGTTTTAAACCTTAAAAATATCGTTTTTCTTGTTTTCGATATATTTTTTAATTTTTGAACCTATAAAAAGAGATTGCGTGAAAATATTCAAATTAGAACCGGGTCAATTTGAAGTTAATTGATAACACATACATTAACACAGATTCAAATTGAATTTCAACTATTTTACTACTTGTACACATTGTTAAAAAAAAAATAAAATAAAAATTGAACTATAGGTAATTTATTTTCAACATATAATGATTATAGTAAATTTTCTACCTACTTTTTTTACTACTTAAAAGGCGTAAAATTTATTTTGTTGCAATTAGAACGTGTTTTCTGTGTGTGATACACCTTTAACCCTTTGCACTCGAAGTTTTTTTTCATTCGTATTACCAGCAACTCGAAGCGATTTTAGTTATATCTTATTATTTTTTTAATTCTTTATGAATACAAATGTTATGATATATATATAAAAAAACAAATAATTATAAAATTATTACATTTTGTAATCGTCCAAAGTGTGATACCTCTTGAAGCAATTGCCAATATGTAATCTTGGCTTTTCTAAGCAGGTATCACAAAATTATTTGCATTGTCTCCGTAGCGGAGCCCTCGAGTTTGAAGACAAATTTTAAATGGCTCCGTTCCGAAGCACATTCTATCCCCCCCCCCCTCCCCACCACAAAAAAAAAAAAAAAAAAAAAAAAAAAAAAAGCGTTGTTTAACTGACACAAACATTGTTAGAGTATGTAGGTATAATCATTTTATATACACCTATATTCAAAAGAAATGATCTATCTGCAAACAAAACTAGTATTATTATTTTCAATTTATATAAGTAGCAAAAACACAGGTTTGTGGAAAGCATACCCAGAGTTATCAATCGGAGTCTGTGTTAAAAGTACTCATTTTTAATTTCAAATTAATCCGTTTGTAATTCGAATATTCTTATGCGGTTTTTGTTTTGCTTGATCCAGAAGTATGTAATTTTTTAAAGAGTATAAAAAACAATAAATCTTTTTTTTTTTTTTTTAAGATTTTAAAACTCACGACTTACCAAATATAAAATTAATATATGCTTCCTTGAAAGTAAATAACAAGACAGGGTTTCAGATTTCATCTTACATAATTGCTACTTATTAGTACTACTCTGTTGAGTATATTCCAAATAATAAACATAATTATTCTAATAAAATTTCTTCTTTCAATAAATTAATTACTGTTATTTTTGTCCTATACCATACCATGGCATAATGAATGGCGTTTAATTTTTGGATCATAATGTTACATATTGAGATTGATATTTATTATAAAATTCAGATCTCAAAGATAGGATTAAATATGGATATGTTTATCTATTTTATTGTCTTTTTAAATAATATCTTAATTAAGAATAGCATGTGTAAAAGTTTATGAACGAATAATTTACGAATATTTTAAAAATTGTGTGAAAAAAATCCAAATATTTTTGACAGGTATGGTGCATGTGTGTGTGTGTGGGGGGGGGGGCACCCAAGAGAATGCTCGCACGGGCGCCAAAATTGTCTTGGGCCGGCCCTGACGCTGTAGCCTTAACTTTGTTGTTAGGTTTTTCTGATTGAAAAGAAAACACTAAAAGAAAACTAAATTTTCTTTTTATAAAATACTAAAATAATTTAACCTTTAACTGGCTGGACCGGATTTTTCCGTTTATAGAAATCATGTTAAAATGACTGTAGACAAAATTATTTTAAACAGAATTTTATTTTGAACCATATGTAGAAAGAAGTGATATTAAAGATATTATAGCATTAAACTGCGATTAATAGAAATATATATCCTGAAATTTACAAGCATTCTTATAACAATACAGGAAAACCCCCGGACGGTGAAAGGTTATTGTAATTTAGCGTTGAGATAGATATTAAAATCAAATTAACATTATTGCCGTTATTGTTATTATTTGTAATAAGTAACATAAAGCGCAATTTTAATATTTAGACTTAATTCAATTGTCGTTGTCAAATCACAGGTATTTTCAAAATTTCTTTTGACCCGTGAAACTTTTCTAGTCTAGTCTAGTCTAGTCTAGTCTAGTCTAGTCTAGTCTAGTATAATCTTATAAAGAGGTAAAAATTGTTTATTTGTAGGAGGTAAGCTCTGTAACTACCAAACCGATACCAAAAGTAATGGTATCAAAATGATGGTGTTAGTTCAACTTAGAACATTGGCTATATCTTATGTCCGTGCCATTGGCCAAAAGGGGGTGCAGGAGCAAAAAACGTTCTAAAAATGCGATTTTTGTGTTACTAAAGGGCCTAGAAACATGAAATTTGGAATGGTAGCTACATATAAGATACTAAAGATCTCTAAGGACATTTCTTAAAAAAAATCGAAATTAAAAAGGGGTGAAAATGCGCGAAAAGCGTTCCAAAAAACGTTCTAAACGGCGATTTTTACAGATAATAATTCTCAGAAAGTACCCAACCGATTTCAAAAGTAATGGTTGAAAATTGATGATGACAGCCCTTGCTCCAATGTAGGATCTACTTCATGTCGGCGTCACTACCACCTTGCGGTTGCATTTTAAAGAACGTTCTAAATTGTGGTTTTTGTGATACTGAAGGGGCTAGCAACTTGAAATTTGGCATCGTAATTACTTATGAGATGTAAATGCTCTCTGAGAAGAGTTCCTTAAAAATTTAAAATTTAAATGGGGTGAAAATAAACGAAATGCGTTCTAAAAACATTCTAAATAGCGATTTCTATGCAATCTCAGGATATATAAACCGATTTCAGAAGTATAGCCCTCCCCACTTAATCGGGTCACGAATAATCGAATACCCGCTTATTCGAATAGAATACTCCGGAACCGAAATTATTCCTATCGGTTCTATGTTATTTTCCCCGCTTAAACCAAATACCTTTTACGAATGTATCCGCTTAATCGAATAACAAATGTGTCACCGACGTTTGAAAATAGGCGCGGAAAGCACTTATCAGCTGGAATTTCCTTCCACCTTTTGTCATTTTCGGTTCCTTTTGGCTGAAAACAAATTTTTCGTTCTTCCTGCAATGATTTCGGCCGGCAGGTGTATAATGGAGGACTGGTCAAATGATTTACCCACCTTGATCTCTCCACCATCACTTTTTGCTGTTAACCACAGGCTTTAATGGCAATATGCCGTCACTTAAAGACTCGAGATGGTAGTTGTGATATTTTGCACTCATTCGAAAAATAACTCGATATTTACTCCTTTAAAATTCCACTTTAAACGATTTTTTAAGGCAGTATAAGTAACGTAAATTAGAAGTAGCAAAGTTTTGACCAAATTCAAAGGAGCTGCATTAAGTGTGATGTAAACCCTATAAATGTATGTACTGACATTAAATTAATACGTTTTTACTTTATATTAACATTTGTATTTATTTTAGTTTATGTTATTCTGTTAATGATTTATTATGCTGCTAATGAAATATACCGTAGATGGTTATTTTGCCTTTTTATTACGCAATAAATATTATAGTTATGGCTCCCCGTTTAATCAAATTACCCGCTTAATCGAATATTATTTCTTGAACCGTCAATATTCGTTTAAATGGGGAAGACTGTAATGGTTTCAAATTGATGGCGACAACCCCCGATCCAATCATAGCCTATATTTTACGTTGTTGTCACTACCACCTGTGGGTTACAGGAGCAAAAAATGTTTTAAATTGCGTTTTCTGTGTTAAAGATGGGGTCTAACATTTTAAATATGGAGTGGTAATTACTTCAAAGATACAAATGCTTTCTAAGAATTGTCGAAAGAATATTCCAAATTTAAAAGGATGAAGTGAGCGAAAGGCGTTCTATAAGCGTTCTAAATTGCGATTTTTATGCAATCCTATGAAATACGAAACCGATTTCAAACATAATGCTTGCAAATTGATTATGATAGAACCTTGCTCAAACATAAGCTATATTTTATGTCGGTGCCACAATCCCTAGAGGGTTGCAGGAGCAAAAAAAATTCTAAATTGCGATTTCTGCGGTACAGAAGAGGCTAGAAACTTTATATATAGCATGGTAGTTACTTATAAATAAAAAATGTCCTCTATGAACAGCCGAAAATAAATTCGAAATTGAAAAGGGTGAAGCGAAGGGGAGGAGCGAAAAGCATTCTATAAGAGTTCTTAAATTTCCATTTTTATGAAATCTCAGGCAGTAATAAACCGATTACAAAAGTTATTGGTTGCGAATCAAGAGTGATACTGATAGTCCCTGATCCTATACGGGCTATATTTTATGCTGGTGTCACTACCACCTGGTTGGCAGGAACAACAAGAAAGCCTTAACATCTAAATTCCGTTTTCTATAGAATAATAGGAAATACCTACCGATTTCAAGGTTAATGTTGGCAAATTAATGGTGACAGTCTCTGTTTCAACATTTTTCGAGACATTCTATTTCAACTCTGTTTCGGCATTTTATGTTGGTGTCACTAACACCAGAGAGATGGTCGACTGTTAGACAAGAAGCTTGGAATTTGACATGATGGCTAATTTTAAGATGTAAATGTGTTAAGATGGTTTCTAAAAAATTCAAAACTTCAAATGAATGCTGAAATAAGCGTATGAAATGAGCATAAAAGTCTCAAAATACTTTCTAAATTATCATTTATTTGGAATTAGTTTTAGTTCTTATTAATTAAAATCTCATTTCTGTCTATCGCACTTTTATAATGAAGTTTAGTCAAACTGTGGCTTAATTTGTAATTTTTGAATTATTCCAGAAAGTGCTCTTCTAATAAAAAATAATCATGCAAATATCACCTGGCATGTTTCAGCTATTACGCGAGCAAATCTGCGAAGTTTGCAAGTTTATATATACAGTAGAACCTCGATTATCCGAAGTCATTGAGACCGACCCTCTTTCGGAAAATCGAAATTTTCGGATAATCGAGAATGCTTCCATTTTAAGATTAAGGAGAAATATATGCGATGTTTCGTATTATGTTAACAAGTGCTTAATAAAAGTAAAGTAATAGCAAAATAGAAACAAGAATAAATTACTTGAATTTGAATTTAGAAATTAAGTACATTTTACATATATCACAAGGGTTTGAAATAATGTTTTGCTGGTCGCAGTTTCTATTGCCTTTACTTTGAAGCTCTATTACGGAGTTTTTTAATAGTATTAGTTCACCAGTATCACAGTCTTCCTGTTCATTTTCTTCGTTCCACTCCACAGCTTACGGGAGCTCAAGTTAAATTCAAAGGAACTCTAAGAAAGGGGATCGAAAATATTTATACATACTCGTAGTTCGGAAAGGATTCCTTGCACACAAGGAGTATAGTAGTTAAAAAAAAAGTTTTCAAAATGGATTTTGCGCACAAGGAATGTGATAGTAAAAAAAAAAAAAAAGCTTTAAAAATGGATTTCGGTTAATCGAGAGTTTCGGACAAAAAAAGTTCTACTGTATATAGATATATAAAATTTTCAACTGGGGTGGTTTTGTGTTCTAGGGTCATGATCGGCGTAGATCTGCAATTTTTTTCCGAAATTCCAACATAGGGGAGATTGCAATAGGTAGTATTTTATACGAAATCTACCTAAAATGAGTCAGAAAAGAAGCAGTTTGGATTTGAGCACACCCTTAAGAAAAGGAGTTAAAAGCATCCACACCTTGAGCGCCCTTATCCCTTATGGATAGTAGCAAGTCACTTCCTTATAGGTCTTTGGGTCAGCAGTATTAATTCTAACGAGATGCGGGCACTGGATGTCAACATTTCATTCACACACTCAGGCCTGGGAAACAAACCACGTAAGTAGCTTTTTGTCTGTATTTTAATCATTTACTTGCGACAAACATCTCATCATTATTCAAATAATTTAATCTCACCATCTACTATAGCTATGAATCTACAGCAAAACATCTGAATAACGGACACCTCGGGATCATTGGCGCACCCACGGGCGAAACTAAGGGGGCAGAAGCCCCTCACAAACACCAGGATTAGGCTAGATATTTAAATTTTTCAAAAATTACTTTTAATAGGTCCTTAAAAAATCAGACTTTTTGAAAATAATATTGATTTTTTCACGATTTTTTTTTTCTTTTTTATGAACTTTATTATGAAATTCAAAATATTAGCATGTTTAAAATTTATTAATTAAAAATTGAAGACTCCGTGCAACCCCTTGTTTAGTAATAAAACTATAAATCGTTTGATTGCAAACACACTATAAAATTATTAAAATACTGAAACACACCGGAAAATCGCAAAAACTGAGATATATTTTAGTACAGTATTTCATTATTTAACATGTTAAAAGCATTCAGAGCTAACCTCACCGAAACTTTCTAGAGCTTCCTCTGGCTGGTATCGACTTTGCTCAAATCAGCAGAAAAATGCAAGTCAGGGCCCGATCCGGCACGTGCCATTGAATCAAATGAAAGAAAATTAGACAGAGCTCGGCAGCGGGTCGGGCCAAATGTGGGTGCATGTAGGCCTCTAAAATATGCTAGCCCCCTCCAAAGCGTAATCCTGGATGCGCCACTGGTCGGGATCTCAGAAATTCTCTGCTTTTTGGAGGTGTCCGCTATTTGGAGGTAAACATGTACAGATTCATTGGGGGTTGAAATAGTGTCCGCTAAATAGAGGTGTCCGCTATTCGGGCATGTTCGTTATGGAGGCTTCTCAGAAATTCTCCGCTATTCGGAGGTGTTCGCTATTTGGAGGTAAAAATGTACAGATACATAAGAGTTGGGGGTCGAAAGAGTGTCCTCTAAATAGAGGTGTCCGCTATTTGAAAGTCTCCGTTTTGGAGGTGATACGCAAATCCTTTGTATCAATACATTTTAAGAACCTCCATAACACATAACACCTCCATACACTTCCGAACAGCAGACACCTCTATTTGGTGGACACTCTTTCGACCCCCAACTCCTATGTATCGGTACATTTTTACCTCCAAATAGCGAACAACTCCGAATAGCGGAGAATTTCTGAGAAGCCTCCATAACGACATTCCCGATTAGCGGACACCCCTATTTAGCGGACACTCTTTCGACAAACAACTTCTATATATCTGTACATTTTCACCTCCAAATAGCGGACATCTCCGAATAGCGAAGAATTTCTGAGCTCCCGAGGTGTCCGTTATTCAGGGGTTTTACTGAATACAAAATGCTAATGGGAATTTCTTTCCTACTGCTTATAACTTAAGTTCTGTTGAATGGGGACTTGCATTGTTTTAGTTATAGGTAATTTTTCCAAGGAAAATTTTAGTATATAACTTATCGTTTTACTTAGTTATAGAATTATGGGGGAAAGTTCTATAATTAGACGAACCCGATTATGAAAGACGAGCCTTTTTAAAAGATTCCGGTAACTGAATTTCGATGGGACTTGCACTGTTAGATCGTTTTTCAGGGAAGGTTTTAATATGTAACATATCGTTCTGAGAACTCAAATTTTGTTTCTTTTGCATTGTTTGTATTCAATTTATTTCATTTCAAATAATAGATATTCAAATAAACCACGAACTGCTTTTAAACATTTGCGCCATTTTTTCATTTTTAAAGTCAATTTCAAAGATCCTAAATTATCTGTGTAGGCTAGATAGAATTATTTTTCACACCTGCTTCCTGCTAACTTGCGTTCGCCAACCCCCGTTCACAATCCACAGTCTCCAAAAACGTGTTTGTTTTAAAAATATTACCCGGTTACGCAGGATTGAATGATATTATCACGAATGGCGACACTATTCTGTAATCGGGTTGTCATGCTTTTCCGTTTGACTAGCGCATTTTTCGGTTCCCATGGCCTCATGCACCGCTGTCGCAACAGCTGACGGCTGTATTTGGATTGATAAGTAAGATCAATGACGATCAATGACACATTTGAAAATAAGCTTGTATAAAATGGTTAAGTGAAAAATGTGGCTGCCTCCTTTTTATAAAGACGCTATGGACTTCATGCAGTAGATCCTGTGAAGGAAGGACCTGTCTGTAACGAAAAAACTTTACACTCATTTTAACAAAAACATCTTCCCTGTGCGGCACACTGTCTAAAACGGAATTTTTTGTGGTTCATGGTGATTCTGTTTTTACATATTTGAGTGAACTTTGTTCAGTAAGTCCTTTGAAACTGCACCTGCTTATAACGGAATATTGTTTTAAAAGGAAAATTTTCATTATTCCAGCAAAATCCGCTTTCACAAGTGTTTAATAGAGTAAAACCTGATCAGGCGGAAGCAAAAGGAACCGAACAAAAATTCCATTTTAAACAGGTTCCCGTCCTATTGGGTATAATTACAGGGTATGCTTGCGCTGCGCACAACGAAATTTTTACTTTTAACGAAGGATTCCGTTATAGAAAGGTTCCGTTTTAATACGGTTTACTGAAACTTTTAGGTCCCGATTTAGAATTAGCTGTCCCGCTTTTTTGTGATAATCGACCTGGCAGTATTGGAAATGAACTGTGCGGCATGTATAGTTTACAAAGGTACTCAAAAGAAATAAGTTAAAAATTATATAACATATCAATTTCTTGAAGTCAACTTACATTAGCAAGTTTAAAAATTTGTAAACACAAACTACTAGGGTAAAGTGCCCATATTTCGTCCCCTCCCCTAATTTTGTCCCCCTTAACTTCTCCGCTTCTGCAAAAGGGGCGCCACTTAGGACGCAAAGCACAGGGGACGGAAGGTAAAAGGGCTCAACGGTGAAAATTTCGTTCGACAAGACGCATACATAAATTAAAGACGGCGAATTTCCTATTTTTAGAAGGCCTGTGTTCTTATTACGTCGTTTGCAGAACGTTATTTACTGTACTGTAAGTATTTATTTCTTATTCATTGCATGTATTTTACGTTGGTGAGATGCTGACAGTAGCATACAGTGAGTTTTAGGACGCTCAGTTCATCTTATGGGAACTGAAGCTCCGTCCTATTAGGAAGTAACGTGGTCCCAATTTCGTCCCCTTTGCAGTTCTTTCTCGAAATTAGGAATGCTTTTCCATGACATTTTTTTGAATTTTTTTCCTCATTTTTTGGATGGCTAATGTTTCGTTATGTTATTTTCCACTGATAATTAGTACATTTTTTTGTGCCTTACTTTAATGTAAATTAAATTACTTACTCATTTAGAAGTAAATTTTGATTTAGTTATAAGTTAAGCCTCGGCGTATTGGATTTTTTGGGGGGACGAAATTGGGACCATTTTTTTTCCTTTGAATTTTTTAGATGCTTAAAAAAAACAATTTTTCGCATTGTTAAAAATTTTTTATACTATATTTGCCCATGTTTCTATGTGCGTGGGTAGTTGGTCTATCTAAAATCCAAATTTGGTAGATTTTCACTGAAAATTACTACTTCCAAGGGCCTAAAAGTGACTGGGGGACGATAATAGGGCACCTTACCCTACTGTTTGTTTTCAGACAGCAAAACACTCCGCGAAATTGTGCTTGCGTCAGGTCTGCGTTGATTTGATCAAAATAGGGATGAGCGGAGTTTGTTTAGCTGGATTATTTAAGAAATAATTGGGGAAATAATATCGATTTATGTAAAAAATGTTTTTGTAGTTAATAGTTATAAAAAAACGTAAACGCTTAAAAAATGTAAAAAGTTATACAACATTTTTGATTTTCGCGAAAAAAAAAATTATTATTATTATTATTATTATTATTTTGCAAATTATATTAAAAAAGCTTACTTGTTAAAATATACCTTTAAATGTTATCCTCCTCATCTGCTGAAATTCATCTATACCTGTTTTTTCAAAGAAATTCTTTTCAACTTTTTTTTTTTTTAGGTGAACAAAAAACAAGATTACGCTCATCTCCTGCTTCTCGGCGAATCTTTTTAATAGTAACTACTAGAAACACCGGCCATTTGACTGGCACGTTGTATAGAATCAGAACAATTCCCCTTTTTCTGCTTCTTGATCACAAAATTGAATGACATTATATATAATTTTTTTACTACCACGCCTGAACGATTTATTTCTTCTCGAACTAGCAATTTGAACACAAAATATATCGAAGTTTTAATTTGAATTAAAACGAAATATTAATAGAATTTAAACTTAGATTGGAAGTAAAAAATAACAAACGAGTAAGCGCCAATCTTACAACGCAGACGAGAACTTCGGAAAGTGCTCATCTCAACGTAACACCCCCTTTGGATAGTGGAATCGTCCCTGTTTGCTAGTTCGCGGCTTTCGAAAACGAACAGTATAGTTAAATTACTCAAAAGTGTTTTTTATTCACAACAACATACAGTAAACTCTGTCCAAGGCGGAATCGATCGAAATTAAGAAAATTCTCCGCAGTAGACAATATTCCGCCTTAGGCAAATTTTACTCTATGTATATGGATTCGCAGGGACTTGAAAATCTTTCCGAGTTAGACAGATTTCCGTCTTACACAGTGCGCCTTACAGAGAGTTTACTGTACATTTAAAACCGAGTACTTTCAAGCCTATTCATGCTCATCATCAGGGTTAAAAACGATAAAAGACAGAGGTTGAGTCCTTTATACCAGATGGGCTGATCACCTAGGAAGTTTGGATCACTCCCATCTGGTATAAAGGGCGTCAACCTCTGGCTCTTATCGTTTTTAAGGGGACAGGTCACAATCATTTTTTTCATTTTTCACTCAAATGTACAGACATTTTGCACACATAGTAAATAATACATTTTCTAAGTAAATTGATCAATTCTATACAAAAATGTGTGTCATTAATTAAGTTATTAATTAAAATATGTTAATGAATCACTATAATTAAAAAGGCTCCATGCGCATTCAATTTGGCTTTAGGAATCTGGTGTTTTGTTAAATGGTAGATTTATAATCTAATATATAAAAATGAAAATTTTTCTGTCTGTCTGTCTGTAGTGCTATAGAAATCCACAGTTTAGAAGCCAGAATTCTGAAATGTCACGCACATGTGTATTAAAACACGGCCGAGGTCACTCAAGTCATCCGGAATCGGAATAACTTATAGTTCATTTTTAATTGATAAAAAAACACTCATTGAACAGCAATTTACAATCAAATTGAAACATTGAAACATTTTTCGTTATAACGGTTGCCAACCATAAGAAATCCATACTAAATTTTTACTACAACCATTACTTTTCTATTGCAGGATTTCCACGAGAAAAAATGAAATAAATGATTTGACGAATTTAAAAAAAGGGAATATGACATCATCCCTTTATTACTGCAAGATTTCCGCGTGAAAAATGAAAATAAAATCAATAGTTTGACGAATTAAAAACAAAAGTGAATGTTACGTCCTAATTTTTCTGTTTTATGATTTCCATGTGAAAAATTATAACGTATTTAATTAATTTGACGAATGAAAAAAATGGAATATGACGTCCTATTATGGAAATAGAAAGGACGTAGCGAATATAGAACGTCCTATAAGTGTGAAAAAATGTATTGAAGCATGATAAAAACTCGATTATGGAAATAGTGGCGTATTTTAACATTGTTGCTATTATGATGAATGAAAATAAGTTCATTGATAGCTGTACTGTTTTGCGTCTGTTCTATAAATTTATACATTTTTTATATTGAGTTTTCATTTGATTCATGTGCACAACACTTCAACTGTTTTTATGTTGTATGTTAAATTTTGAAATTGATTTTTCAAAACAAACATTCTTAAAATTCCGGGCAACGCCGGGTTACTTCAGCTAGTTTAAAATAAAAGTTGGTATGTGTTTTAATATTAATCTAAAATATTGAGAAAAAGTAATAGAAAACTTCCAATATCAGCACTTTTTCTTAAAATTTCACTTAAAAATGTTATATAACTACCAAATTTTTTCTTTTATGCACACTAATGCATGTCTATTAATACTAAGTTTTGAAATACAGCACATTGCAAACAATAATACTTAATAGTATGAAAATTGGACAAAAAATAAGACGCTTGGAACATTTTGCATAGACCACTCGACGAAAATTCTCATTTTGAGAAAACACGATTTAAAGTTTCATTTCTAGTGTAACTCAATGACGTTTGGGGATGCACCGAATAGTGATTTTGGCCGAATACTGAATATTCGGCCTACAGGCGAATCGAATATCGAATATTCGGCTAGCCGAATAATAACTGTTAGGCCGAATAACAAATATTCGGCTTGTCGATTACTTTTATATTTCAAAGTTTAAAGACATTAAAATGTTAAATTTTAAAACAATTTTACATAATATTTAAAACAGAAACTTTTATTTCAATAAACAAGAGCTTTTTTCACATAAACTTTATGCTGAAAAAAATCTGTTTTGGGTTATTTAAGAAGAGGATAGTTATAAAACTTTTTTAATTAATAAAATCTTAAATTTCATGTCTTCTTCTGAGAATTAAAAGAAATGAATAAAATTTTCTTAACTTCTAAAACAAACATTGTAAAATCAAAGAGAAATTGTGAAAAAATTTTAAGAAAATTTGTACAGGATCATATATTGTCAGGAAGAGATTAAAGCAGTGGTTCCCAACTTTTTATTGGCCACGCCCCACCAAAGCATCTACAAAATCACCATGACCCCGCCCCCCCCCCTCACTCTATGAATTAAGTCTGTTATTATTTAAAACGTGAACTGTATTCACATGGTGGAAGCTTAATAGAACCTTAACAATAACTATCCATTTCACATTTTTCGACTTATCTAAGAGATGAATCTTCTGTCATAAATGTGTTTTTAACATAATTCTATAAATGCAGCTTCGCCTTTGTGCTAAAAAGAGTTTTGTTGTACTTTTCCAACTTCCCTCAATGTTAAAAAATATGTTACACGGTCTGTGTTTTTACATTCACAAAGTTCTCGAAAAGAGATTCACATTTAGCACTAAAATTCATAACCCCTTCACATATATTACAAATCATTTTTTAAAGCTTATTATCGAATTTCTTATCTTTATTAATTTTCGGTATCCATTATCCCCCATCACAACACATTTTTTTCTGTTTTCCCATTCCCAAGATTGTTAATTGATATGTTAAGAATCCCACGTTTTTGTGAAAATGTTTTTGAAGTTTCAAAGCATTTTGTGCCTTTTCCATAACATCTATTCGCTACATAATGAATTTTCATAATTCCGTAACTATTCAACTGATATACATAGTTTAATAGATGGTCCAATTTATCTTGTGAATCAAGTGACTTGGTCACTCTGGTATTGCCCAAGGTTAATACAGACTTCAAAGTTTAAACGAATATTGACGGTTCCAGAAATAATATTCGATTAAGCCGGATATTTGATTAAACGGGGAATCATAACAGTAATATTGAATGCATAATAAAAAGGCAAAACAGCCATCTACGGTATATTTAATTAACAGCATAATAAATCGTTAACAGAATAAACTAAAATAAATACAAATGCTAATATAAAGTAAATACGTATTAATTTAATGTCAGTACATACATTGATAGGGTTTACATCACACTTAATGCAGCTCGTTTGAATTGGGTCAAAGTTTTGCTACTTCTAATTTACGTTACGTATACTGCCTTAAAAATTCTTTAAAGTTATTTGTTTAAGTGGAATTTTAAAGGAGTCAATATCGAGTTATTTTTCGAATGAGTGCAAAATATCAAAACTACCATCTCGAGTCTCGAAGTGACGGCGCATTGCCATTAAGAGGCTACTTCAGTCAAACGAAAAGACCCGTTCGCTAATGCTAATCCTATGGAAGACATTTATAAAGATATCTCGGTCGAATTTCAATATTTTTAAGTGATTTTTTTTGCATTGAATAGTTGAGATCGATCTGTACAAAGGCCGTTGTTTACTTTTTCCATTTTGTTTACAGGTATTTTTAATGAGGACACTTTCATTTTCGAAACCGGTTTCAAAAGTAAAAGCATCCTTATAAAAAAAATCTGCAATCAAAATCGAAAAAGTAAAAAACGGCCTGCATACAGATCGATCTCAGTTATCCAATGCAAAAAAGAAAAAAAAAAATCATTTAAAAATATTGAAATGCGACCGAGATATCTTTATAAATTTCTTCCATAGGATTAGCATTAGCGAACGCGTCTTTTCGTTTGACTGAAGTAGCCTCTTAAAGCCTGATTAACAGCAAAAAGTGATGGTGGAGAGATCAAGGTGGAGAAATCATTTGACCTGTCCATTATATACCTGCCGGCGGATATCATTGCGGGAAGAACTGAAAATTTGTTTTCAGCGTAAAGGAACCGAAAATGACAAAAGATGGAAGGAAATTCCAGCTGAAACGTGCTTTCCGTGCCTATTTTCAAACATCGGTCATACAGTTGTTATTCTCTTAAGCGGGGACAGTTCGTAAAAGGTATTTGGTTTAAGCGGGGAAAAATAACATAGAACCAATAGGAATAAATTCGGTTCCAGAGGATTCTATTCGAATAAGTGGGGTATTCGATTATCCATGAACCGATTAAGTGGGGAAGACTGTAGACTAATATGTATATTAAATCATAATATGTCTATTAAGTTTGGGCGCTGCCAACTTAATCACCACATGCTTCCTGAAGAAGTTTTTTCTCCTCTTACCACTTTAAAAACTGACCTCGTCACTCAGTTTCGAATTTCTCTCCGTCATGTTACGACTATGGACTTTTGATGCATTCGTCTATTTAAAATATCTTCTCAGGAAATTCTTATTTTTAACATCTTTTTTCTGTGTACTCTTCTTAGGGACCAGGTAACCTTTGAACCGTCCAAAAATCGAATTTTTTTTTTTAAAATAGCTTATAATTAAATATGATTCTTTAGCAACATTTAAAAGCAAACCCCATACGAAAATTCGCATTAGAAGAGAAGTTATGTGTAAAACACTTTAAGCTTTTGCTATATGATCAACGGGTGATTCAATCTTTAAAGCCAGTTTTACAGCGATTTTGATCATTGCGCGCACGATTTCTGAAAAACGGTTATCTAGAATTTCACGAAATTTCTGGTGGATGTATTAAACGTACATAAGCACAAAATGACCTATTATTATGTTTCTCAAGTAAGAAGTTTAGAATTCACGACTACTTTTGTATAAAAAAAATCTCGATATTTCGAATTTCTTAAAAAAAAAAAATTTCTCGGGATCTACAAGTTTTATTTTTTTCATTGTAGGTCATTTTGAAAACACATTATATCTGCACTCATTAAAAAAATCTTGGCTTGTTTCAGCCATTTAAATGGAAAAATCATGCGCGCAATGCATGCAAGAATAATTCTTTCGTAAAAATTGTATTATCTTTAAAAATAAATTAAAAAAAACTATATATGTGTATATCTTTTTTAACAGCTTTAATTGATAAAATCAAACGTTCCTAACATGTGTTTTCAATTTTATAATTAAAAGTTAATTAGTTAAAGAGTGACTGCAATTCTTACAGAGGTGTTTTTCCCATGTACTACTTTATTGGTTCAAAGGGTACCTGACCCCTTAAAGGCTCTTTTTAGGCGCGTTCGTAATTATATAAATACGTAGCACCTATAGTCGTCGTTCAGTCCGTCTGTCTGTCCGTCTGTCCGTCCGTCTGTCTGTCCGTCCGTCCGCATATAATAGAGCAAAAACTACCCAACCGAATGGTCTGAAATTTTAAATATATGATTGTTGTAAAATTTTGTCGAGCCATTTCAAATTTTATGAAAATCGGATGTAGAGTTAAGTTACAGGGACAGTCAAAAGTTTTTCTTTACATTACGGCCAATCGGAAAAATTATTGCACGTGCATTTTAATGATGTTAAAGCTTTCCGAATGGTCTCAAATTTTAAACATATAATTATTGCGACATTTTGGTCGAGCCATTTGGAATTTTATGAAAATTGGATGTATAGTTTAATTACAGGGACAGTCAAAAGTTTTTCTTTACATTAAAGCCAATGGGAAAAATTATTGCAAGTGCATTTTAATGATGTTACAGCTTTCCGAATGGGCTGAAATTTTAAATATATGATTGCTGCAAAATTTTGTCGAGCCATTTCAAATTTCATGAAAATCGGATGTATAGCTTAATGACAGGGACAGTCAAAAGTTTTCCGTTACATTAAGGGGAATGGGAAAAAATTATTGCAAGTGCATTTTAATGATGTTACAGACTATGCACTAATGAATTGCAAATAAATACACATTCAGTACAATATGGGGTGCAAAAAATAATTATAAAACTAGTTATAGTACGAACGCACCTCATTTGCCACGTTTGACGCGCAATTTCCAACTTGTTTTCTTAGTTTTCAAACTATTTCTAAAATCTAGGCTGAATTGAATATTTTATGTGTTCAAAGCGGACGAACTGTGAGTCAGATTTTAAGACTTTCTATAAAAGGAAGTCTATACTTTAGAAATAGTTTAAGAACGAAGAAAAAAAGAGACATCTTTTAGGAAGTGTACAGTCATGGAAAAAAAAGTAAATACCCCCTACTAACTCCTCAACAAATTACCTTAGAAGAAAATTGTGGGTACCAAAAGATTGGAAATAAAGTGTACTTTTAAATGATGTCTTTAAAATTGGCTTAGGGGACCATCTACTTATTGAAACGAACCATAGCTTTGTTTTTTTTCAATAGCAGTACCCAATTCTGACAGCATAAATGAATTCTACACTCTTCCATTAGCCTGAAAACAAATTTTTATGCAATTCGTACCATAAGTTTCCGAGAAATTAATTATATTAAAACGAGCGTATTTTAAGGGCTGTATCCAAATGGAAGTTCGGCACTCGATGGTTGATCGAGAGAGCCTCCTTCTTGATCAAGGCACCTCAAGCATCACTCAAGCAGTCAATGAAATCTGCTAGATTACAGGGCAGTATAAGAAATTTCAAAATATCTAGTCAGTTCTATCATAGACGGCCCTTAAACCACCATTTTGCCGTTTTTTAAGCATCATTTGAAAACTACTTGGAAAAAAAATGTGAAATTTAGGATTTCCATAAAGCAGTACTTAATAAATCTAAATCCATCCAAAAAATTGTAGGTTGCAATTCATATTTTTTGAATATTAATTTCATAATTCATAATTCATATCAGAAAAATATAAAAATTGCAAATTCAACCCATTTATGTTTGGGTATATTAGTATTATTTCTACACAAAAAATGAGCACATTATGAGCATCATTTCAGGAGATATTAATGAAAGTATGAAAATGTAATGTAATATTAGAAGCTCTAAATTTTCAATGTTTATAATTCAAAAACTTATCATTCAAATGACTTGCAATTTGAATTCTAGGCATTGTTTGAACCGGAGATTTGAAATATCCCTTTAAAATTGGGTACTGCCATTGAAAAAAATGAAATTTGGATTCGTTTTAGTAAATAGATGGCCCCCTAAGCAAATTTTATATACGTCATTTAAAAGTAGACTTTATTCCCAATCGTTCGGTACCAGTCACTTTTGTCTACGATAATTTGTTGAGGAGTTAGTAGGGGGTGTTTACTTTTTTTTTTCCACGACTGTACATAAAAAAGAAGTTTAAAATATTATTAGGTTGAGCAAAAAGTTCTGGGAAATTTTTAATCTAATAGTTACCAGAATTTGTATCGTATATAGGAGTTCAGGAACTTTTGCTCCAAAATGACTATTGAATAGTATGATTTGCGTGTGTTGACCCGGCGTTATTAGAGAAAAGGCTTAACGATTCTGAAAGCCGTCGATGAGATTAATGAGGATGAAGGTGCTGGTAACGGAGACAAACTTAGCCAGCAAATCCACAATCTGGCAGAATGGTGGCAGAAAGTCGTGGACTATGAGGGTCTCTACTTTAAAGAATAGTCCTTGTTGCTTTTGTTGTTAATTTGCGCATAACAACGCAACTTTCACAAATTTTCCAGAACTTTTTGCTCAACCTAGTAATTTCCCGTAGATACATTTTAAATATAAGAAGGCATCAAATGTCCATTAGTTTGACAAAAATTTGATCCAAGTTTTCGAAAGCATTTTTCTCGAAATCACAGCTGGCGAAGTTTGTTCACTCTGGTTCCTCAACGCCTCATTTGTCTTCCATATACATTTTAAAATTTTAAATGTATATGTAAATTTATTTACTGTGTAGGTATTTTGATTTTTCATACATTTTTTAAGTTAAATATGTTCAAGACAATAAGATTTATATATATTATTTTAAGTAGTTTTACATATAAAAGATTCTTCATGTGACAACGGACTAGAGTAAATCATGCAATTCATGTGACAGCGGAACAAAAAAAAAAAAAAAAAAAAATGGAAAACCCATTTAATAAGTAATCCAAAGCATTACGAAAAATTATAAAATACAATAGTTAACCAGAAAAAGTATAAAGATTTTTAATGCTGTAAAAAGAACTGTGTCAAAATATTTTAAAATATTATTCGTATAATTTTCCTGTCATAGATTCTATTTTAAGCTTTTGATTGGGAATATTTTTTTTAATTCAATTAAATAAATGATTTTTTAAATTTTGCACGCATTCTATTTACTTTTAGTCTCCAACGTTTCTTAAAAAAAAAAAAAAAAAAAAAACCACAACAAAGGAAATTGATACCGAATGGGTGAGTAGGAAATTCGGAATTGCCCCCTTAAAAAGTCAAATTGCCGGTGGGGCGTACCCCCCACGTTGGGAACCACTGGAATAAAGTAAAATTAAATAAATAATACAATCTATTCAAATTTTATAGGGTGGCAACTCAACAAGAATAACTGTTCTACTGCCTTTGATTAAGCAAGGAAATTTTTTAATTCATCCTATTAGATCGGTATCTGGAGTGGGCGATCATTTTCAGAGATTGTAAACATTGTTCTTAAAATCTTAGCAAGAAACAGATTATTGACTGGACAATGTTCAGGAACTTGAATTTGTACATAATTAATTCCTATGAAAATCCTCGTAATGGATTAATTTTCTTAAATAATACTTAACAAACAGGAAATTCTTCTATTTAAATATTATTCTGTTTCTAATTATTCTGAATATCTTTATAAGCTGACTGTTAAACGTAGAAGTTGTATAAAGTTTTTAAAATTATGTTTTAAAAGTTTTTTTAAGTATTCGGTTCGGTAGAATATTTGGATATTCGGCCATACTGAATATTCAGGTCAATTAGCTTGCTATTCGGTATATTGAATAGTTTGCTATTCGGTCAAATCGAATAATCGGAAACATGGCCGAATAGATACGAATATTCGGTGAATCCCTAATTACGTTGTACACATTTTAAATGCTTGTAACTTCGCTAGGAATCATTGTAACTACTTGCGGTTTCCTGCAAATAATGCAGTTAAGATTGAAGTCTATTAAATAAACGAAAAAAGAAAAAGCAATTTTTTAGTCGATTTTTGCCAAACTGAAGGTCCATGGTCTCCTTAACCCTGATGATGAACATGAATAGGCTTGAAAGTACTAGGTTTTAAATCTATCTCATTGTGATTACAAAAACACCTTTGAGGGATTTTTAATAGTATTTTGTGTTTGCAAATTACTCAAAAGAATTCCATTAGATTAAAGACTATGGGGGGAAAAATCGTTTGTGTTGAATTTTAACCCATTTGTGCCTGAATTTTTGTTTTCACAAATTTATAGGTAAAATCACTTTAAAATGTTTCAAAATAAACTGGAAAAATACTATAAAAATTTACGAAATTTTTTTTGGAATTTATTTGATAAAATGTGACCGTACGACCCATATGGGACTATACATAATATTTGTAATAGTATAATATGCATAACTGCATGGTTTGCTTAAATTTATATAAAATAAGATTTTAAATTGTAAATTACACTGGTGAAAACAATTAAAGGGACAAATGGTTTTTTTACAATTAAAAAAAAAAACTAACAAAGCAAATAAAACCAAACTTGGCCAAAATATCATTCGATATAAGACTAATATATGGGAAAACACAAATGGGCACAACCTGCATCCTAAATAAGGAAACTGGTCACGTGTCCAGCACATCAGCTGACCGACACCCTGTCAGTCAGATAAAAACATGTCTAATAGCGTGTATTATAGCGCCTGTAACAGCTGCACAACTCTCGCATCGGCGTTTCATACTGTTTACCAGGGTCCTTATCAATCCCTGTAGCAACCTCGCCGATTCTTGCACCAAGGCACCCTTGAGCTCATCGATGGTCGTTGAAGCTGGTCTTCGAGGTGCAATTGATCGTCCAAGGGCGTCCCATACGTATTCGATGGGATTAAGGTCAGGGGACATCGCAGGTCACTCCATTTGTTGAACATCCTCCGATTCAAGATACTCGTTCAGCAACTGATCCCTATGTGGACGGGCGTTATCGTCCATAAAGACGAAATTTTGTCCATATGCTTCGCGAAAAAGTCTCACATAGGGTGCAAGAATCTCGTCCCTGTACCGCTGACCTATCAGAGTACCTCTATCAAACACATGAAGGTCGGTACGCCCGTCTGCTATGATGCCTACCCAGATCATCAGGCCACCTCTAACATAGTGATCCTTTCCGACATTGTTAGAGGGCCGATATCGGCTCCCGGGTTCTCTCCAGATGAGAACACGTCTCGAGTCGTTGTCCAGACTGAATCGCGGATCATCACTGAAGAGAACCAGCCCCCAACTATCCTCTGTCCAAGACAGGTATTCTCGGCACCATGTTAGACAGGTTTTTTGTGGTTCACAGTCAAAGGGATGCAGACTACAGGTCACCTGGCGTACAGGCCACCTGCATTAAGTCTCTGAGTAACTGTTATCCATGAAATGGGCGTTCCTGTTGCATTATACAAATGATGAGACAGTTGTGTCGCTGTCGCGGACCTACCCCTTTTGTCTAAAAGTCTGAAATAACGGTCTTTAGTTCGCGTTATTGCCCTTTTGTGTCCTTGACCAGGTCGGCGGACCACTGTTCCTGACTCTTCGAACTGTTTCTACAGAGTGGACACCACATTTCTCGGAACACCGAGGTCCTTACAACAGGTAGCCTGTGATTGGCCGGCATCGAATCTTCCAACAATCCGAAATCTTGTGGCATCATCTAGACGATAACGACTAGCCATACTAACGATGGGTAAACAAAGAAATTCAAAAAACAAAGATTGCGTTATGCTATGATGTTTCAAAACGTTCTTACGCTACAAGCTTCGGCGGTCAATTGAGGTACCTCTGCACAAATGCGATTACAGCGCCACTGCCTTATGACGACACAGACCACCGCTTGGCAGGTGTGTCCGAGAGGAGCTTAACTATCATCTGATACCTTATTTGAGTATAGGGATAACTTATTTTTTTTTTTAAACCGTTTGTCCCTTTAATTGTTTTCACCAGTGTATATACTATATTTAGTATTTTTCTGAACTACTAAAAAAATACCCGTAAGGCATGGTGACGTCACGGCGACGTCGTTGTGAAGTCACACTGTGATTTTGTGACCGTCGATGTGACGTCATAGTGACTAGAATGCGAGGTCGTTATGGCAGTTTTAGAGGTCGTTTGTGACGTCACATTGTGACCACTCTGTGAAGTCACGGTGTGACAAATTTGTGAAAAGTGTGTCATTTGTGACTATTTTGGCATTAACTTTGTGACGAACCTGTGACGACAGCGACAATGCTTTGACGTCACACTGTGACTAATTTGGGAAATATGTGTCACTTGTGACGAACTTGTCATAAACAATGTGATGATTTCAAATGAAAATCAAATTTCAAATTAATTGCTTAAAAGGGCAAAGGCCAACATAGAGAAAAAGATTCCAAGCAGGGACTCGAATCCGGGCCATCAGTGTAGCGCACTGACATTCTACCGAATAAACCACATGGAACGAGACCCAGCCTGGAAAATTTCTTACTAGTACATGTTGGCAGGAATATTTATCGTGAGCCGCCAACATCGGGTAAACACGAAACTTAATTAAATCCGGCATCGATTCAAACTATATAAATACTTGGAAATTTTTCCATAGAGAACCATTCGCCTTGCATACAATATTTCAAATGAAAATCAAATTTCGAATTAATTGCTTAAAGTGCAATTTTAATTTGAAATTTGATTTTCATTTGAAATATTGTATGCAAGGCGAATGTTTCTCTCTGGAAAAAATTCCAAGTATTTATATAGTTTGAATCGCTGCTGGATTTAATTAAGTTTCGTGTTTGCCCCATGTCGGTGGCTCATGATAAATATTCCATCTTGTGCTGCGTTTGTAGCCTTGCCAACATGTAATAGTAAGACATTTTCCAGGCTGGGTCTCGTTCCATGTGGTTTAGTCGGTAGAATGTCAGTGCGCTATACTGATGGCCCGGATTCAAGTACCGTTATGGAATTTTTTTCACTATGTTGGCTTTTGCGCCTTTTAAGCAATCAATTTGAAATTTGATTTCCATTTGAAATATTGTTTGCAAGGCGAATGTTTCTCTCTGGAAAAATTTCCAAGCATTAATACTGTGATGATTCTTGTTATAAACACTGTGATGAATTTTAAAATAAAGTTTTATTTGAAATATACAATATTATCTTTTTACCGTACTTTTTAGCAAAGTATCGCTATTTTGGAGTCCTATTCTTCTAAAATACTTTTAATTTTACACAGAAAAAAAACAATGCTTATCAACTGGCATCCTTTTTTATTAAGTTCTAAGCTTGATCTTGAGTTCAAGCTTTATATTAAGAATGTGTAAGTTTTTATGTGTTGTGATTTGTTATTATTTTATTAAATACGAACATGGAGTTTAACGGATATTAATACATTTCCTATTTAAAGAAGAATAAGATAAGCCATATTTATTTAAATTTTTTATTCCCGTGTATATTGTATTTTGTTAATATGAGCTAAATAGATTTGGTATGATTTATAGGAAATGACTGATCTGGAAAAATAGAAAAAACAAGTAAGAAAAATCATGCGTTAAGCATAGATTATAAAGCACTTTCCAACGCTTCCTGAATGCTTTAACTAGACATCGTAATTTAAGGAAATAACGTAAATAAGATAACTAAGTAAATATTTTAGAAAACGCATAAAACATTTGAAAAACTGATTTCAGCAGTTACCGTCCATAGCCAAATATGTTTTCCAATTCTTTTGAATAGCCCTGTATTTAATCTGTAAGTTGATATATACTAGTATATAATGTAAAAATTTAGTTTAGCAAGAAAACGCATAACAGGTTGAAATTCTCATTCAGCAATTTATACTAATATATGAAAACATACTTGAATACTTTTGTACAACCCTGTAGTTTACCTAGAATCTTTATTACACGCCACTATTTAGTTAAAATTTAATTCAAATTAAAACACTCTTAAAACTGCTGAAATCACATTTCCAGAAATTATAATTTATAGACGGCCATATATCCATTTCCTTGCGTGACCCTGTGTATCATTTTATCCATATTCTACAAACATTTTTTAGTAAATTAAATGCAGTTCAACATAAAAATCCACAACTCATCTAAAAAACACCTTTAAGCAATTTGCGCCCATACCCTTAACTCTTACGTATACTTTTGTGTAGCCCTGTATATGAATTATAGCTTTTATATACACCATATACAATGCATAAATATAGAGAATCATAAAAGCGCATATTATAATTAAAAATGCATTTCCAGCAATTATCGCTAATGAACAGTACAATATCAACTTTTATAAATATCATAAATTATAAATATTTTTTTATAAATATTATAAATATCAAATTTTAAAAAGTATAGTAAAGCAGTTTAAACTATAAACTTGTTATCAGAGATGAAAAACACTTTATTTGAATGCTTAAATGTCATATTTTATTTTTTAATGCGAAGTATCGAACGTGTATCGGAAACGTAGAAAATGAGTTTACAATCGAAGAAAATTGAATAACTGATTCTGAATGTCTACAATTAAATGTTTGATTAAAATCACGAACAGCTAAAACGTGCTTACATACAATTTAAAGAAATAAATATACTAATTTGAAAAACACTAAATAATTAGTATTTATAATGTACTATTAAACAACAACAAAGTACAATAGATGAATTAAATGTATTATTAGATTTAACAATTTCTCAAAAACCTCTCCATATGTTACAAGGAATTCCTATTATTTTATAATTTTGGCAAATGTTAAATCTGAAAACATTGATATGAAGATTTAGGATTTTAAATAATAATTTAAAATATTATTAGCAATGAAAAAAAGTATTTCAAAAGTTTCACTACTATAGTATGTAAAACGACATTTCCCGTTCAGTATAATGTTAATTTCTAATCTGAAAAACAATTCCAGATCAGTCTCTTTCTATAGGTATAATATAAAACTATTTAACTCATCTCACCAAATATACAAAACAGGAATAAACAATTTAAATTAAATAAGACTTACTTTTTGAGCTCCATAAATTAATTATTAATATCCGTGTGTATCCGAAAATGGCGACGTCTTTTTCTTCCATTAAAAAAAGCACACGCAAAAGCTTACATTTTAGACTAGTAACTTACCGCATCTGTTAGAACAAAAAGTTCTCTGTTTACCCTGCGGTATCGTGGCAGACGATTTTGGGCAGGTGTTAGTTTATTTGCTTTTATATAAACAGATTTAAAACTTACATGTGCAATCATTTTATGAGACTGTCTGTATTTAAACTTTTGTATTTGAAGAATTTTCCAATGTATTTTACCTTTTCTTTTTATCAGTTTTAAACCCCTCCCCTCCCTTTTTCTAAGTAAAGATTGTTTCACGCATAATAAATACAAAATATCTTCCTAAAAAATAAAAAGATATAAATAAATATCGAGGATAAAAAATTTTCTTTGTCAATCGTCATTCTTTTCATGTTAATTTCCTGTAGAATAAAACAATTCGTAAAATAACTTTTTTTAGAGTCATATCTCTAAAACACAAATTTGAAATACGAATAATAAATTATATCATGGGTTTTGCATAAATTTTGTATATATTTTTTTTATTCGGAAAATGCTAATCTTATTTTAAAAGTCTGAAAGAAGTAGAATTTTTAAAAAAAATAGTTACTTAAAATAGGTACACTAACAGGAAAAAATATGACTTGAATGCAAATTATAAAGCAAGAAATGTATGTATGACTAAACTCTGAAGACTCTTTCTACGTGCTCATTAAAAGCTGCAGACCTAACTATAATAGAAATTTTTTAGTTTGAAGCCACAAAAGTGTTTCGAATACCAGTGGTCGGTAAAAATAAATCAAAAATTTTCCTTCCTGCAAACTAAATATGTAAAGTGTATATATTTAATATTCCTAATTCTAAATATGTTATCCAAATTGCTCCAGCACGTACCATTTTTCCGAGAAACAATTTTATAATAATAAGAATAAGAGAAGGATTATTATAATAAATTGCAATACTAGATAAAATTGAAATCAGGAAAAAGTATACTTTCACTCTCTTAGATATAAATTGATAAAATATAGCATGAAAATCTAGTTTGTTGATACTTGTACCGTGCATTTTCCTTTATATGCCCCCCCCCCCCCCACCATCTTTTCGTGTCTGAATTTACTATTTGCTATCCACTAATATATTTTCATTCCTTATGCCGCTGTAACTCGGGCCTTTTTAAAACATTTCTCTTCATTTTCAAAGATTTTTGAAGTTCATATTTTTCTCACACTGTGACTTACAATATGGGGGGGATTTTTTTGTGAGTGTGACATGACTTACGTTACATGCAGTGACATAACAATTCTTTTTTATTGCCAGAAAAATAAAATTTTACAGTAACAACATGTTTTGAAGAATTTTTGTAAAAGTTTTCTAAGAAGTTCACATCTCAGTCACAATGTGACATCACTGAGTGGTGGCATTTCGGTCACAGATATGACGTGATCACAGTGACTCACAGTGACGTCACAACGACGTCACTGTGACCATGCATGCTATGAGGGTATATACTTATTTCTTTACAGAGACTAATAACGTCATAAGTATTAGTAATAATAAACTAAGAATTATTGTATTTGAATCTTAAAAACAATTTGTTTCATAATCATCTTGAAAAGGACTTTTCATCAATAACTGTCCCCTCAATGGCTCATAAAAATAGGTCCCCATTCGTGCCTATCGACCTCTATTTTGTACGTTACAAAAATGCATAAAAAATAGACTTGAACCTATAATTTTACAATTAAACGAGTAAAAATTAAATTTGAAAAATAAAAAAACCCGACTGCGTAAAAAGCGAACTAATTAATTACACTGGTCAACAAATTTGAACTTTTGCTCTGTCCTAAAACAGAAATTAGCTCTTTTTATGCGGTTTTTTGTGCTGATTCCGAATCTAGTTTTAGATTGACTCCAGCACGTCAAGTTTGAGAGATATTTGCATATTTCAATTTATGCGAATTTAGTAAATTTTATACAATTATTTGCAAATTTAAGGCATAAAGCAATATCAGACAGGGTTGTTTGTTTTATGTTATGATTACTACCTATATTTAATTCACAAAAACGTTGTTTCGGAGATTATACTGACATGTGACTGTGAAATAGTGTACCTAATTTGCATATTTTTCATGTTTTTCTAATAATGTTTCTTGACGTTCAAATATTTCTGCCGCACGAGTACGCTAATATGTTTCTAAACCAGTTTTTTGAGCTGATTTCAACTCTTGTATCTGTTTTCTTCTATCACGTCTAGTTTTTGCAAAAAGTGAAATTTCAGTTTTTGGTAAAAAAAAGTCAGAAATAGCTTTTTATGATACTTTGCATGATAAACTTCAACGAGTTAGGATAGATTCTACTATTTTTCTTTTTTTTTTCGATTGTATAAATTTTTGTTTATGTCTCTGATATGAATCTGATCCTGTTCACCTTCTTGTCAATGAATGACACACCCCTAAAAATATCAAACTTGTGTTAATGCCGTGCAAAAGTAGAAATTCATCTTACTCAAACACTAGACATAACATAAGAAAACAGACTGCAGATTTGAAATCAGCATAAAAATCTAGTCTAGAAAAATATTACGTCCATTCTGTGGCAACTATTTTAAAGTTGATAGTGATGTAAACATGACACCATTGAAAAATATGCAAATTAGGCTTAATAAATGCTAAGAATATGCAAATCGTGACATTTATCTGAAGCAAGTAGTCAAGTAGTCATTATCTAGAAAACGTAATTAGATGTGACATATATTGTATCTAAAATTTGCATAAAATAGCACAGAAAAGCTTAAATTTGCATAAATTTAAATATGCAAATTTCTCAAAACCTGGACCACCTAGAGATAAACGGAAAGCATATTCGGAATCAGGGCCAAAAACTGATCTAAAATCAACTAATTTCAGTTCTAGGACAAAACCACTGTTGTACAGTACAGTCGAACCTCGTTAACATGAACCTCAAGGGGAATCAAAATTTTGTTCATGTTAACAGTAATTCATGTTATCAGTATCAAATCTTTGTATTCGTTTTTATAGGGGACTGTGAAAACAATTCATGTTAAAAGTAATTCACGTTAAGCGTGTTCATGTTAACGAGATTTGACTGTATTATTTCTCATCCATGTGAAACTATTATTTATATTACCTATTTTTTTATTATTTACTTGTATTGATGACTTTTAAGTTGTGTTTAATCGTTAGTTCCTATCTATAAACATTGTTTTGATGAGGCCTATAGATGTTTATGAAGGTTAGAGTTGCAATCAAGCTAGAGATCCTACCGACTCAATTTCCAGGTTGTGTAATATTTAAACGGAGCTTCTGACTGTAAAAGAGTCAATAAAACATCGTCTTCATTTTGAAAGACCTTTCCACTGATAGGTCACTCTGTAGGGTGCGTAAAAAATAGTCTCTACCGCCATTTTGTATTTTACGGCCGCCCGTTTGAATTTATAAAAATAAAACCTAGCCTATAACCATCGGGCCGTTAAGACGAATCGATAGAGACCCCCTTCATTAAAATCCATCCAGCCGTTGGGATGTTCCGAGGGTATAAAGAAATCCACATACCCAGATACGCGTGAAACACATAATCCTTCTTGGCAGTCGGGTAAAAAATGCGTATTTCAAAGAAGTCTACAAGCTAAAATGATGACTTATTTATTTGGATCCTTGATAGAAAAAACCCGAATAATCTTACTTTTTACATTTCGCCATCTTGAAAAATGAAAAATCTATAAACACCGAAAAAAGGCCTTCATTTAAGCAAATAAATATTCCATCGTATGCTCTCCTCTCTCGGTAACAGATAAAGACATTTATAGTTAAATATTTCATACAATGTTCATGTTATAAAAAAGAAGAAAATTATACAAATTTATTAAAATTCGAAGCGTCCCAAAAATGGGACGCTAGGCATAAATGGGTTAATGATGTTACGCTATTTCAAACATGTTGAAATTGATATAGATCATCGAAGTGCGGTAGAATATACTTACTGTAGAACAAGTAATATAAAAATTTTGTTTTTAAAGTCAATTCCTACTGAGGTCATCCAAGAAAAATTTAATAGAATCCCTTAAGCTAATATTAGTTTTTGTTGCATTAACATATCTCAATTTGTTGATTTTCTATAAGCCGGTAGGTTTACAATGGAAGTCTATGGGAATTGGGCGAAATAGGAGAGATATCGCCCAGTTGGCGTCCCTTTTGGCGACTCCTTTGGGTCGCCCAATTTGGCGTTATATCGCCAAGTTGGCGACACACATGGCGGTATTGGGTGACAGAACAGGGTCCCCCCTAGGGTAACCCCCCTTATAGATAGGAAGATGCATTCAATGCTTCAAGAAGCAGTGGCCGCCATTTTGTCTCCCCTGTAAAACTAAAATTAATTAATTAAAATTGAATGAATTAATTAATATTTGAAAAAACTGTATTAACATCCATTGTCATCCAGTACAAGTTTAAAAAAAAATTATTTCAACTTGATAGGATGAATAATGAGTATTTTATGAACGATTGAAAATTTGAACAAGATATATAAATAGATAAATAAATATAGGGAGAGTGTGAACTAATAGTAGGAATTGAATAAAGGGTGTGCGTAGCATTCAACCTTCATTGACACACAAAGTAATTCGGTTGTAGTACTGGCCATGAACACAGTTTTCAGGTGTGGTACGCATTTTTAAATATCACTATTTTTTGCCTATTACTAGGTGTATGTATGTTTAATAGATCGTCTACAGGACAACACAAAAGATCTCGAGTTCATTTCCGCTTATTGATTGAAATGGCTGAAGGGTAATTTTTAGCTGTGCTACATGCATTTCTTCTAGACTGGGAGCTATCACCTAATCGAGTTCACGGATGAAATTCTAGGATTAGTTCAATCTCGATTCGCCTATTAAAACGGAATCGGTCTGCCAAGCCCTATCTGGGTGGAAAACACCTGAAAACCCAATTAGAGCGGCTGACTCGTAGGTTTATCATTGTGTTTTCCTGCACCCAAAGGTATGAAAACAGGGGGGACTGGGAGCAGGAAAACACAACGGTAAACCTACGAGTCAGTCAATAAAATCGGGTTTTTAGGTGTTTTCCACACAGATAGAGCTTGGCAGACCGATTGCGTTTTAACAGGTGAATCCAGTTTTAACTCATTTTGGAGTTTAAGGCTTCAACTCGGACTGGATTCATACAATGTTATCTTAATGCTCCTGTCCCTGCTGGCGAAGGCACTCAGGCGCTAATGCAAATTCTATGGGGAGGGACTTTTCTAATATCTCGTTTGTATTTCGACACTTTTAAACAATATTTTTTAACCATTTGAAAAATGGTTATTGTCCTCTGTCAGGGTAGGAAATCAAAAACATATCTGAAGCGTTTTATTGGTTGAATCCGCATTTTATTCGCTTTCTGATGGGTCTATACAGTAATCTGTATTTTCCCTTTACTTTCAACAGAGATGGATACTTCTGTTGCCACTATGATAAAAAAGTAATAAAAACTGCAAAAAAAATAAAATAATAATAACTCGGAAACAAATTGAGATACAGCTTTCAAACAAATTGCATTTAAAAGTACATTTCTTTTTCTATACGACGGTGTCAAAAGTAATAGTGTGGGATGTTTAGAAGTTTAAAAATGAAATTTCATTTAAAATGGGTCCAGGAATAGGAATGTTTAATCCATGGTGTACGTCATGTATGACCAGCTCCGTAGAAGTTAAAAAAATCCTTCCGACTAGTGTCGGGAGGAAGAGGTAGCAATCACATTCCTTAATTTTTAAAAGCCAGCTTATATTATTCAAACACACGGAGCTCAAATTAGTGGAGCCCGATTATAGAAGATTAAATACTAATTTTTGTCAATACTGAATATGAATGAGAATTTCGTGAAATTAGTCGCGTTATCAAAGCTGGTTTTATTTAAAGTGATTTATATTTGGTCGCCAAATTTGGCGATATCTTGAAGTGCCCGCCATTTTAAAGCAACATAATTGGTGCAACAAAGCTAACCAGTGAACTTGGTCGAGACTTCAGTAATTCCTGTGCACATGCTCACTCACATCTAAATCGGTTGATAAATACGAGTGCTGTTGCAGGCAAAAAAATCAGATTTTTCAAAATGTCACCCACATTAGAAATTCAAACTGTTATATCTCAGCCATTTTTTAAGATAAAGACAAAACAAAAAGTTCTCCGGAATCCTTGTATCAAGCTCAAACATATAACAAAAAATCCAATTTCTAATTATTTTGTACCTCATTTTAAATACAAAAATATTTTTAATATTTAAATGCCCGCCATTTTGAAACGAGATGGCGGATGAAGTTGGCAAACGAACTCGGAAGAGAGGTTGCTATTTACTATGCACATGCTTTGTCACAACCTAATCGGTTCATAAATACGCGTGCTATCGCGTGACAAAAATCAGATCGTTTCAAAATGTCAGCCATGCTAGAAATTCAAAGTGCTATAACTCAGTCATTTTTTAAGATATAGACGAAACGAAAAATGCTCCGAAATCTTTGTACCAATGTCAAACACATACGAAAAATATCTTTTTCAATTTCTAATTTTTTTGTACCTCATTTAAAATTAAAATTAAAAAAAAATTAAATAGCCGCCATTTTGAAACAAGAAGGGAATGAAGTTGGCCAACGTACTCGGTCGAGACATTGGTATGTACTATGTACACAACAAGTTATATCCAAATCCGTTCATAAATACGCATGTAATCGCGTGACAAAATTCAGATCGTTTCAAAATGTCAGCCACACAAGAATTTCAAAGTGCTATAATTCAACCGTTTTTTAAAATATAAACGAAACAAAAAATCCTCCGGAATCTTTGTATCAAGCTCAAACACATAATGAAAAAATCTTTTTCAATTACTAGTTTTTTTGTACCTTATTTTAAATTTTAAATAAAAAAAAAATTAAATGGACGCCATTTTGAAACAAGATGGCGGATGAAGTTGGCCCACGAACTCGGTCGAGACATTGCTATGTACTATGCAAATGCCTTGTCACATCCAAATCGGTTCATAAATACTCGTATTATCGCGTGCCAAAAATCAGATCGTTTCAAAATGTCAGCCATGCTAGAAATTCAAAGTGCTATAACTCAGCCATTTTTTAAGATATAGACAAAACAAAAGATGCTCAGGGATCTTTGTATCAAGTTCAAACAAATAAGGAAAAAATCTTTTCCAATTTCTAATTTTTTTGTACCGCATTTTAAATTTTAAATAAAAAAAAATTAAATGGACGCCATTTTGAAACAAGATGGCGGATGAAGTTGGCCCACGAACTCGGTCGAGACATTGCTATGTACTATGCAAATGCCTTGTCACATCCAAATCGGTTCATAAATACGCATATTATCGCCTGACAAAAATCAGATCGTTTCAAAATGTCAGCCATGCTAGAAATTCAAAGTACTATAACTCAGCCATTTTTTAAGATACAGACGAAACTAAAAATGCTCCGGAATCTTTGTATCAAGCTCAAATACATAAGAAAAAGTATTTTTCTATTTCTAAATTTTGTGCCTCATTTTAAATTTTAATTTTTTAAAATTTTTAAATGGCCGCCATTTTGAAACAAGATGGCAGTTGAAGCTGGCCAACGAACTCGGTCGAGACATTGGTATGTACTATATACACTCGAAATTTTATCCAAATCGGTTCATAAATACGAGAGTTACAGGATGACAAAGATCAGATATATATATATATATATATATATATATATATATATATATATATATATGGATATCTATCTATCTATCTATATATATATATATATCAGTGGCGTGGCGTCCGGTCATCGCTGGATGCGGCGATGACCAAGCAATATTTTAAAACTCTTAATAAGCTTTTAAAACCTTACGATCCAGTTTTAGCAGAACATTTGGAGTTCATGTATAAGTGAAGGTAAGATTTAAAGTTTCTTTTTTGAACATTCAACCATTGAATTTTAGAGTTAATAATTTTTCACCACAAACTTAAATAATTGCGATGACCACCGAAAATTTTCACGCCACGCCACTGATATATATATGGATATATATATATATATCAACTTTTGAACGGATGGTGGTTTCGGGGTCTGGGGGTCATGATCGATGAAAATATACCAAAATCTTTTGAAATCGCTTTCCTCCGAACGGCTGCAATAGGTAGCTTTTTGTAATGAAAGCTACCTAAAACTGACAGTACCGACGAAAATTGTAAAACTGAAATTTCTTTTAAAATTTGTTCATGATGGGCCCAGGAATGTTAATGTTTAATCCATGGCGTACGTAATGTAGGATCCACTCCGTGCGATTTTTTATGTCTTAAATTTTAGTCTTCGAAAAAATCATTTTCCAAAGGGTCGTTGTAATTTGTTAAATTGCATATCTGCGACCCAAATCGGAAGAGTAAAAAAGGTGCGATGTCGAGACGGACCTCGGCTATCCAATGCAAAAAGAAAAAGAAAAAAAAAAGCAATTTAACAAATTACAACGACCCTTTGGAAAATGATTTTTTCAAAGACTAAAATTTAAGACAAAAAATCGCATGGAGTGGATCCTACATTACGTACGCCATGGATTAAACATTCACATTCCTGGACTCATCATGAACAAATTTTAAAAGAAATTTCAGTTTTACAATTTTCGGTACTGTCGATTTTTAAACTTCTACGGAGCTGGTGATACATGACGTACGCCATGGATTCAACATTCCTATTCCTGGACCCATTTTAAATGAAATTTCATTCTTATTACACTTATTCTTATTATTTCATTCACTCTTAATTTCATTCTATTTCATTAAATTGCAATTTGTTTGAAAACTGTATCTCAATTGGTTTCTGAGTTATTCAAATTTTTTTTTTTGTAGTTTTTATTACTTTTTTGTCAGTGTCAACAGAAGTATCCATCTCTGTTGAAAGTAAAGGGAAAATACAGATTACTGTATAGACCCATCCGAAAACGAATAAAATGCGGATTCAACCAATAAAACGCTTCCGATATGTTTTTGATTTCCTACCCTGACAGAGGACAATAACCATTTTTCCAAATGATTAAAAAAAAAAAAATATTTAAAAATGTCGAAATACGAACGAGATATTAGAAAAATCCCTACGCATAGGATTAACATTAACTCGTGAGTGTCTTCGCTGGCAGGGACAGGAGCTTTAAAGGGACAAGGGACCTATAAATTCATTTTTTTCTTTTTAACACTTTCCAAAAAAGTTGAAAAGGGTTTATGCATTCGGTTTGTCTGGCCGTCAGTCCGTCTGTCCACGCTCTAACTCCCGTTAATAGGCTCGGATTTTCATGAAATTGATAAAGGTTATTTAGAGTACCCAAAGCATGTTGGGTATTGTATAGGAAGTAGGTAGGATGAATCGTTCATTTTCAGAGGTACTCAAAAGTATTCCATTACTTGATGGTATAGGGGGGGAAATCGTTTGCAGAGTATTTTAATGACATTACCCTATTTCAAATATATGGAAACGGATATAAATCACTGAATTTCACTACCATCCCGTCAGAACAGGGCATTCAGAGCATTTTTTATTCATTGACAGGGGCACACAAAAGAAATCGGTTACAGTACAGTTCTGTCTTTGAGTCATCATGGCTGGAGTATACGGTTTAAAATTCGGTAGGCGCTTTTCAATTGAATTCACTTTTTGTATCTTACTCGTTCTATCTAAATTCTATACCTCCAATACAGGGCAGCACAAAAGTATTCACGCACAGTCCTCCTTATGAGAGGAAATGGCTGAAGGTAAATTTTCATCAGAAGTCTATGTATCTCTTAAGTGAACTCCATTTTGGCATGCATGTCGTGAATAGATTCCAATCTATCTATCCTATACAGGGCTGCTGAAAAAATTCGCATCCTTTTCCGATGGTGGATGGGAACCGCTGAAATTAGGTTTTGAAATGTGTTATGCGTTTCCATAGTGTTGAATGAGACGTAATAATTAAAACTTTTAAACGGTGCCGCTTTGTTATATTATTCTGAATGTGTTGGAAAGTGTTTCATAATCTATGCTCGACGCATGATTTTTTTCTTACTTGTTTATTTTTTAAATTGCACGTTAAATACTATCCAAGGGCACACTATATGAATTAATTATGGCATATATTCATCACAAAAAAATTTATTTTTGGAAAAAAATAAGGAATTTTCCTGAATAATTTAAGCGTCAGGAAGAACTTTTCAAAATGCCCCGTGCGCATTTCATATCCATTCAAATCCCCAATATTTTTTATGCCAGATTGGTTTACATTCCGTAAGGCATGGTGACGTTACGGTGACGTCGTTGTGAAGTCACACTGTGACTTTGTGACCGTCGATGTGAAGTCATAGTGACTAGAATGTGAAGTCGTTATGGCCGTTTTAGAGCTCATTTGTGACGTCACATTGTGACCTATTTGTGAAGTCACGATGAGACCAATTTGTGAAATATGTGTCATTTGTGACGAAATTGTCATTAACACTGTGATGATTCTGTGACGACAGTGACAACGTTGTGAAGTCACATTGAAACAATTTTGTGAAAATTGTGTGATTTGTGACGATTTTGTCATTAACTTTGTGACGAATATGTGACTACAGTGACAATGTTGTGACAGCGTTAAGATGCAAGACATTTATTGAAAAATGGAATCGCTATTCAAGTCCAGTCAATGAACCTATACAATGGAGGCAGGAGTGATTATGAGTTAAAGAAATTTCTGAAGTTCACAGAAAATTTTCAGAATGTTTTTTTCACGATACTTTGTCAAAATTTGCGTTTTTTTCGCGATCCTTCGGCGAAATTCGTCTTATTTGCACCATTTATTGACAAAATTTCGCGTTTTTTTGCTATCCTTTGACGAAATTCACGTTTTTCTTCAGTCTTTTGTCGAAATTGAGATTCTTAGATGAAATTCACGTTTTTTCCACGGCCTTCAGAAGAAATTTAGATTTTTTTCGCGATTGTTCGATAAAATTCGCCTTATTTGCGCGATTTATTGACAAAATATTGACAAATTTTTTGCGGTCCATTGACGAAATTCGCGTTTTTTGCGATTCTTATAACGAAATTCGTTGTATTTACACGATTTTATTGTCGCAATTTCACGTTTCTTTCGCTATCCTTTGAAAAATTCGCGTGTTATTCGCGATCGTTTCACGAAATTCGCTTTTTTTCTGCAATCTTTTGACAAAATTTGTGATTCTTAGATGAAATTCGCGTTTTTTTCCATGATCTCTTGACGAAATTCGCGTTATTTGTGAGATTTATTGACAACATTTTGCGTTTTTCGCGGTCCTTTGACGAAATTCACTTTTTTCCAGCGATTATTAAAAATTTCTTGTTTTCCGTGATATTTGACAAAATTTAAGGGGTTGTTTTTCACGATTGTTTATCAAAATTCACGTTTATTCCGCGAACTTTTGAAGAAATTCGCGTTTTTTTTTTTTCGAGATCTTCTGGCAAATTCGCGATCCTTTGAAGAAATTAGTTTTTTTTTCCCGTGATCCTTAGTCGAAATCCGAATGTTTTTTCAGATTTTTTGTCGAAATCCGCTTTTTCCCCAGTGTGATCCTTAGACAAAATTTGAGTTTTTTCCCAATTCTTTGTGGAAATTCGCTTTATTCCGCGATCTTTTGACTAAATTCGTGTTTTTTTTCACGATCGTTTGACGAAATTCGTGTTTTTTAGCGATCTTTTGACGAAATACACGTCTTTTTCAGTTACTATTTGCCGAAGTTTGCGATGTTTTTCGGTGAAATTTTGGCGATCTCGAAATACTTTGCGATTTACGGAGTTAACGAGCTAATATATATTTTAATGAACAAAAAGAAAGTTTTAGGAGATTTTAGGGAGTAAAATAACAGTTAGGAAATTTAGGGGAAATGCGAGCCCTGAACAGTTGACGGCACCATATATATTATATACACACGTTTTATTACGCCATATGCTTCATATACGCCTTATACACATGCATATACAGTGTGTTTTAAAAGTTCATGTCCAAACGGCCCGTGTGGTTGTGTCAGGTCATGAGGTGCAAGAATTACTTAGGAACTGCGTGAAATTGCATCGTGACCGTGACCAAAGAAAAGATAACAAACGGTGTAAAAAGACCTTTATTTTACAAAAAAACAATCGAAGTGCAAAATACAAATGAAAAATGTTCCAACTCATAACAAGTGCTCAAAGCTTTGAGTCAACTGGACATTCGATCTATCAGATTTTTTTCAAAATTAGTTATTTGCATTTCTAAAACGCATTTTCAAGAATTAAAATTATTAAGGAAATATTTCTGTTTACATTTTTGAAGCATTATCAAAATAAAATTTATATAAAAAATATAATCTGTTGTGCTATACAGTACTTTTTGTATTATTTAAAATATAGAGAGACTGAATGAAATTAATTTATCTCATTTAATACGCATTACGAACTGTAAAGCGCTGGTGATTGTACACCAGATTCTTTCAATTACCCAACAGTTATAAAAAGGTTAGAAGAGAAAAAGGAAAGCCGATATTAAGCAATTATTTTTTATGCATTCGAATAGTATGATATTGATTTCTATAAATAGAATATACAATTGTAGTAGAGTAGGCGCACGTTAATTCAAACAAGTTGGGACAGAGAAAATAGTGTACTTCTTTGTTATAGCACCCCGCACAAATTTGTTTATGCCAAAGTTGCAGTTACGATCTCACCAAGATCGTAGCGAAGATTATGTATATATATGTTTATATATATATATTTTAAACACTCGTCATGTGCCATATACTTCATTATATATGTATTATTTACGTCTTATATGCCACGTATATGTCATACACACGCATACATGTATGCGTGGGATAAATACAATATGCTTATACATATATGCCATATAGATATATATAACTACAACTGGGCATATATGTCACAAAATGTTATTTACGTAATACATTATTACATTATTATAAATTCATATATGTTTTTTAATTTGGCAATTCATCCTCGAGAGGCCGCTATAACAGACAAGTGCCGAAAAAAGTTCAAACTATTCCGATTAGAAAATATATATATGGTTTGTCATGCTGTCTTCTCTATTCTAAAAAATAAATAAATAAGTAATAAACGCTGCTGCTTCTGCAATTAAATTTATTACAAACTTTTGACTTTCGCGGCGTAAGAAACCTATGGCATGTAAAAAATATGCAAACTGGTAGTTTTTAGCAAAATACACTGTTAAAAATTTCGTGATATGTTGAACCAATTTTTGGGGCCCCAGTAGCTGCCACCATAAGATGATGAAATCTTAAACTAACCTTTGGAGCTAAGGTTCAATCGGAGCTCCAAATCTTGGAGTGAGATTTCACCATCTTATGATGGCAGCACTGTAAAAAAAATTCCGCAACGTTCCTGGGAAAAAATGGGCAGCTGAGTTGCCCATTATTTCCAAGAAACATTTCTTGAAAATGACTGGAACTTTACTGTATATGTTAAAAACTTTCTACAGAAATGCCAGTAAGTTTCTTGCGAAATACTAGGAATATTTCTGTTGACAGCGAAACATTACTGGCATTTCACAGCATGCGGGATCCGCAGACGATTTTTACATTTCCATTTGACAATTTTCGCTTTATTATCATTATTTGTTAGAATGAAAAAATATTTTGAAATTGACATCAAAATTATTATTTATAATTTACACGAAAAAATAAATTTTCAGTTAAAATTCAATAAAGTAAATATATATATGATATATTGTTTCTGAACTTTGCTTAAAATATAAAAATATATAAATGTAAATAATAATTAGAAAAAAAATCTAGACATAAAATATTTTGGATTTTCGTCAAGTAATTATGTTAGTTTACAAGTTAGATAAAATACATATAAATTTTCATGAAAAAAAAAAAAAAAAAAAAAACCTAAACGTAATTGTATATTTTTTCCGAAAAAAAAAATTCAAATTTGCAGCAATTCAAAGTGTCAAATATATATCAAATTTAAATCAAATTGTAATAAAGTGTTAAAATATAAAATTAATTAAAAAAGAAAAAAAAAAGTCAAGAGGTAGCATCGAACTCGGGCCGTACGGGTGGCGTGCGAGCTTTCTGCGTCCACACCACGAAAGACACGTTGAGAGATACAAACTAATGGGTATTTGAAACGTATGCTAAACCTCGGCATCTAATTTCTGAAAATCTAAGGCCCATTTGAAGAAATCCTTTCACAAGAACAATTAGAGATAAGAACTCTAAAACATACTTTAAATTAATCAAAATCGGTGAGAATCATGTTTGATGGTCCCCTGGTTAATGGAGATCCAAATAATAGGTGTAATTTTTTTACACGGTCTGCTCGTTAAACGTTCCACAGACAAGTACGAGAGATAATCTCTTAGCGATGTCACAGAGGTATTGTATTTTCATCTGAATTGTCTTGACAATAGAGACGTAAAGTATTATGTCGTCTATTGATTTATTTGCATTCCATATTGATTTTTTTACATTCATTTAAGGAATTCGTTTTCGACACTCGCGCGCGAGCAACGGATTATAGCAAAAAAAAAAAAAAAATAAATAAAAAAAAATAAAAAAAAAAAAATGGCGGCCGCAGCGTTTTGCTGTTTCCAACTTTTGTTCAGGAACGTTTCAGATAAGAAAACCAGAATTTCACAGGAAAGAGCTAAATTATTCTGAAAACCTGAGAAAAGGCGAAACGTTCCTGTATTTTACATGGAACGTTACCATTTTTTTTTACAGTGAGCTACTAAAGCACCAAAAGTTGGTTCAACCTACTACAAAATTTTTAACAGTGTATATAATAAACATGCAACAGAGACAGTTTTCAAATAGAAGACTTATTTTAAGTGCTATTTAGTGATGAAATTACCAAATATTTTCTCGAATACGTCATTTTAAGCAAGTACAAAATTATTTAAAACATAAAAAAATCATTTTTTTTTCATATTTGCAATAAAGCGAAAATTACATGCATCTCATCAATAGTGTCAATTTTCGAATATGAAATTGCAAAGTTTATGTGGAACTTACCTTCGTAGAAAATCTATTTTTGGCCATCTCCGGCCTTTTTAAATTTTCAGAATTTATTACCAGAAACTGCTCAAAGTATAAATATAAATTCGGTATGAAAAATTAACTCAATATCGCTGTATGATGAGAGTTCTAAGTAGAATCGTGGCAACAACTGCTATAGTGGAAGATATCAGCAATAAATAAAATCGTATTTTTATGTTCAATGTATAATGGTGGGTGTCAACGATTTCAATCAAGCGATTTAAATCAGTGATTAAAATCGCGTGATTTTAATAAACTGATTTTTAAAAAATCGTTGATTAAAATCATAAATTTTCCCTATTTTCTAGCCAAACCCAGACGTAATTGTTTCGCGTTTCCATTCCGTATGGCTTCGCGATTCTTTATTTTCAATGCGTTCATTTTTTAGATTCCACTTAGTAAAAACGCGCGCCTTCCCAACTCCTGACAATTTTATTTCCTTGTGTCCAAGCACATAATCATTAGAGCTTACAGAATTTCATAATTATAAGAATTATTAAATATAGAATCATTAAAAAAAGGTAAAATTTATGATTTATTTGAATAATTACAAATTAAATAAAATTATAATTAAATAAAATTATAAATTCACAGAAAATTTAAAATTAAATAAATTTATAATTAAATAAATTATAAATTAATAGAAAATTTAAAATTAAAAATATTGTAAATTTTAAAAATAGGTTAATTTTTAAAAGTAACAAATTTATTAAAATTACTAGCATTTTTTCTCCTTATTAACCATTTGAAAAAAATGGTTATTGTCCTCATCAGGGTAGGAAATCAAAAGCATATCTGAAGCGTTTTATTGGTTGAATCCGCATTTTATTCATTTTCTGATGGGTATATACAGTCATCTATATTTCCCTTTACTTTCAACAGAGATGGATACTTCTCTACTCTTGCCACTATGAGAAAAAAGTAATAAAAACTACAAAAAAAAAAAAAAAAAAAAAAAAAATTAATAACTCAGAATCAAATTGAGCTTTCAAACAAATTGCATTTAAAAGTACATTTTTTCCTCTATACGACGGTAGCAATAATGTGGGATGTTTAGAAATTTAAGAATGAAATTTCATTTAAAATGGGTCGTCATATTTCTTGGAAATCTGAGGATGGAAAAGCCTTTTCCCGAACAGCCAATGAAATGCTTGGATAATACGCATGTTTCAGGTGGATAATACGCAAGTTTTAGGTAATGTATGATCAACTCCGTGCTATTTTTTATGTCTTAAATTTTAGTCTTTGAAAAAATCATTTTCCAAATGGTCGTTGTAATTTGTTAAATTGCATTTTTTTTTCTTTGTAATGAAGTCGCTAATTTGTAGTTACAATAAATAATCTCATCATATAAATCTCCTCTCCTTATGAAATTTTAACTTCGCCGTGTCACGCGGCGTGCCCACCAGCTGACAAGCGGCATCAAGAACGTTTTAATAAAATTTTCTTTTTATATTGAAAGTGTAGAAAAGCAGGTATTTATATAAAAAAAAATTGTTTGTAAATTTTGGTGTTAGTCAGTTATTTCATCATTTTAGGAACATAATTTTTTTGTTCTTGAAAGTGTTAAGGGGCTCATCTCAAAAGTCTTGGTAGGGTAAAGATCCAAAAACCTTGATGCTACATACAATATAACAAGTAATATAAAAATTTTGTTTTTAAAGTCAATTCCTACTTAGGTCATCCAAGATAAATTTAGTAGAATCCCTTAAGCTAATACTAGTTTTTGTTGCATTAAAATATCTCAATGGGTTGATTTTCTATAAGCAAGTAGGTTTACAATGGAAGTCTATGGGAATTGGGCGATATATTAGAGATATCGCCAAGTTGTCGACAAACTTGGCGGTATTTGGCGGCAGAACAGGGTTCCCCCTAGGGTAACTCCCCCTTATGGGTATGAAGATGCATTGAATGCTGTTCAATAACCAATAATTTGTCTTCCCTGTAAAACTAAAATGAATTAATTAAAATTTAATGAATGAATTAATGTTTGAAAAAACCGTATTAACACCCAGTGTCATCCAGTACAAGTTTAAAAAAATGTATTTCAACTTGATAGGATGAATAATAAGTATTTTATTAACGATTGAAAATTTGAACAAGATATATAAATAAATAAATAAATATAGGGAGAGTGTGAACTAATAGTAGGAATTGAAAAATCATCCAAATATTAATGATTTAAAACTTTTAAGCTTTTTATAAAATGTATTTTATATTTAAAAAAAGTCCTTCCGGCCAGTGCCGGGAGGAAGAGGTAGCTTTCATATTCCTTATTTTTAAAAAGCAACCTTATATTATTCAAACACACGAAGCTCAATTTAGTGTAAACCGATTATAGGAGATTCAATACTAATTTTTATACTAAATAATTATGAATGAGAATTTCGCGAAATTAGTCAGCTTTATCCGAGCTGCTTTTATTTAAAGTAACTTATATTTGGTTGCCGAATTCGGCGATATCTTGAAGTTCCTACCATTTTAAGACAACATGGTCGATGAGGCTAACGAGTGAACTTGGTCGAGACTTTAGTAATTCCTGTGCACATGCTCACTCACATCGGAATCGGTTGATATATACAAGTGCTGTCGCAGGCAAAAAATCAGATTTTTAAAAATGTCACCCACATTAGAAATTCAAACTGCTATATCTGAGCCATTTTTTAAGATAAAGACAAAACAAAAAATGCTCCGGAATCCTTATATCATGGTCAAATACTTAAGAAAGAAGCCTTTTCCAATTTCTATTAGGTAGCTTTCTTTACAAAAAGCTACCTATTGCAGCCGTTCGGAGGAAAGCGATTTCAAAAAATTTTGGTATATTTTCATCGATCATGACCCCCAGACCCCGAAACCACCCTCCGTTCAAAATTGATATATATATATATATATATATATATATCAATATATATATATATATATATATATATATATATATATATATATCTGACCTATGTCACACTGTAACTCTCGTATTTATGAACCGATTTGGATGTAATTCGGTGTGTACATAGTACATACTAATGTCTCGACCGAGTTCGTTGGCCAGCTTCATCCGCCATTTTGTTTCAAAATGGCGGCCATTTAAAAATTTAAAAAAAATTTAAAATTTGAAATGTGGTACCAAAAAATTGAAAATGGAAAAATATTTTTTTCTTATGTATTTGACCTTTATACAAAGACTCCGTAGCAGTTTTTGTTTCGTCTATATCTTAAAAAATGGCTGAGTTATAGCATTTTGAATTTCTGACGAAGCTGACATTTTGAAACGTCCTGAATTTTGTCACGCGATAAAAGGCGTATTTATGAACCGATTTGGATGTAACTTCGTTTATACATAGTACAGACCAATGTCTCGACCGAGTTCGTTGGCCAGCTTCATCCGCCATTTTGTTTAAAAATGGCGGCCATTTAAAATTTTAAGAAAAATTTAAATTTGAAATGTGGTACCAAAAAATTGAAAATTGAAAAAATATTTTTTTCTTATGTGTTTGACCTTGATAAAAAGATTCGGGAGCAGTTTTTGTTTCGTCTATACCTTAAAAAATGGCTGAGTTATAGCATTTTGAATTTCTAGTGTAGCTGGCATTTTGAAACGCCCTGATTTTTGCCACGTGATAACAGACGTATTTATGAACCGATTTGGATGTACCTTGGTGTGTACATAGTACATACAAATAACTCAACCGAGTTTGTTGGCCAGCTTCATCCGCCATCTTGTTTCAAAATGGCGGCCATTTAAAAAAATTAAAAAAAAATTAAATTTAAAATGAGATACCAAAAAATTGGAAAATGAAAAAAAGTTTTTTCGTATGTGTTTGACCTTAATACAAAGATTCCGGAATAGGTTTTGTTTCGTCTATATCTAAAAAAATGGCTGAGTTATAACATTTTGAATTTCTATTGTGGCTGACATTTTAAAACGACCTGATTTTTGTCACGCGATAACAGGCGTATTTATGAACCGATTTGAATGTAACTTGGTCTGTACATAGTACATACCAATGTCTCGACCGAGTTCGTTGGCCAGCTTCATTCGCCATCTTGTTTCAAAAGGGTTGCCATTTAAAAAAAAAATGTAATTTAAAATTTAAAATGAGGTATTAAAAAATTGGAAAATGAAAAAGATTTTTTTTATGTGTTTGGCCTTGATACAAAGATTCTGGAGCAGTTTTTGTTTCTGAAAATTTGTTCTTTTGTTTATATCTTAAAAAGTGGTTGAATTATAGCACTTTGAATTTCTATCATGGCTAACACTTTGAAACGATCTTGTATTTGTCTCGCGATACCACACGTATTCACCTATTTCGATGGAAGAAGGCATGTGGATAGTATACATCAATATCTCGACCAAGTTCGCTGGCCAGCTTCACCAGCCAACTTGTTTCAAAATGGCGGCCATTAAATTAAAAAATATATATATATTTAAAGTGAGGTGCAAAAAAATTAGAAATTGAAAAAGGTTTCTTTCTTAAGTATTTGACCTTGATATAAGGATTCAGGAGCATTTTTTGTTTGTCTTTATCTTAAAAAATTACTCAGATATAGCAGTTTCAATTTCTAACGTGGGTGACATTTTGAAAAATCTGATTTTTTGCCTGCGACAGCACTCGTATATATCAATCGATTCCGATGTGAGTGAGCATGTGCACATCAATTACTAAGGTCTCGACCAAGTTCACTGGTTAGCCTCATCCACCATGTTGTCTTAAAATGGCAGGCACTTTAAGAAATCGCCGAATTATGCAGCCAAATATAAGTAACTTTAAATAAAAGCAGCTTGGATAAAGCTGACTAATTTCGCGAAATTCTCATTCATAATGATGTAATATTGATAAAAATTAGTATTGAATCTCCTACATTCGGTTTCCACTTAATTGAGCTTCGTGTGTTTGAATAATATAAGTTGGCTTTTTTTAAATAAGGAATATGAAAGCTACCTCTTCCTCCCGGCACTGGCCGGAAGGACTTTTTTTTTTCACCTCACTTTAAATGTAATTTTTTATTTAATTTAATGGCCTACTTTTTGAAACAAGATGGCTGATGAAGATGGCCAGCGAACTTCGTCGAGACATTACGATATACTATCCACATGCCTTCTTACATCGAAATAGGTTAATAAATACGCGTGTTATCACGTGACAAATATCAGATCGTTTCAAAATGTCAGCCATGCTAGAAATTCAAAGTGCTATAATTCAACCATTTTTTAAGATATATACGAAACAAAAACTGTTCCGGAATGTTTGTATCAAGGTCAAACAGATATTTTGATAACTCATTTTAAATTTAAAATTTCATTTTTTAAAATGGAAGCCCTTTTGAAACAAGATGGCGAATGAAGCTGGCCAACGAACTTGGTCGAGACATTGGTATGTACTATGTACACATCAAGTTACATCCATATCGGTTCATAAATACGCCTGTTATCGCGTGACAAACATCAGATAGTTTCAAAATATCAGCCACAATAGAAATTCAAAATGCTATAACTCAGCCATTTTTTTAGATATATACGAAGTAAAAACTGCTCCGGAATCTTTGTATTATGGTCAAACACATACAAAAAAAAATCATTTTCATTTTCCAATTTTTTAGTACCTCATTTTAAATTTTAAATTAAAAATTTTTTTTTAAATGGGCGCCATTTTGAAACAAGATGGCGGATGAAGCTGGCGAACGAACTCGGTCGAGACATTGGTACGTATTATGTATACACCAAGGTACATCCAAATCGGTTCATAAACACGCCTGTTATCGCGTGAGAAAATTCAGGTCGTTTCAAAATGTCAGCCACGCTAGAAATTCAGTGTTATAAATCAGCCATTTTTAAAGATATAGATGAAACAAAAACTGCACCGGAATCTTTGTATTAAGGTCAATCACATAAGAAAAAAATATTTTGCAATTTTAAATTTTTTGGTACCACATTTCAAATTTCAAATTCAAAAAAAAAATTTAAATGGCCGCCATTTTGAAACAAGATGGCGGACGAAGTTGGTTATATATATATATATTATTTCAAAATTGATGATAAATTACTGCATGAATGGCGCTACAGCAGCACATATCTAATGCAATAAAACATATTACATCATTTCAAAATGCTAAAACACCATAACTTCAAAAGGAAGGTGTATATCGGCAGAAATTTTTTAACTATAAAACATTTATAAAAACAAGAAAGACAGGTAAAAAAACAAAAACAGTCTGTTCTTCATCAGTGGGAGGACAGACAGAAAACTAACTCCACCCTCCACTTTTAAAATTTGCAGGTTTCTGAACACATGTTCACCCCGCATTCAATACTGAAAACTATTGTCATTTTATTAATCTAATTCCATAAAAAATTAAAACAACTCAAATTAAAAACTAACAAACATAATATTAACCATACAAAAACAAAAAACTTTAATAAAAAGGTCTTTTAGAGGAATGCTTAAATTATCATTAAACTAAAAACAAAAGAAAAAAATATAAGAAAACAAGCATGAATGCAGAATAAACATGCGCCCCCCCAAACCCGCAAAATGAAATTTCTCAAAACATGAATACCTGTATAATGTTTCCTACCCGTCAACTATAAACAAATAAATTTTTCTTCCAAATCCATTATCAAAAGCCAGAAATTCCAGGTCTGCAACTTTCCTTCGTTTCAATTCATCAATAGACACCCGTTCTTTTAACAAGACTTTAGGATGCCCATTTCATACAGAAAGATCCAGAAGGCTGCCATCACATGTTCACGCCGCCAGACCACATCGTTGCCATTCACCTTTTAAAACTGTCTTTAAATAATATTTCAAAAACTTAATGGGATAATTGTTATTGTAAAATAAATTAGCCAATAACTTAAAGATCTGTTTATAAAAATTATTGTCTCTGCCACAAATTTTATTGAAACGTATCAATTGATTAATGATTATATTTATGTAAATTTTTTTATGCAAATTTGAAAACCAATGTGGCATGCTTCTAGTGAAAAAATTAAAACTATTTCATGCCAATTCTATTGTATGCCAATGTTTCGATTATCATTAATTTTGTTAATCCATATTCCATGTATTGGAGACTTAAAAATCTAAAAAATGCTATACAGTAAAATCTTCTAAGACGGAATCGCACAGTTAAAGTAAAAAAAAAAAAAAATGCATTATAGATAAGTTCCATTTTCACCCGACTGCGAAGAAGGGTTATGCGTTTCACGCGTATCTGGGTATGTGGATTTCTTTATACCCTCGAAACATCCCAACGGCTGGATGGATTTTAATGAATGAGGTCTCTATCGATTTGACTTAACCGTCCGATGGTTATAGGCTAGGTTTTGTTTTTATAATTCAAAATGGAGGCCGTAAAATACAAAATGGCGGTACAGACGAAATTTTTTTTTATGCATCCTATTGAGTGACATATCATTGGATAGGTCTTTCAAAATGAAAACGATGTTTCATTGACTATTTTACAGTCAAAAGCCCCGTTTAAATATTACACAAGCTGGAAGTTAGGATCTCTAGTTTTACTGCAACTCTAACCTTCATAGACATCTATAGGCCTCATCAAAACAGTTTTTATAGATAGGAACTAACAGTTAAACACAACTTAAAAGTCATCAATACAAGTAAATAAAAAAAATAGTTAAGTAATATAAAAAATAGTTTCACACTCATGAGAAATAATTAATTAGTTTGCTTTTTACACAGCCGGGTTTTTTTATTTTTTAAATATGTTATTAATAGGTGTAAATGTGTTATATATTCTTTTCTCACATATTATATTAATTTTGCATGGATCAACACCTTTTTCAGTTTAAAGCATGATTCCGTCATAGGCAGGTTCTTTTTCACACGTATTACTATATTTTAATTTAGCTGTATTTTGCTACCAGGCCACGCTGAGACAATGATTTTCATACGGGTTGGGTGAGAACCGGGACTGAAAATTTTGGCCCGTGAAGACTTGGAAGAATAAAACCAGTTCCGGCTCGGTACAGAAAACATTTTATGTTTCTCCAAAATTATTTATTACTGACTCATTTAAGTAGACATTTTTTTTTTTTATCCAGAAGCTTGTAATCAGCAGGTATGAGGCATGAAGTGCTTTGAAATCAAATAGCACTTTTAAATTTTCTGATAAATGTATTACATATTAAGTTATAATCAATTGCTGCCTCAAAATGATCTTTTGCCGATTGTCACGTTTTAAAAAAATCTGTTCCAAACGTCAACTTTGGCACCATTTTCTGAAAGACCAGTTACCTTTATAGGAAAAAAGAGAAACGCTGTTCGTTTACGAAGAAGAAAGAATATCTGCAAATTTCGTGCATTTAATAATGAAAATTTCTTCACGAAAGTGTGAAAAAAGATGCAAGTTACGATTTCAGAACAGCTTTAAATAGTTTTTAAAAACCACAAAATGTGGCTAATCAAAGCTGCACTTTATTTGTAGGATATCTTTTCTGTTGAATTTTTAAGCTGGAACTCGTAACATGGAAAGTTATCAGAATTGAAATAGTCAAATATCATGTTGAGCAATTGAGCATAAGTATAAAAAAATTAAATATTGTTATTTTAATTTGCAATAATAAAAAAAAGAGTGTTGATCACAAAAAGATTTTTTTTTTCGATGGAGAAGGGGAAGCAGGGGCGTCGCCATGGGGGGGGGGTATGGGGGGGAGCCCCCCCCCAATATATGTGAAGTTGGGAAATTTGAGCTCAGAGTTTGGAAATTCTAGATTTTTGAGACATTTTCTTTTTTAAAAGTAATAGTAAAAAAATTACGAATTTTTTATTGTTTTGGTGATTATTTTGAGTACTGCAACAGCAAACAAGTTGAATTATCAAACGAAATACAAAAAGAAATCAACCACACTCAATCTATCATTGTATTTTTCAGTTCTACAAAAATATTGTACATCTACCAGACCTAAATTTCTCTCCTCCTGTCCATCAATAACTGACTAACCATTTCCTTTATTTCCTCCAAAACTTTGTTCCTTTCTCAAAAATTTCACCCTACCTCCCCTTCTCCTCCCAAAAGAGAATCCAGCTATTTTAATCCAAAGGGATATCAGCTTCTTTTGAAAATTGGAGATGACTTGTAGCATAACAGAAAGGAATGTATTAACCTACTTGAAACATAGCTATGGGCAAGAAGATTTGATGAGTTTTCACAACTTTTATGACTAATTTTGCGATTTTTGGACAATATTTTACTCATTTTCGTGATTTTTTTGCCGCAAAAATTAGTTAACCTTTCGCTGTCAAGTAAAAAGCGTTATATGAGCAAATGCGGATATAAGAAGTCGTTAGTTTAGATAAATTTTTCACATTTTACTTTTATTTGTGTGCCGAAATATATATCAGTCCTGTTCGTTTATATTCATATGTGTTTATAAAAATTTAAACCAAAAGTCCAGTGTTCTGTGTTTAAAGCTGCACTAAAAAGTTACTATAAATCTCAGCACGAAGAAACCCTTCATAATAGGAAAAGAGTTTTCGTGCAAGATTTTGGAGCATCTAAAAATCCATTCGAGGGTGAAAAAGGTAAAAAATGGACGATTTTAATTTGGAACAGAAATATGACCATGAAAGCAATCCTTCAACTGAAGAAAAAATCGACATGCACTGTAACACTGACACGTTGCACTTGAATAAAATTTTGAAGAAATAAAGATTTCCTTACAGACAAGCTCACAAACAATTATGAATATTAGGATGTGACTGGAGCAGCTGAGATCCGAAAGCACCATAGGAAAATGGTTTCACCAAAGGCAATAGATAAAAATAATAGCACAACAATGGACATTGATACCCATAAGTTTTACAGTAAAGAACTATAAGAAATACAAGAAAATTTCGGGAATTTAGTAATGGGCTTAAATGACAATGTTCCCTATATCAAGAGAATATTGCAGCAATGCATTCCATATTTAAATTACAATTGTGCAAGGGAAAAGTTAATAATGTTTCCACCTGGATATGAGAAACCGGATGTACATGACTTGCACAGTCAAATAGAAATAAACCAAATTCCAACTCACTTAACAAATCTTTTACTCATGCCATGAAATTCAAAGACTATTTGGGTCACGCCGTCAAACTATATACTCGTACCTTAACATTCACAGCAGCTTATGTTTATGGCGTTGCATCTAATGAAAGAACCTTTAGTCAAATAAAAATTTAAAAAATATATATTGCAAGCTACTATGTGAAGGATGACAGACTTGACAGCCTAATGCTTTTAAAATATGAAAGTGAAATAGGGAATTTTATTAAACTAAGTGATGTTATTAACAGGTGGGCTTTTTTGAAGACCACAAGAATTAATATTAAGTGAAAACTAGTCGGATGTGCCAATCCCAAAATTTTCTTCTACTCCATACATGTTAATGCCTCAAAATTTGCAATCACAGTGCCAAAATTAAATGACAGTTCTTTGCCTATAACAACAAACTCTAAGGGTATAGATTTGTTGAATTGTGTGCATTTAAAAAGGAGATATAAGCATAGCATTTTTCAAACAAATCATTGAATTTTGGCACCCAGCCTCTTAGATGTCTGCAACCAAAATTCCTTACTCAAAGTGTACAAAAGCGATAGCTTTGGACAGTATAGACCCAAGTGTAATAAGGATCTATTTATGTGGAAGTGCTACTTATGTGGAATATGAAGTTTGACTAAATTCCATGCATTAGTTTTTGAGATACAGCTATCGCAAAATCGCGAAAAATGCTGCATAGAAGGGCCACCTGCTATATGATATACATAAAAACTAATCTGCATCAAATTATGTCAAGGTTTAACAGAATATGACGTTGAATCAAATTCCGTGCAATAGTTTTTGAGATATAATTATCGCTAAAATCATGTAAATAGTGAAAAATGCCGCATAGCAGTGCCACCTGTTGGAGATTTACACCAAAAACAAATCAGCACCAATTTTTATCAAGGTACAGTTAAACCTCATTAACACGAACTGTTTCCGATTGCCTCGTCCAGTTGTATGTAATGTAGTTAAGTTCCGATAACACGAACTACTCTTAATACGAAGAAAAAAAGTTTCCCCTTGAATGTTTGCGTTAACGAAGTTCGACTGTATAAGTGAATCTCTAAAGTGTTATCAAATTTCGTGCATTAGTTCTTGTGTTAGAGCACCCACAAAATTTGTATCACATATAGACAGACAAATATTTTCTAAAAACAGTCAAATCGTGTTTAGGACTTACTAAAACGTATAAATCAGTCTAAAACCGGAAGTCGAATTTTTTCACGAACCAATACTTTCTTCTTGTAAAGATAGAAGAAAGTAAAAAGCGTATTTATTTTTTTAGTAAACAAACCCATAATTAGAATTTTTATGTTTTCAGTTTCAGAATTTTTCTTTGGAAAGGAATTTCTTATGCAAAAGTATCATTATAATTATTACACACGTTGTGCATATCATTTTAGTTGAAAATTGGAGCAATTTGTTTCAAGTTGGGAAATTTTCGAATTCTCCCCCCCCGAAAAAATATCTGTGGCTACGCCCCTGAGGGGAAGGGGAGAGAGGGTAGACAGTGTGGAAAATTATTTTATTTTCTGCAAAATTACTTTGCTTGCATTTTTTTGTGAGCTGTAGCATTGATTCTGTTACATGAATTAGCCTGATTCAAGTCAAAGGATTTTTTTTTAATTAACTTTGAGATCCCTTCATTTCAGAAAACAACAACAAAAAAAATTGCTTTCAGTTTTTCAGCAGAAAGTAAATGTATATCTAAAAACGCCAATTAGAAGAAAGATTAATGCTTATCATCAATGCACTTGTCTTTATATATCAATACAACTGATGATTTTAAAACGCAAGTTCAAAAACATAAATAAAAAATATCTTTTCGAACTGAGTGACAAGAACCAGTGTTGCAGTCGTAAAAAAACAAAGGGTATACGCTAAAATCATGAACATTCATGGATACAGTATACGCTAATGCTTTATTTGAGACGCAGAGGGTATGCGGAGCTTCTTTAAAAAAATCCAGAGAGGGTATACGGCGTATATCTCCTTATGCCCTCCACTACCCCGTGACAAGAACAGATCCAGATCTTAAAATATATCATCGGTTTATATTTGGTTACAATGAAAAAACCCAATATTTTATAGTTCTCTATCTTATTATTATTTTTCTTTAAAGCGGTTCTCGAGCTTCCTACTGAACAACGCAAAATTTTCTGACACATTTTGTGTCTCATTTTAAGCATATTGGCAGGCCTGACTGTTGAAGCGGAATACAATGGAAATTAGTTTCATTTTTTGATAAAATTACTTATCGCGTTATAAGCGATTGTGGTCACATGACGACAAGTATTTTGCCTTTCTCTAACTGCCGTGTCTGGAATTCGGTTAAAAACGCCAACTTTGACAGTATTTTCTGAAAAATATTTTGAGTTTACCAAAAAATGGAAAACGTCTTTCGACTACATAGTTTCTGAATAACAACACCTACCAATTTTCGAACAAAAATTAATTCAGAAATGTCTCAGAAAGTACCTCTTTTGATTTGAAAAGACCCTAAAGGATTTTTTTCCCGCATTTTTTTTTTAAATAATTTTTTCAAGAAACTTTTAATTTTTCGAAGATATAAAATACTATTATATATAGTAGCTAATAGAGATGCACCGAATATTCGGTATCTATTCTGTATTCGGCCTTTTGTATTCGCAAAGTTGGGCCCAGCTCGAAAAAACCGGGTGGGTTTGTTTCAGAATGGGCCCACTTGAAAAAGCCCTCTAAAAAACCCATAATGTGTGTTTTTTCAATTTTCAGAAATATTTAAAAATTTAAACAACACATACATTTAATGAATTTAAGTCATTTCAATTAATTTTGAAAAAACTATATATAAAAGCCCGTCCGAAGTAAAATAAAAATGTATTTCAGCCCATTGAAATACTTTACTAACATAGAACCTAGTAGGCAACATACATAGTACATAATTATAGGTAAAGGTATATCATAAGTATGTCTTTATATAAAAAATTCAAATCATCTATATTCAAGGAAATAAAAAATATTTATTTTTACTTTCTTCTATCTTTACAAGAAGTATTTGATTCATAAAAAATTTTTACTTCCAGATTATGATGGATTTATACGTTTTAAAAAGGTCCTGAAGACAATTTGATGGTTTTTAGAAAATGTGTCTGTATGTGAAAAGCATTTTATGGGTGCTCTATCTCAAGAACTAATGCACAGAATTTTACAAAACTTTAGACTGAGTTAGACCTTGATGTAAACTGGTGCTGATTAGTTTTTAGTATATATTGCCCAACAGGTGACGTTGCTATGCTGCATTTATCTCAATTTTTGCAATAGCTTTATCTCAAGAACTAATGCACAGATTTTCGTAAAACTTCAGATTCTGTTACAAGTTTACTTTGCTTATTAAGTTTTGGTGCATATCACCCAACAGGTAGTTCTGCCATGCTGCATTTTTCGCGATTCCAGCAATAACTTATCTCAAGAACTAATGTACGGAATTGAATAAAAATTCAGATTCGGTTAGGCCTCCAGCACAACAGTGGCGCTGTTGTGCTGCATTTATCTTACTTTTTGCAATAGCTTTATCTCAAGAAATAATGCATGGATTTTCATCAAACTTTAGATTTAGTTAGACGTTGACGTAACTGTTACTGATCAGGTTTTGTTGTAAATTGCACAACAGGTGATACTTATATCTCCTTGTTAAATGCATCCAATTCAACTAACCTATATTTTACAATCCTCATAATGGGCATACTATATTGCCATTTAATTTTTGGATTGTGATAGCGAATTTTGAATTATTAATATGTATTTGATAGAAGAAAGTTTTGGGATTGGCACATCCGACTAGTTTACCCCTTTTTTTCTTCCTACTTATATATTTTAAATTTTAATATTTTATTTATTATTTGATTTTAAAGCAAATTAACAATTTTATATCCTCTATTATATTTAAAACTAATTTGTGCGAAACACTGACATTTAATTAATTTAAATTCATATAATTTATACAATTTATAACCTGTAAAAAAGCATTACAATTATATTGTATATAAAGGAACAGTGTATATTTTATGTATAGTGTATATAATATATAAATAATATAGTGTACAATAATGTAATTACGCATAAATTACACTTTTGAAAAAACCCGATTTTCCCCGAGGAAAATTGGGTTGTTCATAAAAAAAAACCACGTGGGTTGGGTTTTTTTAAAAAAAACCCCCGGGTTTTTGCGAACCCTGCTTTTCGCCCATGTTACCGAATATTCGGTGAGACCGAATATCAAGATGTTCGGCCAAACTGAATACTTAAAAAAAAACTTTTAAAACATTTTTTAAAATCTTACACAATTTCTACTTTTAACTGTCAACTTATAAAGATATTCATAATAATTAGAAACAAAATCATCATATTTAAGTAAAAGAGAATGTTTTTACGTTATTTGCTTTTTGTAAAGTATTACTTAAGAAAATTAACCATTAATGGGGATTTTCATAGGAATTAACAATGTAAAAATGCAAGTTCCTGAACCTTTTCTGGTAAGTAATCTGTTTCTTGCTTTTTCATAAAAAAGGGTGCTTCTAATCAAAACAGAAAAAATTTTTGGATTGATAATACACATCAAGAAAGACATTTTTTGCTCAGAAAACCATAATCGCAATCCACTTATTCAGTTATAAATAAAATGTATCTCATCTCATTCGAGATCAAACTTGGATTTTCATTTGTTAACCCTAACGAAGATATCATAGCTATATTTTTAACAAACTTGCTTTGATTTCTGTGAAATATAATACCATGATGAGAAGTGCTGGAAATTGCCACTTTTCATATTTAAACAACTATGAGGTAGACATTCCTTTATTCAGAATGCAATTTATAGTATTTATACTGTGTCACTGGCCAAAATTCAGTCATTTTCAATGATATTATCACATTTAATACAAACTAAATTAATATGAAACAAATCTTGCTAAAATATCTCCATTTACTGATAAAGCTGTGAACAAAAATTCAGTTTCGGCTTGTAGTTGCACACCCAGAATTTTTGACTGAATATATTGTAATTTTTATGGAATAAATGGAGTGAGGTGTGTTGTTTCTTGTTCAAAATTTTTTGTCTTGATTACATTATCTCTGTTGAAAGTTTGTTACATTTTTTTTTAGGAACAATGTGTATGTTTACAATCTTTGAAAATAATTGCCCATTCGAAACACTGATCTAAGATGCATTTAAAAACTTTCAATAATCATAACTAAATCAAAGATTTAGAAAGAATTTCAAACTAAATCCAAGACAGTAGAAAAGTTATTTTTGCTGAGTTGTTTGTTTTAAAATTTCAAAAAAAAATATATTAACTTGGTTTAATTCTTCAGAAGAAGCTATGAAATATCAAACTTTTTAATTAATAAACTTTTAAAATTCTCTTCTTAAATACCTCAAAGCAGATTTTTTTCATGTATAAAGTTTACTTGTAAAAAGTTCTTGTTTATCAATATATAAGTTTCTGCATTAAATATTATGTAAAATTATTTTTAAATTTAACATTTTAATGCTTTTAATCTTTGAAATATGAAAGTATTCGACCAGCCGAGTACTTGGTATTTGGCCGAATAGTTACTACTCGGCTGGCCGAATATTCGGTATTCGGTCTAACAGTTAATTCGGCTAGCCGAATATTCGGTATACGGTTCGCCTGTAAGCCGAATATTCGGTAGAAAAGTTATTTTTGCTAAGTTATTTGTTTTAGAATTTAAAAAAATATATTCACTTGGTTTAATTCACCAGAAGAAGCCATGAAATATGAAACATTTTTAATTAATAAAATTTTAAAGTACTTGACCAGCCGATTATTTGGTATTTGGCCGAATAGTTACTACTCAGCTAGCCGAATATTCGGTATCCAGTTCGCCTTTAGGCCGAATATTCGGTATTCGGTCAAAATCACTATTCGGTACATCCTTAGTAGCTGATGTAATTTTATTGCACCGTTTTAATTTTCTTTGATAAGAAAAAATTACCGGTTCTCTCTTATTTTTTTGCTTTGAAAAACAGACAATACAACAGTAAACATCTGGCGACATCCTGTCCCCTGAAAAAAATATCCAACCCCCCCCCCCCCCCCCATAGTTTTCACAGTCCAGCAAAACGAATTTTAACGAACAAGAAGTCAGGCCTTCTAATTTCATTTGCATTGGTCAAGGAGTGTACGCATTTACCCTCAAGCCCTTTTTCTCCAGATTCCTTTCTTGAATGAAGCGAAGATATTCTCTACAGGGATACTGCATAGAAATAGGAAGAAGGTATATTTAATCTTCTAAGGGATACTGTACCATGGACCCCCCCCCCCTTCCTCTCCCTCCCCTTCTTACACCCATGGAATAGCTAAAAAGTGAAATTGCAGTCGACTCCGAGCGAAAAAAAAATTACACAATGCAAAGAGAAAGGAAGTTTCTAATTAGAAAATATTTAATAATTTAAAATATGTTTTGACATTGTTTTCTGTTTTGTAATAAATTTTGTAATACGTTTTTAAAAATTCTTAAAAAAAAAAAAGAAAAAAATCAGAGCCAAATGATGCAGTTTTTGAACGAAAGTGAAATTACCGAATGTATATGAGTTTACCGAAGTGGGGGGCCCCACACCCCCCTGTAGCTACGTCCCTGAATGTTTTATAGTTAAAAAATTTCTGCCGATATACACCTTCCTTTTGAAGTTATGGTGTTTTAGCATTTTGAAATGATGTAATATATATATATATATATGGATATATATAGTTAAAAAATTCCAATAGTTATTTCAAGCATTACCACAAACTGTAAACTTTAATTGAAGCACAAAATTAACTTAACCAAACCAAATAAGAACTATAATTTAACTTAATGAACAAACTTAAAGAAATGTTGGCGTGGCTACAGTTTCATTTGGCATTTGAAAAGTGTATGGATTATGTGGAATATTAATAGTTATGGATATATATATATATATATATATATATATATATATATATATATATATATATATATATATACATATATATATATATATATATATATATATATATATATAAACTTTTGAACGGAGGGTGGTTTCGGGGTCTGGAGGTCATGATCGATGAAAATATACCAAATTTTTTTTTAATCGCTTGCCTCCGAACGGCTGCAATAGGTAGCTTTTTGTAATGAAAGCTATGAAAGCTACCTAAAAAGTTAGTAACAGGAAACATTCGAAAGAGCACCAAAAAATCTTCCAGAGGGCGACGTGGCGCACGCGGACGCCGATTTGGACAGCTCTGCTATATATTATCTCTCATATCAATATCCTTTTTTCTCTACACATACCAAAAACACAGCGATGAATGAGGTATTTTTTGAAAGGTTCTGTGAAAGGCGTTTGATGTAGTAAATATAATATTTATATGCAGTTAATGAAAAAAACGCATCAACAAATAATCTCAATGATCGCGGTGAACAAGTCTTGCACGGATCTACTGCTTTTTTTTATCACTCTTAATAGATTTTTTTTATATTTAATATTATTTTTTTTAGAATGGGATTGATAATACTAAAATTCATATTTACATGAAAAACAGCAATAATGCGTTCCCAAAATTTTTGACATGCATTAAAAACGATAATTTCCTATGGGTCTCGTGTCAGGAGTGAACAGCCAAAGAAATCGCCCAAGATCACTTTTTACAACCAGCCTTTCAGATTCAGTTCATGTCAGTGGTTCAGGCGCGAAATTCAACGACATGTCTTAAATTTATATTTTATTGATTTATTTATGTTTTAATTTCGCTATAGAATATAAACTGGAAACAAATAATGAGCTATTTATCTTAACTTAAGTGCAAACAGATTTATTTATATTTTTCCATCGTCTGAATGCTTGATGCACGATTTTTCTTTCTTGTTTGTATTTCAGGTTAATGTTGCCAGTGTCATCTCACTAAATCAGGGGCTCCAAATTCTCTGGACATCAGTATTTTAAAGTCATTTTCTTCGCCTTATCAAATGGCACGAGCGTCTGGGGAGAGAACGACTTCTAATAGTAGCACTTAGAAAAAATTCGGCTTCCGTTTCAACAGGAAAGAAAGGGAGGAACTAGTCTGCGTTCTTCCCTCAACCTTGTGTAACTTTCCCTTTTCGCTTGCAATAATTATCCAGTTATGGGAACATTAAAATTATAAATAAAAAATGTCGAATGTTGAATTTTATAATTTGATTCTCAGAAAAAAATGATTTTTTTCAAAAATAAATAACATATTTTTTAAAGGAAATAAATAAAAAAGAAGAATGGCTGTTATTTATCTAAAAACCTTTTATATATAAATCTGTAAAAATCATTTTTATAATTATAGCTTCATATTTTAATATTATAATATTTCATTATATAAATATTAACATATTTAAAATAAAAAATAAGTAGATTTGTCAATTCTGTATATATTTATATATAATATAGTTATTTGGCAATTAATATTATATATATAACTATATTAAAAAGTCTGTGTCCACGAAATACTGATTTTTTTTTTCAACTTTTTCACATCGGAAAATTCATTTTTACCATTTTCATTTTTTATTAAGTTTTATATATTAACCATTTACCTTTCTGTGTGTTTACTGTTTACCTATTCCTTTTTTAAATAAGGCCAATTGTCGTAAATGTTTGATATTTTGTTAAGATTAGCACCAACCTCATCGTATCCTTTTTTTTTTGCAATCTTATGTCAATATTTCCAGTTTGGGGAATTCGATTTGAATATTTTACAATGCTTTTTCAATATATCATTAAATGATTTTCTGAAGGAGATATGAAATAATATTTTAAGGATTATGTTTATTAGATTAAGTAGGAAGGAGGGGGGGGGGGGAGAGTTCGGTTTAAATTCTTTAACTTACATAAATGACGAAAATGTCAATTTTCCTGTTTAATTTACCGCATCTATTTGACATTAAACGGAATTTCCCTTCCCAAGTTGCAAAGTTCTTTTTTCTTTCTTTTGTATCTATATATCTATATATATCAGTGTGATTAAACATTAAAATGTTAAAACTTCGACCTGTTTTTCAATTAACTCTGTTTTTAAATGGATAATCCTCATGGTTCATAAAATAAAGGACAGGATTTTCCTTAATATAAATTGACTGTTGATGAGTATTTGCTTAGTATTTTTTTTAAATAAAAATATTGAGCAAATAGTCATTTGTACATTATTTTTACAACATGTCATGACATTTCATTTATTTTTTTTTTAACCCTTTATGTCCCAAATTATGAATTCATGAAAATTTCATCTTCTAAAACATTTTTTTGCGAATTTTTGAAACTACATTAGAAGATTTACACACACATTTAATAAATTTTAGAAGGATTTTGCAATTTAAAGTCAATTAATTAAATTTGTATTTATAGGAATTTTGTGCAATATTTATAACTTCATTCAAATCTTTTATTTAATTTTTTTTTTTTTTTTTTTTTTTTTTTTTTACCATTTTATAGAATTAGAAAATGTACAAATACAATACTCTTACAATATAAATATAGGAATAATTCCGAACTGAAACTTTTCACCCTCAAACTTCCAAAGTCAAAAAAGCTATCATAAGAATGACGGTTATAGAGCGCACACAGAATTAAAAATAAAGAGAATGTTGTAAGAAATTAAAAGGAAGTATGGTTTTAAAATCTTCTTAATAATTTTTAAATTGACTTTTCAAATCTTATTGCAATAATTACATTTATCCTTTATTAAGTCATTTTCCTTCATAGAACCATTTAATAATATGTCAGTAAGATATTATAAAATATTTAAAAAAAAAAAAAAAAGTACAAAAGTTACAAAATTCCTTTAGCTGTAAAATTTTACACAAGGTTACCCCCCACCCCCTCACACACACGCGAAAAGAAAAAAAGAAGGATATGATGGGTGCTTATTTCGAATAAATATATTATCTATAAAGAATACTGCAGAATTGACAAAATTACTTATTTTTTAAGTCTGTTACAAAAATATAATAATTATATTCATATATATCATATTAAAATATAATAATAATAAAATATGAAGCTGTAAAAATATTATATCAGATTTATCTAACAAAAGGTTTTCAGATAAATAACAGCCATTACTAGAATTCTATTTTTTAAAAAATTATTTCCTTTAGAAAACATTTCATTTTTTGCAAATTCGATGTTTTTTTTTTTTCTCTGTGTTGTTCAAATTATTCTTCGCTGTTTATAATTTTAACAATTTCCATAATCGAATAACAAATGCAAGCAAAAAGGGAAAGCAACATGAGGCTGAGGGAAGAACGCAGTAGATTTTCTCTTTTCTCCACAGCTGAAAAGGAAGGAGAATTTTTTCTAAGTTCTACTGTTAGCAGTCGTTCTCTCCCCAGACGCTCGTTCAAATGGCAAAATGATCCGCGATGAAAAAGGGCGAAATAAACTGTAAGAAATGACTGGTGTCCAGAGCATTTGGAAACATGACTGACGCGGGACACTGGCAACACTAACCTACAATGTAAACAATAAAAAAAATCGTGCATCAAGCATAGATTATAAAACGCTTTCCAACACTTCCTGAATTTTTAAAGGATCTCAGGACTCTTAAAATTGGAAAAAACGAAAAAAAGAGACCCTTTTCAACATTTAATATCATAAAATGTACGTGATTTTAAAGCACAATTTTTATTGAGATGAAAGATATGAGTGCGTTCTTTGATTTTATGTATTTAAAAATTTGCAAGATGCAGAATGAGCATTTACAGGGGGCTCCAAACGTGGGTCGAAACTGTCAGATATTGGACGAGCAGAAAATGGGCATGCTTACGCCCACGATTAGAAAATAGAATGAAAATTTGGGTGCCTACTTATACTTTAGATTATAATAATGGCCCTGACCCTGAATATGTTTGTATTGAAAGCATTTATATATTTTTAATGCAAAGTTGTATTGAGCTAATGCGAAATTTTCAAAATTTCAACACTATAATCACCCCCCCCCCCCAAAAAAAAAAAAAAAAAAAATATTTTTTCGAACAATAAAAAGGTAATTTCAGGTTCCGTTTATACACATTAACATGAAACGTATGTTTTGAAAGAATCATGAAAAAATATTCAAAAGCTTTTGAGATATTGTGCGCGTTACGCCCAAAAACGTTATTTTGAGAAAAAATGACTTCCAAGTTTCGGAAACGCCTCTTCGGCTATTGAACGTGTATAAATGTAAAAGCCATAATTTCTGTTCTAATGGGAATTTCAAAGAAACAATTATATTGAAATGTTCAGAAAATATAGGAGTTTAACGTCTAAAAAAGTAAAAATTTCTAAAATTTTGAATCTTTAAGAGTCCCGCGACCCCTTAAACCAAACTCCACTATTTTATGAGGTAACAAAGTTACCCAAGTGAAAAATTTTGAAAACGCATAATACTTTTGGAAATCCAATCTATGTTATAGAGTGTATAACGCTGACGTCATTTTACGAATGACAAGAGCAGACGATCCAATTTTGCTTTTCCTTCTATATATAAAAAAAGTTTTGATTTGGAAATGGACCAATGAAAATCTGCGTAGATATTCCGGGTAGATCCACATCCAATTTGAATGCTTAAGCATGGCCTTTCATCGTTAATATTAAAAAACCTGTTGCATACAAAAATATGAAAATCGGTGGTATTATAGAGAAATGTTTGATAAACACGCTGATGCAGACAGTTTTCAAATCGAAGAAATATTTTAAGAGATATTTAAGGCTAAAGTTGGACAAAATCGTTCCATTAAAAGAGTTTTATTGGAGCAAAAACTATACATGAGAATTGAATCATTTTTAGATCGTTTTATACGTTAGAAGTTCCCGGTGTGCAGATTGTGTTTATTTTTCTTATTTGACTCATTTTTTGAGGTTTTATTTCAATTTTAAATTCAAATTTTCAGCATTTCGAGAGATATTTTTTACAAATTTTAAAAAATGTTATTAATTTAAACTGTTGACAGTTGTATAAACAGCGCAAAACAATAATGTTTACTTCAAATAAAAAATTTATTTTACACGTGACTATTATAAACAGAAAATATAAAAAGCAAGAACTCATTGAAAATTACGTCATAAAAATTATAATTACGCGTGAATTTTAAAAGAGACAGAATATTGTAAAATAATAAATTCATAAACATGCGTTAGAAGTCTTAAACAGGAGAATCTACGTCACATTACACTTATTATATAAAATCAACAAAAAATAATATTGCAAAACAGTTTAAATTTAAAAATTGCTCGAGACATTTATTTGATATTTTAAGATGATCATAATATTTCATTTCTAACAGAAGTGTTTTTACGTGAATATTAAAAAGAAAAAGAAAAGTTTGGTGAAAATTACGTCAGATTATAATTCTCAGATTAAAATTATAATTCAATCTTCCGAAATCTTTTTAAAGCCGATTAAATTATCGTGCTGTTAGAGTCTGCGGTGTCTGAACGGGGTTGAAGAGCGTAGCTCGTAGGGGGCAGAGCCCCCTGGTACTAAAAAAAAAAAATTAAACTTCTAAGCATTGCAAATTTTCAATTTTTAGACTGTCGAATAGGAAAAAAAGTGTATTTTCAAATGCAATTTGTTTGAAAGCTATATCGCGATCGGTTTGAAAATTGTATTGCCGTGGACTCCATTTTTATTATTTTAAAAATAATTTTCAAGCATGACTTTTTTTCAAACTTATATCTCTATCGTCTGCAGACGATGGTGAAAGATAAATTCGTTTGCACTTAAGGCAGTCCTGGACACAAAAATCTTCAATTAAAAAAAAAAAAAAAAATTATTGGATTAAAAATTTCTCTGCCGTTTTCTGCTTAAAATGACGTTTAAATCATGTTTCTATCTTAATTAGAACAGGTTATATTAATTTTCTCGTTTTGGTTTGTTTTCAAAATCTACCTTTCAAGCAATGGAGACGACTTTTTGCGGAAATGCGTTTTTCTTCATGATTTTTTTCCCCACCATTTCTCGTATTTAAATTGTTATAAATCAAGAACCGTTAAAGATAAAGGGTTCATTCAATTATTTTACTTTAATTATGACTCAGAAAATTTGAAAAAAATATTTAATTTTGAAAATAGGATTTATTTTTAAAATTACGTCATTTTTTAAAATTTTTAATTTAAATATTTTCAATTTTTATTTAAATTAATATTTTTAAAAATTCTGAATATGAATTAAAACTTATGTGTTTCTGTTTATTTAAATGAAAAAAAAAAATTGAAATTCTACAAATAAAATTTTCAGTTATAACGATTTTAATTTTTAATAAATTTAAAAATTTAAAAAAATTGTGAGAAGCTATATCATGTGATTTTGTTTACAAATGATATGGTTAACCATTACAAAAAATTTCAAAATTTTAACTCAATAAATAAAAATTATTTGAAAATGTGCCCCGGATCCCTTTAAGCTCATCATTTTTTCCCCACCTTCTATTCTATAATGAAATTAAAACATCCATTCATAATAAGTAAAATGATAAAACAGAAATAAAGCACACATTTAAGACATGTCATCGAATTTCGCCCTTCAACCACTGAAATGAAGCTAATCTAAAGGGCTGATTGTAAAGAGCGATCTTGAGCGATTTCTTCGGCTATTAAAATCCTGACGGGAAACCCATAGGAAATGATCGCTTTTAACACATATCAAAACTTTATTAGAACGCTGTTTTTCATATAAATACGATTTTTAGTATTGTTAATGGGCATTCTAAAAAATATATTAAATGTAAAAAATCTATCAGAGAAAGCATTAGATCTGTGCGAGACTTTCTTACGGCAATCATTGAGATTATTTGTTGATACGTTTCTTTGTTAGCGTTTTTTTTTAATTTGTTTTTTAGGGTTCCGTACTTAAGGGGGCTCAGGGCTTGAAAACTTTTCAAAAAATTGATTTTTTTTTTTAGTATCTATTTTGATTATTCAATTACTTCTGAACACAGTGCAAAAAACCGCATAAAAATATTTGTATTTTTAACGGAGTTATAAGCATTTATTTAACAATCACTTTCATAGCCGCACCCATTTCATGGCAACTTTAAGTTGCGTTTCCTGAAAACTTGATTTTTGAGGACTCTCCGTAAGATTAAAAAAAAAAAAAAAACTATTTGATGGAATGGCTTAAAATTTTTTTTGCATGCATACAACATCATTATCTATAGAGTGAATTAATATATTTTAGATAGCTTAATATTTTGCGTATTTATAAGGGAAAAAAACTTGTTTTTTTATAGGGTTTTTTAAATTTTCAAATTTGAGAGTTTTTTTAATAAGGTTTCCTTTGAGTGATCGTTCTATCCTTAATTCATTCTATAGAGTAAAGTTTCCTGATCCTTTTAAAGCAAAAATTAGGTTCTTATGTCAATTCAACGTTAAGATATCTTGCGGGTGGTGATCGGACACCTAATTTTTTTTTCGAAAATTGTGTTATATAGATTTTGCTTTATTTTTTCTTTTATTACATTGAAGTACTTCATTTTATAATTTTATAAGACTACAAACATACCTTAAAAATATCAGGAAGTTTAAATGAGTTACATTTAATACTTCTGTTTTTATAGGGATTCGAAGCGAGAGCTCTGTTTACATGTTGTTCGACATCGATCAAGCCTTGAGCCCCCTTAAAAGGTAAAAACGGAACCATTATAAGATCACTCCTGTGTCTGTCTGTCCGTCTGTCACAGCCATTTGACTCATAAACTAGGGATAGTGGAAAGTTTAAATGGGGGGACGCAATGCCTATTAGCCCACCTATTTACAGATTATTAAACATTCACAAATATATTTAGGGAAAATGTTGAGGAGCTCATTCAGTTACTCGAAAAAAAAAAAAAAAAGTCTTTTCTTTGTATATAGTGGGGTATCGTATGAAAGCTTTTGTATAGCTGAACTCAAAAATACGTGTCTTTTAATTCTATGAATTATAGTTGTAGAGATACGTAAGTGCAAAAATATGCCCCCCCCCCCCCTCTATTTCCGAATCTAATCAAACTAAAATTATGAAAAAATTAGAGATAGTGGTCGTTAACTTAAATTTTGCAGGAAAATTATAGCGATGACCGTAGGTCACCTAGTTTTTGAGAAAAGCGTATTTTTCCGTTTTACCCAAATTTCGATTTGTGGGCCTTCAGCAAATGCGCTGAGGATTGCTGATGGCACCTTTCGCAACAGAAGTATAGAAGCACCTAGACCGGGCGGCGGCGACCCGAATGGCTACGTCATCGAGTTACGGGATGAAATCATGATGAAGGATAAGATTTTTAGGAGTAGAGTAAGGAATGACTGGTCTGCCTTGATATTTCTTGGTACGATATGAGCAGCAGCGGGCGCCAACTCGTCATTTTGGTGTCACTATCACGTCATCGAGTTACGGGATGAAACCGGTGCCAAATTAAAGGTAAAGCAAAGTCTTTTAAGAATATGTCTGCCTGCGCATATATTGGTGGAAAACCCTGGCAGAGTAAAATCTATAGCAAGAAAATACGTCATAATGTACAATTGAAGCCCTATAAACGTATTATTTTACATTACATTGCCATATGTATTACTTCGAATCGATTTTCAAGATAAATTAAGGGTTTAGGAAAGGCTTATTAACAGTACGTGAGAAAATGACTGATTCGGCATAAATTGGTACAGAGCGAGAATCTTTATTTTGACAGTAATATCACGTCATCGAGTTACGGCTTGACATTTTGGCACATTAAATGTACCGATTTGTAGAATACGAATATTTCAGTCTGCTTCGTCATATCTTGGTACGAGAGCAGCAGAGTGGGGTGCCAATTCTTAATTTTGGCGGTATAATCAAGTCATTGAGGCTTGAAAAATTGGCACATTAAAGGTACATATCAGTACAATAAGAATATTTCAGTCTGCCTCGTCGTATCTCGGTACGAGACGAGCAGAGCGGGGCGCCAAAATGACGAGATGGCGCTCGCTGCTGCTCATACCGTACCAAGAAATGTCGAGGCAGACCAGTCATTCCTTAATCTACTCCTAATAAACTTGTCCTACATAAAGATTTCATGTCGTAACTCAATGACGTAATTATACCGCCAAAATTAAGAATTGGCGCCCGCTCTGCTCGTCTCGTACCAAGATATGACGAGGCAGATTGAAATATTCTAATTGTACTGATATGTGCTTTTAATGTGCCAAAATGTTAAGCTGCTACTCGATGACTTGATTATACCGCCAAAATTAAGAATTGGCGTCCCGCTCTGCTTATCTCCTACCAAGATATGACGAAGCAGACTGAAATATTCAAATTCTACTAATCGGTACGTTTAATGTGCCAAAATGTCAAGCCGTAACTCGATGACGTGATAGTACTGTCAAAATAGGGAATTGGCGCCCCGTTCATTTGGCTTTGTACAAAATTATGCCGAATCAGTCATTTTATCACGTATTGTTAATAAGCTTTTCCTAAACCCTTAATTCATCTTGGAAGTCGATTGTAAGTAATATATATGGCAATGTAATGTAAAGTATTATGTTTATAGTGTTTCAATTGTACATTAAGACGGATTTTCTTGTTATAGATTTTAGCCTGACGGGTTTATTTACCAGGATATGCGCAGGCAGACCGAAATATACTTTGCTTCACCTTTAATTTGGCATCGGTTTCATCCCGTAATTCGATGACGTGATAGTGACGCCAAAATGACGAGTTGGCGCCCGCTGCTGCTCATATCGTACCAAGAAATATCGAGGCAGACCAGTCATTCCTTAATCTGCTCCTAAAAATCTTGTCCTGCATCATGATTTCATCCTGTAACTCGATGACGTAGTCATTTATGTCGCCGCCGTCCGCTCTAATTGTTGATCATGATTTTCGGGAAAAATGTCAGTCTTTATCCGAGATATTAACCCTTAAACGCACGGTTGCGGTTTGGACATACATAATGACATGGGCGGCGTACTCCATATACCATCGGCTTTTAAAGCGTAGATAACCACTTTTAATGATACATTTGTGTAATTCAATGTCCAGTAGCAGTATAAAAGCAATAAATGTCAAATTGTTAAAAATAGACTAATTTACTTAGAATTAATCTCATAAAAACTATGGGATTCCTGACTCATTTGCATTGGGTGATCTCTCCCGTGTCTTAAAAAGTTAATTAAAAACCTATCTGGAAAAATACGGCACGGACCAAGGCAGGTTTACACTGTGAAAGGAAAAGATTATTACTACGCTGAGTTTAGTTTTATGAAATGCCAAATGAATTTTAAATAGGCATTACTTTTATTGTCAGTATCGAATTAAGTTCATCCTAAGCAGATTAGGATAAGATTTAAAAAAGTGTCAACAGAACAGGAATACTTGATAATGTTTAGGTTTCCTATCTCTTTGAACTTTTATGGTATAACCATTCATACTTTTCTAGTATATACAGCTATATCCAACCCTACGTTGTATAGTTTTTTACAAAATCTTATTATTCTTTTAGCAGGGATTTTTTTTTAATAATACAGTTAATAATTCACATATTTATTGTACGGAACCCTCAAAACGCGAGTAATACTCGCATTTGATCGTTTATTATTATTTTAAAAATAATTTTCAAGTACGATTTTTTTTCAAACCTATGTCGCTATCATCTGCAGACGATGGTGAAAGTTAAATCCGTTAGCACTTAAGCTAATATAAACAGCTCATCATCCCCCCCCCCCAGCTTCTATTCTATAATGAAATTAAAACATCCATTCATAATAAGTAAAACAATAAAATACAAATGAAGCACACATTTAAGACATGTCACCGAATTTCGCCCTTCAACCACTGAAATGAAGCGAATCCAAAGGGCTGATTGTAAGGAGCGTTGGGCAATTTCTTCAGCTGTTTATATCCTGACGCGAGACCCATAGGAAATGATCGCTTTTAATACATGTCAAAACTTTATTAGAACGCTGTTTTTAATATAAATATGAATTTCAGTATTGTTTATGCGCATTCTAAAAAATATATTAAACGTAAAAAGTCTATTAGAGAAAGCGGTACATCTGTGCGAGATTTTGTGAAGACAATCATTGAAATTATTTGTCGATACGTTTTTTTTTTTTTTTTTTAACGTTTTTTTATTTGAGAATCTACTGTAAATTCACTTTTGCTGCGCTCTATCTTAACTCGCTTTTCGCCTCTTCAAAACGCCACTGATCTCTGTCAATAGATGCTTTTTCTAATTCACCAGCCATGAAATCACTCTGATCGCTTGCTCCACCCTTCGGGTCAGTGCCGACCGGACTTTTTTTTTTTTTCCTTTCTAAACTCAAGGTTGCGGAGCGTCCTTTGTTTTTGGTCGAGGTCTTTTCCCGGACTAAATGGACACCTGTTTCGACACATCCTAACATAACGCAATCCGAAGGATTTCTTTTCTGCACATCATACCATTCAAAATATGGGTCACACTATTTTTTAACCCCTATTTTTACGAGAATTCTGTAGACAGACGGATCGAATGCTCACACATCACATCACATTTTTTTTTTTTTTCAAAATTCTGGTCAACTACTAAAATACACTAGGGGGGGGGGGGGGCAACCAGGACTTAGCACACTGAAAACAAATCGGAAATGGTACCTAAACGTGGCCAGGCCCGGCTAGCAAGTTTCTGTGCCCAGGGCGCTTTCAATGTTTCGTGCATTCTTAGATGGCTTGATTTACTGATACTACAGTAAAACCTCCCTAAAGCGACCACGTTGCGTTCCAATAAACATGGTGGTCTCTTAATGGAGGTCCTGTTTAAGTCAAGATTTTAATTCTTGAAAAAAAAAAGGTAACAATAAATGTTGTTAAAATTTATTTTTCATGTTTGGAAAAAAAATATAATAATTTAACATTGAAATTTAACATAAACATAAAAATTACATTGACGTTTGCTTTGATTTTACGGTTTTACATTTTATAACTTTTATTTTCAAGTCTTTTCAAAGTTCAGTCAACAAATGCAATTTTTTTTTTTTTTTTTTTTTTTTGGACGGGAAAAAATTATGACGATTTCATTAATTTATCTATTTCTTTGAGAGTTCCCCGACAGAATAGGGCAGGGAAGTTTATGGATCGTCATTCTTAATTTGTCATCAGCGTTCAATTTATTGCCTATGAAGGCACAAAGGGGTTTAAACACTTAAAAGTTACGGGATTTAAAAAAAAAAATTCTACACTTAGTTTAGAAGTTGGATGAATAGGGCGATTTCCGGAATAATTATTCTAATAAAACCTTCTTCTAGTGACTCGGAAAAAACGGAATTGGTTTCATTTTCTTCCAAGAAATATGGGTCGCTCATGGAGGGAGTTCAGCTGGGAAGGTCTTTGAATGGAGGTAAAATGGGTACTGAGCCTATGGGAAACCATTTCGTTCCCTGAAAAAGGATCGTTCAGGGAGGGGGTTGCTTCATGGAGGTGGTCCCACAGGGAGGTTTCACTGTAGCTTTTTTTTACATGTTACGCACGTATTCGAAAAGGGCCAACTCAAAAAATTAAGTTTTGCGGATAATTGAAAAACGGTTCTAGGAATAAACCAAGTATTGAGATATATTTTTGTCATTTCAAATATCGCATTTTTTCACAGTTATTTTATGTTTTAATTGAAATTTAGGTACTCTAACTAGTTTTATAAATATTCAGATCTTGGTGCAATAGATTTTGCACCTTTATACAAAAATGCATGAAGACAAAATTTATGACGATTTTATCTATTCAATTCAGTTCTACGGAAATAATAGGACTCCATTTCCAACAGGACGTCATCACCGGGGCAACCGAGAATCATGACTTATCACGGGATGGCATTGAAATCATGACGCAGGATAGGATTGAACAGAATAAAGGAAACTTTTATTCATATCTTTTTAACACTTTCCAACAAAGTTGAAAAGTGTTTATGACTTCGGTTTGTCTGGCCGTCTTTCCATTCTCTAACTCATGTAAATAGGCTCGGAACGTTCTGAAATTTTTGGATGTGAGTGACCTCTGCCATAACACGTTCCCTATTTCAAATGAAGTTTGTAGCCTGTTTTGTTCATTTACAGGGACAGTCAAAAGTTTTCCGTTACAGGACGGACCATGGGAAAAAATCGTTTCAAATGATTTTTAAGGGTGTTACACGCTTTCAAACATAGTAAAATGGATATGAATTTATGAAGTCCACTCAAATAGGCATTCTGTTGAATAGGCGATGCAAAGAATAGTTATTGTTCATTGACAGGGCCACACAAAAGAATTCCGTTACATAATGGTATAGGGAGAATTGTTTGCGGTGTATTTGAAAAGATTTCAGATACAATATTGTACCTGAATGACTGTATCTATCTATATTATAAAGGACAAACATATCTGTGCGTAACGCATACGTCATTTTGCGAATGGCAACACTTTGAAATTTGAAATAAAATTTTGGTTTTGCATTTTCTCTACTGCAAATTTTGTAATTGTGGCAACTGAAGTACTCCATTTATATTGAAAGTAAAGGGAAAATATTCATGGTTTATTATTTTTATTCAGTATATCCTTATTGATGCCATTTTCACATTACAAATAAAAGTAACTTTTTTATAATTTTTGAACAGAAAATGATGTCAGACATTAAATAAAACACGCATTCTTCTTCATAAATCAGCTACATTTTTAATATTTTTACATTACGCTGATAAATGAGTTTGAGGCGCTCGGCAAAATGATTCATTGAGTAAAAATGATACATTTAAAACAAAACGATCATTTTTTTTTTTTGATAAAACTATATATTTGACCAATACTATAAATGGCGAATACTATGACAGCTAAAGTCAAATTTCTGAAATTTTTTTTCGCGGGTACTAAGATTAGAAATTAAGGTTTGTGCGAATGTTCACATGAAAAGTTGTATCGGACAAACGTGACTTTAACTTTGGAAATGCATTCATTAATAATCTATTCTTTTGTGCGTTAAAATACTTTCAAATTGTGAATTTGAGTGGTGCGTATGTAAATTACGAGAATGTGAAAATAACGTACAGTTTAGATTTTACGGGGGAAAATTTTATGATGTGACATAGTGAAATACTTTTTACTGATTTTTCATCCCGTATAAAAACAAACATAAGAGCTCCATCGATAACTTCATCATAATTACTCATCTTGATTACGTAATCTAATACAGTTTAATTTTTCAATAATTTAAGCAGTTGAAGTTTGTAGAAATAATATTTTGGTAATTTTGGGTTTAAAATATTATTTGTTTTAAGGTTTTAAGAGTTAGACAACCAATGTAAGATGATTTTTTCGTTGTAATTATTTTTGTAGGTTTATTATAATTTCGATCTGACAGTTTCTTTCAAACATTTTAGTACGTCGAATTTCGACGAGTTGCAACTCGTATTAGTAATGATGGCTCGAGATGCATTTTTAATTATGATATGCGCTTTTTTCACTCCATTTATGCATACTATAAAGTGCGTATATAAATGGTATAGTTCATATACAGGGTTACAGAAATGAATTCGTAAAGGTTACTGAGTATGAGCATAAATTGCTTAAAGGTGGTTTTTAAAGGAGTTATGCATTTTTACGCTGAACTGAATTGAGTGTACTAAGAAATATTTGTTAGGATATAGATAAAATGATATACAGGTCCACGCAAAGAGTTCGATACAGGGCCGTCTATGGGTGATAATTTCTGGAAATGTAATTTCACTAGTTTTAAGAGTTTTTTAGTTCGGATTAAATTTTAGCTCAATAGTGCCGTGTTATAAAGGTACTTGGCACACTACAGGGCTGTACACATTTGTACATGTATGTTTCCATCTATAAGTATAAATTGCTGAAAGATGAATTTCAACCTGTTATGCATTTTCTTACTAAACTAAATTTTCCCATTATATAGTATATATATCAACCTACAGATCCAATACAGGGCTGTTCAAAAGAATTGGAATACAAATTTGGCTATGGAAGGTAACTAGTGAAATCAGTTTTTCAAATGGGTTTTCTAAAATGTTTACTTAGTTCTCTTATGTACCTTATTTCTCTAACTAACGAAGTTTTGTTAAAGCATTCAGGAAGTGTTGGAAAGTGTTTCATAATCTATGCTTAACGCCTGATTTTTCTTACTTTTTATTTTTGGTTTCGATTTTCATAAAATTTGAGAGGACTCGACGCCCTTCCGCAATGATTCTATATTAAATTTCAGACCATCCGGTTGGGACGTTTTGGCGCTGTTCTGGACGGGCGCATCTAGGTGCTACGTATTTGTATAATGACGGACGCACCTAAAAATGGCTAAGAAAGAGAGCAAAGTAAATTAGCTTGTCGACAGTTGTGTAAAAAAGGGAAGAGGATTAGGCGGACGGACGGACAGACAGATCGACTAGACGACGATGATAGGTGCTACGTATTTATAGAATTACGAACGCAATTAAAAAATGAAGTACTACTCAAAAATGAGTCCATCGATGCATTCCTATCGAACTGAATAGGTTTGGATCCAAAATGAACCTAACGTTTATTTTGAAACATCACATGTTATCAAACCCAAATGAAACGATCCTTTTGCCATTAGGTTGCATTTTAACCAGGTATTGTCAGGAAAACGTATATATATATATTTAGGTGCATTCGTCATTATATAAGTACGTAGCACACAGAGTCATTGTTTGGTTCGTCCGTCTGTTCACATAGAACAGCGGCCAAACGACGCAACCGAATGGTTTGAAATTGAATAGATAGGATCGTTGTAGAATTTGTCGAGTCCTTTCCAATTGGATGAAGATCCAATCCAAACTTTTAAAAAATATTCACCAAAGTTTTCTTCATTCTACTCAATCCTATCCTACGTCATGAATTCAATACTATCCCGTGATAGGTCATGATTTTGGGTTGCCGTGGTGATGACGTCCTAACGGAAGAGGGAATCCTGTTATTATTTTTGAATTGAATGTATATAGATAGAATCGCAATGAATTTGGTATTCATGCATTTCTGCATAAGAATGCCCCCGCTATGGCATCGGACTGTTTATACAACGAACAACTTGACGTATAATTTCCTACTTGTTTACAAGTGCAAAAAAAAAAAGAATGTTTTTTGTATGCGCCTATCGATTTCTCGAAAATGTTCTTTGAATGGATTATAATTATAATTACAAAAGGTAGAATATTTTATTATTTATGCAGTTATTTATTTCAATATTTTATTTTTATTTAAGAAATGTTAGAAAACCCCCCAAAAATGCAATTTAACAAATTACAAAGACCCTTTGGAAAATGATTTTTTCAAAGACATAAAAAATCACACATCCTACATGACGTACGCCATGGATTAAACATTCACATTCCTGGACCCATCATGTACACATTTTAAAAGAAATTTCAGTTTTACAATTTTCGGTACTGTCGATTTTTAAACTTCTACGGAGCGGGTCCTACAGGACGTACGCCATGGATTAAATATTAATATTACTGGACCCATTTTAAATGAAATTGCATTCTTAACTTTCATTACTTTTAAATTCATTACATTCATTACTTTTAAAATAAACTCAATACATAATATATTTTATATTCATTTTATCATTATATTTCATAGTAGCTATAAAATGAAATTGGTCCTTTATCTGTTTATTTATTTTTATACTTAAAATTACCGAAATTTAAAAACTATTCATATAATTAATAATAAAACTAAAATAAAAAATTATTAAACTTGTTTTCTGGGAGAAAAGAGGTAATTAAAAAATAAATGTATAAACGACAAATACAAAAAAGCTTAGTTTTGTCTGTTAAAAAATGAAACTAAAATTAATTAAAATAATAGTTACATTATTACATAAAATTAAAAATAATCATCATATTACAAAGTAATAGGCCAAGTTTCAATAAAATTCACGAAAATCGTCTTCAAGCGGTGGAAAAACTGTTAAAAAAAAAAAAAAAAAAAAAAAAAAAAGGAAGTGTTGGAGGGAGTTTTTTAAAAACAAAATATTTTTCCTAGCACGTCTAGTTACCAAATCACTGTTGTTTTCCCAATCTTTAATGGTAAAGTAACTTATGAAAACAAATTTATAAGATGCAATTTTTTATTGTAAAAATAATAAGAAAAATTAAATATTTGTGCTTCAATAAATATATCTCATTTCTCATTAATTAAAGGAGAGGGTGTAAAGGGGTGATTTGAGGAAATATTTACATATAATGGCTTATAAATGTCTAAATTGAATCATTGAAGACATTTATTATTAATCTAATTGGAAGGAAAAAAAATAAGCACATTTTTTTTATTATTCAATTAATCATAATTTAAAGGTTCTAAAAAATGTATGAAATCAACCAAAAAATATTTATGGCGCTTTATAGTATATATAAAGTACCTAATACTACTAATAAATAATAAAACTTAAAAAATACATTATCTTAAATAATAATAATAATAATAAAGACAATGTCCCCTGTAAAATTATGTCACAATCAAACAAAATTTCAGCTCGCTGTGATTTCATTAACACGAGTTATAAAAGTTTAAATTTATCGGACTCTTACATTCAGCTTTTTATAAAATTTGAGGTGTGTGTGTGTGTGGAAGGGGGGATGATAAAAAATAAGTAAAAATGGCTCAAATAATGTTGAACCTACAGCGTTTGGCGGGCCTACAACAATTAGAGTCCGAGTTATATGGTGGTGGGCATCGAAATGGCAAGGGACCGAAATGGCCAGGGACCGAAATGTCTCGGAACCGAAACGCCTGGACCTAAACGGCGGACTGAAGTGTCGGGACCGAAATGTCGTGTACCCAAATTTTCAAAAACGAGTACACTATCTTGATTGCTTTCCTCTATAATAGAGTGCTAAATACGATTTTGTAAAAGGAATATTAAGGTGTTTAACAACCTAGGACTAAAAGTTTTAAAAAAAAATAGTCATTTAAATGCAATTTTATGGGATTTTATGCTTATATACACTGTAAAAATATTCTCTATGTATACGGGAAATTTTATGCGAAATTTCAGTTTTTTAACAGAAACAATGTTTTTTTGAGTGGAAGTCCAACATTTTCTCGGAATAAACGCTGAAAATGTCCCTTTTCTCCTTACTCGTTGAACGATGACGCTAAAAACTACAAAAAAATGAGTATCTCAAAAATAAATTGAGATGCAGTTTTCAAATAAATTACATATAAAAGTACTTCTTTTATAAAATGATTATTCAGATTTTTTTTTTTTTCAAATTTCGCGCTGTTACTGCAATTTATTTCCGAAAACAGAAATGGATCGTCTTGAATAGCGGACCATTTCAATCTTGAAAACAGGGGAAATTAAAAACGAAACTTTTGTGAAAAAACAAAGAATAGACAGCCACTTTGCTGCTAGTCCATTTTCCGTTTTTTCACGGAATTTTTTTTTACTGTTTTAGTAGGGAAAAGCTTTAAAAAGGGCAATTTGCGTATATCATTCACTGTCTGATCGAGTATAAACTATCTGGAAATCTAAAAATACATCTCTCGTTTTTCAAAAATGGAAAGCGTTTTTGGAGACGAAAATGTTACCTCACCTGAAACGCTATTGTGTAGTGTCTGGCATTTATTTACGGAAATAAATACGCTTTCAGAGAATTTCCATGCATTTACCGCTCGCAATATCTCAATTCTTTTATTTTTGACGATTTTATCTGCACGGCTTATATTATGCGAACACAAAAGTGTTTCTAGTATTCTTCTTTTCATCGCCATTCTTTTTCACTTTTGGTTCCATGCGTGCCCATGAATGGCTTCTCTTTCAGACTATAGAAAGCTATTTTTTTCCCACTTCCGGGAGGGTGGACGTTCTTCCTGAAAAAGGAGTGAAAATGACTCTTTAGATACCCTCGAGGATGGTCACTGTTTTTAGCCCCCGGTACGGTACGCTATTTCTTTCTCCCAGCTTATTTTGTGTACTCTCCAAAAAAATAACGTTACCTTACAGAAACCAGCCGTAAAACAAAGCAGTACGATTCAATACTCTATAGTAGGGGTGCACAACCTGTAGCCCGCGAGGTGTTAACGTGTGGCCCGCGAACTTCGTCAATTTATAACTGGAAAAAAATGCAATTTTTGTCCATGTGGTCTCAGGAAAAAATCGTGAATTTCATTTATTTGTCGTGGGAAAATTTAAACATTTCGTCAGTCAGTAAAGAATCGTTAATTTTGTCCATCGGGCGAGGAAAAAAAAATCACAAATTTCGTTGATCGAACAACGAAAATTCGCGAATTTTGTCGATAAGGCGCGGAAAAAATCGCAAATTTCGCTGATCGGACACGAAAAAATCGCGAGTTTTGTCGATCGGGCTCGAAAAAATCTCGAATTTCGTTGATCGGACACGAAAAAATCGCGAATTTTGGCGATCGAGCTCGGAAAAATCGCGAGTTTTGGCGATCGGCATCGGAAAAATCGCGAATTTCGTTGGTCGGGCACGGAAAAATCACAAATTTTGACGATCAGGTGCGAAATAAATTGCAAATTTCGTTGATCGGACACGGAAAAATCGTCAATTTTGTTGATAATGTGCGGAAGAATTGCAAATTTTGTTGATCGGTTCGTTTTGATCGAGAAAATCGTGAGTTTTGTCAGTCGCGAGAAAAAAAATCTCGAATTCCGTCAATTTGCCGAGGGAAAAAATTGCAAATTTTCAACAGTTAGTTAAGATTCGCGAATTTCGTCGATCGGACGAGAAAAATATCGAATTTTGTCAATTAGGAGCGGGAAAATCTCAAATTTTGTTGATCCGCTTCGAGACAATCACGTGTTTTATCTCTTTATCACGAGAAAAAATCGCGAATTTCATTGATCGGACGCTGAAAAATTGCAAATTTCTACGATGAGGCTCGGAAAAATTGGGAATTTCATTGATGGCAGGGGAAAATTGCGAGTTTTGTCGATCGGGCTCCGAAAAATCGCGAATTTCGTTGGTTGAGAACGAAAATAATCGCGAATTTTGTCGGTTAGGCGCGAAAAAATTGCAAATTTTGACGATCAGGAGCGAAAAACTCACAATTTTTTTTAATCGGGTGTGAAAAAAATAGCAAATTTCGTCGATCGGGTGTAGAAAATTTGCGAATTTTGTCGATCAGGCGCGGAAAAATCTCAAATTTCACTGATAGGCTCCTCCTCCTCCCCCCTTCTTTCATAAAGTTCACATTTTTTTTCGGCACTAGCCTTTATCTGATTATAAGCCACAGATCACACCCCACCCACCGTAATAGAACCCTCTCTGTGTTATTGGTGTGGCCCTCGACAACCCAGACATTTTTGTAAGTGGCCCTTCTTTTAAAAAGGTTGTGCACCCCTACTCTATAGCAATTTTTAAAAATTCTAAGCATCGCACATTTTCAATTTTTATACCTTCGTTTTGGGAAAAAAAAGTACTTTTTAATGCAATTTGTTTGAAAACTGCATCTCCATTTATTTTTGAGATATTAATTTATTTTGTAGTTTTTAGAGCCATTTGCTTCATATTGGCAACGGAATAACTCCATTTCTGTAGCAAGTGAAAGAAAAATAGCAATTATATCATTTTGTTGCCATTTCCCATAAAAATTGAAAAAAAAAATTAAAATACGTGCTATTCTGAAAAAATATAAATGAAGAATTTCTGATAAAACATGGAGCTATTAGAAACTAAATTTAATTTTAAATATCTATATGAATAATACAAACAAATGAAGGCCTATGAATCTTTAGATAGCCTTTTTTTTTGTCGAGTTTCTTGAATGACGAAATTTCTTTTTTTAGACTTGTGTATTATTCAGCGATAGTGACGTCCTATGCATACTTTACTGTAGATGTTGTTTAAGACTGGATCGCAAATTAGGAATTCTTCAGCGGATGCGGATGACGTCATTTTATATAAAATAAAAGAGTGTGTTTAAGTCTTAAAGCTGAAATATGTTTTGTACTACAGCAGAGTCCCGATTATCCGAGTCCCGCTTAACCGAGTTATTTTCTTCTGATGGACTGATGGCTTCCATTATTATGAAACTGCTATTATAAATGAAGTGTTAAGTGAAGAATGGCCATTATTTTTTTTGAAAAAAAAAATGGCCATTTTTTCCCCCCATTCTGACCAGAAAATCAGAGTTCTAACTTTTTACGACTGCTCTTTCATCTTCACCTAACACTTTATTTATAATAGCAGTTTCATAATAATAGAAGCCATCAGTGCATCAGAAGAAAAGAATCAATTCCAAAGGTATAAGTTCGATTAACACGGATAATCGGGACTCTACTCGATCTATATTTATAAACATATTTTTTTTTCATCGGGGGCGACACTAAATTCTGAAAAAGCAGAATTCCTATTTTCTAGTCTAAACAACTATTTTCTTCGTCACAAACTTTCAGATGGTTGTACCACTCAATGGAAATTCATAATTTCGCTGTACCACTATTAAGGGGTCTTGTAATTTTTAAACGTGACGAAAATCAAGAAAAAGATTCAAAGTTTGAATGAGTGTCTCTTCTAAACCGTATTATGTATAAATCTGAACTTTGACTATTAACCCTTTATGTACTGAATTATGAATTCATGAATATTTTATCTTCTAAAGCATTTTTCGGGAATTGTTTAAACTACATGAGAAGATTGATATAATCATTTAATACATTTTAGGAGGATTCATTAAATTTGAATGGATAGGGATTTTGTGCAATATTGATAACCCCATTCAAGTCTTTCGTTTTAAATATTTTTCTGAGTATTTTGTAGAATTAGAAAATGTACCAATAGAATGTTCTTTACAATAGATATATTTCCGAATTGATAACCCCCCCCCCCCCCCCCCGCTACCTAACTCCAAGAAAGCTGAAAAGAGGCAAAGGCAAAAGAAATCATCCGTTTAAAAATATTTTTGTTTTGTGTAACCAATAATGCTTTTGGAACAACATAAAGTAATGTATCTATAACTCATTCTAAACTGTATGACAACGAATCGATGTATTCAATGAATTTTATAACACGTTATTTTAATGGTACTTATTAGCACCGTCAATTACAAATCTTCTTAATACTATCTACAACTTTTATACTGACAAGTTTTTGATAGGACCAACTCTTACTGCAAAAAATAAAAAATAAAAATAAAAACGAAAAAAATGGGGAGTGTTGAAAAAGAAAAAAATTCATAACTTCGTCCATTCACAAGATATCTAAACCGCTTAAATTTATTATAAATTTCCTTAATATTATCTACAGCTTTTATATTGACAAGTTTTTGATAGATCAGCAAAAAACAAATTAAACAAAATTAGGGGTTGACGAAAAAGCCATCGTATCCAAACTCCTTTTCCTGACTCATTTTAAAATTCATTTTTGCTCTCAAACGCATCCAGTTGGCAGGTTCTCTTATTCAGAAACTATATAATGTGCCGATTGGGTCGATTTCTTGATAAAAGCAGAATATATTTCAAAAAATGCTGTCAAAGTGGGCATTTTAAACCGAATTTCCCGAAGCTATCGTGCTGGAAACGAACAAAAGGGTCGTACTAAGAAAATAATTGTTTGTAAATCGAGTACTAATGAATTGAACGAAAAATAAAAACACAGGTCGCTTCTACATCTCTTCAAAAAATCACATCAGCGAATTTCATGTTTTTACTTTTAAAAATTAGTCTGAAAATGAGTGAGAAAATTTTCAGTTGTTGAGCGTAGAAAAATATTTTTTTGAAAACCGCCTTATATGTTTCTGATAAAACCAGATCTTACAGGAAAAGGAAATTAAAAATTCGTCCAAAGCAGTCAGATAAAATTACTAAACTGGGTTTATCTCTCATCTTGATTTAGTTTTTATTGGTGAAATGAGTACCGTATATACTCGCGTATAAGTCGAGGAATTTCTGACAATTTTTGGCAAGCAAATTTGGGGGGTCGACTTATACGCGAGTCAATTAAAAAATAAAAAATAAAACTTCGAATACTACAAAATTCTGATTTTATGTGTATGAATAATAAAATATTACAGAAAATATACAAATAATAATAATTTATCATTAAAAATTTTTTCAATGATTTATTTTTATTTGCTTACTACTTTTTCGCATAGGCAAGTGAAATATATGGTTTGATTTTGCGCAAAATTGAAGTAAAAAGTTAGGGGGTCGACTTATACGCGGGTTTTGATTTTTTGCAGAATTTGCATTCGAAAGTTAGGGGTCGACTTATACGCGAGTCGACCTATACGCGAGTATATACGGTAGTTAATTTCGAAATCTACCTCCGCCTGTATGCCGAATCGGCAGGGATTTTTTTTTTTAGAATAGACAGATATGAACAGCTCAGGTGATAAAGATGGTATGTGACCAAAAAAAATCCTAGGAGTGAAGCTAATTCAGGGTCCTCTATTATCTGTTAAATTACTATTACAAAAATCTAATAGCGTCAGAGATTTTAGCGGATAAAGGAAGCATTTGGCAGAAACAACATTGCAATTATCTCTTTCTTTTTTTTTTTAAAAGATAACTGCATCACTGACCACTTTTATCTCTTGAGCGCTTAATACAGATGTAGTTTTCAAATGTAAATTTAATATGAAGATGTGTAAAAATAAAGCAAAAGTTAAGGTATATATTTTTCATTTTTCGAGTAGGTTACCCCTTTCATTCGACTATTTTTTACTCGGCTGTCAAGAAGGGTTATGTGTTTCACTCGTATCGGTATGTGTATTTCTTTATACCCTCAAAACATCTCAACGGCTGGATGGATTTTAATCAATGAGGTATCTGTCGATTCGTCTTAACCGTGAGATGGTTATAAGCTAGGTTTTGTTTTTATCAATTCAAAATGGCGGCAGACGCGAAATTTTGTTTTTACGCACCCTATTCTGTGGCCTATCATTGGATATGTCTTTCAAAGTGAAGACGATCTTTCCTTGACTATTTTACAGTCAGAAGCTCCGTTTAAATACGACACAACCGGGAAGTTGTGTAGGTAGGATCGCTAGCTTTAAAGCAACTCTAACCATCATAGACACCTATAGGCCTCATCAAAATAGTGTTTTTAGATCGGAACTAACAATGAAACACAACTTAAAAGCCATCCATACAAGTAAATAATAAAAAAAAATAGGTAAGTAATGTAAAAAATAGTTTCACATGGATGAGAAATAATTAATTAGTTCGCTTTTTACGTAGTCGGGTTTTTTGAATTTAATTTTTACTTGTTTAAAGTGTATGTCCAGGCATCCACCAAAGAGACCCACCGTATCAGAACTGTTTCGATGTCTTCGAAGAGTATCGAATTTTTGAAACAGAATCGAAAAGTCCACCAAGAGCGAAATCGGATCATTTGCTGTCGTGCCAAAACACTGTCCAAAAGGAGAAAGTGGTTTTACAGATGAAGAAAGGGGAAATAAGATCTTCACACTACAGGACCTTTCAAACCTTTTGTGGCCCAACAACTCCCATTTGAAAAATACTAGCAAAAGCCATGCTTTGTTTGGATTCGCCAAGCATTATTTAATAAGATAAATACTTGAAAGTAACACTATTTTTTCATATTATTCTCGCATCTTTATTAAGCAAAAACGTTATTTGATGTTTTGGCGCATTTTAATTTTAGAAATGTAAATTCAGACGAATAACTCGGAATTTTTTATTTATGATCACAGAGTAAAAGAGTGTCTATGATAGAACGAATTTAACAATTAATTTTATTTGTTTCCAATTCTTTTGTTGCCACTTTACAAAAAAAATCATAATATAATTCTTTTAAAATGCGTACGTATCGTCTGCGTAAATGATTTCACATAATAAGAATAAATTGTGTGTTGGAATTCTTAACACTGAAAAATACTTTTATAATTGAATGTAAATAATTGAATTTTCACGAATTTTAATTCCTTAAAAATAGGCTATAATTTTCATAAAAAAGGTATTTTAAAAATTTCATAAAAGAAGTCGTGAAACTATTTAATGAATCATGATTCTATCTATAATGGCAAACTCCATGGTTTATTTTTTCTTCTGAAAATAGATGTGTTTCATTTTTTATTTGCAAAAATGCGTGCATAATGAAAAAAAAACACGTAAAATAAATGAATTAAAATAATAAATTTTTAAGGTTATTCTGTAAAAAAAAAAAATAATAATAATAATAAATAATAATAATAATATTGTGCAAATCTACAGATCCTAGTTTAATTTCAAGTCAAAATACTGAATAGTTTTTTTGTAAAGTGTACGACAAGATGTAATTTGTGTAGCCTAGTAGAGGATTCGCTTCGCTCATCCTTTGTTATCTAAGATGTTAGAATGCTCTCTATTCTAAAAAAAAAAGTTACTAACGTTGTCACCGCCACTGACAATTACTTTTTGTGACCGGAGATCTTTCTTAGCTAATATTAAGAAAACTGTTGCATACAAAAACATGAAAATCAGTGATATTATAGAGAAATGTGAGATAAACACGCTGACGTAGTAATAATTAATAGGGATGACCTCTCAGGAGTTTATAGGATTTCATTTATTAGGGAGAGGGGAATCAGAAATCACTGTATAGGTGTGACCCAACGAAAATTCAGTATCAGACGTAAAGAACATAGGGCGGACATAAAATATAACAAAGGTTAATGCTGCTTTATCATGGCCGAATCAAATAGAGAGCATTAACATACTTTTTAACGAGAGTAAATTAATCTACAAGTCTAATTTTTATTTACCATTATTTAAGAGATTCAGGAGTTTGTAACGATACATTATCGTTCCGCATCTCGAATTTACGGATTGAAGGGTTGGACAACTTGCGGAGTCGCGACATAGAGGGAACACGTGCGATAGCGAAAATGTAGGGCGCGTTATATGTTTACTTGTTTCTATTCGATGATTTTTTTCCATTTTTCATGTGCATTGTATTTGTAATATTCTGTTCTACATTCTGCTGACGACTCAGTGAAGGAGTTGAAACATGTCAATATATAGGTTTTTAATATACTTTTAATGTGTTTTCAGTAACATCTTTTAAGCAAATAAATATTTTAATATAGGTTTTGACTTTTCCGTTGGGAATATATATTGTGATACGTTGAAGTAGACAGTTTTTAAATCGAAGAATTATTTTAAATGACTAGGGGGCTCTGCTCTCTACAAGCTATGCTCGCCAAACCCCGTTCAGACACCGCAAACTCTAAAAGTACACTCACTGGATAGGCTTTAAAAACATTTCGGAAGAATGAATCTCTCTATTTAAAAAAAAAAGTAACTAACTCTGTCACCGCCGCCGGTTTTGAATTTTTTGTGACCGGAGGTCTTTCTTCGTTAATATAAAAAAAAAAAAAATATTGCATACAAAAATATGAAAATCGGCGATGTTATAGAGAAATGTTTGATAAACACGCTGATGCAGGCAGTTTTTCAAATCGAAGAATTATTTTAAGAGATATTTAATGTTAAAGCTGGACAAAATCGTTCCATTCCAAAAGTTTTATAGGAGCAAAAACTATGCATGGGAATTTAATCATTTTTAGATCATTTTAATCGTTAGAAGTTCCCGGTGTGCAAATTGCATTTATTTTTTGAATTGGACTCATTTTTTAGGTTTTATTTCTATCTTAAATTCAAATTTTCAACATTTTGAGAGATATTTTTTACATATTTTACAAAAGGGTATTAATTTAAACTGTTGCCAACTGTATAAACAGCGCAAACAATAACGTTTGCTTCAAATTAAAAATTTATTGTCTCGTGACTATTACAAACAGCACCCCCCCCCCCCCTTCTTCAAATTGGAATTTACGTCACATTACACTTATTACGTAAAATAAACAAAAAATAATATTGCAAAAGAGTTTAAATTTAAAAATTGCACCAGACATTTATTTGATATCTTGAGAAGACCTTTTCAATTACTTTTGTTAGGACAGCGCAAATAATATTTCATTTCTAACAAAAGTATTTTCACGTGTATATTATAAAGGGAAAGAAAAGTTTGGTGAAAATGACGTCAGATAAGAATCGATACATTTAAATGTCTTATTTAAAAGAACTTTCTTTCAACTTTGTTAAAAAATACCGGGAGACAAGGACTCTGTTTACTTAATTCCTTTTATATGAGCTTATTTTGAAATGTTTAACTGATTTTATTTAATCAAAGAAGAAAACAGCCATTGTATCTTTTAACAGCAGCTGATTTGGCCTTAAAATTCCCCAATCAAAGAGAAATGAATAGAAGCTCGTTTATAAGGAGATCGCTACTGTTTCTTAAATTATAATTAAATCTTTCGAAATCTTTTTAAAGCAGATCAAATTAGCGCGCTTTTAGAGTCAGCGGTGTCTGAACGGGGGTTGGCGAGCGTTAAAAAAAAACAGTGGTTATCTCCCCGTTAACGGGTTGTTTTCGTCTTTGATTCAATCAGATCAGTGAAACATGCGAAAATAAGCTAATATAAAATGACTTAAGTCAACACAGTCTTTGTCTCCTGGTATTTTTTAACAACGCTTTATCAGAAAGTTTTTTAAAATAAGACATTTTAAATGTATTGTTTTAAATCGGACGTCATTTTCACCCAAGTTTTCTTTCTCCTTTTAATATTCACGTGAAAATACTTTTGTTGTTAGAAAGGAAATATTATTGGCGCTCTCTTAGAGTTCTCAACACAAGACCAATGCGACTCTTGTAGGCACTTCATTTAACATCTGCATTGGTTCAAAATGTTCAAAATATCTCAATTTATTGATTTTCTGTAAGAGAGTAAACCCTATTGGTTTACAATGGAAGTCTATGGGAATTGGTCGAAATATTAGAGATATCGCCAAGTTGGCGTCCCTTTTGGCGACTCATTTTAATCGCCAAGTTGGTGATAAATTGGGCGGCATTGGTCGACAGAACAGGGTCCTCCCCTATGGTAATCTCCCTTATAGGTATGGTGATGCATTAAAATCTGTTCATTATATATGTTACCGGCCAAACCCGATTTTAGGCCAAACTAGTTTATCCTAACTCGCATAGAATAAACTAGTTTTTCCTAGGCCAAACTAGTTTATCCTAACGCCCATAGGATAAACTGGTTTTTCCTAGGTCAGACTAGTTTATCCTAAAGCCCATACGATAAACTAGTTTATCCTAGGCCAAACTAGTTTGGCCTAACGCTCATAGGAGCTTGCTAGTTTAGCTTGCTATTCTTTGGTCCGAACTAGTTTATCCTAGGCCGATCTAGTTTATCCTAGGCCATTTCAATTTGGCATGATTTTCTTTATCCCAAAGACCGCCCCAGCGCCAACCTTCTAGTTTATCCCAGGCCAATGCAATTTGGCGTGTTTTTATTGATCTCAACTATCGCTCCGGCGCCTACCTTGTGCAAAGTAGTATTGCCGTCACCCCTGTATAATGTATTTTATTTGATGAGGAGTGGGATACTGTCCCCCTATCTTCCCCATTTCACCGCCGCCGGTAGTTACAAAATATGTTCCATATAACAAATTGTGTGCTGGAAGACCAAAGAATGGGATGAGAGGTTATCATAAAATTTAGGAGAGGAAGAATTTAGAGGATTGATTAATAATGTACTTCATACCCACGAAATTCTGGCATCGTCGGGACCGGGACTTCCAGGAATATTCCAAATTTCTGAAAGAATATGAAATGTTCTCCTGATATTCTTAGACCAATGTCAGACGGGCGTGTTTTTTGCTGCTTTTTTGCTTAGGTATTATCCATTCACAATGCTGGTCTTAACGGTGCATTTATTCGTAATTAATTCAAAGCCAAGTGATATTTATGTGAGAAAAAAATAAATATAAAAAAAACATTGATTTTTTTTAATATTTATTTATTTACTTTTTTTATTTCACTTGCCTTTGAATTTTCAAAAATTCGGCGAAGCCCGGTCGAAGTTTGGTCTAAAATACATATAATTTTAAGCTACAATTATTCCACAATTAAAATTCTCTTTAAAGAATATTGCATATACATTTATATGGATGGGGATACAGTACTGTAAAAACTGTCAGAAGAATCTGTGTATGACGAAATCCTGTTTTAAACGGAATTTTTTTTAATGGTTGCAAATTGAATAGAATAATCCGTTTGAAAAAAAAAACAAAAAAAAAAACAAACATAATATATTTGCTAGAGACGATGGGCCTGCTAAAAAAGGAACTTAACTCTAACGAATTTTATTTTCTCTCCTATGGGGTTCCATCTTAGAAAGTTTTTCTATATAATTTTTTTCAGATTTTCAAGTCTCCAAGCCGGGTAAAAAAATTATTATTCAGATATTTACACAGAAATAGAGATTCGTTAAAAAATCAATATAGTTTAGAATAAAATCATTAATATCGTTAATCAACATTCTATGGCTTGGAGATTTAAAAATTCTATACAATAAAATCTTCTAAGATGAACTTGCATAGGAAAGAAGAAAAATCCGTTATAGGCAGGTTCCCTTATTAGAAGGTTCATCGTCTGTTCTAAATGCAATATATTCTTTTTACAAGACTAATATCCTCATTTTACATAGATCAACATATATTTTTTTTGTTGTTAAACACGGGATTCCGTCATGGGCAGAATTTTTTCTGAGGTTTTACCGTATTTTAATTTTATTACCTAAAATGCATCTACTCATCTTAAAAAAATTTAAAAATTAAATAAATATATAAATTTTAATTGTGGAATAATAGCGATTTAAAAATACGTGCATTAAAAAAAAAAGTTGTGCCGGGCCAAATGTTACAGATTTTTTTACTGAACAGACCAGAGATCCTTACCGGTCCAAATGATTTTCATATGAGCTGGGTTAAAAATTGGACTGAAAATTTCTGCCTGTGCAGACCTCAAGAAGAATGCATTCCAGTCCCCTCTTAAGCCGGAGAAAAATTGAGTCCCGGACCATCTCAGGCCGAACCTCTAGAAAAAAGAAATCTCCAAACTAAACCCGGACCGAGTGTCGGGAAGGAAAAGTGGGCGGGCCCGTAAAGAGCCTTACATCGAATAACCAAAAGAATAGCTCACAAATTTCGTAAATTTGCACTAATGCACGCATTTTCACCAAACTTCAGATTCAATTAGACGTTGTTTCTGGTTAGATTTGGTTTAAATTACTCAACAAACAGCGCTGCTATGCTGCATTTTTCTGGATTTACAGGATTTCAGCGATAATCATAGCTCAAGAACTAATGAACGGAATTTCATATGTTTAGAATCTTTATTATGAACATAGATTGCCATTTAATTTTTCCCTGAGATAGCGAATTTTGAAGTATTAACATGTTTGAGATAAAAGAAGGTTTTGGGATTGGCGTATCCGACTAGTTTTAAGATGAGTAGATCCCTTTTTAGGTAATAAAATTAAGTACAGTAAAACCTGAGAAAAGTAACGTGTCTATCACTGAATCCCGTGTTTAACAACAAAAAAAAAGTTGATTTATGTAAAATGAGGATATTAGTACTTTTAAAAAGAATATAGTGCATTTACATCAGACGATGAACCTTCTAATAAGGGAAACTGCCTATAACGGATTTTTCTTCATTCCTATGCATTTCCGTCTTAGAAGATTTTATTGTATAGAATTTTTTTAATTTTTAAATTTCCAAGCCATAGAATGTGGATTAAAGATATTAATGATTCTACTGTAAACTATATTGACTTTTTAATGAATCTCTATTTGTATGAGAAAATCCGAATAATTACTAATACCTCTAATTTTTTTACACGGCGTAGAGACTTGAAAATCTGAAAAAATTTATATAAAAAAACATTCTAAGACGGAATTATGTAAGAGAAAAAAGCTTAGTTATGGTTAAGTTCCTTTTTTAGCAGGTCCGTCGTCTCTAGCAAATACATTGTTTTTTTAAACGGATTATTATATCCAGTTTGCACCGATTAAAAAAAAATTACGTTTAAAACAGGATTTCGTCATACGCAGGTTCTTCTAACAGGTTTTACAGTACTGTATCCCCATCCGTAAAAATGTCTATGTACTATTCTTTAAATAGAATTTTAATTGTGGAATAATGGTATCTTAAAAATATATGTATTTTAGGCCAAACTGGGATATGGACTTCGCCGGATTTTTTAAAGTTCCGGATTTCTGAAAGAATATCAAATGTACTTTTGATATTCTTAATGGTACATTTGTTCATAAATAATTCAAAGCCAAGTGATATTTATTTGAGAAACAAAAAATAAATGTCTCTAAATTCTTCCTCTCCTAAATTTATGATAACCTCTCATCCCTTCTTTGGTCCTCCACACACAATTTGTCATATGGAACATATTTCGTAACTACGGGGGGACAGTATCCCACTCCCCATAGAAAAAAATATATTATACAGGGGTGACGGCTATACTACTTTGCACAAGGTTGGCGCTGGAGCGGTAGTTGGGATTACTAAAAGCATGTCAAATTGCATTGGCCTAGAATAAACTAGAAGGTTGGCGCCGGGGCGTTTTTTGGGATCAATAAAATCACGCCAAATTGAATTGGCCTAGGATAAACTAGATCGGCCTAGGATAAACTAGTTCGGACCAATGAATAACAGGCTAAACTAGTTTATCCTATGAGCGTTAGGCCAAACTAGTTTGGCCTAGGAAATCTAGTTTATCCTATGGGCGTTAGGATAAACTAGTTTGGCCTAAAATCGGGTTTGGCCGTAACATGTATATAGATTAGTTTTAAAAAATTATCTCAAAATATGAAATAAATGTCTCGCGCAAGTGTATTTTTTAATTTAAACTGTTTGGCAATAGTATGGTTTGACAATTTTAAATAGAACGTCATTTCCTCCATTGACATCTTTTAACGCATATTAATGAATGGAATATTTTACAATTTTCTTTCTCTTTTAAAATTCATGTGTCAATATAGTTTTTAGGACGTCATCATCAATATTTTTCTGTTTTTAATACGTCATCATTTCATTCCCTTTTGAAAGTTTTTTTCTGTTTATAATAGTCACGCGTAAATAAATTTTTAATTAGAAGGAAATATTATTCCTTGCGCTGTTTTTAAATTTGGCAACCTTTTAAAATAATACCCTTTTCCAGAAGTTGTAAAAAATATGTCTGGAAATGCTGAAAATTTGAATTTAAAATAGAAATAAAACCTCAAAAATTGAGTCCAATTCAAACCATAAATGCAGTTTGCACACCGGGAACTTCTAACGCATAAAATGATCTAAAAATGATTCAATTCCCATGTATAGTTTTTGCTCCTATAAAACTTTTTTAATGGAACGATTTTGATCCACTTTAACATTAAATACCTCTTAAAATATTCTATTTGAAAACGGTCTGCATCAGCGTGTTTATCTAACATTTCTCTATAATACATTTTCATATTTTTGTATGCAATTTTTCATATTTTTGTGTGCAATATTTTTCTTAATATTAATGAAGAAAGACCTCCGGTCACAAAAAATTCAAAACCGGCGGTGGCGGTAGCATTAGTTACTTTTTTTTTTTTTTTTTTTAGAATAGAGAGATATTTAATGTTAAAGTGGGTCAAAATCGTTCCATTCAGTAGCAAAAACTATAAAGAGGAATTGAATCATTTCTTCTAAGGAAATTCATTAGAAACTCGCGATGTGCAGACTGTATTTATTTATTTTTTTAAATCGACTCATGTTTTGAGGGTGTATTTCAATTTTAAATTCAAATTTTCAGCATTTCCAGACATATTTTTTTAAATTTTAGAAAAGGTTATTATTTTCAAATTGTTGCAAACTGTAAAAACAGCGAAAAGAATAACATTTCCTTCCAATTAAACATTTATTCGCACGTGATTATTATAAACGGAACAAACCACTTTCAAATTAGAATTAAATGATGACGAGTTAACAGCAGGAAAATATTGAAAATGACGTTCTAAAAATTGTTTTTACACAAGTATATGAAAAAAGAAAGAAAACTATAAAATAATCAGTTATTTAATATGTGTTAAAAGCAGTAAATGGGAGGAAACCACGTCCTATTTTAAATTTCCAAATAATAACATTGCCAAACAATTTAAATTAAACAAGTTGGAAATTGCTCGTCAAACGTGGCAAATGAGGTGCGTTCGCACAATAACTAGTTTTATAAATATTTTTTGCACCGCATAGTGTACTGAATGTTTATTTTAGTGCACTTCTTGACTGCTTATCAATTTCATTCTGTTCGAAAGGCTGTAACATCATTAAAATGCACTTGGAATAATTTTTTCCCATTGGCCGTAATGTAACGGAAACTTTTGGCTGTTCCTGTAACTAAACTATACACCAGATTTTCATAAAATTTGAAATGACTGAACAAAGTTTTGCAACCATTATATATTTAAAATTTCAGATCATTCGGTTGGGTTGCTTTTGTTCTGTTATATGCGGACGGGGAGACAGACGGACTGACAGACGACTATAGGTGCTACGTATTTATATAATTACGAACGCACCTAAAAAGAGATTTATACGTGCATGAGAGATTATTTCATGTTTCGAGATGTTCTTTTTAACTACTATTGCCAATTCGCAGACAGTGCAAATAATAATATTACTTTTCTAACAATAAAAATATTTTCAGGTGAATCTCTCTATTCTAAAAAAAGTAACTAATGCTGTCATTGAGTTTTTTGTGACCGGGGGTCTTTCTTTGTTAATATTAAGAAAACTGTTGCATACAAAAATATGAAAATAGGTGGTATTATAGAGAAATGTTGAAAACACGCAGATGCAGACAGTTTTAAAATCGAATAATTATTCTAAAAGATATTTAATGTTAAAGTGGGTCAAAATCGTTCCATTAAAAAAAATTTACAGGGTCAAAAACTATACATTGGAATTTAATCATTTTTAGATCATTTTATACATTTGAAGTTCTCAGTGGGGAGAATGTATTAATTTTGTTATTTGACTCATTTTTTGAGAATTTATTTTAATTTTAAATTCAAATTTTCAGCATTTCGAGAGATATTTTATACATATTTTAGAAAAGGGGATTATTTTAAATTGTTGCCAATTTCTAAAACAGCGCAAAGAATAATATCTCTCTCAAATTAAAAAAATAAAAAATCTTTCAAATTAGAATTAAATTATTATGTGTTAAAAGCAAGAGAATATATAAAAGTACGTCATAAAAACTATATTGACACGTGAATTTTAAAAGAGAAAAAAAAATTTAAATTAATAAATTCATTATTATGCATTAAAAGTCGTAAATGAAGGAAATTACGTCCTATTTGAAATGGTCAAATTATAATAATGCGAAACAGTTCAAATTTAAAATTAAAATTAATTAAATTATTATATATATATTTTTTTATTTCGCGAGGTGTTTATTTCATGTTTTGAAATAATCTTTTCAACAATTGTTGTGAATTCTAAGACAGCGTAAATAATATTTCCTTTTCTAACATCAAAAGTATTTTTACGTGAATATTAAAAAGAAAAAGAAAACTTGGGTGAAAATGACGTCCGATTTAAAACGATACATTTAAAATGTCTTATTTAAAAGAGCTTTCTTATAGTGTTGTTAAAAAATACCGGGATACAAAGACTCTGTTTACTTAATTTATTTTACATTAGCTTATTTCCCAAAGTTTTAACTAATTTTTTTTAATCAAACACGAAAACATCAGTCATTGTATATCTTAACAGCAGCTGATTTGGCCGTAAAAGATCCCCAATCAAAGGAAAACAAATGTGAACACGTTTACAGGAAGATCGCCGCTGTTTTTTAAATTGTAATTCGATGTTTTTAAAGCCGATCAAATTAGCTTTCGTTTAAAATCTGGAGTGTTTGAACGGGGGGTTGGCGAGCGTAGCTCATAGGGGCTGAGCCCCTTAGAGAAGAAAAGAAAGAAAAGTTTGATGAAAGTTACGTCAGATTTAAAACGTTATTTCTGAAATCTCTTATTTAAAAGCATTTTCTTATAGCTTTGTTGAAAAATACCGCCAGGCAAAGACTCTATTGACTTAGTTCATTTTATATTAGCTAATTTTCAAATGTTTAACTAATTTTATTTAATCAAACACGAAAATAGCAATTAACAACAGCTGATTCAACCTTAAAATCTTTCAGTAAAAGGAGAAATGCATACAGGGAGATCGCCTTTGGATTTATAATTATAATTAAATCTTTCGTAATATTTTTAAAGCAGATCAAATTAACGGATTTTTGGAGTTTGAACGGGGTTGGCGAGCGTATCTCTCAAGGGGCAAAGCCCCGTAGTCAAAAAAAAAAAAAAAAAAAAAAAAAAAACATGAATTCTGTTTTTTCAGAATTTACTGTCACCCGCAATGAAAAAAAAAATCTATAAATATAGATAGTACAAAACATAGTTTCCAAACCGGTTTCGAAACTGAAAGTACCTTTTAAAAAAAATCTGCAACCAAAATCGAAAAAGTGAAAAAGAGTCATTAAAGATTGAGCTCGGCTATCCTATGCAAAAAAAAAAAAATGTTTAAAAATATTCAAATTGAAACGAGAAATTCGAAAATAACCAGCCCATGGGATTAACATTACGAAGCGGGTATTTTCAAGTGCACGAAGAATCCCCTTAATGAAATTTTTTTGACTTGTTATGGGAAAATGGCAACCAAAAGATATAATAATCCAATAATATTTTCCGATTATTTTTCCTTTACTTTCTACAGAAATGGACTACTTCAGTGGCTACCATTATAGAAATGACATTAAAAACTACAAAACTACAAAAAAAAAAAAAAAAAAAAAAAAAAAAAAAAAAAAACCTAAAAAATGAACGGAGATGCAGTTTTTAAACACATTGCAGTTAAAAGTACGTTTTTTCTCTATATACGAAGGTGTAAAAATTGAAAATGTGCATGTTTAGAAGTTTAAAAAAATTGCAAGTATATATAGTTAATATTGCACTGTACCATGATACATCTGCTTCGTTTTTACGACTAGCTTATGTAACGGAACGTTATTTTTTAGAGACGACATTTTAACCCTTTATATACTGACGATACTTATAAGTACCATTAAAATAACTTGCTATAAAATTCATTCAATACATCGATTCGTTGTAATACAGTTTAGAATGAGTTATAGGTTCATTACTTTATGTTGTTCCAAAAGCATGATGGGTGACACAAAGCAAAACTATTTTTAAAAGGATGATTTCTTTTGCGTTTGCCTCTTTTCAGCTTTCTTGGCGTTGGCGGGGAGGGGGGGGGGGGCGGTATTTTTCAATTCGGAACTATTTCCATTGTAAGAACATTCTATTGGTACATTTTCTAATTCTACAAAATACTAAGAAAAATATTTAAAATAAAAGATTTGAGTGGGGGTTATAAATATGGCACAAAATCCCTATAAATTGCAATTTAATGAATCCTTCTAAATCCTTCTAAAATCGTTCTAAAGTTTATTACATGATTATGTCAATCTTCGAATGTAGTTTAAACAATTCACGAAAAATGCTTTAGACGATAACATTTTCATGATTCATAATACATTTCATAATTCTGTAGATAAAGGGGTGATTTTCAAAAAGTATCGTATTTTACAGTCCTTTCACATTTGCACAGAAAAATAGTTAAATATAATGATTTTAATTATTGCATTTTAACTATGATGTTTTTTAATGATAATTTACAGATACATTAATATTTATAAGAAATCTTAAAATAAGAAATATACTCTTTTGTAGTTGTCCCAACAAGCAATTTATTAGGTAAAGATTTGACTAAGTTTTATTCAAAACAGATGGTTATAATTTTGTTAATACATTTTTATTTTTTAAGATGCTACTAATTAAAACAATATTTATTTTCATTCATTAAATTTATCTATAATTCTTAATATTTATTTTAAGTAATGTCCTAAGAAAGAGTGTCATTGCCATGCTTCTGACAAAAAGTTCAAATGGAATTTTTTAGAAGGCAGTATATGCCTTTTTATCAGGGCAAAAATTCTCCTTAAAAGTCAACTTGTTATCAGGTTTAGGGGAATAGAGTAAATAGTTTTATAGTTTCAATAAAACAAGCAAAGACTTTGAATGTTTTGGTGAGCATTTTTTTGTACGTCATTACCGTACCCACTTCTAATTGATAATTAAATGAACTTTTATTTTTTAATCTAGTTTCATTATATAAGAAATAGAAAATCATTGCATGGGCCAGAAGATATAATGGATGCCATTTATGCCTGAGGAAAAATAAAAATATTTTACTTAATTTATCATTACCGTACTCACTTTTTGTCATTATCAAGTTCATTAAAATTAAAAAATTAGTTTTAAAATATTAAACTAGTAATTAGGTCTCTGCTGATGCTTGCATATTAATGTTTATGAGGTAAGGGGGCTTCCACAAATGATGTCAAGCTTGGAGGGGGGGAAGGGGGGTTCGTGAAATTGTGACTGTTTGTGACAAGGAGGTGGGAGGTGGTAAGAAGGAATGTGACATCACACATTTTGATTAAAATAAAAGCATTAAAAATCAGCAGATTAAATTTTGAAGTTATTTTGAAATTAAAGTATTTTGTATTTATAAAGTAGATTTAAAGCCAAATATATTAAATTCCATTTCAAATTCCAAAATTCGACTGTTTTCAACTGCTCTTTCGTATTAATATTTTATTACTATTGTATGTTTTTGTTACAAACATTAATCTTATTTCATATAAAATAAGTACATGAATCATTTTTATTGTTATACTCACAAATGTCGTTAAAACGTATAGTTAAAGTTTAAAAATAAAGTTTGAAATAGGATCTATAACGTAGTGCTTGGTTTCTGAACTGCAAGTATATGTTTATGTAATATAGCGTGACAAAGGGAGGTAGGGGGTAGGGTGAAGTGTGACACTTTGTGACAAAGGGGGGGGGGGAGGGGGTCAAAAGTATTGAAAAAAAGTGTGACATCATTTATTTAGCCCCTAAGGTAATTATTTACAAAAAGTTAAAACTTTCTGATTATTTCTAAAAATTTGATTTTGTTATTCCAAAGCATGGACAGATTTTGAAAATGACCCAAAGGAATTTGGCCGAATTTTCTTTCGGCCATTGCTGGCCGAAAGAAATACTCTATAGGTGACTAAAAACACAGTTTGAGTCGATGTCACTCATCGACTTCCGTCAGGTAATGACACTATCTTTTAGGGAGATAATAGGAACTGACACTTCGAAAACAGAATAAGGGCACATTCCCGACACCCATTAAAAACAAAGCACACGGCGGATAGAGTAGAGATAGTTTTATTTGTATCGTGGAAATGAAAAAAAAATGGTCATAAATGAGATCGCTCATTAATAGGGTGGCGAAAATGGGTGACAAAAGGGAGCGTCATCGGACAGTGGACAATGGTCAGCGGATCGCTCGAAGGCCGCAAGGTATCGGGGCTTAGGAAGCGATGATCCATCGCAGTATCCTCTGTTAAACGGCAAGAGAAGCAAAGAAGCCTGGGATCCCAGGTGAGTGTTTACGGATTCACATCGCGTACTTCAACAGTTTATTTTTGATAGACAGGGCCGGCGCTTGCTGACTGCCATACTGGACTTATAAAAATCCCTTTTAAATCGTATCTATCTCAGAATAGTTTATAATGTAGATTATAAAATGCATGAAAAAATAGCATGCAGATTCTTTCACGTGCCATGTGCACAATTGAAGAGCTAAGTGGAAGAACTTGTTACGTAGCAAAAATTACATTTCAAGAAATTTGAGGTGAAAGTTTTTGCTATAAATTTTAATGATTTATTTTTTTTGTGATACCATGTGTTTGAAATATTAACAGGTATGGTACTAAACTCTCTCCGAAAAACTTATTCATATTTAATTTTCAAATATTAAAAAGTATTAATATTATTGACATTATTAAATATTAAAATATTAAATATTAATGAATAATCTCTTAAATCTTCAAGACTAAATAGAATCTTAATATTTTAGCTTCACCATGTGATAGGATACCTCATAACGCTTTCATCCAAAAGATTAAAAAAAAATTTAGAAAATGTAGCATAACATGCTCATCCACTCAGCTCTTCAATTATTTTTAATTTCGAAAAATAGTCTATCCTTTGCACTCATTGCCCCATCAGTGGCTGAGAGGTTCTGCTCTCGAAGCTGGTAGACGGGAGGTGCTGGGTTCGAACCCAATCGCGCCCGTCTGCCTAACCGTTTCGGAGTTTTCGTGCTTTTCTTCGAAACCGTGGATTTCCATGCGTAAATACGGGTTAGGTTCCCTTTGAAAGACCCCCACGGAGGGCACTCCCCCTAGGGCCTATATCCCTCGAGTAGATAATCGGCCGTCAAAAATCAACCAAACAACCAACCTTTGCATTCATTTAGGTACTATTTATGTTTTGCGTCCTTTTAGAATCCTAAAATCTACGCATTCCCCGAACATTATATTCATTTTGACTAAAAGAAGTAAAATTAATACTAATTTATTTTCACGAAAAAAATAAAAAAATAAAAAAAAAGACAAATATATCATTATTTTACACAGTGATAACGTTATTTCGAATGATATAGAGAAGTTCAGGACCTGTAAACAGATTCCAATAAGCGCGAGGGCCTGGGCAGCCGGACCGTTTGTCCGAGGATTGCGCCGGCCCTGACCACTGACCAGGTTTCTAGGACCGCATGGAAAAAAATGGGCACTTGCCCAGGTCATCCGATGAGAAGATCCTAGAAATTAAACCATTTAAATTAGTAGCTGCAATGAAATACAGAAGAAAAGAGGGCAATATTTCTTCTTGTCAGGATCCTTCTTTTCAGAAAACTAGGTAAGGGTCATGTTCAAAAGTCTCCCTCATTCAAATCAAAAAGTAGTAAAACGTATATTTTTTAAATTAATGTTTCTTTTATTTCTCTTTGTTTTATTCTTATAGAGCGTAAAATATCCTAATAATTGTATCATTTCTCGCCTAATCACTGTGATCAAATGAATATTTTGCCGTGCCGATTTCTAGATAGATTTTCTTCATGAATGGTTTCTTTCTCATACAGTGTCTTATGAAAGAAAGTGGCCCTCATTGAAAAATAAAGCTCATTGTTAAAACTCATAAATAATTTTCAGTATCATGCTCATTAAAAAAGGAATAGAACTCATTGAATCAAAATTTACAAAGTCATTCTATTTTCCTATACCCCACTTAAAGCGTGGTAATATTCGAGTCCCAAGGGCTGACGGTTTAACGAGGTTACGTTAAATAACATATAAATTAATTTTTTTTAATTAAAATCAAATATTTTAAATGGAAAATTAAAAACAACAATATTAAATTTTGAAAATGGTTTTCATTTTTTTCATGTTTTCCGATTTTAAGAGTCCTGAGACCCCTTAAAAATGACTTGACGCATTTATCTGAAATTACCTAATTTGGATTTGAGCGGAACTTTAAATAGAAAGATTCAGGAGGAAAGGAGTGGGGAAAATTTTTAAGAATTTAAAATATATTTAATTTTAAAAATAATCTTTAAAATGTTTTTTTTTTTTTTGTGTGTGTGTTCAGAGGGGGTTATGACCCCCGTGACCTCCCCCTTGGATCCGCCACTGCCCCTAACACATTGAGCTTAAATTTAAAAATTGCACGTTGTTTTTCTTTTTCTACAGCAGTTTTTAATAGCTTCATTTAGAAATCCGATCTTTTCAAAAACTTTTCGGCCATCGAAAACGAAACTTTTGGATACTCTATGAAAATAAACGACATGATTTTTCCTTTCACAGACTGGACATTCCACGTTCTACTGACCTCAATGTAAATAAATATCGACAGGGGATTACATTCCGTAAACCGCTACACACTCTGACGTCACTGGAATAGAGTCCGGAAAAAAAAGCGTTGTCGTACAGGGGAGGGGTGTGCTTTGAACCGCATATCCGGGATATCCGAATCGGGGACTGACCAATGGTCTAGTGTGGGCATCGTGGCGTGACGATCCTGCTGGTGGTCATTTTTCGGACCCTGTCCATTTGGTGTCCTCAGTGACCAAGATGAATCTTTTTTTGCAGATATAAGCGCAATATGATCCCTGGATACAAGATGGTGCCCTTGGTATCTTTCCTAGCTGCGCTGAGAATACTGACAGAAGGTGAGTGATGTTTCATTATTATTATTATTATTATTATTATTATTATTATTATTATTAGAGGGCTCTGCCACCTACGAGTTACGGTCGCCAACCCCCGTTCACACACCGTAGACATGCTAATTATAAACATGCTAATTATAATTAAAAACACAGCGTCTATCTCCCTGTAAACGGGTACATTTCCCTTTGATTGGGGAATTTTAATGCTGAATCAGCTGCTGTTAAGATATCTAATGGCTGTTTTCACAGACATTTTAAATGCATCATTTTAAATCGGACGTCATTTTCACCAACGTTTTCTTTCTCTTTTAATAATCACGTGAAAACACTTTTGGTGTCAGAGAGGAAATACAATTATTTGCGCTGTCTTACAATGGACAACAATAGTTAAAAAAATCATCTCGAAATATGAAATAAATGTCTCGTGTTAGTATATTTTTTAATTTAAACTGTTTGGCAAAATATTATTACTTGGACATTCTAAATAGGACATAACTTCCCTGATTGTGTTATTGTTATTATTACAGTAGAACCTTTTTTATCGAAACTTTTTTAACCGAAATTCTCAGTTAATCGAAATCCATTTTTAAAGCTTTACGTTTTTTTACTATCACATTCCTTCTGTGCGAAATTCATTTTTTAAGCTTTTTTTTTTTTTTTTTACTATTACATTCCTTGTGTGCAAGCGATCTTTAATGAACCACGAGTACAGATAAATATTTAGGATCCCCTTTCTTAGAATACCTTTAAATTTAACTTGAGCTTCCGTAAGCTGCAGAGTGGACTAGAACATAGTAGGAAAAGGGTGGACCGGTGAATGTGGTGTAGCAAGTGTTTCTTCGGTTCATTACATAAAAGGTACTTAATTTCAAAATTTAAGTTTTTTATCATATTAAGAAATAACGCATATATTTGTCCTTAATCTTAAAATGGAAGTATTTTCGATTATCCGCAAATTTCAATTTTCCGAAAGAGGGTCGGTCACATTTACTTTGGACAATCGAGGTTCTAGTGTATTATTATTATTATTATTATTTATTATTATTATTGCTAGGGGGTTATTCTCCCTACGAGTTACGCTCACCAACCTCATTCAGACACCTCTGACTCTAAAAACAGGCTAATTCGTAGCTATTTAACCCTTTATCTACTGACGGTACTTATAAGTACCATTAAAATAACTTGTTATAAAATTCATTGAATACATCGATGAGTTACAATACAGTTTAGAATGAGTTATAGACACATTACTTTATCTTGTTGTAAAAGCATGATGGATTACACAAAACAAAAATATTTTTAAACGGATGATTTCTTTTGCCTTTGCCTCTTTTCAGCTATCTTGGCGTTGGGGGGGGGGGTATCAATTCGGAACTATTTCTATATTTCTATTGTAAGAACATTCTATTGGTACTAGGTTGGTTCTATTTCCTAATTATGCAAAATACTAAAAAAAATATTTAAAATAAAAGATTGGAGTGGAGTTATAAATAGCGCACAAAATCCCTATAAATTAAAATTAAATGAATCCTTCTAAATCCTTCCAAAATTGATTAAATGATTATGTAAATCTTCTAATGTAGTTTAAACAATTCACGAAAAATGCTTTAGAAGATAAAATTTTCATGAATTCATAACTCAGTATATAAAGGGTTAACACGCTAATTATAATAAAAAAACAACGTCGATCTATCTGTAAACGGGTTAATTTGTCTTTGACTGGGAAATTTTAATGCTGAATCAGTGGCTGTTAAGACATCTAATGGCTGTTTCCGCGCTTGATTCAGTAAGATCAGTTAAACATAAGAAAATAAGCTAAAATAAAATGAACTAAATCAACAGAGTCTTTGCCTCCCGATATTTTTTAACAACGCTATAAGAAAATTATTTTAAATAAGATATTTTAAATGCATCCTTTTAAATCGGACGTCATTTTCACCAATGTTTTCTTTCTCTTTTTAATAGTCACGTGAAAACACTTTTAGTGTCAGAAAGGAAATATTATTTGCGCTGTCGTAGAACTCACAACAATAATTAAAAAGATCGTCTTAAAATAGGAAATAAATGTCTGGCGTACTTTTAAATTTAATCTGTTTTGCAATATTATCATTTGGTCATTTTAAACAAGACGTAATTTCTCCTATTTTCTGCTTTTAAAGTATATTAAATTTATCATTTTACTCTTTTTAATATTCACGTGAAAATACTTTTGTAGCTAGAAAGGAAACATTTTTATTTGCGCTGTCTTAGAATTGGCAACAATAATTTTAAAATATCATCTAGAAATTTGAAATAAATGTGTCATATGAATATATTTTTTAATTTAAACTGTTTGGCAATATTATCATTGGGTCATTTTAAATAGGGCTTAATTTCCTCCATTTTAAGGCTTTTAACGCAATATTAATGTAGTTATTATTTTAAAAATTTCTTTCTTTTTTAAAATTCACCCGTAAGTACAGTTTGTATGACGTCATTTTCAACATTTTCTTGCTTTTAATACGTAATCAATTAATTCTAATTGGAAAACTTTTTTTTCTATTTATAATAGTCACTTGTAAATAAATTTTATAATTTAAAAGTAATATTATTCTTTACGCTCTTTCAACAATTGGCAAACCTTTAAAATAATAACCTTTTCTAAAAGTTGTAAAAAATATTTCTCAAAATTCTGAAAATTTGAATTTAAAATGCAAATAAACCCTTAAAAATGAGTCCCCCCCCCCAAAAAAAAAAATGCTGTCTGCGCACACCGAGAACTTCTAATGTATTATCCTTAGAAAAAATGATTCAATTCCTATATCTAGTTTTGGTTCCTATGAAACTTTTTGAATGGATGGATTTTGACGCACTTTAACATTAACCCTTAAATGCCGAGTGTTGCTTTTCGGCAACATACCCAATTTAGGCTTCTAAAATACTATCTATATTATAAAGGACAAACATATCTGTGCGTAACGCATACGTCATTTTGCGAATGGCAACACTTTGAAATTTGAAATAAAATTTTGGTTTTGCATTTTCTCTACTGCAAATTTTTAAACTTCTATGCATCACACATTTTAACTTTTTACACCGTCATATAAGGAAAAAAATTCTCTTTTAAATACTATTTATTTGAAAGCTGTATCTCAATTTGGTTTTGAGATATTAATTTTTTTGTAGTTTTTAATACAAATTTTGTAATTGTGGCAACTGAAGTACTCCATTTATATTGAAAGTAAAGGGAAAATATTCATGGTTTATTATTTTTATTCATTATATCCTTATTGATGCCATTTTCACATTACAAATAAAAGTAACTTTTTTATAATTTTTGAACAGAAAATGATGTCAGACATTAAATAAAACACGCATTCTTCTTCATAAATCAGCTACATTTTTAATATTTTTACATTACGCTGATAAATGAGTTTGAGGCGCTCGGCAAAATGATTCATTGAGTAAAAATGATATATTTAAAACAAAACGATCATTTTTTTTTTTTGATAAAACTATATATTTGACCAATACTATAAATGGCGAATACTATGACAACTAAAGTCAAATTTCTGAATTTTTTTTTTTCGCGGGTACTAAGATTAGAATTTAAGGTTTGTGCGAATGTTCACATGAAAAGTTGTATCGGAAAAACGTGACTTTAACTTTGGAAATGCATTCATTAATAATCTATTCTTTTGCGCGTTAAAATACTTTCAAATTGTGAATTTGAGTGGTGCGTATGTAAATTACGAGAATGTGAAAATAACGTACAGTAAAGATTTTATAGGGGAAAATTTTATGATGTGACAAGGTGAAATACTTTTTACTGATTTTTCATCCCGTATAAAAACAACATAAGAGCTCCATCGATAACTTCATCATAATTACTCATCTTGATTACGTAATCTAATACAGTTTAATTTTTCAATAATTTAAGCAGTTGAAGTTTGTAGAAATAATATTTTGGTAATTTTGGGTTTAAAATATTATTTGTTTTAAGGTTTTAAGAGTTAGACAACCAGTGTAAGATGATTTTTTTGTTGTAATTATTTTTGTAGGTTTATTATAATTTCGATCTGACAGTTCCTTTCAAACATTTTAGTACGTCGAATTTCGACGGGTTGCAACTCGTTAGAATAATATTGAAGCTACAATGGTTATTCACTACAAACACTACAAACAAAACTACAACAAAATAGGATTTTTTAAAGTATTTTTCCCATGATGTTGCCAATAAAATACCTTCTGAAAATATTATTAAATCGATTTTCAACATGTAGATGGCAATACTTGTGCTGTTTAAGAATAAAGAGATATTTATTTTTTCAATTGTTGCTGCTTGTTCTTTTTGTTTTGTTTTGAAGCTTGCGAAATACTTCTGCAGTGAGCAAATAAAATTTCTTATCACAGTTCTTAATTCTCTTGTGTGTTTAATATTACAGAATTTTATCAAAGTGAATTATTTTTTCAATTAAACTCCAGTACTGCCGATTAGTAACAAACTGTTTTTTAGCCGTAAACCATACTTAAAACAAAATATGATTTTTTAAAGTATTTTTCCTATGATTTATTTAAAAAATGAAAGCTGAAAAACATTATTAAAATAATTTTTGAAAAATCAGGCATTTAAGGGTTAAATATTTCTTACAATAATTCTTTGACTTTAAAAACTGTCTGCATCAGCGTGTTTATCAAACATTTCGCTATAATACCACCGATTTTCATATTTTTATATGCAACATTTTTCCTAATATTAACGAAGAAAGTCCCCTAGTCACCAAAAATTCATTGATAACGGTAGTGATAGCATTAGTTACCTTTTCCCCCCCTTAGATTTCCATATTGGCATCGTTTTTAACACTTTCCAACAAAGTTGAAAAGTGTTTATGCATTCGGTTTGTCTGTCCGTCTGTCCACACTCACACTCTCGTAAATATACTCGGATTTTGATGAAATGGATAAAATTTATTGAGGGTCACCCAAGCATGTTTGGTATTGTATAGGAAGTATGTAGGATGAATCGTTCATTTACGGGGTCACTCAAAAGTTTTCCATTACATTAGGGTAGAGGGAGGTAAATCGTTTGCAGAGTATTTTAATGACAGGATGCTATTTCAAATGGATTGAAACGGATATAAATCACTGAATGTCACTATGATCACGTTTAAACAAGGCATTCAGACCATTTTATATTCATTTATAGGGACACACAAAAGTAATCGTTACAGTACAGTACTGTCTTTGAGTCATCCTGGCTGGAGTGTACGGTTTAAAATTCGGTATATGCTTTTGCAATTGAATTAATTTTTGCATCTTACTCGTTACATATAAATTCTATACCTCCAATACAGGGCTGCCCAAAAGTATTCACGTACCGTTCTCCTTATGAGAGGAAATGGCTGAAAGTAAATTTTCAACTGAAGTACTATATGTATCTCTTAGGTGAACTCCATTTTGGCATGGCTGTCGTTAATAGATTCAAATCTATATATCCTATACAGGGCTGCTGAAAAAAATCGCATCCTTTTCCGATGGTGGATGGGAACAGCTGAAAATGTGTTTTGAAATGTATTATGCGTTTCCATGGGGTTGAATGAGACATAATATTTTATTTTTTTAAACGGTGTAGTTTTGTTACATTATTCTAAATGCGGTGGAAAGTGTTTCATAATCTATGCTTGACGCATGATTTTTTTTCTTACTTGTTTACTCTAAATCTGTACATATTTCCTAACGCTCACCTAGTACGTTGGGAAAAACTTAGCATTCTTAGCACTCAAAACTTAGCACTCTAGACCTAAACTAAATGGATTAAATCAATTTCCCTGTTTCCCCCGAATTCGGCCTTTTTTCCCTCCTCTTACCACTGGTCTAAAAGGCATTTCTTACATATATTTTTTAAATTTATACCGTGTGGTCCATCTGACACCGAGAGATGGACCACAATAAAATATTGAAATAATTGCACGTATAATATTAAATTTCTAAAAACGTTTACTTTCATTACATGAAAATTAAATAAACTTACTTACAATTCATTTCTGTATATAATTAATTTATAATTAATTTCTGTTCATTACCTTTGCTCCAGCGACTGACATAAAAAGCTTTTACTTTCCTTATTGAGGGTGTTGGATTTCGAGCAAGGAATGGCTGTAACCACTTATAATAATCAGCCTTTTTGGCTTCTTTAATAAAAGTATAAGGCATCTAAACTTTTTCCGCTAGTTTGTATGCCATAGAACTTAAAGTCGCTAGACAGTGTAAAACTCCGGTTCTGCAGTTTATTTATATGAGCGACAATTTTGTTTTCGTTTTCGCATTTTTAACGCTTTCCAACAAAGTTGAAAAGTGTTTATGACTTCGGTTTGTCTGTCCGTCTGTCCGCGCTCTAACTCCCGTGAAGAGACTAGGATTGCCCTGAAATTTTTGGATGTTATTAATGTTTACCATAGCACGTTCCCTATTTCAAATGAAGTTTCTAGCATGTTTAGTTTATTTACAGGGACAGTCAAATGTTTTCCGTTACAGGACGGCCTATGGGAAAAAATCGTTTAAAATGATTTTTAATGACGTTACATGCTTTCAAACATAATAAAATTGATATGCATTTATCAAGTGCACTAAAATATGCATTTTGTAGAATATGCGGTGCAAAGAATAATTATTATTCATTGACAGTGCCACACAAAATAATTCCGTTACATATGATATAGGAGTGGAGGGAATTGTTTGCAATGTATTTTAATTATGTTAAATTATTTTATGTATAATGAAATTGATATACGTCACTGAGGTTTATTATAACGTATTTCATGTACAATACGAAGTGCACAGCATTTACAGGGACACACAAAAGATTTCAGATACTATACTGTATCCGAAATAAGTACAGTAGCGATGATTGCTGAAAATTCAATTTCAATTATGTTATGTGCTTTTATGTTTCACTATATTTATACATAGTATATGGCATGTGTACAGGGCTACACAAAAGAATTCTTAAAGGTTACTGGGTACGATTGCAAATTGCTTAAAGGTGGTTTTTAAAGGAGTTAGGCATTTTTACGCTGAACTGCATTTAGTTTACTAAGAAATGTTTGTGAAAATGATATACAGGGTCACGCAAAGAATAGAATATATGACCGCCTATAAATGATAATTTCTGGAAATGAATTCGAGTAGTTTTAAGAGTGTTTTACTTTGAATTAAACTTTAGCTCAATAGTGGCGTGTCATAAAGGTACTAGGTTAACTACAGGGTTGTACAAATGTATACAAGTAAGTTTCCATCTATTAGTATAAATTGCTGAAAGGGAAATTTCAACCTGTTATGCGTTTTCTTGCTAAACTAAATTTCCCCAATATGTAGTATACATATTAACCTACAGATTAAACACAGGGCTGTTCAAAAGAATTGGAATACCTATTTGCTACGGGCGGTCACTGCTGAAAAAAGATTTCCAAATGTTTTATGCGTTTCCTAAAATGTTTACTTTAGTTCTTTTACTTACCTTATTTCCCTAAATAACAAAGTTTTGTTAAACCATTCAGGAAGTGTTGGAAACTGTTTCATAATCTATGCTTACCGAATGATTTTTCTTACTTGTTCTCTTTCAAGCAGTTTTAAGAATTCTAAAAGTCCTTGTTGCTTGATTGACACCCATATTCTTTTCTTTAACGGCTTTAATAGCATTTTACAAATTATTCTCAGTCAATTCCCCGCGTGTAGACGAACCTTTTCTAATATAAGTAGTCGGCAGTTTCTGAAAACAGAAAATATAATCCCTTAGTATTTTAAATACAGCTCTTTAAAAACCTAAATTTGAAATTCAAGGTTGTATAGGGTCCATCTTTCCCGTCTATACAAAGATACTCTCTCCATATTTAGTCCAGGGGAAATGTACATTTTACCTTGCAAAAAATCGGGTAGAAGATTTTTTTTCTGACTTGTTTATAATGATGCCAACATGGAAAAAAAGTTTTCCAACAAAATTTCTTAAGGGAAATTTTCTATGGCCAAAAAACACCAAAATTTTGGGACTTTTTTTGATTTTTTTTAAATATCTCGATACCTGTTGCCGTAGCATGATTTTTCTCAGTTACAATATTAAAGAGGGCAAAATTCTCTACAACTTGCATATTTACAACTTTTTTATATACTCAACAGCAAGCGCAATACGCCGTTTCAAAAATAAGACAATTTTTTCAATTTTCTTAAAAACCGTGAAAACGTAGTTCTCCCCCGGTTATTCATATGTTTCTCACGGATTTAATCACGTATGTCAACTTCTAAAAATTGGTAGCAGTAAATTAAATATTATTTGCACACCCACGTCTTTATTTTCATTATAACATACATTTTACATTCAATAAAATTATATAATTTTAAAAATAGGATAGTGTGTAGATGAATAAAACAATTTTCGTATCGACAGTAATTTTAAGTGTGTATAATGTTAATTTCAAAGCATTGTTTAAAAGAATACTTTAGTATTTAATAACTTATTGGTTCTATAGTTTCAATTAAGAAAGAATTTGTTTAATTTTAATAATTTTGTAATTGTAATAATTTTTATAATGCATGCATATTTTTCCAGGAAACAATGGGATAGATATGAAAATTTGGAAAAACATACTTTATTCCGCATATTATACACTTAACATACAATGGTATATTTTATTTACCAATTATTGATAACATATATTTTAATGCTTTATTTTTTAAAGATAGTAAACATTGGATTATACTTCCATATAAAATGGGCGAGGGAAGGCACTCAGAAAATAAATATATTTTATGTAAGAAATGCTTTTACCTTATAAGATAGCTACAATAAAAATGACAACAGGTTATTTCACTAACTGATGTTATATATTTATCTCCTGTAAAATTTAAAAATTTTGTCAATAACATATTTGAGATCACTATAAAAATATTTAAAAAATTAGTTTTAATAAATACTGTCAGTTTTTTCCTACTTATATCAATAAATAGAACAAGAGATTACATCACTTTAGCATGCAAAAATATATAAAACTTTAAGATTATCTATTAATTGCTTTAAAGCTTAAGCAGAAAAACTTACTTCGATTGTTGAAAAATACACTTTGTGGAATATTCTAATTTTCTGTATTATGCACTGGTTTGAAACTATGTCTGTTTAATGATCTCAGTGATAGCATTTATCAAATGAAATTTGCATTTGTTTCAAATTTCTTTTGGATTAACATGTAATTTTTTCATTTAAAACAGGATTCTGTTATCCAGTTTTAATGCATTTGGTTCAATTTGCATTTTGGATTTTCCGGCTGTGAGACAATTTTAGCCAAATTTCATACTATATATTTTTTGGTATCAAATGACAAAAAAATCTTTATTTGGCGCCCCTTCGCCTTCCACTCTGGCGCCCGGGCACATGCTCCCTCTGTCCCCTCTAGTTTCGGCCCTGATATATATATATATGAAATTTGGATAAAAAGTCTCGCAGCTGGAAAACTGACCAAAAATAAAAAATAATAAAAACTGTAATCAAAATAGAAAAAGTAAACACTAATACGGTTGGAATTCAACGTCAGCACTTCTAAGCTACTCAAAAAAAAAAAAAAAATCATTTAAAACTATTAAATTGCAAACGAGAAATTGTAAAAGGAACGCTTCGATAGGTTTAACCTTAGCATTCCAGTTTCTTCGCGTGAGTAGTGAAGTCTCACGCGAAAACATTTGCACGCTCATGTTAAACCTACAAAAGTGTTCTTTTCAGAATTCTTGCTTGAATTTTAATATTTATTTATTTTTTCATATGATACCGAGGTCGATATCTAACGATGTCTTTGTATGACTAATTTAGTCTCATAATTCATATAACTATGACATTAAACGCCTCAATACTACAACTATCATAAAATTTTTGAAAATAAAATCTTCATATACGGAATCCGGTCCTTAAAGAAAAAAAAATATATTTTTAAGAGAAAGAATTTGACCAGTTATACCTCCTAAGATGGAAACCTGTTTAAAGCGGAATATATTTCGGTTCGGTTTTCAAGGTTTTAATGAATCCATATTTAAAAATCTGATTACGTATTTAATGATTACACACTTAAAAATTTCAAAATCTTGCTATTAGAGATTTATTAAAATAATTAACGAGGGGTGGGGCAAAATATGCATGAATTTTGCCCCCCCCCCCCCCGAAAGGCTAGTTTTGGCCCTCAAACACATAATTTACTACTACCAATATATAGAAGTTGACATACATGATTAAATCCGTGGGAAACATATGAATAATCGGGGGAGAACTACGTTTTTCACGGTTTTTAAGAAAATTGAAAAAATTGTCTTACTTTTGAAATGGCGTACTGCACTTGCTATTGGGTGTATAAAAAAATTGTAAATATGAAAGTTGTAGCGACTTTTGTCCTCTTTAATATTGTAACTGACAAAAATTATGCTACTGCAACGGCTATTGAGATATTAAAAAAAAAAAAAATTGAAAAAAGTCCCAAAATTTTGTTATTTTTCGGCCACATAAAATTTAGCCTTAAGAAATTTTGTTGGAAAACTTGGTTTTTCCATGTTGGCATCATTATAAACAATTCAGAAAAAAAATCTTCTACCCGATTTTTTGTAAGGTAACCCCCCTTTTTTTGTACATTTCCCCTGGACTAATTCTTTGCCCATCTCTCCCGATCGCCTAGGTGAGAAGTAAAACCCAGCCCGACTCTAGACTGCAAATATCACGTTGGCATTTTAGATTATTTAGAAGTCTAATCAGGGACCGATTTACAAATTTGGGGGCTCTTGGCACAGATGTTTACGGGGTAAAAAGAGGATTAAAAAGTGTACCTACTGAGATAACCCCTATTGATTTTATATTTACTTTAAAATATCCATTAAAAAATAAATATGATAAACATTAATTTACTTTTAAATAATTATTTCACAATTATGAAATTTGAATGAGTAGACGTTTTATCATAAATAGTGTGGTGTTGATTATCTTTTCCTATGCAAGTTTATATCTGTAATGATGAAGTATGTAATAACTAATAATAAATTTCCCGCAGTACCAAGCTACAATTACCGTATATACTCGCGTATAAGTCGAGGAATTTCTGACATTTTCGGTAAGCAAATATGGGGAGTCGACTTATACGCGAGTCAGTTAAAAAAGCAAAAATAAAAACTTCGAATACTAAAAAATTATGGCTTTTTATGAGTATGAATAAAAAAAATAATTAAACAAAAACATAATCTGAAGAACATATTAAAAAAACAAAATTCATTTCCTACATTGTTTAAGCCCAAGAAGGGACAGATGTTTCATTCAATTAGTTCTACATTTAATGTTAAATTTTAGTAACAAATTAGTTAAGCCAATTGAAGATTAAAAAATAAAAATAAAATTCATACAATATGACACTTAAAACACCCTAAAATATTGGATTCCGTTCAAATCGAATCGAAATAAATCTGAGACTTCTTCCATTTTTAATTGAAAATATTTGTATTGCAGATTTTGTATTATGTTTATGACAATTGTGCATAAAATGATAAGATGCAGGCAAAATACAAAACTTAAAAAAAAAGTCTAAGATTTATTTCGGTTTCATTTGAACGGAATCTAATTTTTAGGGTGTTTTAAGTATCCTATTGTATGAATTTTATTTTTATTTTTTAATCTTCAATTGGCTTAACTAATTTGTTACAAAAATTTAACATTAAATGTAGAACTAATTGAATGAAATAACTTAATATCTGTCCCTTCTCGGTCTTAAACAATGTAGGAAATAAATTTTGTTTTTTTAATTTGTTCTTCAGATTATGTTTTTGTTTAATATGTCAAGTTTTTTAATAACTACAGCACTTAGATGAACGCATTTCAAAATTAATAGAGAGTATCATCATCAGGCTTTGATGTATGCGGTATTGCATCCAAATGTGGGATGCAGTTTACCAATGTGTAATTCAAAATGTTTCACCACTGTAGTAATGCAGGTTGCGGTAGTTTGGACAAAAACTTCTATTCTGAACGTAAAAAATCAACAATCAAAACATAAAAAAATAACTTCACTTAAATTTAGATACCCTATTTCCTACTCAGGAACGCTATGAATGTAAATGTAAATTGTGTTGAATCCTTACTGCTAATATTTAAAAATATTATAGCTGTGATACAGTAAAAAATAAAAAATAAAAGTTTTACTTAAATTTGTAAACCTTATTCTATCCCAAGGGGTGATGTAAACACATCAGAAAATGATTACCTAAGTTTAAATTGGGGTATAAATAGTTCTCATCTCGGAAAAAAAAATACATTTTAAAATTTAAGTTATGTAATTCCCCACTAAGTTCTCTACCTGCGTAAAAATAGCTATCCATTAGAAACTTTTTACTAAAATATAAACTTGACAAAAGCAAAAACTTATTCTGAAAATATCCTTTTTATTTTTACTATGACTCCATATTCACCTTTTTAATATTTGAAAAAAAAAAAAAAAACTAGCTCAATTTAATAATATTTCACGTGAAAATCTTTCAACTAAAAAGAAATAAATTATTATTACGGCTTTCGAAAATTTTGCAACAATGAAGTAAAAATGTTACATTTTCTATGAAAAATGTCCGTTGATTTTCAATGAAAAAAGCAAAAATTGGAATTATTAAGAAAAATATTTGAATAATGCAAAAAAAAAAATTGGCCCATGTTTCTGTCTGGGTTATAATTCATCCATATGCAAAGGCATTTCACCATTCGCTTTGACCCTGACGTCAATCAAACGTTTTTACACTTTAAATTTATAATATCATTAGAATTAGTAAACAATAAAAAATGAGTGGAATCAGGGACAAAAACGTGGGAAGAAAAAATGAAAAAGTTATGATCTCCATAGGCTTTTCCATGTTAAATTAACATTGAGAAGTGACACTGAACATAAATAAGTATTGCGCTGCCACGCAATACTTAAATATATAAAATATACAAATAATTCATCATTTAAAAAAAAATGATGATTTGTTACTGTTTACTTACTAACTTTTCGCATTAGAAAGTGAAATCTTTGGTTTGATTTTGTACAAAATTGAAGTAAAAAGTTAGGGAGTCGACTTATACGCGAGTATATACGGTATTTAAAACATTAGGGGGCTCTGCCGCCTACGATCTACGCTCACAAACCACAAATAATCTGACAGTAACAGGATTAAATAAGAATACACTATAAAAATACACTATATTTTTAAAGCGATAAAGATAAAAGAAAACATTCACCATAATAAAGTAATTAAATAGGGATGTTTCAGAAAAAAATATACAATGTTATAAAAATACTATACGAACATAATAGACTGTAGAATGAAAGGTAAAATTCCATTAGATACCAAAACTAAATCAGATTTTGGACAATAATTGAAAAACCTTCAGCAGCATTTGGGAGCCCTGGGCTGGTGCCCCTAATGCCCTGACGTAAATCAGGCACTGAGCCTAATCATTAAAACAAGATAGATCACATATAAACCAAAACCTTTAAATGCATAACTATAACCAACCTCTTTAATAAAAAGCTACGCGCTGCCGACTACTGGCTTGCCACAGATTAATCTCGGAAAATGAAATATTTGAAGTACTAAAAAAATGAATATCTCGAAAAGTATTTGTCAGAAAATTTTTAGACAAAGTGCTTTAGAAAGGTAAAAAATTGTACTTTTCTTGATATGAATTTAAAATCTAATGATTATAATGTTTTTCAAATATTGAATTTCAAAAATTACCAAATTCCACAATGAAGTACCATCTTAGCGAAACCTTCATGCGTGAAAAGAAAATGATAAAGACAACGTGTCCTGACACAAATGATAGTAGCCTTATTATTCCGTTAAAATATAAAAGTGAATTATGATGTCAGGAATGCATGATTTTCTTTTAATTCTCGACACACACTAGATGCGCCATTTCTTTTTAGTTGTGAATAATATAGATTAATTCACGTATGACCTCATATTTGAAACAAATATAGGGTCAATGAATGGCTTTTACAAGAGAAAGTGTTATCATGAAGGGCTTAGGAAACATTTTTTTTCAAATACTGGTATAAAATCTTTCAATATATTAAAAAACAGAGCATATTTGCACAGTCCTTTCAGTGTTTAATTTTAAAATTGATTTTTCTAATCAAACGTGTTTAAAAGCCCGGGCAACGCCACGTATTTTAGCTAGTATGAAAAAATTATTTGACTTACCAAAAGCAATAATGATTTTTAACTGACAAAAAATATGTTTTTTGAGAAACAAAAAATTACGCACCACACAGAATATCTTTAAGTGTCTAACTGAGGTAGTTGCGTCATCAATGGAACGTCGCATTCTTGAAATATTTGACTGGTCCATCTCACACTGTGGTCCATTTCTCCCGTAATGACACTTTATTCTTTTTGGAATACATCTCGTATCAACAAGAATTGGATTTTCTAAACCTAGGCAAATGTGCCTATGTCTATCAAATGCTGTTGGTCGAATTGGAATTCTAATTTTTGAAAAAACTATTCGAGTTCTTTCTTGCCCAGGGGAAATGTACCAAAAAAGGGGGCTTACCTTGCAAAAGGTCGGGTAGAAGATTTTTCTTCTGACTTGTTTATAATGATGCCAGCATGGAAAAACCAAGTTTTCTTAGTTAAAGCAATCAATACATAATCTTAAAGTTTTATATATTTTTGCATGCTAGAATGATATAATTTCTTGTTATATTTATTGATATAAATGGAGAAAAAAATTGACAATATTTTTGAAAACTAATCTTTTAAATATTTTCATGAAGCTAGTGATCTCAAATATTTTATGGACAGAATTTTTAAATTTTACAAGAGATAAATGCATAACATTAGTTAGTGAAATAATTTGTTATCCTTTTTATTGTAGCTATTGTATAGGGTAAAGATATTTATTTTTTGAGCCCCCCCCCCCCTTTTATATGGAACTACAATCCAATGTTTGCTGTCTTTAAAACAGTAAAACATATGTTATCAACAATCGGTAAATAAAATATACAATAAATTTTCATACCTATCCCATTGGTACCTGGAAAAATATGTATGAATTATAAACATTTTTAAAATTATAAAAAATATTAATGTTATACAAGAATTCTTTCTTAATTGAAACTATCATGAAAAATAAGTTACTAAATATTGAAGTATTCTTTTAAACAATGCTTTGAAGTTAACATTGTATACACATAAAGTTACTATCTAAATATGAAAATTGTCTTTTTCATCTACACTCTGCCCTACTTTTAAAATTATATAAATTTATTGAATATAAAATGTCTCATGAGATGAAAATAAAGACGTGAGTGTGCAAATAATAGATAATTTACTGCTACCAATTTTTAGAGATCGACACACCCGATTAAATCAGCGGGGAAACATTTGAATAATCGGGGCAAAACTACGTTTTTCACGGTTTTTAAAAAAAATTGAAAAAAAAAATGTCTTATTTTTGAAATGGCGTACTGCGCTTGCTATTGAGTACATAAAAAGTTGTAAATTTGAAAATTGTAGAGAATTTTGTCCTCTTTCATGTTATAACTGACAAACAATATGCTATGGCAACGGGTCTCGAGATATTTAAAAAAAGTTAAGAAAGGTCCCAAAATTTTGTTGTTTTTGGCCACAGAAAATTTAGCCTTAAGAAATTTTGTTAGAAAACTTGGTTTTTCACTGTTGGCATCATTATAAAGAAGTCAGGAAAAAAACCTTTTACCCGACCTTTCGCTAGGTAAAATGTACATTTCCCCTTGACTATTCAGGTTGGAAAGTTTTTTTGACGAAACGCAATTTTTCACCTTGATTCAACATAAAATATATAATGTGAACATTAAAAAGGTCCACAATCTAATTTAAAAGGCGACTCATGTAATGAAAAAGATGTTACACGTTTAAAATATACATTTTATTTTAAACTTCTTAGTACTTTCAAGCCTTCCAAGCTCATCATCAGAGAATATCTTAATGACTAAATGCTGTTTATTTATACAAATACGTCACTTTGTTTTGAAAATGAGAGAGCCAATGATTACTAGAGTTGAAAGTAGAAGTAGCAGCAGTAGCTGATTACTAGAGTTGAATGTAGAAGTAGCAGTAGCTATCTCTCTCGTTTAAGTTTCAATCAGAATATCGCAATAGATTTTGATCATGCAAAAATCATATTCCCAACATCCAATTATTACGCATCCACTATAAGAGAATTCATAGAAATCCTATGCAAAAACAATCAAGTATGTAACGACGCCCTATCGTAGAATATCCCAGTTTATGGTTCAATGTCCTAAAAATAAATCTTGAAAACGTGAGCAAAGTGACGTATTAAAATTTAAAGTACGGAAGTTAAATATTTTCTTCTACCCATGGAAAGTGACGTATGAGAAACAAAGTGATGTCGTAAAATAAATGGAACTGCAGTTAATAATAATAATATATATTTCCTCTAATTCAATTCAATCCAAGAAACTGCTACTGCTACTTCTACTTTCAAGTCTAGTAATCATTGGCTCTCTCATTTTCAAAACAAAGTGACGTATTTGTATAAATAAACAACATTTAGTTATTAAGATATTCTCTGATGATGAGCTTGGAAGGCAAAAGGGGTGAATTTAACTTAGGGGTGGAGGCGAACTCAACTTTTTTAAGGGGGCAGAGGAGCTTTAAACTTTCAGAAAATCAGTTTTCGGTTTTTGTTTCATTCCGAAATTTTTTTAATTTCTCAACACCATGCAAAAGACCCCAATTTAAAAATCTGCAATATTTCTTAAGTTATAATCACTTACAGACCGGTGAGTATAACTGACGGTCCGTAGATATTGAAACTTTAAAACGCGTTTTCTCAGATTAGTAAATTTGGAGTGTGAGCGCAATATTACTTTCAAACTACAGTAGAACCTCGATTATCCGAAGTCATTGGGACCGACCCTCTTTCGGAAAATCGAAATTTTCGGATAATCGAGAACGGTTCAATTTTGAGACAAACGGCAAATATATGCGTTATTTCTTATTATGGTAACAAGTGCTTAATAAAAATAAATCAATAACAATAACAAAACAGAAACAAGACTGAATTACCTGAACTTGAAATTAAGTACCTTTTACATATTTCAGAAAAGTTTGAGACAAAATTTTGTTTGTTGCAGTTTTGATTGCCTTTGCTTTGCAGCTCTAACACGAGGCTTTTTAATACTATTGCTTCACCAGCATCACGGTTTCTGCATAAAACTTTTTATTTTTGCAACATCTCTCTTCATAACAATACCAATGCCGTATTCTTGAGCTTTATCTCTTTATATTTGAACTCACAACAGATTTTACACGATTTATGATTGGATTTTTATTCTTCTATACTTAAGAAAGTAAATAATTTTTCTATACTTAAGAATGTAATGCGCTTTCTTTTTGTATGCATGATAAAATGAAAATTTTTACTTTAATAAAAATCTTAAGTTAAATTCAAAGAAATTCTAAGAAAGGGGATCCAAAATATTTATATGTACTCGTGGTTCGGAAAGCATCCCAACAAACACCGAACTTATGGGCCACTGATGGGTTCGTTAGCCTTGGCCGAAGGTGTTCGATGGTGGCCCGCTATCAGTGAAAGTTACGGCTCCGTAAAAAAAGTGTCACGCCGGACAGAATAAGGCCACAAGATAATTGGCCGTAAATACAAGAAGTTGCCCACAATCATGCCACTAACTTTTCGCTGAAAATGTTAGATAGCCTTAAACTGCCCACAATTATTCTTTTAATGGCCACTAAAAATAAAAGCTAACCAGAAGCTTGCCTTTGTTCTGCCATTTGTGGTTGTCATAAATTAAATTTATCCCAAAGCTGCCCACAAAAAAGCCTATTAGGGTTATTTAAAATGTAATCACTTGCCACTGTTGTGCCATAACGATTGTTTAGGAATAAATCAAAATTTATTCTATAAAAAAAAAATACTTTTTATCAGCCTAATTAAATGATAAAATATTTTTGCAGGATTAAAAAAATCTTATAATTATTTAGATATACTTTTGTAGAAAATGAAATTCTTTCACTTTGAACTTTTTCAAAAAATTTCCAAAACACAATATTTCACATAGTGCATTAATTTATTTGTTCATTTATTCATTTACATATTTACAAAATTTATATGCAATGCATTTTTAAATAGTTGCATTTCATAAAAATTTATAAAGTGTATAATTGAAAAAATAAACTAATCAATCAATTCATTATCAAATATTGTATTTTGAATATTTTTGAAAAAGTTCAAGTTAAATGAACTTGATTTTCTTGAAAAGTATGTCTAAATAATTATAAGTTTTTTTTTTGTTTTTTTTTTTTAACCTGCCAAAACATTTTACCATTCAATTAACCTTCTAAAAAGTATTTTCTTTTGAAGAATAAATTTCGAATTTATGCTTAAATAATATACGTGATTTTAATATAGTTTATTATATATTTTATATAAAAATGTGTGTCTTTGTGATATTCTTTTTACTTAAATTTCCACTATATTTTACACAGCTTCGTTGGTAAATCTGTTAAATTATGCTTATTCATCAAAGCTTTATTAAATCATTATTATCTAAATTTTGGCATCATTTCTGATCATTTTATAAAATATTACATAAAAATAAGTTTAATCTTTATGTAGTTAACGAATGACAGTATAATATTTCTCATATATTTTAAAATTTTGCTTTTATCAGATAATATTTAACTATTTCTCTTGCAGTTTAATAGCCAAACATTTGAAAAAATATATTATTTCAACTTTTTCAAAATTCTTGAGAATTATTTATAATTATTAGACATGTAAATAATAGAATCATAAGACGAAACGCAATTTTTTCACCTTGATTCAACATAAAATATATGATGTGAACATTAAAAAGGTCCACAATGTTACTTAAAAGGCGACTAAAGTAATGAAGAAGATGTTACAAGTTTAAAATATACATTTTATTTAAAATTTCTTAGTACTTTCAAGCCTTCCAAGCTCATCCTTAGAGAATATCTTAATAACTAAATGTTGTTTATTTATACAAATACGTCACTTTGTTTTGAAAATGAGAGGGTCAATAATTACTGAGTAAACGTAGCAGTTTCTTGGATTTAATTTAAGTAAAGAAAATATATATTATTATTATTAATTGCAGTTCCATTTTTTTTACACAAAAATAATTATATCATAAAATAATAATTTAATTATATTCATGGAAAGTGACCTATGAGAAACAGAGTGATAGTGATGTCATAAATAAATGGAACTGTAATTAATAATAATAATATATATTTCCTCTATTTAAATTCAATCCAAGAAACTGCTACTGCTACTGCTACTTCTACTTTCAACTCTAGTAATTATTGGCTCTCACATTTTAAAAACAATAAACAACATTTAGTTATTAAGATATTCTCTGATGATGAGCTAGGAAGGCTTGAAAGTACTAAGAAATTTTAAATAAAATGTATATTTTAAACTTGTAACATCTTTTTCATTACTTTAGTCGCCTTTTAAATAATATTGTGGACTATTTAATGTTCACATTATATATTTTATGTAAATAATAGTTTAATAGTGATTTAAAAATATATATTAAATTAATCTTGATACTTCTAAATTTCATTTAAATTCAATTGTTTTAGTCACTCAAATTTTATTTTGATTTAAACAATACACAAATTCTGTAAAGGGTTAATAAATTTATGTTTGTAGTATATTACAAAGCACAATCCGTTTAATCAATATCCAAAATTTCATGTTTATACATAAAAAGGTTTTGAAGATAGACTAATTCAAACTTTGAAGCTTTTCGTTAATTTTCGACGCTTTTTAAAGGTACAAGACCCTTAAAGAACAATATCATCCGATATTTATAATGTTTAAAAATAAATTCGATAACTTCGAAAAACTAAAAATAAACTATTGAAGGGAATTTTACTAAAAATGAAAATATCTTTTACATTTTCTTTTGCAATTATAAAAACTAAAATATAAATATTCTTTAAGATAAAATGATGCAAAAAACAGATAGAATGAAATTAATAAATTTGTAATGAATCAACATGAACTAACAAACTTACCGATATATGTGCTACATTTTGAAACCATGTCCACTTATTCCGACGAAGTAAATAACGCGATCGCGAATGACAAAGCAGAAATGAAAACGCACAGCTAAAGAAAAATTCTGAGAATTTCTCCCTCTCCCCTCTTATCGTACTGGACCAGAACTTTCAAAACTGCTTAACCTTGAGCCATTTGAAGGTCCCATCATCTATTTGATTTTTGTGGAGAGGGAGGGAGGGAGAGTAGTTTTATGAGCCAATACCTTATTATAATAAATAAAAGTCATTTTTTCATAAATCATATATTTTTTCTGTTAATATTATTTTTAGTCATTTGGAAAAAGAGCTTTGTTTTCCTTTTCTTTCTTTTTTTTCGTTCTTTTTTTTTCTTTTTTTAGAGAAATAAAGATTTAAGATACATTGTTTGAATTTTTAAACTCTCCATACAGTTTTCAGATAACACAAAAACACTTTTTTTTTCCTCCGATTTATCCTTTAAATGGGCATTTTATCTTTTCTGTAAATTTTTACCCATTTATCTTCGCAATTAAAAATTATAAGATTTAAAAATAACATGCATTCCATTTTATTCTGATATGCTCATAAAAAATATCTTGTTTATCTCTATATATATATATATCAAGGCTTATTTTTGACTCAAGACGATTTTACTGAAATGCCTAAAAATTAATAGAACCTTTTCATGTTTATTTTAGGGCATAAAATATACATATCGCATTTTATTTAATACTTTCATATAATGTCAGATTTTAATGCGTATTCTAAATTTTGCCAGAAATAATTTTTCCAACTGGGTGAAAATGTATCCAGGTCGGGACTCGAAACCAAACAATAATGAACAAAAATTCTTTATTTATTCTGCAATTCTTTACTTAATTCTGCGAAAATTCTTGATTTATTGTGCAATTTTTCACTTAATTATTTTTATACATATGCAAGTTTTATCTGTATTTCTAAAGAGTAAAATAATGGTAGTAAAATCATTAAATATATCTAAATTGTTAGGAATTTAATACAGGCAAGAAATTTTATTTATATTTTCCGTTACAGTGGATTCAGAAACAAAAATTTCTTTTCCAGTATTTTCTTTTACATGGAAATATGTTTCAAATGATATTAAAAATTCATGTTTTAGTAACAGCTTTTAAGTTACCTTTTCTCTCCCCCCCCCCTCTTCTCGCTCAAGAATAACTGCTTATTGAAACATTTTCTCCTTTTCATTATAACAAATATTTTTTCATGAATGCTGAAAAAAAAAGAGCATAAATAAATTGACATTTATCAATAAATTTTTAAACATGTTTAAGTAGTATATATGTCCGAAGATTGCAGTATTTTGCTATTAATATATTATTCAAATCAGCGTATATTTTATATTATGCTATCTGATTATCTTTGCAATCAAAAACAATATAAAATAACCATTAAATATAATCTTTTTTATTCCAGTGTGTTCAAAATATATTTATTTAAAGATATTTTAAAGACAAGAACGTTAAACGCTTTTATGTTGTTGTTTTTTTCCATATTTTTAAAAAATATATAAACAGGGAATTTATGTACATTTTGGGGACAATTTTTGATTTTTGTAAAATATTTTCAAACTAAATAAAAATATGTAATCTATTTTACTGATTTAAATATAAATCTCACGACATATTTATATTTTTACTAAAACCCAGATTTAAAATAATTAAACTTACTTAGAAAGAAATGAAGAGAAAAATATATTTCCTCTCTTTAATTAAATATTCGGGTTAGGTGATATTAGCCCTCTACTTTCTAAACGATGACGATCCATTACATTTTTGCCAGAAACCGCCCCTTAAGAGTTGCCGGGCAAAGTAAATGCAACAGTTCTCTCACCGCCGAAACATTACCGTTCCGGCAGTAGCTGCCGGAACTAGCGGCGGGTCATTTACGGCACAACATTGTTTGGTTACAAATGGCCTTAACTTTTTTTGGCCGCGACATATACGCCTTTCGTCCGTAAGTTGAGTGTTTGTTGGGATCGCTCTTGCACACAAAAAAAGTGATAGTAAAAAAAAAAAAAAAATTAAAAATCGATTTTGGTTAATCGAAAGTTTCGGATAAAAGAGGTTCTACTGTATATAAGCTACAGCTTTAAAAAATTTATAGTCTTCAAGCTAAAACCAAAAAAATTCACCTATTTTGGTTATTTATTTTTTGGCACTCTAAAAACTCTAAATATTTGAATTTTTTTATATTTTGTGCTATAATTAAATTTTAAACAATGCTTTTTGTGTATATTTTGGTTTTATTTTAGAAGCTGTGTGTTATAATCCTAATTTGTTCCAAAATTGCTTTCTATGCGCATAATTTAGAGTTTTACCATGCACGCAGAACTTAATGATTTTAATTCACGCATGAGTGAGATGAATTTCCAATTTTTAAATTTAAAATTTAAATATTAATTTTTTATATACATTTTTTTTTTTCAGGATAACATAGCTAAGAATATATAATTTAGGCAGAAAAGGTAAAAAAAAAAAAAAAAAAAAAAAAAAAAAATCTAAATTGCATTTATTGTTTGTATTTTGGTACTTTGAAAAAAGGAGATTTTTTCATCGTTTCAACCAACTAAAAAGTCCCGTAAGTCAAGTTGGGTATCGTTTAGTATGTATTTTTGAATTCTGAATCGAATGGTACCATCCTAAAGCCAATAGAATCCTTCATTACAAAGTTAAGGCAGTTTTTATGCATACATGGATCAGGGATCTGTTTAGGAAAATTCTAGGTCCTTTAAAAGACCCTTCACATTTCTTTTAAATCTTAAAACAGGACCTTTCACAAAACTTTTCATCCCGCAACAGGACCCTTCACAAAATTTTTTGTCTTATAAATAGAACTTTTGCAAAATTTTCCCAGCTTCAAATTGAACCTTTCGCACACTTATTCATTTAAAAGTAAAATCTGACTTGTAAAATAAAGCTGAACTCATAAAATAACATATTACTTAGATTTTTTATACATGAAGGATAGAACTTAGTTTCAAATCACAAAATTATGTCTAGAATTTTCACAAATATAAGAAAAACTTCACAATTCCACAAAACCAGGACCCCGTGAAAAAAGTCTGGACAGACCCCTGTAGATTTTGACAAATTGGATGACCTGGGAGAAGACTTAGATGTTCCTGATTTTGATTATTGCTATTTTAGGAACATTTAATAAGTACGAGATCATTTAATATGATATAAGGAACACGTTTCGAACGTAAAATAAAACTAACAAAGTTGTGCTCAATAATATAGTTCATTTTCGACTTTGTTCTTGAAAAAAAAAAAAGACAACAACAACTAGAAAACAGGAATTTTGCTTTTTCAGAATTAAATGTCGCCCCCGATGAAAAAAAAAAATGTATATAAATATACATAGTACGAAACATATTTCAGTTTGAAGACAGTCTCAAAAGTCGTGTTTTAAAACACGCGCTTTTATTTTATGTAAAATGACGTCATTCGCATCCGCTGAAGAATTTCCCATTGGCGATCCAGTCTCAAACAACATCTAGAGTAAAGTATGCACTGAATAATACACAAATAATAATAATAAAAAAAAAAAAAAAAAAAAAAAAAGCGATGTCGTCTTTTAAGAAACTCGACAAAAAAGAATTGGCTATATCATGATTCACATGCTTTCCTTTGTTTGTAATATTAAAATAGGTAATTAAAATTAAATATAGTTTATAACAGCTCTCTGTTTTATCAAAAATCATTCATTTATATTTTTGCAAAATAGCACGTATTTAAATTACGTTTTTAGGTAGATTTCGTATGAAATACTACCTACTGGGATCGTTCCTATGTTGGAATTTCTGAAAAATTTTTGCAGATCTACACCGATCATGACCCCTAGAACCCAAAACCTCCCTCAGTAAAAAACTTTATCTATCTATCTATCTATCTATCTATCTATCTATCTATCTATCTATCTATCTATCTATCTATCTATATATATATATCACTTTCTTCTGGACACGATAACTTTCGTAATTCTGCATCAATCATTTCCAAACTTATACATAAAATCAATGGGCATAAAATCTCGGTCAAGTTCGTTAATGGGCAAAATCGGACCAAGGGGATGGAAATAGGGAGGGGTTTTGTGAAAACAGAAAACCCCCCATAACTTCTTAATTTTTGCACATATCAAATCAGTTTAAAGTTTTTATTACTTCTAAAAATAGGGCCAAAAATTTATGTATCACAGATTTTTAATAAAGTTAAAAATGGACTCAAAGGGTGCAAAAAATAGGGTTTTTGGGAGAAAAAAATTCGTAACATCGTCAATTCTCAAGATATCAAATCCAATTAATTTTATTATAAATTTCCTTAACATTATCTACAACTTTTATATTCACAAGTTTTTGATAGGACCCATTTGTACCGCAAAAAAAAATAAAAACGAAAACCAAAAGGAGGTTTGAAGAAGAAAAAAATCCATAACTCCGTCAATTCAAAAGATATAAAATCCCCATGAATTTATCATATATCTTCTTAATATTGTCTACAACATCTACATAGACAAGTTTTGGATAGGACCAATTCTTACAGCAAAAAAAAAAAAAAAAAAAAATTAAAAATACATAGCGGTTGAAGAATAAAATCATCTTAGTAAGGGGGTATTCAAATCCAAACTGCTTATTTTCTGGCTCATTTTACAATTCATTTTTGCTCTCAAAGGCTTCCAATTGGTACGTTTTCTTACTCAGAAACTATATAATGTACCGTAATGGTCGATTTTTTAATAGAGGCAGAATATATTTTTTTAAATGCTGTTAAAAAGGGCATTATGAACCGAATTTACCGAAGCGGATTGTGTTGGAAAAATCATTGTAGTAAGGATGCACTCAAATCCATACTGCTTATTTTCTGATTCATTTTTAAATTCATTTTTGCTCTCAAACGCATTTAATTGGTAGATTCACTTATTCAGAAACTATATAATGTACCGTAATGATCGATTTTTTGATAGAGGCAGAATATATTTCAAAAAATGATATCAAAGTGGGCATTTTGAACGGAATTTACCGAAGCGATTGTGTTGTCCTTCTGAGAAAATAATTGTTTATATATCAAGTTTTAATTAATTGAACAAAAAATAAAAACACACGTCGCTTATAAATCTCTTCAAAAATCACGTCAGCAAGTTTTATACTTTTTTTAATTAAAAATGAATCTGGAATTATGCCAGAAAATTTTGAGTTGTTGAGCATGGAAAAGTATTTTTTTTTAATGCCGCCCTAACATGATTCTGATAAAACCAGCTATTATATATAAATGAAATAAAAACTCGTCAAAAGCGGCCAGATAAAATTGTTAAAGTGGATTTATCTCTAATCATGATTTAGTTTTTGTTTGTGAAATTAGTATATTTGACTTCGAAATCTACCTCTGCCTGTAGGCCGGTCCGGCAGGGATTCTTTTTTTCAGTTATTATAAGAAAATGGCAACAAAAAGATATAATTACTATTTTCCAACGATTTTTTTCCTTTACTTTCTAGAGAAATGGAATACTTGAGTTGTAACATTAAACAAATGGCGCTAAAAAAAAAAAAAAAAAGAATATTTCAAAAATAAATGGAGATGCAGTTTTCAAACAAATTGCATTTAAAAGTACGTTTACTCCCAATACGACGGTCTATAAATTGAAAATATGCGATGCTTAGAAGTTAAAAAAATTGCAGTAGAGTATTTAACCTTACAATGATACATCTGCTCTGTTTTACAGCTGGCTTTTAAAACGGAACTTTATTTTTTAGAGACAACACTTTAATGGCTGGCCGAAAGAAATGGAATATCGGGGACTAATAAATACGCACCGTCTCCTACTAACTGTGTCGCAAATAATCACATAAAAATGGGATTGGTACTAATGAACTAACAAGGGAACCACTTCTGGTGTTGCTCGCACCTAGCATTGAGAACTGGTGCATTTTAAAGCCCTATATTAGGAAGTTTGAGAATCGATAAAAATTTTTTGTCAAAATGATATTTCTTGATTATACAGCGGCATAACTTTCTGAAAATGCAATTTTCGAGACCACTTATCGGACTATTAACGTTAAAATTTTTTAAAGAAAAGCATTTAAGAATAAAAATTAGTTAATAATAAGTATAAAATATTGAAAAAAGTTTGAAAATTCCTTCAAAAACCCACGAAATTGATTTTGAAAAATTGCAACTTTATATTCATATTTTTGGCGGGGAAACAGTTGGCGGACCATTTAATACAGCAACATTTCATTTTTAACATTCGATTTCAAAAGAAAATAGTTTGCTTGTTTTGTATTCGAAGCTTTTATAGAATTATATTTATTACTTATATATTTATCGTCTGCATAGAGAAAAATATAAAAACCTAATATTTGTTTCTTATGCTATCTATAAAAAAAAAAAAAAAAAAAAAAAAAAAAAAAACCAGTGGCACTCCGGGAGTGCCAATAGAAGTGAAAACCAATAAAAGGGAAAATTTAAAAAAATCCGGAAAATTTGGATAAAAAGTCGAAAAATCAAAAAACCGAGAATTTGGCACATATGTGATATACGAACCAGGTTTGGCGCGATTTTTTAACGTCAATTTGGCGAAAGCCCGTTTTCCAATACCAGTTACAATATATATTTTTAAATTATACCGGCTTCGAAAAAAGGAGGAGGTTATCAATTCGACGCGTATGTATGTTTTTTTTTTTTTATGTATGTTCACCGATTGCTCCGGAACTTTTTGTCCGATTTATGTGATTTTGGTTTTAATTGAAAGAGGATACTCTCGAACTGGTACCACTTCCGTTTCATCGAAATTGGTTGAGTAGTTTTTTAGTAATTTAACAAAAACCAATAAAATAAAGGATTTTTCGCAAATTATGTTTCATTGTTGTAACCGGTTTTTCATTCATAAGCATAAAGCTATGTATTCATATGCGTTATCGCCAAGTTGTCGCCAGACTTGGCGCCATTTGGTGAAATATCGCCAAATTTGGCGGCCAAAATAAGTTGCCATAAATGAAGCCAACTTGGCTGTAACTGACTAATTTGGCGATATTCCCATTCAAATTCACTAATGGATCTTCTCCAATATGTTTCTTCACAATTTCTAATCGGCAGTCATATTTACAATTCTCAATTGCCAACCATTATTTAAAATGCTAAATAATACAGAAGCAAACTAAATTAGTACATGAAAACATCTGAATTGTATCAAGAAATGAGAACATGTAAATTTTAATCAGATTGCACGATAAAAGCAAAATGTGCGCGATACTAACAGCAAATATGGGTTAAAGGAAATGAGAATATCATAAGTTGCTTCCGAAAGTTCTATGTTTTGCAGTATTATACTCACGCCAATTAGTATGCAGACCGATGACACTTTAACCAAGACTATTAAATGAGCATGACGATAAAGTTCTAATCTTCCGTAATCCAGGCCATAGTTAAGGCTAACGTGAAACAGAAAAGATATCAACATACAATGTGGTTTAATATAAATGTGGGTATCATAAAATGTTTATTTCAGAAAATGCTTCGATGCACCAAATCATATTAGCTCAGAAACGCCAATTGGCAGTGGACCCAATAACGGTAGATTACTTAATAGTTTTAAAATCTCCACTACCCAACGTATTGCAAATGATGATGCAATAAGAAACTCAAATGCCTAAGTGAGTTAAATTGTTTTTGTCAAGAAAGATGAAATACATAACAACAAAAAATAAACAAAATGTCGTCATGATGCAACGAGTTCTCGATTTCTCCATCAGAATCTTTAGATTTGGCGGAATTTTAAGCAAATAATTTAAATTATGAATAAAAGTACCACGCTGTAATGCTTAGCATACATTTAAGCACATTGGCATTACATATACATTATACATTACATATTGGCACTTGCATAATATCTCCATATAAGGAAACATTAATGCCACAAAAAACAAATTGTTTTTAAATTCTTGAAGCCTCAAATGAATTATACGTAAATTCTCTTTTGACACTATATGAATTTCACCAATGACCAGCCATTTGAGGGAACGCCATTTGAGACTTTCACGCTGTAGTCTTTTAAGGATCATTTTTTGATAAGTCATTGGTTGTCATTTATCCTAATGGCTCCTGGTGCATGTAAAATCCGTCGTGGGTGCGAAGTCCTCGAAGTTACCTATGAATTATACCTTTGAGGTGCCTTGCCAGGTGGAAGGTCTCGTCATCTGACCAAGCTTCTAAATTACGAGATCAACATGAGTAGCAATGCACAGGTGATAAAAACAAGATATAACCGGCATAAAAAGTTTTTAATTAAGGCACTGCCGATAGGAAAACAAACTAGGCGCTAATCAGGTTTACTGCCGCTACGCGGCGACTAGGCGGTTTTTATTGTCAGTTTCCAAAATTCGATATTTTTTTATACGAGCAGCACCTCTTGTCGTGCTACCCATGTCGAAATAGAGAAACAAAAATATTTAATTAAAACGTAAAGTTATTCAATCTGAAGAAGGATAAATGTAATATATATAAAAAATTGTCACACAAAACCTGTGTTATGAATGTACACACAAATCTAGACAGATGTATTTACTTATCAAAATAACATCTTTAAAATTTTCTTTGAAAGTCTGTAATTTCCTCTAAAACAATCATGCAAAAATCGTAACTCGAAAAAACTAAAAAGTGAAAAATAAACTTTTTTACCAAAAATAAAACCGACTTCAAAAACTACTGCAAAGTAAAAAATAATTTTTTTACATAATAGTTAATAAGAAATTAAATTAAGAGCATTGTATTTACCATGCGTATTATTATATTTATGTACATTAATTTGATTTTTTTGGAGTCGGTACCAGCCATGCCAAGTTAAAAATTAAAGTTTTTATCCTATACAAATCCTAACAAGATTCAGCAAATACGTTGCGGAAAAAAATTCCATTCTCAGTCAACTCTGACAGCATCCTGCTTTTGAAAATATGTGCTTGGCTACGATTTTTTTACATAATAGCCTGTATAAACGCACTAATTTTATAATAACCCTTAATTTAGCACACATAATTATAGCTAATCTCACTTGAAAATGCATGTTATAAAAATCACATTAAATGTTTCAAAAATTGTAAAATTAAAATTTTTTAACTAAATAATAAATCGTAAAGAAACTCGTAGATATTTGAAAGAAACTCGTAGATAGGATAATTATACTTAACTTCGTTTGGCTGGCACCGACTCCAAAAAATCAAATTAATGTACATAAATATAATAATACGCATGGTAAATACAATGCTCTTAATTTAATTTCTTATTAACTATTATGTAAAAAAAATTATTTTTTACTTTGCAGTAGTTTTAGAAGTCGGTTTTATTTTTGGTAAAAAAGTTTATTTTTCACTTTTTAGTTATTTCGAGTTACGGTTTTTGCATGATTGTTTTAGAGGAAATTACAGGCTTTTTGGTAAAAAAGTTTATAGTTACACGAAATAGGTAGGTCACGAATACGGTATAATTCATTTTAACTGACGAAAAACAAAATAATAATTTGTTTTACCAAATGTTGTTTTGGTGAATTTAAATATTTCTGCAAGTATGTTAACATTTCTTGATAAATAATTGCGCTTATGCTTTTGCTATATTTAAAACCACTACCATATTATTAGAAATATCGGTATAGTTTGATGCTAAAAATTTCTTTGCAGGGAAAGCGCAAATTTAAAAGACGACGATGGGAAAGCGCATACACTGAAATAATTTTCCTTCGATAATGAGTCGTTAATCAGCTAATGGCGTCCGTAATTACGGTGGGATTTTCTCGAAACCACAAAGAACGTTTTTCTGAGAAAACGGCGGCCCGAATCGACATATTATAAGACCCTCTGCGTCGCCTGCGAGGAAAGTAGTTCCGGCTTAGATGGGGAAAGCGCAAATTTAAAAGACTAGCAAACCCAGCGGCTTTGCTCGCGTAATATTTGAAATATGCCAAGTGATATTTATATGTCTAATTTTTATTAAAAGGTACTAACTAAATTTTTATTTTATTAAAAGGTAATACTTTATTTTATTAAAAGGTACTTATTACTTTTAGGAATAATTAAAAAAATTACTATTTAAAACACAGTTTGATTAAACATCATTGTTACACTGCATAAGGCAGAAATGAGACTTAAATTAATAAAACGAAATAAAACTAAATAAGTAATAATTTAGAAAATATTTTGAAACTTTTATGCTCAATTAATACGCTCATTTCAGTATTCATTTGAAGTTTTGAATTTTTTAGAAACCACCTTCTTACATCTTAAAATTAACCATCATGTCAAATTCCAAGTCCTACCACCTCTCTCAACATAAAGGGCTATATTGAAATAGAAACTGTCACCATTAATTTGCCAACATTAATTTTGAAATTGGTTTGTTATTTCCTAATATTCCACAGAAACGTAATTTAGAAAGCTTTTAAAGGCTTTTTTTAGAGCGTTTGTTGTTTCTGTAAATCCCAGGTGGTAGAATCATCGGCATAAAATATAGCCTGTGTAGGATCAGAGACTGTTACCATTGATTCGCAACTATTACTTTTATATTTGGTTTATATTCCCTGAAATTGCGTAGAAATCGTAATTTAGGGCTTTTTTAGAATGCTTTTCGCACCTCCCCTTCACTTCACCCCTTTTTAATTCGAATTTATTTTCGACAGTCCTTCGAGGGCATTTATATTTTATAAGTAACTACCATGCCATATTTAAAGTTTCTAGCCTTTTCAGTATCACAGACATCGCAATTTAGAAAGCTTTTAGCTACTGCAACCCTCTGGTGGTAGTGGCACAGACATAAAATATAGCTTATGTTTGAGCAGGTTCTATCACCAACAATTTGTTATCATTATTTTTTTAATCGGTTTGGTATTTGATAAGATTACATAAAAATTGTAATTTATAACGCTTTTCGCTGACTTCATCTTTTTAAATTTGAAATTTTCTTTCGACAGTTCATAGAAAGCAGTTGCATCTTGTAAGTAAATAACATGCCATACTTCAAAGTGTTAGACTCTTCAGTTATGCAAAAAACGCAAATTAGAACATGTTTTGCTTTTGCAACCCTCAGATGGTAGTGACAGCAACATAAAATATAACCTATGTTATAGCAGGGACTGTCACCATTGATTTGCAACCATTACTTTTGAAATAGCTTTGGAATTTCTTGATATTGAGTAGAAATCGCAATTTAGAACGTTTTTAGAAAGCTTTTCGCGCATTTTCACCCCTTTTTAAATTTCCAATTTTTTCGAAACTGTTCTTAAAGATTATTTATATGTAATAAATATGTACCTTGCCTAATTTTAAGTTGCTAGTCCCTACCGATCACAAAAATCGAAATTTGGAATGCTTTTTTGCTCCTACAACGTCTAGGTGATAGTGATACCGACTTGAAATAGCATCTTTGTTAGAGCAGAGGCTGTCAGCATCAATTTCTTACTATTACTTTTGAAATCAGTTTGATTTTTCCTGAGATATTGGTGACAAATCGGAATTTAGAACGTTTTTAGAACGCTTTTCGCTCATTTTGCTCCTGCATCTCCTCTGGGGTAGTGGAAACAGATATAAAATATAGCCTATCTTAGAGCAAGATTTGTCACCATCATTTTAACACCATCATATTTGAAGCCGGTATTTCAGTATTTCCTGAGATTGCATAGAAATTGCAATTTAGAACGTTTTTTACAACGCTTTTTGCGCATTTTCACCCCTTTTAAATTTCGAATTGTTTAAGAACTGTTCTTAGAAATCCTTTATATCTAATAAGTAGCTGATACTTCAAATTTCATATTTCTATGTCCTTCAGTAATGCAAAAATCGCATTTTTAGAACGTTTTTTGCTCCTGCACCCCCTTTGGGGTAGTGGCACCCACATAAAATATAGCCTATGTTCTAAGTTGGACTAACACCATCATTTTGATACCATTACTTTTGGAATCGGTTCAGTATTTCCTGAGATTATGTAGAAACTACCATTTAGAACGTTTTTTAGAACACTTTTTGTGCAATCTCACCCCTTTTAAATTTCGAATTGTTTAAGAACTGTTCTTAGACATCATTTATATCTTGTAAGTAACTAATATTCCAAATTTCATATTTCTAGGCCCTTCAGTAACGCAAAAATCGCATTTTTAGAACGTTTTTTGCTCCTGCACCCCCTTTGGTGTAGTGCCACCGACATAAGATATAGCCTATGTTCTAAGTTGGACTAACACCATCATTTTGATACCATTACTTTTGAAATCGGTTCGGCATTTCCTGAGATTATGTAGAAACTACCATTTAGAACGTTTTTTAGAACACTTTTTGTGCAGTCTCACCCCTTTTAGGTAGCTTTCTTTACAAAAAGCTACCTATTGCAGCCGTTCGGAGGAAAGCGATTTCAAAAAATTTTGATATATTTTCATCGATCATGACCCCCAGACCCCGAAACCACCCTCCGTTCAAAATTGATATATATATATATATATATATATATCTGACCTATGTCACACTGTAACTCTCGTATTTATGAACCGATTTGGATATAATTCGGTGTGTGCATAGTACATACCAATGTCTCGACCGAGTTCGTTGGCCAGCTTCATCCGCCATTTTGTTTCAAAATGGCGGCCATTTAAAAATTTTAAAAAAATTTAAAATTTGAAATGTGGTACCAAAAAATTGAAAATGGAAAAATATTTTTTCCTTATGTATTTGACCTTTATACAAAGACTCCGTAGCAGTTTTTGTTTTGTCTATATCTTAAAAAATGGCTGAGTTATAGCATTTTGAATTTCTAGCAAAGCTGACATTTTGAAACGTCCTGAATTTTGTCACGCGATAAAAGGCGTATTTTTGAACCGATTTGGATGTAACTTCGTTTATACATAGTACAGACCAATGTCTCGAACGAGTTCGTTGGCCAGCTTCATCCGCCATCTTGTTTAAAAATGGCGGCCATTTAAAATTTTAAGAAAAATTTAAATTTGAAATGTTGTAGCAAAAAATTGAAAATTGAAAAAATATTTTTTTCTTATGTGTTTGACCTTGATAAAAAGATTCGGGAGCAGTTTTTGTTTCGTCTATATCTTAAAAAATGGCTGAGTTATAGCATTTTGAATTTCTAGCGTGGCTGACATTTTGAAACGTCCTGATATTTGCCACGTGATAACAGACGTATTTATGAACCGATTTGGATGTACCTTGGTGTGTACATAGTACATACAAATAACTCAACCGAGTTCGTTGACCAGCTTCCTTCCCCATCTTGTTTCAAAATGGTGGCAATTTAAAAAAAATTTAAAAAAATTAAATTTAAAATGAGATACCAAAAAATTGAAAAATGAAAAAGATTTTTTTTTTTGTATGTGTTTGACCTTAATACAAAGATTCCGGAACAGGTTTTGTTTCGTCTACATCTAAAAAAATGGCTGAGTTATAACATTTTGAATTTCTATTGTGGCTGACATTTTAAAACGACCTGATATTTGTCACGCGATAACAGGCGTATTTATGAACCGATTTGAATGTAACTTGGTCTGTAAATAGTACATACCAATGTCTCGACCGAGTTCGTTGGCCAGCTTCATTCGCCATCTTGTTTCAAGAGGGTTGCCATTTAAAAAAAATGCAATTTAAAATTTAAAATGAGGTATTAAAAAATTGGAAAATGAAAAAGATTTTTTTATGTGTTTGGCCTTGATACAAAGATTCTGGAGCAGTTTTTGTTTCTGAAAATATATTTTTTTGTTTATATCTTAAAAAGTGGTTGAATTATAGCACTTTGAATTTCTATCATGGCTAACACTTTGAAACGATCTTGTATTTGTCACGCGATACCACACGTATTCGCCTATTTCGATGGAAGAAGGCATGTGGATAGTATACATCAATATCTCGACCAAGTTCGCTGGCCAGCTTCATCAGCCATCTTGTTTCAAAATGGCGGCCATTAAATAAAAAAAATTATATTTAAAGTGAGGTGCAAAAAAATTAGAAATTGAAAAAGGTTTCTTTCTTAAGTATTTGACCTTGATATAAGGATTCAGGAGCATTTTTTGTTTGTCTTTATCTTAAAAAATGGCTTAGATATAGCAATTTCAATTTCTAAAGTGGGTGACATTTTGAAAAATCTGATTTTTTGCCTGCGACAGCACTCGTATATATCAACCGATTCCGATATGAGTGAGCATGTGCACAGCAATTACTAAGGTCTCGACCAAGTTCACTGGTTAGCCTCATCTACCATGTTGTCTTAAAATGGCAGGCACTTTAAGAAATCGCCGAATTTGGCAGCCAAATATAAGTTACCTTAAATAAAAGCAGCTTAGATAAAGCTGACTGATTTCGCGAAATTCTCATTCATAATGATTTAGTACTGATAAAAATTAGTATTGAATTTCCTATATTCGGTTTCCACTAAATTGAGCTTCGTGTGTTTGAATAATATAAGTTGGCTTTTTTAAAATAAGGAATATGAAAGCTACCTCTTCCTCCCGGCACTAGCCGGAAGGACTTTTAAATTTCGAATTGTTTAAGAACTGTTCTTAGACATCATTTATATCTTGTAAGTAACTAATATTCCAAATTTCATATTTCTAGGCCCTTCAGTAACGCAAAAAATCGCATTTTTAGAACGTTTTTTGCTCCTGCACCCCCTTTGGTGTAGTGGCACCGACATAAGATATAGCCTATATTCTAAGTTGGACTAACACCATCATTTTGATACCATTACTTTTGGAATCTGTTCGGTATTTCCTGAGATTATGTAGAAACTACTATTTAGAACGTTTTTTAGAACACTTTTTGTGCAGTCTCACCCCTTTTAAATTTCGAATTGTTTAAGAACTGTTCTTAGACATAATTTTTATCTTGTAAGTAACTAATATTCCAAATTTCATATTTCTAGGCCCTTCAGTAACGCAAAAATCGCATTTTTAGAACGTTTTTTGCTCCTGCACCCCCTTTGGGGTAGTGGCACCGACATAAGATATAGCCTATGTTCTAAGTTGGGCGAACACCATCATTTTGATACCATTACTTTTGGAATCGGTTCGGTAGTTCCTGAGCTTACCTCCTACAAATAAACAATTTTTTCCTCTTTATAAGATGAAAAAGTATAGATGACGATGGGAAAGCGCCTTCAGTAATGAATGCCAAAATGCTAGCATGTCGGTTACGTTACAGTTCTCGAAATCAGTGATTTTCTTCATCTCAAAAAAAAGCTCAACGCGCCTAAAGAAGTTTTCACTTCAAAAATCGCAATCTGATATAATTCTAGTAATATGTTTTGTACATTTTCTCTTTGGATAAAGCGGGCGGAAAAATTGTAGCGCCCTATTGGGCGACTTAATATGCAATATAATAATAATTTTAATATATAAATATGCAATAATAAAAAATTAAAAGTATAAAAATGTATATAAAATATTATTTTAACAGAGAAATTTTTTCGGTTCTCTAACTTTTATGCATAAACTATATACTACAAAATATATACTACAAAACGCACCAGGTCTCAATGCTAGGTGCGAGCAACACCAAAAGTGGTTCCCTTGTTAGTAATAACGCTTACTAATGAATGCCATGCTTAAATTTTGATTAGGCAAAGAAAGGGTTCGTCGACTAATAGGAATTCTGGAAATTTTCAAGAATAACACTAATTTTGGCATTCTATTTGTATTTTGAGTTCGATATTATAGAAATCGTTGATTTTTAAAGTGGGACAAGTCAGTTTCCTGTTATTGCTACCTCTTAAATGAATTTGAGTGAATTTAAAAATCTAACAAAAACATAACTGTGAAAAAAGGGAGCCAAGTTCTGTAAAGACAATGGCAAGAAAAGAAGTGATATCTAAGAGGGTGCCAAGTTCAAATAAAATTCCCTCAAACTTACCTACTGAAGTATTATAGCATTTTTTAAATTGTTTAAAAATAAAAATTATTGATAGCATATTAATAATAAATCTAGAACTTGGCAAGTTTTTACGTACAAGCCATTTATTTTTATTAATGTCATTACTATATCAAAACGTGTTACTTCATGTTTGGAAGTCTTAATTTGAGTGAGCTCCTTCCCCTTGAAGGGCGGTGGGATAAAATATATCCCACCTAATTTTAACTGCAAAATGCCACGTTGACACCGGAATTCAGGACTAAAAAGTTTAATTTTATTAAATACGTGAAAAGAATCTTTTACCCATTTTGAAATAAATTTGTTTTAAATTCTGGTGTGATTTAATCGTTTCAGCATTTTACGAATAAAAGTTCTTTGCCCCGGAAAAGGTTAAAGGGGTGCAGGCTCTAGAGTGATGAGCAAGAACAAGCGTAAGTGTATCTGTCTCTTTGTCAGGCCTTTTAGTTTGTTTGCATTGAGGTTTCCGGGAGGTGAGTGCTACAGTGATAACCAAAGACGTGTGTGTTTATTGGATTATCAAATCTTTAAAATGAGTCATTTGTTTATAATAATAATTATATTAATTTTTTTTATAATGACATTGAATTAATATTAACATCATCATTTTATTAAGGCATGAAATTGATAGGCATAACATTTATCAAAAACTTGCCAAATTCTAGATTTATTATTAATATGCTATCAATAATTTTTATTTTTAAACAATTTAAAAAATGCTATAATACTTCAGTAGGTAAGTTTGAGGGAATTTTATTTGAACTTGGCACCCTCTTAGATATCATTTCTTTTCTTGCCATTGTCTTTACAGAACTTGGCTCCCTTTTTTCACAGTTATGTTTTTGTTAGATATCATTACTTTTTGTGAAGTTATAATATATTTGGACACTTTACTTAATGCTTTTTAATGTGTTTACATATGACTATTTTATTCACCAAGAAACATTCAATTTTAATTTTAATTTCATGCAACAAGGTATTTGGCTGTCAATTTGCGACAGAAATCTATATTTTAATACTGCTATATTAAATGCACGTTTTGAAATGAAATGTATTGATTCGAAATTTTTATTGTTTCTGAAACAACAATTCCTATATTAATTTTCCCTATTAAATTTTACAATTAAATATCCTATAGCTGGGCCTTCTTTTTTGTACTGAAAGTGAAAAATAAAGTTATGTGCTTATGCCACACTGCGTATCATTCATCTATGGGTGCCGGCAAAGAGGCAGTGCAGAGGAAGGACATTGCCTCTCCCTGGGTTTTCAAATTTAATTAACTAAATATCCTTTTCTCTGATGATTTTGAAAATAACAAGTGGGTAAGTGTGATCACAGATCGCACAGAGGGTTCCGTTTAATATTCCTTTCAAAACACTTTATCCTTTTGAAAAATCTGTTAGTTCCACATTTCGCAACCAGGGGCGCACTCTATTCTAAACAAACCTCTATCCGAACGAACTCAACTCCGTTTTATAGACTATCCATAGATATATTAGTCAAAGGGATTGAGCCCATAGCACCCGAGATAAGTAGGCGCCCCTGGTGGTAAAAAGTGGAACTAAAATATGTAAGGCTATGGTGCATAATATGAAAGAATGGTCAATGGGGTGTCGGAAAAAGTTGGAAAAGTGCTCCCCGGGTGAAAAGGGCGGAGGTTAGAAAAATTGCTTAAAATACACGAGTTAAAGCCCGGAAGAGTACTTTTTGAAAATTTTATGATTTGTCGTGTGGTCTGAGGTATTCAGCCATACGTATGCAAAAAGTCATGTCTCCAACTTAATTAGTGGCTCCCTTAGAAAGAGTTGCTTAAAATACATATGTGGTAGCTCAAAGGGTTAAGTGTAAGACTTTTTCAAGATTTTATGATTTGTCGCCTGGCCTCAGATGTTCTGCTATAAGTATGCAAAATTTCAAATCTGCAGTTTAATAAGAGGCTCAGTTAGAAAGAATTGCTTAAAATACGCATGTGTATTCCCAAAGGGTTAAATGTACGACTTTTTCAACATTTTATGGTTTGTCATTTATGTGTGTTCAGTATATAAGTATGCAAATTTTCACGCTTCCAACCTAATTAGGGGCTCACTTAGAAAATATTGTTTAAAATACACATGTGTGAGCAAAAAGGATTAAATGTACGACTTTTTCAAACTTTTATGGTTTGTTATTTGATGTGAGGTGTTTAGCTATAAGTATGCAAAATTTCACACCTCCAACCTAAATAGGGGCTCACTTAGAAAGAATTGTTTAAAATACACATGTGGGAGCCCAAAGGGTTAAATGTACGAATTTTTGAAAATTTTATGAATTGTTTAAAATACACATGGGGGAGCCCAAAGGGTTAAATGTACGGCTTTTTCAAAATTTTATGATTTCTCGTTTGATGTGAGGTGTTCAGCTATAAGCATGCAAAATTTCACGCCTCCAACCTAATTAGGGCTCACATAGAATGAATTGTTTAAAATACACATGTGGAAGCGCAAAAGGTTAAATGTACGACTTTTTCAAAATTTTATGATTTGTCGTTTGATGTGAGTTGTTCAGATATAAGTATGCAAAATTTCACTCCTCCAACCTAATTAGGGACTCACTTAAGAAAAATTGTTTAAAATACAAATGTGCGAGCCCAAAGGGTTAAATGTACGATTTTTTCAAAATTTTATGATTTGCCGTTTGATGTGAGGTGTTCAGCTATAAGTATGCAAAATTTCACTCCTCCAACCTAAATAGGGGCTCACTTAAGAAGAATTGTTTAAAATACAAATGTGCGAGCCCAAAGGGTTAAATGTACGATTTTTTCAAAATTTTATGATTTGCCGTTTGATGTGAGGTGTTCAGCTATAAGTATGCAAAATTTCACTCCTCCAACCTAATTAGGGGCTCACTTAAGAAGAATTGTTTAAAATACAAATGTGCGAGCCCAAAGGGTTAAATGTACGATTTTTTCAAAATTTTATGATTTGCCGTTTGATGTGAGGTGTTCAGCTATAAGTATGCAAAATTTCACTCCTCCAACCTAATTAGGAGCTCACTTAGAAAGAATTCTTTAAAATATCTCAATTATTAAAATATCTCAATTTGTTGATTTTCTGTAAGCAAGTAAACCCAGATAAACCCCCTGTAAGTAGATAGGTTTACAATGGAAGCCTATGGGAATTTGGCGAAATATTAGAGATAGCGCCAAGATGGCGTCACTTTTGGCGACTAATTTTAGTCGCCAAATTTGGCGATATATCGCCATGTTGGCGAGAAACTTGGCGGTATTTGGCGACAGAACAGCGTCCCCTCCTACGGCAAATTAAAATTTCGTCTAATAGACGTAATGTTAAAGTAAAAATGGACACCCCTAGGTGGGTAATTCATCGATTTTCACATTTTTTTTATTTTTTTCCTTAGTTTTATAGTGTAAACGAACTTCGCACTAAATTTGAAGTCTGTAGCTGCAGTAGATATACGAGATCTTTTTGATGAGTGAGTCAGTCAGTCAGTCAGTCAGTCAGTCAGTGGTAAAATTATCGATTAACAGACATTTTCAAATGCCATTATCTCGGAAACTAATTATGCGTTATTTATAAAATTTTGGATTTTAGGTAATTAGGATGGCCTTACTACACATTTCGTATAACAAGTGCGTAGATCTCATAGATTTTCAGTAGTAGAGCATTGAAATTTGACGAAAACAGGTCGAAATGGTTCGTGTAAATAACACACGGCTATGTCAGGCGAACTTGGCTGACACACTGCCGTGTGTCTAGATATTCTTAAACAACAATAGACTTCAATCGAGTATAAATCTTTCAATCTGAGCGTAATTAAAGTTTATAATAATCAAACACTCACTTTATATTTTCTGGGGCCTTATTTCATGTCCCTTTAATAGGCAACAACGGTTATTCGTGTTAGCTAAAAAAAATCATTATTTTCACAGTGGAATACGTCGACTTTTTTCACGATTCCAATACTTTTTTCTTGTAAAGATAGAAGAAAGTAAAAAGAAGCAGAGCACAAATTATAAATTTCTCAAATAAATTCACTTGCTCGCGCTTTCTGCTATGCTTAAAAAGCCCAGGTGGCTTTTCCATAATCGTGTTCTGTGCTCACGCCATATGAACGTATTGTAATAGAAATTTTTTGTGGAAAGTCATGAAATGTTATCATAAAAGTATGCGTGATTTTTCAAGATAAACATTCAATGCTTATAAAAGAGCGGTTTTTCAGTTCGTACTATTAGTTCACACTCTCCCTATATTTATTTATTTATTTATCTTGTTCAAATTTTCAATCGTTCATAAAATACTCATTATTCATCCTATCAAGTTGAAATAATTTTTTTTTAAATTGTACTGGATGACAATGGATGTTAATACAGTTTTTTTCAAATATTAATTAATTCATTCAATTTTAATTCATTCATTTTAGTTTTACAGGGGAGACAAAATAGCGGCCATTGGTTATTGAACAGCATTTAATGCACCTTCCTATCTATAAGGGGGATTACCCTAGGGGGGACCCTGTTCTGTCACCCAATACCGCACAGTTTGTCGCGAACTTGGCGATAGATCGCCCAATTGGGCGACCCAAATGAGTTGCAAAAGTGACGCCAACTAGGCGATATCTCTCCTATTTCGCCCAATTCCCATAGAGTTCCATTGTAAACCTACTTGCTTATAGAAAATCAACCCATTGAGATATTTTAATGCAACAAAAACTAATATTAGCTTAAGGGATTCTATTAAATCTTTCTTAGATGACCTAAGTAGGAATTGACTTTAAGACCAATGTCAGACGGGCGACTTTTTTGCTGCTTTTAGGTAGATTTCGTAAGAAATGCTACCTATTGCAGTCGTTACCATGGTGCGACTTTTGAAAAATTCCTTCATAACTTTTCATTATAGGACCCCAGGAACCCAAAACCACCCCCACCAAAAAAGTTTATATATATATATATATATGTATGTATGTATGTGTGTATGTACTAAATTTTGTCCGCACGATAAAAGTCGCAATGATGCACGGAACGTCTTCAAACTCGCCAACAACTTTAAGATAGCTAATTTCTCGGCGGGAATTGAAAATGAGCAAAATCGGTCCAAGGGAATGGGAATGGGGAAGGTTTAAAATTTTAAATACCGTCTTAACATGATTCTGATAAAACCAGCTTTTACACAACAATGGCAGGAAAAAATAAATATTTTTCGTTATAGCTGTTGCCAACAATTAAAAAAAAAGCAATAAAATTCTCACCACAACAATTGCTTTTCTAATGCAGTGTTTTCACGTGAAAAATTTAATTCTAGATAAGCAGTTTGACGAATTCAAAACAAATTGAATATTACGTCATAAGTTTTCTAGAGCAAGATTTCTGCATGAAAATTCAAAATGAAATAAATAGTTTGACGAATTCAAAACAAATTGAATATTACGTTATAAGTTTTCTAGAGCAAGATTTCTGCATGAAAATTCAAAATGAAATAAACAGTTTGACGAATTAAAAAAAAACAACAAAATATTGCGTCATATTGAAAATATAATGGACCACAGCAGGTGAATATGTAACGTCATTGAGTTTGAAGAAACGTATTAAAACATGATAAAAACCCGAGTATGGAAATATTAACATATTTTAACACTTTGAGGTTCTCTGAATTTGATTTAGCCATTTTTAAACCTATTCCATATACATGCGTGTGTCTATATTAGAATTTTCACAAAATGTTTAGCTCTCTAGAGCTCATTCTTAGCGAAGGAACTGGGTTTACCTTTAATCTTGATTTAAGTTTTGTTGGTGAATTGAGTACTTAACTTCGAAATCTACCTCCGCCTGTAGGCCCGAGCCGGCAGGGATTATTTTTGCTTACGTATTATCCATTCAAAATGCTATAGCATTGGTCTAAAAACAAAATTTTTATATTACTTGTTTTATTTATCATATAATAACGATATTAGGATAAGGGGCTATTGACGGCGACAATAATAAAGTGAACGATACTGACTGTTGCCAAACGGCAAAACGGAAATTATACAAGAATACTCCAGTGAGGCGCGCTTCAGTCAATGTCAAGGAAAGCCGCAACAATAGTAAACGTGCAAATTATGGGAAATAATAATTATTTAGGAAGAAATAATAATGGGTGAAGAAAATTATATTTTGATATAAATAATCCTTCTATATATATATAAAAATCCCTGCCGGCTCGGGCCTACAGGCGGAAGTAGATTTCGAAGTTAAGTACTCAATTCATCAACAAAACTTAAATCAAGATTAGAGATAAACTCAGTTCCTTCACTAAGAATGAGATGTAGGGAGATAAACATTTTGTGAGAATTCTAATAAACACGAATACACACACGCATGTATATGGAATAGGTTTAAAAAATAGCTAAAGCAAATTCAGAGAACCTCAAAGTGTTAAAATAGGTTAATATTTCCATAGTCGGGTTTTTATCATGTTTTAATACGTTTCTTCAAACTCACATGACGTTACCTATTCACTTGCTGAGATCCATTATATTTCCAATATGACGCAATATATATACTTTTAATTCGTCAAACTATTTATTTCATTTTGAGTTTTCATGCGGAAATCTTGCTCTAGGAAACTTATGACGTAATATTCAATTTGTTTTCAATTCGTGAAACTATTTATTTAATTTCATTTTTTATGTGAAAATCTTGCAATAGAAAAGCAATTGCTGTGGTGAGAATTTTATTGCATTTTTTAAATTGTTGGCAACTGCTATAACGAAAAATATTTATTTTTTCCTGTCATTGTTATGTAAGAGCCGGTTTTATCAGAATCATGTTAAGACGGTATTCAAAATTTTGAACCCTCCCCATTTCGATTCCCTTGGACTGATTTTCCCCATTTTCATACCCCGCCGAGATAGGAGCCATCTCAAAGTTGTTGGCGAGTTTGAAGACGATCCGTGCATCACTGCGACTATATATATATATATATATAAACTTTTTAGGTGGGGGTGGTTTTGGGTTCCTGGTGTCCTATGACGAAAAGTTATGAAGGAATTTTTCAAAAATCGTACCATGGTAACGACTGCAATAGGTAGTATTTCTTACGAAATCTACCTAAAAAAGCAACGATTTGGAAATGGACCGATGAAAATCTGCTTAGATACCGCGAAACGCATCTGATTGGCCAGAGCTTTCTGACGCTATAAGGAGGGTTACCAAGGGGGAGGGGCAGCTCTGTCGCCAAACTTCGCCAAGTTTATCGTCAAACTGGCGATATATCGCCAAATTTGGCGACCCAAATGTGTCGCCAAAAGGGACGCCAACTTGGCGCTATTTCCAGTATTTCGCCAAATTTCCATAGATTCCTATTGAAATGCAATAGGGTTTACTTGCTTGTAGAAAATCAACAAATTGAGATATTTCAATGCAACAAAAACTAATATTAGCTTACGAATAGAACTTAATTGAGCTTTTTACATTATTTTTAAGCACAAACACTAACTATTTACAATATTCGTAACACTATATATATATAATTATATATTTAATAGTTCTTATAATTATAAAACCCTGTAAGCTCTAATGATTATGTGATTCGAGATAAGGAAATAAAATTGTCAGAAGTTGGGGAGGAGCGCATTTGGAGTGGAATCTAAAAATTGAATGCGTAGAAAATAAGGGATCGCGAAACAATTACGTGTGGGTTGGCTAGAAAATAGGGATTGCTTTGCGATACCGAATAGAAGCGCGAAGCGATTACGCGGGGTATTGGTAAGCGTAGCGAGCAGGGGGGCGGATCCCCCCTAGTATTATAAATAATAAACATTTATCTAAATAAAATAAAGATAACAATATTATAGGGTAGATATAAATACTATTTCAATATTAAACAGTAATTTAACATATGAGACAAGAATAATGCGAATTTTTAACACTTTCCAACGTAGTTGAAAAGCGTTTATGAATTGGGTCCAACTGCCTGTCTGTGCTCTAACTTACATAAATAAACTCGGATTGCCATCTATCTGATTATTGAGGTTTACCATGGCGCGTTTGGTATTGAAAAGGAAGTGAGTAGTGTACAGTCGTGGAAAATAAAAGTATACACCCTTACTAACTCCTCAACAAATTAACATAGAAGAAAGTTCCTGGTACCGAACGATTGAAAATAAAGTCTACTTTTAAATGATGTCTATAAAATTTGCTTAGGGGGCCATCTACCTATTAAAACGAACCATAACCTTGTTTTTTTCAATAGCAGTACACAATTCTGACAGCATAAATGAACTCTACACCCTACCATTAGTCTAAAAACAAATTTTTATGCAATTCGTGTACCAAAATTTTCTGAGAAATTAATTATTTTAAAACAAGCGTATTTTAAGGGCTGTATCCAAATTGAAGTTCTGTACTCGATTGTTAACCGAGAGAGTCCCTTTCTTGATCAAGGCACCTTAAGAGCCACTCAAGGAGTCAATGAAGCCTGTTAGATTACGGTACAGAAGAATAAATTTCAAAGTATCTGCTCACTTCCATCATAGACAGCCCTTTAAACTATCATTTTGTTGTTTTTTAAGCATAATTTGAAAACTACTTGGAAGAAAAATGTGAAATTTTGGTTTTCCGTAAAGCAGGACTTAATAAATCTAAATCTATCAAAAAAATTGTAGGTTGCAATTCATAATTTTTTCGAATATTAATTTCATAATTCATCATTCAGATCATAGAATTATAAAAATTGCATATTCCGCGTATTTATGTTTGGGCACATTAGTATTATTGCCACACAAAAATTTAGCAAATTAGGAGCATAATTTCAGGAGATATAAATAAAAATATGAAAATGTCATTTAACATTAGAAGCACTCAATTTTGAATGTTTATAATTCAAAAACGTATCATTCAAATGACTTGAAGTTGGGTGTCTAGGCATAGTTTGAACCGAAGATTTGAAATATCTCGTTAAAGTTGGGTACTGCCATTGAAAAAAAAATTATGTTTGGATTCGTTTTAATAGGTAGATGACCCCTAAGCAAATTTTATATACATCATTTAAAAGTAGATTTTATTTGGAATCGTTCGGTACCAGTCACTTTCGTCTACGATAATTTGTTTAGGAGTTAGTAGGGGGTGTTTACTTTTTTTTTCCACGACTGTACATTTCCAGGGGCATTCAAAAGTATTCCGTTACATTAAGGTCTATAGGGAAAAATCAATTATGGTGTATTTTAATGACGTTTGTTACAAATATAATGAAATTCAGATGCGAAAATTCAGGTAGAAAATGGGTTTCAAAGTATTTATCATTCATTTACAGGGTCACACAAATATTCGGTCCACGAAGAAAAATTCTTCGCAGCGTATTTTAATGATGTTGTACTATTTCAAACAGGATGAAATGATATACATGACTGAGGTTTACTACAAGGTGCTTGCAGTAGAATACGATGTGCATCACAGTTATCATTCATTTACAGCAGCGGTTCCCAACCTTTTATCGACCACGCCCCACCAAAGCATCAGTAAAGTTACTATGTCCCCCCCCCCCTTTAATCTGTAAATTATGTCTCTTATTATTTAAAAATTAAACTCTATTTACACAGTGGAAGCGCTAAGCATTAACAATAAATATTCATTTCACATTTTTAATTCATAAAATAGGTGAATCTTTATGCATCTTCGCCTTTGTGCCAAAAGCAGTTTCATTGTTAATTTCTAACTTAACCTAAGTTACCGGAATAAAAGAAAATTCTAAACTTAGTTTAGAAGTTTGATGAATAATCTGCTCTCCGGAATTATTTTTCTAATAAAACCTTCTTCAAGCGACCCGAAAAAACGGAATTTGTTTAAATTTCTTCAAAGAAATGGGTCGCTCATGGAGGGAGTTCGACTAGGAGGGTCTCTGAATGGAGGTAAAATGAGTGTTGAGCCAATGGGAATCCATTTCGTTCGATGAAAAAATGATCGTTCAGGGAGGTGGCCGCACAGGGAGGTTTCACTGTAATTTATAATTCATTTTTGTGGCTTATTAAGAGTTGGTGGTAAAGCTTTGGACACTAAAATTTCTTTCTACGTATAACACAATACACAAGAAGCATTTCAAAATTTTTAACTATATCAAAATTAAGTAGACATTATTCCCCATCACAAAACATTTTTTTCTCTGTTTTTACCCGACTGAAAAGAAGGGTTATGTCTTTCACGCGTATCTCTGTATGTGGATTTCTTTATACCCTCAAAACATCCCACCGGCTCGATGGATTTTAACGAATGAGGTCTGTCTCTATCAATTCGTCTTAACGGCCCGATGGTTATAGGCTAGTTTTGTTTTTATAAATTCAAAATGGCGGCCGTAAAATACAAAATGGCGGTAGAGATTTAAAAAAAAAATTACGCACCCTATTGAGTGGCACATCATTGGATAGGTCTTTCAAAATGACCTGTTGAATGATTTAAATGAATGATTCAAAAGACAATGTTTCTTTGACTATTTTACAGTCAAAAGTTCCGTGAAAATATTATACAACCTGGAAGTTGTGTTGGTAGGATCTCTAGCTTGACTGCAACTCTAACTATCATAGACCTCATCAAAACAGTGTTTACAGATAGGAACTAACAATTGAACTCAACTTAAAAGTCATGAATACAAGTAAATAAAAAAAATAGGTAAGTAATATAAACAAGTAATATAAAAAAATATTTTAAGTGAATTCCTACTTAGGTCAATAAGAGATTTTTATATCTCCCATTCGTCTTTCGTCTTGAGTGGCGCTTGAAATACCTTGATCAAGAAGAGGGCTCTCTCGGTCTTAAAATACCTTGATCAAGAAGAAGGCTCTCTCGATTACTGAAAATTAATTAATTTAATTTAATTAATGAATTAATATTTGAAAAAAATTGGATTAACATCCAGTGTCATCCACTACAAGTTAAAAAAAAAATTATTTGAGCTTGATTTGGATGAATAATAAGTATTTTATGAACAATTGAAAATTTGAACAAGACATATATAGCGAGAATGTGAGTTAATAGTAAAAACTGGAAAAAAAAATAGTTTCAGATTGATGAGAAATAATTAATGAGTTCGCTTTTTACGCAGTCGGGTTTTTTGATTTTTTAAATTTAATTGTTTATTCCCTTTTTCAATATCGTTAATTGTCTTCCATGTATTATCTGATTTTAAAATTTGGAATTAATTTCATATATGTATATATATATACATATATACCGGGTGTCCCAAAAATGACTGATGGATTTTAAATTTCAATAACTTGCAAACGGTGACAGATATTAAAAAAATTCTTGCAGGAGGTTTATGTAGGGCGCCAGGAATTTTTTCTACTGTGATTCTTGATTTTAGTTTGAATTTCAAACAATAGAAGACGCTGAGAGCAATAGGCGCTCAGTCCAGGTCTGATTTTGGGTACTTCGGGATCCATTCAATCCATTTTAATCTCCTTTTTTCGCATGGAAGAAGCGAGAGACCGAAAAATCGAGCCTGGATTGAGCAGTTATTGCTTGCAGCGTCATCAATCGATGCTATTTGTAACTAAAACGGAGAATCGCAGCCTAAAAACTCCTGACATCTTTACATAACCCTCCTGCAAGAATTTTTTTAATCATCTGTCACCGTTTGCAAGTTATTGAATTTTAAAATCCATCAGTCATTTTTGGGTCACCCGGTATCCTAATGCTATTTAAGATTTATAAATTTTGTAAAGTTGGTAGTTCCTTACTGAGATATTTCATATATTTTTTTAGGTTAAATAGGTTCAAGACAGTCAAATTTATATATAAGTTTAAATAGTTACACGTATAAAAGAATCTTAGAAGAGTGACATATAGCAGAGCAAATAAAAGATCTTTCAATAAATAATCGAAAGAAAATTGTAAAATACAGTAGAACCTCGATTATCCGAAGTAATTGGGACCGACCCTCTTTCGGAAAATCGAAATTTTCTGATAATCGAGGAGACTTCAATTTTAAGATTAAGGAGAAATATTTGCGGTATTACCTATTGTGGTAACAAGTGCCTAATAAAAAATAAAGCAATATCAAAATAGAAACAAGAATAAATTACCTGAATTTTATTTTTGAAATTAAAGAACCTTTTGAAACTCTGTCACGAAGTTTTTTAATATTATTAATTCCAACCATGCCAAACCTTTTGCAAAACATTCAAAAGCTTCAGAATTGCTAATTTGTTTGTTTTCTTCATTCGTTTTGTTCGTTCCACTTCGCAGTTTACGGGAGCTCAAGTTAAATTCAAAGGGACTCGAAAATATTAATATGTGCTCGTAGTTCGGAATAGACCGTTTGTACATAAGGAATATGATAATAAAAGAAAAAAAAAGCTTTGAAAATGGATTTTGCACATAAGGAATGTGATACTAAAATTTAAAGAAAAGCTTTAAAAATGGATTTCGGTTAAAAGAGTTTCGGATAAAAGAGGTTCTACTGTACTGCCCCAAAGAATTATAGTGAGATTTTATACTAAATAATTTCGAAAAATTTTTAAAAAGTTATTCCTATAATTATTCTAGTGTTAAATATATTTTAAATTTTCATTGGGAACATTTTTAAAATTCAACTGATTTTTTTAATTTATTCCATTTATTTTTAGTCTACAACAACACTCTAAAAAAAAAAATGCAATTTAACTAATTACAACAACCATTTGGAAAATAATTTTTTCAAAGACTGAAATTTAAGACAAAAAAAATCGCACGGACTGGATCCTACATGACGTACGCCATGGATTACATTTTTTGGTACTGTCCATTTTTAAACTTCTACGGAGCTGTTCATACATGACGTACGCCATGGATTAAACATTCCTATTCCTGGACCCATTTTAAATGAAATTTCATTCTTAAACTTCTAAACATACCACACTATTACTTTTTACACCGTCGTATAGAGAAAAAAATGTACTTTTAAATGCAGTTTGTTTGAAAGCTATATCTCAATCGGTTTCTGAGTTATTCATTTTTTTTTGTAGTTTTTATTACTTTTTTGTCATAGTAGCAACAGAAGTATCCATCTCTGTTGAAATTAAAGGGAAAATACAGATTGCTGTATAGACCCATCCGAAAATGAATAAAATGCGGGATTCAACTCATAAAACGCTTCAGATATGTTTTTGATTTCCTACCCTGAACGAGGACAATAACCATTTTTCCAAATGGTTTAAAAAAAAAAGAAGAAGACAGAAGAAACTGATAGCGAATGAGTCAGCAACAAATTCGGAATTGCCCCCCTAGAAAGTCGAATTGTGCCCCCCCCCCCCCCCCCCCAATGGGACTTACGTTGGGAACCACTGATTTACAGGGACACATACAATATTTCTGATTACAATGTTACATCTGAAGTATGTTTATCATGTGATTGCTGAAAGTGCGTTTTCAGTTACAGAATGCGTTTTAAAGTTTAATTCATTTTTTGCATACTGCTTGGTGTGTATGAATTCCACAGGGCTATACAAATAAAGCGTGAATGGCTTAAAAGTGTTTTTTAATCTGAGTTATGCATTTTCAAGCTCAACTACATTTAGTACACTTAGATTCGTTTTTAGCATTTAAATCAAATCCTGTACAGGGCTATGCAAAGAATATGGGGGAAATATCGTTTGCAATGCATTTGATATGACGCTATTTTAAACCTATTGAAATTTATGTATATCACTGATGTGTACTACAAAGCACTTATTGTAGAATCAGGTGTGCACATAATGTATCGTTCATTTACAGGGACACACAAAAGTATTTGGTTACAGTACTGCCTATGAAGAATAATGGCTGAAAGTTTCAAAATTCACCACTTATAAACGTTATTAAAATTCAAAATTGGTATGCGTTTTTAAATTTAACTGTATAAATTTCGCATATTATCGGAAATTGCTGAATAGAAATTTTCAACTGTGCTATGTGCATTTAATTGAACTCACTTTTAGCATGCTACGTAGTCTACATAAAAATCTATAGATTGTACACAGGGCTGCGCAAAAAATTCGAATATTTTACAACTGCATTTTCAAAATTGTAAAGTTTTAAAATAAAAATATACAATATTGTAAAAATAAACTGTAAAGTTTTATTACAGTATTTTGAATGTGTTGTAAAGTGTTACATAATCAATGCTGACCGCATCATTTTTCTTTCTTGTTGTATGTAAAGGTGGAATTTTGAAAGGTTTTTTTCACTGTCAGAAAAATTCGTCTTTATACACTAAATTGTTCGTTATTTTTTAACAAATAATTTCCGTACTCTTAGAAAACATGCTTTTTTCGTTTAGTCTTCCCGGAAGTCTGAAAAAGAGGGAAAATTTCCGTTTATTCCTTGCATGCGTGCGTGTTGGATGCATGAATACCAAAGTTCGAATTTATTCAATTCCTACTATTAGTTCACTCTCTCCCTATATTTATTTATATATATATATATTTATATTAATATATCTTGTTCAAATTTTCAATCGTTAATAAAATACTCATTATTCATCCTATCAAGTTGAAAGAAAATTTTTTAAACTTGTACTGGATGACACTGGATGTTAATACAGTTTTTTTTTCAAGTATTAATTAATTCATTAAATTTTAATTAATTAATTTTAGTTTTGCATGGGAAACAAAATGGCGGCCATTGGTTATTGAAGATCAATGAAAGTATTTTCAATAAGGGGTTACCATAGGTGGGGGGGACCCTGTTCTGTCGCCCAATACTGCCAAAATTGTCGCCCACTTCGCGATAGATCGCCCCATTGGGCGGCCAAAATGAGTCGCCAAAAGTGACGCCAACTTGGCGATATCTCTAATATTTCGCCCAATTCTCATAGACTTCCATTGTAAACCTACTTGCTTATAGAAAATCAACAAATTGAGATATTTTAATGCAACAACAACTAATATTAGTTTAAGGGGTTATATTAAATTTTTCTGTGATGACCTCAGTAAGAATTGACTTTAAAAACAAAATTTTTATATTACTTGTTTTTACAATGAAAAACCGAAAATTCAATTAATTAAAATTTCTAATTTATTTAAAAACGAACAAACAAAAATAATGCTTTCGAATTTAAGAAACTAATCATTTTCTCATTCACCTTAAACTAATTCGCATTAGTTTAAGTGACTTTATATTATAACTGTATATATAACTAACTAGTAATATAACTAAATCCAAATTCTTTGGGCAGCCCTGAATATGATATGTAGATTTATATCTATTAACTACATGCATGCAAAAATTTAGGTCAGTTAAGATATACATATGTACTTTAGTTGAAATTTCCCCTTCAGCAATTTCTGCTAATAAGGAGAATGGCACGTGAATACTTTTGTGCAGCCCTGTATATGAGATATATAATTTATATACAAGGAATAAAAGGAAAAAAAAAATTAAATTTAAAAGCGCACGCCGAAATTGAAAACGCACTTGCAGCAATTATTACTCTAAGATTATAACCGATTTATTTTGTGTATCTCTGTAAATAAACGATGAATGTCCTATTCTATCATAATGATCTTGTAGTGAAATTCAATGATTTATATCAGTTTCAATACATCTGAAATAGCGTAATGTCATTAAAATACTCTGCAAACGATTTTCTCACATATACCCTAATGTAATGGAATTCTTTTAGGACCCCCTGTAAATGAACTATTAATCCCACATACTTCATATACAGTACCAAACATGCCTAGGCGACCCTAAATAAGGTTTATCAATTGCATGAAAATCCGAGTTAGAGCGTGGACAGACGGACAGACTAACCGAATGCATAAACACTTTTCAATTTTGTTGAAAAGTGTTAAAAATAATAAACTAAATTAATGCATATTCCAACATAACGACAAGCGCAATAAGAAGTCTAGAAAATAGACAATTCTAGAGTATAATTTTTCGGAGCAACATTCTCCTTAAAAAAAAAAAAAAAAAGTGTATATATACACACGTATGCGAAAAACGAATTAAAACTTCATATACACTTTTTTTCTGTCAATTAAAGAGCCTTCGAAGAAATAATGTATTTTTCTAGAATATTAAAAAATATATTCGCACGCAAGATATATTCTAAACTAACACATTTAAAATAGATAGAGTAGTTTAATCGAGAAAGAAAAAAAAAGAAAAAAAAATTAAACATTTCTTCTCGTATTGAATTCAAAATATAATATTCATATTTTGCATCTAACAATTAAATTATGTCTTATTAAAAATAGGTCTAATAGGTAATAATTTTGATCCTCTCTTATTCTATAAGTTTTAAAAACACCAACTCTTCTTTCATAACGACGAAATGCCCCTGCAATTCAGTTTAAATTTAGGAGCTTTCTGAATAAGAAATTGAACAAGCCTTACAAGAAATTAGCAAGCTTTATCCCCCCACTGGAAGAAAACCCGTATCTTCATTTTAAAATCGCCATCTTCCAGCTGCTCGCTGGCCGAGAGGTTAAGTTGCTCGATTCGAAGCGCGCGTTACCGGTTCAAAACCGAGTGGATCCACGGAAGAAGGAGAGGTGTATTAAAACAAGTGAGTAAGTGTGATCACAGATCGCACAGAGGGTTTCGTTTAATATTTCTTTCAAAACACTTTATCCTTTTGCGAAATCTGTTAGTTCCACATTTCTCGACCAGGGGGCGCACTCTATTCTAAACAAACCTCTATCCGAACGAAAACCCGTTTTACAACCTATCCGTAGGTATATGAGTCGAGGGGATCGGCTCTATAGCACCCGAGATAGGTAGGCGCCCCTGGCAATAAAAAGTGGAACTGAAATATGTAAGGCTATGTGCATAATAGGAAAGAGTGGTCAAAAGAGGTGTCGCCAAAAGTTAGAAAAGTACCCACCGGGTGCAATGGAGGAGGGGGGGGGGGGGGGGAGGTTAGAAAAATTGCTTAAAATACACAAGTTAGAGCTCTGTGGGTAAAAAATATAAGACTTTTTGAGCATTTTATGATTTTTCGTGTGGTTGCAATTGTTCTGCTATACGTATGCAAAATTTCAAGTCTTCAACTTAAATAGATGCTCAGTTAGAAAAAAAAAAAAACTTAAAATGCACACGTTAGAGTCCAGAGGGTTAAATATGAGACTTTTTCAAAATTTTATGATTTGTCGTTTGGTGTGAGGTGTTCAGCTATAAGTATGCAAAATTTCAAGTCTTAAACTTAATTAGGGGCTCAGCTAGAACAAAAAGATTAAAATACACAAGTTAGAACCCAGAGGGTTAAATATAACACTTTTTCAAAATTTTAGGATTTGTTGTTTGATGTGAGGTGTTCAGCTATAAGTATGCAAAATTTCAAGTCTCCAACATATATAGTTTCTGAGAACGGGCTCTGTGACGGACAGACAGATAGACAGAGGAGCGAGACGAATAGGGTTTCGTCAGATGAACGAAACCCTAAAAAACCCTCCTTTTTTTCAGGTTATGGAAATTTTCTGTTCTAGAACGGAAAAAAAAAAGAACGGGAATGTCTTCAATTTTCGAGTGTTGACCGGTAGCAGTGCTGCCAGAAATATTTCCGTGAATTGAAGAAAGGATTTCTGAGAGTGTGCTGATAGGCTAGAATTATAAAAAATGCGAACACATCTCGTGAGAAACTCGTTTTTATGCGTTTTAAGGTATCTGCCTATGTTTGCAATGAGCACTTTTGCGAAAATTATTGATTTTGTTTCTATTGTTTCATTTGAAAGTACAACTTTGAAATTCTAAAAATGCTTTGTTTTTGCTCCTATCCTGTTTAGACTAATTACAATTTCTTATTTATAGTAAAAATAGACTCATTTGACGCTTAAATGCATTTTCTCAAAATTGATTTAGACAGAAAATTAACTCACTTAAAAAATAACTACAAGTATTAGTATCATTCTTTATCATTCTTCGATAAGAGTGTTGTCTGCTAAAGTGCAACTACGAAAATAATTTAAATGGCACGAATATTTTCAAAATGATGGCCTGTTATTGGAACAAAAACAGGGTAAAACGGTCGAAAATCTTATAATGGACTCTTGGACCCTCTCTAAAACTTTTTTATTGCTAACATATCGTTGAAATTGTAGTAGGTGCACACGATAAAGGCTTATAGTTTATTTGAGTAGATATTTTCTTCTATTAAATTTATTTGCTTTTCAAGCATTTTTCAAGTTTTGTGAAAAATTTATTCCAATTTCCATACTTATTTAACATTTTTGAAAATTCATAAGGATATATGTATAATTTTAAAGTTTAAATTATTATTTTTTATTAAAAAAAAAAAAAAAAAAAAAAAAAAAAAGAATAGAATGTTTCTTTACAAAGCTTTAAAAAAAAAAGGGCTTCGAACGAGATCTACACGGGCCGAAATTTCCAGTCCCGGGCCCGGCCCGACTCATAGGAAAAAAATCCCGACCCTATACAAAAATTAAAAGTTCGCCCCGAGCCCGGACCGGTCAGGTAAAAAATGTTAAAAGTTCGGCACATTGATTTTTACGTCGATTGGGTTAAAAATTTGCCTCGTACGAGGAGTTCTGACCAAAAGATAATTATCTTGTTTTTTATGTTTATAATTTTCATTTTTATAGAAGGGCTGCAGGCTGGGATATTTATATTTTTAATGAATCTCTATTTCTTGTGTGTAAATGTTTCAGTTATCATTAATATTGTTAATTCCTATTCCATGTATTGAAGTGTTAAAAATCGGAAAAATGCTATACAGTAAAATCTTCTAAGACGGAATTGCATAGAAAAGAAAAAAATGCGTTATAGACAAGTTCCCTTCTTAGCAAGTGTAAATGTATTTATTATTTTCTTACATATTAGTATTTTAATTTTTCATTGATCAACACGCTTTTCAGTTTAAAACACAGGATGAAAAAAAGTTTAAAACACAGTCCTAGGCAGGTTCTTTTTGACACGTTTTACTATTATTTTAATAAGAGTAGAAATCTACTATTCTTAAAAAAAAATTTTTTTTAATGTTTAATTCTGGAATAATTTCGATTTAAAAATGTATGCATTTTTTTCAAATTTTTTTGGGCCAAGCCTAATTTTATTGATTTTTGAACGGGCCGGTCACGCCGAGACAGTGATTTTCATACGGGCTGGGTCAAAAATAGGACTGAAAATTTTGGGCCGTGAAGACTAGGAATGAAACCAGTCCCGGCTCTGTACGAAAAAAAAAAAAAAAAAAAAAAAAAGTTAGGCCCGGCCCGTGCAGATCTAGGTACCTCAAATAAGTAATTTTACCGCCAATAGTCACTTTCGGTTTGTGCGTTAACTGTTATTTCATAAACAAATAAAACGGAGAGAAAGGTTCGTTGAAGCGGAGTGCCGCGCAACTGTAAGGGGACAACGGCCGCAGTTGAATGTAGCGCCCGCAAATAGAAAAAGGGAGAGATTTCGTTTTGTTATAAAATATTTGAAAAGCGGGAAAAGAATGGGCTGCGGCTGCGGTAATTGACCTTTCACCTATTCCAACCGTTTTAACACTTTCCAGGAATAAAACGGTATTTAAATGCATCGGTCCATTCGGTTTAGTCAATGTAGTACAGGTCTATGCATTTACTAGTGTAATAAATATATTAAATTTAAAAAATCAAAAAACCCGACTACGTACAAAGCGAACTAATTATATTTTTTATATTACTTACCTACTTTTTATTTACTTGTTTTGATGACTTTTAAGTTGTGTTTAATGATTAGTTCTATCTATAAACACTGTTTTGATGAGGCCTATAGATGTCTATAATGATTAGAGTTGCACCCAAGCTAGAGATCCTACCTACACAACTTCAAGGTTATGTCCTATTTAAACGGAGCTTCTGACTGTAAAATAGTCCATGAAGCATCGTCTTCATTTTAAAAGACCTATCCAATGATAGGCCACTCAATAGAGTGCGTAAAAAAAGTTTTCGTCTCTACCGCTCTTTTGTATTTTACGGCCTCCATATTGAATTTATAAAAACAAAACCTAGCCTATAACAATCGAACGGTTAAAACGAATCGATAGAGACCTCCTTCATTCAAATCCGTCCAGCTGCTGGGATGTTTCGAGGGTATAAAGAAATCCACATACCCAGATACGCGTGAAACACATAACCCTTCTTGGCAGTCGGGTAATAATAATAATAAGAAGAAGAAGATATAAAACATTTGCTTAAACTCTCTTTGCAACGTTGGCGATTCTTTCATTACGCACTGAAAAAAATGAGTTGTATATTGATGCAGGGTGAACTAGAGATTTTCACTGTCCAGCCCAGTGTCCCGAAGCCCGAGGGCTGATTTTCATTCACGGCACTCGGGCACTTTTAAGTTTTTTACCGGGCCGGGCCAATTTTATTTTTTCTATGGGCCGGGCTCGGGCCGAACTTTTAAGTTTTATGTCGGGCCGGGCTAGGAAATTTCGGCCCGTGCAGATCTCTAGGGTGAACCCCAAGTAGCTCACCTATTAAGGATTTCTTCTTGTTCAAATCACTTTTAAAAAGTTTTAAATTTATTTTGTATTTACCTTTGTTTTTGAAGAGATACATTAAAAAATTATTGCTGAGAATATTTTTTAAAAATTATTGCTGACAATATTTTTTAAAAATTATTGCTGACAATATATTTTTTTAAATTATGTATTTTATTATTAAAAATTATTTTTTTCATAAATAGAACCCATCACACGAGTAAGGGACACCAACCCTATTTTGAAAAACGAATAACTGACACAAAGTGAACCAATGCCTGATACTGTATTTCAACAGATTTAGAAAAGAGTTATTTCAAGGAATTTATGCTTTAAAAATATTTTATTATAAAAATAATACTTAAATGTTATTACTCTTTTCTATCTTTACAAAAAGAAAGTATTGGGTTCGTGAAAATTTTCGACGGATTTACACGTTTTAGAGGTCAGAGATTCCGAAAAACATGTTTTTACAAAATGTCTGTCTGTGAGTCTGTCTGTGTGTGACACACATTTTGTGTGGGCGCTCTATCTCAAGAAATAATGCATGGAATTTAATAAAAAATTATATTCAGTGAGTCCCTGATATAAATGTGTGCTGATTAGTTTTTGGTATAAATCGCTCAACAGGTGGTGCTGCTATGCAACTTTTTCACAATTTCCACTACAGCTCAATCTCCAGAACTAATGCACGGATTTTCATCCAACTTCAGATTCAATGAGTCCTTAACATGAATGGATGTTTTAAACATTTTGGTGTAAATCGCTCAACAGGTGGCGCTGCTATGCTGCATTTTTTGTAATTTCTGAAATAGCTCTATCTCAAGAATTAAAGCTTGGATTTTCAACAAACTTCCGATTCAGGTATACCTGGATAGGAATGAGTGCTTTTTAGTTTTTCGTGTAAATCGCTCAACAGGTGGCGCTGCTATGCAGCATTTTTCAGCGTTTCCACCATAGCTCTACCTCAATAACTAATGGACGAATTTTCATGAAACTTCAGATTCAGGTATACCTTGACATGAATGGACGTTTTATAGATTTCGATGTAAATCGCTCAACAGGTGGCGCTGCTATGCTACATTTTTCAGAATCTCCGCTATAGCTCTATCTCAAGAACTAATGCACGGATTTTCATCCAACTTCAAATTCAGACATAATTTGATAGGAATGTTTGTTCAATGGATGTCATCCCTTGTACTATTTAAATGATTTAATGGACGTGATTTATAGAGAAGAAAGTTTTATGATGGCCACAACATACTAGTTTATATATGATATCATGCTACAGATGTACGTGTCTTTTTTTTCATGTTTTAAATGATCACGAATGCAGATATCCAACTGGCGTTTATGAAAGACTAACTGACAATGGGTGTCAGACGCTGGCAGAACAATTTAAATTTTAATGGTGTTGACTACAAGATAATTTTAACTTACTGTTATGTTTTTTTTTAACAGTTCAAACAATAGATTTTAATTTTCTTTAATAAACGAATATCTGACACCTGAGTCCCAGACTGGAGAAATCAAATTCCTGGAATCAATAACTACTAACCCCTCCATCACCCTCTCCCCCACACACATTACGTTAAATGAAACAACTGTAAACTATAAATCATGACCCTAATGTAACAGAGGCATCTTTTAACTCAATTTTACAAGTATAATTTTAAAACTAGTATGTTGTGGCCATCACAAAATTTTCTTCTATATAAATCACGTCAATTAAGGTTAGTTGGGGTAAGTGGAACCACGAGGTAACAGGGCCATAGGCTATTTTATAAAAAACTGTTGGTGTTTTTTAAGTTTTAGCTTTTGTGAACAATGCCCCTTAAACTCTACTTCCTAAAACAACGTATATGAACTCAATCATAACTCTCACGTTGCTGTGATAGGTTGTCAAAAATTTACGTTTCTTTTTTTAAAAACAACGCCTATAGGATTGAACTTCATCGGCTGATTATTAAAATACTGTAAGTACTTTTATTAAACAATCATTTTTTTAAAGATTAGACATATAACTGCATTAATATTATTAGGTATTTATAAATATTTACTTCATGTTTCAAATGTAAGCCCGGTGTCCCAGTTACCCCATAAATGTTTCAAGAATGGGGTAACTGGGACATGTATCCGGGGTAACTGGACCATGCTGGATCCAGTTACCCCAATAGTTATAAATAATTTTTTTGTGTTTCTCTTACTACGGGAAGTAAATTTCTCCATTGTCTTTTGCTCAGAATAAAGAAAATGATAGAATACCTTATTAAAATTATGTAATGAAATTTAAAAAAAGCATATTGAGTGGTATCAAACCAAATTTCTTGGCCCCTTGAGAGGCGGTGATGCCGTTATGGCATCACTTAATTTTAATTCCTAATTGCCACATTGGCACCTGAATTATATAATGAAAATTTCACCTTTATTAAGTACGCGAAAATATACTTTTACTTGTTTTCAGATAGATTCTCTTGTAAATATTGGTGTCATTAAATTATTTCAACATTTTACGAATGCAAGTACCTTGCCCCTGAAAGCGAGATAGCCAGACCTCGAAATTGTACTATACACAAGCGTTCGCATTCTATAGGGAAACTTTTATCGTTCCTACCACTATTTTGAAAATAATATCTTCACCGCACCTTTCTGTAAGGGTTCTGGTAGGAACAATAAAATTTTCCCTATATAATGCGACCCCTGGATAAAGTACTTAAGAACTTACGCAGCCGTTTGTTCATAGATTTACTTTGCTATTTTTTTCCTTAAAATACCCATGTGACTTTTATACTTATTATCTATACTAAAGTACATAAGTACTTCCTTAAGTTTTATGTTTTTGGTATAAATAAATCTAATATTTTCACTTTTAGTGCTTTTTTTAGACACATTGACAGCAAAAGTTTCCCTTACAACGCTGTTTATTGACATATAATTTACATGATCTGCCTGGTTTAAATTTTTTTAAGTTGTTTACACTTTTTCAAACAGGACCTGATATCCGATATGAAAAAATATGAACGCGTGTGGAACCCCCCTGATCCAGTTACCCCATTTTTGGGGGCAACTGGACCCATGAGGAAAGAAAGATGAAATATGCATATTTTTATATTTTTAAATATTAAAATGTAATTTTGAGCATTTCTGTCTGATAGAGGGAACCAAACTGAACACATTTACAGAAGTTCAGACTTTAATTCAAATGAACATTAGTTTTTTGAAGCTGAATTGTCAGAAGCTCCAGAGTCGCATTGTAAAATCATGTCTCAGTTGCCCCAACTAACTTTAAATCATTTAAATAATATAAGAAATGACGTCAATTTAGCACCCATTCCTATCAAATTATATTTGAATTTGAAGTTGGATGAAAATTCGTGCATAAGTTCCGGAGATTGAGCTATTGTGGAAATTGTGAAAAATTCTGTATAGCAGCGCCACCTGTTGAACGATTTACACCAAGAACTCATCAGCACCCATTTATATCAGGGACTCACTGAATATTAATTTTTATTAAACTAGGGGGCTCTGCCCCCTACGATCTACACTCGTCAACCCCCGTTCAGACACCGCAGACTCTAACAGCACGCTAATTTGATCGGCTTTAAAAAGATTTCGGAAGATCGAATTATAATTTGAATCTGACAATTATAGTCTGACGTAATTTTCACCAAACTTTTCTTTCTCTTTTTAATATTCACGTAAAAATACTTTTGTTTGAAATGAAATATTATGATCATCTTAAAATATCAAATAAATGTCTCGCGCAATTTTTAAATTTAAACTGTTTTGCAATATTATTTTTTGTTCATTTTACGTAATAAGTGTAATGTGGCGTAAATGTGACGCAAATTCTCCTATTTAAGATTATGTTAAATGTTACGCATGTTAATGAATTTATTATTTTACAATATTCTTTCTCTTTTAAAATTCACGTGTAAGTATAGTTTTTATGACGTAATTTTCAATGAGTTCCTGCTTTTTATATTTCCTGTTTATAATAGTCACGTGTAAAATAATTTTTTTATTTGAAGCAAACATTATTGTTTGCGCTGTTTATACAGTTGGCAACAGTTTAAATTAATGCAATTTTCTAAATTTTGTAAAAAATATCTCTCGAAATGCTGAAAATTTGAATTTAAAATAGAAATAAAACCTCAAAAAATGAGTCAAATTAAAATACTAAATGCAGTTTGCACACCGGGAAATTCTGACGCATAAAATGATCTAAAAATGATTAAATTCCTATGTACAGTTTTTGCTCCTATAAAACTTTTTTAATGGAACGATTTTGTCCAACTTTGGCATTAAATATCTCTTTAAATAATTCTTCGATTTGAAAACTGTCTGCATCAGCGTGTTTATCAAACATTTCTCTATAATAGTACCGATTTTCATACTTTTGCATGCAACAGTTTTTTTAATATTAACGAAAATAGGCCATGATTAAGCATTCAAATCGGATGCCGATCTGCCGGGAATATCTACGCAGATTTTCATTGGTCCATTTCCAAATCAAAACTTTTTTTTATATATAGAAGGATTCTGTTCATGAGTTCTTGAAATAGAGCGTCCACAAAATTTGCGTCACAAACTCACAGACAGACATTTTGCAAAAACATGTTTTTCGGATTCTCTGACCCCTAAAACGTGTCCATCCGTCGAAAACCGGAAGTCGAAAATTTTCATGAATCTAATACTTTCTTCTTGTAAAGATAGAAGAAAATAAATAAGTTTAGGACAGTTGCATTACAATTCCTTCTAAATATTAAAAAAAAGTAACGCTTTGGAAATGGACCAATGAAAATCTGCGTAGATACCGCGATTTAAGAGAGGCCTTGGACTATCTTCACAAAAATCTTCAGCCTCGTACGTGCCGTAAATTTCGTTAGCCATCGCAGTCACACACACAGACATACACGGAGAGCGAAACTTTCTTTCATTAGTATAGATAATAATTCAAATAAAACGAAATCACTGAAGTGTACTGCTTGATTTCTATGTATTATAGAGTGCATAGCATTTATTTTTCATTTACAGAGACATACAAAAGTATTCGATTAAAGGTTTGTCTAAGATCGATAATTTTCTGGAAGTGCATTTTCTTCTATGGTATGCATTTCTAAACTGATCTCATTTTTAATGTATTAGATGATGTGTATAAACTCTATAGATCGCATACAGGGCTGCACTAAAGACTTCGCACTGATTACGGGATATGGGCAGCAACTGCTATAAATTTCTATTGAGTTATGTGTTTGTTTGTTTTTTAAGTTGCCTTTATAGATATCGCATTTCCTTCTAGAAAAATAAAAAAATTTATTAATATCCTGTTGGAACAACTCTGAAATACACAGCCTAACGTGTAAATTGCACATGAGTACACATATATCTGTGTAATATACAAAAAAAAAAGATGGATTTTGTTTATATAGTATACATAACCTTATAGTTCTGTATGTTATTTTTGAACTGACTATTTTTATGGTCACAAAACAAATTTGCATAAAGAACAAACTCATGTGCTTGATGTACTTGGTGTGTTTGTTCTCTTTTCTGAAGATTTGTTAGTAATAGTTTCAGATACCGCGATTTGCTAGTATGTAGGGGGTAGTTTTTACATTTAATCGTGTTGACAAGGTCAACATGACGACAGAGCTATGCACGGACACATCTGTCATTTGTGACGTCGATGTTACTATAAAAAATATTTTTATTATACAATAATTATTCGATTAGATGCAGTGCCGAAACTAGCCTTTTTTTTGCACCCGGGGCAAACATAGATTTTAGCTCCCCCGTCCCACCTGCGCAAAGCAAATTTAGAAAAATAATTTTAGTACGTTTCTAATAGCCGACTAATTTCAAACTTTAAAATATGTAATAACTAGTTGGATGTGCCAATCCCAAAACTTTCTTCTATCTTATACATCTTAATTTTCCAAAAAGTAGTTACACATGTATTACAGCAATATCATTAGTTCAATACTATACCAACTTTGATTTTCATCTTCAATTTCTACTTCAGTCCATGAATAGGACTAAAAACGAGTTCATCTATATATATGTTATGATATTTGTTAAAATCAATAGTTTTTCCTTATTCTGTTGTCATCAGCTGTTTACGAATAGCCGGCTTAGCAAAACGCGAGTTCCCACCGCTGCACGAGCCGCCGATGGACAATAGATCTACGAAAAATCAAGAAAAGTATACAAAAATCGCTATCACAGAGCCCGTTTGCCGCGTAATATTTACAAATTCAAGTAGGACCTGTCGGCCAAAACCAACAACATGCACAAAAAATTTGGTTCAATTGTATGCATAATTTTATACACTTTTCGATGGTACAATAAAGAAAATGGAACAGGCATCGCTATTACAGCGGCCCCTTCCGGCAGATTTTTTCCAAATTCAGGGAGGACTAGTTTGTCATAGTTTGTCAAACTTATACAATAAATTTGGTTCAATTCTATGCATAACTTCATACACTTTTCGATGGTACAATAATGAAAATGCCACACAGATCGCAATTATAGCGCCCCCTTCCGGCGAAATTTTTCCAAATTCAGGGAGGACCTTTGCGCCATGACCGGAAACATACACAAAAAATTTGGTTCAATTCTATGCATAACTTCATACAGTTTTTGATGGTACAATGGCGACAGACAGACGGACAGATGGACATTTTCTATAAACATGTTTTTTGAGATCTCTGACCCCTAAAACGTGTCAATCCGTCGAAAACCGAAAGTCGAAAAAAATTTCGATTACAATACTTTCTTCTATTGAAGATAAAAGAAAGTGAAAAATCTGAATAATCATTTTATAAAAGAAGTACTTTTATATGCAATTTATTTGAAAACTGCATCTCAATTTATTTTTGAGATACTCATTTTTATTGTAGTTTTTAGCGCCATCGTTCAACGAGTAAGGATAAAAGGGACATTTTCCGTGTTTATTCCGAGAAAATGTTGGACTTCCACTCAAAAAAAGATTGTTTCTGTTAAAAAACTGAAATGATTACACTATTATTATTTTGAAACTGAATACACTTTTTGATGGTACAATGGCGACAGACACGCGGACATACTGACAGACGGACAGACACACGGGCAGACAGATATTTTCTATAAACATGTTTTTTGAGATCTCTGATCCCTAAAACGTGTCAATCCGTTGAAAACCGGAAGTCGAAAAAAATTTCGATTACAATACTTTCTTCTATTGAAGATAGAAGAAAGTAAAAATATCATTCAAAGTTCCATTTAATCGTCTGGTGTTGCCAAAGGCCAACATGACGAAAGAGTTATGCACGGACACGCCTGTCTCTTGTGATGTAGATGTTACTATAAAAATATTTTTATTGTACAATAATTACTCGATTGGATGCAGTGTCGACACTAGTCTTTTTTGCACCCGGGGAAAACATAGATTTTGGCGCCCCCTTCCCGCCTGCGCAAAGCAAATTTATAAAGAGAATTTTAGTGAGTTTCTAATAGCCGACTTCTTTTAAAATTTAAAATCTTCTTCTATCTTCTTTATAATAATAAAGAAAGAAGTTTGTGTGTGAGTGAGTGAGTGTGTCGACGGTGTTTTGAAGAGACCACTACACGTAGAGCTACAAAATTTGGGGAAAAGGTACACCTATATATGAAGTTTTGCACCTCGAAGCGCGATTTTCGATTTTTTGATTAGATTTTGTTTTATTTAATTTTTTATGCGATTTTTAGCACTTTTTTAAGTTTCGAAGCAATTTTTCCATATAAGTGAGAAGAATATGGTTTCTTTCTTTTAACCCAATGTAGTAAATTTTATTCTCTTTTCAAAAAAGTTTATTCGGAATTCGTGCAGCAATTTTTGAATTTTTAGCGAATTTTTTATGCAATTATTGAACAGCATTTAATGCATTTCCAAACCTATAAGGAGGTTACAGTAGAGGGACACAGTTCTGTCGCCAAATGCAGCCAAGTTTGTCGCCAACTTGGCGGTATATCGCCAAATTTGGTGACCAAAATGAGTCGTCAAAAGTGACGCCAACTTGGCGATATCTCTAATATTTCGCCAAATTCCCATAGACTTCTATTGTAAACCAATATGGATTACTTGCTTACAGAAAATCAACAAATTGAGATATTTTAATGCAACAAAAACTAATATTAACTTAAGGGATTATATTAATTCGATTTTTTCACATTAGGGAAAAGAATACGGTTTCGTTCTTTTAACCCAATATAGTAAATTTTGCTCTCTTTTCAAAAAAGTTTATCCCGAAATCGTACAGCGATTTTTATGCGATTATTGAACAGCATGTAATGCATCTCCATACCTATAAGGGGGGTTACCTTAGGGGGGAGGGATCCAGTTCTATAGCCAAATAACGCCAAGTTTGTCGCCAACTTGGTGATATATCGCCAAATTTGGCGGCCAAAATGAGTCGCCAAAAGTGACGTTAACTTGGCGATATCTCTAATATTTCACCAAATTCCCACAGACTTCCACTGTAAAACAATAGGGTTTACTTGCTTACAGAAAATCAACAAATTGAGATATTTTAATGCAACAAAAACTAATATTAACTTTCGGGATTATATTAATTATATTTAAGGGAGTCCAAGTAAATTAATTACGAATAAAAGTAACATGATCTAATGCTTAGCATGATTTCCAAAACATAAATTTTAAGAGAGCCCGCAGATCAAAGGAATTTGATTTGAAACTTTTATCAATTTATAGTAAATTTTGACTTTCGTGATTTTTAATGAGATTTTCACATTTCTTCGCGATCTGCTGCAAATTTTTGACATTCCATTTTTGACCTAAAGTACATTCCGCCCTCATTTCAATAAAGTTTATTCGGATTTCGTATAGCAATTTTCGAATTTTTCGGGAATTTTGTATGTGATTTTTAGTGTATTTTAGCGATTTGCTACTATTTTTCCACATTAGTGAAATGAATAACCTGCAGTCCTCGGACACAATATATATATATATTTTTTTTCTTTTCCAAATTTGAGAATCGATTTAATAATTTTTTGCGATATCTTATTGTGATTTACAGAGATTTTTCGTAATTCCTGCTGTTTTTTGACGTACCTGGGCAACGACAGGCAAGTTCGCTAGTATGTAATAAAAAAGTACATAATTATGTAATCAACTTTGTCAAATATTGATTCATTAAAACCTTGAAACCGAAATTCAAAGGAACCGAAAAAATTCCGCTTTATACAGTTTCGATCTTAGCAGTTATAAATGTTGGAATTTTTTGTGTTTGAAACATGTAATTTTTCCATTTAAGACAGGATTCCATTATAGACAGATTTCGTTTTTACAGTTTTACGGTAGTTGTAGTTGGTACAAATGAGGCATTTAAAGTGATACTGATATGAATCACATTGCCTTAATAGACTACATTAGTCACGTGAAGGAACTCGCAAGCTAATGTTAAACCTATGGAAGCGTTCTTTTCAAACTTCTCGCTTCCATTTTAATATTTTAAAATGATTTTTTTTCTGTTTGGGATAGCTGAGGTAGATCCCTAACCGGATTCGTGTTTACTTTTTCAATTTTGGTTGCAGCTTTTTTTTTTTTTTTAGCCCCCGGTATGCTATTTCTTTCTCCCAGCTTATTTTGTGTCGTCTCCAAAAAATAACGTTCCGTTGTATAAGCCAGTCGTCAAACAAAGCAGATATATCACTGTATAATTAAATACTCTATAGCAATTTTTTAAACTTCTAAGCATCGCACATTTTCAATTTTTAGTTCGTCGTATTGTGAAAAATAGTACTTTTAAATGCAATTTGTTTGAAAACTGCATCTCCATTTGTTTTTGAAATGTTAATTATTTTGTAGTTTTAGAACCATTTGCTTAATACTGGCAACGGAAGTACTCCATTTCTGTACAAAGTAAAGGAAAAACAGTTCTAAAACAGTAATTATATTTTTGTTGCCATTTTCTCATAACAACCGAAAGAAAATGTCATACGTGCTATTTAGAAAAAATATAAACGAATGATTTCTGTTAGAACAGGGAGCTATTATAAACAGTATTTAATTTTAAATAACTATATTAATGTTACAAACAAATGAAGGCCTATAAATCATTTAGATAGCCGTTTTTTTTTTTTTTTTTTTTTTGTCGATTTTCTTGAATGACGGCCTCTTTTTGCTGTATTTATGTATTTTGCGATAGTGACGTCCTATGCATGCTGTACTGTAGATGTTTAAGAGTGGATCGTCCATGTGGACATCTTAAGCGGATGCGAATGACGCCATTTTACATAAAATAAAAACGTGTGCTTAAAAAGTCTTAAAATTGAAATATGTTTTGTACTATTTATATATACATATATATATATATATATATTTTTTATCGGGGGGGGGGGTCGACAATCCATTCTGAAAAAGCAGAATTCCTATTTTTTAGTGTATAAAGTTACTTTCACTTTCGGAACCGGGTCCGAAAGTGAAAGTAGCCTCATAAAAAAGGAAACAAAACTGCAACCAAAATCGAAAACATACTAAGTAACGATGTTAAAGATCAACTTCAGCTATCCTAAAAAAAAAAAAAAAATCATTTAAAAATATTAAAATGCAAGCGAGAAATTTGAAAAGAATAACGCTCCCATAGATTTAACATTAGCTTCCGAGTTTCTTCGAAGCCCAGTGGTGTAGTGGTCAGGGCATCTGACTGCCGCACCACAGGTCGAGAGTTCGACTCCCGACTGGGCAAGGTTCACTCAGCCCTTCATCCCCTTGGGGTCGATAAAATGAGTACCAAGCTTGCTTGGGAACTAAACACCGAGGGTCTCGCGTTAGGCTGACCACCTGGCCGGGACGCATGCTGTATAGCACCTCGGGGCCCAGGGTCAAGAAAACAGAGATGGGCACTGTCGGCCCAGATCCTTCATGGATTGTATAGCCACAGAGTTTAGTTTAGTTTTAGTTTCCGAGTTTCTTCGCGTGACTAGTGTAGATTCTTAAGAATCAAAAACCAACCTTCATTTGGCGCCCCGTTTGTTTTCCGTTCTGGTGCCCGGGTAACATGACTCCTCTGCCCCTTTCTAGTTTCAGCCCTGATTGTATGAAAATAGTGTCTGTTTCATATGGATATGCTGTAGGCATTACCCTTTGTCGAAGACATATGAAACTTATACAGGTACTGCGTATATTATATACACGCCTGCAAGTCGCCAAGCAGTTTTCACATACTGTACCTCACTTCAAGTGCTTTGGAAACATTATGAGTAGTGATAGATTTTGACACGGCACTCGGAATATGCACTTCTATATCGCTTCTTCTTATCTGATATCACTTCTTTTTATGACTGTCGTTTTAGATTTGTTGCTTGGCGGAATCATTTGCAACGAGTTGTTTTTGATTAGATGCTCGTTTGCGTACGATCACCCAACTCATACGTTGAAACCGCACCAAAAACTGGTTATAAATCACAATTAAAATAATAAAACTTATAATATATAAACCACCCTAAAATCAAAGCAAATCACAGGACGCGTTTCGAACTGGAAAATAGAACAGCACGTCATCATCTACTGTAAACACTTGTCTGTAAAGGAAAAGGTCACAAATGAACACTCGTAACGCGTCCTGTGATTTGGTTTGATTTTATAGGGTGATTTATATATTATAAGTTTTATTATTTTAATTCCAACTACATGTGTTCAGATGCAGACAATTGGTATATGTTATGCAAATCAAAGTTTACTAACTCGGTCCATTTTCTTGTTAGATGAATGGGACTTTTTTTTTATTTATTAGTGTAATAGGAATTTCTTTATTCAATATCACTTATAGGACTGAGGGATCGAATGAAAAAGACTTTTGAAATAATTGTTTGCCTCATTTAAAACATTTTTGTAGTTGGTACAATACGTATATGATTAACAGTTTAGAAATTAGCCATTGGACACCTTTCAGAGTGAACGCCCTGTCCCAGGTAGCAAGTAAGTAAGTAAGCACCCACCCTGGGAACCCGCTTTTGGCTTATGGTTAGGTGTAACCCCCAAGCCCAGGGCAGGGAAAAGTTTTACTACCTGCGAAACTCCTTCAATGACTTTTTTTTTTTTTTTTTGAACATTAGTAGCAAGTTTAATTTTTTCTGATATTATCTTGTCGTGACAAATTTGAATTGAGAAATTCGCAGCTAATCTCCCGCAAGGTATACCATCAACCACTTGCATGAATAGTTTGTTTTGAAACTGATGGCAAGACTGCCTTTAATTCACGAAAGTGACGAAAGCAAAAAGTCCCTCTGTTGAGAGAATAGAAAATCAGCACATACGCAGAAATTGCAGAAATTTTATTCGGTTAGCACCGCTTTTTCTAAACGCTATACTTATCAAATACCAAAAAAGGCTTAAATTGAAAAGTACAAATATCACCTTAACTTGTTTATGGTGATAAGAACGATGCGTTCGCATCAATAGACAAAACTAGATCAGGTCTATGGACCCCTTCGAAGGGGTTAAACTTATAGTGTAACATTTGTAAACCGATAGGATGGCATGGAAAGATTTCTCAGTATTTTTGATTACTTGTTTGCCGTTAATTTGCAATAAATTTGATACAGCATGAATTTAACTTGCACGACAAGTTAGCTGCAAGTTCAAAGTGGGGTGACTTCGGCGTTTGCGTTATCTGGCTGCAGTCTTGTTACGAACTTTCAGTCTTGTCATGCTGAGCTTGCAGCAACTTTGAAGGTTTTCAAAGCAAAATTTCTGCAAATTTTCTGCAAACTAAAAATGCTATGTGCGGTATATGCAGAGAAAGAGAGATACTAATGCGTTTTGTTTGGACTAACTAATGGAAGGAAACATTCCTATTGGTTTTCTTGAATATTTTGTATATTACATAAAAAGTAGCAAAAGCCATGCTTTGTCTGGATTCGCGAAACATTATTTAATAAGATAAATATTTGAAAGTAACACTATTTTTTTATATTATTTTATATCTTTACTAAGCAAAAATGTTATTTTATGTTTTGGTGCATTTTAATTTTAGAAATGTAAATGCAGCCAAGTAACTAAGAATATCCTCGGAATTTTATATTTATGATGGAACGAATTTAACAATTAATTTTATTTGTTTACAATTATTTTGTTGCCATTTTTCAAAAAAAAAATCATAATATAATTCTTTTAAAATGCGCACGTATCGTCTGCGTAAATGATTTTACATAATAAGACTAAATTGTGTATTTGAATTCTTAACATTGAAAAATATTTTTATAATTGAATGTCAATAATTGAATTTGTACAAATTTTAATTCCTTAAAAATAGGCTATCATTTTCATGAAAAAAGGTATTTTAAAAATTTCATTTAAAAAAATCGTGAAACTATTTAATGAAACATGATTCTATTTATAATGAGTCACTCCATGGTTTACTTTTTCTTCTGAAAATAGATGCATTTGATTTCTTATTTGCGGAAATGCGTCCGTAATGGAAAAAAAATGTAAAATAAATGAATTAAAATAATACGATTAGATTTAAAAAATCAAAAAACCCGACTGCGCAAAAAGAGAACTAATTAATTATTTCTCATCCATGTGAATTATATTACTTACCTATTTTTTTTTATTTATTTACTTGTATGAATGACTTTTAAGTTGTGTTTCATGGTTAGTTCCTATCTATAAACACTGTTTTGATGAGTTCTATAATGTCTGCGATGGTTAGAGTTGCAGTCAAGCTGGAGATCCTACCTACACAAATTCCAGGTTGTATAATACTTAAACGGAGCTTCTGACTGTAAAATAGTCCATGAAACATCGTCTTCATTTTGAAAGACCTATCCAATGATAGGCCACTCAATAGGGTGCGTAATTTTTTTTTCATCTCGACCGCCCTTTTGTATTTTACGGCCGCCATTTTAAATTTATAAAAACAAAACCTAGCCTATCACCATCGGGTTGTTAAGACGAATCGACAGAGACCTCCTTCATTACAATCCATCCAGCCGTTGGGATGTTTCGAGGGTATAAAGAAATCCACATACACAGATACGCATGAAACACATAACCCTTCTTTTCAGTCGGGGAATAATACTTTTTTTAAGGTTAGTCTGTAAAAAAAAAAAATAATAATAATATTGTACAAATCTACAGATCCTAATTTATTTTTATGTTTCATTTCAAGTCAAACTACTGAATAGTTTTTTTGTAAAGTGTACTACAAAATGTAATTTGTGTAGCCTAGTAGAGAATTCGCTCCGCTCATCCTATTAATAATAAAGACAATTTCTCATTTATTTCCGTACATTTCATGAATATTTATTGTGGATAGAATGGCTTTGACTTTTCGGGTCGGGTTTTAACTTTACTTTTGCTTCTTAGGAGATTGAATGTCATCATTTTATAATTTCATTTAATTAGATGAATATTCAAAGGAAGGCAAACTCTCATTTCCGTAGAATTCGAGTGTTGTAATGACGCAGGATAATTTGGACTTGTTTTTACTGCTTTAAACGTTAATTTCACGCGTCTAACACTATCAGGTACTGTATAACCCCGAAAATCCGGTATCATCGGGAGAGATATTAAGCCGGATTTCTGAAAGAATATCAAAAATACTTCCGATATTCTTAAGGGTGCCTTTAATTTAATTCACCAAATAATATTTATGTGAGAAAAAGAGAAAATTAAAGGCAGCAAAACCTCCCTAAAGCGACCCCGCTCCGTTCCAATAAAACTGGGTCGCTCCGAGAGGTGGCCTCTTCACGGAGGTCCTGTTTAAGTCTAGATTTTAATGGTTGAAAAAAGGTAACCATTAATGTTACTAATATTTATTTTTCACATTAGGGAAAAATATGAAAATTTAATTATCAAAACAAAAGTTCATGACATTATGTTAATAAATGCAGAGTTTAAAAAATGAATACATGGACATTTGCTTTGATTTTACGGTTTTATCTTTTATAACTTTTATTTCCAAGTCCTTTCGAAGTTCAGTCAATAAATGCAATTTTTTTTTTGGGCGGGAACCAATAATGACGATTTCATAAATTGATCTATTTCTTTGAGAGTTCCCTGACAGAATAGGGCAGGGGAGTTTATGGAGACCGTCATTCTTAATGTGTCATTAAAATTCGATTTATTGCTTAAAAAGGCACAAAGGGGTTTAAACACTTAAAAGTGACCGGTATTAAAAAAAAATTCTAAACTTAGTTTAGAAGTTGGATGAATAATGCGCTCTCTGGCAAATTTTTTCCAATAAAACCTTCTTCAACTGACCAGGAAAAAACGGAATTTTCTTCAAAGAAATCGGTCGCTCATGGAGGGAGTTCATCTGGGATGGTCTCTGAATGGAGGTAAAATGAGTATTGAGACTATGGGAATCCATTTAGTTCCATGAAAAAATGGTTGTTCAGGGAGGTGGTCGCACAGGGAGGTTTCACTGTAGTTAAAAAAACTTACTTTAATTGACATTTTCTATGATACAAAAAAAAAAAAGAAAGAAAGAAAGAAAAGAAAAACTAGAGAACAGAAATTCTGCTTTTCCAGAATTTAGTGTCTTCTCCGATGAAAAAAAAATATCTACCCTATATCTATAAAATCCTAATGAAACGAATTTATGAAACGAATATATGAAACGGCTGAAATGTAACGATTCTTTGAATCGACTGATTAAACAACTGATTATGTTTAACGGCGATTTCTCCTAAAATATGGAATACTTTGCGATGAAATTAACACCAAAAATCAATATTGATTCGCAGATTTCAAAACTGGTATTAGAATTTTTAAATTCGAATTAGTTTTCGATATATTAATTTTTTTCTAATTTTATATACATTTTTCTAATGATGGCAACTCAAATTTTAATCAAACAGATATTTTTTTTCAGATTTTAAAAAAAGGTTACTATTTTAAACTAAGTTGGCGAGAAGTTTGGCCGCCCTTAAATGTATGCTAAGAAATGTATCATGTTACTTTTATTCATAATTCAATTTGTATTTCATTATCATTTTATTTAATACAAACAGAAACATTTAAAATAAATGGCTTTCACTTCTTTATTTTTTTTAAACGAAATGAAAAGAAAAATATTAGGAACAGATGTCATATACGCACCGGAGTACCTAATGGGCGCCAAAATGGCATTATTTTGGTTGACATGGTAACCCGGCTATTGTTGTTTATTTAATAATAAGTGTTTATTTACTTTATTTTCTTTTTTTAAATTACATAAATTGTTTTGTTCTATAGTTAATTATTTTTTTGGTTATTTTCCTTTAAAAATAAAAAATAATAGAAAATAATTAAAAAATACGGTACTACTTAGTTATTCCATCGACCCATTTCGCCAAATTATATAAATCGCCAAACCACTCGTCAAATTATACAAAATTGACATAATTTTTATTTTAAATAACGAAAGAACAAAGAAAATAGTATAACATTAATAAATATACAAATAAAACGTCGAAATAAAAATCACTTGATGACGTAAAGCCGTGTAACTTGCTTAAAGTCAAGTGAATGTGACATTTACGATCAACCATTATTGGCATTAAATCTTATAGTTTGGTGATAGATTTTTAGTCGATGGGATAACTAAGTAGTACCAAAAATACATATGTAACTGGTATTCGAAAACGAGGATTTCGCCAAATTTTCGTAAAAAACAAATCACGCCAAACCGGGTGCGTATATGGCATCTGGCCAAATATTAAATGATGTAACAAACGATGACATTTAATTTAAACTTCAAAGCAATGTTTTAATTTACCACTCGAAAAATTAAAAAAAAATGCTAACTGGCGAGTTGAAAAATAGTTATTGGCGAGATTTGCACCCGGCTAGCGTAACAGTACCGAGAATTCTTTGCGACAATGCTTTTATGTAGTATTAATCGAAAAAAAAATTGATTTTTTTTTTATTTATCGAAATGGAAAACTTTCGGCACAGATACCACATACGGTCCCATATTGACGCTATTTTTTTCTGACACCAATGTCATATACGCAACGGGTACTTAACTGGCGCCATAGTATCGTTATTTTGCTTGATTTGATAAGCCGGATGTTGTTGTTTATGCTGTTGATCTTTTCCCCAAATTAGCGTCGGAAAAAAATCGCGCCAATATGGGGCCGTATGTGATATCTGGGCCAAACTTTCATATGAAAAGCGAAGGGATCAGAGCGTATTTATTTATGTCAGTTACATGACTTGGACTATTATAATATAGATGAAATGGTGGCGATAGAATAATATTTGGCGACTTATCAGCTGTACCTGTCTAATATTAAAGTACCAAAATGGCACCAGGAATATATAAAGCGAAGTGGTTCGCCCGGAATTCTTGATGATAGTCACATGACTTAGGCTATTGTTATAGAAATTGTTTTAAAATACCGGGAGACAAAGACTCTGTACACTTAATTCCTTTTATTTTTAGCTTCTTTTCAAACGTTTAACTGATCCTCTTTAATCAATCACGAAAACAACCATTGGATGTCTTAACAGCAACTGATTCGGCCTTAAATTTTTGAAATCAAAGGAAATTGTAGGGAAACCCGTTTACAGGGAGATCTGCACAGCTTTTTTCAGTATAATTCAATCTTCTATAATATTTTTTAAACCGATCAGATTAGCGTGTTTTTAGATTCTGCGGTGTCTGAACGGGGGTTGGCGAGCGTAGCTTGCAGGGGGCAGAGCCCCCTAGTATGTATATAAATATAGATACAGTAGAGTCCCGATTATCCGAGTTCATCGGACTTATACCTTTGGAATGGATCGTTTTCTTCTGATGGACTGATGGCTTCTATTATTGTGAAACAGCCATTATAAATGAAGTGTTAAGTGAAGATGAAAGAGTAGCTGTAAAAAGTTAAAACTGTGATTTTCTGATCAGAATGGGGGAAAAATGGCCATTTTTTTTTCCAGAAGAAACTCGGTTAAGCGGGACTAGGATAATCGGGACTCTACTGTAGGTCAATTTCAAGACTTAAAACACGCGATTTTATTTTATAAAAAATGACGTCATCCGCATCCGCTGAAGAATTCCTCATTTGCGATCCAGTATTAAACAACATCTATACAGTAAAGTACGCATAGGATGTCACTGTCGCTGAATAATACACAAATCCAAAAAAAAAAGAGATATCGTCATTCAAAAAACTTGACCAATAAAAAAAAAGAAAAAAAGGCTATGTCATGATTCATAGGCCTTCATTTGTTTGTAATATTAATATAGATACTTAAAATTAAATTTAGTTTATAATAGCTCTCTGTTTTATCACAAATAATTAATTTTTTTTTTTTTTTTTTTTTTTTTTTTTTTGTATTAGCACGTATTTTAAGTACATTTTTTTTTCAGTTTTTATGGAAAAATGGCAACAAAAAGTTATAATTGCTATTTTTTCTTTACTTTTTACAGAAATGGAGTACTTGAGTTACCAAAATGAAACAAATGTCGCTAAAAACTACAAAAAATGAATATCTCAAAAATAAATGTTTTCAAACAAATTGCATTTAAGTACTTTTTTTCCAATACGACGGTATAAAAATCGAAAATGTGCTATGCTTAGAAGTTCAAAGAATGGCAGTAGAGTAATTAACAGTGCAATGAGACATCTGCTTTTTTTTTTACGGCTGGCTTATACAACGTAACGTTATTTTTTGAAGACTACACAAAATGAGCTGGGAGAAAAAAAATAACATACCGGGGACTAAAAAATAAATAAATAAATGAATCTAACAAACAGTGAAATCATTTCTTCTCGTGACATTTCTGAAGCATCAATGTCCATTTTATTTGCCGCTCTTCAACGAGTTTTTCTTGGACTTTATACAATTGAAGAATATCGATATCGGAAATAGAGCTTTGTTTCTCTAACGCATGTATTATTCTTCCAAGCATTTTTGCAGTGACTTATGCCAGCTCCACGTCCTCTTACGTCTGAGCTGCTATCGACGTTAACGGCGGTTCTATACTAGATAGCATTTTTAATTTTCAGAAAATTTGCAGCAGTCTTGCTTTGAAAACCTGCAAAGTTCCAGCAAGCTCAGCATGACAAGACAGAAAGTTCATGACAAGACTGCAGCAAGATAACGCAAACGCCGAAGTCACCACACTTTAAACTTGCAGCTAACTTGTCGTGTAAGTTTAAATTCATGCTGTATCAAATTTATTGCAAATTAACGGCAAACAAGTAATAAAAAATACTGCAAACTTACTGCAAAGTAGTAATCTTTCCACGCTCCACTACCTGTTTACAACTGTTACACTATAAGTAAGTCAGAAGGTGCATGCATCATTTTCATCACCATAAACAAATTAAGCTAATATTTGTACTTTTCAATACGAGCCTTTTTTGGTGTTTGACAAGTATAGCATTTAGAAAAAGCGGTGCCAACCGAATAAAATTTCTGCAATTTCTGCGTATGTGCTGATTGTCTATTCTCTCAACAGAGGGATTTTTTTGCTTTCGTCACTTTCGTGCATTAAAGACAGTCTTGCTATCAGTTTCAGAACAAACTACTCATACAAGTAGGGGATGGTATACCTTGCGGGAGATTTGCTCCGAATTTCTCAACTCAAATTTGTCACGGCAAGATAATGTCAGAAAAAATCAAACTTGCTGCTAATGTTCATGCTATCTGGGATTGAGTACAGCGTAGAAGACTGCAGGCCCGAGGTTCAAGCTCACGGAATCAAGCTTACAGAAACAAAAAAAAAAAAAAAAAAAAAAAAAAAAAAAAAAAAAAAAAAGAATTCGCCATTAATGTTAGAAAATGTTGGTCACTAAAGTCTAAGATAAAATTTCATAATACAGAAAGTAGCTGAATTGTAACCTAAGTTGAAGGAAGCAAATCCCGTTGAAATTGGGCCCTTAAACCCGATGAAAAAACGCGCCATCAAGCGGTGGAAGAAGCCTCCTCACTTTGTAAATTTCATGAATCACTGTTAGCATTAACACAATATTTAATAAACGGATGAAATTCCTTCTCTAAAGTAACCTTTAAAGTAACGCGATTTTTAATTTACGGCTGAAGTGAATAGACGTAAGTTAATACTGAAAAAGGAGATTAATGTTCGAAAAAGGTGGTAGCTGAGGTATAAAAAAAAAACCGGGCCCATGGGGCCAGGGTCTTAACTGGAATGTAGTTGGGTGTAAGAAAATTTTTTAGGGGTTTTAAAGTAGCTGGAAGACTGTAAAACTATGTTAAAGAAAATTGCAATAGAATAGGATAGTTTTTAAAGAAGCTGCAACAAAGGCCAGATGAAGACGATTAATATTCAAAATTGGTGGTAGCTGAAGTCTGCAAATTTTTTTAATGGTTCATGTAGTAGCTGGAGAAGCTAAGAAATTGTTAGGAAAAAAAAAGTTCGTGAATCGGACCATTTTTAAGGGAGCTATAGCAGTGGTCCCAAAAGGGCCCAACTGTTAGTTGACCTAACATGAAAAATTGTTTAAATGTACTTAGCGTTTTAGATCTTCAATTAGTCAAAATTAATCATAGGGTATGAAATAATCATTAGAATAATATTTTAAAGAAATGCGCAAAAATGGGTTAAATGCTTAAAAAGGGGCCCTAGAGTTCCAATAAAAGTATGAGGGTGTTGGCCTAGGGGGAAGAGTCCAAGACTCAATTTTAAAATTATGCAATGAGAAGGTGAGAAAATTAGGGTGTAAAAAATGCATAGCACACAAAAAGTTCAAGGGGCCCCGGATCGGGCCCTACAGGACCCTAAGGTGCCCCAGGATTTTAACTGGAATATAGAAACTGGAGAATAACTAAATGGAAAAATAGCTCCAAAAATGAAGATCGGATTAAGAGTGGCAATTTATTAATAATTTATGGTGCAAAACTTTCAAGGGGCCTTGTACCGGGCCCCAAGGGGGAAGGGACTTAAGTGGCATGTAGTTTGGTATAAATACACTTTTTAGTAGTTTTTAATTTAATCTGAGGACGCTAGAACTATGGTAAAGAAAATTGCAAGGAATTCGGATAATTTTTAAAGAAGATGCACCACGGGCCCTAAGAAGACGATCTATATTCAAAATTGGTGGTAGTTGAAACCTGAAATAATTTTTTTTTTTGTCGTTCATGTAATAGCTGGAGAACCTAAGATGTTGTTCGAAAAAAAAAAAGCTAGTGGATCGGACTATTTTTAAGGGAGTTATAATAGGGGGCCCAAAAGGGGCCAACTGATAGTTGAGAAAAGGCCCTAACATAAAAACATGTTACAACGTTTTAGTACTTAGCGTTTTAAATCTTCGATTAGTTGAGATTAAGCATAGGGTACGAATTAATAATTAGAATAGAATTTAAAAGAAATGTGCAAAAAATTGGGGAAAGGCTTAAAAAAGGGCCTAGGACCCCAATAAAAATATGTGATTGTTGGTCTAAGGAGAAGAGTTTAAGACTCAACTTTAAAATTACGCATTGTGAAGGTCAGAAAATTAGGGTGTGAAAAACGCATGGCACACAAAAAATTTAAGGGGCCCTGGACCGGGCCCTACAGGACCCTGGACGGGCGCATGGTCTTAACTGGAATGTAGACACGGGAGTATAACTAAATGGAGAAAGTATCCCAAAAATGAGGATCAGACGAAAAGGAAGCAATTTTTATTAGCAATTTAGTGCACTAAAAGTTCAAGGGGCCCTGTACCGGGCCCCTTGCAAGGGTGCCAGGGTCTTAAGTTAAATGTAGAAATGGGGTAGAAACTGAAAGGAGAATTCACCCCAAAAACGAAGAAGATCGGATAGAAAAGAGGCATATTATTAACAATTTAGTGCACTAAAACTTCAAAGGTCCTGTACCGGGCCCCTTGCAAAGGTGCCAGGGTCTTAACTGAATTGTAGGAATGGGGCAGAAACTGAGAGTAGAATTCACCCCAAAAACGAAGAAGATCGGATGGAAAAGATGCATGTCATTAACAATTTAGTGCACTAAAAGTTCAAGGGCCCTGTACTGGGCCCCTTGCAAGGGTGCCAGGGTCTTAAATGAAATGTAGAAATGGGGCAGAAACTGAAAGGATAATTCACCCCAAAAATGAAGAAGATCGGATAGAAAAGAGGCATGTTATTAACGTTTAAGTGCATAAAAACTGAAATGGGCCCAGGGGCCCAGCCATTAAAAAATTAAAAATCCGAGCCTCAGGTGTATCAGGACCTGTCTTGGACTAATCACATCTGAATTTTTAGACTTCTACGTACGGTAGTTTTCGCTAGCCATCGCACACAGACAGACAAACAGACACACACACACACACAGAGCGATTTATTCTTTTACTAGCAGACTCACCCGGCGTTGCCCGGGCCCGTGATGAATGAACCTCATATTTGTACGATTTTGTACCTTTAATTCCCTTTTGTCTGAATTTATATTTTTAAATATAAAAAATCGCAAGAAAAATATTAAATATTAAATTGAATATAATATAAAATTTAATTCAATTTAATATAAAATATTAAATTGAAGATACGTACTATTTTGCGCAAGTTGATTTTGGGAGTCTATGCGTACCGAAAGCGAGCGGAATTACGACAAAACACTCAGATTTTTACTGGTTTCGTGGACATTTTCAGACATTTCATTTTGTAAAAAATATTTCTACCCCTCCGAATGTTTCAAAATTTTTATAGGAGATGTAAATCTGGTCTATTTAGATGCTTCGATAAACATTGTGTTAAAATAAGGACGTTGGATAAAATAATAAATTAAGAAATTTGCTTAATTTACTATTCAAAAATAGTGGGTAGTGCAACCTTCCACCGACAGGGAGCGCAATATGTTCTATACAAATATCACTCTCCGAAACAGTGGTCAAAGGGCTGTTATAACTTACGTGAAAATTTCAAGTCCGGTTAGTTCGTTTTCCAAATTTTAACGAATTCGCGTTCATTCTCTATTTAAAAAAGCGGTTCTCTTTCTTTTTAAAAGTCGATTTTTTTCCATTTCGAACAAAAAGTAAAGAATTAATGTTATAAAATTTATATACTCTTAATTAGTCTACAAATATAGGCCGAGAAGCTGAAGTTTAAAATCGGTAAATACTGTATTTTTAAAATTTTGGTTTAAATTTTAACTCCCAATAAATTTTTACCCTATAATTTTTATCTACTCTCCAAAATAAAAGTAGATGTTTTTCAAAGCAGAGATAATGTCTGTAACTTTTAATAAGTAGCATATTTCTCATGACTTCCTCAAAAAACGGCATATAAAAAGTCAGAAACGTTAATTTTTTAAAAAGAAATCTAGAGCCCCTCTCTCCCACCCTGGAATTTCACGCACCATTCTTTTTTACACTTTATTTTTTGTGTTATAAACGTTCTTAAAGTTTCAAACAGATCGCCTTGCTAGATTTCCTAATTTTAACAAAATCACGTTATGTTAGTTCCACATTACACCACCAGGGAGCGCACTCTATTCTTAACAAAAGCTCCTTTACACAGCCTATCAGTAGATATGTTACTCGAGGAGGTGGCGGTCTTCAGCAAGAATTTAAGATATTTGTTGAAATTACTATTCGGAAATAGTGGTAACTTAACTTTTGTCACAATTATGTACTAAGTAGCATGTATCTGAGGACTCCGTCAAAAAACCGCACCTAAAACGGTATGGAACGCAAACGTAAAAAAAGAAATATTTCGCCCCTCCCTCCCCCCACCCACCTGCCCGAAATTTCACGCGGCATTTTTTATAAACATTTTCTAATATGTTATAAACTATCTTAAAATTTCAAGCAGATCGTTTTGTCAGATTTCGTACTTTAAATGAAATCGCGGTCTCTTAGTTCCACTTTCCACCACCAGGGAGCGCACTGTATTTTTAACAAAACTGTATCTGAACGTAACTCCGTTACATAACCTATCAGTAGATTTGTTACTCGAGGGGGTGGAGGTCTTAAGCAAGAAATTAAGATATTTTTGAAATTACTATTCGAAAATAGTGGTAACAAACTTTTGACATTTTTATATTTAATAAGACTCATTTCTCTCAGGACTCCATCAAAAAAACAAGCCGGAAATGGTAAGAAATGCAAAAGTTAAAAAAAAAAAATAAGAAATCTATCGCCCCTCCTCCTCTCCCCATCTTCCCGAAACTTCACACGCGCCATTCTTATATAAACTTTTTCTAATGTGTTATAAACTATCTTGAAGTTTCAAACAGATGGCCTTGTTAGATTCTCTACTTTAAATGAAATCGCGGTCTGTTAGTTCTACATTCCACCACCAGGGAGCGCACTCTATTCTTAGCAAAAGCGTAGCGTATATGAACGAAACCTCTTCACGCAACCTACCCGTAGATACATGGACGGGGGGGGGGGGGGGCGGTCTTAACCAAGAATTTAAGATATTTACTGAAATTACTTTTCGAAAATAGTGGTATCAAGACTTCTGAAATTTTTATCTCGAATAAGTAACATTTATGCATTATTTTTACAAATCGTACGCCGTTCAGAAGAATACTACAATAAAACGTAACGTGACTACCGTTTAAAATAAGCACATATAAAAGAAATAAACCAATTAGTGAAATTAGCGCCCCCCAACTCATAAATTAAGGGTGCAAAAAGTTCTGTATGAACATCCGACATGAGTTCCCACTTCCTGCGGCACTGTATAGTAGGCGGGCGATAAATTCGGAACATTTTTTTGTATTTAAAACATAAAAGAGAGCAATTAAAAAATTTCGTTCTTTTTTTATTATTACTAGGGGGCTCGGCCCCCTACGAGCTACGCTCGCCAACCCCCGTCCAGACACTGTAGACTCTAAATGCACGCTAATTTGATCGGCTTTAAAAATATTTCGAAAGATTGAATTATAATTTAAAAAACAGTGGCGATCTCCCTATAAACGAATTTCTATTCATTTCTCTTTGATTGGGGAATTTTAACGCCAAATCCGTTGCGGTACTACTTGATTATCCCGTCGACCCATTTCGCCAAATTATATAAATCGCCAAACCACTTGCCAAATTATACAAATTGACGTAATTTTTATTTTAAATAACGAAAAAACAAATAAATTAGTACAACATTAATAAAAATACAAATAAAACGTCGAAATAAAAATAACTTGATGACGTAGACGCGTGTAACAACATTTCAAAATAAGCTAATATAAAAGGAATTAAGTAAACAGAGTCTTTGTCTCCTGGTGTTTTTTAACTAAGTGAAAAGAAAGTTCTTTTAAATGAGACATTTTAAATGAATCGTTTTTAATCTGACGTCATTTTGACCAAACTATTCTTTCTCTTTTTAATATTCACGTGAAAATACTTGTGTTAGAAATTAAATATTATTTGCGCTTTCCTAACAAAAATAGCTGAAAAGTATCCTCTCAAAATATCAAAGAAATGTCTAGCGCAATTTCTAAATTTAAACCTTTTTGCAATATTATTTTGTGTTCATTTTATGTAATAACTGAAATGTGACGTAAATAGGACGTAATTCCTCCTATTTAAGGCTTCTAACGCATGTTAATAAATTTATTATTTTACAAATTCCTTTCTCTCTTAAAATTCACGTGTAATTATAGTTTTTATGACGTAATTTTTAATAAGTTCCTGCTTTTTGTACATAATTATTTAATTCTAATTCAAAATGTTTTTTCTGTTTATAATAGTCACGTGTAAATAAATTTTTAATTTATTTACACGTATAAATATATTTTTTTTGAAGCAAACATTATTGTTTCCGCTGTTTATACAGTTGGCAACAGTTTAAATTAATATCACTTTCTAAAATCTGTTAAAAATATCTCTCGAAATGCTGAAAATTTGAATTTAAAATTGAAATAAAACCTCAAAAAATGAGTCAAAATAAAAAAATTAATGCAATCTGCACTCCGGCAAATTCTAACGCATAAAATGATCTAAAAATGATTAAATTCCTATGAACAGTTTTTGCTCCTACAAAACTTTTTTAGTGGAACGATTTTGTCCAACTTTAGCATTAAATATCTCTTAAAATAATGCTTCGATCTGAAAACTGTCTGCATCAGCGTGTTTATCAAACATTTCTGTATAACACTACCGATTTTCATATTTTTGTATGCAATATTTTTCTTAATATTAACGAAGAAAGACCTCCGGTCACAAAAAATTCAAAACCGGCGGCGGCGGTGACAGCGGTAGTTACTTTTTTTTAGAACTAGGGGGCTCGGCCCCCTACGAGCTACGCTCGCCAACCCCCGTCCAGACACCGCAGGCTCTAAATGCAGGCTAATTTGATCGGCTTTAAAAAGATTTCGAAAGATTAAATTATAATTTAAAAAACAGTGGCGATCTCCCTATAAACGAATTTCTATTCATTTCTCTTTGATTGGGGAATTTTAACGCCAAATCCGCTGCGGTACTATTTGATTATCCCGTCGACCCATTTCGCCAAATTATATAAATCGCCAAACCACTCGCCAAATTATACAAATTGACATAATTTCAATTCCTACTATTAGCTCACACTCTCCCTATATTTATTTATATATTTATATATTTATCTTGTTCAAATTTTCAAATGTCAATAAAATACTCATTATTCATCCTATCAAGTTGAAATAAATTTTTTTAAACTTGTACTGGATGACAATTGATGTTAATACAGTTTTTTCAAATATTAATTAATTAATTAAATTTTAATTAATTAATTTTAGTTTTGCATGGGAAACAAAATGGCGGCCATTGGTTATTGAAGTTCAATGAAAGTATTTTCAATAAGGGGTTACCATAGGGGGACTCTGTTCTGTCGCCAAATACCGCCAAGTTTGTCGCCAACTTGGCGATATATCGCCAAATTTGGCGGCCAAAATGAGTCGCCAAAAGTGACGCCAACTTGGCGATATCTGTAATATTTCGCCAAATTCCCATAGAGTTCCATTGTAAACTTACTTGCTTATAGAAAATCAACAAATTTAGATATTTTAATGCAAGAAAAACTAATATTAGCTTGATTATATAAAATTTTTCTTTGATAGCCTAAGTAGGAATTGACTTTAAAAACAAAATTTTTATATTACTTGTTTTTATTTTAAATAACGAAAGAACAAATAAATTCGTACAACATTAATAAAAATACAAATAAAACGTCGAAATAAAAATAACTTGATGACGTAGACACGTGTAACAATATTTCAAAATAAGCTAATATAAAAGGAATTAAGTAAACAGAGTCTTTGTCTCCTGGTATTTTTTAACAAAGCGAAAAGAAAGTTCTTTTAAATGAGACATTTTAAATTAATCGTTTTTAATCTGACGTAATTTTTACCAAGCTATTCTTTCTCTTTTAAATAATCGCGTGAAAGTACTTTTGTTAGCAATGAAATATTATTTGCGCTTTCCTAACAAAAATAGTTGAAAATATCCTCTCAAAATATTAAATAAATGTCTAGCACAATGTCTAAATTTAAACTTTTTTGCAATATTATTTTGTGTTCATTTTATGTAATAACTATGATGTGACGTAAATATGACGTAATTTCTCCTAAGACTTCTAACGCATGTTAATGAATTTATTATTTTACAATATCCTTTCTCTCTTAAAATTCACGTGTATAGTTTTTATGACGTAATTTTTAATAAGTTCCTGCTTTTTATACGTAATTATTTAATTCTAATTTGAAAGTTTTTTTCCTGTTTATAATAGTCACGTGTAAATAAATTTTTAATTTGAAGCAAACATTATTGCTTGCGCTTTTTATACAGTTGGCAACAGTTTAAATTAGTACAATTTTCTGAAATCTGTAAAAAATATCTCTAGAAATGCTGAAAATTTGAATTTAAAATAGAAATAAAACCTGAAAAAATGAGTCAAAATAAAAAAATTAATGCAATCTGCACTCCGGCAAATTCTAACGCATAAAATGATCTAAAAATGATTACACTGCCATGTATAGTTTTTGCTGCTATAAAACTTTTTTAATGGAACTATTTTGTCCAACTTTAGCATTAAATATCTCTTAAAATAATTCTTCGATTTAAAAACTGTCTGCATCAGCGTGTTTATCAAACATTTCTGTATAAAACCACTGATTTTCATATTTTTGTATGCATTATTTTTCTCAATATTAACGAAGAAAGACCTCCGGTCACAAAAAAATCAAAACCGGCGGCGGCGGCGGTGACAGCGGTAGTTACTTTTTTTTAGAATAGAGAGATAGAGAGATTTTAAAAAATTTCCTCAAACAACCTACATGTAGTGGCAATAAGTAGACAATTTAACATCACAAAACAGTAAAAATCGGCTCTTCATTTATTTTATTTTTTTGTTTGGGGGGGGGGGGGATCTAATGTTCACTAATCGATATAAAAAAAGAAAGAGTAACATAATTCTTCCTGCAAATCTAATATATATGAACTATATATAGGTCTGAAATTCCCAAATTTAAATATAGCATCGAAATTGCTCCAACACGTACCATTTTTCGGAGAAACAGTTTTATGATAGCAGGGGTCGATGCAGGATTTTTCAGGAGAGCCCATTTTGTGAAAAGTAAAAGTTATTTTTTCGAAATTTATCTTATGAAAAATTAAATTTTGTAACGAAAGGTGAAATCCAGCTAAAATTTAAACCAAGCTTGTATAAGTCCTTCTGCCAAAATTTTCTTTCCCAGTGAACTTGTTTTATTACCGAATTACACATTTTAAAACCGAACAAAATAAAACAAATTAATGAAGAGTATGTTTTTATAAAATGAAATTTTGTGAATGGGCCAATTTTATTAACAGGAATGTTGTGAAGGGGTCTGTTTTAATAAAAGGAATTTTGTTGAGGGGTATGTTTTATTAAACGTAATTTACTAGAGGGCATGTCTTATTAAATGGAATTTTGTGGATTGGCCAATTTTATTAAGAGGAATTTTGTGAAGGGAGCTGTTTTATTGATAAGAAATTTTCTGAATGGGTATGTTTTATTAAACGGAATTTTGTGAAAGGTATATTTTTTTAACTGAATTTTGTAAAGGGCATGTCTTATTAAACGGAATTTTGCGATGAGCAAGCACATCTTATTAAATAGAATTTTGTGAAGGGCATATCTTATTATTGGAATTTTGTGAAAGATTCCTAAATAGTTTCCAAATTTCGCGTGTTTCGAACCCCTGAATAATAATGAATAACAATGCATTATTATATTAATGCACCATTATAGATAAAATTGAAAACATGAAAATAAAGTATTTTCATTAATTTAGATAACGAATCAATAAAATATATCATGTAAACTATTCTGTTGTCATTTATATCATGAAAATGTTCTTTTAGTGTCTCCCTCTCTGTTATGTCCAGATGTACACACTAGAGTCCTGCACCGGGTCGGAGTTATTTTTTTTCCTTCCTGGTCGAATTGATTCTAATCAATTCGGGTTCGGATTGAGTTGTGATACATGAGTGTCGGTATCGGAAACAACCTCTTTTGGCTGCGGATCGAAAATCAGAATTAACCAAAATGTGTGTATTAAGAAAACGTTTCTTGTCTGTGGTATTTTCATTTTAAAACAGCCCTTTTTATGAATAAGATGCATTTTCTTGAGAAAATAATTACAATACCCTTCTTCTTAAAACTTTAAACATAAAAAATGTAATTATAATTAAGAGGAACATAATTAAATGAACTTTAGTTTTCTCTTTTGACGTGAGAGTGAACTGTGAGAACGAAGGCTCCTAACCGCCAAATTGTATCAGTAGCTCAAGCCCACTTTTGATTGGTAAAAAAGGCAAACGCGTGGAAAATGTGTCAAAGGCAGCGATTGGGCGCTGACTTACGTCTCTCCTTCGTTTGTCCAATACTTGCATTCGTTATATATGTTCGTTACTAAAACTTTGTAATCAAACAAAATGCTATTGTTATTATTTATTTTCGGTTTATTTTTTATGTATTTTTCGTTAAATTCTTCGTTTAAGTGTTTGTTAAATATTTATGTCATAATTTCTTTTTATATATTACTAGGGGGCTCGGCCCCCTACGAGCTACGCTCGCCAACCCCCGTCCAGACACCGTAGACTCTAAATGCACGCTAATTTGATCGGCTTTAAAAAGATTTCGAAAGATTGAATTATAATTTAAAAAACAGTAGCGATCTCTCTATAAGCGTATTTCTATTCATTTCTCTTTGATTGGGGAATTTTAACGCCAAATCCGTTGCGGTACTACTTGATTATCCCGTCGACCCATTTCGCCAAATTATATAAATCGCCAAACCACTCGCCAAAGTATACAAATTGACATAATTTTTATTTTAAATAACGAAAAAACAAATAAATTAGTACAACATTAATAAAAATACAAATAAAACGTCGAAATAAAAATAACTTGATGACGTAGACACGTGTAACAACATTTCAAAATAAGCTAATATAAAAGGAATTAAGTAAACAGAGTCTTTGTCTCCTGGTATTTTTTAACAAAGTGAAAAGAAAGTTCTTTTAAATGAGACATTTTAAATTAATCGTTTTTAATCTGACGTAATTTTGACCAAACTATTCTTTCTCTCTTTAATATTCACGTGAAAATACTTGTGTTAGAAATTAAATATTATTTGCGCTTTCCTAACAAAAATAGTTGAAAAGTATCCTCTTAAAATATCAAATAAATGTCTAGCGCAATTTCTAAATTTAAACCGTTTTGCAATATTATTTTGTGTTCATTTTATCTAATAACTGTAATGTGACGTAAATATGACGTAATTTCTCCTATTTAAGACTTCTAACGCATGTTAATAAATTTATTGCTTTACAAATTCCTTTCTCTCTTAAAATTCACGTGTAATTATAGTTTTTATGACATAATTTTTAATATGTTCCTGCTTTTTGTACATAATTATTTAATTCTAATTCCAAATGTTTTTTTCTGTTTATAATAGGCACGTGTAAATAAATTTTTAATTTATTTACACGTATAATTTTTTTTTTTTTTTTTTTTGAAGCAAACATTATTGTTTCCGCTGTTTATACAGTTGGCAACAGTTTAAATTAATATCACTTTCTAAAATCTGTTAAAAATATCTCTAGAAATGCTGAAAATCTGAATTTAAAATAGAAATAAAACCTCAAAAAATGAGTCAAAATAAAAAAATTAATGCAATCTGCACTCCGGCAAATTCTAACGCATAAAATGATCTAAAAATGATTAAACTCCTATGAACAGTTTTTGCTCCTATAAAACTTTTTTAGTGGAACGATTTTGTCCAACTTTAGCATTAAATATCTCTTAAAATAATTCTTCGATCTGAAAACTGCCTGCATCAGCGTGTTTATCAAACATTTCTGTATAATACTAACCGATTTTCATATTTTTGTATGCGTTATTTTTCTTAATATTAACGAAGAAAGACCTCCGGTCACAAAAAATTCAAAACCGGCGGCGGCGGCGGCGGCGGCGGCGGCGGCGGCGGCGGCGGCGGCGGTGACAGCGGTAGTTACTTTTTTTTAGAATAGAGAGATACTTTTTTTTCGGAATTCAAGTGAGTCTTTTGAAATTATGAAATGGTTTACTTGGTTACCCGCAGGTCATAGATGGCCGACCCCTGATTTAGGATGTTGCTTTGCATGGAAAACTACACTGGTGTGCAAAACTTAAGCAACAATCATAAAATGCTAATTTTCAAGCACGCGAGTACGCAAATAAAAAAATATATAATTCAAATAGGTTCTATCTCTACATCGCAGCTAGTCGATGGGACATCTCCATCAAGTCACACATGGTCATAAGTGTCAAAATCATTAAATATGGGATCTTTCATTCGTTTCTTTATTAATCTTAGATGATCGCCATATGGTGACTCCATTGAAAATTCACTGTGACTGTTGCTTTGTGATGAGACACGAGGTGACAATACAATGAAGTCACCTTGTGATTCTCATGTCACTGTCATTTGAAGACTCAATTCTGAAGTCGTCGTGAAAATTGCATTATGATAAATCAAATAATGTTACAATGAAGTCACATGGTGACTTTCAAATGACCGAGACACTATTGTGAAGTCACTATTTCGTTCTTTTGTGAGAAGTCACCAGATGATTTCCTTTTCTGTCACTTGGGAATTCGCCAAAAATCAGCTATCATCACGACTTTACAATGGAGTCTCCAAAAGACGGTCACATGAGAGTCACAAGGTAACTTCAGTGTAAAAGTCATCTGGTGACCCGTCAAAAAGCGGCAGTCATCTCAGTGCAGTGACCAAATCAGAGTGATCAAATGAGACGAATGAAAGATATTACATTTCAGTTCATTGTAGTGACTACGACACTTGGGACCATTTGTGATTTCAAGGACAGTTCACGTCGATTGGAATTATAGATCAAATTTCTTTAATTTCGGATTGGTGAAAATATTTTTGTCTCTTTCGGGACGATTTAAGGGGACGGTAGACGTTATTGTTTTTTTTTCATCATAGAGATATGAGATATTGTGGAAATATACATTTCAACATCTATACTCATATTATAAAGAGGTAAAAATTGTTTATTTCTAGCAGGTAAGCTCTGGAACTACCGAACCGATTCCAAAAGTAATGGTATCAAAATGATGGTGTTAATCTAACTTAGAACATAGGCTATATCGTATGTCCGTGTCACTGGCCAAAAGGAGATGCAGGAGCAAAAAACGTTCTAAAAATGCGATTTTTGTGTTACTGAAGAGCCTAGAAACATGAAATTTGGAATGGTAGTTACTTATAAGGTACTAATGATCTCTAAGGACATTTCTTAAAAAAATCGAAATTAAAAAGTTGTGAAGTGCCAAACCGATTTTTAAAATAATGGTGTCAAAATGACGTGACAACCCTTGCTCCAACAAAGGCTACATTTTATGTCGGTGCCACTACCTCCAAACGGGGTGCAGGAGCAAAAAAACGTTCGAAATTGCGATTTTTGTGTTACTAAAGGGTCCAGAAACATGGAATTTGGCATGGTAGTTACTTATTAGATATAAATGATCTCTAAGAACATTTCCTAAAAGATTCGAAATTTAAAAGGGGTGAAAATGCGCAAAAAGCGTTCTAAAAAACGTTCTAAATGGCGATTTTTACGCAATCTCAAGAAGTACCAAACCGATTTCAAAACTAATGTTGTCAAAATGATGGTGAAAACGCATGCTCCAACATAGGCTGCATTTTATGTCTATGCCACTACCCCTAAAAGGGTTGCAGGAGCAAAAAAACTTTCGAAATTGTGATTTTTGTGCTACTGAAGGTCCCAGATACATGAAATTCGGAATGGTAGTTATTTATTAGATATAAATTATCTCCAAGAACATTCCTTAAAAAATTCGAAATTTAAAAGGGGTGAAAATGCGCAAAAAAGCGTTCTAAAAAACGTTCTAAATGGCAATTTTTACGCAATCTCAAGAAGTACCAAATCGATTTCGAAAATATTGGTGTTAAAATGATTGTGACAAGACTTGCTCCAACATAGGCTACATTTTATGTCGGTGCCATTACACCCAAAGGGCGTGGAGCAGAAAAAAAAGTTCGAAAATGCGATTTTTGTGTTACTGAAGGGACTAGAAACATGAAATTTGGAATGGTAATTACTTATACGATATAAATGATCTCTAAGAACATTTAATAAAACATTCGAAATTTAAAAGGGGTGAAAATGCACGAAAACAGTTCTAAAAAAACGTTCTAAATGGCAATTTATACGCAATCTCAGAAAGTACCAAACCTATTTCAAAAGTAATGGTTGGAAATTGATGATGACAGCCCTTGCTCCAACATAGGCTCTATTTCATGTCGGTGTCACTAACACCTAGGGGTTGCAGAAGCAAAAAAGTTCTAAATTGCGATTTTTGAGTTATTGAAGGGCCTAGAATCCTGAAATTAGGCAGGGCAGTTATTTATAAGATACAAACGATCTCAAAGAACATTTCCTAAAAAATCGAAATTTAAATTGGTGAAAATGAGCGAAAAGCGTTCTAAAAAACTTTCTAAATTGCGATTTCTACGCAATCTCAGGAAGTATCGAACCGATTTAAAAATAACGGTATTAATGTGACGATTTAAAAAATAATGTGAAAACGATGGTGACAGCCCTCCAACATAGGCTGTATTTCATGTCGGTGCCACCACCCCACAGGGGGTGAAAGAGCAAAAACGATCTAAATTGCGCTTTTTGTGATACTGCAGGGGCTAGCAACTTAAAACTAGGCATGGTAGTTACTTTTAAGATATAAATGATGTCTAATAACATTTCCTAAATAATTCGAAATTTAAAAGGGGTGAAAATGGAAGAAAAACGTTCTAAAAAAACGTTCTAAATTGCAATTTCTACGCAATCTCAGAAAGTACCCAACGGATTTCAAAAGCAATGGTTAGAAATTTAGGATGACAGCCCTTGCTCCAATATAGGGTCTATTTCATGTCGGCGTCACTACCACCTTGCAGTTGCATTTTAACAAACGTTCTAAATTGTGATTTTTGTGATACTGAAGGGGCTGAACTTAAATTTGGCATGGTAATTATTTATGAGATGTAAATGCTCTCTGAGAAGAGGTCTATAAAAATTTGAATTTTAAAAGGGGTGAAAATGGACGAAAAGCGATTTAAAAACGTTCTAAATAGCTATTTCTACGCAATCTCAGGAAATATAAACCGATTTCAGAAGTAATGGTTTCAAATTGATGGTGACAGTCCCGCTCCAATATAGTCTATATTTTACGTTGTTGTTACTACCACCTGGGGGTTACAGGAGCAAAAAATTTCTAAATTGCGTTTTTTGTGTTACTGAGGGGGTCTAACATTTTAAATTTGGAATGGTAATTACCTCAAAGGTGCAAATGCTTTCTAAGAATTGTCGAAAGAAAATTCCAAAATTAAAAGGATGAAGTGATCGAAAAGTGTTCTATAAGCGTTCTAAATTACGATTTTTATGCAATCGTATGAAATACGAAACCGATTTTAAACATAATGGTTGCAAATTGATGGTGATAGAACCTGCTCAAAGATAAGCTATATTTTATGTCGGTGCCACAACCTCTAGAGAGTTGCAGGAGCAAAAAACTTTCTAAATTGCGATTTCTTCGGTACTGAAGAGGCTAGAAACTTTAAATATAGCACAGTTACTTATAAAATATAAATGTCCTCTAAGAACTGCCGAAAATAAATTCGAAATTAAAAAGGGATGAAGCGAAGGGAAGGAGGGAAAAGCATTCTAAAAGAGTCCTAAATTACGATTCCTATGAAATCTCAGGAAATAATAAACCGATTACAGAACTTATTGGTGGTAGTCCTTGATCATATAGAGGCTATATTTTATGTCTGTGTCACTACCACCTGGTTGGCAAGAACAACAAGAAAGCCTTTAAAAACATCTAAATTCCGTTTTCTATAGAATATTAGGAAATACCAATCGATTTCAAGGTTAATGTTGGCAAATTAATGGTGACAGTCTCTGTTTCAACATTTTTCAAGACATTCTATCGGCATTTTGTGTTAGTACCACTAACACCAGAGAGGTGGTAGATTGTTAGACAAGAAGGTTGGAAATTGACATGATGGTTAATTTATAGATGTAAATGTGTTAAGATGGTTTCTAAAAATTTCAAAACTTCAAATGAATACTGAAATGCGTATGAAATGAGCATAAAAGTATCAAAATACTTTCTAAATTATCATTTATTTGGAATTAGGTTTAGTTCTTCTTATTAATTAAAATCTCATTTCTGTCTATTGCACTTTTATAATGAAGTTTAGTAAAACTGTGGCTTAATGTGTAATTTTTGAATTATTCCAAAAAGTGTTCTTCTAATAAAAAATAGTCATGCAAATATCACTTCGCATATTTCAATTATTATGCTAGCAAAGCCGCGGGGTTTGCTAGTAAGTATGTAAAACACCTTAAAAGAAATTTTCAATCTTATTATAATTTTAAGATTGAAAAAAAATAAATAAAAATTTTTAAATGCGTCTTAATTTTCGAGATATTTTTCCAATTTTGCATTTTAATCACTTAAAACTATATTACAAACAAATCTGTGTATCTATTTTTTAATTACTTGAATAGTAAAAATTTTAGAGATTTCTTTTTGAATTCCGTATCGATTTTCTACATAATTTTGCCTATTAATAAGTTTAAATCAAATTTTATTATCTTATAGAAGTCGAATTTAAAAATGCATACACAGATTCTTTGTAAGCAATATCAGGATTCTTCCTTATCAATTTCATGAATATTGATCAAAAATTAAGATGCATGGAGCATTTCAAAAATCTAAAAAAGCTGAAAAAACAGTTTTGGGAAAGACAGATTTAAAGTATAGTAAAAGGCTGAAAAATTGTTTATTTAAAAAATTCAAACGCTTGTAACTTTGAGAAAAAATAATCGCAACAGCACGCGGTTTTTTCAAATGGCTCAGAATAAACGACAAAAATAATGTGCACAAACATAATTTTCGATTTTTGGCTCATTTTCGCTCAGGTAAAAGTCCACTGGCCCCCTTTAACAGAAATTTCGGGTTCGAATCCCAAGGAAAGACTCTAGTACACACTGACATATATTCATTTCTTTCGCTGCTGTATTCGGTTGTTTTATATAAAATTATTCATGGATTATTTTCCATGTTAATATTTATGGAATGGCCACTTATGCTTTTGTAAAACATAAAATAACAATTTTTAATCTACGCCAATCCCCACAACCTAAAAAATGGCGCTTGATAAAATATTTACAATGCCATACTTTGATTTAGTAACGTAAAATCTATATGAATAAACATTTTTGAAGGAAGATTTCGGTGTCGGCCAGTGTAATTATGGAAGTCATAAACAAGTAATTTTTTTAAGAGTATTTAAACTGGAAACGACTTTTTTTATAACTAAAAGAAACTTGAATTCACAGGAGCGTTATATTATTTCTTTCCGGACGAGCGCCAAATACACGTACCTTTATAAAAATGATACGACCTATATTTTTGAGTACCACTATTTCCAAATAGTAATTTTAACTTTATTTAATCAGAGAAATTCTGGAATTAAACAAGGCAAAGATTGTCGCATTTAAAAAAAAGACCATGGAAATTGTGGTATTCAAATGTAAAAAAAGTCGTGTACGTGAAGCTCGTCCCGTAGGTAAATTAGTTCGCAATTAGGTTTCAAAAGTATCTTGTTTATACCAAATAAATAATAGAAGTTTTTAGGATGCATTTAACCCTTTCAAGGGTGTTAAAAATTATGTTCGTAAAATGATGAAATAATTGACTGACACCAGGATATTCAAACGAATTTCTTAGAAAATAAAAATCCGTTATTTTGCACTTTCATTACAAAAGCAAAATTTTATTAAAATATTCTTTGTGCCATTTGTCAAATTTGGAATTAAAATTAGTTGGCTAGACCGTCTAGCCATCGCCTTTGAAAGGGTCAAAGATGGTATATAAATAAGCTATATGATTAAAGCTTAATAAACTCAAACGAACACTTTTATTTGCTTGTTAATAAAATATATTACAACTAAATCATGCATCAAGAGCTTAAAAAAACAATGTATTTTACCTATATTTTATATCATTACTTTTATCTGAAACATATACTTTAGCAACATTGCCGATTTATCTATTGCAATATCTTTACTTTATAAGTGAAAATTCTATAAGAGTATTTATTCGAGTCCAAAGTTTAAGCTTCAGTTAAATAATAATGATAATATTATATATGCATAAAAAGAAACTAAATTAAATGAAATGAAAAATAAGGATGAAATGAACTGAAAATCAGTTTATATTTATTTATACTTTAAATTCCGTTTTTTAGAATTTCCGAATGTTATCACTTTTAAAACAATAGCTGAAGGTGAGTTCCACATTTAAGATAATCATTCACAAATAAAAATTTTCCAAACAATCTTTTAAAAACTTTTTCATTTTCTTGAAAACCAAAGTTTATTGGGTACAAAGAGCTACAACTTTCGCCAGATAACAAATAAAAACTCCCCAAAAATATTAAATTAGCTGCCAAAGCAAACTTTAATCTTCTAACCTTTCAGCGATTTTTGCTTGTTGCAAAAACGTTACCGGGAGCACCACGTGGCGGCAGGTTACTTCTTGCTCCCTTGTACACCACCGCCTTACGTCCTTGGTAGTATAGGTAACGTAGCTCGGTGATGGGCCCATAGCCAGATTGTTGGTGGAAAGAGATCATTGGTGTTGTTTAACAGAAGGCAGATGGAAACTCCATGATGGAAGAAGATCGCTAAAGATGTTGAAAGGCAGATGGTGATGTCATGATAAAAGGAGATAGCTGAAGATGTTAAAAAAAGGGCAGATGGAGTTGCCGAGAAGGAAGAATGAACAAAGACGAGATGGAAGAAGACGTAATTCCAAGAAGAAAGTAAGACACAATCGGGTTTTAAAAGAGTCAAATCCAGGAGTAAAAGTCCAGTCCAGGAGTAAAAGTCAAGTCCAGGAATAAAAGTCAAGTCCAGGAGTAAAAGTCACAAAAATCGGGAATTCAGTGCAAAAGATCTTGAAGCACTTGTCACTATTCGGATTACGGTAAACATTGTTTAATGCTTGAAAATGTTTTTGAAAAATTTTCTAAACAGAGGCATCCGTGTTTTTTTATTATCTTGTGATACTCTTGAAATCGGTGGTGGAGGTGCTCGCCTTTTAATCGGCCTAGCTACTTCTTTTGGAGTTGGAGGTGGAGGAGCTTGTCTTTTAACTTTTCTTTGTTTTTCTTGTGATGATGCTCTTAAAATTGGTGGTAGGGGTGCCTTTCTATTAGGCTTTTTTGGTATCTGTTGTAGTTGGCTGTTGTTTTCAGAAATTAGACAGTTCAAGTCATTTCTACATATTGTCACAAGAGGATATGATCTTGAATATCTTAGTGATGTTGATAATGACATAATAGATCCATACATTTTCGAAGAAACTTTACTTTCACTTGAATACTTCTGAATATGGATTGTTTTTATTGGATCTTGAAGAAACTGATTTGCACTATTGCCTGAATATTTAATTTTAGACCTATGAATCTGTTTGCCTTTAGCTATCTGATACCGAAATTGTTTACAGGACGATGCAGCAGGATTTGGCAGAATGTCTGTATCATTAATCTGTTGAATAATTGGAGGCTTCGGAGCTCTTCTTTTCTGTCTGATTTGCTTGGCCCAATGTCTTTTTTCATTATCAGATGATTTTATGTCTGAGTTACTAACTTCCTTTATATTGTTTTCAGTAAGGCAAGCAGCAGCAGAATGGTTTTGAACACAGATTGCATCTTTATCATTTTCAAATGGATTGATTTCTTTGGGGTATTCACCGAGAATTGTTTCATTAAAAGCAGTATTGATAGGATTAGAAGTTCCAGAAGAGTCATCTTTCTTTATTTCTTTTCCCTTTGATGTATCGTAGTCGTTCCGAATTTGAACTTTGCACGATTCAGTTTCAGTATTAGGAAATCTTTTTATTACGGAACATTTCGAAACAGAATTCGCTTGAGTATTAGCATAATCATTTTTCAAATTCTTTTGAACAAGAGTTGCATCGTTATCATCATCTCGGAATTCAAAAGGACTGAGTTCTATTGGAAATTCATCGGTATTCTTGTTGCAATCAGCGCTGAAACTGTTAAGTATATCACATCTTTCTTTATTTCTTTATATACTGACGTATCTTGATTACTGAGGAAACTAACGTTGCAAGATTCTGTTTCGATATTAGGAAAAGTTTCTATAGGAGGATTAGAAAAAGTGTTGGCTTGACTATTATTAATTGCACTTTTGATTGTGGTATTTTTAGCAAATGTAACACTGTTTTTACTGGAGTTTTCAGAGATAAGATTATTTTTAGGTTCATCATTCAGATCATTGAATACTACTGCTGCATTGCCATCATCATCAAGTTCATCATTCACAACATTGTAAACTACTGCAGCATTGTCATCATCATCAACTTCATCATTCAGGTCATTGTAAATTACTGCTGCATTCTCCTCATCATCATCAAAGTCATCATTTGGCTCATCGTAAACTACTGCGGCATTGTCATCATCATCAAATTCGAATGGATTAAACTCTGTGGGATATTGATCAGTATTTTCCTTATTGCAATTAAGGATAGAATTGAAAGGGTTGAGTCTATCTGGATAGTCAACATCTTTTGTTTCTTTTGGTTTATATCTGTGTTGCTTGTTAGGAAATTTAATGTTACAAAATGCATTTTCGATATTACAAGATCATCGGGGAGTTAACAACAGAATTAGCTTTACAAACATCGTTGTGAGATCTATTTTGAAATATTTTACTATTACTTATTTTGTCAGAAACGTTATTATCAATATTGTCATCAGATTTTACTTTCATTATATTATGCTCAGCTGGAACACGGATGCCAAAAAACTTTGTAATACTACGCCTGATATTTTTTTGCCACTTCATGGCTTGGCAAAAAAATAGAATAGATAATCAATAATATGAAGATTATCAGTTGATAAAACGAATTATAACAGAAAAATATCACATTACAATTAATCGCTTTCGCAGAGGAACGCAAAGAAGTGTAATATTCCAAAGAATGGTATAAATTCCATGTTATTAAACAAAACTCATTGTTGAAATTTACATTGTTTACAATCTTTATTATAACACTAGTTAAACTTTTTTATAGCCAACAATGAGACAATAAACAACTTTTAATTTCACAGAGCAACAATTATGCATTTTTTAAAAATCGTATCATTGTTGACAGAGATAAAAACAAAACAAAACAAGTATTTTTTTAGAAAATTGCTCTCATAAGAAAGACAACAATGAAAATGTTAACAATGCGTTCTGTTCCTAACTGTAATAACATGCTAGATTAATTTTAACACAATTATTCTAATTGGTAAATAAATCATATTAGATGTAAATTTCCAACTGGGCGAAAAATGTCCGGACCAGGATTCGAACCAGGGATCTCCTGGCTGAAGCCGCCAGTGCTCTGCCATCTGAGCTATCCCGGACGAATCTGGTGGAACTTTTTCACCCAGCTAACCTTAATGATTATAGCATCTGGTCTGAAACTTGGTTCAGCTCAACAGAATAAATCTCAGGTAATGGAACTCCAGAAATCGCTGGACGCGAAATTACACTAGATTAATTTTAACACAATTATTCTAATTGGTAAATAAATCATATTATATCAAATATGATTTATTTACCAATTAGAATGATTGTGTTAAAATTAATCTAGTCAAATATGATTTATTTACCAATTAGATGATTGTGTTAAAATTAATCTAGTGTAATTTCGCATCCAGCGATTTCTGGAGTTCCATTACCTGAGATTTATTGTTGAGTTGAACCAGGTTTCAGACCAGATGCTATAATCATTAAGGTTAGCTGGGTGAAAAAGTTCCACCAGATTCGTCCGGGATAGCTCAGATGGCAGAGCACTGGCGGCTTCAGCCAGGAGATCCCTGGTTCGAATCCTGGTCCGGACATTTTTCGCCCAATTGGAAATTTACATCTAATGTAATAACATGGTATTTATTCCGTTCTTAGATATATTACTTCTTCGCATTCGTTTGAGAAAGCGAATAATTATAATGCGATATTTTTCGTCATAATTTGTCTTTGTAAATAAACAGATTAATTATCACATTATTTACTATATATTTGAATTTTTTTTCTCTCTGTCAAGTAATGAAGTGGAATAAAAATATCAGACTTAGGATATCAGCTTTTTTCGGCATCCGTGTGTAAGTCACATTAATCGAATGAAAGTATAGCATGATGACAATATTGTTAATTACGTATTATTTTAAGTGATAGTAAAACATTTCAAAAATAAATCTCACAATGATGTTAGTCAAACTAATTCTGTTGCAAACAACCCGATAATAGAAGTCTCCGCTAAGATGCTGTATATTCCCTCGGCCGCCATCTTTGATTTCTTGGCGACTTTTTGTTGGCGTTGTTTATCGATAAGGCAACCCCGTTAAGCCTAACATGCGCATAAATCACTCCTTGGCGACATTTACTACTTTCTTGGCGGAAAGGGATTTTCACGCCAAGAAAAAATCCAAGATGGCGGCCGAGGGAATATACAGCATTTGTTCCGGGGCCTCTAATAATATCAAAACAGGATCATGTAACATCAAATTTCCTAATAAAATAAATAGATATAAATGTAAAAAGAAAGAAAGAAAGATGAGTATCCAGACATGCTCAATCCTTCCATTCTAACAATTAAAATCAGAAAACCTGATGAATATCCTACAGAATTCGATACTTTCGAATAAGATGATGGTAATGATGATGATGCAATCCTTGTTCATAGCGATTTGGAAAAAAAAAATTAACAATTATTTCATCTTTGAAAACAACATCAGTATCATGCTTCGGGAAGAAAACAAAATTAAAAGTTATAATAATAGTCAATTGAACTCTGTTTCGAAGTCTTAAGACAGAAAAATTTGTTAATTTTGAAACTGAATCGTGCAACCTTCAAATTCGCAACAACCAAGATATATAAAAGCGTAAAGAAATAAGGAAAGTTGGCTTCTCCTGACACTTTTAATCCTTCCAATGCTGCTTATAATATAAAAAAATTTCGATGAATACCCCAACAGAAATCAATCCATTTAAAGTGATAAAGACGGAACATGAGTTCAAAACCTGTTACTACTTATCTTACCGAAAACAAAATAAAGGAAGTTAGTAACTCAGAGATAAAATCTTGTAATAATGGAAATAATCCCTGCCGGCTCGGCCTACAGGCGTAGGTAGATTTCGAAGTTAAGTGCTAATTTCAGCAACAAAAACTAAATAAAAATTAAAGATAAACCCAGTTTATCAATTTTATCTGGCCGCTTTTGACGAGTTTTTAATTTCATTTTTCTGTAAAAGCTGGTTTTATCAGAATCATGTTAATACGACAATTGTTTCTTCAACCCCTATATTTTTAAATTTTGTTTTGCTGTAAGACTGATGATATGACCCTATCAAAAACTTGTCAATATAAAAGTTGTACATAATATTAAGAAGATTTATAATAAATCTAAGCGGATTTGATATCTTCTGAATTGACGAAGTTTTGAAGTTTTTTCCTCTTCAACATCCCCCCCCCCTTTTTTTGCGGTAAAATTTGGTCCTATCAAAAACTTGCCAATATAAAAGTTGACGATAGTATTAAGAAGATTTATAATATTATAATTAAGAAGTTACGGGGTTTTTCTGTTTTCACAAAACCCCTACCAATTTTCACCCCCTTGGTCCGATTCTGCCAATAACGAACTTGACCGAGATTTTCTGCCCTTTGATTTTATGTATCAGTGTGGAAGAGATTTGTGAAGAATTATGGAAGTTAGCGTGTCCATAAGAAATGGATATACATACATTAAAAAAAATTTCAGAAATTCCAACATAGGAGAGAATGTAATAGGCAGTATGTCTTACGAAATCTACTTAAAAAGACATCAAGTCAAGCAAATCAAACAGAAAAGAAGAGCTCTCCAGCCTCCAATTATTCAATAGATTATTGATAAAGATATTCCTTCATATCCTGCTGCATCGCCCTTTATTTTTATTATTATAATTATTATAGCGCAAATCAGGCCCCTATCAGCCGGACAATATGCCTAACTTAATGAGTTTTGTATTCGGCCGCGGGGCGAAAATCGATCGTCTCATGACAGAGATCTACTTGATAGTACCTTGGCTTTTGTGGCTGCGTCGCTATTTATTTTATCACTTTTGTTATTGTGTTCGCTGGTTTCAGATTGCTATTAATTATGTTGTTTGGATTTGTTTGTAAGTTGTCAAAAATGGAAGGTGAAAAAAGAAAAAACGGGGACGATGGGGGGGGGGGGGGGCTCACTGTTTTACAGAACTCATATGAGCCACCTATAACACGGCCATCGCTACTCGAGTTTGATCTCGTAATTTAGAATCTTGATCAGGTGATGATGTTACTTTCAGAGGGCTACCACAGGAAACTGTTTTTTAATTCAAATCGCGCACCGCTTCCTCAAAACAAAAATCTTTTATCTTCACTTTGGTAACATGTGCAAGATAAATATACTACAAAATTTGTTCTTTTAAAAATAGCGGCGCGAATAGAATATGAAAGTAGTCGTCAGTGGCAGTCTTGATTTCAGTATCAGATAGCTAAGAGCAAGCAGATTCTCAAATATAAAATTAAATATACGGTTACAGGCCAGAAAATAAAAGAAAGACAATAAAACTGACAAACGTATAATTTTTTGATCCTGATGAAATTTATGACGAACTACCATCAAAGCCAGCCATTTTCGACAGCTGGAGCAAAAATTCAAAAATTTGCATTTACATATCTTACATTATGTATGCATCTATATATATATATATATATTAGAGTGGATCAAATAAAAATGGAACAGGAAACACAGAATGAAATGACATAGTTTATTTCAAACGTAATCTACGAAGTTACACAAGTACTTTGTCCCTTATTTCAAACGTAATCTCTAAAGCTACACAAGTACTTGTCCCTTATTTCTAACTTAATCTCCAAAGCTACACAAGTACCGTAGAACGGAGTTAATCGGAACATTTTTCGACTTTAACGTAAAAAAAAAGGCAACTGCCGATTTTTTATTTCTATAATTTTTTGACTGGAAACTTCGGTATTGTTTTCTTCTTGAAATTTTAGACATAAAAAAAACATTTTTTACAGTTTTTATGTATATTTTTTATTTTTTTAATGATCTTCCGATTCTTCCCGCAGGTAGGGGTGAATCGGAACAAATGTTATAATCTTTATTTGTTCCGATTCAGACTTTAACAGGGTTAATAAAAACAGGTAATAATGATAAGCGATGAATAGGAACACGTAGTTCCGATGACACTTGAAGGTATGAAACTTGAAAGACCGAGGATCTAGTTGCACGCGTCGCATTAGCTGGTGGGGAAGCCCGAGACATACCTGGAATCTTCCAGAATTTTCGGGATTCCAAGTGCTGAAGATACGAGACCTGCATTACAGCTCGCGCACAACACTTCGAACACCTTCTTTGGCCTATATGCTTATTTTGTTAATGTACGTTTCTTTTCATATGTATATATTCACTTACGTGGTGTCCTTTCATTTCTGTTGTTTTCCGAGTACGCTACCGCGTCAGGAAAGAATTCTCGACCCTGCATTTCCATGTGATTCCGAGATATCTGTATGCATCCTACCTCTCCTAAAAGTTTGTAACCCTGATACTGAAATACCCTGTATAGAAAGATTTCGAACCAAGGCCTACATAATAATAAACAGAGAAACGAATTTCGAACTCATCATCAAATTTTATTGCTGAATAGCAAAATACACGTTACACAATGAGAAGAAAAAGAAGACCACATAAACTAAAATTGAAAATTAATGGTCTCTGATAGTCTAATTATTTTAATTAACGCGATAAATTTGATTCAGTATGTTTGATTCCGAGAAATTTCATCTTTACAACAGATTGTTAAAGCACATTTCAAAAGTAGACAACACGATAGCGGTATTGTTTCTAGATTTTCAAATAAGCACTTGCGGTACATAAAGCCAGGACAAAAGAGCTAGTTTTGAATGAAAACATTTCAATTCATGGAAAAGAGAATTCATTATAGGGTTTCATTCTTTTCACAACGCTTGTTTAATGCACAAACATATTCTCGCATTGTGTATCAGCACAAAGGCAACAGACATATCAGCAGTTATTCACAAAAAGCAAGCGTACATGCATTTCGATTAAATGAAACTTTTGTACTAAACCACAAGATCAAGCACAATTAGCTTTAGTTATTACAATGGACCACATATTCAGGGCGGAGCTCCCAATGTTTGTAGAGAATTATCGGTATTTGATTGACTTTTGCAAATGTTTGTGGAGAACTGGAAGAAAGAAAAACATGATCGGAACGTTGGATGACGTCAGAAATGACTGTCGCCCATTGTCGGAACGATAAGATTATTTACATACACAAGGGATTCAAATAAAACAGGAGGTGGTTAAGAACTTTCTAAGCAAAATCTACTGGATGGATGAACAGCTAAACTTTGTACACTATCTCCTGAATATGTGGTTTCGATTTCTGAAGGGGAAAAAATCATATTTTTGTCTGTATGGGGGAAGAAGTGTGTATGGAGGAAGAGAGTGTATTTAGGAAAAAATGCGAAATTATTAAACTGAAATAACATGACAAAAGTAATTGTGTGGAATCACGGGCAATAACTTTATTGCGACCACAGGTGACAACATAATATCATTGCACTCATCATTTAACACGTCCTCCATCATCTTGCTCTACACATTATATGCGATGCACGACACACGCAACAGCGCTATATAATTCATGTGGTCGCATAGATTAAACATGATGTGCAAATCTGTGTTTTAAAATAGTTAAGTTTAAAATATCTTTTTCATAAATAGCTCTTCAAATAGCACCACAACCAAAAGTCACAGGGGGTTACATCGGATGAAACGGCCGGCCTAGACGTTTGGAGTTATCGGGTTATCACTTTGTCATTCGAAAAACTTTGCTGCAAGAGGGTTTGAACAGTTAAAACTATCCGAGGTTGTGTCCCATTTAGCAAGAAGTTGGTGGTGCCCAGACAATTTCTCTGCACTGAAGGAACCTATCTAACACCATTTAGAGAGCACAACACAGGTTTTAGCGAGTGTTCCCTTCAAAGTAGAAAGCTAGTAAAACTCAATTGAGGCGTTTGAGAAGCAGATAGTCCAAGAGCCGACAGCACAAAAACCTATGTTATCAAGCACAAGAAAAAAACCTTTATTTTATAGGAGAGTAAAAGTCAAGTAGTTTAATCCGCTTTAATTTAATTTAAAATATAGATAAATTTTGTTTACGTTCGAAGTTAATCAACCCTTAACTGGTGTGACGAAAATTGTCACATAGTTGCTGTGAGATATCTCTGAAAAGATTTGATCTAAAAAGGAATAAAAGGCTCGATTAACTCATAGGATACCGTTTTTGTACTAAACTTTATTTAAAGGACTGTCTACCTACAAGGTGGCCATCATTAAACTGACAGTACTCAGACTGTTCTGTAGATCGATCAAATTGAGAGAATGACGCCAGATTTTGTAAGAAGATTAAACAAAACAGGGGACGAAGGATTCCGCGAAAAAAATAGTTTCAAAAGTCACCGCTAGGGGAATATGTGGCTCTGTGTCACAGAAAAAGGAGTTTTAAAAAGTGCAGAATCAATACTGAAATTGTTAAATATGCTAAATAAAAGGTAATTTTATTTCAGTATTGATTCTGCATTTTTTAAAACTCTCTTTTCTGTTACACAGAGCCACATATTCCTCTAGCTATGACTTTAAAAACTAATTATTTTTTCGCGGAATCCTTTCGTCCCCTGTCTAGTTTAATCTTCTTACAAAATTTGGCGTCATTCTCTCAATTTGATCGATCTACAGAACGCTCTGAGTACTGTCAGTTTAATTATGGCCACCTTGTATATTATAAAGGACAAACGTGTCCGCGCATAACACGGGCGTCATTCTGACTGGGACAACAGCAGACGATTAAATTAGACTTTTATTGACTTTTTTTAGGTAGTTTCGCAAGAAATACTACCTATTGCAGTCGTTACCATGGTGCGACTTTTGAAAATTCCTTCATAACTTTTCATTATAGGAACCCAGGAACCCAAAACCACCCCCACCTAAAAAGTTTATATATATATATATATATGTATGTATGTACTAAATTTTGTCCGCACGATAAAAGTCGCAATGATGCACGGATCGTTTTCAAACTCGCCAACAACTTTGAGATGGCTAATATCTCGGCGGGGATTGAAAATGGGCAAAATCGGCCCAAGGTAATGGAAATGGGGAGGGTTCAAAATTTTGAATACTGTCTTAACGCGATTCTGATAAAACCAGCTCTTACACAACAATGACAGGAAAAAATAAATATTTTTCGTTATAGCAGTTGCCAACAATTAGAAAAAAAGCAACAAAATTCTCACCACAACAATTGCTTTTCTATTGAAAGTTTTTCACGTGAAAAATTAAATTAAATAAATAGTTTGACGAATTGAAAACAAATTGAATATTACGTCATAAGTTTTCTAGAGTAAGATTTCCGCATGAAAACTCAAAATGAAATAAATAAATTGACGAATTAAAAACAAAAACAAAATATTGCGTCATATTGGAAATAAAATGGACCTCAGCAGGTGAATAGGTAACGTCATGTGAGTTTGAAGAAACGTATTAAAACATGATAAAAACCCGACTATGGAAATATTAACTTATTTTAACACTTTGAGGTTCTCTGAATTTGCTTTAGCTATTTTTTAAACCTGTTCCACATACATGCGTGTGTGTATTCGTATATATTAGAATTTTCACAAAATGTTTAGCTCCCTAGAGCTCATTTTTAGTGAAGTAACTGGGTTTATCTCTAATCTTGATTTAAGTTTTGTTGGTGAATTTAGCACTTAACTTCGAAATTTACCTCCGCCTGTAGGCTCGAGCCGGCAGGGATTTTTTTTTTTAAATTCGTCAAACTATTTATTTCATTTTGAGTTTCCATGCTGAAATCTTGCTCTAGAAAACTTATGACGTAATATTCAATTTGTTTTCAATTCGTCAAACTATTTATTTAATTTATTTTTTCACGTGAAATTCTTGCAAGATAGAAAAGCAATTGTTGTGGTGAAAATGTTATTGTTTTTTTTAAATTGTTGGCAACTGCTATAACGAAAAATATTTATTTTTTCCTGTCATTGTTGTGTAAGAGCGGGTTTTACCAGAATCTTGTTAAGATGGTATTCAAAATTTTTAACCCCATCCCCCCCCCCCATTTCCATTCCCTTGGGCCGATTTTGCCCATTTTCTATCCCCGCCGAGATATTAACCATCTTAAAGTTGTTGGCGAGTTTGAAAACGATCCGTGCATCATTGCGACTTTTATCGTGCGACAAAATTTAGTACATACATACACACACATATATATATATATATATATATAAACTTTTTAAGTGGGTGTGGTTTTGGGTTCCTAGGGTCATATAATGAAAAGTTATGAAGGAATTTTTCAAAAGTCGCACCATGGTAACGACTGCAATAGGTAGTATTTCTTACGAAACTACCTAAAACGCGTTTAAAAATGTCTTAAAAAAAACATCGTTTTCAGTATCAAAAATGAGAATTTAAATTCTATTAAAAACTGTTGCTAGCCGCTACGGCAGCAGAAAGCATTAGAATGCAAGGACTTATTATTGCCAATTTCTAATTTCTAGTAGTAAAAGAGCCAGTAAGGAGTATTCTAATCTTTTATTTATTTAACGTTTAAAAAACACATTTCTTGCTATCTAAATAAATCAGCATCAAACAGGCACCTCCAATTTTCCGTAAACCAACCAAAATCGCCGATTTTTTAGCAGATATTATCGCTCAACCAATCAAAGAAGAAAAAAAAAAATCAGAAAACAGTGTTGCAAACAAAAAGCCTGCCAGGTTGTCAAGTTGATTGCTAGTTTGTGACGTCATTTGAAACTAATCCCTTCTCTTAAACGCTGATTATTATTAAATATGTTTTCAAAGCATGTGTTTCACCTTCATGCTAAAATTTAATGTTTAGTTGAAAAAACAGTCACTCTTGAAACATTAAGCACTCAAATTGGTTTATTTAATTGTATCCCGGTTTACTTAATTATTTCTGCGAAAGCTTTATACAACCAACCAACCGAAAGCAAGCGGAAACAAAGAAACGTATTTTTGATGAGCGATGCTTTATGAACCAACCAACCGAAAGTAATCTGAGGGGGAAAAGCGTACTTTTGATGAGAGTGATGTCTGAATATTAATTAATTACTCAGCTAATAATTAGAATATAAAAATTCTGAGGATATGTTGCATTAGAAGAGGCCTTGGACTAGTTTCAAAAAAATTTTGAACCTCGTACGTGCCGTAGATTTTGCTAGCCATCGCACACAGATAGACACACAGACAGACAGAGCGATTTGTTCTTTTATTAGTATAGATTAGTATAGATTTTTGATAAAGTACTTACAGAGATACGCAATATATCTTTCAGAAAACATTTCCAAAGTTAGCGTTTTGAATTGAATTTCCGGTAGCGATAGCACAGGGAAAGAGAAAAACCTACCGTCACGTGACAAGAATTTCTAAATTCTTGTCATCGCTACCTTGTGCAATCGCTACCGGAAATTCAATTCAAAACGCTAACTTTGGAAGTGTTTTTCTGAAAGATATATTGCTTTTATCTAAAGAAAAAACGGCATTTACATAGTTTCTGAATAAGAATACCTGCCAATCTTATACAGGTTTCCGAAAAGAAATAAATTCATAAATGTGTCAGAATGTAGCTCCTTTGGATATGAGAAAAGTTTTAAAAATGAGGGAAATATTTTCACAAATCTACTTTTTATTCTACAGTTTCAAAAGTCATCATCATGTTTTCAACCCTTTATTCTAAGCTACATTATTTTTTTTAATGAACCCTTATTTGAATTTTGAAACGTCTGTGTAGAAACGATGACTGGAAAGACTGTAAGTAATCGTTAAAGTTACTATTGTACGAACATATAGTAATCTAAAATATACTGTAAAATGTTTCCATAAATATGTTATGTATGTAGTATTCATTAAAAGAATCTTAATTGCATGTCGAGAAAAAACGGAATTTTTTTGTATAAATCGAGTCCGGTCAGGTTTGTTTTTACTAATGTTTTACGGGCTGGGGCCGAACTTTTAATTTTTACACCGGTTGTATCCAAATACAGTCGTACGTGCAATATTGTGTATGCTAAATTGGCACTAATCAATGGATATAGGGATACAGTCCCTCATGCTTTTGCTTCATTTTGGAAACAACGGATTTTGAGCTTATTCTATAAACGATTATTACCAGACTCTTCAAACTATGATTTTGAAACTTTTACAAAAGTTTCTCTATACATTTAGCTAACACATTATGCGCATTATATTTTGATTGCATTCGCGCATGCGCAGTGAAACATTTTTTAGTAAACCTGCTCATTTTTCATCCAATTTTTATTATTTTTTTCATTCTGACAACAGAGTATTGTGTACAATGTTGTTCGTCCTATTTTATGAAAATAACTTTTTTTTATATTAAGAACTCTGCAAATTATAAGCAAAAAACTTGGCGAAATTTGGGACTGTTTTTATAAAAACCTTAATTTCTCTACGAGTATACATTCTATCCTCATAAAAATGAAGGCAGTATATTACAATAAGCCCTTTATTAATAATCGCAAGTTTAAACGCTTTTGCTTCATTAGTTTTTACAGGGTTATCCAAAAGATATTCGTTCTTTTTCACTTTTTTGACGGTCTCCTATGGGGTTTCGGGAAAATATCTTCGCGGAAATATAGGACCTATACTATACTGTTCATACACCAGCAGTTTCAGGTTAATTCCTCGTGTATTTTTCTAGATATTTTACAAAACGTCAAAAATCGCAAGTGACCTGTCACCTTTTGGCCATATAGTGTAACCATAAGGATCGTTTGATTCGTAGCTGAGGGTCTACGTTACCGAAGACATTGAAGCCCCTATTCTCAGGTTTGCTTCATTCGATGTTCTTTTCGAAAAAGTCGAGCTCCAGAGTTTCGCTAGTAAAATAAATAAAAATATTAATTTCTTGAAAAAATAAATAATAATAATAAAACAAATTTTAACTATGCAGTGTTTGTTTATGCATAAAATTCCTGTTTTCCAACCGTCGTATTTTTACTTTCTTGTATCGTTACAAGAAGAAAGTATTGGGTTCGTGAAAATTTCCGACTTCCGGTTTTCGCTGTATTTACACGTTATAGGGGTCAGAGATCCCGAAAAACACGTTTTCACAAAATGCTTGTATGTGACACACATTTTATGAGCGCTCTCACTCGAGAACTAATGCACGGAATTGAATAAAAATTTAGATTCAGTGAGTCCGTGATATAATTTGGTGCTGATTACGTTTTGGTGTCAATCGCCGGACAGGTGGCGCTGAAGGAGGCCTCTACCTCAATAACTAATGTATGGAATTAAATCAAACTTGAAGTTGAGTAGTCTGACCTCCGGTGCAGATTTTTAACTTAGTCTAAGTAATCTATACGTTACGGCCAGCTTGCGAAATGGCTAAAGTCGAAAAGAAAAAAGTCATGAGGAGATTTTGAGGTTCTGTAACATACAATATAATTTCAATACATTTGAAAGAGCGTCATGTCATTAAAATATACAACAAACGAAACTTCCTCATAGGCCGTAATCTAAGAGAATTCTTTTGAGTGTCCCTGTCAATGAATTGTATACCCACGGTCAGCAACAGGCGGACTACGGAAGATTAAATCTAGGCTGCCAAAAATTTTCAATTTGAGTAAATAATTTATTAATATTTACATGTAATAGATACGTTTGAGCGATAGACTGATCAATGTTTGCTATATTATCGCTTGCAAAAATAACGTTTCGTGAATCAATATGTATCCAAAAAACTAGCTATTAACCTGTCTACTAAGTTTGACTCCACATATGTATGCAAAACAACTTTCTTCAAAATGAATTTTTTGAAGAACAAATATCGTGCGAGATGAACGGACGCCCACCTTGAAGACACTCTTCCCGTTAGCTGTTCACCCCGTGAAACAAGCTATAAAAAACTGGCTCAAGACCGCAAGTGTAATTTTTTGCATTTATTTTTCAACGAATACCCGCCTTTTCTATTTTGTTATGTGTAGGGGAGAGCGGGGAAAGATGACGAATGTCTTAATTTTTCCGTTTTCCACTAGGGGCAGCATCAACCGGACACTACTGGTTTTTCTATCGGCCGTTCGTTAAACAATAGTATAGAGACGCTGAAATCGCCATTTTTGTGTTAGTTGTGAAGCTTTGATTGTTTAACCACTGTCACGTTATAACTTTTATGCATGTCTAAATAGGCTCTGCTACAGATACAGGTAAGATCTATTGTTTCTCTTTAATATTTATGAGTAACTTAGTTTAAATACTACCTATTTTTCATGAATAAATGTCAATCAATCGCCTTCCTTCATGGCAATGTAAACGAATATTTTTAAACAGTCAGTCCGGGGTAAGTTGACGAGCTCGTCATCCACAGACCCTGGTAGTGGAAAACCAACGTATAAACCCTCTAGAAGAACCAGGACTTATGGCAAATGCTGATTTCGATGTACCAAAGAAGCCTGTTAGTGTTTTTGATCTCAAACCATTGCTTAAAGCAACACAATGTGAGAAAAAAAGAAATATCAAAACACTGAGCTGAAGCATTCTTACAAGAACACCCATCAAAGAAATGTTAAAGCAAAGGGAAAAGCAGAAGGAAGAGCAGGAACGTTTAAAAAAACAGAGATAACAAGCTCGTGAAGCTAAAAAGGGAGTAATAAAACTCAAACTAAGTTTCTGTAGGCCTAAGTCTATTAAATCCAGGCCAAACAGTCCAGTTGCATCAACTTCAAAGGATGGTATTTTATTGTGTATCCTGCTTGTGACGAGGAATATCGTGACCAACCAGCAGAAGAATAGATCAACGCTGTAAATGCCAAGAGTGGTGGCATGAGGAATGTTCCAATTATGAAAATAACATTTTTATTTGTGACTATTGTTAGCTGCGCAACTAAACACTTAGCATTACATTACAATGCATTATGCTTAGTTTCATACTTTGTAAGATGTAAAAACACAGTTATCATTTGCCATGTAACATATTCAAAAGATAAAATATGTTCAACCTTTTTCAGTGTTGTCATCTTGCCCCAAGGCCAAAGACATCTTGCCCCAGCACTGGGGTAAGATGACGATTTGTTAATGTTATGAAAAAATAAAATTATCCTTTATATTTTTTATTTGAAAAATTAAATGGTAATATATTTAATACCACAAAGGAATACTCTAACAGTTCATGTAAAATTAATTTTTCTATACTTAAAAATAAATTAATAAACAACAAAAGTTGTTAACATAGTCATCTTGCCCCGGTCTCCCCTATGTAAAAAAATTTAGAACATGTACCTGTGTATGTAGTAATTTTTCAGAACGAATACCTGACTTTTCTTTATCAATTATTTGTATGTGTATGTAAAAATAAAAATTTAAAAGTAATAACTAATATTACTTATGTGTTTTTTCCTGTGGACCTCGATAAAATTTTTCAAAAGTATTCGGGCCAGACTTAAAATTACTTGCCGACCCCTGCGCTAGACTCTTCATTTTCATAACCGAATATCTGGTTCCTTTTCCCGAATTTTCTTACTGTCACCGTACGTTTTTACAAAAACTAAGAAAAAATATCAGCGGAAAAAAATGCATATTCGGTTGTAAAAAAAAAAAAAAAAAAAAAAAAAAAAAAAAAAATTACATTTGCTGTGAAATTTTCAAATTGATATCTTGATTAGTTTTCTTAATTTTAACCAATTGGTGAAAACTGTCATGATTTTTACTGCCATAAACCACTCGTTGGCACCTGCAAAAGAGAAATTACCGCTATTTCTCCGCCACAAATGTGTTTTTCCTATGACACTACGACATCTTACAATTTTTAAAACTGAATTATAAACAAGTAATTTAATTTTAATTCATTTGTCTGTTAGTTAGTCACAGCTGATATGCGTTACAACAACAATGAATTTAGTGATGTGCCCACAGATCCTTGCAAAAATACGCCAAATGGATAAGCCAAACTTTAACAATGAAATATCTTAAACACTAAAAAGTAGAATGTACACTAATAAAAGAAAGTTCCGCCCTCTCTGTCTGTGTGCGCGTCCGCGATGGCTAGCAAAATCTACGGCACGTACAAGGTTCAAAATTTTTAAAACTGAATTATAAACAAGTAATTTAATTTTAATTCATTTGTCTGTTAGTTAGTCACAGCTGATATGCGTTACAACAACAATGAATTTAGTGATGTGCCCACAGATCCTTGCAAAAATACGCCAAATGGATAAGCCAAACTTTAACAATGAAATATCTTAAACACTAAAAAGTAGAATGTACACTAATAAAAGAAAGTTCCGCCCTCTCTGTCTGTGTGCGCGTCCGCGATGGCTAGCAAAATCTACGGCACGTACAAGGTTCAAAATTTTTGTGAAACTATCCCAAAGGGTCCCATGAAGCACCTGAGACTCAGAATTTTTAAATTCTAATAATAAGTTCAGAAATTAAATAAAAACACCAAATTAACAGAATGGAAAAGTATTCATAATTCAACAAAAGGATAGATTTTTATCAAACCGCAGGAAATTTCTTCGAAAACTCGAAGAGAGGGGGAGGAGTTAATCGAATTAAAAGGCTGCTAGGGCGATAAATGTACTGGTACTGAGCCTTTTTAACCCTTTCAAGAGCAAGGCACTTGTATTCGTAAAATGTTGAAATAGATTATTGGCACCAGTAATTACAAGAAAATTTATTTGTAAACAAGTAAAAGTATATTTTCGCGTACTTAATAAAGGTGAAATTTGCATTATAAAATTCCGGTGTCAATGTGGTAATTATCCTTCTATATATAAAAAAAAGTTTTGATTTGGAAATGGACCAATGAAAATCTGCGTAGATATTCCGGGTAGATCGGCATCCAATTTGAATGCTTAAGCATGGCCTTTCATCGTTCATATTAAAAAAACTGTTGCATACAAAAATATGAAAATCGGTGGTTTTATAGAGAAATGTTTGATAAACACGCTGATGCAGACTGTTTTCAAATCGAAGAATTATTTAAAGAGATATTTAATGCTAAAGTTGTACAAAATCGTTCCATTAAAAAAGTTTTATTGGAGCAAAAACTATACATGAGAATTTAATCATTTTTAGATAATTTCATACGTTATAAGTTCCCGGTGTGCATATTGCATTTATTTTTATTATTTGACTCATTTTTTGAGGTTTTATTTCTATTTTAAATTCAAATTTTCATCATTTCAAGAGATTTTTTAAAAATTTTAGAAAATGTTATTAATTTAAACTGTTGCCAGTTGTATAAACAGCGCAAACAATAATGTTTACTTCAAATTAAAAATTTTTTTACATGTGACTATTACAAACGGAAGAAAAACACTTTAAAATTAGAATTAAATGATTACATGTTAAGAGCAGGAAAATTACGTCATAAGAACCATAGGCCATATTTATGTCATATACCCATATATTTGGCGAAAACATCAATAGCATAAACAACCATAGATTAAGGACCAAGATGAGACATTTACGGCAAAATCTGTAATGGCAACAGTACTAGCGTCACTATCTGCAAGGGGGAAGAACTAACAAACCTCCGAAATTTACCTATGTTGCAGAAATATGTTTACCCTCTATACTTCGAATATCTGTTCGTTCTTAAAACGATGCCGGTGTCAGACGATATTCTATTCATGCTTGCTTTATTTATTTAGCTGCTTTTTTTTTTTTTTATCCGTACTTGTATTGTTCATTTTTTACTTACAAAATAATAATTAGACTAATAATATAAAAGAAAGCCGCCAGAAAATTCTGTTAAGAATGCAAATATATGTAAGTTTATAAGATTAAATTGTAAAAAATCAAATTCAGGTATTGTGTCAATTTTTTCATATCAAATAAAGTTTTATTGAGTGTAATGTCAGTACTTCTATTTATTTTTAACTTTTAGATTTATACAATTCTAAAAATCTGTCGAAAGGAAATTTTCCCTATCTGTAATATTATTATTATTATTTTTTATATGTTAATATTATAAACATTATTGAATTGATTGTACGTTATTTACATTAAAAACAATACTTTTATTTTGTCTGTAAGGAAGTGAAAATGCGTAAATTTTAAAAGATTATTGTAACGATTGTTTAATACGTTAAACTTCATAAATTTATAAAAATTTTCCTGCCAAAGGGGAATAATTATGAAATTTTCTGGGACTTGTAGAGTTCAACATTTCGTATATTTTTACATTACACCATTGCTTTTGCTATATCGCATTCAAGACGAAATTTTTACCTAGTATTCGTTGCACTTAAAACCGTTCACTAATCATGTAAAAAAAACCCCCATATATCCGTGCATGAACATAGAATATATATTAGATATATAAAATAAAATGTCTATTCTATGTTCATGTATCGGTGTAAGATTCTATCGAAAACGTAAACATGCAACAATAAAAAAAAGAAAGATCACAATAAGGTTATCAATACGATCGATACTCAATAATAAGCATACTACAAGGATGGGGAGTTTCTTCCCCATTAACAATAAGGGAGCTACGATCGCAATCGCATTACCATTACGCTCTATGGGAATGTCCGATCTTGGATGTTAATCTATGTAAACAACAACATCCGGGTTACCATATCAAGCAAAATAACGACACTTTAGCACCAGTTAAGTACCCGTTGCGTATATGAAATTGGCGTCAGAAAAAAATTGCGCCTATACGGGGCGTATATGACATCTGTGCCGAACCATCTTTACACTTGAATTTTAAAAGAGAAACAAAATCTTAAAATAAAAAAAAATCATTATTATGTGTTAAAACTTGTAATCTGAGGAAATTACGTCATATTTAAAATGGCAAAAAATACCACAAAACAATTTAAATTTAAAAATATATTTGCGCGAGATATTTTGAGATAATCTTTTCAACTATTATCGTGAATTCGAAGACAGCGCAAAAAATATTTCCTTCTAACAACAAAAGTATTTTCACGTGAATATTAATAAGAGAAATAAAACTTTGGTGTAAATTACGTCAGATTTGAAACGATACATTTAAAATGAATTATTTAAAAGAACTATCTTATAGCGCTGTTAAAAAATACCGGGAGACCTGTTAAAAAATACCGGGAGACAATGACACTGTTTACTTAATTCATTTTACATTAGCTTATTTTCAAATGTTTAAATAATTTTTTTAATTAAATACGAAAACAGCCATTGTATCTCTTAACAGCAGCAGATTTGGCCTTAAAAATCCCCAATCCAAGGAAGACGAATGGAAACCCGTTTACAGAGAGATCGCTACTGTTTTTTTTTTTTTTTAAATTTAATTCAATATTTTAAAAGCCGATCAAATTAGCGTGCTTTTTTGATTTTGGTGTGCCTGAACGGGGGTTGGCGAGCGTAGCTCGTAGGGGGCAGAGCCCCCTAGTCGATTAAAATTATGTGATGCCGTGACAGCCTCACTGCCCGTCAAAGGGTTAAAGGGCTGTATCTTAAATCCTACTGGCCCTAAAAACTCGAAACTTGCACAGCCAGACGCAAAAAAAAAAAAAAAAAAAAAAAAAAAGAAGAATCCTTCTATATATAAAAAAAAAGTTTTGATTTGGAAATGGACCAGGCATCCAATTTGAATGCTTAAGTAGGGCCTTTCTTCGTTAATATTAAAAAAGCTGTTGGATACAAAAATATGAAAATCGGTGGTATTATACAGACATGTTTGATAAACACGCTGATGCAGACAGTTTTCGAATAGAAGAATTATTTTAAGACATATTTAAAGCTAAAGTTGTACAAAATCGTTCAATTAAAAAAGTTTTATTGGAGCAAAAGTATTCATGGGAATTTAATCATTTTTAGATAATTTTATACATTATAAGTTCCCAGTGTGCAGGTTGCATTTATTTTTCTTATTTGACTCATTTTTTGAGGTTTCATTTCTATTTTAAATTCAAATTTGCAGCATTTCGAGAGATATTTTTTAAAATGTTATTAATTTAAACTGTTGCCAGTTGCTGTAATATAAACAGCGTAAACAATAATGTTTCCTTCTATATATAAAAAAAGTAATGCTTTAGAAATGGACCAATAAAAATCTGCGCAGATACCGCATCTGATTGGTCAGAGCTTTCTGACGCTATAAGGGGTTACAAGGTTGGGGGCTCTGTCGCCAAACGTCGCCAAGTTTGTCGCCAACGTGGCGATATATCGCCAAATTTGGCGACCAAAATGTGTCGCCAAAAGTGACGCCAACTTGGCGCTATTTCCAGTATTTCGTCAAATTTCTGTAGACTCCCATTGAAATCGAATAGGATTTACTTGCTTGCAGAAAATCAACAAATTGAGATATTTCAATGCAACAAAAACTAATATTAGCTTATGAATAGAGCTTAATTGAACTATTTACATTATTTTTAAGCACAAACACCAACTATTTACAATATTCGTAACACTATCTATATAATTTTATATTTAATAATTCTTATAATTATGAAACTCTGTAAGCTTTAATGATTATGTGCTTTGGAGATAAGGAAATAAAATTGTCAGGCGTTGTGAAGGAGCTCGTTTTTACCAAGTGAAATCCAAAAGTTTAATGCATAAAAAGTAAGGGATCGTGAAGCGATCCAGAATGGAAACGCGAAACAATTACGTCTGTGATTGTCTAGAAAATAGGGATTGCTTCGCGATGCCGAGTGGAATCGCGAAGCGATTACGCGGGGTGTTGGTGAGCGTAGCGAGCAGGGGGGTGCAGCCCCCCTAGTACTTCAAATTAAAAGTTCATTTACACGTGACTATTATAAACAGAAAAAAACTTTAAAATTAGAATTAAATGATTACATGTTAAAAGCAGGAAAATTACGTCATAAGAACCATATTTACATCCGAATTTTAAAAGAGAAACAAAATCTTCAAATAAAAAAATCATTATTATGCGTTAAAACTTGTAAATGGAGGAAATTACGTCATATTTAAAATGGCCAAAAAATCTGGCAAAACAATTTAGATTAAAAAATATATTTGCGCGAGATATTTTGAGATAATCTTTTCAACTATTATCGTGAATTCGAAGACAGCGCAAATAATATTTCCTTCTAACAAATAAAGTATTTTCACGTGAACATTAATAAGAGAAATAAAACTTTGGTGTAAATTACGTCAGATTTGAAACGATACATTTAAAATGAATTATTTAAAACAACTATCTTATAGCGCTGTTAAAAAATACCGGGAGACAATGACACTGTTTACTTAATTCATTTTACATCATCTTATTTTCAAATGTTTAACTTTATTTTTAAATTAAATACGAAAACAGCCATTGTATTTCTTAACAGCAGCAGATTTGGTCTTAAAATTCCCCAATCCAAGGAAAACGAATGGAAACCCGTTTACAGAGAGATCGTTACTGGTTTGTTTTTTTTAATTTTAATTCAATATTTTTAAAGCCGATCAAGTTAGCGTGCTTTTTGGATTTTGGTGTGCCTGAACGGGGGTTGGCGAGCGTAGCTCGTAGGGGGCAGAGCCCCCTAGTAATAATAAAAAATAATCCCCTTTCAGAAATTCTAAAAAGTATTTTTATACTCCTATAAAAAGTTGAAAATTCCATTAGAAATGCATTTATAAAATCTCCGTTCAGAGAAACACAGATTTTTGAGAAATCTTTCATAGTGAGAGCAGCTGTTTCAAAGGTAAACAACTGTCGCCGGTGGGTAGTGGAGTTTATGGACGACCTGGAAAATTTTTTAAATATTGAATTTATAGTTTTAATTTTTATGCATCCATGCGTAATTTTTTTCGCTGATTACGAATATGTAAATTTCGTTACGATCATTTAATTAGAAGCTTAGGAATTAATTATTATTTCGTTAATTGGATAATTCTTTTGAAAGTCTCTTTTAAAAGGCATACCGGTGATCTTGAATAAAAACATCAGATAAATTTTAGATTACAATTCTTTTGAAGAGCATCAAATTTTTAAAAATACAGCATTTTGGGATTTTAAACTTATACATCTATTAATACTTTTCGACTCTGTTTCCGAATATCTATTTTTTTTTTTAAATCGCTGTAGAACTTTTTATTTTACCAAAAAAATTGATTTTTAAAAAGAAAAAGGAAAACATAGCAACGGCACATCATTTTCTTCCTCCACAAATTATCTTTATTTTACTTGCGCTTTTTTGGATCGATTTTAAAATTTCAGATATTTGATACACTTAAAAAATTTAATGAAAGAGGCGAAGTTGAATTTCGGTGGGAGGGGGGAGGAAGCCGGAAGAAATTTTAAAAGCGTGCAATTTTGTATAAAAGCGTTTGTCCACTAATTATTATTTTACGTCCGATTTTTTGAATTGATTTTAACATTTGGGATTTTCGATTACACTTTAAACAAGTAATATAAAAATTTTGTTTTTAAAGTCAATTCCTAATTAGGTTATCAGAGAAAAATTTAATAGAATCCCTTAAGCTAATATTAGTTTTTGTTGCATTAAAATATCTCAAGGGTTGATTTTCTATAAGCAAGTAGGTTTACAATGGAAGTCTATGGGAATTGGGCGAAATATTAGAGATATCGCCAAGTTGGAATCACATTTGGCGTCTCATTTTGGTCGCCCAATTTGGCGGTCTATCGGCAAGTTGGTGACACACTTGGCGGTATTTGGCGGCATAACAGGGTCCCCTCTAAGGTAACCCCCATTATAGATATGAAAATGCATTAAATGCTGTTCAATAACCAATGGCCGCCATTTTGTCTCCCCTGTAAAACTAAAATGAATTAATTAAAATTGAATGAATGAATTAATATTTGAAAAAACTGTATTAACATCCATTGTCATCCAGTATAAGTTTAAAAAAATTATTTCAACTTGATAGGATGAATAATAAGCATTTTACTAATTGAAAATTTAAACACGATATATATATATATAAATAAATAAATAAATATAGGGAGAGTGTGAACTAATAGTAGGAATTGAAAAAACACTTTAAAGAAGCAGGAAGAGTTGAATTTCGGGAGAGGGAGGAGAGGTGGGCAAGCGGGCGCGAAAATTGTTCTTAAAACCGTTGAGTTTTCTACACTATATAAGTATCATTTATATGTTGTTTTCTGACGGAAATCTCCGATAAATATTACTTATTAAGTATAAAAATTTCAAAGAGAAGGGTTCCAGGGACGTGAGAGTGGACCCACGGAGGGACTTTTTCAGAAACCCTCATGTGATATATGATCGGAATGTTCTCTATATCTCCTAAAAGTTTGTAACCGCTATGCTGAACACCCTGTATTATGAAAATTCCATATATTATGCTGAAAACGTCAAATTCTCCTTCATAAATCAAAACAACGTGAACACGTTGATTCACAATTATTTTATTACTGAAATAGGTGCAAATATAAGCACATATTGCATATGTCTCGCATTATGATATTTGAATAATCAGAGAATGGCTAGCGATATTAACAAGAAGAAAAAAGCACGTAAGGATGTGTTATCCTATCATATATCCCGATTTAATTTACTTGGCATTACCGGTGCATTAATTTTGATTGACCCTCGCCCTCCTATTTTCTCTACCCACCCCTCTCCTTCTTTCTCTACCTTCCTCGTATTTATTGATTTATTTTGTTTCGTCCCTTAATATTTAACCAGGAGGCATGTTTGAAGCTACAATATTTTCTCATTTTAACACCCCTGATGATGGATAACGTTTTGCTGAAAGCGCTCGGGAAATTTTTACATATTTTGACGTCTATGTTAGAGTTTTATACTTTTATAATATACCTATTTTAGCAATCAATGAATTGTGAATCAATGCATTGCGTAGTTTATTCAAACATTGCATGTTTATAAAAAATGTTTTTATAAAAATATTCCTTACTTTTGTACTTCTATTCCAGCCCAGAGCTGCAACAACGGGGTGGGCAAGCTGATGTTCGAGAGGGTCGCTGACTACAAACTGTCCGGAGGATACGGAGGCACCAGGAGGGCAGAAGTGGTAAGCAAAAATCGGGTACTTCTTTTTTACGGGGGGAACAATGTATCAACATTTTCGAAAGCAGAAACCTTTACTTATATTTATAAAACCTCGTTCGATTGTTATGAAGTATAACTATTTCATATGTATTTCATAAGCAATTTGTTCAGCATTTAAAACTTGCATTAAGGATTAGTTTGTTTAATATGTACAGTCGTGGGGGAAAAAGTAAGCACCTATACTAACTCTGTAACACATTATCGTAGAAGAAAGTGACTGGTGCCAAATTTGTACACACTAAAATTGGGAGGAGTGAAAAGTTCGCTCTTTGAAAGAGTGTCAGGCATTTTCACACTGTTTGGTGGAAGAGTGGAATTTTCCACCCTCTATAAAGGAGTAAAAAGTATCCACTCCGTTATCGAGAGTGAAATAGTCACTCCTGAAAGAGTGACTTACGTATGCATTGCTTATTAACCAAACAGAACAGCAAGGCGACAACGCCCTTGTAAAATAAGAAAAAAGATCACTTTTTCGTCAGCCATCTTAGGATTAAAAGATTAGGATATCATTAAAATGACTCTTTATGGAACACATAAGGTAAGTCTTATTTAATTTTAGCCATTTATCCGTGTAGATATGTTAAGATAATGAGCTAAATAGTTGTATGTTGTAAAGAAAAAGATTGATCGTGGAGTGTTCTCATGATTTCTATTCCTAGAAAATTGATTTCCTAGAAAAGTGATTTACTATTATATTTATTCATGTAGCGGTTTAAAATATACAGTAATCTCTGTTTAAGGCGGAGTCCATCGGGACCGAGGAAATTTTCCGTAGTAGACAATATTCCGCCTTAGACAAATTTTACTCTGTCTATGCATTCGCAGGACTTGAAAATCTTTCTGAGTTAGACAGATTTCCGTCTTACACAGAGTCCGCCTTACAAAGAGTTTACTGTATTTGTTTTAACAATTGAATAACACACAATGCTTATAAAAAAATAATCACAACTTTATTAGTTCGGCAAATGTGAATAAAAAAAATGAGTGTAAATATTTTATTCTTCCCATTCAATACTGTGATCCTACTTTTGCCAACGATTGAAAAAAAAAAGTTTTTTCTGATCCGTTTGCAAGGCTGACTCAGAAGATATGATATCTGGATTTTTTCAATTCATAGCAGACATGATGTAAAAATTAATTTGTCGTTCTATGAGATTTTTTTTTGTTTATTACTGATTTCTAATTATATACAATTAGAGTATTTATCATCATTATTATTCTTTCGGAGTTAAATATGATATTTGATGATTATGATATTACAAAAAGGTTGGTATATTATTATTTTTTAATTGTATGTAAGCATTTTTCTGCGATTTATGATTTAAAAATTTCAAGACTGAGAAATATAAAAGAAATTAATTACAGACATTCTGCATTAGTTTTTAAATCTCCTTCTATTATAAACGCATTTTCCACGTTTTTGATGCACGTAATTTTTGGCACTAAAAAATAAAATATGATATTAAAGCATTGAAATAAAATGTTTTTATGCCTGTTTTGAAGTTTATCAATAAGACTGCTTTAGTATATTTTTTTAAAAGTTCATATTTACTTACATAATATAGGACTGAATATATTTTTTAAAGAGATTAATTACTTTTTACATTAAAATGTTTTTCAAACAATAAGAACATTTCATACGAAGTCATTTACTTTATTTTTATTAAAATTTATACACATACAAATAAATGTAATATGTTTATTTCATATTTATTTTTTTTTCTATTTTATAGGTCAATCTTTTCCTATAAAACATATAAAATCTATTTTGCTCATATTCACAAAATACAATATCTACAGGAATAAAAAAATTAAATTAAATATGGCTTACCGAGTCGTTTCATTAATAAGTATTATATTAATTCCATTTTTCATAATGGTCGAAAATTAGAAATCATGATTAAGTTAAGGAATATGTTTAAAAGAAAAAAATATACATATTCCAGAGAACTTAAAATTTAGACTCCGTGATCATATTAAATAAATCAAAAATAAATCATAGCAGATAAAAAAAAATTACACATTCTTAATATTTAAGTCATGCTTAGAACTCATTTAAAAAAGATGTGAGCATCGTTTTTTAAGCGGACAAATGAAAATTTTTTTATAAAAATAGGAATTTGCAAAAATAGCAATAATTCACGGAAAAAGTACGGTAAAAGGATATAAATTTATCTTTAAAACAAAAATTAAAATGAAATCAAACATTGTTAAATATATAGCATCCACCTATTAAAAAGTTATTTATACAACTTTAAAAGTAATACCTTTTTAGGGCATGCAATAAAAGCAAACACAAAGGATAAGATCGGAATAAAATATATTAGTTTATTTCTGTCAGTAATCTAATGTAACTTTAACTGAATTTTTTCTTGAAAGTTCAATTAATGTTACAAACTATGAATTAAATAAATATTGCTAATAAAGTATTTCATTCCAAGTATTTTATACCACGCTTGTATCTATTTTCATTGCATGCTCTAAAAAATGTGATTCTATTAAAATGCCCATAAAAGCAAAATAAAAGAATTGACTCTATAAAAAATTAACATTCACTCTTATGAAAGAGTGACTATTCACTCCTACCAGGGGTGAAAAACCGCACTCCTTTAGCAAGAGTGAATAGTCACTCCTCCGAAGAGTGATTATCTATCCCTGTTTAGAGTGAATATTCACTTCCCAGGAGTGACTATTCACTTTTTCAGAGAGTCAAAAATTTCACTTTTGCTCAGAGTGAATAGTCACTCTAAAGAAGTTGGACAAATTTTGACTCTGCGATAGAGTGACTATTCACTCCTCCGGAGTGAATAGTCAAATGATTCGAAATTTTGTCCAAAAATTGTTGTCCAAAAATTGAAAAATTGTCCAAATGATTCGAAATTTTGTTTCTAGTCATAGTTTGAACCGAAGACTTAAAATATAGTATTAAAATTCAGTGTTGCCATTGAAAAAAGCAAAGTTTGGTGCCCATAAGCAATTAAAAAAAAAATCTTGTGATGTGATGAAACACACTCACAGAATCCAGATTCACATTATATAACATACAAATAACTAAAAATATATCAATGTTCTAAAAATATGTATGTCATCTTATAAAAACTTTACTGGAGGTGTTTAAGTTATATTCAAAAACTGTATACTTCATAAAAAGCGAGCGCTTTCGAGCAAACAAATGCTCATCATCAGGGTTACAAACAAACATAAATATACAATGATAAAACCAGTAAAAAATATCGTTTGTCTGTTGGAGAATGGAACAAACCATTAAAATAAAACAGAAGGGGCGAGGGGATGCATGCAATGATAACTTATCGTTTCCTAAGAGTCTAAGTCATTCCTAAGAGTCTAAGAGTCTAAGTCGATGACCTCTAAGTCGTTTCCTATCGTTTCCTAAGAGTCCATACCATAATTTGGGAATATTGTAGGATAATGAATTATTGCATGTTTTATCTTTTTTACATAAAATGTCTATGGATTCATTAATATTGAATCGTAATAGGTTGACTCCCTCCTTCTTCCCCTCCTCCCTCTGTTTTATTTAAAGGGTTTCTTCCATTCTCCAACAGTTAAACAATATATTTCACAGATTTTATTATTGTGCATTTGTGTTTGTTTGTAACCTTGATGTGTTTGCTCGAAAGCGGTTTTTATGAAAAATACAGTTTTTGTGTGCATTTTAACCATCTTCATTAAAGTTTTTATAAAATGATATAGGTGTTTTTAGAACATTTATATATTTTTTAGTTATTCAAAAGCAATTTGTTCAACATTTAATACTTACATTAAGGCTTTTTTTTTTATTTAATATGTACATAAAAAACCCCACATAATAATGTCATATAAGTCGATCAATAATTTGAAATTTTTTTATGGGTCACTTTTCCATTTTCGTGACTGTTTATAATATTTGGCGCGAAATGCCATCTTAAGACTGAGTGCCATTTTGAGTTGCCATCTAAGTGCCATTTTAAGACATCTTACGACCAAGACCTGCATAACAAAAAAATACCCAATATTTTATGACAGAATTCTCGTGAAAACTAATGTGCCAGTCTATAACAATCATCTATAGCGTTGGCATGGACTCATGTCGCAAACAATGAGACAACTTCTAAATAGGGATTGAAACTATCGTACTCAGTTTGTGAGAAATAAACAATGTACAGTGAAACTTCTGAATAACGAACATCTCAGAAGCTCAGAAATTCCCCGCTGCTATTTGGATGTAAAAATGTACAGATACATATATGTTGGGGATCGGAAAAGTATCCACTATTCGGTTGTTTCGGTTATGGGTACTCTGAAAAATGTGCTGATGCAAAGGATTTGGGTATTATATTCGTAACGGACACCTCTATTCGGCGGACGCTTTTTCGATCCCCAACTCATACATTTCTATACATTTTTACCTCCATATAGCGGACAATTTCTGAGCTCCCGAGATGTCCGTTATTCAGGCTTCACTGTATAAAGGAGTTAATTCTACAAAGTCAATATTTAGATTAGCAATAAATGTTTATAGATGAAACGTAAGCATTTAAGAGCATACCCTATTAAAATATAATTTAACTGTTTTAACCTTTAAATCCACCACTTTTTGCGTGAGTCATTTTTATTTTTTCTTTCCTGTCAGATCACTCGTCGGGACCTTCCCATTCGAGTCCTGTCCGAATGCATCCGCCGATGTGCAGAAGACCGCACTACGACGCCACACGTGCCGCAGTGCCGCTCCTTCGACTTCTTGCCGGGCAGGCGGACCAGTCCGGAACCCTCCGCCAACGACCTGGTAACAGGTGGTCACCCTGATTACGAAGACTCGAGCTGCTACCTCTACTACGACCAGGCCTCACCGGATGGTGCCGAGACTTTGGTGAAGCAGAGGAACGTCTGGCATTTTAATGAGGTCTGCATCACCTGTGAGTACACTTCTTAATACTTTCACAACATGTACTAGGGTATCTTGGCGACATACGAGGGATAATGGGCAAAAAAGAATCGCCAAGATTCTTGGACGTGTCTACCATTATCGCCAAGCTAATATTTGTAGACCTCTCACTCGTCTATTGAAACTCTTCCAGGCGAGCATAGTAGGTTGCCCTAATTTGAAGAAAATGTTCAATCTGAGTGTATGTCGCCGGCAGTCTCTTGTAGAGGGGCTCTAACATGTATTTTTCATATAACGCTTGAGCCACAAGACTGAAATGGCAACAATTTAGCTTATACAATAATACCTCAATAAACCGTCACTCACTTAAAACCTCATCTTGTGTATAACGCGAGTTTTTAAACCCACGCATGCATGCAATCTCATATGAGATTTATTACAAAGCGTACTGCTCTTAAGTCATTTTTATTCCTGTATCACAAACAAACTTCATATAAAGTTCCATAACGCCTGTGAAATACAACAATAGACCGCAGAGATATTTTCTTTCCGAATATTCAGTTGGTAAATCCAACTTTAACAAGCTTTTTTCTCTTCGCCAAAAGATAAGATTTACTCAATAAATGAATCTAAATAAATACAGGATCATATTTTACTTTTTATTTTGTGATAAGGTATCCAAAGTTTAAATTATCACAAAACTGTATTTAATATGTAGTCCGCAGTGACTACAAGGATCTGTATTGTAATCAGACCTCATTAGATGGTGCCGAGACGCTGGTGAGGCAAAGGAATGCTGGGCATTTCAATAAGGATTGCATCACCTGTCAGTTTAGTATTGCATCGGGTTGGGTGCCCCGATTTTACCTGAATTCAACCCACAGTTCGAATCGGTTAGGGTTAACACTATTTTTTTCGTTGCGAGCCGGGATGATCTTAATAGCTTCGGGCGAGGTTTTAACACTTGCGGGTTGGGTTCGGATTGATTCTGATTTTTAAAAAACCTTCAATGGAAAAACTATTTATTTGAACATAAGTGTTTATATAAATGTTAATTTTTCAATATAAAATATAAAATTGATACTACGGATAAGTGTCGAAATTTTTTTTCACGATTTTATTAGAAATGAATTAATTTTCTTTTATTTTAGGCTGGGTTCGTATTCAGATTGAATTATAGGTGAAGTGAGTTAAGTTCGTTGACTTGAAATAAAATTTTCGGGTTCTGATTGGGTATAACCCGACCAGCGCACTATCTTTAAGTACACTGTTTGATTACTTTCCTATACGTGTCCACTACTTCCATACGCACTATCCTGTCACAAGGCGTACACTGACACCAACGGTTATATGCATTGCAGGTCATGGTACTTTACCGATCTCGGTTGCTTTTTAGCCTATATTGATCACATTCTAATCAGACAATGAGTGCAAACGATCCTTTCTTGACTGTGAAGAAGACTGAAAGTATTACGGCCTGCTCTTAAATTTGCTGCGATTTGCTATTTCCTGTTCCAGCACTCGCCTATCTGGATAAATTCATCAACGAACTGGTCTCGAGAATTGATTCTGATTACGAGAACTTGAGCTGCTATTTTTACTAACAAGTAAGGTCTCCATACTGGGCATACTCAGAATATGTTGAAAAAAAAATGCTAGTGAAAGTACTCATGTATGTAATAAAGGATCAGTTAAAATTAGCGGCGGAATTGTAGTAGAAAATCTGTAAAAAAATAAAATACTTTCGAATATTTGGCGTGAAAAGACGAAAGTGGCACGCAATTTGGCGAGCAGCACTTTTCCTCGCCAAAAGCAAACGATTTTGTTAATTGGTTTTGAGAACATGCGGTATTTAATGAATTTAATCGTAAACCCTGAAAGAATTTATTATTGTTATTATTACATTTTGTATTATACTTGTTGCTTGTTGCCGATTTGAGCGAAATTTGCATTGTTTTATTCTCCAATCCACAATTTTTTTTATTTAAACGGCTTTATCGGTTATAAAAATAACTTTTAACGCCAGATGAATAATGCTGCCGTAATACATTTCCATACCGAAGAACTTGTTTCCATAGCAACTAAGTTGATCGACAGTGCTCGATGGGGCATATTTTTGAGTTTGGAACAATTTTAATCAGCTTAAATTTTGTTTTAAATCGTAAAATATAATAGTTAAAATTCGTTATAAGTACATATAAATATATATGGCAAAACTATAGTTAAAACAAACTAAAATTGACAAAGCTAAAGTTATTTAAATTAAACTTATTTAAACAAATTCAACATAAAAAGTTTTTTCCTTAAAGAGTATTCGACAAGCGTATTTTTTTTTTATTTAATTTCTTCGCCAAACGGTGATAAGTCGCCAAATAAGCGAAATTTTCATTATTTTTTTACGGATGTTGTACCAAAGTTCCGCCAAAAATTTTTTTATAAACATATATATCCATGGGAGAAGAACATTCTGTATTTTTTTTTCAGATTTTTCTGAGTATGCCCGTATGGACACCTTCCTTGTAAGACCAGTCTTTACCAGATGGTGACGGGACCATGATGCAGCAGAGGAACACATTACTAATTGAATCAGTCATTTAAAAAACCGCATAAGTCACAGATTCAAAATTTTTTAGTAATCAATAAAAACCGTGTTACTCACAAATGAAATTTATTTTGAGAAACTTGTTGTATTCACTATATTTCTTGAATCTTTAAGTATATATGTCATTTATGAGGATGTCTCCTGAATGTCAAAATATCATACCTACAGACGTCCTGCGAATAATTTTTTTTGACATTTTATGGACATCCATAGGATGTAGGAAAACAGAAAAAAGCAAGAAAGAAGTAGAATATGTGTCCAGAATCCACAAACATTTCTAAGGGGAATATTATTGAAAAATTCGTTCCCGTGAATATCTAGGGGATATTTCTCATCGAATATAACAGCTACAAGATTTGTTTCAAGACTAGGATGTCCGGAGGAGGATTGTGCTTGTATAGGGTTGTACTGTGTCTCAAAATTTCTGCCAACGATCCTACGGTGAACAGTCGAGGCGTGCATAAAAAGATTTCTAGTGTGTTTTTTAAATCACACATCATTTCTAATACCTACTTCGTCTATACTTGTTTCCTTTCCTTTAGACGAACTAGGTGAGCAAGGAGCATATACCATGTGTTCGAAAAATAATGGGTTTATTCAAAAATTTATATAATTTTATTTCTGTTATTTTTACATTAAATTCGTACTACTTAGATATTATCTTGCTTCTCAAAATTTGCTGCTTTCGCTAGTACATTGCAACAAACGATGTTTTTATATTGCTTGTCATTTTTGAAAAATTCATTTTCTAAATAGACCCATGATTTTTGGGACATCAGGTATATGTATATATATATATATATATATATATATATATATATGTATGTATGAATATGTGAAAGGATAAAACATAAAACTCTTTTAAAATTCAAAATTTAAATTAAAATAAAGTACCTAGTCTTCTTTTTCTAATTTTAAGTCTTACAATAATAAAAAAAAAAAACCCTTTTTTAATTCTTATCAGTTTGTTTCTTAGCACAACAGTTATAACGTTCATCACTAAAATCAGAGTGTAACTTTAAGATAAAAAGTGCTGCGTTAGGGGCAATTCTCCTTCGTTTAGGGTTAAGTCCTTGCACCTCACAAATCCCGGGAATCGTACGGATTTTGACAACATATCAATCGAAAGCTAATCTTTCAATTAAATTAAATTGCTCCCCTCCCCCCACCAGTTTGACGGCTTTGTTCCCTGCTGAAAAATATCCGAAATTCATAACAAAACTCCCGTGCTCCAGCCAAAAGTTTAGTTTTTAAGATATTTGAGCCTGCTCTAATAATCTCATCCTATGAGACAGCAACAAATAGGGTTTTCGGGGACTCCGGCGCACTCGCGACTACCGTGTATCATCGAGCTGGAAAATAAAGGAAGTTTTAAATGAAAGAATGAGGTCCCGAGTCAAATTGTTCTTCTCGCACACACATGTATATACACACATATAAAGGGTGTTTCAGCAAAATGGGTACACAGTTTCAGATGATATGGAGTACACCTAGACGGTGGAAAAATCACATAGCAATGCAGGGTAGGAAACGCTGTCCTGGCGCGGTAGTGACGACACAAAACACAACAAAGGAAGGACATGAACAGGGTGAGAAAACATGTTTATTATTCTTAGTACCGCAAAAATGCTGAGACAATGCTGGACAGGAAAACTGCTGGACTGAGGGACTTGTTGTACGCATTGTGGCAGCTGCTGGGGAAGTCCGGGACATTCCCGGTATTATCGAGAACATTAAATCTTCCTGCGTCGGAGATGTGAGCCCTATATCACGACTCGGGGTCCTAATTTCAAACACCTTCGTTGATGACGATCGTTATCTCTCTTTTTTGTTCTTATGTCTTAGTTTTTTGCTGTACTGAGAGTAATAAACATGTTTTGTCACCCTATTCGTGTCCTTCCTTTCTTGTGTTTTGTGTCTTCACTACCGCGCCAGGACAGCGTTTCCGGCCATGCATTGCTATGTGATTTCCCATCATCTAAGTGTACCGTCAACCGGGGCTACTTTGGGCCACTTTTTCCTTCACATTTCCATTATTAAACAATACTAGTAAATCTGCAGATCAGGAGCCCCAACGTCATCTTTGCAAGTCATTGTTTTTCAACACTCATTGCATAATATTCAACTTCCTGCAAATCGTTTTTTAAAGTTTTCAAATTACATAAATATTTATGAGCATACAAGATACTTCGTAAAGTTTCAGAAATTAAAAGTGTTAAACAAGTGGTTGTACATTGATGTTCTGAAATTCTGATGAGCTACTTATTCTGGTAACTTTTTAAATCAAAAATTGCATTTCTTCAGGGCGGCTCCGCCCCCCTGAACCCCCCGTAGTCTATTTAAATTTACATTCGTAATTTTTTATTGATTGTGCGGATGGTTATAGTATATCTTAGATTTTTTTTACGCTGTGATTTATAAGGATAAGCATAAGTTTTTTTTATAAATTAATAAAAATTAAATTTAAAATAAAATATTCATGTTAACCGTACACCAATAATAAATCTTGAAGTGACGCCAAAAATGTAACCCTAAAATCCGCTACATTCGGCACAACACAACGACGTGCTTAAACGGATGAAGTCAAAGAATTTGGTCCCTGTTCCACGTGCTTGTTTTGTTTGGGCCGAATGAGGGCATTTAAATCTAAGCGATAACTCACATCGTATTGCAAACTGTTTTTACGCCATACTGCATCTCCACCTATCTCTTTCCTCCGTGAATAATAGTTAATTTTATTTTACCCAAGATCTTTTTATTCCAACATCTTTGTTTTCGATAAATGACGTCTAATTCACCTGCTATGCGTACTTACTCAAAACTTTTCATCTTGTTATATTAAGAAATACTCGAGAGTTTTCTTTTTATTTTTAATATGCCGCCATATTAATTTTTCTAAACTTAATTTTATTTTTCATTTTCCTGTTTCACGACAAAACATTTCAATTGAAAATTGTTTAAAAGGAAATATTATTCCGGGTTTTGATTTTCTTGGCAACAATTAAAGAAATATTGGTAAATGTTATGGGAGAATGTTACGTTATTCTCTATGAAAATAATGAACTTTTGTATTTTTAAGCAAAATATTTCAATAAAATAAATGAAATATTGCCTATTATTATTTCTGGACTAAAATCCTTCTATATGCAAAGATACAAATGCATTAATTCATCTGTTTTGACGTTGGCTTTACTCAAGCATTATACACGCAATTATACTAATATTATTAGGACCAAATTCGTTGCTAGGCAACAGAGAAAGAAAAGGAAAAAAAATGAAATATGCATTATGTCAATTTGATAAAACAAAATCCTTTATATTATTGGAAAACATGCATAAAATTCCCCCTAATATTATAAACCTAATTAAAAAAATCTCGCAAATATATTGACATAATTTATTGGAATAATTTAATGTTATTTAAAGATTTCAGCATCAAAAATTTACATTATAAATCCATTTTTCATATGAGCCATTTCTTTCAACAAATGAAAATCTGAAAATCGTCTGACTTTCCATTGAAAAGCATTATAGAGCAAAATAAAATGTTCCATATTTCCCGAACGAATGAACCAAATTTAACCAAAAACTATACAGCTAAGTCCGGGTACCTCATCAACATTCCCAGTGAATTTCAAGCCGATCGGATGCTTTTTGCGGCAGTTATCGCGGAACAGACAGACAGACTAACAGAAACCAAAACTTTTCGTGTCTCCACAGTAAGCCTTCACTGACGTTTCGGCAATTATATGTGATTTTTCAACGTCGAAATGGATTTGTAAACAATTAACATGAAACAATGAAGCAAACTGTATGGTTTTAAAGAGGATTTGTTTTTAACGATTTTTAAAGTTTTGGAACAAAGTAGCCCCTGCCTGGGACTTCTTGGGTCCATTCACTTAGTTTCATATAAAATGAATACATTCCATATGTAAATGAATACATTTTTATTGAAACTTCCTTGCATAATAGCATTTTCCAATAAATTAACACTGCAGACTTGATAAACAAATGTTTTTTTAAACACTTAAACACAATAAACCAATTGTTAATATCAAAGAAACGAGAAACAGTTTTTGTCATGTTATCCTCAGCAACTGGAACAAAAACAATTAATGTAACATTTTGCTACGAGCCGTTAATTCCCAAATTGGCTCAACCGAGCCCAGCAATCTGATTGGTTAAAACTGATATTTATACAGCAGATAATTATATTTATTTTCTTATGAAGTAGTGTAATGTAAAATAGAATGCAATTATAATGACTTAAATTGATTTATTTTGTTAAATTTGATCAAAATCACAGTAAAGTAATCCAAAATACTAATATTAACAAAGGATCAGATTGCTGAGGTCGGATGAGCCAATTTGGGAATTAACGGCTCGTCATTACGCTATAGTAACATTTGAAAAAAATGTTACTTAAAACATCTTTTAAGCGATTTGGTTGTATAAAAGGCATTTCTAAATAATTGGGCTATTTTCAGACCAAAATGGCCTGGCACAAAGTAGCCCCGAAATACTAGTTTTCATGTTAGCTTTATGAAAACGCAACCATTTCCTCTCAAAATAAAATGTTGAAGGGAAAACTATGGTCACACATGGGTTACAGGTTACTGAAGGGAATATTTTGACACTTACCTTATTTGTAGCTCTTATCCAGATTGTTTCACCTTAGAAAGTTTGGAGAGTTAAAATTTATACACGAAAACAGTTGTTCACAAACACATCAACACATCCAGTGTTGCCACTAAAATAATTTAAATTACCCCCAAACTATTCAAATACCCTATAGTAGGATATAAAATATTTTTCAAGGGCAAAAACTCCAAATTATCTTGTATTGTTTGTTCAATACAAAGAATAAAACTTTTTTATGGGATGGACCAAAGTAAACCCACAAGGACCAAAGTAGCCCCGGTTGACGGTACTTTATTTCTCTTGCAACTTTGTAACCGCTGTGCTGAAACACCATGTATATACAACGTGACCCCAAATTCATGGGCCAAACTGTAAGGGGGGGGGGGTAAAGTACACTTAAAGAAGCCATTTTGGTATAGCCATGTGGGATCGGAAATAAAACATTTTGGTGAAAAATAAGCTATGCGCAGGAAATGAAAACAGGCGTTTTATTGACACAGCAATGACAGTAAGTGGTCAAATGTACCACTAGCAGCGTGTACCAAGTGATGGGCGTACCTTTTCGCAGATTCCAAGTATTTCACGAACATTTGTAGCAACGACTGAAAGTCTTGCAACGAGGTCCTCATCAGAGTCAACGAGTGTACATCAGATATCTGGACTCAGATGTCATATACGATATTGGCGCGATTCGACGCTAATTTGTCGAAAACCTCGTTGACATATCATCTATATCCGGGTTACTTTATCAAGCAAAATAACGAAACTTTGGCGCCAGTTATGTACCCGGTGCGTATATAACATTGGCGTCAGAAAAAAAAATCGCGCCAATATGGGGTATATAACATCTATAACCTTCGAAAGTGTACGCCTATCACATTCTAGACGGTACCATGTATGTATTGATGTTGGGGGGGGGGGGGGTCACATTTGAGTACTTATTGTCATTGTTATGCAATGAAACGTTTGTTCTCATTTACTCCACATTTTTTGCTAAAACACTTCATTTCTGACCGCACACAGCTCTACCAAAATGGCTTCTTTATGTGTCCCCCCCCCCCCCTCTTACAGTCTGGCCCATGAATCGTGGACACACTGTATATTGTATCCTGAAAGCATAATACATCATCATTATCTTTTCTAGGAATTGCAGTCTCACAAAGACATCAAAGTCAGTGCATGCTTATTTAAAAAATCTACTAAAATTTCCGAAAAGGTATGTTTCGCTTTATTTAAAACTGATTTTCGGTAGTTAAATGAAATAATGATTACCATTCTGAAACTCTGGTAGATATTTTGAATAAAAATGCGCCAAACTGTCAACGCTGAATGAATATCAAGTTAAGTTGAATGGGTTAAAAAATACAAAGCATCAGAATTGTCTCGGAATAGCATTTTGTGACTCATGCATCTGTCATTTTTTAAAGAATTAATGCGTACTCCTGCCTTAGTCCCATGTGTATCTCTGAGATACCCTTTCTCTTGTAAGTTTTGAATGCATTAGCCGAATGCATTAGCATTCAAGAGCGACTGCTGCAAGTGAAAAATGGACACCGATGGGGGAGTGGTATAGGGAACCACAGGTTCCGCAACTACTTAGTCAAAACTTACAAGCGGAAAATGGCGGCTTGTGACTAACATAGGGTTAAGGGTGTTTTCAAATCCAAAAGGGAAACTTTCTGACATAAGTTTAAATTTATTTTTGGTCGGAAATGCATGAAACTAGCCGGTATTGTTGTTCAGAAACTATGTCATTGAGCTGTTTTTTCCGTTTTTTTGCAAACGCAATAGATCTTTCAGAAAATAGTGTCATAGTTGACGTTTTGAACCGAAGTTTCCGAAGAAAGCAGAAAAACCGGTCAGTGAAGGGGAAAAAACATCTTTGTCACGTGATCAAAATCGCTTATAACTCAATAGGTAATGGATGGATCAAAAAATGGAATTCCAAGAAGCGATTCCAAATCGCTTCTATAGTCAGGCCTCCCAATTTCATATCTTTGTGCTAAAAAATGAATCTGTAAATATGTGAGAACGTTTTGAGCTTGTTTAGCAGAGCCGTTGAGGGGTTTCATGACTCTTACAGCTTTAAAATTTCCGAAAATTAATTTTTTTTAGCTGTTAAACTCCTATGTTTTCTGAACATTTTGATATAATTGTTTCCTTCAAATTCCTATTAGAACAGAAATGACGGCTATTAGAATTATATCCGCTTAACTGCTAAAGCGACGTTTTCGAAACTTTCAAGTCATTTTTTTCTCCAAATGACGTATTTGAGCATAACGCGCAAGATATCTCAAAAACTTATTATTATTTTATCATGAAATTTTCTAAATTTATGTTTCCTGCTAGTCTGTTTAACCTTTTATCTACTGACGCTACTTATAAGTACCATTAAAATAAACTGTTATAAAATTCATTTAATACATCGATTAGTTGCAATACAGTTTCAAATGAGCTATAGATACATTACTTTATCTTGTTCCAAAAGCATTATGGGTTGCACAAAACAAAAATATTTTTAAAAGGACGATTTCTTTTGCCTTTACGTCTTTTCAGCTTTCCAACACTGAGGGGGAGGGGGGAGGAATTTTTCAATTCGGAAGTATTTCTATATTTCTATTGTAAGAACATCATGTTTGTACATTTCCTAATTCTACAAAATACTAAGAAAAATATTTAAAATAAAAGATTTGAATAGGGTTATAAATATTGCAAAAAATCCCTATAAATTAAAATTTAATTAATCCTTCTAAATCCATCAATACTTCTAAAATCCTACTAAAATTTATTAAATGATTATGTAAATCTTCTAATTTTGTTTAAACAATTCACGAAAAATGCTTTAGAAGATAAAAATTTTCATGAATTCATAATTCAGTAGATAAAGGGTTAAACTGAACCTAAAATTTCCTCTTTATTGTTCAAAACAATATTTTTAGGGGATTATACTGTTGAAATTTTCAAAATTTTGTAATAGCTCAGTACAACTTTGTATTAAAAATATACAAATACTTTCAAAACGAATTTATTGAGGTCCAGGATAATTATTACAATCTGAAGAATCATTAGGCACAAAAAATTTCATTCTAGTTGCAAAATTTCTTTTGTAATCGTGCGCGTAAGCTGTTATACCCGTTTTCTACTGGACAAATGTCTGACCGTTTGGATCCCCCTATAAATACTATTGCTGCATCTAACAATTTTTTAAATACATGAAATGAAATAACATACTTATATCTTTCAATCTCAATAAAAATTACGTTTTTAAATAATATACATTTTAAGTTATTAAATTCTATAAAGGGTCTTTTTAACCCCCGGTACCGTATGCTATTTCTTTCTCCCAACTTATTTTGTGTATTCCAAAAAATAATGTTACCTTGAAACAAAGCAGTACGATTCAATACACTATAGCAATCGCACTAAGCTCATATAGCAATAGCTATAGCAAAAGCTATAGCAATAGCTTCTAAGCATCGCACATTTTCGATTTTTATACCGTCATACTGAAAAAAAAAAAGTTCTTTTAAATGCATTTTGTTTGAAAACTGTATCTCCATTTATTTTTGAAATAATATTTTTTTTTTTTTAGTTTTTACTAGTATTATACTGGTTATATATACTAATATTATATTACTAATATATTATATTACTATAATATATTATACTATATATATTATAATATATTATAATATTATATACTAATATATTAATTTTGGGATAATTCTGCATTCCTTTCGTGTACATTTTTTTTTATACAGAGCAGAATATATATTACATAATATTTTTATTTTTTTGTTTGCTAAATGTACCAGTAAAATTATTAGTATATATAATATTTAGTATAAACTTATATTTAATTGTAAGTATCTATGAATCATTAGATAGCCTTTTTTAATCGATTTTCTTGAATGACGGCATCTTTTTGTTGCATTTATGCATTATTTCGCGATAGTGATGGGCTATGCATGCTTTACTGTAGATGTTTAAGAATAGATCATAAATGTGGAATTCTTAAGCGGATGCGAATGACGTCATTTTACATAAAATAAAACGCGTGCTTTAAGTCTTAAAATTGAAATATGTTTTGTACTGCAGTAGAGTCCCGCTTAACCGAGTTATTTTCTTCTGATGGACTGGTGGATTCTATTATTATGAAACAATCATTATAAAGAAGTGTTACGTGAAGATGAAAGAGTAGCCGTAAAAAGTTAGAACTCTGATTTTCTGGTCAGAATGGTAGAAAAAAAATGGCCATATTAATTTTTTTTAAAAATGGCCATTAAAAAGAAAAAAATAATAATAATATGGCCATTATTTTCCCTATTTTGACCAGAAAATCAGAGTTCTAACTTTTTACGCCTACTCTTTCATCTTCACCTAGCGCTTCATTTATAATGGCTGTTTCATAATAATAGAAGCCATCAGTCCATCAGAAGAAAATGAAGTACTGGAAATGCCGGGGGCGACACTAAACTCTGAAAAAGCAGAATTCCTGTTCTCTAATTTTTTTTATTTTTTCCAATTTTAAGAGTCCTGAGAATCCCTTAACTGCAATAAACTTTTTTCCTCATTTCTTTACAGCGAGTAAGGTGATGACGGAGTGCAGCAACAGGTTATACGTCATGGAGCGTTGGCCCGGATTCCGCTTCGAAGGAACCGGGGACCGCGAAGTCTTCGCTGCCAACAGGACCGACTGCGAGAGCCGGTGCATCAACCAGGAGGAAGGGTTCCGGTGCCGGTCCTGCTCCTTCGACCGGGCCGGCTCTGTGTGCCGCTTGAGTCGGGAGACCCGAGCCATGAACCCGGCCGGGTACGTGGCGGATGCCAACAGTGACTACATGGAGAACCTATGCCTGTCGGGTAAGTTGTATTCGATTCTCGACTCTATCAATATTACAGTAACCTCTCACTTACGATTAACGCATCCATTTCATAATTTATGTAATAAAATATGTCACCTATAAAAAATTTAACTAGAAACTTGAAACAGGCGAATCAGAAATATCAGCTCCCTCCATGAAGTGGTTTTTGCTTCAAACTCTATCCGTTGTTTTGCAACAATTAAACAAGTAAAAATTAAATTTAAATAATCAAAAAACCCGACCGCATAAAAAGCGAACCAATTAATTAACTATTTCTCATCAATGTGATATTTTTTGTTATATTACTTACCTATTTTTTTTTTATTTACTTGTATTGATGAGTTTTAAGTTGTGTTTAATTGTTGGTTCCTATCTAATAAACAGTGTTTTGTTGAGGCTTATAGATGTCTATGAAGGTTACAGTTGCGGTCAAGCTAGAGATCCTACCTACACAACTTCCAGGTTGTGTCCTATTTAAACGGAGCTTCTGACTGTAAAATAGTCCATGAAACATCGTCTTCATTTTGAAAGACTTGCCCAATGATAGGCCACTCAATAGGTTGCGTAAAAATTTTCTTTCGTCTCTACCGCCATTTTGAATTTATAAAAACAAAATCTAGCCTATAACTATCGGACAGTTAAGACGAATCGATAGAGATCTCCTTCATTAAAATCCATCCAGCCGTTGGGATGTTTCGAGGGTATAAAGAAATCCACATACCCAGATACGCGTCAGATACATAACCCTTCTTAACAGTCGGGTAAAAAAAAATTTAACATTCCAAATTTTAAACCTTCATTTTAAACCTAATTAACAATTTGGCATCTGAAGCTAAAATTTTCCGAAAAATCCAAGTTGGATTGTTCCATCCAACAAATACTACAACTTCAATTGCTTGTTCTCACTGCAAGTCAATACAACTCCTACAAAAAAGATTTCTTCAATTTCTACTTTAAGAAGGTACTCCAACTTTTACTGTAAAAAAAAGAACTTAAACTTACAGAGCGATTCTATGTTCCTGATTGAAACGCATTGAACTCACCCACATCAGTGCTTGTGCGCTATACTCTTACAATTAATCTAACACACCCGCATCATTTCAGTGGTTTAATCACCTGTTATTACATTTATTTTCAATAAAATCGTATTGTTTCACACAAATTAATATGTTACTCTTAAGCATATGTTATATGAAGTTATTCTGGTTTTTTCTTCTGAAAATCGACATACACGAGCAAGGATGTAAATGCTCTTTAATCCAAATTATGAATTCATGAAAATTTTCATCTTCTAAAGCATTTTTCGTGAATTTTTGATTCTACATGAGAAGACTAACACAATCATTTCATCAATTTTTGAAAGATTTTACCAATTAAAATTAATTAATTCAATTTGAATGGATAGGTATTTTGTGCACTATTTATAACGCCGCTCAAATCTTTCATTTAAAAAATATTTTTTTTTTTTTTTGAGTATTTTATAGAATTAGGAAATGTACAAATCTATACTAATATTATAAAGAGGTAAAAATTGTTTATTTGTAGGAGGTAAGCTCTGGAATTACCGAACCGATTCCAAAAGTAATGGTATCAAAATGATGGCGTTAGTCCAACTTAGAACATAGGCTATATCTTATGTCCGTGCCACTGGCCAAAAGGGGGGTGCAGAAGCAAAAAACGTTCTAAAATGCGATTTTTGTATTACTGCGAAGGGCCTAGAAACAGGAAATTTGAAATGGTAGTTATTTATAAGATATTAATGATCTCTAAGGACATTTCTTAAAAAAATCGAAATTAAAAAGGGTTACACTTTCGAAAAAAAGTTCTAAAAAACGTTCTAAATGGCGAGTTTTAAGCAATTTCAGGAAATACCAAACTCATTTTTAAAATATTGGTGTCAAAATGATGGTGACAACACTTGCTCCAACATTAGGCTACATTTTATGTCGGTGCCACTACCTCTAAAGTGGGTGCAGGAGAAAAAAGAGACGATTTTTGTGAAATGTACAAATCTATACTAATATTATAAAGAGGTAAAAATTGTTTATTTGTAGGAGGTAAGCTCTGGAATTACCGAACCGATTCCAAAAGTAATGGTATCAAAATGATGGCGTTAGTCCAACTTAGAACATAGGCTATATCTTATGTCCGTGCCACTGGCCAAAAGGGGGGTGCAGAAGCAAAAAACGTTCTAAAATGCGATTTTTGTATTACTGCGAAGGGCCTAGAAACATAAAATTTGGAATGGTAATTACTTATAAGATACTAATGATGTCTAAGGACATTTCTTAAAAAAATCGAAATTAAAAAGTGTTACACTTTCAAAAAAAAAGAAAAAAAATTCTAAAAAACGTTCTAAATGGCGAGTTTTACGTAATCTGAAGAAGTACTAAACCGATTTCAAAAATAATGGTGTCAAAATGATGGTGACAACCCTTGCTCCAACATAGGTTTCATTTTATTTCGGTACCACTACCCCCGAAGGAAGTGCAGGAGCAAAAAAAAAAAAAAAAAAAAAAACGTTCGAAAATGCGATTTTTGCGTTACTGAAGGGCCTAAAAAAATGAAATTTGGAATGGAAGTTACTTATAAGATATAAATGAATCCTAAGAACATTTCTTAAAAAATTCGAAATTTAAAAGGGGTGAAAATGCACGAAAAGAGTTCTAAAAAACATTCTAAATGACGATTTCTACGCAATCTCAGAAAGTACCCAACCGATTTAAAAAGGAATGATTGGAAATTGATGATGACAGCCCTTGCTCCAATATAGGATCTACTTCATGTCGGCGTCACTACCACCTTGCGGTCGCATTGTAAAAAACTTTCTAAATTGTGATTTTTGTGATACTGAAGGGTCTAGCAACTTGAAATTTGGCATGGTAATTACTTATGAGATGTAAATGCTCTTTGAGAAGAGTTCCTTAAAATTTTTAAATTTAAATGGGGTGAAAATAAACAAAAAGCGTTCTAAAAAAGTTCTAAATAGGGATTTCTACGCAATCTCAAGAAATATAAACCAATTTCAGAAGTAATGTTTTCAAATTGATGGTGATTGTCCCCGCTCCAAGATAGCCTATATTTTACGTTGTTGTCACTACCAGCTGGGGGATACAGGAGCAAAAAATGTTCTAAATTGCGTTTTTTGTGTTAAAAAGGGGGTCTAATATTTTAAGTTTGGAATGGTAATTACTTCAAAGATGAAAATGCTTTCTAAGAATTGTCGAAAGAAAATTCCAAATTTAAAAGGATGAAGTGAGCGAAAAGCGTTCTATAAGCTTTCTAAATTACGATTTTTATGCAATCGTATGAAATACGAAACCGATTTCAAACATAACGGTTGCAAATTGATGGTAATAGAACCTGCTCAAACATAAGCTATATTTTATGTCGGTGCCACAACCCCTAGAGGGTTGCAGGAGAAAAAAAACTTTCTAAATTGCGATTTCTGAGATAGTGAAGAGGCTAGAAACTTTAAATATTTCATGGTAGTTACTTATAAAATATAAATATCCTCTAAGAACAGTCAAAAATAAATTCGAAATTAAAAAGGGGTGAAGCGAAGGGAAGGACCGAAAAGCATTCTAAAAGAGTCCTAAATTACGATTTATATGGAATCTCAGGAAATAATAAACCGATTACAGAAGTTATTGGTTACGAATCAAGAGTGATAGTCCCTGATCCTATACGGGCAATATTTTATGCCGGTGTCACTTCCACCTGGTTGGCAGGAACAACAAGACAGCCTTTAAAAACATCTAAATTCGTTTTCTATAGAATATTGGGAAATACCAACAGATTTCAAGGTTAGTGGCAAATTAATGGTGATAGTCTCTGTTTCAACATTTTTCAAGACATTCTATTTCAACTCTGTAACAGCATTTTATGTTGGTGCCACTAACACCAGAGAGGTGGTAGATTGTTAGACAAGAAGCTTGGAATTTGACATGATGGTTCATTTTAAGATGTAAATGTGCTAAGATGGTTTCTAAAAAATTCAAAACTTCAAATGAATACTGAAATGAGCATAAAAGTCTCAAAATACTTTCTAAATTATCATTTATTTGGAATTAGTTTTAGTTCTTATTAATTTAAATCTCATTTCTGTCTATTGCACTTTTATAATGAAGTTTAGTCAAACTGTGGTTTAATTTGTAATTTTTGAATTATTCCAAAAGTGTTCTTCTAATAAAAAATAATCATGCAAATATCACTTGGCATATTTCAACTATTACGCGAGCAAAGCCGCGGAATTTGCTAGTATATTATATTTGTTTACATAGTTGTTTGTGTGTAGTTCTTATAATAAAAAATATTTCTGAAAGGAAACTGTCCTCCTCCAATCTTTCAACTTTAAGAAAGCTAAAAAGATGCAAAGGCAAAAGAAATCGTTCGTTTAAAAATATTTTTGTTCTGTGCGCCATTAACATTCCTGGACCCATCATACACAAATTCTAAAAGAAATTTCAGTTTTACAATTTTCGGTGCTGTTAATTTTTAAATTTCTACGGAGCTGGTCCTACATTACGTACGCCATGGATTAAACATTAATATTCCGGGACCCATTTTAAATGAAATTTCATTTTTAAACTTCTAAACATCCCACACTATTACTTTTGACACCGTCGTATAGAGAAAAAAAATGTACTTAAAATGCAATTTGTTTGAAAGCTGTATCTCAATTTGTTTCTGAGTTATTATTTTTATTTTGTTGTTGTTTTTATTACTTTTTTGTCATAGTGGCAACAGAAGTATCCATCTCTGTTGAAAGTAAAGGGAAAATACAGATTACTGTATAGACCCATCATAAAACGAATAAAATGCGGGATTCAACTCATAAAACGCTTCAGATATGTTTTTGATTCCCTAACCTTGGCCGAGGACAATAACCATTTTTCCAAATGGTTAAAAAATGAAAAATTCTACTAAAAACGTCTTGTGAAGTGAATGCAATTAAACTTGCATTCTATCGAAAATAACTAAGTACGAAGCGGATATAAATTATTCGGCATTTAAGATGAGACAACATAAATAATATTTTTTAAGTAAATTTCTACAGTATAACATCAAATATTACTTGTATTTTTTTAATGCTAAAAACAAAATTTTAAGTAGTTTTGATTCATTATTATTGGATCCATTAAATTTTTTTATTGTTGGCACGTCATGATCACGTAAAGTATATTTTTGGGAAAAATTGGCACGTGGACGTGAAAAGGTTCGCCATCCCTGCTAGGCACATACTTCCAGTCGTAAAGTTTCATAAAAAAGGTGCAAAACTTGATGAGGTAACTTGCTACTCCATGGGGGGTCTATTTGAGAAAATACAAAAATTAAATTTATACGGTCCCCATAGGAAAAAATTTCCAATAAGGAACATTTTCCGTTTCCATTCGTGAATCTAACAACAACAACAAAAAAATTCCCGACATAATTGTTCGACAAATTATCTCTCGCACAGGAAGCCTGCATCTCTGAGCTTTTAGCTATTTAACCATCGTATTTTTCCTGAAAACGGCTGTAAAAACAGCTCGAAACGTAGAATTTAACTTTTAGCTTATTAGAGTTCGTATTTTGTGTATCATTAAGCAAGGTCATGTGTCTTTATTTATTATATTTTATGGTGCAATTGTCCAGTATGTGCCAATAAATAAAATTCCATTTTGATATCTGAAAAATCACAGAGGCATTAAAATCCAAGATTCGTGACTTACACCACTTAAGCACACCTCTGAGCGGCGCGATATCAGTTCATTTGAAATGCAAGTTAGGGATCTACCATAAATTTACACATTATTAAAAGTCAATGTAAGACAATGCCTTAACATTTAGATATAAAATAACAGCATATAGATTTTTGCGTTAAACTTGCTTGAGAAATATGCTACAGGTCTGCATGAGCCTGATCTTGGCGCAAGGTCCGCAACCTGGCACGGCCCTGCCAGCGGGCCGCGCCGGGCCGTGTCTTTATTGGTCTTAGGTCGTGTCGGGCAGGCAATAAGTTTTGTAAAAATAGTAATAGCGATAATGAAAATTCTGCTAACGGAATCATTGGAAATATAAGTTACACAGAAATATTTTCAAAAATCTACTTTTTGTTATACAGCTTGAAAAGTTACGATGTTTTTAAACCTATTTTTCATTTATTTCAAATGACATTGTTTTTTAAAAATAAATCTTTATTCGAATGTAATAGTCTAAGAGTATAAATAATCCTTAAAGTTGCTATTGCGTATTTTTTGAATAGATGCCAAGCTTCCCCTAAACTTCCATTATCAGTGTGTTTATTTGACTCAGGTTTAATACGTTCGTACCAGAAACTCTCTTAAGAAATTCAGTTGAATAAACTCGACTTACTTACGCACCTGTAAGCTTATAAAAAGCATTTAAATGCTCTATTAGGAGACAATCTTTGTTTAAAACTTTAAATGCATTTCCCTGCATCATAGGTTTTTTTTCAGCAGAAACGTTAAAAATAAATGGTTCAAACTTGAAATATATCTTTTAAAAATATTTTACTTAAATTTTAATTCTGCAAATTTGAAAAAAGTATTAACTTTTGAAAATATGTTTTGTTTAAAATAAGTTTCATATTTTTTTTTAATTGTTATTTTAAATATTTTTAATTAATATATTTAAAAATGCTGAATCAAAATTAAAACTTATGCATTTCTGTTTAATTAAAATAAACAAATTCAATTCGACAAATAATATTTCGAGTTGTAACAATTTTAAAATACGCTGAATTTTTTGAAAAAAAAATTATTATTATTTTTAATTTTGTAAGAAGTCTTATGATGTGATTCTTTTTATAAATTATATGGTTAACCATTACAAAAAAGAAAAAAAAATTGAAAATTCTAACTCTATAAAAAAAATGTTTCCCGGACACTTTACAGTAACATTGTTTCTTGAATTACACGCATTTCAATTTATGTCTGATTCCTTGAAACCTCACGAATAATTTAAACGGGCATACCTCTCTGAGTTTTGCAGATATCAAGATGAACTTTTTTTCGTTTAATTTAGGAATGGAAAAGGAAAAATTTCCTAATTGGAAAATTTTATCCTCGGGGGCCGTATAAAAATTTAATTTTTGCATTTTCTCAAACAGACCCCCCCCCTCCCCCGCAATGGAGTTGCAACTTATCTCATCAAATTTTGCACCTTTTTTATGAAACTTTGCAATTCGAAGTATATGCCTAGGAGCAACATTTAAGAATATAGCCTAAGGATATTCTAATCAGTACTTCTACGAATCGATGTATTAAATGAATTTTATAAGAAGTTATTTTAATGGCATTTTAAAGTACCGTCGAGGCATAAAAGGTTAAAAACAATTAAAAAAAAAATCTGAAAGTTAAAAAGGTGAAATAAACGAAAAAAGTTATAAAGAACGATTTATTTGGGATTGTTAGATGTAGAAAGTTGAAATGGATTGTAAATCTGTATTCCCACACGAAAATCGAAAGCCAATTTAAATACAGCACAGCGGTTACTACGCAGCAAATCATAAATAAAATCATGAAAATCACAAGACTAAAATATTTCTGCTTGAGATTTAAAAAAAATAAGCCCAAACAAATTGAAAAATTCATAGTGATAAGATTTTTATTTTAGTAATCACTAGGGGGCTCTGCCTTCTATAAGCAACGCTCGCTAACCCCCGTTCAGACATCGAAAACTCTAAAAACCCGCTAATTTGATCTGCTTTACAAAGATTACGAAAGATTGAATTATATTAATAAATTGACTTAATAAAATAGTCCAATCTTGATAAATTAAAATACATCCTAAGGAAATATAGTATAACGTTAATAGCTAGAGATAACACCAAATTAATTAATCTTGTGCAAAAAAGAGTTGATCCTATTAGTATGGAAAGTAAGTCAGGAGTTTATATCATCCCATACAGAAGTAAAGAAACAAATAAGATATTCAATTACATTGGTATGACCACAAGAAAATTCCAAACAAGAGTTAAAGAGCATATGCAGGATATTAATAAAAATAGACCGGCTACCGCCCTCTCAAGGTTGTTTCAAACTAAAGATATTGATATCCTTTTCAATCGAGCAAAAGTCATTATCCAGGCTTCTGATTTTAATAGTTGTGCTATTTTAGAGTCTTTGGAAATTTTAACCCAAGCAGAAAATTGTTGTAATGACGTATTATCATACCAAATTCCGCGTATCTGGTTTAATTTACTTAATATTACTGGAAAGTTCGGTCTCTCGGAGGAGTGAGCTTTCTCTACCTTCCCCCTCCTTCAGTTTAATGGATACGACCACCTGCGGGCTTCCTGAAGTGAGTTTCCGGTCAATCTGTAGCAGTAAACATCGAACGTCGAGTGTTTTTATCAGTCAATCCTCTTCTCCTTGACAATGGCTTAAGGTTAGCCGAAAGCGCTCGGAGTAGCTTTTTATCATTTTAACATCTAATGTTTTTAATTTTAAAAAACATTTGTATATATTTTATCACACCTATTTAGTAATGTGTTTTAAATGAAGCATTTGAATGTTTCCATGTTTTTATATAGATTGAATTATATTTAAACGACCATTGGCGATTTTCCCGTAGACGGATTTCCATTAACATCTCTTTGGCTGGGGGACTTTAAGGCCGAATCAATAGCTGTTGAGACAGTTAACGCTTGTTTCGGCGATTTATTAAATAAAATCAGTTAAACATTTGAAAATAAGTTTATATTAAATGAACGAAGTAAACGATCTCCTTGACTGGCGGAATTTTTTAACAACACAAGAAAAGTATTTTAAATTTTAAATACTTAAATTGTAAATGAATCATTTTAAACCTGTAAATCTGACCCAATTTTCACCAGAGTTTTCTTTCTCTTTTTAATATGGAATAGAAAATCGCTTTTAACACTTTCTAGCAAAGTCGAAAGGTGTTTATGACTTCGGTTTGTCTATCTGTCGTCTGTCCGTGCACTAACTATGTCGTAAATAGATTCGGATTTACATGCAATTGATATAAGTTATTGAGGTTTGCTATAGCGGGTTCGATATCAAAAATGAAGAGCGTAGCATTCATAGTTCATTTACAGGGGCACTCAAAAGTATTCCATTGCGTTAGGGTGTATGGAGAAAAATCATTTGTGGTGTATTTTGATAGTGTTAAAAAATTGTAAACATAATTAAATTTATGTAATTTATTTATTCCAGTAGATTAATAATGAAAAAAATTACAGGGCTACAAAAAAGAATTCGTAAGGGTTACTGAGTATGAGCGTAAATTGCATAAAAGTGGTTTTTAAAGGAGTTACGTATTTTTACGCTGAACTGTATTTAGTTTACTAAGAAATGTTTGTAGGATATAGATAAAATGATATACAGGGTCATGCAAATAATTGGGTACAATTAAGTCGTGGGAAGAAAAAGCAAACACCCCTACTAACTATGCAACTATTTATAATAGAAGAAAGGGACTGGTACCAAACGATTGGAAATAAAGTCTACTTTTAAAGGATGTATATAAAGTTGGCTTAAAGAGCACCTCTACACATCAAAATCAGGCCAAACTTTGTTTTTTTCAATGGCAACACCCCATTTTGATACTATTTTAAATCTTCGGTTCAAACTATGCCTAGAAATGAAATTTTTAGCATTTGAATGATAAGTTTTTGAATTATAAACATTCAAAATTTAGAGCTTCTCACGTTAAATTACATTTTCATATTTTTATTAATTTCTGCTGACATTATAACCCTGATGTGATCATTTGCGGTTATAGTACTAAACAAGAAAGAAAAATCATGCGTTAAGCATAGATTATGAAACCCTTTCCAACACTTCCTGAATGCTTTAACAAAACTTCGTTATTTAGGGAAATAAGGTAAATAAGATAACTCAGTAAACATTTTAGAAAACGCATAAAACGTTTCAAAAATTGATTTCAGCAGTTACCGTCCATATCCAATAGTACCGTTATTACACGCCACTATTGAGCTAAAATTTAATTTAAACTAAAACACTCTTAAAACTACTGAAATCCCATTTCCAGATATTATCATCCATTGACGGTTTTGTATCCAATTCTTTGCGTGACCCTGTATATAATTTTATCTATATTCTACAAACATTTCTTTGTAAACTCAATGCAGTTCAGCGTAAAAAAGCACAATTCCTTTAAAAAACCTCCTTTAAGCAATTTACGCTGCTACTCAGTAACCCTTACCAATTTTTTTGCGTAGCCCTGTATACGAACATTTATACACTCCGTATAGTATGCATAAATAGAGTGAAACATAAAAGCGCATATTCTAATTAAAAATGCATTTCCAGCCATTATCGCTTATTCGGACGCAATAAGGTATCTGAAATCTTTTGTATGTCCCTGTAAATGCTATGCACTCCTTATTATGCGTGAAATAACTTATAATAAACCTCAGCGACGTTTATCAATTTCATTCTGTATGAAACAGTTTAACATAATTAAAATACACCGCAAACAACCCCCCCCCCCCACCCCATATCGTTATGTAACGAAATTCTTTTGTGCGGCCCTGTCAATGAATAATAAGTATTCTCTGCACCGCCTATTCTTCAGAATACCTATTTTAGTGCACTTCATAAATGCGTATCCATTATTTTATGCTTGAAAGGGTGTAACATCCTTAAAAATCAAAGGTATATATAAATATTATACAGACATACTCACAATAAATACAATAAACCCAACTTGAGTGAAAAATTAGCCAGAGCTAGGAATCGAACCCGAGACCACAGTATATACGACTGCTGCTCTAACCACTGAGCTACTCCGGCCGATGCCTGAGTCTGCAATTTCTCACTCATAAACCATGTTGGGGTAGTCCCCAGCCATCTATACGACAGCCTTGGATGACCGGACAACGATGAATAGATTTTACTATTGCATCGATCTACGATAATTATAATAAAACACTCATACTACAATGTCTATTAAAACACACATACACACATAAATAACGCCTGCATTCAACAGTTAAAGGTATATATAAATATTATACAGACATACAAACAATAAATACAATAAACCCAACTGGAGTGAAAAATTAGCCAGAGCCAGGAATCGAACCCGGGACCACAGTATACAAGACTGCTGCTCTAACCACTGAGCTACTCCGGCCAATGCCTGAGTCTGCAATTTCTCACTCATAAACCATGTTGGAGAAGTCACCAGCCATTCAATTTTATTATACCCTTAAAAATCATTTGAAACGATTTTTTCCCATGGGACGTCCTGTAACAGAAAACTTTTGACTGTCCCTGTAAATGAGCTAAACAGGCTACAAACTTCCTTCGAAATAGGGATCGTGCAATAGGGATGGTGGACCTTAATGACATTCAAAAATTTCAGGGCAATTCGAGTTTATTGGCGAGAGATAGAGCGCGGACGGACCGAAATCATAAACTCTTTTCAACTTTAAAATAAATAATCATTGTTTAACGTCTGATATACGAGTTAAAAATAAAAATATATATTACAATTCATCAGACATACAAGTAAAATTACATAAATACATTTAATACAATTAAAAAGCAAACGTTTCGAGCTAAATTTTAGCCCCTCATCAGTGCAACAAAACATTCAAATGACAGAAAACTATATATCATGTTTACAGTTAAAAATTATTAGCAGTTAAAATTAAATAAAGTATAAAATTTTTTAAAACAATGCTGAGTATTCAGGAGGAAGTGCACAGGATTCATTTATCGGCGACGTTTGCTTACGAGTGAACACACCTTCCAGAAAAACTCTACTTTTAATATTATTCCAACCAGATCTGATAACTTTCATATTTGCGAAGTCTGGGATAGGGTCGGTATCTAAAGAATGCTGTACAATTTTTGACTGTAGGTTTCCAGATTTGTAAGCACGTTTATGCTCGGCAAGGCGAATGGCGCAAGTGCGACCAGTTTCGCCAATATATACCGAGTCGCAATCTTTACATGGGATACTGTAAATTGAACCGGTTCTTAGCAAGGGGGGAATTTTGGGTTTAGATTTACAAAGTAAGTTTTTCAAAACATTTTGAGGCTTGAAGATTGTACTGATATTATGGAACTTCAAAAGGCTAGAGATTTTTTCAGAAAGATATTTGTTAATCTTATTGTTGCTTCTCATGTTAAATGACATTTTCATATTTTTATGAATATCTCCTGAAATTAGGGTCCTAATGTGGTCATTTTGTATGTGGTTATAATGCTAAAAAACCCAAACATAAATAAATTGACTTTGTAATTTAAAAAAATTTATAATATGAAATATGAAATTAATATTTAAAAAAAATAGGAATGTCAACCTACTATTATTTTGGATAGATTTATATTTATTATGTCCTGTTTTGTGCGAATTCACAAATATCTTTCTGAAAAAATCTCTAGCCTTTTGAAGTTCCATAATATCAGTACATCATTCAAGCCTCAAAATGTTTTGAAAAACTTACTTTGTAAATCTAAACCTAAAATTCCCCCCTTACTAAGAACCGGTTCAATTTACAGTATCCCATGTAAAGATTGCGACTCGGTATATATTGGCGAAACTGGTCGCACTTGCGCCATTCGCCTTGCCGAGCATAAACGTGGCCACAAATCTGGAAACCTACAGTCAAAAATTGTACAGCATTCTTTAGATACCGACCCTATCCCAGACTTCGCAAATATGAAAGTTATCAGATCTGGTTGGAATAATATTAAAAGTAGAGTTTTTCTGGAAGGTGTGTTCACTCGTAAGCAAACGTCGCCGATAAATGAATCCTGTGCACTTCCTCCTGAATACTCAGCATTGTTTTAAAAAATTTTATACTTTATTTAATTTTAACTGCTCATAATTTTTAACTGTAAACATGATATATAGTTTTCTGTCATTTGAATGTTTTGTTGCACTGATGAGGGGCTAAAATTTAGCTCGAAACGTTTGCTTTTTAATTGTATTAAATGCATTTATGTAATTTTACTTGTATGTCTGATGAATTGTAATATATATTTCTTCTTCTTATTATTATTATCATTTTTATTCTTTTCAACTTTGTTGGAAAGTGTTAAAAAGGAAGAGTGTAGCATTCATAGTTCATTTACAGGGGCACTCTAAAGTATTCCATTGCGTTAGGATGTATGGATAAAAATCCTTTGTGGTGTATTTTGATAGTGTTACACAATTGTAAGCATAAGGAAATTTATGTACAGTCGTGGAAAAAAAAAGTTAACACCCCCTACTAACTCTACAACTACTTAATAGAAGAAAGTGACTGGTACCAATCAATTGGAAATAAAGTCTACTTTTAAGTGGTGTCTATAAAATTTGCTTAAGGGGCCATCTTCAAATCAAAACCAGGCCAAACTTTTTTTTCCAATGGCAACACCCAATTTGACACTCTATTTTAAATCTTCGGTTCAAACGATGCCTAGAAACAAAATTTGGTACTTTTCGATTAGCCGGGCGCCAGTGTTATATATATACATGTATGTACATATATATATATATATATGTGTGTATAAATACAATGTATGTATATATATAGATATATGTATATGTACATACATGTATATATACATATATCTGTATATATAACACTGGCTCCCGGCTAACCGAAAAGTACGAAAAAAGGTTTAGTCATTTGAACGATAAACATTCAAAATGGAGAGCTTCTCATGTTAAATGACATTTTCACATTTTTATGAATATCTCCTGAAACTAGGGTCCTAATGTGGTCATCTTGTATGTGGTTATAATGCTAAATAACCCAAACATAAATAAATTGACTTTGTAATTTAAAAAAATTTATAATATGAAATATGAAATTAATATTTAAAAAAAATAGGAATGTCAACCTACTATTATTTTGGATAGATTTATATTTATTATGTCCTGTTTTGTGCGAATTCACAAATATCTTTCTGAAAAAATCTCTAGCCTTTTGAAGTTCCTTAATATCAGTACATCATTCAAGCCTCAAAATGTTTTGAAAAACTTACTTTGTAAATCTAAACCTAAAATTCCCCCCTTACTAAGAACCGGTTCAATTTACAGTATCCCATGTAAAGATTGCGACTCGGTATATATTGGCGAAACTGGTCGCACTTGCGCCATTCGCCTTGCCGAGCATAAACGTGCTCACAAATCTGGAAACCTACAGTCAAAAATTGTACAGCATTCTTTAGATACCGACCCTATCCCAGACTTCACAAATATGAAAGTTATCAGATCTGGTTGGAATAATATTAAAAGTAGAGTTTTTCTGGAAGGTGTGTTCACTCGTAAGCAAACGTCGCCGATAAATGAATCCTGTGCACTTCCTCCTGAATACTCAGCATTGTTTTAAAAAATTTTATACTTTATTTAATTTTAACTGCTCATAATTTTTAACTGTAAACATGATATATAGTTTTCTGTCATTTGAATGTTTTGTTGCACTGATGAGGGGCTAAAATTTAGCTCGAAACGTTTGCTTTTTAACTGTATTAAATGCATTTATGTAATTTTACTTGTATGTCTGATGAATTGTAATATATATTTCTTCTTCTTCTTATTATTATTATTTTTATTCTTTTCAACTTTGTTGGAAAGTGTTAAAAAGGAAGAGTGTAGCATTCATAGTTCATTTACAGGGGCAGTCTAAAGTATTCCATTGCGTTATGATGTATGGATAAAAATCCTTTGTGGTGTATTTTGATAGTGTTACACAATTGTAAGCATAAGGAAATTTATGTACAGTCGTGGAAAAAAAAAGTTAACACCCCCTACTAACTCTACAACTACTTAATAGAAGAAAGTGACTGGTACCAATCAATTGGAAATAAAGTCTACTTTTAAGTGGTGTCTATAAAATTTGCTTAAGGGGCCATCTTCAAATCAAAACCAGGCCAAACTTTTTTTTCCAATGGCAACACCCAATTTGACACTCTATTTTAAATCTTCGGTTCAAACGATGCCTAGAAACAAAATTTGGTACTTTTCGATTAGCCGGGCGCCAGTGTTATATATATACATGTATGTACATATATATATATATATATATGTGTATAAATACAATGTATGTATATATATAGATATATGTATATGTACATACATGTATATATACATATATCTGTATATATAACACTGGCTCCCGGCTAACCGAAAAGTACGAAAAAAGGTTTAGTCATTTGAACGATAAACATTCAAAATGGAGAGCTTCTCATGTTAAATGACATTTTCACATTTTTATGAATATCTCCTGAAACTAGGGTCCTAATGTGGTCATCTTGTATGTGGTTATAATGCTAAATAACCCAAACATAAATAAATTGACTTTGTAATTTAAAAAATTTTATAATATGAAATATGAAATTAATATTTAAAAAAAAAATAGGAATGTCAACCTACTATTGTTTTGGATAGATTTATATTTATTATGTCCTGTTTTGTGCGAATTCACAATTTAAAATTTTTCTTTCAAATACAGTAGAACCACGATTATCCGAAGTAATTGGTACCGACCCTCTTTCGGAAAATCGAAATTTTCGGATAATCGAGAATGCTTCAATTTTAAGATTAAGGACAAATATATATGCTATTTCTATTATGGTAACTAGTGCCTAACCCTCCGACTGTCTTGGAAAAGGGCAAAATTGTAATGTTGTTTTCTCTGCATTTTGTTTTAAATGCTAAAGAAAATGATTCTTGAACATTTTATAAAAAAACTTAATAACGAATATGAATACAATCCTTGGAAGTATTAATCATTGTTCAGTGTATTAAAAATACATTAAATCAATAGAATTCTGTTACTTTAAATATTGCTTGTATTGCAGTGAAACCTGGAGCTTAGTGAACGTATTAACACGGGCTTGTCAGTGAGGGGGTTTTAATAAAGATAAAGCAATAGCAAAATAGAAACAAGAATAAATTACCGGAATTTTACGTTTGAAATTAAGTACCTTTCACATATTTCACAAGAGTTTGGAAAAAATTTTCGTTCGCCGCAGTTTCGATTGTAACAGGAAGTTTTTTATTTAATACTATAAGTTCACCAGTATCACATTTTTCTGCTGCTCCAGCCATGCCAAACCTTTTGCAAAAGATTCAAAAGCCTCAGAATGGCTAATTTGTTCCTTTTCTTTGCCCATATCGTTGTCTTCTTCTTCGCTTTGATTAATATTATAGTCAAAAAAAAAAAAAAAAAAAAAGCTTTGAATTTCGGTTAAAAGAGTTTCGGATAAAAAAGGTTCTACTGTAGTTTGCGAATTATCATTAAAAAACGTCAAAAGGATGGTTTAAGGGATGTGCTAGGATGTGCAGAAAAGCATATTTTGAAAAAATATATTTTACTCATTTTATTGAAATATTTGTGCTGGCAAGAGTCGAAACCTATTAAGCGAGTGAAAGCGTTTTATTGGCAAGGAAAAACACAATAGTTGAAGCGATATAGTGCAGCTCATATTCAAAATATTAGAATAATTACTTTTTTTTAACAAATTGAAAGTATCGTTTGGAAATTTAATGTCTTTTAATGCAAGTATGCAAACGATACTTTTATTAAGACCTTATTGTTGATTAAACTTATACATTATCTTTTTGAAAAGATTAATTGAAAAAAAAATATTTTGAAAAGTCAAAATATTAGAATATTTATTCAAGTGGTTCAAAATATTAGAATATTTCACATTAAATCTCCTTTAATTATCACCAATTCATAATTGGTGGCATTATTGATTAAATTCAGACGATTTTATTTAAAAACAGTATTCTTTATGCAATTTGTTTGCTTTTTCGTCTTAAAATGGGTCGTGTGAGTGATATTCCCGAATCTATTAAACTTCGTATATTTGATTTGTATCGGCACGGTAAAAATGAATGTTATGTAGCGAATTATTTACATTGTTTGTATTCAAGAGTTAGTAAAATATTAACACAATATTTAAAAAATGGAAAATTTCAAAATAATCGACGAAATGGCGGCCGAAAACCAAAAACATCTGCTAGAGATGACAGGAAACTGAAGCATATAGTTAAGGAAAACTGTTTTAAAAGTTTGCGATTCTTGCGCCAAAAATGGAAAGAAGAAGGAGTTGAAGTTTCTACATCGACAACATTAAGATGTCTCCATAAATTTAAGTTTGAATCTCGTGTATCGAAAATAAAACCTCTCATGACAGCAAAACGAAAGCGTACAAGATTGAATTGGTGTAAATCAAGACGTTTATGGAGCGAAGAAGATTGGGAAAATATATTAATTAGTGATGAAAGTATGTTTTGTGTTTCATATAGTAATCACGGTATTTGAGTTTGGAGAATGAAGCAAGAAGCATTTAATAAAGAATACCTTAAACGTTTCGTAAAATTTGCTGCTAGTGTCATGGTTTGGGGTTACATGAATGCAGAAGGACCTTGAAAGTTACGCATCGTCTACGAAAAGGTTAACTCTCAGATATATCAAGAAAATTTGGATTATTACATGACTCCACCATCAGAAGATTTATTTGAAGATGATTTCATCTTTCAACAAGATTTAACGTCACCGCGTACCTCGGTGTCAACTAAGAATGGGTTCCGCCAACGCAACATTAAGGTACTTCCTTGGCCACCAAACTCACCAGATCTTAATCCCATCGAAAACTTATGGTGTATAATGAAGAATAAACTCCAAGAAAATCCTTCTTCAAGTAAAACTGAGTTAGTGGCACGCATAAAGTCTATTTGGGCTAATATTGATAGAAATTTTTGTAAGCACCTTGTATATAGTATGCAAGATCAATTGTACGCTGTTATGAAAGCTAAAGGGGAAGCTACAAAATAATATTAACTACTATTTACTTCATATTTATAATGTAATATTGTTGCGTAAAATAAAATATTCTAATATTTTGAACCAATCTAAATTTTATTCTAAAATTTTGATGTGTTTCAGGAAGCTGTATACCTAATTTATTGTACTGTATTTTATATTTTGTAAATGTTAAAATCTTATCTAAACATTCCAGATTTAATTTAAAAGAAATTCACACCAATCGACACGAGCCTTCTTCTGAGCGTTTGTCAGATTATGCGAGATCCAATGCTAACAATTTTTTTTTTACTCTCAAATGTTCATGTAGTAACTTATTGATGCTTGTCATACAAATGTCCAAAGATACCTCACTCTCACGGTTTGTCACATGACGACCTTGCTTTATCAGCTTACGCACAGCATCGATATTTTCTGGCACAACAACCGATTTTGGACGACTTTCACGGAATACGTCCTGGGGCGAACATCGACCACGATTCGTTATACCAGTTTTTTTATAGTGCTGTAATATGGTGCTTTATCGCTGTATAAAGAACTAGCAAACCCCACGACTTTGCTCGCGTAATAGTTCAAATAGGCCAAGTGATATTTGCATGATTATTTTTTATTAGAAGAACACTTTTTGGAATAATTCAAAAATTACAAATTAAGCCACAGTTTGAGTAAACTTCATTATAAAACTGCAATAGACAGAAATGAGATTTTAATTAATAAGAAGAACTAAAACTAATTCTAAATAAATGACAATTTAGAAAGTATTTTGAGACTTTTATGCTCATTTCAGTACTCATTTGAAGTTTTGAAGTTTTTAGAAACCATCCTCTTAGTACGCATTTAAATCTTAACCATGTCAAATTCCAAGCTTCTTGTCTAACAGTCTACCACCTCTCTGGTGGTAGTTTCACTAATATAATATGCCTTTGTTGAAACAGAGACTGTGACCATTCATTTGAAAACATTAGTTTTGAAATCGGTTTAGTATATTCTAATATTCCATAAAAGACGTAATTGAGAAAGTTTTAAAGGACTTTTAGAACGTTTGTTGTTCCGGCCAACACCAGATGGCACAGGCATAAAATATAGCCCGTGTAGGACCTGAGACTGTCACCATTGATTCGCAACCGTTACTTTGTAATCGTTTTATTATTTCATAAGATAGCATAAAAATCGCAATTTAGAACGTTTTTAGAAAGCTTTTCGCTCACTTCATCTTTTTAAATTTGAAATTTTCTTTATTCTAAATTGGTCTGTGTGACTACCACGGTCCTGTTTAGAGATACACCGAATATTCGGCCTATTCGGTTTTGGAGAATATCAAACTATTCGGTATGCCGAATATTCGGTTTGGCCAAATATCGAAATATTCAGTCGAACCGAATACTTAAAAAAAACTTTAAAAAAATATTTTAAAAAACTTATACAACTTCATTTAATAGTCAACTTATAAAGATATTCAGAATAATTAGAAACAGAATCATAAAACAGGAATGCCGAATATTCGGCTTGACCGAATATCAAACTATTCGGTATGCCGAATATTCGGTTTGACCGAATATCAAACTATTTGGTATACCGAATATTCAGCTTTAAATACTTAATCAGAACCAAACACTCAAAAAAACTTTTAAAACGTGATTTTAAAAACCTTGTACAACTTCTATGTTTAACAGTCAACTTATAAAGAAATTCAGATTAATTAGAAACAGAATCATAAAAACAGAATGTTTTTACATTATTTATTTGCTATTTGTTAAGTATTATTTAAGAAAATTAACCCATCACGAAGATTTTCATGGGAATTACGTATGTACAAATGCAAGTTCCAGAACATTGTCTAGTAAATAATCTGTTTCTTGCTAAGATTTTAAGAACAACGTTTACAATATCTGAAAATGATTGCCCACTCCAGACACCGATCTAGGATGCACTTAAAAATTCCCTAGCTTAATTAAAGGGAGTAGAACAGTTATTCTTGCTGAGTTGCCCCCCTATAAAATTTGAATAGATTGTATTACTCATTTACTTTTACTTTAGGCTCTCCCTGACAAACAAGTAATATGATCCTGTACAATTTTGTTCACAATTTTTCATTGATTTTAAAATGTTTGTTTCAGAATTTAAGAACATTTTATTCATTCGCTTTAATTCTCAGAAGAAGTCATGAAATTTAAAATTTTATTAATTAAAAATTTTTTATAACTATCCTCTTCTTAAATAACTGAAAGCAAATTTTTTTCAGCATGAAGTTTACTTGAAAAAAGCTCTTGTTTATTAGAATAAAAGTTTATGTTTTAAATATTATGCCAAATTGTTTTTAAATTTAACATTTTAATGCCTTTAATATTTGAAATATAAAAGAATTCGACAAGCCGAATATTCGGTATTCGGTCGAATAGTTACTATTCGGCAGGCCAAATATTCGGTATTCGGACTAGCAGTTACTATTCGGCTAGCCGAATATTCGGTATTCGATTCGCCTGTAGGCCGAATATTCGGTATTCGGCTAAAATCACTATTCGGTGCATCTCTAGTTCTGTCCACGATCTGTGTGAATCGTTTTCTCGCACGATGCCCCGGTCCTCTTGTGTGGCCTGGCGGCATGATAAAACGAAACCTCCCTTCGCTGCTTATTGAAATTTCTCTCAAATAACGTCAAGCTGGAAGATGAGTGGAGATGAATCTACAGTGAAACCTCCCTGTGCGACCACCTCCATTAAGCGCCCCCCTCCCTGAACGACCATTTTTTTCATGGAACGAAATACAGTGAAACCTCCCTATGCGACCACCTCCATTAAGCGACCAACTCCCTGACCTGACCCTGTTTTCATGGAACGAAATTTGTTCCCATAGGCTCAATACTAATTTTATCTCCATTCAGAGACCCTCTCAGTTGAACTCTCTTCATGAGCGAACCACTTCTTTGAAGAAAAGGAAACAAATTCCGTTTTTTCTGGGTCGCTTGAAGAAGGTTTTATAACAAAAATAATTCCAGAGGGCGCATTATTCATCAAACTTCTAAACTAAGTTTAGATTTCCCCCCCCCCCCCGTTAATTTTTAAGTGTTTAAAGCCCTCTGTGCCTTTTTAGGCTATGTATTGAACTGTGATGACGAATTAAGACTGACGGTCCATCAGCTCCCCTGCCCTATTCTATCGGGAAATTCTCAAAGAAATAGATAAATGAATGAAATCGTCATTATTTGTTCCCATCCAGAAAAAAATTGCATACATTTACTGAACTTCGAAAGGCCTTGGAAATAAAAGTTATAAAAGATAAAACTGTAAAATCGAAGCAAACGTCAATATATTTATTTTTTAAACTCTGCAGTAATTAACTTTTCTTTTGATACTTAAATTTTATATGTTTTCCCAATGGCAGAAATAAATTTTAGTAACGTTCTAACCTTTTTTCAACCATTAAAATCTAGATTGAAACAGGACCTCCATAAAGAGACCACCTCTCGAAGCGACCCATTTTTATTGGAACGGAACGTGGTCGCTTTAAGGAGGTTTTACTGTATATTCCCATAGACTCAATACTAATTTTAGCTCCATTCAGAGGTCCTCCCTTCATTGAAGAAAATTCCGTTTTTTCCGGGTCGCTTGAAGAAGGTTTTATTAGAAAACGAATTCCGGAGAGCACATTATTCATCCAACTTCTAAACTAAATTTAGTTAGGTTTTTTTTTGTTTTTTTTTATCCCGGCAACTTTTAAGTGTTTAAACACCTTTGTGTCTTTTTAGGCAATGAATTGAAAACATAGTAAGGATGACGGTCCATCAACTCCCCTGCCCTATTCTTTCAGGAAACTCTCAAAGAAATAGATAAATGAATGAAATCGTCCTGATTTGTTCCCGTCCAAAAAAAATTGCATTTACTGACTGAACTTCGAAAGGACTGGGAAATAAAAGTTATAGACGATAAGACCGTGTCATTAACTTTTGTTGTGATACTTAAATTTTCATATTTTTTCCTAATGTGAAAATAAATTTTAGTAACATTCTAACCTTTTTTCAACCATTAAAATCTAGATTGAAACAGGGCCCCCATGAAGAGACCCCCTCTCTGAGCGACCCATTTTTATTGGAATAGAATGGGGTCGCTTTAGGGATGACTGTATTTCTTTTAATTTCTGCGTCGGATTTTGGGGTTTAGAAAATATGATACGCGAAGATGCTTTTACATGTAGATTCCTATATTAGATTATGTCTTCTTTATAGGGGTTTTCTAGTAAGGAAAGGCAAAGTTCTCGCAATGCAAATGCATTATAGTAATGAATTATTTTTGCGTAATAACAATTTTCGCCTGTGTGTTGCATCTTGGTAGGAGGAAAAAGAGATTCTGGTTAGATTTTCTGAAGATTATGTCTGTGCACCCATTTAACCCATATTGGACCGCTGTCCTATAAATAGGACAGCTAATAAAACATTTAAAAAATAAAATTCGTAAGGATTTTCTAGATGCATTTTGTTATGACGTGTTTAAAATACATAAAAGTATAACATATAAACCAAAAAACAAGTAACCCATTAAAATTTAATTGAAAAAAATCTTTTTTAAAATTGCGATCTTATAATCTAGAATTTTACCGTTATTATTATCTTTTTATTGGAGAAATCATAGAGTATTTTTGTACAAAATAAACAGTATTTTTAAAGTAAAATAAAATATTTGCTCATAAAATTAGTTTATGTATGCATTTTATAGGTCCTTATGTGCCCTACTAATATGTCCTATTTATAGGACAGCTAGTTACTTAAAAAATTAAAAACTTTTTTTCAAAATTTTGATAATATCTACTTAATTACACCCTATTAAAGATATAATCGAAGTTTTAAAATTTTTCAAAAATATTTAATCGGTGTGGTCCAATATGGGTTAAAGACAGAATAAAAACACTTTATCAAACTAAGGTATTCAGAAATGATTAATAAATGTGCCCTTCCATGACTCTCCTCCCTATAGGTTCCGAGCTGTGTTCGGCGACTGCGCTGATCCTGGAAGCGGGCAAGGAGCTGGAGGGGGCCTACGAGAGGGACCTCTTCGCTGTGCGGGACTTCAAGGAGTGCTCGGACAAGTGCATACACGCGCTGCGGGAACGAGGCTTCATGTGCAGGTACCCTTTTCTCTTGCCTCAAGCATTTTCATGATTTTTTTCTTAGATTGTCATTCGTTTATAGTCTATGTAATTTCACTTGGCTTCTGAAAGACATCTGTCCTTTCGTTATAATGGCACTAGAAGACGCGAGACACTTGGTCCCGTTTTTAGGTGCGTTCGTAATTATATAAATACATAGCACTTACCGGTCGATTCTCCACCAACCTTTAACTCGCGGTTCAACTCTCAGTTGAGAAACCTTCCTTGACAAATCTAACCGCCGGTTAATATTTCGAATTCATCGATAACTTTCAAGCCGCGATTAGTCGACCTGAGTTAGTCAACTCTCGCTTGAAATCTGCGTAGTTGATTGGCCAAAGGAATCACATGACCTAGCAATCCTCTCTGCGAGTTCTGTCCTTCCTTGACACCATCTTAATCTGTTTCTTTTCAATAACGAAACTAAAGGCAGTATTGAAATTGGAAATGCATATACTTATCATGTTTAATTTTTAAATAAAAAATTCTTATAAGTAAATGTGCAATTACCATTTTGATTTCATGATTTTGTTCTTTTACAGAACAAAAGTTTCAATAAAATTCTTAACAATAAAATTCTTAAAAAACAGTTGATTAAAAAATATCTTGATTAAAAAAATCATTTTCTTTAATGTAAGTTTTATAAACAATTATCTGATCAAACTACACTGTAAAAAAAATCTGTGAAGTTACTAAAGTATTTCTAGGAAACTGGGATTCCAGGAACTTTTTATGTAACGGCAACAAGAAAAATTCCTGTAACAGCGTCTGTTACAGGAATTTTTGTTGTTGCCGTTACATAAAAAGTTCCCGGAATCCCAGTTTCCAAGAAAAACTTTAGTAACTTTACAAATTTTTTTTTACAGTGTAGTAGTATTAAGTAGAATAAAAGTAAATAACGCAATATGTTTATTTATTTATTTTTTACAGTGAATATTAGATGTGAAGATATTTTCATATAATATTTCTAATGCATATATATTTTATTTAACAAATGTCTGTACAGATTCAATTAAAATATCTTGGATAAAATAGCATGCCGGTAGCAAAAAAAAAAAAAAAAAAAAGACGAGGCCTTAGAAAATCCTGTGTTGATTATTACACATTTTTTTAGAGATCATGTTTAATAACTTTAGAAGAAGGCCGAGAACATGTATTAATATTCTTGATGTATTGCGAAATTATATAAAAAAAAAATCTTCTGAAAAAATGTTTCTTTAAAACAAAAATCATTATTTCAAACTTACTAAGTATGTAATAAAACAAATAATTATTTATCTATTATGAACAATTGATCACATATACACAATTCGGTAGAAAATTCATGCTTTAAGCAACTATGAACGAGGGACTCAAATGGAAGAAAATTTGTTTTCTATTTTTTCATTATTATTAAAAAAGAGAGAGAGAAAGAAAGAGTTTTGAATCATATATTTTTACAAAATTGGTATTGAAAGTACATATTTCCATTTAGATTTGTTAGATGGCGCCACCACAAAATACTTTCTAAATCAATAAAATTTGAAGCTTTGTTTTCGACACACAAATTAGTATAATTTTGCATTCATAGAGCAAAAATATCCAAAAAAAAGGGGAAAAATGTAAGTGACATATTCTTTTATAATACCATCTTTAATAATTAATGCTTCGTTTAATTAGTAAATTCCAAAAAGCTTTGTTTTTAGAAAAGAAGCATCAGCGCACAATTTAAAACGACCGCCATCTTTCTTTCTACTAGGCATCCGCGGTTCACTAACCTATTTACCAGAGCTTGGTTGAGTTAGTCAACACCAGGTTAGTATTTACCTCAAATTTCGTCAGGTTGGGTAAACGGAGAATTGGATTTCGCATTCAACCGAGAGTTAAGCTCCGAAACGCGAGGTTGAAGTTGACGGAGAATTACCGGGTTAGAGTAGTCGTTCGGTCCGTCTGTCTGTCTGTCCGTCCGTCCGCATATAACAGAGCAAAAATGACCCAACAAAATTGTCTGAAATTTTAAATATAAATTTGTCGCAAAATTGTGTCGAGTGATTTCCAATTTTATGAAAATCGGATGTAGAGTTGAATGACAGGGGCAGTCAATAGTTTTCCGTTACATTACGGCCAGTGGGAAAAATTTATTTCAAGCGCATTTCAATGATGTGACAGCCTTTCGAACAGAATGATACTGATAGGCACTTAGGAAGTGCACTAAAATATACAATACGTGGTGCAAAAAATATTTATAAAACTAGTTATAGTACGAACGCACCTCATTTGCCACGTTTGACGAGCAATTTCCAACTTGTTCCTACTGCTATAATCAAACGTAGGCTTTCTACTGTTACCAAAAAGCGGGGGGGGGGGGGAAGAAATGAGCGTTCAACTAGCCAAATGCATCATTACCCTAGTTACTGGCATTTCTATCTTTCTAACCGATGACCATTCCTCTACCTGCCGGGCTGCCCCGGCTGAACGGGTTTCATATGTGTTAACGGGCCGGGTGACCGCCTAATCACCGCATAGCGGCAATAAACCTGACGATCGTCATCCTATCGTCCGTGCCCACTGCTTTGTTGTGAACTTTGTTATACCGGTTACTTAGCATTTATAGCTTGTTCTATGGCACCTGCATATTGCTACTCAAGTTGATCTCGTCATTTAGAATATTCGTCAGCTGACGTGATCTTCACCTGGCAAGGCTTCCTCCAGAGGTATAATTCATAGGTAACTTTGCACCCACGATGGACTTTAGATGCACCTGGAGGCATAAGCGTACATGGTGGATTTTAGCCGGCAGTAAACCTCGATTACCGACTTTTCAACTGCGAGTTCGATGCTCTGCCAGAACCGTTTCCACCGTTACCTGATCTAATTGGAATGGCCTGGTGCATTTGAACGGGCGGGGCTCGTAAGTGCTTAAGCCTTTTTGCTAGTCCTGGTCGACCTTGGTGTTTTTGAAACCTAATTGTTGGTGCATATGAAAATGCACTTTTGGAGGAGGGGGAGAAAAGAATGTGGCGCCGCAGATGGACAAGTTGCACGGCGAGTTAATTTTTGGGCTGAAGTGCTAGGTAAACTCAACGTTGCAAGGGGGATGCGACTCCGCCTTTCTACCGGGCATAAAAAGCGTCTCCTTTGGCTTCTCATTTTAGCGGGTCCGGTAGCTCGTGCCGGCTATAGCCTATGTGGGTCCAAACAAAGGCGGCAGTCTTGAATAAAAAAAAAAAAAAAAAAAAAAAACTGAAGGGGAAGGGGGTTAGTTTGTACATGTTATTTGCACTTTAAAACTTACTTTTAGCTATTTACTTAACTATAATTTATTATTTTAGACTATCCTAGACAGTAGGTCAGATAAAACAAATTAGAATATGTTACTTTAGATTACTTGAGTAATTCTTGGCTATTGAAAATGCATTTATATTTTTAACTATTTATCGTTAGAATCATGATTTAAAAAAAAATTATTTATCTTATGGCAAGTTAACTTTGAATCGGCATATTATTACTTAGCTAGGAGGGAATTGGGAAGTGATTAACGAGCTGACCTAATGAGATAAATTTTAATATACTAACTACTAATTGAACTAGCTTCTTGAGGTTGTAACTTAGACATAAGCTATGGGGGTTGGGCTTAACCTGAATTAGAGCAGTTAATTTTATAATTAACTATATTTGTCTAGTATACTTTGCTTATCTCACCCTGTGATCTTGAGGAGGTTTCCTTGTCTTGGAATTTCGTCACTGTCGTGGTGGCTGTCTTTTTATTATTTTGACATATTCTTGTGTTTTTTTTTTCTTGCTTGAGTATATGCTTCTCACATTCCATGAGATTTTTTTTCTATCGTAGTTTTTTTCCTTATGGCTCTATTCATAATGGTTGTCTAAATTTGAGGTTTTGTCACTTTGCAAACTTGTCGCTGATGGGTTGACTAGTTGTGGTCTTTAATTTGGGATACTTTTAATTGTCTTTGATCACTTAACAGGTATATTTTCCTTTTTTTGTTTATTATCTTGATACGTGATTGCGCCCTCGGCAGTCTATTGGAACCTAACGGCTGTTAACACGATTTTATGCAATATTGTTGAAAAGACTTGTGCATTACTTGAGTATGGCTTGTTTCGTGGCCATTAGTCCATCAATTTTCCGTCCGTCCGCATATAAAAGAGCAAAAACTACCCAACCGAATGGTCTGAAATTTTAAACATATGATTGTTGCAAAATTTTGTCGAGCCATTTCAAATTTTATGAAAATTGGATGTATGCTTTAATTACAGGGACAGTCAAAAGTTTTTCTTTACATGACAGCCAATGGGAAAAATTATTACAAGTGAATTTTAATGATGTTACAACCTTCCGAATGGTCTGAAATTTTAAATATATAATTGTTGCAAAATATTGTCGAGCCATTTCCAATTTTATGAAAATCGGATGTATAGTTTAATGACAGGTACAGTCAAAAGTTTTCCCTTACATTACGCCCAATGGGAAAAAATTATTTATTGCAAGTGCATTTTAATGATGTTACAGCCATCCGAATGGTCTGAAATTTAAAATATATAATTGTTGCAAAATTGTGTCGGGAAATTTCAAATTTTAGGAAAATCGGATGTATAGTTTAATGACAGGGACAGTCAAAAGTTTTCCGTTACATTACGGGGAATGGGAAAAAAATTATTGCAAGTGCATTTTAATGATGTTACAGGCTATGAACTTATGAAGCGCAAAAAAATATACATTCAGTACAATATGGGGTGCAAAAAATAATTATAAAACTAGTTATAGTACGAACGCACCTGATTTGCCACGTTTGACGAGCAATTTCCAACTTGTTTTTCCTTTTTTGTTGTTGGCTTGCTTTACTGTGCAGTTGATTTCTCTGTTTGTCTTAGAACACATCTTTCCCTTATCCAATTAACTATCTTTCGACGATTCGTTGGGTGAGCCATAGCTATTAGTTTATCATAAATGACTTCCACCCCCTCAGTAGTGTAAGGTATATATTTTTGTTGTTGTTGTTGCAAGTGAAAGTTTCTTTCACCTGCAGCCACGGCTAACTTGGTAGTTTAACTCGGGCCATTTTTTAAACCTGAAAATAAGGAAATTAGTTTGAGGGGGAGATGTCCGGTGGGATGGTGTGTGTTTAGCTTTGTTCTTTTATATTTTATTGTGAGATTGTGTCTATATTTTCTATTAACGATCTGATAACTGATTTGCGCTTGTTTTGTACATGTTTATTGTTTGCAAGCTGGCAATGCCAAAGTTGCTAGTTGTTTGCTGTGATTTGAATCAAATGGTACGGTTGTGTTAGTGGGCAAGCTGGTAAAAAGAGTCTTGGGGTTCCCAATTACCCGCTTGCACAGTTTGGCTCATCTTTGCGTTTGAATCTGTGTAAGTATTCTGGGACTGCTTCATGTTCCGTGTATATCTGGCTGAAAATTTTACAACTCCTTAGTCTGTTTGTTCTTACTTTTAAGGTGTATTGACGGGTTGTCCTGCCCATGCCCCCGTAATCCCACTCGAACTGCCACTGTTTAATAATTAGTTCTTTAATTGTTCTTTTAAGTTTTGATGTTGGTCTTTCTAAGTTAAATGAGATTTCTTTTATTTTATTTTCTGTTGCCTGTTTGCTAATTCGTCGGCAAACTTTTGGATGCCCACATGTGCTTTAACCCAGCTAATTTTGAATTTACTAACTGAGAATTTAATTGCTTCTTGTAAATCATTTACTACTTGTATGGTGTTAAATGGTTTGCTGAGTGCTTGGATAGCTGACATGCAGTCCGAGCGGATGCTGTACTCCATCCCTGTACTGTTGCCCCGATCTGCTACTTTTATTATGGCCAGTAGTTCGACTTGAAAGACACTATTAAACTTCCTTAGAGGTACTGACCATGTTTTAATTTTTTGTTCATTTTTGAAGGCTACGAATGCCGAACTCGTAGCTCCTGATTCCAATTTTGAGCCATCTGTGTAGATATTTATGTCTTTAAGGTTATGTCCTATTCTTGGTTCGATTGTTTCTGTGGGGTGTCTATTCCATACGTTTATTTTTTGTATAATCTGCGTGATTTATTGTTGTTCCGTGGAGGTTTACATTTTCTCTCAATCTGGATATGGTACCGTAAGTTGCTTCGTATTTTACTTGTATGTGTATCAGAATCAGGTTTTATGTGCCTTAACAATGGGCAGTAGGAAGTGTGTCTGGCAGTACCTCCTCGCTCCTTATGTTAAGGTTGTGGCCCCAAATTGGGGCGGCAGAAGTTAGTGTCTTTTCAACTACTGTCTTACACCAAGTTTTGATAATTTCTGGTTTTAAGGGGGTCAGGGACACATTTTAAAATAATTTTTATTTATTGAGTTAAAATTCTGAATTCTTCTGTGATGGTTAACCTTGTCATTTGTAAACAAAATCACATGATAAAACTTCTCATAATTTTTTTTTTTAAATTTTAAATTTAAAATTTATTAAAAAAGTGAGGTAATTTGAAATCATTATAAGTCGAAATATTATTTATAGAAATTTAATTTTTTTTTTCATTTAAATAAACAAAAATATATAAGTTTTAATTTTGATTCAGCATTTTTAAAAACATTAATTTATTTAAAAAAATTAAAAGTATTTAAAGAAAAAAATAAAAAAAAAAGTGGTGCAATTTTTAAAAAAAAAAAACATATTTTCAAAAGTAAATATTTTTCTCAAATATGCTGAATCAAAATTAAAGTCAAACAATTGAAAAAGATATGTTAAAAGTTTGAACACTTTATCTTTAACGGTTCTCGAGTTATAAGAATTTAAATACAAGAAATGGTGAAAAAAACCTATCATGAAGAAAAACGCATTGTTACAAGAAGTCGTTTCCATGATAGCCATTGCTTGAAAGCTAGATTTTGAAAACAAACCTAAACGGAAAAATTAATATTTTTTGTTCTAATTCAGATAAAAACATGATTTAAATGTCATTTTATGCAGAAAAAAAAAAAAAAAAAAAAAAAAAAAAAAAACAGAGAAAATTTTAATGAAATAAAATGTTTTTGCAAAATTTGAAGATTGTTGCGTCCCGGACCCCCTTAAGTTCTAATTCCTGGATGCATTGCCTCCAACATGTTCAATGTGTTTCTTATCTTTGCTTCCTGTGTTTGGCAACACGCTAGCCAGTTGAGCTGTAGCCAGTTGTTTGTGTATTATAATTCCTGAGAATTTCATTTGCTCTTTTCCTTCGAGTTCTTTGTCGTTGAATTTTATGCCTTCTTTTTTATACGTGTCCTATGTTGGAAGGTTTCTTGTGTGTGCTTTGTTAAGATACAGCAGTTCTGTTTGGACAGGGAAGTTGACCTTGACAAGCCAATTGAAATTACATAGAGCTTGGGTTCTTTTATAAGAAAGAGGGAATATATGGGCAATAAAACTGGATGGGGTTCAGATTAGCTAGAACAAATCATTATACATAGATGCCAACATCTCTTAATTATGATGATGGGGTATGACAACCATGTTTAAAACCAGAAAGTGTATATGAGGATATGGCGATTTTTTCTTTACGTTACTTGTTAAATTTCATTTTTAAATTTTTGATTAAATAAAATTTCCGGCTGGAAAATCAGACTCCGGAATAATCAAGAGCAGGGATCTGCTTAGAAATAAATTGGGTTCTTTAAAGGACCTTTCACAAAATTTATCATCTCAAAACAGGACCCTTCACAAAACATTTTACCTTCAAACTGGACCCTTCACAAAATTCTTTGCCTTAAAAATATACCTTTGACAAAACTTATCCACTTCCAAACTGAACTTTTTCACAAATTTTAATCATTTAAAAGTAAAATCAGACCTGTCACTTTTATATATATAATGAGAAAGAGAATATGTGTATCTTACATGCATATAACTTCTTAAAAATGTATAAACAAGAACCTGAATATAACAATTATTTCAAATTCACAAAATTATAAGTAGAGTTTTCGCAAACATAAAATTTTTTTCACAATTTCCCATAAATTTCACAATTTCCCACAATTTCACAATTTCCCATTGTGAAAAGTCTGGACAGACCCCTGGGTCTATGCATTTTCTCCAAGTTAATCTTTCATGTTTGTCACTATTGTCATAGATATAAAATGTAACTTATATAATGCTATACCGGGCCATAGCTTTAAGGCTCCTGTCCCTGCCAGCGAAAGCACTCACGAGCTAATGCTAATCCTATGGGGAGGGACTTATCTAATATCTCGTTTGCATTTCGACATTAATTTTTTTTTTTTTTTTTTTTTTGCATGGGATAGTCGAGATTCGTCTCTACATCGCACCTTTTCTACTTTTTCGATTTTGGTTGCAGATATTTTTTAGAATGACACTTTCATTTTCAGAACAGGCTTTGAAAGTGAAAGTAACTTTATAAAAAATATCTGCGACGAAAATCGAAAAAGTAAAAAAGATGCGATGTAGAGACGGACCTCAGCTATCTAATGCAAAAAAATTATTTAAAAATATCGAAATGCAAATGAGATATTAGATAAGTCCCTCCCCATAGGATTAGCATTAGCTCGTGAGTGCTTTCGCAGGCAGGGACATGAGCCTTAACCATAATGCTTATTATTGGATGTATTGTATTGTATTGTATTGTATTGTATTGTATTCTGCAGATCATTCCTGTACTACGATAAGGGGAAGACGTGCGTACTGTACCCGGACGACCCCCTGGGGGAGCAAGGGGAAGGTGGGGTCGACAGACCCCTCAAGACCAGCACAGGGGACCTCTACAGGTTGTTCTGCGGAACTTCCGACAGAGGTGAGTAACTATCATGAATTGGATTGTTCTAAGATTATTGTTACGTAATTCGACTTCGGGTAGACGAGAATCGAAGTCACGCTTATTTAGTAAATAAATAAATAGAAATGCTTAATTCATCTTTAAAAGTTAAATACTCCACGGAGTAATATGAGATACTGCAAAATGAAATACATTTCAGGACTTTTCGAAAAACTCAGAAATTCACTTTTTCGCTTTGGCGTAAACTTGGTCGCCACTCCTCCTACAAAACTGAAAGATCTGATTAGCGCCAAAGTGGACCCGATCCCGAGGGATGAAGTTTCTGGGGTATATGTAATTCCACTGAAAACAGAAGATATTTATATCGAATCCATAGGAATGACTTCGCGTAAACTTAAAATTCGTATTAAAGAACATTTGAGAGATTTAAAGTACAACCGACCTACAACAGCCCTGTCAAGACTTAACCAGAAGCAGAATATACAAGTTAATTTCGAAGACGCAAAAATTATATATCCCAACAAAAAGTTTTCTGTAAAAAAAAAAAAAAAAAAAAAGCGCCAAGTTCTCCTTAATGTTTCGTCCAGAAAAAGTAGTGATATCTGAAGTTAAAAGCCAAACATCCCAAATCTTTCATTGAAAATGGCTTCCTGCGACTTGGCCGTTAATGCCTTCTACAGCCTTTCAAAATTAGTGATTGGAAATTACGATTATTAATTTATAATTTTTTAAATATTAAAAATAATATTAGGCTGCAAAGAGGCAAATTCAGATAAAGACATTATAAGTAAAAGATTTCTGATAACTACCATTCAGTTTCAACAAACATTAGTTTTGATTACAGATCATTTAGTCCACTTGCTGTTTAATTGCCATTTTGTACGGTCTAAAGCTAAAGTCATTAACGTAAAACCCAAGAAATAAAACAAAATTTACTTAATTCAAATCTCACAATATGTTACATTATATTTTATTGTATAATATTGAAATCTTGTGTATTGACGAAAGAAATTGTTTTCGTTTGAACATTTATTATAGTTTGTTTGCAAACATTAAGAGGTATTCGATTTATAAACTGTTAAAAGCTGATACTAATTATGTTTTAGCAATTAGGGATATTATCTCCTGAATACAAGTATTTTGTTATTTTTAACTTCAAAGCATTTAAATAGACTGAAGTTGTTTAAATGCTTTTTTCAAATGTGTATTTTATTTCTGTACTCTGTGTCACAAAATGCCTAAAATAATCAAAAAATGTAGTTGGCATGTAGCTCATTTGTACATATTTTAAAATTGGAAAAACTCTCACGAAGGCATTAACGGCCAAGTCGCAGGAAGCCATTTTCAATGAAAGATTTGGGATGTTTGGCTTTTAACTTGTGCGAACTTCAGATATCACTACTTTTTCTGGCCGAAACATTAAGGAGAACTTGGCGCTTTTTTTTTTTTTTTTTTACAGAAAACTTTTTGTTGGGATATCACTACTTTTTGTATGTTTTTTCAAGTTTGTTATTCTAAACTATATTAATATGAAAAAACTTAAATTTCGGTACTTTTATGTTAGCCGGGAGCAAATCTCCTCATTAGCCTTTTGTTTTTTCGCCAATAGCAGTTTTCATTTTTCACATGTGTAAATTAGAAACAATGCTTTGATTTTCAAATAAAATATTTTGGTTTATGTTATTATTTCTTATTTATTTATTTATTTATTTATTTCTGTTAAATATTCTAATAATTAAAATGAGGGAAATGCATCTATTTTAAATGACATGACTGAAAAGTATATATCTTTAAATGAAATGAATGCAATATGAACAATGGAGTTGGGAACAGTATTTGGCGATTTGCCACTTGCGCCCGGCTAACATAAAAATACCTAAATTTATTTTATTGAGCTTTACAAATTTATACTTTATTTCTTTTTATATTAAAGTACTAGCCGCCTCTAGCAAGCAATATTTACTATATTACTTCCATGTTAAACGTTGCATCATGTTACTGTTATTCATAATTTAATTTACTTGCCCATTCTTTCGCCAATTCGGAAGCTTTTGATAGAGAAATCAAGAACTTTTTACTATCATGGAAGCACATCATATGTTTTGTGTTGTTATGTATTTCATCTTTCGTGACAAATATCTCTTAACTCACTTATGCATGTTTCCTTAGCAGTTACGATTCGTTCTCTAATGCGGAAATTTTTAATCCTATTAAGTAATCTTTTGTAATTGGGCTCATTGCCAATTGTTGTATTTTAACTGATAGGACTGGGTACACGTGAAATGGTTCTTACGAAATCCTTTCACAATATCTGCATTTGCATTAAACCATATTGATGCTAATATCTTTTTGTTTCACGTTAACCTTTTCAATAGACTCGATTACGGAAGAATAGAAGGTCACTGCCATGATCCCATTTGAAAATCTATCATTCTTCTCATCTGATCGTATTGAAGAATTAGTCAATGTGCCATGGTTTTAAAATTTTAGCTAATTTTACTCGAAACCTGAAAACTAAAATGCGAGGAACCGGATTATAGAAGATTCATTCTAACGTACATATTGATTAACAGGTTACATATTATAGAATTATAATAATCATAAGGGGAACTGGCAGTTTCAATGCTTTAATAGTTTCCGCAAATTCTCTTTATATAATACAGAATTTTAGCGGTGTAAAAATTAACAACATAGTTACAGTAAATATAATAACAGTACAATATAATAACAATAGCAGAGGTTTTGGACAGTGACGAAACTATTAGCACTTTGGAAATATTAGTACGTTATATCATTTAACTATTCAGATGATATGCGGAAAAATAAAAATAGATGGCTCGCATTAATAATTAACTCATTGAAAAATAGCTAATAGGGTCAAATATTCGCCAAGCTTGACGACATTTAGCAAAGTTTCGCCAAATTTGGTAATATATCATGTTAAATCTCAAATTTGGCGACAAAAAATGTTTTGTTTATTCTGACGTCATAACGATGCATATGCATTATATATTATACACATACCTATAATATGTATGATGCAAATGTATTACGTATTATATGCTTATGTATAATATGTATGATGCATATGCATAAGTTCATTAACATCACTAAAACGCAATTAAAAGAATGGTGTTCCATAAATAGTAGGGATAATTGCCAGATTGACCAGAGTGCTATTGACATTAGAATACCGAAATTTATAATAGACCGGGAGGCGTCTGTACACACCATCACATCATCGAATTTACAGGTGAAATTTTAGGATTAGTTAAAACTAGATTAGCATATTTAAATGCAACTGGTCTGTTAAGTCATATATTGGTAGAAACCACATGAAGATCTAATTTTAGTGGTTAATTGATAGGTTTATTCTTGTATTTTCCTGCATCCAAAAGTATGGAAACATGGAGGAATGGGTGTAGGAAAACACAATGGAAAATCCACCAATTAACCCGTAAAATCGGGTCTGTAGGTGGTTTCCACAAATATATGACTTGGCAGACCAGTTACATTTCAATACGCTTATTGATATTTAACTGATCCTAAAATTTCAGCCGTCAACTCGATGAGGTGATGATCTGTGCAGACACCTCCCGGTCTTTAATAAAATCTCTCTATTCTAAAAAAAAGTAACTACCGCTGTCACCGCCGCCGCCGCCGGTTTTGAATTTTTTGTGACCGGAGGTCTTTCTTCGTTAATATTAAGAAAAATAATGCATACAAAAATATGAAAATCGGTAGTATGATACAGAAATGTTTGATAAACACGCTGATGCAGTCAGTTTTTAAATCGAAGAATTATTTTAAGAGATATTTAATGCTAAAGTTTGACAAAATCGTTCCACTAAAAAAGTTTTATAGGAGCAAAAACTATTCATAGGAATTTAATAATTTTTAGTTCATTTTATACGTTATAATTTCCCGGTGTGCAGAATTGATTTATTTTTTTAATTTGACTCATTTTTCGAGGTTTTATATCTATTTTAAATTCAAATTTTCAGCATTTCTAGAGATATTTTTTACAGATTTCAGAAAATTGTACTAATTTAAACTGTTGCCAACTGTATAAAAAGCGCAAGCAATAATGTTTGCTTCAAATTAAAAATTTATGTACACGTGACTATTATAAACAGAAAAAAACTTTCAAATTAGAATTAAATAATTACGTATAAAAAGCAGGAACTTATTAAAAATTACGTCATAAAAAGTATACACGTGAATTTTAAAAGAGAAAGGATATTGTAAAATAATAAATTCATTAACATGCGTTAGAAGTCTTAGGAGAAATTACGTCATATTTACGTCATATTATAGTTATTACATAAAATGAACACAAAATAATATTGCAAAAAAGTTTAAATTTAGAAATTGCGCTAGACATTTATTTGATACTTTGAGAATTAATTTAAAATGTCTCATTTAAAAGAACTTTCTTTTCGCTTTGTTAAAAAATACCAGGAGACAAAGACTCTCTTTACTTAATTCCTTTTATATTAGCTTATTTTGAAATGTTGTTACACGTGTATACGTCATCAAGTTATTTTTATTTCGACATTTTATTCGTGTTTTTTATTAATGTTGTACGAATTTATTTGTTATTTCGTTATTTAAAATAAAAATTATATCAATTTGTATAATTTGGCGAGTGGTTTGGCGATTTATATAATTTGGTGAAATGGGTCGACAGGATAATCAAGTAGTACCGCGGCGGATTTGGCGTTAAAATTCCCCAATCAAAGAGAAATGAATAGAAATTCGTTTATAGGGAGATCGCCACTGTTTTTTAAATTATAATTCAATCTTTCGAAATCTTTTTAAAGCCGATCAAATTAGCGTGCATTTAGAGTCTGCGGTGTCTGGACGGGGGTTGGCGAGCGTAGCTCGTAGGGGGCCGAGCCCCCTAGTAATGTAAAAAATATCCCTCGAAATGCTGAAAACTTGAATTTAAAATAGAAATAAAACCTCAAAAAATGTGTCAAATTAAAAAACTAAAAGCAGTCTGCACACCGGGAAATTCTGACGCATAAAATGATCTAAAAATGATTAAATTTCTATGTACAGTTTTTGCTCCTATAAAACTTTTTTAATGGAACGATTTTGTCCAACTTTGGCATTAAATATCTCTTAAAATAATACTTCGATTTGAAAACTGTCTGCATCAGCGTGTTTATCAAACATTTCTGTATAAAACCACCGATTTTCATATTTTTGTATGCATTATTTTTCTTAATATTAAGGAAGAAAGACCTCCGGTCACAAAAAATTCAAAACCGGCGGCGGCGGCGGTGACAGCGGTAGTTACTTTTTTTTAGAATAGAGAGATTTTAGAAAGTGATATTAATTTAAACTGTTGCCAACTGTATAAACAGTGGAAACAATAATGTTTGCTTCAAAAAAATATTTATACTTGTAAATAAATTAAAAATTTATTTACACGCGACTATTATAAACAGAAAAAAACATTGGGAATTAGAATTAAATAATTATGTACAAAAAGCAGGAACTTATTAAAAATTACGTCATAAAAACTATAATTACACGTGAATTTTAAGAAAGAAAGGAATTTGTAAAATAATAAATTTATTAACATGCGTTAGAAGTCTTAAATAGGAGAAATTACGTCATATTTACGTCACATTATAGTTATTACATAAAATGAATACAAAATAATATTGCAAAAAGGTTTAAATTCAGAAATTGCGCTAGACATTTATTTGATATTTTGAGCGGATACTTTTCAACTATTTTTGTTAGGAAAGCGCAAATAATATTTCATTTCTAACACAAGAATTTTCACGTGAATATTAAAAAGAAAAAGAATAGTTTGGTCAAAATTACGTCAGATTAAAAACGATTAATTTAAAAAGTCTTATTTAAAAGAACTTTCTTTTCGCTTTGTTAAAAAATACCGGGAGACAAAGGCTCTATTTACTTAATTCCTTTTACATTAGCTTATTTTGAAATGTTGTTACACGTGTCTACGTCAAAGACGAAAACAGCGATTGACATATGTATTTTTGGTACTACTTAGTTATCCCGTCGACCAAAAATCTATCATTCGCCAAACTATAAGATTAAATGCTAATAATGGTTGATCGTAAATGTCACATTAACTTGACTTTAAGCAAGTTACACGTGTCTACGTCATCAAGTTATTTTTATTTCGACGTTTTATTTGTATTTTTATTAATGTTGCACTAATTTATTTGTTCTTTCGTTATTTAAAATAAAAATTATGTCAGTTTGTATAATTGGTGAGTGCTTTAGCGATTTATATAATTTTGCGAAATTGGTCGACGGGTTCATCAAGTAGTACCGCAGAGGATTTGGCCTTAAAATTCCCCATTCAAAGAGAAATGAATAGAAATCCGTTTATAGGGAGATCGCCACTGTTTTTTAAATTATAATTCAATCTTCCGAAATCTTTTAAAGCCGATCAAATTAGCGTACTTTTAGAGTCTGCGGTGTCTGAACGGGGGTTGACGAGCGTAGCTCGTAGGGGGCAGAGCCTCCTAGTTTGTTTTAAGGAAGTAAAAGATAGAAAGATGGACAGATAAACTGAAAGATTTGCCTCATTAAGATTTTTGTAAAAGCATATAAAAATTCATTCAGCTTGAAATCATGTAACACCTTTATAACTCAGGCTAATTTTCTGTAATCGGGTTTTGGCGACCAACATATCTTATCTATAACTATAATCTTTTTAAAGATTTAAAATTAACAATAAATTAACAGTAAGTAGGCTAATAATACAATATAATAACATTAGCAGCGGACATCGTACGCCGAATCTGTCACACATCATTAAAGACAGTTTATTAGTTACACATTTCATTTAATTAAAAGGAGATTTTTAAACTTTCATATGGAATTAGGATATTTTTCCACTATAGGGACCTTGGCATTTTTTTTTTTAAATCTTGGCGCAATTCGGACTTCAGAAACTGAGATATGTCGCCAAATGATATAAACAACTACGAAAACAAACCTGACGAACTTTTATGTTATTTATATGTATTTATATATATATATAAACATTTTATTTATACATGTATAAAATATTATTTTTTATATACAGATTATTTATGTTGTCTCTCTATTCTAAAAAAAAGTAACTACCGCTGTCACTGCCGCCGCCGCCGCCGCCGCCGCCGCCGGTTTTGAATTTTTTGTGACCGGAGGCCTTTCTTCGTTAATATTAACAAAAATGTTGAATACAAAAATATGAAAATCGGTGGTTTTATACAGAAATGTTTGATAAACACGCTGATGCAGACAGTTTTCAAATCGAAGAATTATTTTAAGAGTTATTTAATGCTAAAGTTGGACAAAATCGTTCCACTAAAAAAGTTTTATAGCAGTAAAAAGTATACATGGCAGTGTAATCATTTTTAGATCATTTTATACGTTAGAATTTGCCGGAGTGCAGATTGCATTAATTTTTTCATTTTGACTCATTTTTTCAGGTTTTATTTCTATTTTAAATTCATATTTTCAGCATTTCTAGAGATATTTTTTACAGATTTCAGAAAATTGTACTAATTTAAACTGTTGCCAACTGTATAAAAAGCGCAAGCAATAATGTTTGTTTCAAATTTAAATTTTATTTACACGTGACTATTATAAACAGGAAAAAAACTTTCAAATTAGAATTAAATAATTACGTATAAAAAGCAGGAACTTATTAAAAATTACGTCATAAAAAGTATACACGTGAATTTTAAAAGAGAAAGGATATTGTAAAATAATAAATTCATTAACATGCGTTAGAAGTCTTAGGAGAAATGACGTCATATTTACGTCACTTTATAGTTATTACATAAAATGAACACAAAATAATATTGCAAAAAAGTTTAAATTTAGAAATTGCGCTAGACATTTGTTTGATATTTTGATAATTAATTTAAAATGTCTCATTTAAAAGAACTTTCTTTTCGCTTTGTTAAAAAATACCAGGAGACAAAGACTCTCTTTACTTAATTCCTTTTATATTAGCTTATTTTGAAATGTTGTTACACGTGTCTACGTCATCAAGCTATTTTTATTTCGACGTTTTATTTGTGTTTTTATTAATGTTGTACGAATTTATTTGTTCTTTCGTTATTTAAAATAAAAATTATATCAATTTGTATAATTTGGCGAGTGGTTTGGCGATTTATATAATTTGGCGAAATTGGTCGACGGGATAATCAAGTAGTACCGCAGCGGATTTGGCGTTAAAATTCCCCAATCAAAGAGAAATGAATAGAAATTCGTTTATAGGGAGATCACCACTGTTTTTTAAATTATAATTCAATGTTTCGAAATCTTTTTAAAGCCGATCCAATTAGCGTGCATTTAGAGTCTGCGGTGTCTGGACGGGGGTTGGCGAGCGTAGCTCGTAGGGGGCCGAGCCCCCTAGTTATATAAAAATAAATAAACGGGTTCCTTACATTAAATAAATTGTATCTCTCTATTCTAAAAAAAAGTAACTACCGCCGCCGCCGCCGCCGGTTTTGATTTTTTTTGTGACCGGAGGCCTTTCTTCGTTAATATTAACAAAAATAATGCATACAAAAATATGAAAATAGGTGGTTTTATACAGAAATGTTTGATAAACACACTGATGCAGACAGTTTTCAAATCGAAGAATTATTTTAAGAGTTATTTAATGCTAAATTTGGACAAAATCGTTCCACTAAAAAAGTTTTATAGCAGCAAAAACTATACATGGCAGTGTAATCATTTTTAGATCATTTTATGCGTTAGAATTTGCCGGAGTGCAGATTGCATTAATTTTTTTATTTTGACTCATTTTTTCAGGTTTTATTTCTATTTTAAATTCAAATTTTCAGCATTTCTAGAGATATTTTTTACAGATTTCAGAAAATTGTACTAATTTAAACTGTTGCCAACTGTATAAAAAGCAAAAGCAATAATGTTTGCTTCAAATTAAAAATTTATTTACACGTGAGTATTATAAACAGGAAAAAAACTTTCAAATTAGAATTAAATAATTACGTATAAAAAGCAGGAACTTATTAAAAATTACGTCATAAAAAGTATACACGTGAATTTTAAAAGAGAAAGGATATTGTAAAATAATAAATTCATTAACATGCGTTAGAAGTCTTAGGAGAAATTACGTCATATTTACGTCACATTATAGTTATTACATAAAATGAACACAAAATAATATTGCAAAAAAGTTTAAATTTAGAAATTGCGCCAGACATTTATTCGATATTTTGAGAATTAATTTAAAATGTCTCATTTAAAAGAACTTTCTTTTCGCTTTGTTAAAAAATACCAGGAGACAAAGACTCTCTTTACTTAATTCCTTTTATATTAGCTTATTTTGAAATGTTGTTACACGTGTGTACGTCATCAAGTTATTTTTATTTCGACGTTTTATTTGTGTTTTTATTAATGTTGTACGAATTTATTTGTTCTTTCGTTATTTAAAATAAAAATTATATCAATTTGTATAATTTGGCGAGTGATTTGGCGATTTATATAATTTGGCGAAATTGGTCGACAGGATAATCAAGTAGTACCGCAGCGGATTTGGCGTTAAAATTCCCCAATCAAAGAGAAATGAATAGAAATTCGTTTATAGGGAGATCGCCACTGTTTTTTAAATTATAATTCAATCTTTCGAAATCTTTTTAAAGCCGATCAAATTAGCGTGCATTTAGAGTCTGCGGTGTCTGGACGGGGGTTGGCAAGCGTAGCTCGTAGGGGGCCGAGCCCCCTAGTATATATGGAAAAAATTGCTTGTGTATATGACACATTAAATAGGGTGCAAGAAAATACGTTTTTATCAAATTTCTTTTCTCGTCAAGGCTATTTTCTGTATTTCTCCAAGGCTACTGTATCGGAAACTTACCGAATTGCGGTTATATTTTGTTAAATGTTTTATTGTTTTAATATCGTAAATATATCATAACCTATACTGATTAAAATTTTTAGGTATATTCATTTTTTCTATTTAAAAAACATCTTTGGAAAAGCATATATATATAAAATGTTATTCTGCTTGAAATCACGTGACCGCCTTCAAAGCTCTGTAATCGAGTTTTGGCGACCAACATTGGCACAATTGAATGTGTAGGAACTGTTTACGGCCAAATGAACACCTCCTGTTTGAAGGGTTTAGAGGCGAAAATTCTGTGTTTTCAGATTTTTCTGGTTAATTGTGCTGCAAAACCGACTTACTTGTGAAATTTCATGATTCTACGACTTTTAGAAGTACCTTAGTTATTTGATGATGCGAAGTGAGTCAGTGACAAAAAAGCGCTTTTTCGGAATTTAATATTTCGAAAACTACTAAATATAGAAACATGAAATCGTGGAACCTTAGTTCAGTTTGACCATACAAACATGTGTATAAAAGAAAAATTTCTATATCTCTCCCTAAAACGACGTTATGAGGGAGTGAAAAGTATGCCGAAATTGTTCAGGAAAAGGTAGCTTACGGCTTGTGCGAACTTGGCGGACGCACTGCCGTGCTCCCAGATACCTCAAAGAATTATCATGATTTAATTATCCGAGAATCAATAGAAATTATTAATAAATAAAATACTATTTGTAATGACGTTTTATCCTACAACATCCCCAGAATTTGGCTCAGTTTGCTTAAAGAATCATAAAACCAGTAATTTTCCACTTCCCTATATCCATGTTTTATTTTGCCAATGTTTCCGGATCGATAAATTAACTTCCACTTTCACTCCTTTCGTCACCATCTACGTGGATTTTGAAAATTAGACGTTAATAACCGTTGTATTTCTTATATTCCTCTGACGAAGACTATGTTTTTTATAGTTGAAAGTACTAAGGTATTAAAATAATTTAACATTTTTTTAAATACTGTGTCATCTTTTAAGTAATTTTACACATAGTGTAAGTTTAAGTTTAACATTTATCTATTTTATGAGTATTTCGGAAAGAAAATAAACACTATTGATACGTTTGCCGCCGTAATTTTAAAACAATTTGTGATACCCTATCCAACTTCTTTTTGTTTTGCAATTAGCTGAAAGTAACATTCAATCATATATTATAATACAAACAAATCTCGTGTCTATGTGCGTGTGTGTAAATTTTATATATAAAACGTCTCTAACGATTCAAACTCAATTTTGTATCCTACCGTTTTGGGGCACGAGAAGACCCTTGGGCTAGGTCTGACTTTGCGAAAATCAGTGTCATCAGGTCTACTTGCAACTTGTTACCTAAGTCGAATTTATTGGAGGGATGGTATGCAAGATGGGCGAATTCTCCATTGAACTCAGCAAACCCGGTACCACCTGAATACGCAGTATTGTGCTGATATTTAGTTTTTGACTTTTGGAATGTATATTTTTTAACTGTAGTTCTTGTTATTATCCTATTTTACGGTCATTACGTTATGGCCTGATGAGGAGTGTGATAACCGGAAACGTCTACTTTTTAAATATGTGTTTAAATGTTTTTTAAGTAAATTGTCCGAATTGTTTTTACTGTGTAAAACTTTTAGAATTGAGTAGAACCGTAAAGGCAATGTGCGGCGTTTCGCAATAGACGCTTGCAGTCTTGACGTCAGTCATGACGATTTATTTGGAAAAGGATTCCAAGCGGTTGCTATGTTGTATTTTCTATTTTGTTTGTATATTATAGCTAAGTGTTTTAAATACTTTATATGCCGTGGTAATGTTTTCTATAATTTATATTTAATAAGAAATGAAACTTAGCAACCGTTTGTTTGGAGACAGTTTCCAAGCAAAACGTAATGACTGAAAGCGTCTATCACCTGCAACCGCGACTAACGATAAACAAGGCCGGTTCATAACGTTTAAAACGTCACACGGAGTGGATCATCTTTACACGGTGATTGGTACAAAGCGGCGCACTCATCGTTATGTACCAATTGCCGTGTAAACATGATCCACTCCGAGGCTAACGAGAAAGACAGGCTACCGCAGTGCATTCCATCTTTTTTTACAGACCGCTGGAGTCACGTGATGCTCAAATGCACCAATGAAGGTATACGAAAAGAGCATCACGTCACTCTAGCGGTCTAAAAAGACACATGGGATGCACCGTGGTAGCCTGTCTTTTTCGTTAGCGTCGGATCCACTCCGTGTGACGTTTTAAAAGTTATAAACTGACCTTGTATGTCGTTGGCCGCGCCGCAACCCCTAGAATAGAGGATGCAAAATGTGGGAACATCGGGATTTGAGTCTGATTTTGTATAACGGGAGACTGAACAGAGAAAATGAGCATGACACATCATCGGTTTAAAATTCTACCTTATGAATAGTCTGAGGTTTCTGCAGTTATATTATGTTTGCCAGTTTAGGGTTGCATTCCTTTTACATGTCCCATGGATACTATTCTTCCTTTGGTTTCGAGGCTACAAAGATTCGTCTACTTGGGAATAACGTTCATTGAAAATCACCGTGTTTAGAAAATGGACTCTTATATTTTATCTTTTCATCGAGCTTTAGATATTTTCAGGAACAGGTAAAGGTTAAACACGAATTCTTTTCTCTATTCTTCGAATGCAATTTTATGCCTATTTTTCAATTTATTTACAGAATTAATATTTTTAATTTGAACTATTAAGTATTTGTGAATTTCCTAATATGTACATATCGAAAAGCAATTTGTATAAAATAAATCTAAAGTATTTTGCGCATGCATTTACCTGTATTGTTGATGTATCAAGTGATGAAATATGCAAACAAGCGTGCTGGTCATTTTATTGATACCACGTGATTCCCAAGAATGGGACGTCGCATGACAGCAGCAGACGATATCTGCATAAGGCTGATTTCGTAAAACGCCTCGAACGCAGCACCAGACCATAAGAGCAAATGACTCGGCAAAGATGACAGGACAGAAAGATCTTTCAGGCTATGGATTGAGTTGAGTAAAGATGTCATGGTGTAATTTTTAAGAACTGTGAAAATGTGCTTATAATATGTTTGTAAATATATCCTTCATCTGTAAATTATATTTTCCTTTTAATATTATTTTCGCAAATATTAAGAAGAGATCGTTTCTTTCTGAATCGACGTTATGCTCGTCAAAGGCGGCGATCTTATATTCCCGTAGCATCAAAAGACGAGACAGAGTGGCGTCAGTTATTTTACTCTGTCTTTCATGCGCCACCCAGGAAAAATTATCTGCAGAGACTTCTAGAGGTATTTGAAAGTAGATAGCATAAATGCCAACCTCCCGATTTTTTAGCTACCAGGAAATTCTTACAAAAGTGTTCGCTTAATTTAATTGCAGAAATTGTCCGATTGTATGAAACAAGTATTTCTGCATAAAAATATTGGTATTAGAAAAATCGGGAGGTTGGCAACTATGAGGTAGGTAAAACTATTATTCCGCCATATCGGATCTAGAGCCCTTTAACCTCTTAAGACCTGAAGATAAAATAGTACTGCAAATACTCAATCATTGCTTTCTCACAAACAAAACGTCATCCTAGATGCCAGAAAAAAGCCCTTTTTTTGCAAATAACATAAAGTAACTCATTCTAAACTGTATTACAACGAATCGATGTATTCAATGAATTTTATAACGAGTTATTTTAATGGTACTCATAAGTACCGTCAGTAGATAAAGGGTTAAACAGGGGTCACATGAGTAACGGGTCATGTTAAGACGAGTCTATTCTTGATAAATGGAAAGTGGGTAGTAAAAATAACATCTCCACATGTTTTTGTTTTGTGAATCGTGGTATTCTGACACTTTCGTATTTGTTTGTCTCCAAGATTATGAAAATTTTGCTTCCAAGTTGTTTCTTATTATAGGATAATAGTGCATAAAAATTGTATCTTACTCTTCGATGAAGAGGTTATCTGTAAGCTAAAGAAACATGTTAATTTAGATGTTTTTATTTATAAAACACACTATCGAACAATTTCAAACCGCATGAGAAATAAATAATTCAAATGGGAAAGAAATATTTAAAATCCCCATTCAACAGAATTCTGCTAGGGTACCGTCTTGTTTGACAGAAGTTGCATTCCGACAATTAAAAATATGCGAAAGGGCAGTTTACACCCTCCACTTCCTTTTAAATGATTCAGAGTTGTGATGTTCAAATTCAGTTTTTGTAGTTTGTGTTTTTTTGTCTTCTCCTAATATAATGCTTCTCTCCCTTCGGAATGGCCTATTTTTTTGGCACCGTGCCAAGGTCCTTCTTTGAAACCTGGATTCGAGTAGTTCGGGTTTTATCTCTAGTTCCGCCCAGCAAACCCAAGTGAACCGGAATGCTGGGTTCGAGGCCGAATCTCAGGGTACCTTGTATAGACTTGCTTCTACCAAAGTCTCAGAACACTTGATCGTTACAAACTGGGTGAGGTATTTATCACAGGGATGTGCTCTTCTTCAAGGGAGAGATGTAGAATAAACTTTAATGCATGCTTGTCAACCTACCGTAAAATCTACGTTCATTTGAAACAAGTCAGAGACGTTTTGAACCAGAAAATCTATTCAATCAATGAAATAAAAGACGTTCCAGATAGAAACATGACATTAAATATATTTTCTGGCTCAAAATGTGTTTGGCTTAGTGCCAATGAACCTAGTTGTTACGGATGAATCATGGGGGGTTGGCAAGTAGGCTCATGTTATATCCTTCTCTCTCTCCCTTGCAGATGCCCTGCTCAGCAATCTGACGTTCGAGTGTTTTCGCCGAAAGCGACTGGCGCATGCGCATCAGGCTGAGACGCGGTCCTACTCGTTCCAGGAATGTCTCGACGAGTGTATGCGCAAGTTTGGCAGGGGTTGCCGGGCGGTCGAGTTCAGTTCGAAGCACCAGTCTTGCCGGTTTAGCAAATACGAAGAGTCGAGCAACCCCGAATTAGTGGATGACGAGTTCTACGATTACTACGAGTTCAAGTGGTGTACGTAATCTCTCTTTATTTTATTTACGTTCTTTAACCCTATAAAGATGTGTGCTAGTATAGACCCTGTCCGTGGTGACGTCACAGACAACTCAACTCAGCATATCAACCGCAAACTGTTTCCAAACAAACAACAGAGTTCAGAGAAAGATAGAGAGAAAATGGTTTGGCTTGAAGCTTAAATTGCAACCGTGAATCAGTTAAAAGGGATCACAATTCGGCCCAAACGTTTTCTGCTCGATTTGAAAACTTCTCCTGTCCAATAAATTCAGCCCTAGTTACACGTACTTGTCTTATTTTGATCGATATTTGGCTTCATATTGAAAGTAATTTTGACAGTATAGTGCATCTCTAGTACATTCTGAACTTTATGGGTTTGTTTGAAACCCATTTGCAGTTGATATGCGGAGTTGAGTTGTCTGTGACGTCACACTGATAGGGTCTATTCACCCAAAAATCCCGCGTACGCCAATAACTTAAGGGGGCTCAGGGCTTGATCGATACCGAAAAAAAGCAAACAGAGCTCTCGCTTCGAATCCCTATAAAAACAGAAGTATTCAATGTACCTCATTTAAACTTTCTGATATTTTTAAGGTACGTTTGTAGTCTTGTAAAATTATAAAATGAAGTACTTCAATTTAATAAAAGAAAAAATACAGCAAAATCTATATAACACAATTTTCGAAAAAAAATTTAGGTGTTATATCACCACCAGCAAGATATCCTAACGTTGAACTGACATAAGAACCTCATTTTTGCTTTAAAACGATCAGGAAACTTTACTCTATAGAATAAATTAAGGATATAACTATCTCTCAAAGGAAACCTTATTAAAAAAACTCTCAAATTTGAAAATACCCTAAAAAATACAAGTTTTTTCCCCCTTATAAATACGCAAAATATTAAGCTATCTAAAATATATTAATTCATTCTATAGATAAAGATGTTATATGCATGCAAAAAAAAAAAAAAAAATAAGCCATTCCATCAGATAGTTTTTTTTTTTTAAATCTTATGGATAGTTGTCAAAAATCAAGTTTTGAGAAAACGCGACTTAACGTTGCCATGAAATGGGTGCGGCAATGAAAGGGATTGTTACATAAATGCTTATAACTCCGTTAAAAATGCAAACATTTTTATGCGGTTTTTTGCACTGTGTTCAGAAGTAATTGAATAATCAAAATACTTTACAAAAAAAAAAAAAAACCAATTTTTTGAAAAGTTTTCAAGCCCTGAGCCCCCTTAAACTTATTCTCTTTAATTTTTAGGTGCGTTCGTAATTATATAAATACGTAGCACCTAGATTTGTTCGTCGTCTGGCCGCCTAGCACAGCGCAAAAACGACTCAACCTAGTGGTTTGAATTTTAATATGCACTAGCCGTTTAACCCGCTCTACGCACGGGAGTTCATGAATTTAATTCTAAAACCAAAATTAAAAATAACGATTCGATTTAGAAAAATAGTTTTCTACTACTGTGCATTTTTTTTTAATGATATTTAATTTATCCTGTTACTATGGCAGCAGACGATAAAACGATATCTTTGGAATAAGGGAATCAATAGAATAAATGTTTTGTTGATGTTTGCAATAAATGTTTTTTATTTTTTTTTAAAGTTAATAATTAAACGCAATTCAGTAATCTCTCATTATTTGCATGTGAGGTAAAAGAATGATCGTAATACCCGCTACAGCTTAGTATTGCAGCGTGGCGTACGTAATATGTATATCTCCCATCGCAGTAAACATTTAGAACTGGCTAGAATCAATGCCTTATCAATGTTTCTTATATTTTACAAGTAATAGTGCTAATTTGATTTTTTAATAGTGATGCATAGCTGTTATGATGTGAAACGCAAAATATTGCGTTGGAGCGAAGGCACGGTGGTGGGAGGGTGTGAACTGACCGGCTGCGTTGGTCAGCAAGTGTAGGTTCACAGGGCACGGTATAATTACTTTTTCCTGCGTTTTCCTCCCCAAAGGTCAAAACGGGGCTGTGGAACAGGAAAGGACAGTTGACGGGACATTCGCGTCTGTTACTTGGCGATGAGAGGAAGGGATTTCGCCAAGCACTGAATTGCAGAAATAGGATAGTTTTTTAAACACCGCCCGATATAAAAATTTAAATGAAGCCCATAACATATGAACCATTTTCACGAGTATATGGATGTTATCAAATCCAAAGGCGCAACTTTATGCACAAGTTTTAATTCATTTTTGTTCGGAAATGCATGAAATGGTCAGGTGCAAGGCAGCCGGCCAGTCCCTCCACCACTGTCCGGCTGCCTTGAAACGCAAGTGCGAGGATTCGCCTGGGAGGGAGTGGATTCGTCTTGTCAGTCGTAGATTGCGATCTTGTACGGAGCTTTCGTTAATTTGCGTTGTTATTCTCGTTTGCTAAAAATAACGTTTTGTAAATCAACTTTGATCTTTTCCATAATGAATTTTTGAAGAGCAAATGTCGTTTCGAGATGAACGAACGCCCACCCATGAAGGCACTCTTCGCATTAGCTTTTCACCTCGTGAACCAAACTATAAAAAACTCGCTCAAGACCGCCAGTGTCATTTTACACATTAATATTTCAACGAATGTCTGCCTTTCCTGTTTTATATTATATGTATGTGTATGTAAAAATAAAAATTTTAAAGTACTAAGTAATTATGCTACTTACGTGTTATTATTATTATTTTTTTTTTCTCGGGCCCTTGATAAAATTTTCAAAACTATTCGGACCCCACTTAAACTTACTTGCCAACCCCTGCTTTAGATGTTGTTCATTGAATAGACAATAGGCAATAGGAAAAGTTCCGACGTGAAAAAAAATAGTCTGTGTGACCTTACAGACCTTACGTACCTCTTTACCTCCGAATATTTCATGTGGTAAGGCAGTTCTTTCATGTTCCGTAGGATCTCTAGAGGTCAGAGGTCTCGTGGACGTTATTGATAGGTTCCTCTTCCCCTTTTTCTTTTGCTGAGACTTTGACCACTTAACGCTTGGAAAAGAAAGATTAGTTACAAGTAGAGTTGCAGAAAACCCGCACTTTTCCAGGGAGGGAATAAATCCGGGAATTTAGGGAAATATTGGAAATTTTAAAGTAGTTTCGAAGATAAACAAAACCAGTTATTTTTCAATTTGAAATTTTTATTTTAAAGAACTTCAGGGAAGAATGTTCCAAAAAGGTAGATTTTGCATTATCAATCCACAAAACTTATGATTTTACAGTCTAAGTCTTTATAATTTTTTAAAAATCATTGGCGGCTGTAAATTGATGAGGACTTAAATGTTTCTTAAAAAATATTTTTCTCTTAGTTTCTGTTTGCTCGCATATCTACTTATTCAGATATACTCTATGTTATTTTTCTAAGGAGTTGAATTGTATTTTTGCATTAATCTCTTTAATTTTGTTCATTTTCTTTTTTGTTTACATTCGTTGATTCGAAGAACAGAGGTGAAGGTTATATTCATGTCAGAGAAGATGAATCTCTCATCTGCTTCTTTCATTTTTTACTTATTCACAAATAACGATTAAAATACCAAATTATTTATGACATTTTAATTTTTCTTAATTAATATTACTGCAGCTTAAGCTTGTATTTAGTTAGTTTTCATGTAAACCGTACTATTTTTCTTTTTATATGTTATTAGCTTTGTTTACATTGTAAAAAATTGAAATCCTTAAAAATAATTGAAAGTAATAAATTAAAAATTTTACATGCTTAAAACTTTCGGAAAACTCCCGGAAATTTTGAAAATTTCCTTTCCAAAAAACCCGGTTTATTCCCGGGAATAAACCCGTTTTTTTCCTCATCAGATAAAGCAAATAAATGCTCCTTCAGACTTCCGATGATGGATGGGGTTGATTTAGGGATATGGAACTACACTGCTCAAAACAATTAAAGGATATTTGAAGTTTTATATAAAATAAAGATATAAACGAAATTTTTTTTTGCCGAAAATAGAAGAAGAGAATCACAAATGCAAATTTTTCTGGTTTTCAAACTGTGGAGTATGCAAATTTTGAGTTCGACGTCAAAAACGTCGCTTCAGCGGCAGCGAATGAAATTTGACTTTCAACTGGATAAAAGAGAATGAAGACAAGGATGATCGGCATTCAGTGATTGCTTTGTTTCGATGAGTACGATGTCTCAGCGAAGTCATTTGACAGATTCAGAAGCTTTGAGAATTGTTGGTAGGTTAGAAGGGGGCCAAACTCAAGCCGAAGTAGCGCAAGCCATTGGAGTGTCACAAAATGTCATTTCCAGGATCTGGAACCGTTTTTTGGAGAGTGGATGTGCAGGCCGAAGACCAGGGCAAGGTCGTAGACGGGCAACAACGCCCAATGAAGATCGGTATTTAGCGTTAACAGCTCGGGGACACCGAACCATGAACGCTACTCTTCTCCAACAACACCTTCGCTCGGCTACAGGCACCACGATTTCAACTCAGACTGTCCGAAACCGGCTCCATGCTGTAGGCCTGTATGCTCGCCGACCGATGGTATGTGTTAGATTAACATCAAGGCATCGTCGCGACCGCAGGGAGTGGGCAACCGAGCATGTCAACTGGAGGAGAAATGAATGGAGCAATATTCTGTTTTCTGACGAGTCCCGTTTTTCTGTGCATCCGGATAATAGGCGTATTTTCATCTGGAGGGACCGTGGCAGTAGGAATAATCCTGCGTTCGTGCACGAAAGTGTCAGATTTGGCGGTGGAGGAGTGTTGGTGTATGGTGGCATCTCCTTTGACGGGCGCACTGACCTCTACATCATTCGAGATGGAGCTCTGACTGGTCGCCGATATAGGGATGAGATCCTCAGACCTATTTTAGTCCCTTACGCTGCAGCAATCGGAGATAACTTCATTTTAATGGACGATAACTGCAGGTCACATCGTGCAAACCTGGTGGAGGATTTCCTTTTCGAAGAAGGAATCGTTCGAATGGAATGGCCAGCGTGTTCTCCAGACATGAATCCAATCGAGCACGTTTGGGACGCTCTAGGAATACGAGTTTCTGGCCGCCAACAACCCCCACAAACTCTCCAAGAACTGGAAAGAGCTCTTCTGGAAGAGTGGGGCAGAATACCCCAACTCGTCATTAATAGCCTCATTGAGTCCATGCCTCAAAGGTGTTCAACGTTGCTGGCCGCCCGTGGAAACCATACCCCCTACTGAAAATGATTTTCTTTGAAGAAAACACCTTTTCTTATTCTTTTTTTCTCATATGCACAAATTGTGTTTTTTTTCCTTTAGTACACAAATGTGCAATAAAATGCATTTTTTTTCTGCCAAACATGTGTAATTTATTCTCATATAACCTACTATGTCTGTCGACCATGTATCAATCAGCTAAACAGTTTACCAGATACAAAATCCACCTAAAACTGCAATATCCTTTAATTGTTTTGAGCAGTGTATTTTGAATACTTTGGAATTCATTGACTGATAAATTAACATTGTTTTTAGATTAACTTTTACTTGCTACTAAAAGCAGTGTTAACCTATCCTATGCCCATGCGTTTTTTTTTTCTTCTTTTGAGATAAATAGGAATTTTCTTTCAAACTAACTTAATTTTATCGAAATTTTATAAAGAATAATTGAGGTAAGCATTTTCCTTTTCTATAAGACTTTCAAAACTAATTTGAAAAAAGTCTTCTGCTGCTGTGTTCAGTGGTAGAAACCTCTCTGTGATCATTTTATTACAACTATGCCATCGTATATTCACTAGTCATGCAAGAGATTTTTTTTCATAAAGCCACTCGCTGTAAACCTAAGTTTTCGTGAACCAAGGTACCACTGCATATAAATTTTAAAAATTAAATTTATGTGCTTCAGTAAAAATATTCTACAAAATATTCCAATTATTCATTTTACTTAAATTCATTTCTGTTAAAAATGCGTCTATTAATATTTTATTTCTCTTTCAAAATCTATTTTAAGAAACATTCACGTATTATTATTTGTTTCAAAGTCTTTTTATTTTTATTTCAATCTTAAAAGCCGATATGAATTCTATTTCACCTATCTGTTCTGTGAATTTCATTTTTTTCCATTTCTTTTTTAAAATTTATTCTAAAAGCTGAATTCGCGCGTATTTGGGGGAAAGCCGGTTCGCTCTATTTTTCTGTCGCGCTTAGAAATAGAGTTCCACGCTTGTACGATATGTCATTGGCTAATCAGCATAACTGAATTGCCGTATAAATCACTCTGCTAGCAGCTATTTATTGTAAAAAATGACTCAGGAGCGTAGATTTTCTGTGTGTGGAGTTGTTTTCAAAACCCACGACTATCATTAGAAGTGATACTCTCAGAATAATAGAAAAGATCTTTTTTTAAATATCGTTTAAATAATGTTTTTTTTATCCCTTTAAGATCCAACCCGCACGATCGTGTGGGTTAGACATTCATTTAAATGCTTGCTTCTGAGTCGTATGTAGTAAAAACTCGAATCGAACGATCGTTTTGGTTAGCAGATAGAGTAAAGCAACATTTTTTATCAACAAGTAGCGGTTCCAGTCCATGTTTTACTTTCTACAGACATGACTAGTTTTCTTTACAAATACGTCGGGTCTTAAAGGGTTACATCGTTGTGTGATGGATAACTACTAAAGCTTAAGTAGTGAAATGCCGTAATATTCCTTATCGTTGTGGCGAATATTTTCACACTATATGATATTCTATAATAACGACGTTTTTCTTAACGTATAATTTTACTCTTTACTCATGGGGTTATAAACACCATGCTTTTCGAGCCTGTGCCAAGTATTTAATGATGACTGCAAATGTTCTATTCTAATACTTTTAACGCCTGCACTGCAACATTATATAAATTAGTATAAGTGGTGTTGGTACAACATTCCTGAATTACGGAATGTTGTAATCGTTTTTTGTGGCACCTTTGTAACGCAGCTAGAGTTATTGTTATTACTTAAAGCTTCTCGTCTTTGTTACAAAATAATGAATGACAGGAATTTAACAGGTCTGGATTATCATTGTTTCACAATAAAATATAGCTATTTACAAAATTACGAGAGGGGTGTGGGGTTTCGCAGAAATCCACCGTGGCATCAGGATCCCTACCGGACCTTGCTCTACCCTACCGGACATGGGTCTTGTCCGATTCCGAAGTAACTTCGACTCCCCGTCGTAAGAGCTTTCGACATTCGTCTGATCTCGGTCACTTCGAAATGCAATCTGAAGTTAGGCTGTTAATTCGCTCCCAAGCTCAGAGATGCAAAAATGTGCATGAGCAGTTAATAATTTTAACTGCTGTCGCTACTTCTCATGGGAAATTGCTGACTTTCCTTGTTGCTTATGTGAGTGTTGTGTGAACATCTAACCACAATCACATATATATATATATATATATATGTTGCATGCTGCTGTCGACTTTTGTGACATTCCGGAGATACTCGTATATATCGAAGTAAATGTAATATAGTAATCAATGCCAACCCTCCGTTATCATGAGACAACCGGAGTGCAGTCGTGGTGGCGAATTAGAAGACAGGCTCCATACACATTAAAAGAATTTCCCATGGAATAATTAATAGAGAGGCATCGTAATTTAAACGTTGTTTATTTGGCAGACACATATCGTAACATTTCCAATAGCCTATCCATCAACTCTCGAATAATCGCTGATTCAATTCATAATAAACTTAAGATGTTAAAAGTATTAGAATCTACACGTTAAAAGCCATTCACCCCAAGTGACGGGGATTTATTAAACAACCGAAAAACGTAAAAAATCTCTCGCTCCTCGTCGATGCAACAGTATAAATACTCAAAGAAACAGAAAGCGGACGGATACATTACAAGTGAAAGAACAAATCCCGTAAAAGTAGCCGGAAGGACGCGATAAGGTGCGGAATACGATAGGACTTAGCTCCGGGGGAAGAGGGGGGAAGCACGCGTGACGACGATGTGAACTCTTTAGCCTCGGCGTCAAAATCATTGCGCAAACAAATGTTGGCGGGAGACTGTCCATGGAATTATGGGAAATAGAATATCAGAGAACAAATGCTATTAAAAGCATTCGTAACAAAAAGAATTTAGTTTTAGAATAAAATGAAAAATAATTTAATGGGTTTTATAAGATTAGACGAATGGATTAAGGTTTTAAGAATAATAAAAGAATATGCATTTACAGCATGGAAAAAAGATAAAAGATATTTAAGATATTATTAGAGCTAAGTAAAAGAGGTGTAAATATTAAGAATTTGGAATAGTTTTACTAAGATAAAAGGGCGAATATTATTATTATTACATATATATATACCTGCATTGGAAACTTTTAATGTTATTTTTCAGAAAAAAATAAGACAACTTATTTTGGGTATATTTTCCTATTTACTGCAGTAGATAGGTTTTCCCCCGTTTATTGAAATAATTTGGCCGGCGCGCGTGTGTTTATGCAAGTTTGTAAGCAATGGAATCATCACGCGTTTCTAGAATAATTAATAAAAGTGTTTTTTTATTTACTATACTCTTTATTTTTTAAATAGACATATTATTTTTTACTTTTGAGTGTTTAATATATTTCATTTTTGCTAGTTCCATTGTCAGTAGGTCTATTTTAATGCAACTGGTGTACCGTTGTAACCTTCTGGTTCCATTTCAAATTTTTAAGTGCGTAATCCTAAAAAGCACAAAATATAGGTAAATCAGTACAGCATTATAAGTTTCATTATGGTAAAACAAACTAAATAGGATGCATAATCTACCAATAGGCTTAATTCAATTATAGCCTGTCTGTCTGAACAATTATTTGTCCTATTCTCCGCGAATGTAAAATGTTGAAAATAAACAGAGTTGTTGTTACAAGGATTTGTTCTGGAAACTCGCTATCTATCTATATTACGCTATCGTATGTGGCACAGAAGTTTAATGGCAACGCCCGCATGAAACGCATCTCATTGGTTATTGAACAGCATTTAATGCATCTCCTTACCTAAAAGGGGGACCCTGTTCTGTCGCCCAATGCCACCAAGTTTGTCCCCAACTTGGCCGGGTCTTAAAAAATTAAAAATCTGAGCCTCAGGTGCATCAGGACCTACCTTGGACTATCCTCACTCAAATTTGGTAGATTTTGCTAGCCATTACACACAGACAGAGCAACATATCTCATAAAATTCTCATTGACTTATCTGCTGTGTTAATATTGACTGACATTTCATGCTAATTTTTATTTTTTTTTTTTTCAGTTCGAGGTGTGGGTGGAAACAGCGGCAGCGGGAGCTTCGGGACTCGAGGTGGGACTCCCTGGGCTTCCGGAACGGCAGCCGCTTCCGCCGGAAATGGTATGACGCCCGGAATGCCCCCGGGCTGGCCTGGCCCCGGATCGGCCGGAGCCTGGAGCTCGGGCGGCGGCAACAACGTCTGGAGCCCCAGTGGAAATGGAGCCGCAGCCGGTGAGTACGATTTTATGAAGGCTTCGCTGAGATGTGTCCAACATTTCTTGAAACGCCGCCGTTATAAATATTAGGTTGTTCGTAAAATAGCGGCCGATTTTTGAAAGGGCCGCGTTTTCTTTCCCTTCAGACCCATAGGACAGCACTCAATTGGATATGTAGTTGTATTACTCAGGGTTTGTGTTTGACCCTTTCACAGGAAGAAAAATTCTGTTCGCAAAATGATAAGTTAATTATTGACTGACACCAGAATTTTAAAACGAATTTCGGTACTTTTCGATTAGCCGGGCGCCAGTGTTATATATACATATATATGTACATATAAATACATGTATATATACATATATATATACATACATATATGTGTGCTGTGCATATATACAATATATGTATATTTACATATATGTATTTATATAAATATGTATACATAACACTGGCGCTCGGCTCACCGAAAAGTACTCGAATTTCTTAGAAAAGAAAAAACCCTTCTCTTCTACACTATTATGAAAACAAAATTTTATTAAAATACTAGCTGACTCGCTCGGCGTTTCCCGGGTCCGTGATGAATGACCCTTAAATGACCCTCAAATTTGTATTTTATATCTTTAACTCCATTTTGTCTAAATTTATATTTTTAAATGAAAAATCGAGAAAAAATATTAAATTGAAGGTACATGCTATTTTGCGTCATTTGATTTTTGGAGTCACGTTCCAAAATGTTTCTACATGTCAGAACGAATCGCGAACCGGGTCCCGCTGCTTACGACCCCGTATAGCAGTCGTGCCGCGCACGCACTGCAAAATCGTGCAAAAAAACAATCTGGAACAAAACGAACCTTTAACTTGGTACCCGCTGCCAACGGCACCGTATAGTAAGCGTGCTGCGCATGCACTGCAAAATCTCGTAACAGGACCCAATCTCGAACCGAGTCCTCGCTGCCCACGGTACCATATAACAGGCGTGGCACTGCACAATATTGTAAAAAAAAAAGAAAAAAAATCTGTAACCGAATGAACCTGGAACCGGGTCCCCGCTGCCTACAGTACCGTTTAGCAGCGCACACACTGCAAAATCTTAGAAAAAAAAAATCATGAATCTTTTAGTTCCACATTCCACCACCAGGGCCAAACTGTATTCTTAAGAAAACTGTTTCTGAACTAAAGTCTGTTAAACAACCTACCTGTAGATATATTAGTCAAAGAAGTGGGGGACTTAAGCGAGAATTTAAGAGATTTGCTGAAATTACTATTCGAAAATAGTAGTAAGTACACATTTGAAATTTTTGTATTAAATAGGTATTCATTCCAGCACTCCGTCAAAAAAAAAACGCATCTGAAACGGTAAAAACTGTACTGTTTTAAATACTTTATCGCGCCCGCCTTCAAAAAATGTTTTTTTATCGCACCCCTTCTTCCCGAAATTTGATGCCCCCTACTTTTTAAAATCTTTATTATGCGTTACAAACTCTCTGAAAATTCCAAATCGAACGATTCGACGGTTTTCTTAATTTTATTAGATTCGCGTTTCAACTTCAACAAAACATTTCTTTTCCTTTTTAAAAATCGAATTTTTTATAAAACAAAAACTTGCGGATCAATTTTTATAAAATTTAGATATTATTAAACAGCGTTTAAAGATAGGGCTAGATGCATAACTTTAAAATCTCTAAATTGTGTACTTCAAAAAATTTTACAACGTTCCAAAGAAACCTAGAAAATCGTCTGCGGTTTGGATTTTTTATTCCATAGCCAAACGTCTCACGGTGGGGGATTTTCCGATTCAAGATGGCCAAAAGTCGATTTTTAAAAGTATTTCCTAGCGTAATTTATTTTTTGCCTGTTATATCTCAATAGTTGGGCGTTGTACCCTGCTATTGGTTTTGATATAAATATAATTGTATGGACCATAGACTAGTGCAAAGTTGGTACTTCTTAATTGGGAATGAATCAATCAATTTGAGTATAGTTCTTTAATCTGTTACTTGAAGCGGAAAAAAATATACTGCATGATTATGGACGCTTCCAAACAAAATATGGACTTCATTTTATCAGATTTATGTGCAGAAATTGTGCACATATCAGCTGTTATTTCATATTTAATGCCGCAAAAAACACTATATATTTTTTTTACAATTTTTCAGGTTTAATATAGAAAAAGGTATATAATATAGAAAAAGCACGATTAAGCTCAATTTTTGATATGATTAAATAGTTTAGATTATTAGCTTTTCATTATAATTTAATTTCCTTGCCCCTAGGTGCCTCCCCAGTTTTTAGAATTGTTTTTAGCTTATTAAGTCTAAATAATTTTTTTTTTTTAATTTTAGTTCAAGTACCATTTTCTTTTTTATCAAAGACAGCAGAATTTATGTTAGTTACGCAAATAAAATTTTGCATCATTATGCAACGGCAACAAGATTTAAAATTTAACGAAAATGGGAATTTGGTCGAAAATATTTTGTTTATAGAAGAAAATTACAATGAAGAGCACGTGAAGTTTTGCAAGAGCGAAATGTTTAAATTTATGACCAAATTTGGACAAAAATTGCCATTTGTATGTATATATCTCAGGACAAAATGATTTAAAATATATTACTTGGTTGTAAACTTCCATTGGTTACAAAATTGATCCAGACAAATTCTTCAGATTCAGATTTGATACAATGCAAAACATAATGTAGGCATTAGCTCATGATATCTAACGATTCCCATTCTTTACATAAGGCTCCTCTGTGCACAGATAAATATACAACAGAATATACAACACAGCAATTTTCATTAAAGCCGTCGAATGTTTAGCCCGTACCTTAAATTTCAGAAAAAGAAATTTTAGGATCTGTTATTACAATACAAAAATAGTTTTATCACTTTAGCCTCCATACCGTTAAGAAAGTACCATTAAAATTATGAAGAAGAACGTAAAATCATGCGTCAATCAGATTACGAAACATTTTTTAACGCATTCGGACAACTATAATAAAACTTTATAGCAACGTGAAAAACGATGTCTAAGTAATACTTTGTAAAACATGTAACACGTTTGAAATCATAATTTTAACCAAAGTCGAAAAGTAGCTGAAAATTTTGTACATCCCTGTATATGAACATATAATCCCTAATTTATCATACAATTCACAATATGCTAAAATTTAGAACAGTTAATGAACAGATAGCACAGTTGAAAATTCCTCGTCAGCAATTTCCGTCAATAAACGGAAATGTACTTGTGATGTTTTGTGCAGCCCTGTATATGATTTATAGAATTTATACGCAGTAAATAGTATGTAATTTTTATAATTCAAAAAAGTGTTCCACAACTGAAAACGCACTTCCATCCATTATTGTTCATAGAGAAAAAAAAAAAACTGATTTATTTTGTGTACCCCTGTATATGAAAGGCACATCATATTCAATAATAAGCATCTTATAAAGTACCTCGGAGATATAAAATATCAATTTAAGTACTTTTGAAATAGTGTAACATGAACAAAATACACCACGAACAATTTTTTCTCCATAGACCGTAATGTAACATAATCCTTTTTAGTGTCCCTGTAAATGATCGATAAATGCTATCCATGCCATTTTCTATAGCAATCATCTTGTAGCACTTCATAGATATGTATATAAATTTACATGTATATAAATATGTATATAAAATAAATGAAATACTTTTGAATGTCCGTGTAACGAAATCATGACTGCCACAAGCTACATTTTGCAATACCTAACGTTCAATAGTGAATATCAATAACATTTTTCCATTTCATGGCGATGCGATTCTATTGACGCCCAAAATAATTTTGGCCAACTAGAATCGGTAAATCACCCACCGTGCGTCTGCGTTGCAAACACTTGCTTTTGTTATGAAAGATTTCTTAACAATCTGTAATTTTTTTTTAACGGAAATAAAAAAGATTTTATAAATGGATTTTTAATGGATTTTTCAACTATTTACAGGAGTACAGAAATAGTTTTTAGAATTTCTGAAAGGGGATTTTTTTTCTGAGTCTGGTTGTATAATTTTCGAGTTTTTAGTGTCAGTAGAATTCCACTAGCAAGCACTATATGCATTATGGCATATATTTATCAGACATTTTCCATATCCATTAAAATTCCCAATATTTTTTATAGTTGTATGTCATTATATATGTCATAAAACTGTGTGTCATTTTAAAACTAAGTAGAATTGGAAAAGTTAAAGGTAGTTAATGGCAGAAATAGGAAGCAAAAATGCTGAAAATTTCATAAAATTTAGAAAATATTTTTTTATTTTCATACTAGGGGGCTCTGCCCCCTGCAAGCTACGCTCGCCAACCCCTGTTCAGACACAGCAAAATCTAAAAATCTAATGGGTTTTAAAAATATTAGAGAAGATTAAATTATACTGAAAAAGCTGTGCAGATCTCCCTGTAAACGGGTTTCCATACAATTCCCTTTGATTGCAAAAATTTAACGGAGAATCAGTTGCTGTTAAGACATCCAATGGTTGTTTTCGTTTTTGATTAAAGAGGATCAGTTAAACATTTGAAAAGAAGCTAAAATAAAATGAATTAAGTATTCAGAGTTTTTGTCAACCAATATTTTAAAACAATCTCTATAACAATAGCCTAAATCATGTGACTATCATCAGCAGTTCCGGGCGGAACACTTTGCTTTTTATACTCTAGGTGCCATTTTGATACTTTAATGTTATCCAGACACAGGTGATAAGTCGCAAAATATTATTCTATCCCCATTATTTCATCTATATTATAACAGTTCAAGTCATCAAATGCCATAAACAAATACGATCTGAACCCTTCGCCTTTCATATGAAGGTTTGGAACAAATGTCATATACGCCCCATATTGGCGCGATTTTTTCCAACGCCAATTTGGGGAACGCATCAACAGCATAAACAACAACATCCGGTTTACCATATCAAGCAAAATAACGATACTTTGGCGCCAGTTAAGTACCCGTTGCATATATGACATTGGCGTCAGAAAAAAATCGCGCCAATATGGGGCCGTATATGACATCTGTGCCGAAAAAAAAAAATGCTGGGTTCAAATCTCGCCAATATCTTTTTTTCAACTCGCCTATTAGCATTTATTTATTGTTCGAGTGGTAAATTAAAACATTGATTTGAAGTTAAAATTAAGTGTCATGGTTTGTTACATAATTTAATATTTCGCCAGATGTCATGCACCGCATGTTTGGCATGATTTTTTTTTTCTTTACGAAAATTTGGCGAAAACCTCGTTTTCGAATGCCAGTTACATATGTATTTTTGGTACTACTTAGTTATCCCGTCGACAAAAAATCTATCGCGAACTATAAGATTAAATGTCAATAATGATTGATCGTAAATGTCACATTCACTTGACTTTTAGCAAGTTACACGTGTTTACGTCATCAAGTGATTTTTATTTCGACGTTTTATTTTTATATTTATTAATGCTATACTAATTTATTTGTTCTTTCGTTATTTAACATAAAAATTTTGTCAATCTGTACAATTTGGCGAGTGGTTTGGAGATTTATATAATTTGCGAAATTGGGTGACGGAATAACTACTACATTGTACCGTATTTTTTAATTATTTTCTATTATTTTCAAAAGGAAATAGCAAAAAAAATAATTAATTACTATAGAACAAAATAATTTATATAAATTTAAAAAAGAAATAAAAGTAAATATAGATTTATTATTAAATAAACAACAATAGCCGGGTTACCATGTCTATCAAAATAATGCCATTTGTGCGCCAATTAGGTACTCCGGTGCCGGTGCGTATATGACATCTGTGCCTAATATTTTTTTTTTTTTTTTTTTTTTTTTAAAGAAGTGAAAGTCATCAATTTAAATGTTTCATTTTTAAATGAAAGTTTTGTATTTAATAAAATGATAACGAAATACAAAAAAAGCATTGTTCTTAGCATAGATTTCAAGGAGGCCAAATTAATTTAAAATAGTAACCTTTTCTGAATTATGAAAAAAAAATTTCTGTTATGATTAAAATTTGAGTTGCCATCATTAGAAAAAATGTATTTAAAATTAGAAAAAAATTAATATTTCGAAAACTAATTCGAATTTAAAAATTCTAATACCAGTTTTGAGATCTGTGGATCAACACGGATTTTTGGTGTTAATTTCATCGCAAAGCATTCCATATTTTAGGAGAAATCGCCGTGAAACAAAATCAGTTGTTTAATCAGTCGATTCAAAGAATCGATACATTTCAGGCGTTTCATAAATTCGTTTCATTAGGATTTTATATATACGAGTTGGAACCCGTCGAAATTCGACGAACTAAAATGTTAGAAAGGAACTGTCAGATCGAATTTATAATAAACCTACAAAAATAATTGCAATAAAAAATCATCTAACATTGGTTGTCTCACTCTTAAAACCAATAATATTTTTAACCTAAAATTACCAAAATATTATTTCCACAAACTTGAACTGCTGAAATTATTGAAAAATTAAACTGGATTAGATTACGTAATCAAGATGAGTAAGTATAATGAAGTTATTGATTGAGGCTCTCATGTTTATTTTTACGTGATGATAAATCAGTAAAAAGGATTTCGCTTTTTCACATCATAAAATTTTACCCCATAAAATCTAAACTGTACGTTATTTTCAAATTCTCATAATTTACATACGCACCACTCAAATTCAGAATTTGAAAGTATTTTAACGCGCAAAAGATTATTAAAGATTATTAATGAATGTATTTCCAAACTTAAAGACACATTTGTCCGATACATTTTTTCACGTGAACATTCGCACAAACTTTAAGTTCTAATCTCAGTACCCGCGAAAAAAAATTCAGAAATTTGCCTTTACTTGTCATAATTTTATTTAAAAAAATGATCCTTTTGTTTTAAATATGACATCATTTTTACTCACTGAATTATTTTGCCTAGCGTCTCAAACTCGGTATAAGCGTAATGTAAAAATATTGAAATGTAACTGATTTATGAAGAAGAATCTGTGTTTTGTTTAATGTCTGACGTAATTTTCTGTTCAAAAATTCTATAAAAGTTACTCTTATTTGCAATGTGAAAATGGCATCAATAAGGATATAATCAATAAAAATAATAAACCATGATTATTTTCCCTTTAAGTTCATTGTAAATGGAGTACTTCAGTTGCCACGATTACAAAATTTGTATTAAAAACTACAAAAAAATTAATATCTCAAAAATAAATTGAGATACAGCTTTCCAACAAATTGCATTTAAAAGCACATTTTTTTCCCTGTACGAAGGTGTATAAATTGAAAATGTGCGATGTTTAGAAGTTTAAAAATTTAAAAATTTGCAGTAGCGAAAATTGCAAAACCGAAATTTCATTTCAAATTTCAAAGTGTTGCCATTCGCAAAATGACGTATGCGTTACGCACAGATATGTTTGTCCTTTATAATATAGATAGGGTAGATTCAAATGTATAAAATTCGATGCACAGTTTTCTATTTGTGTATGTAAACCAATCTGGCATAAAAACAATAGTGGTGATTTACATGGACAGGGAATGCGCATTATGGGGCATTTTGAAAAGTTCTTCATAAAGCTTAAAATAGTCAAGAAAATTCTTTATCCCCCCCCCCCCCCCACACACACACATTTTTTTAGCCTCTGGTACGGTATGCTATTTCTTTCTCCCAGCTTATTTTGTGGCAAAAAATAACGTTACCTTACCGAAGCTAGCCGTAAAACAAAGCATTACGATTCAATACTCCTTAGCAATTTTTTAAACTTCTAAGCATCGCACATTTTCAATTTTTAGACCGTCGTATTGGAAAAAAAAAGTTCTTGTAAATGCATTTTGTTTGAAAACTGTATCTCCATTTATTTTTGAAATATTAATTTTTTTTTGTAGATTTTAGAGCCATTTGCTTAATATTGGCGACGGAAGTACTCCATCTCTGTAGAAAGTAAAGGAAAAATAGTTTTAAAATAGTAATTATATATTTTTGTTGCCATTTTTCATAACAACCGAAAGAAAACGTCATTAAAATACGTGCTATTTTGAGAAAAATATAAACGAATGATTTCTGTTAAAACAATGGAGCTATTATATACTATATTTAATTGTAAGTATCTATGAATCATTAGAGAGCCGGGTTTTTTTTTTCGATTTTCTTGAATGACGGCCTCTTTTTGCTGCATTTGTTCATTATTTCGCGATAGTGATGTACTATGCATGCTCTACTGTAGATGTTTAAGAGTATGTGGAAGTACATGTGGAATTCTTAAGCGGATGCGAATGACGTCCTTTTACATAAAATAAAAGTAAAACGTGTGCTTTAAGTCTTAAAATTGAAATATGTTTTGTATTGCAGTACCGAGTTATTTTCTTCTGATGGACTGGTGGCTTCTACTATTATGAAACAGTCATTATAAATGAAGTGTTTGATGAAGATGAAAGAGCAGCCGTAAAAAAAAAAAAAAAAAATGGTTTATTTATTTTTGTTTCTTCCCATTCCGATCAGAAAATCAGAGTTCTAACTGTTGACGGCTGCTCTTTCATCTTCACCTAACGCTTCATTTATAATGGCTGTTTCATAATAATAGAAGCCACCAGTCAATCAGAAGAAAATGAAGTAATGGAAATGCCGGGGGCGATACTAAATTCTGAAAAAGCAGAATTCCTGTTGTCTATTTTTCATTTCAGGTGTGATAAATATAGGCTTTAATGCATAGAGCTCTTGAATAGTATCTAAAGTTAAAAAAAAAAAAAAAAAAAAAAAAAAAAAAAAAAAAAAAAAAAAAAAAACCCCTACAAAATTAATTTCAAGGTCCCGTGTCCCCTAATGAAGTATGTTGTAAAATAGTAGTTTTCATTCAGCTAATCGTCATGAATGTTGAAAACTGCTGAATAGTTTATATTATCTCCTCAAACAAATATAAGATTTCTTGCAAAACAATGCCTTTCAGGATACAAAGAATGCTGACATTTCATTGTTTTTATTTGTGGTCGTGTAAATTTGTATCTATATGTACGGCAGAACGAATTACGGGAAATTCTTATTGTTGAATTTGGTTTAAATTATGATTTTCTGTTCATAGAAAAAAATATTGGCTATTTAATAGATAGTTTTTACATGTGTTCAGAACAGAAACTAAATTCAAAATTTTATTTTAAAATAAAAATGTTTTTGTACAGCAAAATACTAATACAAGTTAATAGGTATTATACACTTTTTCAGTTACCTTATAAGTACTTAAAACTCAATAAACATTCAATAATGAAAGTTTAACCAACCAAACAGTCAACCAGCTTTGAAGCATAAACTATTTCAGATATTAACTTCTTTTAATAATCTAATGACCGATAACTTAGTGAAGACGCTGCACCAGTAGTGGGCCCCTTTCCCACTGGTGCCCTTGACTTAGAGATCTGCACGGGCCCGGGCTTGGCCCGAGGCCCGTACCCGGCAGAATGGAGGAGAATTTTCAAACGGGCCGGCAAAAAAATTGAACGGGCCTGTAGGGCCGGCCCGGTAAAAAAAATTAATCTGGCCTATCGGCCCGATATAAGAATTTGAGAGGAGCAGATAAAATACGAGGTCATTTCCAATGAATATGACTTTTTCGAGAAGTATAAATGTGCGTTATTTGCCGATGCGAGTTTAACAACATCAATACAGAAATATAACATGTCCATCGTAGAGATTGGCATCGTACAGTTACATGATGCCTGATCCCGGGTTTAATTTTTTCGGCAGACTTGTGCAGGGACGGAACTGGTCTTAATCGTTCTCAGGATGTGTAGGACAGGCATTATGTTTTGTAAAAGTATTAATAGCGATAATGAACTTCTGTTAACAGTATCTTTGGAAATGTACCTTAAGGTGGTTCTCATATTTACTGCTCAACAATGCGAAACTCTCAGACACATTTTCTGACTCATTTTTAACTATAAAGGCATAAAATTGGCCTGAGTATTGAAGACATTTGGGATCGAATAGCGTTTCCATTTTTCATAAATTACGTACAGAGATAAGAGACTCTTGTCACGTGACTGTACGTTTTCTCCTTTCCTGTGCTATCGCTTCCGGAAATTCGATTCGAAACGCTAACTTTGGCCGTATTTTCTGAAAGATATATTACTTTTTTCTAAGAAAAAAACGGCATTTACATGGTTTCTGAATAAGAATGTCTGCCAATCTCATGCGTTTCCGAAAAGAAATGAATTCATAAATGTATCAAAATGTAGCTCCTTTGGATTTGAGAAAAGCCTTAAAAATGACAGAAATATTTTCACAAATCTACATTTTATTATAAGCTTCAAAAGTTATCATGTTTTTTAACCCTTATTCTAAACTACAATAATCTATTAATGAACCCTTATTTAAATTTTGAAACGTCTGTAGAGACATTGACTAAAACACTGTAAGTAATCGTTAACGTTTACTATTGTGTGTTTTCTATTTTGCGAACACATAGTGATTTAAAATATACTGTAAAATGTTCCCATAAATATGCATGTAATATTCATTAAAAGAATCTTAATTGTATGTCGAGAAAAAACGGAATTTTTTGTAGAAATTTAGTCGGGCCGGGCCTGTTTTCACTGATTATTGTTCGGGCCGGGCCGGGCCGAGAACGGTAAAAATGTAAACGGGCCGGGCCGGGCCGGGCTCGGGCTGAACTTTCAATTTTTACACCGGGCCTGGAAATTCCGGCCCGTGCAGACCTCTACCTTGACTGCTGCTGAGGAAACTAAATAAATTATGTACAAAGGCTTATAATACCAAAAAATACTTAATATATTAAACATAAAAATAAAATTTGGCATGTGCTCCAGTATTTAGGCCTCTGGCCCATTAATGGTTCTGATGAAAATTTAATTCAATTAAATTAAATATAAAAATAAAATTTCGCACACGTCGGCCCTTTCGTTGCCAGATTTAAAACCGACTGGCAATAATTTTGCAACAAAATTTGTGTCTGGTAAATTAATTATACGTTGTCTGATAGCCAAAGAGTAATATTTTGCAATTTTTAAGCTTGCTAAAATGACGTTAAGATAACATGTTTTTAATCATTTTGAAAAATGGTTATTGTCCTCTGTCAGGGTAGGAAATAAAAACATATCTGAAGCGTTTTATGAGTTGAATCCCGCATTTTATTCGTTTTCTGATGGGTCTATACAGTCACCTGTATTTTCCCTTTACTTTCAACGGAGATGGATACTTCTGTTGCCACTATGACAAAAAAGTAATAAAAACAATTAATAACTCAGAAACAAATTGAGATACAGCTTTCAAACAAATTGCATTTAAAGGTACATTTTTTTCTCTATACGACGGTGTCAAAAGTAATAGTGTGGGATGTTTAGAAGTTTAAGAATGAAATTTCATTTAAAATGGGTCCAGGAATATTAATGTTTAATCCATAGCGTACGTCATGTAGGACCAGCTCCGTAGAAGTTAAAAAAATTACAGAACCGAAAAATGTAATCCATGGCGTACGTAATGTATGAAATTTCATTTAAAATGGGTCCAGAAATATTAATGTTTAATCCATAGCGTACGTAATGTATGACCAGCTCCGTAGAAGTTTAAAAATTTACAGTACCGACAATTGTAAAACTGAAATTTCTTTTAAAATTTGTACATGATGGGTCCAGGAATGTTAATGTTTAATCCATGGCGTATGATCAACTCCGTGCGTTTTTTTTATGTCTTAAATTTTAGTCTTCGAAAAAATCATTTTCCAAATGGTCGTTGTAAATTGTTAAATTGCTTTTTTTTTTTAACCTGTAAATCGAGATCTGGCAGGGACTTAGCAACGTTGGCATCGTCTGGCAATAATGGATCAATATCACGAATAGTTAGTAGGAAGAGATTATATAAACAAAAGTCGTGCTAAAATGATGTAATTTTGAAGTTTTTTCACCTGCACAACCCCTTCTCCCACAGATAAACTCAACATCTCCCGCTAACCAGACTGCCCGCATATTTACTACAGCATAAAACAGAAGGTCATATAGGAAAATGCGCCTTGCTAAAATCACGTGTTTTTTGACGTTGCTAGACTATTACTAAGCTGCCCGTTTTTAATAATAAATTGATAATAAAAATCTCCACATTTTAAATCGGCCAGTTCACGAAAAACTAACAAAATGTCTTACACGCTACACTTAGATAAATGCCTCCTACATCTGTTGACTTAAAGAGTTGTGAAAACATAAACTACACATTAAAAATAACAAAAAGCTCCAGATACTTCTATATTAACATAGTTATTTTCATTTGAGGACTAGCAGACCCGCCCGACGTTGCCCGGGGTCCGTAACTAATAACCTTAAACCTTAAACAAAATTGAAGTTTCTATGATATTAGAAAGAAAAAAAAAAGCTTGTGAATCGGACCATTTGTAAGTGAGCTATAGTAGGGTTCCTAAAAGGGGCACACTGATAGTTAAAAACAGGGGTTTAACATAAAAACACGTTAAAAGTCCAACGCGCTAAGTACTATAGTACTTAGCGCGTTAGATCTTCAATTAGTCAAAATTAAGCACAGGGTATGAATTATTCGTTATAATAATATTTTAAAGAAATGTAAAAAAGAAACGCTAAATTTAAACAAGTTGGAAATTGCTCGTCAAGCGTGGCAAATGAGGTGCGTTCGTACTATAACTAGTTTTATAATTATTTTTTGCACCCCATATTGTACTGAATGTGTATTTATTTGCAATTCATAAGTGCATAGTCTGTAACATCATTAAAATGCACTTGCAATAATTTTTTCCCTTTCCCTTTAATGTAACGGAAAACTTTTGACTGTCCCTGTAAATAAGCTATTACATCCGATTTTCATGAAATTTGAAATGGCTCGACAAAATTTTGCAGCAATTATATATTTAAAATTTCAGCCCATTCGGAAAGCTGTAACATCATTAAAATGCACTTGCAATAATTTTTCCCATTGGCTTTAATGTAAAGAAAAACTTTTGACTGTCCCTGTAATTAAACTATACATCCGATTTTCATAAAATTTGAAATGGCTCGACAAAATGTCGCAATAATTATATGTTTAAAATTTGAGACCATTCGGAAAGCTTTAACATCATTAAAATGCACGTGCAATAATTTTTCCCATTGGCCGTAATGTAAAGAAAAACTTTTGACTGTCCCTGTAATTTAACTATACATCCGATTTTCATAAAATTTGAAATAGCTCGACAAAATTTTACAACAATCATATATTTAAAATTTCAGACCATTCGGTTGGGTAGTTTTTGCTCTATTATATGCGGACGGACGGACAGACAGACGGACTTAACGACGACTATAGGTGCTACGTATTTATATAATTAAGAACGCACCTAAAAAGGCACTAGGACCTCAATAAAAATATGAGGGTGTTGATCCATTTTATAACAGCTGAACAATTCGCCAAAATTTCCTGTAAATTTGAAAATCGGTATATCTTTTAGTCTACAAAATACTCAGAAGATGGCAGCATTATACCAAACAATCTGTTTTGTAAGGATAGTGATTTATTTAGGATCAGTATGTTCTAATATGGAGATTTTCCGAAATTTTCAGTACACAGATGCATGCAAGTTCTGAAATTTAACCTTATAGTTATTATTTCCACCCTTAATATTTATTTCAAGAGGAAATGTCTAATTTATATGCATACTTTTTTTTTATCTAATTTTAATAATTTTGACTCTGGTGATTAATTTTTGAACCACTGCGCTAAAATTTATTTTTATTTATCTAGCTGATAAGACCGGCGATGAACCCCTTAAAACCCTTTCTGGTGCGATGTCCCTAAAAAGGACTCCAAATTCAAAATTTTCTAAAAAAAAAAAAAAAAAAAAAAAAAAAAAATCCATAGTAAAATTTCAAAAACACCTGGAAAAGTAGCAATTAGTTTTATTTTACCGTAATAGATGGCAGCACTAAAAATTAAGGTTTTTATTGTAGTATTAATCTTATATTTAAAATTGCTCTATTTCTAGACTTAAATATTGAATTTTTTTGAGTTCTTAAAAATTACGATTTTCGAAAAATGAAGGGATCTTTTTTTTCCAACATTCTTGTGGTATTAAATCATAATTTTGTAAAAAATCCAAAGCCATCCTTTGAACTATCTAAGACGACTTTTTTAGGGACACCACCCGCATAGAACTTTGTATTTCTAACTCGCCGCTGGATGGCTGGATGACAGCACTACGAATGGTTAAATTTTTCACATGTTGTTTCTTCATGAAGATTGCAACTTCTTTTTGTTTCTTTTAAATTTTATAATTCATCCTAAATATTTTTCTATTTTATTTAGTCAAATTTAATTTTTAGTTTATATTAGTATTAAATTGAATTAGAAACGAGAAATTTTGTATAATTTACTTAATTTAGACTAATTTTTGTGGTAGATTAAAAAAAAATGTATTTTAAAGTTTTTAAATCATTTTAAATTTCTTCGAACACAAATAAAAGCGTTTAAAAACTTAAAATATACATAGTTACTGTTACTGTTATAAGAAATTTACGCGATCCTTTCAGAAGATTTCTTATATATAAAAATGAGCTTGCATATGAATGAAACTCATCGAATTTCAGAAAAAAAGATAAAATGTATTTTATTTAATAAACAGAAGATTTCATCTTTGGTCCTACCAAGTATCGAACCAGGGACCTTCACTTTGGTAGGTTGATGCTTTACCGAACGGTGCAAAACGACTTGTGGAATTATTCGAAATTTACATTTAATTTCATAAGGACGCGTACTGGGCATGCGCGTTGATGACTGGAGATGAAATAGCTACTTTTTTTACGACTGTGAGTTACGCTCGTTAATTAATAACTCAGCTGTTAATTAGAATTTTAAAATTAAGAGAATCTGGTACATTAGGAAAAGCCTCGGATTCTATTCACAAAAATTTTGAATCTCGTACGTGCCGTAGATTTTGCCAGCCATCGCCGACAGACACACACATACACAGAGCGATTTGTTTTTTTATTAGTACGAGTTAGAACCCGTCGAAATTCGACGAACTAAAATGTTAGAAAGGAACTGTCAGATCGAATTTATAATAAACCCACAAAAATAATTACAATAAAAAATTCATCTTATATTGATTGTCTAACTCTTAAAATAAATAATATTTTTAACCTAAAATTACCAAAATATTATTTCCCCAAATTTCAATGTTATTGAAAAATTAAACTGTATTAGAATACGTAATCAAGATGAGTAATTAGGATGAAGTTATCGAATGCTCTTATGCTTGTTTTTACGGTATGAAAAATCAGTAAAAAATATTTCGCTTTGTCACATCAGAAAATTTCTAAACTGTACGTTATTTTCACATTCTCATAATTTACACACGCACCACTCAAATTGACAATTTGAAAGTATTTTAACGCGCAATAGATTACTAATGAATGTATTTCCAAACTTAAAGTCACGTTTCTCCGGTACAACTTTTCATGTGAACTTTACAAACTTAAGTTCTAATCTCAGTACTCGCGAAAAAAAAAATTCAGAAATTTGCCTTTAGTTGTCATAGTATTGGCCATTTAGTATTGGTCAAATCTTTACTTTTATCAAAAAAAAAAATGACCGTATTGCTTTAAATATGGCATCGTTTTTAGTCATTGAATCACTTTGCCTAGCGTCTGAAACTCGGTATCAGCGTAATGTAAAAATATTGAAATGTAACTGATTTATGAAGAAGAATGCATGTTTTTTTAATGTCTGACGTCATTTTCTGTTCAAAAATTATAAAAAAGTTGTTTTCATTTGTAATGTGAAAATGGCATCAATAAGGATCTAATCAATAAAAATAATAAACCATGACTATTTTCCCTTTACTTTCAAAATGAATGGAGTACTTCAGTTGCCACAATTACAAAATTTGTATTAAAAACTACAAAAAAATGAATATCTCAAAAATAAATTGAGATACAGCTTTCAAACAAATTGCATTTAAAAGAACATTTTTTTCCCTGTACGGAGGTGTAAAAACTGAAAACGTGCGATGTTTAGAAGTTTAAAAATTTGCAGTCGCGAAAATTGCAAAATCGAAATTTTATTTCAAATTTAAAAGTGTTGCCATCCGCAAAATGACGTATGCGTTACGTACAGACATGTTTGTCCTATAGATAGATATAATAGCATTGTTAAAACAGCAGAAATACTGTCCTACACGTGACATGGAATGACCCTGGAAGAAATTCTTTTTAATCAAATTTATATTCAAGAACTGCTTTTCAGATGATTGTATACAGCGTAGATTTGTATATCGGAAAAGCCCATTTAATGACATGATTTAATTTTAGCTAAACAGAAATCGAAATCCTTAAAACGGCAAAAAAATACGAAAAATCTTTTAAGTAAATCCGCTATACAATGGAATGTAGTCAGTTTAAAATTTCGCAAATTTTCAATAAGAGAACTTTTGAATTTAAAAAATAATTGATAAAATACTTTACAACAACTTTTGGACTTAAAATGTAAAAAATAATAATAATAATAATAAAAAATTATACTTATTAGATAATGAAGTCTATTCCAGGGGTAAAATTTCAAACTCCGACGCCAGGATTTGAACGGAGAAATCTTTGAGCAGGCAGATGCTTTACCACGGAGCCATCTAGCTCACGAGCGAAAGAGACTGACATTACAGTCCTGTTTTAAAATCTAAATCGCAAAAAGGTTCGAATGACATTAATTTAACTGATTTAATTAAAATAATATAAGACTTTATTAAAATTTTATGATGTGCCATGCTATCGGAGGTATTCGGCTATAAGTATGCAGAATTTCAAGTCTCTAACTGATACAGTTTTCGAGGACGAGCTCTGTGACAGACAAAAGAGTGAAACTAATAGGGTTTAATGTGAATTGAATATTTCCAAGTGAGAAAAAAAATGCCCAGGCCGGGATTCGAACCCAGATCCTTGGCTTGCAGGGAAAATGCTCCAGCGTTTAAGCTACCTGGGCTGACAAACGGCGAGTCTATTTCGCTCAGAAAACCTTATTGGTAACAACATCTAGTCTGTCCTATAGACAGCTCAACAGAATAAACCGCAGGTAAAGGAACTCCATATAAACGAAGGGTGCGTATATAAGCCATTATTTCAACACAATCAGATCGGTAATGTTATCACATGAATTGAATATGATTCGAACCCAGATCCTTGGCTTACAGGGCCAATGCTCTACCGTTTAAGCTAACTGGTGAGCGATATCTGAGCGAAATATCTCGCCGGTTGTCAGCCTAGTTAGCTTAAACGGTAGAGTATTGGCCCTGTAAGTCAAGGATGTGGGTTCGATTCCCGGCCTGGGCATTTTTTCGCTCCGTTGGAAATATTCAATTCATATGATAACATTACCAATCAGTTTGATTGTGTTAAAATAACAGTAGGGTTTCGTTAGATTAACGAAACTTTAAAAATAATATCAGGTTGTAACGAAAGTTTCCTGCCAAAGCTAATACGGTCTGTGCAAACAGTTCACGTTCCATCTTTTTCTTCCAGTTCTGTTACAAAAAGTCAGCTACAGAATGCAGACCTGCCAACCTTTGAAAATGAGAAATCGTAGCACACAAAATTAAAATTAATCTGGATGTTGATTGGTTGGTTGGTTTTTTATGTTTCGCAGCTGCCTTTTGATACTCGTAGAAGGAATAAGGTTATAGTCTTTGAACTGAATATAGTAAAATTTTTCACGATTTTTAGAGTTTCTTCTCGTTTCGCAGCGTTTTTTTTTTTTTTTTTTTTTTTTTTTTTTTTTTTTTTTTTTTTAAACATTTGTAAAAGAACTCTGGTTCCAATTTTTTAGCCCAGTGCAGTAAATTTTGGCGTAATTCGCGATTTTTTTCCCGCGATCATTTCAGGATATTCACTATTTTTCCCACAATCGTAATACACATTTTTCTATCACGATTCTTTGTTGAAATCCGCACTTTTTATCATGAACTTTTGACGAAATTCGCATTTTTTACCGCAATCCTTTGACGAATTTTGCGTTTTTTGCCACGATCCTTTGACGAAATTAGTCTTTTCTTTCTGTGATCTTTCGGTGAAATTTGCGTTTTCTTACTGATCTTTCGTTGAAATTTGAGTTTTCCAACTGATCTTTTCACGAAATTCGCGTTTTCCTTCTGCGATATTTTGACAAAATTCATGTTTTTACCACGATCCTTTGACGAAATTTATTTTCTTCAGCGACCAATTGACGAAATTGATTTTTTTATACGGTCATTTGTCGAAATTCGCGATAGGTTATCGCAACCGATCGGCAAAATTTTCGATATCTTTTCGCGACCAATTAACAAAATTCACTACTCGTTTTCACGACCCTCTGACGAAATTTGCAATATATTTTTCTCGATAGTTTATCGAAATTCGTAATTTTTGGCGGAATTCGCAATCTCTTTCGGAACTCTGAAAGAAATTAGCGATTTTATTATGCGATCTATTGAAGATAATCACTATTTGTTTCTGAGAGCTTTGACGAAATACCCGATATTGTTACACGATGGTTTGAAGGAATTCTCAATTTTTTCCGTAATCGATTCACGAATTAATTTGGGGAAATTCCATAAAAAAAAAGAAATTCGCGGACTTCCAATAAATTTCAAAATATATTCGCAGAAGAATCATAGATCTGTGAGAGAATTTGCAGGGGGAAATACTGCACAGCAGTTTTCATTATGCAGGACTTTCATTTTCCGCGTGCTATTTCAAACCCTGCCCTTCAGAGAGCACCCCCTCCCCTCCAGAAATTCTTAAAGTGGCATCCCTGTTTCTAAAAAAGGGAATTCTTGTATAAATATTTACAGAAACACGATTCACTCGTGGTTAATACACATAATGACGGTTTTATGGTCATGAAATTTGTTTTGCAGCCCAGATTGTTTTCCCCCATGAGCAATTTTTAATGTCCGAATTTTCGGACTGATGGCCAATTTTTTAAAATTTGCGGAAATGAATACTTTGAAATTTTTGAAAATTCGGAACAGAGTCACTTTTGAAAAATATGCTGCGTGGGATAAAAATCGCAACTAGAAGCAAAAAATACGTTCATGTTTTTTGCAAAAATTCGCAGTTTAAGACCGATTTTCGTAGCATCATAGTTTATAGGTCCAAATCGTAGCAACTACGATTTTTTTCGTAGCAGTTGGCAGGTCTGAGAATGTCACAGAATAAAGTGTACAGCTTTAGGTACTAGTGTTGTGTCATACATTGTAAAAAAAAATCTGTAGGTCTACAGATGCAAAGTTACATGCTTACTAAACTTTCAACTGTAACTGTACGAAAAAAGCTGCAAATCTACAAAACTAGTTTTTGTAAAGCTACAAAAATCTGTAACTTTACAAATGAATCTGCTAAAATTTCAGTAATCTTACTAAACTTTTATTTGTAACAATGGCTGCAGTTACATAAAAAGTTCTCGGAATCCCAGTTTCCAAAAATATTCTTAGTAACCTTACAGATTTTTTGATTTTCGGCGCAAAAGTGTGTCTGTTACATGAAATTTTGTTGTTGCCGTTACATGAAAAGTTCTAGGAATCCCAGTTTCCTAGAAAAACTTTAGTAACTTCACAGATTTTTTTTTACAGTGTATGACACTGTGAAGGTTTGGCGGAATGGTGGTTACAAATAAAATTACAGTTAATTATTTAAGTATTGCGCGGCAGCGCAATACTTATTTATTTCCAGTGTCACTTCTCAATGTTAATTTAACATAGAAAAGACTATGGAGATGATAACTTTTTCATTTTTTCTTCCCACCTTTTTGTCCCTGATGCCACTTATTTTTAATTCTTTGCTAATTCTAATAATATTATAAATTCAAAGTGTAAAAATATTTAACTGACGTCAGGGTGAAAACGGATCATAAAATGCCTTTGCATATAGGTGGATTATAATCTAGAGAGTAACATGGGCTAATTTTTATTTACATTATTCAAATATTTTTCTTAATAATTCCAAATTTCGCTTTTTTCCATTGAGAATCAACGGACATTTTCTAATAAAATTTAACTTTTTATCCTTCATTGTTGTAAATAATTCAAAAGCCGTAATAATAATTTGCCTATATTTAGTTGAATGATTTTCACGTGAAACATGAAACTGAAGAAACTGAAATAGTTTTTTTTTTAAGAATTAAAAAGAAGATGAATATGGCGTCATAATGGAAATAAAAATAACATTTTCAAGCAGATTTTTTTCAATTCCTACTATTAGCTCACACTCTCCCTATATTTATTTATTTATATATTTATCTTGTTCAAATTTTCAATCGCTAATAAAATACTCGTTATTCATCCTATCAAGTTGAAATAAAATTTTTTTTAACTTGTACAGGATGACAATGGATGTTAATACAGTTTTTTCAAATATTAATTAAATAATGAAATTTTAATTAATTAATTTTAGTTTTGCATGGGAAACAAAATGGCGGCCATGGATTATTGAAGAGGAATGAAAGTATTTTCCATAAGGGGTTACCTTAGGGGGAACCCTGTTCTGTCGCCAAATACCGCCAAGTTTGTCGCCAACTTGGCGATATGTCGCCAAATTTGACGGCCAAAATGAGTCGCCGAAAGTGACGCCAACTTGGCGATATCTCTAATATTTCGCCAAATTCCCATAAAGTTCCATTGTAAACCTACTTGCTTATCAACCCATTGAGATATTTTAATGCAACAAAAACTAATATTAGCTTAAAGGATTATATTAAATTGTTCTTTGATGGCCTAAGTAGGAATTGACTTTAAAAACAAAATTTTTATATTACTTGTTTAAGTTCAGATTGTAATTTTTTGACCAAACTACAGCAACCTGCATTACTGCACTGGTGAAACATTTTGAATTATACATAGGTAAATTGCATCACAAATTGTGATGCGATATCGCACAATTCAAAGCCTGATGATGATATACCCTCCATTAATTTTGAAATGTGTTCGTCTGAATTCGGTAGTTATTAAAAAACTTGACATATTAAACAAAAACTTAATTTACAGAACAAATTAAAAAAACAAAATTTATTTCCTAAATTGTTTAAGCCCGAGAAGGGGCAGATATTAAGATATTTCATTCAATTCGTTCTACATTTAATGTTAAATTTTTGTAACAAATAAGTTAAACCAATTGAACATTAAAAAATAAAAATGAAATTCATACAATATAATACTTTAAACATCTATATACTTTCATTGTGATGCGATATCGCACAAATCAAAGCCTGATGATTATATACCCTCCATTAATTTTGAAATGTGTTCGTCTGAATTCAGTAGTTTGTTATTCCGTTCAAATGAAATCGAAATAAATCTTAGACTTTTTGCATTTTTAAGTTGTAAATATTTGTACTGTAGATTTTGCATTATGTTTATGACGATTGTACATAATATGATAAGATACATGCAAAATACAAAACTTTAAATAAGTCTAAGATTTATTTCGATTTCATTTGAACGGAATCTAAGTATATAGGTGTTTAAAGTATTATATTATATGAATTTCATTTTTATTTTTTAATGTTCAATTGGTTTAATTTATTTGTTACAAAAATTTAACATTGAATGTAAAACGAATTGAATGAAATATCTTAATATCTGCCCCTTCTCGGGCTTAAACAATTTAGGAAATAAATTTTGTTTTTTTAATTTGTTCTGCAAATTAGGTTTTTGTTTAATATATAGCATAATTAGTATTATGTAATGGTGATTTGGCGGAAAACTTTCGTTGCAACCTAATGATGTAGATTTTTTTTTACTATATGTCTCTTTGGCTTGGTCCAATATTCTTGTTTAGGATAAACGATCTTTCAATGAATTTATTTATTTATATTTCAGGAATGGGAGCCGTGTGGCCGAGCGGAAGCGCAGACTCTTCATCCAACTCGTGGCCACCCGCGGGATGGGCGGCCAGTGGTCCTCCGGGAGGATGGACCAGCTCTGGACTGTGGCCGAGTGGGGGAGCACCCCCGCCGGGACCTGCATTGCCCCCCTGGGCGAGCGCTCATTTCGGCTGGCCCCTGCCGCCACCGATCGGTGAGATATTTTATATTTTTTTCTTTTCGAAGTCAAATAATTCTATTTTATACCACAAACTTAATTTGTCTATGAACTAGCTGGCTCGGCCGCCTACCAGCTACGCTTGCCAACCCCCGTCTGGACACCGCAGACCCTAAATGCACGCTAATTTGATCGGCTTTAAAAAATTTCGAAAGACTGAATTATAATTTTAAAAAAAAGTAGCGATCTCCCTATAAACGGATTTCTATTCATTTCTCTTTGATTGGGAAATTTTAACGCCAAATCCGTTGCGGTACTACTTGATTATCCTGTCGACTAATTTCGCCAAATTATACAAATTGCCATAATTTTTATTTTAAATAACGAAAGAACAAATAAATTAGTACAACATTAATAAAAATACAAATAGAACTTCGAAACAAAAATAACTTGATGACGTAGACACGTGTAACAACATTTCAAAATCAGCTAATATAAAAGGAATTAAGTAAACAGAGTCTTTGTCTCCTGGTATTTTTTAACAAAGCGAAAAGATAGTTCTTTTAAATGAGACATTTTAAATGAATCGTTTTTAATCTGACGTAATTTTGACCAAGCTATTCTTTCTCTTTTAAATATTCACGTGAAAATAGTTTTGTTAGAAATGAAATATTATTTGCGCTTTCTTAAAAAAATAGTTGAAAAGATCCACTCAAAATATCAAATAAATGTCTAGCGCAATTTCTAAATTTAAACTGTTTTGCAATATTTTGCGTTCGTTTTATGTAATAACTGTAATGGGACGTAAATAGGACGTAATTTCTCCTATTTAAGACTTCTAACGCATGTTAATGAATTTACTATTTTACAATATCCTTTCTCTTTTAAAATTCACGTGTATACTTTTTATGACGTCATTTTTAATAAATTCCTGCTTTTTGTACATAATTATTTAATTCTAATTCCAAATGATTTTTTCTGTTTATAATAGTCACGTGTAAATAAATTTTTAATTTGAAGCAAACAAAATGGATTAAGTAAACAGAGTCTTTGTCTCCCGGTATCTCTCTATTCTGAAAAAAAGTAACTACCGCTGTCGCCGCCGCCGCCGGTTTTGAATTTTTTGTGACAGGAGGTCTTTCTTCGTTAATATTAAGAAAAATAATACATACAAAAATATGAAAATCAGAAGTATTATAGAGAAATGTTTGATAAACACGCTGATGCAAACAGTTTTCAAATCGAAGAATTATTTTAAGAAATATTTAATGCTAAATTTGGACAAAATCGTTCCACTAAAAAGGTTTTATAGGAGCAAAAACTATTCATGGGAATTTAATCATTTTTAGATCATTTTATACGTTTGAAGTTCCCGGTGTGCAGACTGTATTTGTTTTTTTAATTTGACTCATTTTTTGAGGTTTTATTTCTCTTTTAAATTCAAATTTTCAGCATTTCTAGACATATTTTTTACAAATTTTAGAATTTAAACTGTTGCTAACTGTATAAACAGCGCAAACAATAATGTTTCTCTTCTCTCTATTCTGAAAAAAAGTAACTACCGCTGTCACCGCCGCCACCGCCGGTTTTGAATTTTTTGTGACAGGAGGTCTTTCTTCGTTAATATTAAGAAAAATATTACGTACAAAAATATGAAAATCGGTGGTATTATAGAGAAATGTTTGATAAACACGCTGATGCAGACAGTTTTCAAATCGAAGAATTATTTTAAGAGATATTTAATGCTAAAGTTGGACAAAATCGTTCCATTAAAAAGGTTTTATAGCAGCAAAATCTATACATGGGAATGTAATGATTTTTAGATCTTTTTATGCGTTAGAATTTGCCGGTGTACAGATTGCATTAATTTTTTTAATTTGACTCATTTTTGGAGGTTCTATTTCTATTTTAAATTCAAATTTTCAGCATTTTGAGAGATACTTTTTACATTATTTTAGAAAATGTTATTAATTTATACTGTTGCCAAATGTATAAACAGCGCAAACAGTAATGTTTGCTTCAAATTAAAAATTTATTTACACGTGACTATTATAAACAGAAAAAATCATTTGGAATTAGAATTAAATAATTATGTACAAAAAGCAGGAACTTATTAAAAATTACGTCATAAAAAGTATACACGTGAATTTTAAAAGAGAAAGGATATTGTGAAATAATAAATTCATTAACATGCGTTAGGAGTCTTAAATAGGAGAAATTACGTCATAATTACGTCACTTTATAGTTATTACATAAAATGAACACAAAATAATATTACAAAAAAGTTTAAATTTAGAAATTGCGCTAGACATATTTTTGGTATTTTGAGAGGATCTTTTCAACTATTTTTGTTAGGAAAGAGCAAATAATATTTCATTTCTAACAAAAGTATTTTCACGTGAATATTTAAAAGAGAAAGAATAGCTTTGTAAAAATTACGTCAGATTAAAAACGATTAATTTAAAATGTCTCATTTAAAAGAACTTTCTTTTCGCTTTGTTAAAAAATACCAGGAGACAAAGACTCTGTTTACTTAATTCCTTTTACATTAGCTTATTTTGAAATGTTGTTACACGTGTCTACGTCATCAAGTTATTTTTATTTTGACGTTTAATTTGTATTTTTATTAATGTTGTACTAATTTATTTGTTCTTTCGTTATTTAAATTAAAAATTATGTCAATTTGTATAATTTGGCGAGTGGTTTGGCGATTTATATAATTTGGCGAAATGGGTCGACTGGATAATCAAGTAGTACCGCATCGGATTTGGCGTTAAAATTCCTCAATCAAAGAGAAATGAACAGAAATCCGTTTATAGGGAGATCGCCACTGTTTTTTAAATTATAATTCAATCTTTCGAAATCTTTTTAAAGCCGATCAAATTAGCGTGCATTTAGAGTCTGCGGTGTCTGGGCGGGGGTTGGCGAGTGTAGCTCGTAGGGGGCCGAGCCCCCTAGTTCACTTGAAAATACTTTTGTTATGAAATGAAATATTTAAGCTGTCCTAAGAAAAATAGTTGAAAAATATCAAATAAATGTCTCGCGCAATTTTTTTAATTTAAACTGTTTTGCGATATTATTTTTTGTTCATTTTACGTAATAAGTGTAATATGACGTAATTACTCCTATTTAAGACTTCTAATACATGTTAATGAATTTATTATTCTACAATATTCTTTCTCTTTTAAAATTCACGTGTTAATGTAGTTTTTATGGCGTAATTTTCAATGAGTTCCTGTTTTTTATATTTTATGTTTACAATAGTCACGTGTAAATAAATTTTTAATTTGAAGCAAACATTGTTTGCGCTGTTTATACAGTTGGTAACAGTTTAAATTATTACCATATTATAAATTATGTAAAAAATATCTTTCAAAATGCTGAAAATTTGAATTTAAAATAGAAATAAAACCTCAAAAAATAAGTCAAAATAAAAAAAATTATGCAATCTTCACTCCGGCAAATTCTAACGCATAAAATGATCTAAAAATGATTACACTGCCATGTATAGTTTTTTCTCCTATAAAACTTTTTTAATGGAACGATTTTGTCCAACTTTAGCATTAAATATCTCTTAAAATCATTCTTCGATTTGAAAACTGTCTGCATCAGCGTATTTATCAAACATTTCTCTATAATACCACCGATTTTCATATTTTTGTATGCAATATTTTTCTTAATTTTCTTCTTTTCGAAGAAAGACCTCCGGTCACAAAAAATTCAAAACCGGCGGCCGCGGCGGTGGCAGTGACAGCGGTAGTTACTTTTTTTTTAGAATAGAGAGATATAAATTGTGACGGTTTTATTTCCTTTTTTAAATAAAATTTCTGTTCCGAGATGATATAAAGAAAAGCTATAGACGGGTTGCACATGATGTCTGGCAGCGCTTTATATGGCTCCCAAACATAAGGCGAATATGGTGCTCTCCATTTGACTTATTTGCACTAGAATAATAAAAATAAGAACGATCTAAATTAAACAGAAAGATAACACGTGCTTTTAATGGCAAACTAACAGTTATGTGCTCCACGTGTGTGCTCCAGATGGAACAGTATCACTCGTTGCTAATAGCAACGTGACGTCAATGCAAGCCGTCTATTTGGATGTGGCAATCCCAAAACTTTCTTCTATCTCATGCATGTTAATACTTCCTGAAAAATGCAGCCGGTTAGATGATTTGCACCAAAATCTTATCATCGGCTTATCATGGCGGAAATCGTAAAAAATTATCCATAGCAGCGCCATCTGTTGGCGATCTATACCAATACCTAATAAGCAACAACTTAAGTCAACTTGGTAACTGAATCTGCAGTTTGATTCAAATTCGTGCATTATTTCTTGAGATAAAACTATTGCGGTAGTCAGAAAAAATGCAGCCTAGCAGCGCCACCTGTTGGACAATTGACACCAAAACGTAGTCAGCGCCAACAGGGATCTTCATATCAGGGACTCACTGAATCTGAAGTTTGATTAAAATCTGTGCATTACATCTTGAGACAGAGCCCTTGCGAAAATCGTGAAAAATTCTGTATACCAGCGTCACCTGTTAGGAGTTTTACACCAAAACGTAGTAAACATCAACTCATAACAAGGACAAACTGAATCTGAAGTTTCATAAAAATCCGTGCATTAGTTCTTGATATAGAGCCATTGCGGAAATCGTAAAAAATGCAGCCTAGCAGCGTCACCTGTTGAGCGATTTGTACCCAAAATTAATCAGAACCCATTTATATCAGGTACTCACTGGATATAAATTTTTATTAAACTAGGGGGCTCGGCCCCCTACAAGCTACGCTCGCCAACCCCCGTCCAAACACCGCAGACTCTAAATGCACGCTAATTTGATCGGCTTTAAAAAGATTTCGAAAGATTGAATTATAATTTAAAAAACAGTGGCGATCTCCCTATAAACGAATTTCTATTCATTTCTCTTTGATTGGGGAATTTTAACGCCAAATCCGCTGCGGTACTACTTGATTATCCCGTCGACCCATTTGGCCAAATTATATAAATCGCCAAAGCACTCGCCAAATTATACAAATTGACATAATTTTTATTTTAAATGACGAAAGAACAAATAAATTAGTACAACATTAATAAAAATACAAATAAAACTTCGAAATAAAAATAACTTGATGACGTAGACACGTGTAACAACATTTCAAAATAAGCTAATATAAAAGGAATTAAGTAAACAGAGTCTTTGTCTCCTGGTATTTTTTAACAAAGCGGAAAGAAAGTTCTTTTAAATGAGACATTTTAAATTAATCGTTTTTAATCTGACGTCATTTTGACCAAGCTATTCTTTCTCTTTTAAATATTCACGTGAAAATACTTTTGTTAGAAATGAAATATTATTTGCGCTTTCCTAACAAAAGTAGTTGAAAAGATCCACTCAAAATATCAAATAAATGTCTAGCGCAATTTCTAAATTTAAACCGTTTTGCAATATTTTGTGTTCATTTTATGTAATAACTGTAATGGGACGTAAATAGGACGTAATTTCTCCTATTTAAGACTTCTAACGCATGTTAATGAATTTATTATTTTACAATATCCTTTCTCTTTTAAAATCCACGTGCATACTTTTTATGACGTAATTTTCAATAAGTTCCTGCTTTTTATACTCAAATATTTAATTTTAATTTGAAAGTATCTTTTCTGTTTATAATAGTCACGTGTAAATAAATTTTTAATTTGAAGCAAACATTATTGATTCCGTTGTTTATACAGTTGGCAACAGATTAAATTAGTACAATTTTCTAAAATAAGTAAAAAATATCTCTCGAAATGCTGAAAATTTGAATTTAAAATTGAAATAAAACCTCGAAAAATGAGTCAAATTAAAAAAATAAATGAATTCTGCACACCGGGAAATGATAACGTATAAAATGATCTAAAAATTATTAAATTCCGATGTATAGTTTTTTCTCCTATAAAACTTTTTTAGTGGAACGATTTTGTCCAACTTTAGCATTAAATATCTCTTTAAATAATTATTTGATTTGAAAACTGTCTGCATCAGCGTATTTATCAAACATTTCTGTATAATACTACCGATTTTCATATTTTTGTATGCATTATTTTTCTTAATATTAACGAAGAAAAACCTTCGGTCACAAAAAATTCAAAACCGGCGGCGGCGGCGGTGACAGCGGTAGTTACTTTTTTTAGGTAGCTTTCTTTACAAAAAGCTACCTATTGCAGCCGTTCGGAGGAAAGCGATTTCAAAAAATTTTGGTATATTTTCATCGATCATGACACCAGACCCCGAAACCACCCTCCGTTCAAAATTGATATATATATATATATATCTATATATATATCTGACCTTTGTCACACTGTAACTCTCATGTATATGAACCGATTTCGATGTAATTTTGTGTGTACATAGTACATACCAATGTCTCGACCGAGTTCCTTGGCCAGCTTCATCCACCGTTTCGTTTCAAAATGGCGGCCATTTAAAATTTAAAAAAAAATTTGAAATTTGAAATGTGGTACCAAAAAATTAAAAATGGAAAAATATTTTTTTCTTATGTATTTGAGTTTTATACAAAGATTCCGGAGCAGTTTTTGTTTCGTCTATATCTTAAAAAATGGCTGAGTTATAGCATTTTGAAATTCTAGCGTGGCTGACATTTTGAAACGTCCTGAAATTTGTCACGCGATAAAAGGCGTATTTATGAACCGATTTGTATGAAACTTCGTTTATACATAGTACATACCAATGTCTCGACCGAGTTCATTGGCCAGTTTCATCCGCTATCTTGTTTAAAAATGGCGGATATTTAAATTTTTAAGAAACATTTAAATTTGAAATGTGGTACCAAAAAATTGAAAATTGAAAAACTATTTTTTTCTTGTGTGTTTGACCTTGATAAAAAGATTCGGCAGCAGTTTTTATTTCGTCTATATCTTAAAAAATGGCTGAGTTATAGCATTTTGAATTTCTAGCGTGGCTGTCATTTTGAAACGTCCTGATTTTTCTCACGTGATAACATGCGTATTTATGAACCGATTTGGATGTACCTTGATGTGTACATAGTAAATACAAATATCTCGACCGAGTTCGTTGACCAGCTTCATCCGCTCTCTTGTTCCAAAATGGCGGTCTTTTAAAAAAATTTAAAAAACTTTAAATTTAAAATGAGATACCAAAAAATTGGAAAATGAAAAAGATTTTTTTCGTATGTGTTTAACCATAATACGAAAATTCCGGAACAGTTTTTGTTTCGTCTATGTCTAAAAACATGGCTGAGTTATAGCATTTTGAATTTCTATTGTGGCTGACATTTTAAAACGACCTAATTTTTGTCACGCGATAACAGGCGTATTTATGAACCGATCTGGATGTAACTTGGTCTGTATATAATACATACCTATGTGTCGACCGAGTTCGTTGGCCAGCTTCATTTGCCATCTTGTTTCAAAAGGGTTGCCATTTAAAAAAATTTAATTTAAAATTTAAAATGAGGTATTAAAAAATTGGAAAATGAAAAAGATTTTTTTATGTGTTTGGCCTTGATACAAAGATTCCGGAGCAGTTTTTGTTTATGAAAATTTGTTCTTTTGTTTCTATATATCTTAAAAAATGGTTGAATTATAGCACTTGGGGCCTCGGTGGCCGAGCGGTTAGGGCACCGCGCTGCCAGCCGCCAAGCAGCGCAGAGGTCTGCGAGTTCGACTCTCGCTGGCTCAATTGCATCCTCTTTGTGGAGCTTCCAGATGTAATTTCTCTGTGTTGTAAATTTCATTGTGCTATCTCGTCCCTGTATATTGACGATGACTTATAAGCGGACCTAGATGTCAAGCACACAAGTCAGATGTATGTGTTAATAACAATATAGCACTTTGAATTTCTAGCATGGCTATCATTTTGAAACGATCTTGTATTTGTCACGCGATAACACACGTATTCGCCTATTTCGATGTAAGAAGGCATGTGGATAGTATACATCAATACCTCGACCAAGTTCACTGGCCAGATTCATCAGCCTTCTTGTTTCAAAATGGCGGCTATTAAATTAAAAAAAAAATATATTTAAAGTGAGGTGCAAAAAAAAAAAAAAAAAAAAAAAAAAAAAAAAAAAAAAATAGAAATTGAAAAAGGTTTTTTTCTTAAGTATTTGACCTTGATATAAGGATTAAGGAGCATATTTTGTTTGTCTTTATTTTAAGAAATGGCTCAGATACAGCAGTTTCAGTTTCTAATGTGAGTGACATTTTGAAAAATCTAATTTTTTGCCTGCGACAGCACTCGTATAAATCATCCGATACCGATGTGAGTGAGCATGTGCACAGCAAATAGTAAGGTCTCGACCAAGTTCACTAGTTAGCCTCATCCACCATGTTATCTTAAAATGGCAGGCACTTTAAGAAATTACCGAATTGGGCAGCTAAATATAAGTTACTTTAAAGAAAAGCAGCTTGGATAAGGCTGACTAATTTCGCGAAATTCTCATTCATTATATTGATGAAAATTAGTATTGAATCTCCTATATTCGGTTTCAACTAAATTGAGCTTCGTGTGTTTGAATAATATAAGTTGGCTTTTTTAAAATAAGGAATATGAAAGCTACCTCTTCCTGCCGGCACTGGCCGGAAGGACTTTTTTAGAATAGAGAGATTCCGTGCATTCGTTCTTGAGAGAGATCGCCCACAAAATTTGTGTCACATACAGACAGACAGAGAGATGGACAGACAGACAGATATACTCGCAGAGAGACATTTTGTAAGAACATGTTTTTCGGGATCTTTGACTCTTAAAACTTGTAAACCAGTCGAAAACCGGTATTGGAAAATTTTCACGAATCCAATACTTTTTTTTTGTAAAGAGAGAAGAAAGTAAACTAGAAGACAGGAATTCTGCTTTTTCAGAATTTAGTGTTGCCCCCCGATGAAAAAAAAAATGTATATATAAAGTACAAAACATATTTCAGTTTTAAGACTTAAAGCACACACTTTTATTTTATGTAAAATGACGTCATTCGCATCCGCTTAAGAATTCCACATGGACGATTCACTTTTAAACATCTACAGTAAAGCAGACATAGGATGTCACTATCGCAAAAAATTGTACACAAATGCAGCAAAAGCACACCATCATTAAAGAAACTTGACAAAAAAAAACGGCTATCTCATGATTCATAGATATTCATTTGTTTGTAACATTAATATAGACGATTTCAGTCGTGACGTCAGGCATGACGTTTTGGTTGGAAACTGACACCAAAGAAACGGTTGCTATGTTGTATTTTCTATTTTGTTTGTGTGTTGCAGCTATATCTTATATCTATATCTCACATCTAAGTGTTTTAATACTTTATATGTACTGGTAACATTTTCCACGATTTATATTTAAAAAGAAATGACGCATAGCAACCGTTTGTTTGGAGTCAGTTTCCAACCAAAACGTCATGACTGACGTCACACTGAATGCGTCTATAGATAATTAAAATTAAATATAGATTAACAGCTCCATGTTTTAACAGAAATTTTTCTTTTATATTTTTTCAAAATAGCACGTATTTTAATTAAATTTTCTTTCGGTTGTTATGAGAAAATGGCAACAAAAAGATATAGTTGCTATTTTTCAACTATTTTCCCTTTACTTTCTACAGAAATGGAGTACTTGAGTTGCCAAAATAAGACAAATGGTGCTGAAAACTACAAAAAAATTAATATTTGAAAAATAAATGGAGATACAGTTTTCAAACAAATTGCGTTTAAAAGCACTTTTTTTTTTCCAATCCGACGGTCTAAAAATTGAAAATGCTAAAAAAATTACTATAGAGTATTTAATGGTACTACTTTGTTTTACGCCTGGCTTCTGTAAGGTAACGTTATTTTTTGAAGACGGTACAAAATAAGCGGGGAGAAAGAAATAGTATACCGTACTGGGGGCTAAAAAGAGATTTTATGGGCTATGATTTTTACATACAATACGCGTAAGATGGGTTGATTCAATTTAGCAAGTATTTAATAAAATAATAATAATAATAATCATGAATCCTTAAAATACAGTTGTGAGGCAGTAGTTAAACATATAGAGTGCTTTTATGCATAACAGAGTAGCTTCTTACGGACACTCCGCCTGAACCGTTGAAGCTTTTGTTCAAACTATTGCAGCTTCCATATGCCTGGATAGGTTCGATCGAACAAGTGAGACAAGTCGGCAAACATTAGCTTAGCGATCATGGCAGGTTTGCCTGGTTTTTGTCCAAAATGTTCTTGGCAGGTTCCTCGTGTGTCTATTATGTAAACAGTAGAGTTGAGATGGATTCAGCCTGAATCATGACATCTTAGATCGTGCCCAATTTAGAATATTCTTATTTGCTTTTGGAACGGGAGGCGACAGCACCTTATCGAGTTCATGGCTGAAATTCCAGGATTAGTTGAAACTCGATTCGCCTATTAAAACGCAATCGGTCTGCCAAGTCATATGTTGGTGGAAAATACCTGAAAACCCGAATTTAGCGTTTGACTCGTAGATTGAACATCGGGTTTTCCTGCACCCACATTTATGAAAATATGAAGGACTGGGAGCCGGAAAACAAAATGGTCAATCTACGAGTCAACTGCTCAAATCGGGTTTTCAGGTATTTCCACCAACATATGACTTGGCAGACCGATTGCGTTTTAATAGGCGAATCGAGTTTCAACTAATTCTAAAATTTCAGCCGTTATCTCGATGAGGTGATTGCCTGTGCTGCCACCTCCCGGTCTATTTGATATTGACCGAAGCATGTAAACAGTCTAATAAAACATTTTGTAATGTTTTTAATGTTTTATCTTGCACCTTTTAGCAATTTAAAGCAGTATATTATTGCAAAGTGTTATAATTTATTATATATTTAATTACATATTCGTAGTGTTATGTACGAGAATGCATAAAAAAATAAATTACAAGCAGAAGCATCAGAAGAGTCATTATTGTGGAGTGAATATTTTTTCCAAGAGTAGAGACAGATGGCGCTAGTTGTCTTACAACGGTTGTGATAGACTTGCATGTTCCGCATCAAAGATTTCCGAAATCCTCCCAAAATCGATCTGCGCATTGCTTCACGCATTCTATCGCTCTTCAAAGATTCCTTGCTAACATGGTACATTTTCATAGTGTCGCCATCTAGGGAAAAGATAATAAAATATAATCATGTTAATCTAATGCTTTTGACTAAAATAAATTATGTTTTATAAAATAAATGTAATATACAAGTAATTTATTTGAAAAAATCAAAATATATTTAATGGAATTTTGTTTTCATGTACCATCAAATATTAATTAATTATATACGAGAATTGTTTTAACTTGTTGTATTAACATAATTTGTAAATTTTAATTTATATTTTTTTACATTTCTTATAGTATTCCAATTTATAATCAATAATAAAAAAAAAAAAAAAAAAAAAAAAAAAAAAAAAAAAAAAAAGAACGCAAGAGAGATGTTATTGTATTCGAATAGTTTAAAAAATTATAGCTAAAAATACATTTTATTTTTTAAAATTTTCTTTTCTTGATAAGTATCAATTCAAAACCTTACTAAGAAATAATTGAGGTCTGCTACATCAAATTTTTATTTTATTTTTTTCTACCAGTGTGATATAAGTCACCAAGCATAGTAATGCACTAAGATTAATAAATTAAAACTTTTTAATGCAGAAAATATACAAGAAATCATGACATGTTAAATTATGCAAAAAAAAAAAAAAAAAAAAAAAGAGAGAGAGAGAGAGAGAGAGAGAGAGAGAAAGTAAATAAATAATAAATAAGTAAATGAATAAAACCAATAAATAAATAAATAGAAATAAAAGAAGAAGGAGGAGGAGGAGAGAGAGCTGTTATTGTATTCGATTAGTGATAGCTAAAAATACATTTTATTTTGTTTAACATCCATTCAAAATCTTACTAAGATAATATAGATTTTAGAGAGGTCTCCTAGATCAGATTTTTATGGTTTTTACCAATCTGTTATACGTCATCGAGTATAGTTATGCACTAAGGTTAATCAATTAAAGTTTTTAATGATCAATGTAATATTGCATCTTTCTGCTTTAGTTTTGCATTTTCTTAACGTTCTCGTAAGCCAATAAATCTGACAATTTTTTCTCATAAAAGTGAAAACATATACAATCATACACATATTCATGTGTGAATATTTGAATACATATCAATATATATACATAGTAAATATGAATATATACATGTCTGCATAAATTTTATGCATGTGTGTGTTTCTAATATACTTGAAAATCGCATATGGTTTAGATATCTGCTGTCATCTACTCTAATTTTCATAAAATTCTTCAGATCACAATGCCATATCACTAATGTAGACAACATATACCAAAAAAAAAAAAAAAAAAAAAAAAAAAAAAAAGAAAAAGAAAAAGAAAAAAAAATGAAAGAAAAAAGTATAGTTTCCAGATTCTAAGGATGATCAAAAAAGTATACCTACGTTTCAGTTACGCATTATTACTAATAACTTGTATTTAAATTAAAATATTTTTGGTGTTATTTACATTCATTTTTGTGAAACTGTCATTTAATACACCCTTCCTATTCATTAGTTGATATGTTTATACTAAACATATATGCATGTAATGATTGGGTTTGTACAAAGTATATAGTATAAAACAAAAGTTCATTTATGTCTAAAAAACCCAAGTTTTTATCTAATATAGATTTTTTTTTTTTCATATTTAATATCTCACTAGCCAGACATTGAAAACTGAAGAAAATTAATAACAAACTACTAAGCTAAAACATTAATTATATGTTTAAATAATAATATTTATTAATATGAATTATAAATTAATATGAAATAATAATGTTAATTGATATAAATTATATACATTTAAAAAATATATAATTATATAATTATAATACATATATTATGATAATTACATATAATAATATTATAATAATTATATATAATAATATGTATATATTAATTAATTAATAATTAATATTAGTTATATATATTTAAATGAAAATATTAATTATACATATTTAAATAATTATTAGTTAATATCAATTATACATGTTTAAATATTTAAATATCAATATTAATTATACATTTATATAGTGATAATAGTATAAGAAAAATATATTATTATCATTATTTCAATAATTATTACTTGATATCAATTATGCATATTTAAATATTAATTAATTTGGTATATTTAAATATCAATGTTAATTATATGTTTAAATAGTGATCATAATGTAAGAAAAAAAGAAAATCTTTAATTATGTTAGTGGAAGATTAACATAATTAAAGATTTTCTTTTTTATTCTTACATTATTATCACTATTTAAATATATAATAATATTAAAATTTAAATATGTATAATTAATATTAATTAATATTTTTATTTAAATATATATAATTAATATTTTTATGTTCCACTATTTTATAATTACAAATGAACCAGTAATTAGCAAAATTAATACTAGTAAATTAATAGAGATTTTTTTTATATGTGAACGATAATACTTCACTTTAAAACATAAGAACTTTAAAAAATTGATTTTACTAATTTGATATCTATCTCTTACAACAGAGCGATATCACAATTAACATAAAAATATTTTTCATTTTATTTTAAGAAAATTTAACTAATAAAAAATAGAATTTAAAAATTTATTTGAATTACTTAAATTTATTTAAAATTAAATTTTATGTAATACAGATTTAAATTTAATGTGATAACTTAAATGTAATTAAAATTTAAATGTCTAATTGACAATAAAAAAATTACAAAGCAACTGATCTTTATATGTTAAAGATCAAAACAAAATACTAATTTGATATTTGATATCTATTTCTTACAACAGGGAGGTATCACAACTAACATAAAAATATTTTTAATTTTATTTTAAAAATTATTGCATTTTAATAAATGTTCATTTAATTATTAAAAAATAGAATTAAATAATTTATTTGAATTATTCAAATTTATTTAAATTTTAATTTAATGTAATACAAATTTAAATTAAATTTTATAACTTAAATGTAGTTAAAATTTAATAGTCTATTTGACAAAAAAAAAAAGCAAGTGGTATTTACATGTTAAAGGTCAAAACAAAATACTAATTTGATATCTATCTATTAGAACAAGTCGGTATCACAACTAACATAAAAATATTTTAAATTTAATTTTAATAATTATTGTATTTTAATAAATGTCCATTTAATTATTTAAAAATTTATTTGAATTATTTAAATATATTTAAAATTAAATTTTATAACTTAACTGTCATTTAAATTTAAATGTCTAATTGACAATCTAAAAAAATACAAAACAACCTCAAAAACAACTTATCTTTATATGTTAAAGATCAAAACGAAAATCTACAACAAATAGGACACAACTCACAACCTAACTATTACAAAGATTGTACTTTAACCACCGCGCTATGGCGTTCATACTTCTATTTTGCCTTCAACAAAGTTCCTCGTGTACCACAAAAATGTAAACAAAACATCCGAAGCAGCAATAATGCGCGAGAAAATGCGCAGATCTGTTTTGGGAGGATTTCGAATCTTTGAGGTGGAATGTGCCAGTTTGTGATAGCAACGTCTTTTCGCAGACGGGTCAGAGCAATTTAAAGTGCAAGACTTTTAGAAAAGTGGCGCCATTTTGACACGATTACGTGAAGTCATTCAATGCAAATTCCCTGGCACGTAGAGTGATGGTGCCACCCACCTGCATGACAATATCAGCCACATACTGCCCGCCAAACTCAAGAATTGCTGTAAAAGTTCAAGTGGGAAGTCTGGAACCACACCGCCTACCGCTCAGATTTGGTACAGAGTGACTATTTCCTGTTTCCGAAAAGGAGGAAAACATTTGTATGGAGCGAGGTTCTCTTTAGACAGTGATGTGAAAACATCTGTCAAAAACTAGTTCAATGGGCAGGGACGTGGTTTCTATACCAAGCCGGGTTCAACAAGTGGGTCCTGCGTTCAGATGCCTCAATAGATTTAGAGATTATGTTGAAAAGAAATTGGCAAGCATCCTCTTAATTTCCTTTTGTATTTTCTGTTTATTGTTAATAAATAATTTTTTACTACCCTTGTTAGCCCCCGGTATGCTATTCCTTTCTCCCAGCTAGTTTGAGATATTCATTTTTTTTGCCGTTTTCACCGCCATTTGTTTCATTTTGGCAACTCAAGTACTCCGTTTCTGAAGAAAGTAAAGGAAAAATAGTTGGACAATAGCAATTATATCTTTTGGTTGTCATTTTCTCATAAAAACTGAAAAAAAAAAAAAAAACGTAATTAAAATACGTGCTTTTTTGAAAAAATAGAAATGAAGGGTTTCTGATAAAGCAGGGAGCTACTATAAACTAAATTTAATTTTAAGTATCTATATTAATCTTACAAACAAATGAAGGCCTGTGAATCATGAGATAACCGATTTTTTCTAGTCGAGTTTCTTGAATGACGACATCTCTTTTTTTTTTTTTTTTTTTTTTTTTTTTTTTTTTTTTTTTTTTTTTTTGTGTATGATTCAGCGATCGTGACGTCCTATGCCTATTTTACTGTAGATTCTGTTTAAGACTGGATCGTAAATCAGGAATTCTTAAGAGGATGTGGATGACGTCATTTTATTTAAAATAAAAGCGTGTGTTTTAAATCTTAAAACTGAACTATCTATGTATATAGTATATATATATATATATATATATTTTTTTTTTCATCATGGAGCAACACTCATTTCTGAAAAAGTAGAATTCCTGTTTTCTAGTATTTTTTTTCTTTTTGTATCTGTTACGTAATGTTATTGTTCGTAATGTTATAATTCTTTCGTAATACCCATGATTTATGCATGGTTTTCTTTTGCAGGTCCTCACAGTTCTCATTACCCCATTCCCCCTTTCCCGCCCTTGCCCCCTCCAGAAATGTGCAGCAAAAATGGAGGAGGAGGCGGCCTCTTCAAGAAGATCGGCCACGGTATGCGCCTGCGCAGTCATTTCATCTTGAGGGTGGTTCGGACCGATACTCTGCCCGACTGCGAGCGAGCCTGCTCCGAATCCAGGGATTTCGCATGCCTCTCTTTCAACTTCAGGTAATCCAATCAAAACCTACTACCCCATAGAGGGAGATTCACAAAGATTTAGCCTTTTCCCTTAAATATTGCCTTCCCTGGTGTCCATAATTAAACGACCCCGTTTTAAAGTTATATACAGCCAAAACTAATGCTCATAAAGTTCTCTAATTTTATGGAAGACATCATGAAGGGATGAAAATTTGTTTGAGAGAAAAAAAAAATAGTTCAAAATTTCACCGCCAGAGGATGGTTTGTAATGAATGACACATTTAGCATACATTCACGGTAGCTTACAAATTTTATGACTACAAAACATGTTCCACATCGTTTTCAGCTACCATCTGAAATCGTAAGATTCTACAATTGAAGAGCTGAGTGGATGAACATGTTATGCTACATTTTCTAAAAAAAAATTTTATCTTTAGGATGAAAGCGTTATGAGGTATCCTATGGCATGGTGAAGCTAAAATACTAAGATTCTATTGAGTCTTGAAGATTTAAGACATCATTCATTAATATTTAATAATGACAATAATATTTATAACTTTTAATATTTGAAAATTAAATATGAATAAGTTTTTCTGAGTGAGTTTGGTACCATACCTGTTAATATTTTAAACACATGGTATCAAATAGAAAATAAATCATTAAAATTGACAGCAAAAACTTTCACTTCAAATTTCTTCAAATGTCATTTTTGTTACTTAACATGTTCTTGCACTTAGCTCTTCAATTGTCCGCAGTGTGTTCCGAGAAATGCTAAGAACATGTCTGAAATACTGTCGTTATACACTAATCTGCAAAAATTAAGGGAAAGTCACAAAATGCTAATTTTCAAATACGAGAACACTCAAAAGAAAATAATATAATTCGAGTAATTACTATCTCTACAACATAACTAGTCCATATAACATCTCATTCATGTCACAGTCACTACGGCGAAGCAAAAAAAATAGGAAATTCCATACATCTCATTATAAGCCTCAAATTATCCCTATATGTGACTCCACTGAGACGTCACTGTGACTGCTACTTTGTTATGAGTCACCATGTGACTTTACAATATAGTTACATTGTGACTCTCATGTGACTGTGATCTGTAGACTCAATTTCAAAGTCATCGTGAACGGTGCATTGTGATAAGTTACCAAATAATGTCACATTAAAGTCACATGATGACTTTCAGGTGATACAGATACTACTATGCAGTCACCATTGTGCTTTTTTGAGAAAAGTCTCCATGTGACTATACTGTGATATTATTTGGCGACTTATCATAATGCAACGTTCATGATGACTTTGAAATTGAGTCTAAAAATGACAGTCACATGAGAGTCACAATTTAAGTACATTGTAAGTCACCTGGTGACTCGTCACAAAGCAGCAGTCACATGGACGTCTCAGTGGAGTCACATAGAGTGATCATTTGAGACTTATAATCAGATGTATGGAATTTCCTATTTATTTGCTTCATTTTAGTGCCTGTGACACTTGTGACCATGTGTGACATGAACGATATGTTATATGGACTAGCTGTGTAGTAGAGATAGTAATTAGTCGAATTATATTATTTCCTTTTGAGTGTTCGCGTATTTGAAAATTAGCATTTTGTGACTTTACCTTAATTTTTGCACACCAGTGTAGATCAGGTAAAGTTCTTGGATTATCACGACTTTCCAGATGTTTAAAATGTGCCCAGAGCCAAAAGTCACATGAATTGTGATCTGTGATCTGTGATCATCACAGATTACGGAAGTGGCGCTTCATGACACGTTATTTTGTGAAGTGAATTTGAGGACGTCCCTAACACAAAAGCTAATATGTGCAGGAGCTCCCTCTTGCATAAAGATTGTGCGTGAATGTATGCTAAATTTTAATTCATTTTAATAAAACCATCTGGCGACAAAATTTTGAACTATTTTTTTTCACTCAGACGAATTCCCATCCCTTCATGATGTCCTGCAAAAAATTTCACAACTTTCTGAAGAATAGTTTGGTCTGTAACAAGTTTAGAATAGGGTCGTTTAATTGTGGATACCCTATACTGGGCAATTCCTTAGAAAATTATCTTTTTTTTTTGGGGGGGGGGGGGGGGAGGGGGAAATAAAATTTATAAGATGTTTAATTTAAGGATATGATTGGAAAAGTTGATATTTTTATATTCTATAATAAAATCCTAATAAAAAGGCATTGTAAATGACTGTTTACAAACTAAGTTAAGTACCATTATTGTCTTTGTAAAGTCATCATGTTACGTCAGTTACATGTGTAAACACATTTTTCTTTTTTATTATTCAGAAATTAATTAAACAAGTTACTGTTATAATTTGGCATTACTTAGTGTTGTTGAGAACATTCAATCACTTTTTTTTTTTTTTTTTTTTTTTGTTAACGGAATAGTTTTGTTAATTTTTACACTTCAATGAAGGCAGAAAAAATGTTTATCTATTTTGTGTTACGTCAGTTAGAGTATTTTGAATTGCAATTTTGGGCACTAAAAGAGAGATCTAAATAATCTGCAGGTATATGGGTATTAAGTCCTTAGTAAGAAGTCTTTTAAATTGTAAAAATTTGTTCTAGCTTTATTAGTAAATTTTCTACATAGTTTTGAAAACAAAATTCGATGATAAAATGTTACATCAGTTACGATGGAATTGCCCTACTTTGAATTGTTTTACGTTACTTTAATTACTTTGTTTCATAAAAAAAAGTGTGATTGGAGATTGCACAGAGGGTTTCGTTTAACATTCCTTTCAAAACACCTTATACTTTTAATTAATAAATCTAAATTGTTCATCTATAATTAATAAAAAGAAAAACTGGGACTTAACGCTGTCAAATTTAATAATTAAAAACACTCTTATGATACTCATCAGCGTACACATAAATAAAAACTATATTAAAAACACATTAAAAATTAATCCTAACGTTTCATGCTCTTTCTAATGAGCCATCATCAGGAGATAACAATATCTCATTTCAGATTTCTAATGTTTGGTTAAATATTTTAAAAGAAGTACATTTGTAATGTTAGTTTCGGTTTTTCCTGGTTTCTATTAATAGTGTTATAGCCTACCAACATATGGCGCCATATCCGATGCAATATTGATTTTGATGTTTAATGATCAGTTACTGAAATGTTTTCAGTTTGATGCTGTGAAAGTGCTATTTGTAACTTTGCTTTGTGGAGGTCAAGAACCCTCTACCCTGATGATGGCTCATTAGAAAGAGCATGAAACTTTAGGATTAATTTATAATGTGTTTCAATATAGTTTTTATTTATGTGGACGCTGATGAGTATCATAAGAGTGTTTTCTATTATATAATTAATAAATCCTCAATCTTTCGAAATAAAAACATAGATGGCAGCATCCAATTTAAAATTATTACAATTGGAAGCTACTTTTTAATCCAATTACAAATATTAGATGTAAATTTCCAACTGGCCAAAACATGTCCGGACCACAGGATTCGAACCAAGGATCTCGTGGCTGATGCTGCCAATGCTCTACCCTCTGAACTACCTCGGACGAATCGAGCGTAACTACGTATCCAGCGATTTCTGGAGTTCCATTACCTGCGATTTGTTCTGTTGAGCTGAACAGATTTGAGACCAGATGAAAAGTATATTGATATATAGCGGAAAAGCAGGGGAAGGTGGTCTAAAATGATCCCCTTAAGGGGAAAACTTGTGTAAAATAACATAATTGTGTAAATGAAACTTTGGGCCTATGCTAATATGTTTTACACTATATTTTGCATTATAAACATATTTTAAAAATATTTTAAAGCCAAACTGAGTAAGGAAAAAAATAGATTTTTGAAAAAGTGTCCAAAGGATCATTTTACCCTCACCCAAAGGCAAAATGATCCTTCATTTAAAAATAATTGTAAATTGTTTTTATCTGTAAAATAAAGGATATAAAAGCAATTATGACAATAATAAAATAAAATAAGTTTTGCATTCAAATAGCATACATAATTTATTTTACGTAAATTTTATCTATCTCTCTATTCTAAAAAAAAGTAACTACCGCTGTCACCGCCGCCGCCGCCGCCGGTTTTGAATTTTTTGTGACCGGAGGTCTTTCTTCGTTAATATTAAGAAAAATAATGCATACAAAAATATGAAAATCGGTAGTATTATACAGAAATGTTTGATAAACACGCTGATGAAGACAGTTTTCAGATCGAAGAATTATTTTAAGAGATATTTTATGCTAAAGTTGGACAAAATCGTTCCACTAAAAAAGTTTTATAGGAGCAAAAACTGTTCATAGGAATTTAATCATTTTTAGATCATTTTATGCGTTAGAATTTGCCGGAGTGCAGATTGCATTAATTTTTTTTATTTTGACTTATTTTTGAGGTTTTATTTCTATTTTAAATTCAGATTTTCAGCATTTCTAGAGATATTTTTAACAGATTTTAGAAAGTGATATTAATTTAAACTGTTGCCAACTGTATAAACAGCGGAGACAATAATGTTTGCTTCAAAAAAAAAAAATATATATATATACGTGTAAATAAATTAAAAATTTATTTACACGTGACTATTATAAACAGAAAAAAAACATTTAGAATTAGAATTAAATAACTATGTACAAAAAGCAGGAATTTATTAAAAATTACGTCATAAAAACTATAATTACACGTGAATTTTAAGAGAGAAAGGAATTTGTAAAACAATAAATTTATTAACATGCGTTAGAAGTCTTAAATAGGAGAAATTACGTCATATTTACGTCACATTACAGTTATTACATAAAATGAACACAAAATAATATTGCAAAACGGTTTAAATTTAGAAATTGCGCTAGACATTTATTTGATATTTTAAGAGGATACTATTCAACTATTTTTGTTAGGAAAGCGCAAATAATATTTCATTTCTAACACAAGAATTTTCCCGTGAATATTAAAAAGAGAAAGAATAGTTTGGTCAAAATTACGTCAGATTAAAAACGATTAATTTAAAATGTCTCATTTAAAAGAACTTTCTTTTCACTTTGTTAAAAAATACCAGGAGACAAAGACCCTGTTTACTTAATTCCTTTTATATTAGCTTATTTTGAAATGTTGTTACACGTGTCTACGTCATCAAGTTATTTTTATTTCGACGTTTTATTTGTATTTTTATTAATGTTGTACTAATTTATTGGTTTTTTCGTTATTTAAAATAAAAATTATGTCAATTTGTATAATTTGGCGAGTGGTTTGGCGATTTATATAATTTGGCGAAATTGGTCGACGGGATAATCAAGTAGTTCCGCAACGGATTTGGCGTTAAAATTCCCCAATCAAAGAGAAATGAATAGAAATCCGTTTATAGAGAGATCGCCACTGTTTTTAAATTATCAATCTTTCGAAATCTTTTTAAAGCCGATCAAATTAGCGTGCATTTAGAGTCTACGGTGTCTGGACGGGGGTTGGCGAGCGTAGCTCGTAGGGGGCCGAGCCCCCTAGTATTCTAAAAAAAAAGTAACTTACGCTGTCACCTCCGCCACCGGTTTTGAATTTTTTGTGACCGGAGGTCTTTCTCCGTTAATATTAAGAAAAATACTGGATACAAAAATATGAAAATTGGCGGTATTATCGAGAAATGTTTGATAAACACGCTGATGCAGACAGTTTTCAAATCGAATAATTATTTTAAGAGATATTTAATGCTGAAGTTGGACAAAATCGTTCCATTAAAAAAAGTTTTATAGTACCAAAAACTATACATGGGAATTAATTCATTTTTAGATCATTTTATACGTCAGAATTTCCCGGTGTGCAGACTGCATTCACCTTTTTAATTTGACTCATTTTTTGAGGTTTTATTTCTATTTTAAATTCCAATTTCCAGCATTTCGAGAGATATTTTTTACATATTTAAGAAAAGGGTATTAATTTAAACTGTTGTCAACTGTATAAACAGCGCAAACAATAATGTTTGCTTCAAATTAAAAATTTATTGACACGTAACTATTATTAACAGAAAATATAAAAAGCAGGAACTCATTGAAAATTACGTCATAAAAACTATATTTACACGTGAATTTTAAAAAGAAAGAATATTGTAAAATAATAAAGTCATTAACATGCGTTAGAAGTCTTAAATAGGAGAAATTACGTCACATTTATGTCACATTACACTTATTAAGTAAAATGAACAAAAAGTAATATTGCAAAACAGTTTAAATTTAAAAATTGCGCGAGACATTTATTTGATATTTTAAGATAATCTTTTCAACTATTTTTGTTAGGACAGCGCAAATAATATTTATTTTCTAACAAAAGTATTTTTACGTGAATATTAAAAAGAGAAAGAAAAGTTTGGTGAAAATGACGTCAGATTAAAAACGATCCATTTGAAATGTCTTATTTAAAAGAATTTTCTTTTCGCTTTGTTAAAAAATACCGGGAGACAAAGACTCTGTTTACTTAATTCATTTTATATTACCTTATTTTGAAATGTTTAAGCGATTTTATTGAATCAAAGATGGAAACAGCCATTGTATCTGTTAAGAGCAGCTGATTTGGCCTTAAAATTCCCCAAACAAACGGAAAAGAATGGAAATTTATAAGGAAATAGACACTGTTTTTTATATTATAATTCAATCCTCCGAAATCCTTTTCAAGCCGATCAAATTAGCGTGCTTTTAGAGTCTGTGGTGTCTGAACGGGGATTGACAAGCGCAGCTCGTAGGAGGCAGCGCCGCCGATTTCATCAAATATACGTAATTATTAATTAATTACATACATGTAGCCCAAATTTGCTCTCTGTGCCTCTGACCAAAACTTTTTATTTTCATATGAAATAAAATGTAATTAATTCATAAACACAGAATTATTTTCTAAATTTCATCTAATTAAAAAATGTTTTATGTACACACACCTCGTTTCAATTTTTATAATGATTTTTGTAAATGATCATCTGTTATACTAGAACTTTCTCAAAATTTCCTATTACTCTTAAGTCTACAGCTTTCAATGAGCACGCGGAAAGCGTCCTGAAAGTTTAATCTTATATGCATTGCTTGCTTTGTAATGTGCAGTCACGTCTTGAGTCAGTCGCGACTGATAATTATAAACAGCAAAGTTCATAGCAATACAGCTCCATTCAATGAATCATGTTCAAAATTTCAAGGAAGGAAGAAACGAGATTTTTGGAATACAGATAGTTTCGGTGGAGTTTCGCTACAGCCGAGTTTTTTGCAGCGTTTTCGCCGAAACTCAGATTTTGGGCCGAAAGTGAAACCGAATTTTTGGTCGATCTCTATAATTAACTATTAAAACGAGTATCTATGCGACACAATTGTTATAGTATTAAAACATGCGGACGTAAAGGGAAAAAAAATGCAATTTAACAAATTACAACAACCATTTGCAAAATGATTTTTTCAAAGACTAAAATTTAACAAATAAAAAATCGCACGGAGTGGATCCTACATTACGTACGCCATGGATTAAACATTAACATTCCTGGACCCAGCATGAACAAATCTTAAAAGAAATTTCAGTTTTAAAATTTTCGGTACTGTCCATTTTTAAAATTATATGGAGCTGGTCATGACTAAAATTTAAGACACAAAAAATCGCACGGAGTTGATTCTACATTACGTACGCCATGGATTACATTTTTCGGTACTGCCCATTTTTAAACTTTTACGGAGCTGGTCATACATGACTTACGCCATGGATTAAACATTAATATCCCTGGACCCATTTTAAATGAAATTTTCTTCTTAAACTTCTAAACATCCCACACTATTACTTTTTACACCGTCGTATAGAGAAAAAAAATGTACTTTTAAATGCAATTTGTTTGAAAGTTGTATCTCAACTGGTTTCTGGGTTATTCATTTTTTTTTTTTTGTAGTTTTTATTACTTTTTTGTCCTAGTGGCAACAAAAGTATGCATCTCTGTTGAAAGTAAAGGGAAAATACAGATTACTGTATAGACCCATCCGAAAACGAATAAAATGCGGGATTGAACTCATAAAAAGCTTCAGATATGTTTTTGATTTCCTACCCTGACGCAGAACGATAACCATTTTTCCAAATGGTTAAAAAATTAAATCTATCGTGACTAAAGTAAGTTTGAAAATTATATGACATTTAAAAATGAACACAACAACAAAAGCAACAAAAAATGTTAGCTGTGACATTCATAATAAAGCACATTATTGAATAATTGTTTTCAGGTTTCTGTTTTTTAATTTATTCCGATGAGTCACAGCTGACTTTAGGTTCATTGTTTCTGGCGGACGAAGTCTCATCGTCGTGAAATGTTAGTGAAATAAAAGATACGAATTTTTAAAAGAAATCATAAGCAAGCTTACAGAATCTTTGTTCATATGCAGTTCATTTTAGAAGAGAAAACATTTAACATTTATTATCCAATGGATTTGCTGAATGGGAAGAAAAAGAAATAGACAAACTAGAAAACAGGAATTCTGCTTTTTCAGAATTTAGTGTCGTCCCCGGCATTTCCATTCCTTCATTTTCTTCTGATGGACTGGTGGCTTCTATTATTATGAAACAGCCATTATAAATGAAATGTTAGGTGAAGATGAGAGAACAGACGTAAAAAGTTAGAACTCTGATTTTCTGGTCAGAATGGAGGTGGTGGTGGGGGGGGGGATGGCCATAATTGTTTTTACGGCTGCTCTTTCATCTTCACCTAACACTTTATTTATAATGGCTGTTTCATAATAATAGAAGCCACCAGTCCACCAGAAGAAAATAACTCGGTTCAGCGGGACTCTACTGCAGTACAAAACATATTTCAATTTTAAAACTTAAAGCACACGTTTTATTTTATATAAAACGACGTCATTCGCATCCGCTTAAGAATTTCACATTTACGATCCACTCTTACACATCTACAGTAAAGCAGGCATAGCACATCACTATCGCGAAATAATGCACACATGCAGCAAAAAGATGCCGTCATTCAAGAAAATCGAAAAAGAAAAAAGGCTATCTAATGATTCATACATACTTACAATTAAATATAGTATATAATAGCTCCATTGTTTTAACAGAAATCATTCGTTTATATTTTTTTCAAAATAGCACGTATTTTAATTACATTTTCTTTCGGTTGTTGCGAGAAAGTAGCAACAAAAATATATAATGACTATTTTACAACTATTTTCCCTTTACTTTCTAAAGAGATGGAGTACTTCCGTCGCCAATATTAAGCAAATGGCTCAAAAAAAAAAAAAAAAAAAAAAATATTTCAAAAATAAATGGCGATACAGTTTTCAAACAAAATGCATTTAAAAGAACTTTTTTCCCCAATACGACGGTCTAAAAATTGAAAATGTGCGATGCTTAGAAGTTTAAAAAATTGCTAAAGAGTATTGAATCGCAATGCTTTGTTTGACGGCTAGCGTCTGTAAGGTATAACGTTATTTTTTGGACACAAAATAAGCTGGGAGAAAGAAATAGCATACCGTACCGGAGGCTAACTAGAAAACAGGAATTCTGCTTTTTCAGAATTTAGTGTCGTCCCCGATGAAAAACATATATGTATATATAAATAGTACAAAACATAATTCATTTTTAAGACTTAAAGCACACACTTTTATTTTACGTAAAATGACGTCATTCGCATCCGCTTAAGAATTCCACATGGACGATCCACTCTTAAACATCTACAGTAAAGCATGCATAAGATGTCACTATCGCAAAATAATACACAAATGCAGCAAAAAGAGGCCGTCATTAGAGAAACTCGACAGAAAAGGCTATCTAATGATTCATAGGCCTTCATTTGCTTGTAACATTAATATAGATAATTAAAATTAAATATAGTTTATAATAGCTCCATGTTTTAACAGAAATTATTGTTTATATTTTTTAGCATATATAGCACGATATTTTTTAGCATATATCGATATAATAGCACGTATTTTAATTGCATTTTCTTTTGGTTGTTATGAGAAAATGGCAACAAAAAGATATAATTGCTATTTTTCAACTACTTTCCCTTTACTTTCTACAGAAATGGAGTACTTCCGTTGCCAATATTAAGCAAATGGCTCTAAAAACTACAAGAAAATTAATATTTCAAAAATAAATGGAGATACAGTTTTCAAACAAATTGCATTTAAAAGTACTTTTTTTTTCCAATACGACGGTCTAAAAATTGAAAATGTGCGATGCTTAGAAATTAAAAAATTTGCTATAGAGCATTGAATCGTACAATGTGCTTTGTTTATTGCTGGCTTCTGTAATGTAACGTCATTTTTTGGAGCAAAATAAGCTGGGAGAAAGAAATAGCATACCGTACCGGGGGCTAAAAAATTCATCTTATATGGGTTAGTCTAACTCTCAAACAAATATAATTTTAACCTAAAGGTCACTGCTCTTCTAGAAAGACACTCAGAGGCGTAGCTAGAAATATTTTTTAGGACGGGAGGGGGGGGGGGGGAGAATTAAAAAAATTTCCAACTTGAGACAAATTACTTTATTTTCCAACCGAAATGTTATGTGCAACGTGTGTTTATGATAATGATACTTATACGTAAAAAATCTGTACCACAGAAAAATACTGAAACTATAAACATAAAAATAATAATTATTGGTTTGTTTAATGAAAGTTTAAATACACCTCTTTCATTTAAATAATTAAAATCAAAACTAATTTCTATTTCCCTATCTCGGAATTATTGAGCATGAAAATACACTGACCTCCAAAAGTTACGGTACATGGACTGGATGCTTTTGATTGCACACGTTTTGTCGAATATCTACATACATTATTGGGGAATTGTTCTTGAACTTCTGGGATGAAAAGAACATGTTTGACTTCATATTTCTTGGCGAAGATTTAGTCGGGCCGACAATTAGGGGACTAATAATAAATTTAATAATAAAATAGTATTTGCGATCAGCTATGTAACAGGAAAGGCTGGAAAGGGTTTGTCACGCGGTTAAATGACTATTTGGGTCCTGTTCAACGTTTGCGTTCATTTGTGTAAGCATAGCACTCCTATTCGTGAAGACGTTATTGTGTCTGTGAAAAGTTCAAAAGTTTTTTACTTCTAGCATACAGAGTTTTCAACCCAATTGAACACACCTTTCCAAAAACTTGCCAAAGAATAGTAGCAACGGTATATTGCAATTAAAACATGAATATATTGAATATTGGATGAGATATGGGTATTTTTATGAGATAATTTTTAACTGCGCATGTGCGAAAGATTTCAATATTTTTATTTCATAACTTGGTAGTCAGTATTTTGGGGCAACTTATATAAAAAGTCTAGTCAAATATCGCGAAAATTCACAAGGATAGAGTCGATAGAGTGAGTTGTTTCCTAAAAATAGCTTTATTGTAAGGGATTTTCCACAACTTTTCAATGAGCTCACTCTATCTTTCTAAGTTTTCAGAACATTTAACTGGACTTTTTATAGCAGTTGCCCCAAAATACTGACTACCAAATTATGAAATAAAAATTTTGAAATCTTCCGCGCATGCGCAGTTAAAAATTATCTCATAAAAATGCCCACATCTCATCCAATATTCAATATATTCATGTTTTAATTGCAGTATACCGTTGCTACTATTCTTTGGCAAGTTTTCGGAAAGGTGTGTTCAGTTGGGTTGAAAACTCTGTATGCTAGAAGCAAAAAACTTTCACAGAATTTTTCACAGACGCAATAACGTCTTCACGAATAGGAGTGCTTTGCTTACACAAATGCAAACAAACATTGAACAGGACCCAAATGGTCATTTAACACAGTGACAAACACTTTCCAGCATTTTCTGTTGCATAGCTGATCGCAAACATTATTTTATTATTAAATTTATTATTAGCCCCCTAATTGTCGGCCCGACTCAATCTTCACCAAGAAATAGGAAATCAAACATGTTCTTTTCATCTCAGAAGTTCAAGAACAATTCGCCAAGAACCTTTGTAGATATTCGACAAACCGTGTGCAATCGAAAGCATCCAGTCCCTGTACCTTAACTTTTGGAGGCCAGTGTAATAAGATACCCAATTGCTAAAGGAATAGTTAAAGAAGCAATTTCAAACAATGCAGTAAATGTTAAGATTTAAACCTAGAAAAATTGCATCTATTTAGAGAAAACCAGCATTACTTTAAGATTTGCAAATTTTTAGTCTACTATTGTGTACGAGTTATAATCGCACTTCATATGAAAATACAGTCGCGTTATTTTGAGAAAGGAACAAAGATTTGGAAGAAATAAAAGGAATAGATTAGAGACACTGTTGATGGACAACAGTAAGAAAATTCCGGTCTGGATAGGATGATATTGATATTTTCGTAGCACAGAGAAACACAATGACAAATTAAGTCTGGCTGCTTTTTGTACTTCTTTTGATAATTTAACTTACTGCTACAGAAATCAGAAAGGTAGTTAGCAAAACAATAAAATTTCCATATCTGTTTTACAATTATTTACAAAAAAAAAAAAAAAAAAAGAAAAACGTCATTCAAAAATCTAGAATTTTCCAACTCTAAGCTCAAATTTCCCAAGCTCACATATATAGGAGGGGGAGACCCCCCCCCCACATAACCCACCATCGCGACCCCTCTGACGACACTCTAAATTTGTGTAAAACTTTACGTTTCATCTGTGCGTGATTTCAAGGGCGTTATTTTCAAAAGTGAAGCCTTTCCACCTGGGAAGCATTTCAAATCCGCTAGAGTGAAAAAGATACACTTCTGCGAAACCTATTTCAGTTTTAAAACTTAAAATACACGTTTTTAACACTTTCCAACAAAGTTGAAAAGTGTTTATGCATTCGGTTTGTCTGGCCGTCTGTACGCGTTCTAACTCCCGTAAATATACTGGGATCTTTCTAAAATTTTTGGATGTGAGTGACCTCTACCATAGCACGAACCCTATTTCAAATGAAGTTTGTAGCATGTTTAGTTCATTGACAGGGACAGTCAAAAGTTTTCCGTTACATTACGGCCTATGGGAAAAAATCGTTTCCAATGATTTTTAATGATGTTACATGCTTAAAAACATAATAAAATTGATATGCATTTATCAAGTGCACTAAAATAGGCATTCCGTAGAATATGCGGTGCAAAGAATAATTGTTATTCATTTACAGGACCACACAAAAGAATTCCGTTACATAATGATATAGGGTTGGAGGGAATTTTTTCCGGCGTATTTTAATTACGTTAAATTATTTCATGTATAATGAAATTGATATACGTCGCTGAGGTTTACTATAACTTATTTCATGTATAATACGAGGTGCATAGCATTTACAGGGACACACAAAAGATTTCAGATACTATATTGTGTCCGAAGTACTGTACAGTAGCGATGATTGCTGGAAATGCATTTTTATATATGTTATGTGCTGTTATGTTTCACTCTATTTATGCATAGTATAGGGTGTGTATAAATTCTGTAATTCATATACAGGGCTACACAAAATAATTCGTAATGGTTACTGGGTATGATTGCAAATTGCTTAAAGGTGGTTTTTAAATGAGTTATGCATTTTTACGCAGAACTGCGTTTGGTTTTCTAAGAAATGTTTGTAGAACATAGATAAAAGGATATACAGGGTCACGCAAAGAATTGGATACATTGCCGTCTATAAATGATAATTTCTGGAAATGTGATTTCAGTCGTTTTAAGCGTGTTTTACTTTGAATTAAACTTTAGCTCAATAGTGGCGTGTCATAAAGTACTAGGTTAACTACAGGGCTGTACAAATGTATGCAAGTATGTTTTGATCTACTAGTATAAATTGCTGAAAGAGAAATTTTAACCTGCTATGAGTTTTCTTGCTAAACTAAATTTTCCCATTATAGAGTATATATATCAACCTACAGATACAAGACAGGGCTGTTCAAAAGAATTGGAATACCTATTTGGCTATAGACGGTAACTGCAGAAATCAGTTATTCAAACATTTTATGCGTCTTCTAAAATGTTTACTTAGTTCTCTTACATACCTTATTTCCCTAAATAACGAAGTTTTGTTAAAGAATTCAGGAAGTGTTGGAAAGTGTTTCATAATCTATGCTTAACGCATGATTTTTCTTACTTGTTATTTTACATAAAAGGACGTCATTTACATCCGCTGAAGCCTCCCACATGGACGATCTAGTGGTAAACAACATCTATAGAAAAGTATGCATAGAACGCCACGATCGCAGAATAATGCACAAACACAGCCAGAAACGATGTCGTAAACTCGGAAATCTAATGATTCATACGTGTTCATTTGTTTATAACATTAATATGAGTACTTAAAATTAAATATAGTTTATAACAGACCCCTGCTCTATCAGAAATCATTCCTTTATATTTTTAAAAAATAACAGGCATTTTAATTAAACAATTTGTTTTCAAATTTTATGAGAAAATGTCAACAAAAAGATAGAGCAATCTACTATTTTCCCTTTACTTTCTACAGAAATGAAATACTTCAATGGCCACCATTATAGAAATGGCATTAAAAACTACAAAAAAAAAAAAAAAAAAAAAAAATGAATATCTCAAAAACAAATCGAGATGCATCTTTCAAATAACTTGCAGTTAAAAGTTCTTGTTCCCCTTCTGTACGAAGGTGTCAAAATCGAAAAAGTGCGATGCTTAGAAGTTTAAGAAATGGCAGAAGAGATTATGAGTATTGAACCGCAGATCCTTCTGCTTCATTTTACGGCTGCCTTGGCTTATGTAACGGATCATTATGTTTTAGCGACGGCACTTTAATGACTGTCCGAAAGAAATAGCATATACAGTGCGTCTCATAAATATAAAGACACAGATATTTTCGAAATAATATTTTTATAATTCAGTATTCAAAATTATATTTATGCATATAACGAAATGTATGCGCCAAGAAAACATTTTACAGTAAATTAAATTAGAATTAAGTAATTTCAACTCGAATATTGATAAATGTAAATAAATTTGCTGTCTCATAAATATAAAGATACTAGGGGGCTCAGCCCCATGCTCGATAACGCTCGCCAACCCCCATGAATTGCTACGCAATTCATATTGGGATCGCTACGCGATCTCAGCTTGCTGGCCACTATTTATCTCAACTCTAGCCAGAATGAGTGCTATCATAAATCATTACAACGTATTAAATTTACAAATATTTTTAATGTATAAAAAAGTAATGGAAAACTTTGTTGAAAATGTAAATAAAAACGTACCTTGGAAACAGAATTAATTAAAAACCTTAGTGAAAACACAATAAAAAATATTTTTAGTTGGGCCGCTAAGAGATCCGAGCAAGCAACATACGAAATTTACAAATATTTTAATTCATAAAAAAGTAATTGAAAATTTTGTTAAAAATATAAATAAAAATGCATTTATCAAAAGTTTGGCACTGTGACTTGTTGATCATCATTGAGAAAGCTAAGGGAACAGGAAATTGACGCCGTTTAAATTTAAATGGCATGTTAGTGTCAGATAGGGTCTTTCTCCTTTCATTTTACCTATAGTATTGAAAATCACGGCTTAAATTAATTTAAAACTATAATAAGACGGTATAAAACATGCTACGTATCACACTATCGAAATGTAAACAAAACGTTTTCGCCTGTGTCTAAATACAACCTTGGATGAAAAAGCTGATTCGCCGAATTCCTCACGTCACCGTAAAACGGACCAATAGCAATTGTCATTCATGTATTGCTCAAACGGTTTGCGTAAAAGAGAGATCCTGTCTGGATTTTGATTTGCTGAGTGGGTTGGAACATGTGACCACTGAGAATCGTCGCCTTGGCTGTTGCCACATAGCAAGCTACAAATACAGCCCTTTTTTAGCGCTACGTAAGCGAAATATATATATAGATTTTACATACTTTTGAATTACCGTCCAATAAATAATCCATTCTTATTAATGACAGAAAATATTCTAGCTGGCGTGCTTTTTATTACGTTGTATAACAATTTTGGCTTTATATCAAACCAACTTCGTTCGATTTCTTTTTTCAACTCAAGGACGTTTGAAAATTGTCTTCCAAATGCATATACACTGCGAACGAGAGTGCCACAAAGATTCTTAACTGGATTTAAATCAGGGTTTCGTGCGGACCACACCGTGACATGAACATTGCTATCGGTAAACCATTTTTTTGTGAGTCTTGATGTGTGAATCGATGCATTATCCTGATGGTACAAATAATTCCGACCACCAAGAATTTCAGCAATTGGCAACAACTGACTATCAAGCAGTTCAATATACTCTTTAGATGTCTGTTTACCTTCCAGAAAAGCAATATCCGTAGTTACATTAAAAGAGAAGGCACCCCACACCATAACAGAGCTTTCTCCTTTCTGCCTACTGAAGAGGGTTCGAGATTAACGTCTTAAATCGTGCGATTAGGAATTACAACCATTTGGGCCATCCAAGTTAAATCCCTTTTCATCTGAAAAAATGTCTTGCATCCATTCGTCTTTCCATTGCATATGGTCTTTAGCCCAGATAACCTCCGTTCTTTGTGTTCTTTTTTCAGTAAGGAAAATCTGCACGCATGTCGGCATACAATGTTTTTTCTTTCTTTTATACTACGATGTACTGTATCTTTTGGGACCATACCATAAACTCGTTGAGAAACTTATCGGAATGACATTTTTTGCGACGAAACAAGTCGCATGATCTTGCGATCGAGTCTTTCACTAGTTTTTCTCGGTCTTCCAGATCGTTTACTCGAATATAAATAAAAGTTTTTGATAAAATTTTATAAAGTGCAGTTCTGATTCTCCCAGTTTTTTTTTACATATTTGACAAACTATTAAGCCATTATCTTTAAATTTACGTATTTTACAAATTTCAATGTTCCACGGCATTTTGCAACTGAAACAAGTCAAACAACTTTGCTCGTTTGGGTAAGTTAAAGTGTATTTCTGGGCTTGCGCATTAATTCTGTACGCGCGCATTCGAAAAAAAATTTGCATATGAAGTAGTTTTAAGTTTGTCTTTATATTTATGAGACAGCGTAATTTTTAATTTTTTTTTATTATTCGAGACGAAATTATTTAAATTAAAACTCCTATAAGAGATTCATTTCAGTGCTCTTAATATGAGGTATAAAATTTAATTTATTCTAACTGAATTAATAAAACGTAATTTCAAAAACATGTGTGTCTTTATATTTATGAGACGCACTGTAGTGGCTGACAGACTGCAAAAACACAATGATAAAAATGTAATAGTGTGGGTGTTTTTGGACCTGAGCGGCATTAGAAACTGGCCTATAATGAATAGTGTTTCGAATCATTGTTATCTGAATATTTACAAGAAAGAAAAAACCATGCATCCAGCATAGATTATAAAACACTTTCCAACACATTCAGAATACTGTCACAAAATCTCACCGTTTCAGAAGGTGGCAGTCTAATGGAAACATTTGGAAAGAGATTTGAAAAACCAATTTCAACAAATCCCATCGAGATCGACATTCATAAAGGGATCCGCATTCTAGGAGCATCTTTCTATAAGATATGCAGATTTGTATCTATAAACGATAGGCATGGAAAATTTGAGTTCAGTGTGAAAATACAGACCACAGTTGAAAACCCCCTTCAGCCTTTACCGCTCACCAGGAAAAGAGTACAGTCGTAAAAAAAAAAAAAAAAAAAAAAAAAAAAAAAAAAAAAAAAAAAAGTAAACACCTCCTACTAACTCCTCAACAAATTATTGTAGACAAAAGTTACTGGTACCGAACGATTGGAAATAAAGTCTACTTTTAAATGACGTATATAAAATTTGCTTAGGGGGTTATCTACCTTTTAAAACGAATCCAAACTTCCTTTTTTTCAATGGCAATACCCAATTTTAACGAGATATTTCAAATCTTTTGTTCAAACTATGCCTAGACACCCAATTTCAAGTCATTTGAATGATAAGTTTTTGAATTATAAACATTCAAAATTGAGTGCTTCTAATGTTAAATTACATTATTTCAAATGAAAATCAAATTTCAAAGTACAAAGTAATTGCTTAAAATGCGCAAAGGCCAACATAGTGAAAAAGATTCCAAGCCGGGACTCGAACCCGGGCCATCAGTATAGCGCACTGACGTTCTACCAACTAAACCACTTGGAACGATACCCAGCACGGAAATTTTCTCACTATTATATGCTGGCAAGGCTACAAACGCAGCACAAGATGGAATATTCAACGTGAGCCACCGAACTGGGGCAAACACGGAACATAATTAAATCCAGCATCGATAGAAACTATATTAATACATGGAAAAATTTACTTTGAAACATTAACATTAAAAAACATTAACATTAGAAAACATTACTTTGAAATTTGATTTTCATTTGAAATATTGTATGCAAGGCGAATGTTTCCCTCTGGAATTTTTTCCATGTATTAATATAGTTAAATTACATTTTCATATTTTTATTTATAACTTCTGAAATTATGATCCTAATGTTCTAATTTTTTGTATAGCAATAATACTCACCCCAAACATAATGCAACCTACCATTTTTTGGATGGATTCAGATCTCCTGCTCAGTCCTGCTTTGTGGAAATCCAAAATTTCACATTTTTCTTCCAAGTAGTTTTCGAATGATGCTTCAAAAACCGCAAAATGATGGTTTAAGAGGCCGTCTATGATAGAAGTGTCTAAATGTTTTGAAATTTCTTATGCTATCCTGTAATCTAACAGGCTTAATTGACTGCTTAAGGTGCCTTGATCAAGAAGGGAGCTCTCTCGGTTAACAATCGAGTACCGAACTTCCATTTGGATACAGCCCTTAAAATACGCTCGTTTTAAAATAATTAATTTCTCGGAAACTTATGGTACGAATTGCATAAAAATTTGCTTTTAGGCTCATTGAAGGGTGTAGAGTTCATTTATGCTGTCAGAATTGTGTACTGCTATTGAAAAAAACAAAGTTATGGTTCGTTTTAATAAGTAGATGGCCCCCTAAGCAAATTTTTTATACATCATTTAAAAGTAGACTTTATTTCCAATCGTCCGGTACCAGTCACTTTCTTCTACGATAATTTGTTGAGGAGTTAGTAGGGGTACATGAATTCTTTTGTGTAGCCCTGAGAATTTATATAAAATGAGTAATATGCAATAAATGAGTTTTATTTAAAAGCGCCTTCCGAAACTGAAAACGCACCCAACCCATGCATGACAGTACTGTAACCGATTTTTGTTTTGTGTCTCCCTGTCAATGAATGAACGGTTATCCTCTTGTAGTCACATTCAGTGATTTATATCCATTTCAAATAGCGTCCTGTCATTAAAATATACTGCAGACGATTTTTCCCCATCGACCGTAATGTAATGGAATTCTTTTGAACGTCTCTGCAAACGAACTATAAATGCTACACTTCCTATTCAATACAAAACTGGCCATAGTCAACATCATGAACGTATATCCATTGCATGAAAATCCGAGTATAATTACGCGAGTTAGAGCGTGGACAGACAAACCGTAGTCATAAACACTTTCCACTGCGTTGGAAAGTGTTAAATAAACAAGTAATATAAAAATTTTCTTTTTAAAGTCAATTCCTACTTAGGTCATCAAAGAAAAATTTAATAGAATTCCTTAAGCTAATATTAGTTTTTGTTGCATTAAAATATCTCAATGGGTTGATTTTCTATAAGCAAGTAGGTTTACAATGGAACTCTATGGGAATTAAGCGAAATATTAGAGGTATCGCCAAGTTGACGTCCCTTTTGGAGACTCATTTTGGCCGCCCAATTGGGCGACAAACTGGGCGGTATTGGGCGACAGAACAGGATCCCCCCCTAGGGTACCCCCTCATTGAAAATACTTTCATTGATCTTCAATAACCAATGGCCGCCATTTTGTTTCCCATGCAAAACTGAAATTAATTAATCAAAAATTAATGAATTAATTAATATTTGAAAAAACTGTATTACCATCCATTGTCATCCAGTACAAGTTTAAAAAAATGTATTTCAACTTGATAGGAAGAATAATGAGTAGTTTATTAACGATTGAAAATTCGAACAAGATATATAAATATTTAAATACATAAATAAATATATATATAAATAAATATAGGGAGAGTGTGAACTAATAGTAGGAATTGAAAAACGGCTCTAATGATTTTCACTAAACTGTATATTATACAGTTTTGGGTTAGGAGAAGAACTTTGGGCTAAGTCACATGTTCGAGATAAATCGATTAATGGGTCATTTCTGGGTCACTGTGGGTCAAGCTAATTTTATCTAGAAAACGGTTTCGGCGATTTTCACTAAATTTTGTATTCTATAGTTTTCGGGCTCGAGATGACCATTGGGCCAGATCGCATGTTCAAGAAAATTCCCATATTGGGTCACAATGGGTCAGAATCAAATTAATTGTATCTAAAAAACGGTTCAAAACATTTTGACGAAATTTTGTATTATACCGTTTCTGAGTACAAGAAAACCATTGGGCTAGGTCCCATGCTGAAGAAAATTCTATTAGGGGGTCATTTTGGGTCATAATGGGTGAGAGTGAAGCTAACTGTATCTCAAAAATGTTCAAACGGTTTTGGCAATTTTTTTATTACATCGTTTCCCAGTACGGGAAGAACATTAGAATAGATCGAATATTTGATAAATTTCGATTAGTGGTTCCTTTTTGACTCGACGTGGGTCAAGCTAATTTTATCTTGAAAATGATTAACGATTTTCACTAAATTTTATAATTCATCGTTTTCAGCCTCGAAAAGAGCATTGGTCTAAGTGGCATGTTCGAAAAAAATTCGATTAGTGGGTCATTTCGTTCATTATGGCTATCTATAACAGCAAGAATGATTCGGTGGGAATAATATATCGAGATAAACACAAAGCTAATTTTGACCGAGCTTAGCTTGGTCATTCCTGCTAGTAATAATTAAAATGCTAGCAAGAAATATGTAAACAACGCTCCCATAGGATTAATATTAGCTTGAGCGTTAAGAGCCTGCATTCGTCACATGAAGAAACCGGAACGCTCATGTTAAACCTCTGGGAGCGTTCTTTTAAAAATTTCTCACTTGCATATTAATAGTTTTAAATGATTTTTTTCTTGCTTAGAATAGCTGAGATTGAATCCTAACTGGGCTAGTGTTTGCTTTTTCAATTTGGGTTCCTTGATATTTTTTTTATATACAGTTACTTTTACAAATTTGAAAAGAATGCTCCTAGGTTTGACATTACCTTACGAGTTTCTTTGTATTTCATATACACTTTTGTATGAAACGACAAACAAAATACGCATTTGGCGCCCCCCCCCCCTTAGCATTTCGTTCTGGCGCCCGGGGCACATGCCCCCTTTGCAACCCCCCCCCCTAGTTTCGGCCCTAGTAAAATCAAACGTAAAATACTGCAGATTTGTCTTTTACGAATTATTTTCGATAAATACAGTAATCTCTTAAGGCTGTTCTTAACTACTCTGCACAGCAAGCGCAAAACGTTTTGACGCATTTAAAAATTCATTTTTTAACGGAAAGGTATAAAATTCGAAAGCCTGACCATGGAATCGATTTGGAATTGAACTGTTTTTCCATTTTTTGATCAATTAATTACCTATTGGGTTATAAGGAATTTCGATCACGTGACAAACACGTTTTTCGCCCGCTGTTGAGTCTCTTTTTTCCTTCGCGTGGAAATTCGGTTCAAAACGCCCACTTTGACATTATTTTCTGAAAGATCTATTGCGTTTGTAAAAAAATGAAAAAAAAACAGCTCCATTACATAGTTTCTGAACAACAACACCAGCTCGTTTCATGCATTTTCGAACAAAAATAAATTAAAACTTAAGTCAGAAAGTTGCCCTTTTGGATATGAGAACACCCTTAACATTCGTAAGATTTAGGTTCGTGGAATGTTGGGATTATCTTCTCGTGCATGATAGGGTATTAGGTTTTAAGATTTTGTTTTATTGGAATAAAGCAACTGAAACGTAAAAGTATATTTATTAAGCATTAAAAAGTACATGCTGTAAATAAATTTCAGTAATCTATATATATTACGCTGTCGTACGTGCCACAGAAATCGCGATTATTTGTTAATTGTTTAATGGCAACGCTTGAATGAAACGGATCTCATGGGTTATGGAACAGCATTGAATGCATCTTCATATCTATAAGAGGGGTTACTCTAGGGGGGGGGGGGGTCCTGTTCTGTCGCCAAATGCAGCCAAGTTTGTCGCGAGCTTGGCGATATCTCTACTATTTCGCCCAATTCCCATAAACTTCCATCGTAAACCAATAGGGTTTACTTGCTTACACAAAATCAACCCATTGAGATATTTTAATGTAACAAAAACTAATATGCGCTTAAGGGTGTTCTCAAATCCAGAGGGCAACTTTTTGACATAATTTTTAATTTATTTTTGTTCTGAAATGCATGAAACTAGCAGGTGTTGTTGTTCAAAAACTATGTAATCGAGCTGTTTTTTCCGTTTTTTTTTTGAAAACGCAATAGATCTTTCAGAAAATAGTGTCAAAACTGACGTTTTGAACCAAAGTTCCTGAAGAAAGCAGAAAAAACAGTCTGTGAAGGGCAAAAATCGTCTTTCTCACGTGACCAAAATCGCTTATAACTCAATAGGTAATGGATTGATCAAAAAATGGAAAACACAGTTCGATTCCAAATCGCATCCATGGCCAGGCTTTCCAATTTTATATCTTTCCGCTAAAAAATGAATTTGTAAATGTGTCAAGATGTTTTGCGCTTGTTGAGCAGAGCAGTTAAGAACGGCCTTAAGGGATTGTATTAATTATATTGAAGGGAGTCCAAGTAAATGAAATTGTGAATAAAAGTAACATGATACAATACTTAACATGCTTTCCCAAACATAAGTTTTAAGGTAGACCAAACGGATCACCAAGAGCATCTAGTTATAAACATATTAATATTATACTTAAGATTGGGCTTTACACTCTGATTACTATATGAATAATGAGCTAAGTTCAGAATATTTATACAATTGCTAAAACAGCGTACAACGGGAACTATATAAAACATTTAATATTTACAGGACAATTAAAATAGGCACGAAGTTTAAACACTAAAACGATGTTAAAAACTTCCAACGGTTTCAACCAAAACACTTGGCCTTTCTCAAGGGATACTAAGGATGCACTGACGAAGGCTCACCTTCCAACTCGATGAGGGATGGAGGGAAAACGTGAAAGGGAAAAAGGCACAAAAGAGAAAAAAACCATGGGTGGGGGGATTACTAGTGGCGCCATGCGTGGACACGAACCGAAATAAAGAGGGCCGAGAGACAAATAACGAAAAAGCTCAACAACTGAAAAGATGAGGGGGATTAACTATCAAAACATGCTTTTTGATGCATTTTTTAATGCTGTTTTTTTACATTAATACATTAATTAATATTTTCGGAGCAAACATTTGGCTCAGTGAATCTGCATGGCACCCATAATTTGTAAATACCGAATTGACCATCTCACAATGTTGGACATCGTTTCGTAATCGTCCTTTTTTATCTCTTTCCAGGTCCTTCTATCCGGATAACTGCGAGCTGAGTGACCAGGACAGTCACGTGGTCCAGGTGGGCAGCCCTCTCTACTTCGAGCTCAACACGCAGTACGACTTCTATGAGAGGGAACCTACGGGAGTCGCGCCCGGATGCTTAGACGGTGAGTGTCACCATAACCTTTGTCATTTCAATTGGCTTATCAAGGAAATCTGTCCTCCCCACTTCATTTCTTCGTTGTCATGGTGCTAGAAGAAGGTCCCATTTAACCTATGCTATAACCGAAAGATGTTGTACCCCTAACGTACTAGATCGGCTCAAGAGAATTCACTAGTCAAGGAAAGAAATGCTCAAGCTAATGTTAATCCTACGGGAGATGTTAATCCTATGAGAGGTTTACAGATTTCTCGCTCGTATTTTAATAGTTTTAGATGTTTTTTTCTGCATAGGGCACCTGAGATTGTAACTTCTAACGTGCGTTTGTACTTTTTAGACATTAGTTGCACTTTTTTTATATGCGGATACTCTCACCTTTGGAACCGGTTCTGAAAGTGTAAATATCCTCATAGAAAAAAATTGTAACCAAAATCAAAAAAGTACAAACTCAAAAAGCACAATAAAAGAAAAGTTATCGACTCAAATGCCCTGTGCAAAAGAAAAGAAAAAAAAAAAAAAAAAAAAAAAAAGATCATTTAAAAATATTAAGATGCGAGCGAGAAATCTGTAAATGTCCCATAGGATTAACATAGGATAGCAGATCGATTTGAGTAGCTCTATGAGACACGATTTTACACTAAAATTTAATTTTTTATGAATCTCCGCAAAAGTAAATAGTTGTTTTAAATTAAATTATACAACTGTTGGTTAATTCATTCCTATAAAAAATAATTCAAACAGAACTGTTTTTAATTAATATTACCTAATTAAGGATTTTTCCGCATCCCATTGGACGTACAAGTCTTCAGCATTATAAAAATATTCAGTATTATAAAAATACTATCACACATATTTACGTATACCTTACCAGTCATACACTAACTGTAAGAATGCTAGATGTGATAATTAAAATATTAATGTTATCTGGGAAATTTGAAGAAATTGCTATTCGAAAACAGTGGTAACTCTTATTATTTTTATCTGTTAGAAAAACAATTTATACGTAACCTCGTATTTCCACCATTTTTCCCCAGAATGAGCCTTATGCTCCGGTCCATGCTTTAGACCGGTAGATAAGATTGGAACTAATTTTTTTCTGAAATTATAATTTAAAAAAGTGGTATGTATTACTCATGAATTTACTTTAATGTTATACGCGGGGATTATTAAGTTAATTATAATGTTTGGAATCAGTTGCGTTGAAATCCGAAAGACAGTTGCTGAGTTATGGAAACGGGGCACAGCCTGATAGGGGTCGAAGCCTGCTAGTCTCTATCATACGCAAAATTCAACACCCCTTCTACTTTAAAAGACCTTCTATAAAAAATCGGACTTAAAATAATGATGATTAGTAGAGAAACGCTGATATTTCAGTAATTTGACGTAGAAAAACATTTATTTTTCCTTTAAAAAAAAAATCACGGTACTTTTCGGTTAGCCGGGCGCCAGTGTTATATATACATGGATATGTATATACAGATGTATATATATACATCTATATCCATATACAAATATGTGGATACACATGTATATATGTGTATATATACAATATATGTATATATACATATATGTGTATGTATATACAAGTATATATAACACTGGCGCCCGGCTAACCGAAAAGTACCAAAATCACTTTTTTGAAAAAATAAAAACTTATTTATCGATTTACTCCATTTTTTGAAAGTATGGAATAGAATGTTGTTTTACGTATGTCGCCCAAATTTGAAATCGTTACTTCCAATAGATTTTAAAATTTGAACTTACTTTAAAATTTCACACTGTGGTTTTTATCCATTATCCAAAATGAAAACAGGTGTTTTTCAAATCAGACATAATGAACCCTTGCGAAACGATGAAATTTCAAGGGGAGCTTTTTAATTGGACAGTCGTGCGGGAGCCTCGCATCAGAGTTTAAATCTAGTCAGTTTTGGGGAGATAAATACTTTTTCTTTATTATTATTAGGCCGTTTGATTAGTTTTTAATTAATATTCTAGCTAATATATTAAATTTAAAATTCTGAATATCAGGCACATCAGGAGACATTTGGACTACCCTCACAAAAATTTTCTGCTTTGTACGTTCGGCAGATTTCGCAGCTATCGCAGACTCACAAACAGACAGAGCGAAACTTTCTTTTATAAGTGCAAATAGATGCTCGCTAAAGTATTCTAAAAACTTTTTAAATTACGATTTCTATAGAATTGTTAAGGATAGAAACTTGAAATTTCACTTGCCTGCTACTTTTAGGCTAGTGTCAGAAGAACGACTTTTTGCACGCTTTTTTCCTTACGTATTATCTTTACACAGTGCTAGCGGCATTGTGTAGGGATAATATGTAAGGAAAACAGCGTGCAAAAAGACCTCCGTCTGACATTAGCCTTCAGACGGAGATGTGTGCACAGAACAAATAATAATTTTAAAAAAAAAAAACGAAATTTAACAGGATGTTGGATAAAATGACGTTCTGAAATTACGATTTCTCTGATACTGAAGGGACTAGAAACTTGAAATTTGGCATGGCAGTCACTTTTAGTTCGTAAATGTTTGCACAGAATAGTTTAAAAAAAAATCCCTGCCGGCTCTGGCCTACTGGCGGAGGTAGATTTCGAAGATAAGTACTAAATTCACCAACAAAACGTAAATCAGGATTAGAGATAAACCCAGTTCCTTCACTAAGAATGAGCTCTAGGAAGCTAAACATTTTTTGAAAATTCTAATATACACAAATACACACGTATGTATATGGAATAGGTTTAAAAAGGCTAAAGCAAATTCAGAGAACTTCAAAGTGTTAAAATATGTTAATATTTCCATAGTCGGGTTTTTATTATGTTTTAATACGTTTCTTCAAACTCACACGACGTTACATATTCAACTGCTGAGATCCATTATATTTCTAATGTGACACAATTTTTTTTTTTAAATTCGTAAAACTATTTATTTCATTTTGAGTTTTCATGCGGAAATCTTGCTGTAGAAAACTTACGACGTACTATTCAATATGTTTTCAATTCATCAAACTATTTATTTAATTTAAATTTTTATGTAAAAATCTTGCAATAGAAAAGCAATTGTTGTGGAGAGAATTTTAATGCTTTTTTTTTTTTAATTATTGGCAACTGCTATAACGAAAAATGTTTATTTTTTTCTGTCATTGTTGTGTAAGATCTGGTTTTATCAGAATCATGTTAAGACGGTATTCAAATTTTGAACCCTCCCCATTTCCATTACCTTGGGCCGATTTTGCCCATTTTCAATCCCCACCGAGATATTAGCCATGTCAAAGTCGTTGGTGAGTTTGAAGACGATTCGTGCATCATTGCGACTTTTATCGTGCGGACAAAATTTAGTACATACATACATACATATATATATATATCTATATATATATATAAACTTTTTAGGTGGGGGTGGTTTTGGGTTCCTAGGGTCCTATAATGAAAAGTTATGAAGGAATTTTTCAAAAGTCGCACCCTGGTAACGACTGCAATAGGTAGTATTTCTTACGAAATCTACCTAAAAATCGAAATTAAAAAATGTAAATTGTGCGAAAAGCGTTCTAAAAAAGTTCGAAATTACGATTTCTATGGAACTTTTGAGGATAAAAACTTGAAATTTTACATCTACTACTTTTTCGACCCAAATAAATGCACAGAATAGTTTTTTTTTTTTTAATTGTAAGAGTGCTGGAAAAAACAAAGTTCTAAACTTACTATTTTTGTGACGCTGAAGGGAATAAAAACTCCAAATTTGGCGTGCATGTACTTTTAAGACGCAATTGTTCGCTATGAATGATCTAATATATAAAAATGAAAATTCGTCTGTCTGTCTGTAACGCTATACAAATCCACAGTTTGGAAGCCAGAATTGTGAAATGTTATGTACATGCGTATTAAAACACGGCCGAGGCAACTCAAGCAATCCGGAATCGAAATAATTTAACTTTTAATTAATAAAAAAACACCAATTTTTCAGCAATTTCCTATCCAATTTAAGCATTTATTCGTTATAGCAGTTGCCAACAATAAAAAATTCACAATAAAATTCTTACCACAACAATTACCTTTCGCAAGACGCATTGCATATTACGTAGGGGCGCATTTTCCAAAGGGGCAAGTTTTCCAACACGTTTTAGTTTTTATATGAGCCGCTGGAAGATGCCAGAGGGTGAACTGGCTAAAGTGGCAACACTGCACACACTATTTAAGAAAGTTATAATTTAATAACTGCTGTCACTTCGTCTGGAGAGCTGTTTTTTGCATTTTTTCAACGGTGAGTAAAATATCAGGTTTTTATTAAAATAAACGAACTAGCGTTCGTTGATTTAGTAATTGCATGTACTAAAAAAGGGTTTCTTTCTTCAAGTAGCTATTCGTTTATTTTGCAAATAATTTACACCGCTATTCCTCGAGTTAGTGTCAAAGTTCCAATAGGGCGACGGGGCAGGTTTTCCAACAGCATGCGGGGCATCTATTCTAACATGCGTTTCGTTGGAAAACGTGGCCCGTCCTAAATCAGCTAATTTTATGTATTTATTGTGTAATAAAATCGACCAAATAACCATATATGAAATGAAACCTTTTGATCATTTAGTAATTTATGCAAAACTACCAATATAAAAACCAGGGTAAATTCAAATATATAAAAAAAAGTTAGCTATTTTCTAACATTGGTTCGTTTAATGAATCCATTTTATGTTAACCCATATTGGACCGCTGTCCTATAAATAGGACAGCTAATAAAACATTTAAAAAAATAAAATTGGTAAGGATTTTCTGGATGCATTTTGTTGCGACGTCTTTAAAATAAATAAAAGTATAACATATAAACAAAAAAAAAACAAGTAGCCAATTAAAATTTAATTGAAAAAAATATATTTAAAAAATCCTTTAAAAATTGTGATCTTATAATCTAGAATTTTACCGTTATTATTATGTTTTTATTGGAGAAATCATTGAGTATTTTTTTACAACATAAACAGCATTTTTAAAGTAAAATAAACAAGTTGCTCATAAAATTAGTTTAAATATGCGTTTTATAGGTCCTTGCTATGTGTCCTACTAATATGTCCTGTTTATAGGACAGCTAGTTACTTAAAAAATTAAAAACTTTTTTTCAAAATTTTGCTAGTATCTACTTAATTACACCCTATTAATGATATAATCGAAGTTTTAAAATTTTTCAAAAATATTTAATCGGTGTGGTCCAATATGGATTAATTATGCTTTTGTTTTCATTCCCACCTTCACTGTAGTCATAAGCTACAAAACTTCGATCGCAGTGTGTACGGGGCCCCTTAAAAAGCAAATAAACACTGCTTGTGATGCCTGGGAATGCACAAATAAAAACTCTCTAACAATATACAACATCCCGTCTATTTTGGTAAGAGCTGCTTCACTGGCGTTAACACCAGTCAATATCATGGCGGGTTTTAAACTTTCGGGAATTTCCCATTGATTCCTGAAATATTCACAAACTCGGATTTATGACATCCTACTTTTCTGACAGGGCAGCTCCTGCCGTGCTAAATCTTCAAAACACCAACAATCCTGAACAAACTTCAAACTTGCCAAAATAATCGACTGTTCATGGCCTTAATTCAAACCCACAGAAAGCATCAGGTCCATCCACACCATAAATTAACATACAAGATGGGACATTTCCATAGAGCGTAATGGTAATGCGATTGCGATCGTAGCGCCTTTAGTCACAATGGGGAAGAAACTCTCCATCCTTGTAATAGTTTTATCATTCAGCATCTACCTTATTGTGATCTTTCTTTTTTTAATGTTTCATGTTTACGTTTTCAATAGAATCTTACACCAATACATGAACATAGAATAGATATTCTATTTTATATATCTAATATCTAATCTATGTTCATGCACGGATATATGCTTTTATTTATTTATTTATTTTTTTTTTTAACATGATGAGTGAACGATATAAGTGCAACGAAAAACAGGGTAAAAATTTCGTCTTGAATGCTATATGTGAAGTAAATATGATACAATTGGATTTAAAGTTACATAAAGTAATGGTGTAATATAAAAATATACGAAGTATTGCACTCTACAAATCCCAGAAATTTTCATAAATATTCCCATTCGGCAGGAAAATTTTTATAGCCGATGTTTTATCAATTTATGAAGTTTAACGTATTAAACAATCGTTACAATAATCTTTTAAAATTTAAGCATTTTCACTTTCCTACAGATAAAATAAAAATATTGTTTTTAATGTAAATAACGTACTATCAATTCAATAATATTTATAATATTAACATATAAGAAATAATAATAAAATTACAGATGGGGAAAAATTCATTTCGACAAATTTTTAGAATTATATAAATCTAACAGTTAAAAATAAATAGAGGTACTGACATTACATTCAATAAAGTTTTATTCGATATGAATATATTAACACAATACCTGAATATGATTTTTTACAATTTAATCTCATAAAGTTACATATTTACGTTATTAAAAGGATTTTCTAGGGTTTTCTTTTATATTATTACTCTAATTATTATTTTGTAAGTTAAAGGTGACCAGTAGAAATACGGTAAAAAAAAATAAATAAATAAATAAATTAGCAGCTAAATAAATAAAGCAAGCATGAATAGAATATCGTCTGACACCTGCTTCGTTTTAGGAAAGAATAGATATTCAAAGTATAGAGGGTAAACATATTTCTTCAACATAGGTCAATTTCGGAGGCTTGTTAATTCTTCCCCCTTGTCGGTAGTGACGCTAGTACTGTTGCCATTACAGATTTTGCTGTAAATGTCCCATCTTGGTCCTTAATCTATGTTCCACACCAACGCAGGATAGCATTTCCGAAAAAGCTGCTCCTTCAAATTCCACTCAAACTTTCCTATTGCTTATGAAGAAGGCGTTTCTTTTACATCCAAACAAACTTTCTCTACACCAAATGAAGTTTGAGAAGGCTGGCACATAGGAAGCAAACACAGAATGGGAAAAAAAGGAAGTCATCTATACTGACTGTTTCTACCGTTAAAAATCAGCTGAAAATCGAAAAGATTTATAAACTGCAAAAATAATGAGATAAAAGGTGCGAGAAGAAACAAAATCCAATTCCGGCCAGGAAACTGTTTTGACCTTCGTCGTCTAATGTAAAATGCATTAAAATATCAAAGTCTAAAAAAAAGGTATAAAAAGCTTATATTAAAGTGATGAAGAAGATGAAGATTGTCTTTGCATTTATTGCTTTGAACTTTACAAGGCAAAAGAAAGTGGCAATCTAAGGCAAAAGAAAAGTGGGTGCGGTACAAGAAATGGGCGCATGAAAACAGCACTAGACGAGATGTTTCATTTTTTATTACATACCCATCATACGTAGTATAGGGTAAGTCTTGTAATCGTTTTAAAAATCGAAAAAAAAATGGCGGATTTACACGTTTCAGACACTGGAGATTCCGAAAAACATATTTTTAGAAAAAAAATTTGTCCGTCCGTCTGTATGTGTGTGTGTCTGTAATCACTCTATCTACCGAACAAATTGAGATAGAGACTTGAAATTCGGTGTGTACTTAGGGAGTAATAATGGGAAGAACCCTATTGAATATCAGTAACCTCGATGAAACGGAACTATTTTTTTCGGACTGTTGAAATATTCGTTCTGATAAAAGGTATACAAAAATTTTCGAAATTGTTTATTTGAAGGAGTGACTATAAAAGACAATCAAAAAACATAAATTTTGCAACATGAAAAACTCGTTCGGATAATGAGTTGCCGAGATATTTGTAATTCTATTTTTCACACTCTTCGATTTTTCATGACCCTGTATTCCCCTATTTTCCAGTTATCCGATTTTTCATGACCCTGTATTTCATTCAAATTTCTATTCAAAGATATATTTTAATTGGAAATGAGACGCTTCATCCGACGCAGTAAACTCTTAGTGAATAGGATTATAATTTTTCGAGTTATAAGGATGTTTCTTTTACGCCATTCGGTACTACTCGATTATCCCGCCGACCCATAAACTATCTCGCCAAACCATAACAATAAATGCCAATAATGGCTTATCGTAAATGTCAAGCATTTAATGCCTCTCCATACCTATAAGGTGGACCCTGTTCTGTCGCCAAATACCGCCCAGTTTGTCGCCAACTTGTCGGTATATCGCCAAATTTGGCGGCCAAAATGAGTCGCCAAAAATGACACCAAATTGGCGGTATCTCTAAAATTCCCATAGACTTTCATTGTAAACCAATAGCGTCTACTTGCTTACAGAAAATCAACAAATTGAGATATTTTAATGCAACAAAAAGTAATATTAGCTTTAAGGGGTTATATTAATTATATTTAAGGGAGTCTAAATAAATTAAATAATGAATAAAAGTAACATGGTACAATGCTTAGCCAATATCACATGTTTTATTTTCATATTTTATATTATCTATATCCATGATGGGTAAGTATTACGATGGCCCCCAACGACTAGTTTTCGTTCATTGTGATTCAGACAACAATGATATTTTTTGTTTTTAAAAAAATTGTCTTTATAAAATTGTTAACTGACAGTTTTAGCAAAATCACTAACTGGCATTTGTTTTCTATATTCACTTAGTTTCTGTATGTACTTTTGTTATGCCTTTTTAGTTTACAATAAAATATACATATTAATTAACAAGCAAGATTTATGACCTGTGTTTTACTATTTAAAGTATAGTTGGAAAATTTGTCCATGTACATTGTTAGTAGGCTAGAAAGCTTGCCCTGCATGCGGAGCACATTTTCCGACGTAACATGATCAGGCTTTTTATTTAAAACTATACTTTCTATTACTTAACTACCACTAAACTTACTTAACTACCACTTTCTATTAAAAATTATATTTAGTTTTTTAAAAAAATAATTGTGCAAGTTTGTAGATAAAAGTCTAGGGAATACAATGATATCCTGATGATCTCAAAATATATGGAAATAAAAAATACAAAAATAAGATTTTAAAAAGTTGGAAAATCTGCCTCGGTGTCCCTTACGCCACGCTGCAGTACTAAAAACTGTAGCGGGTATTACGATAATTCTTTTACCTCACATGTAAATAATTAGAGATATACGTATTATGTTAAATAATGACGTTATTATTTACTTTTATTATTATTACGTTATTATTTACGTTATGTAGTAATTATGTTAAATAAAATTATCATGGTGATAACTCATTAAGGGGTCTGGTAGGAACAATAAATTTTTCCCTATATAATGTGGCCCCTGGATACAGATAAAGTACTTAAGTACTTACGTACTCTATTGTTCATAGATTTACCTTGCTATTTTTTCCTTAAAATACCCATGTGACTTTTATACTTATTACCTATACTAAAGTACATAAGTACTTACTTAAACTTTTATGTTTTTGGTATAAAAAAATCTAATATTTTCACTTTCAGTGTTTTTTTAGACACATTGACAGCAAAGATTTCCCTTACAACGCTCTTTAGTTGATATATAATTTACATGATCTGCCTGGTTTACATTTTTTTAAAGTTGTTTATATTTTTTTTTCAAATAGGACCTGATATCCCATATGAAAAAAAAAAATAAACGCGTGTGGAACATAGATCCCCCTGGTCCACTTACCCCATTTTTATGGGGCAACTTGGACCCATGAGGATATATGTATATTTTTATATTTTTAAATATTAAAATGTAATTTTGAGCATTTCTGTCGGATAGAGAGAACCTAACTGAACACATTCACAGGCTTTCAAGTTCAGACTTTAGTTCAAATGAACATTAGCTTTTTGAAACTGAATTATCAGAAGCTCTAGAGTCACATTGTAAAACCATGGCCCAGTTACCCCAACTAACCTTACTTTCTAAAATACACAAAATTTGAAAAGGTGAAATGAGGGATAAACGTTCTGAAAACATTCCAACATATGTTTTATCTGAAATTGTCCGGAACAGTAGCATGGTGGTTACTTTTAAGATGTAAATGTTCACTAACAATGAACGGTTTCTAAAAAAATTGAAATTTCAAACGAAAAATTAAATGAGCGGAGAACCTTCAAAATTCGATTTAAGTCTTATATTCGCCTAATACAGTAAAGGAATGGAATTTACTCAAAATAAATTAAATTAATGAGTCAATTGTCGTAGCAATATAATTCCCTGTAATAAAAAAAGGCATAAAACTACCATTTAGAGTATATCAACAACTACTATTATTTTTAACACAATCATACTGATTGGTAAAGTTATCATACGAATTGAATATTTCCAAATGCGCGAAAAAATGCCTAAACCGGGAATCGAACCCAGTTCCTTGGCTTACATCGCCAATGATTTACCGTTTAAGTTACCTGGGATGACAACCGGCGAGACTATTTCGCTCAGATAACCTTATTGGTAATAACATCTGGTTTGTCATGTAGACAGTTCAACCTAATAAACCCTATAAACGATGGGTACGTATATTTAATATTATTTTTAACGCAATCATACTGGTTGGTAAAGTTATCATACGAATTGTATATTTCCAACTGAGCGAATGCTTACATTGCAAAAGCTCTACCATACTTACGGTAGGGAATTGGCCCTGTAAGCCAAGGATCTGGGTTCGATTCCCGCTTAGGCATATTTTCGCGCAGTTGGAAATATTCATTTCGTATGATATCAACAACTACAGGTGCAAAGTCGCGAGTTTTCCTATACTGTTAAAAAATTGAAGCATTCTGTCCAGTCATTTGGCCGTTTTTTTCCGAAAACGGTTACACAACCGTAATTTAACACTATTCTGACCATATTATTGGCCATTTTATGGTCAGAATAGAGTTAACCCATATTGCACCACACCGATTAAAAATTTTTAAAACTTCAATTATATCATTAATAGGGTGTAATTAAGTAGATACTAGCAAAATTTTGAAAAAAAGTTTTTAATTTTTTAAGTAACTAGCTGTCCTATAAACAGGACATATTAGTAGGACCTATAAAATGCATACATAAACTAATTTTATGAGCAAATATTTTATTTTACTTTAAGAATACTGTTTATGTTGTACAAAAATACTCTATGATTTCTCCAATAAAAAGATAATAATAACGGTAAAATTCTAGATTATAAGATCCCAATTCTTAAAGAATTTTTTAAATAGATTTTTTTCAATTAAATTTTAATTGGTTACTTGTTTTTTTGTTTATATATTATACTTATATGTATTTTAAAGACGTCATAACAAAATGAATCCAAAAAATCCTTACCAATTTCATTTTAAAAAATGCTTTATTAGCTGTCCTATTTATAGGACAGCGGTCCAATATGGGTTAAATTACGGTTACGAAACCTTTTCTTTTCAAAAAACGGTCGAATGACTGGACGGAATGCTGCAAATTTTTAACAGTGTAGCATGTTATAAAAAAGCTCTTCTTTTCTTTGGATATATCTGCGAATGGTAAAATGTATTGCCACCCTGTTTTATGGGGATTTTCGCAGTTTTTTTCATTTCATAGATAGATGATTGTACAGGTAGATGATTACTATATGTTATTTTTTCCGTTTCGCAGTCAGCCAGTCTTGCACCCTGGACGGAATGGAATTCTCCCTGAAGACGCCCGAGGGATTCTACGGCCGCATCTACACCTACGGATTCTATGACACGTGCTTCTACGACGGAAACGGTGGCAACATCAACGTGCTCCGGATATCGAGAGCGAACGGATTTCCGAGGTGCGGAACGCAACAGGTGAGAAACTTACATCATCCTTCATTGTCCTAAGCTAAAAACTGCCACCATACATGTATCTGTACTGTAAAAACTGTAACTGTACATACTGCACTGTAAAAAAAAAAAAAAAAAAAAAAAAAAAAAACGGACTAAAATACGGAAATACTACTGGCAATCTAGACGCCAGTACTATTTCCGTATTTTAACGGAGCTTTTTCCCGATAAATTACAAAAAATTTTCCGTGAAATTAAAATAAAAAACGGAAAATTTTCTGTAATATACCGGGGAAAAGTTCTGTTAAAATACGGAAATACTACTGGCGTCTAGATTGCCAGTAGTATTTCTGTATTTTAGTCCGTTTTTTTTACAGTGTAGAGACTACTACAGAGCAATGTATAAAACTGAAGCCACCTCACTGTAGAGGTCTACACGGGTCAAAATTTCCACACCCGGTCCGGCCCATTTATACTTTCAAAGTTTATTGCCCGTGTGAAAATCAGCGAAATAAAGCCTCGCCCGCGTTGGCTCAATATTATTTTTCACATACACTAAAGATTCTTTTACAAGATACTGGCAACATATTTCTAAAATACAAACATAGGAAAACAATGTAATTATGCAGAAAAAAAAAATTGTAAGCCTGCCCGCTCTGACTCAGCCAAAAAAAGAGAAAGCCCTTTCTCACACACCACGTAACTGTCCTATGTCGCTCTCTTCTGTATTGATTTTGTCAAACTAGCATCGGCTCGTGCAGCGCATTTATACTTAATCTCCTCCCGCAGTCTTGCCCACTAAAAATTGTTTACATTTTATAGTCTTGGTTTGATCCTTTTAAATTTTTATATCCGATTATTTCCGATTAACTTTTTTATCGGTCCGGCAAGCCTGTTTAATTTTTTTCTCATCCCAGTCCGCTTTTTTTTTTTTTTTTTTTTTTTTTTTTTTAATCGTCCCGGTCGTTTGAGAGTTTGTCCTCATTTTGCCGGTCCGCAGGCCGAACCGGGTACAGTTCTTGGGCCGTGCTCGTCTCCACTTCACGGCCGCCAAAGCTCTAGTTTGTATCACCCATGGACTAACATACAAGATGGGACATTTCCATAGAACGTAATGGTAATGCGATTGCGATCGTAGCGCCTTTAGTGACAATGGGAAGAAACTCCCCATCCTTGTAAAATTTTTATTATTGAGTATCTACCTTATTCTGATCTTTCTTTTTTTCATGCTGCATGTTTACGTTTTCAGTAGAATCTTACACCGATACATGAACATAGAATAGATATTCTCTTTTATATATCTAATATCTATTCTATGTTCATGCAAGGGTATATGCTTTCTTTCTTTTTTTTTTTTTTTACATGATTAGTGAACGATTTAAGTGCAACGAAAAACAGGGGAAAAAATTTCGTCTTGAAAGCGATATATGAAGTAAATATGATATAATTGGATTTAAAGCTACATAAAGTAATGGTGTAATATAAAAATATACGAAGTATTGCACTCTACATTTCCCAGTAAATTTCATAAACATTCGCATTCGGTAGGAAAATTTTTATAGCCGATGTTTTCTTAATTTATGAAGTTTAACGTATTAAACAATCATTACAATAATCGTTTAAAATTTACGCATTTTCACTTTCTTACAGATAAAATAAAAATATTGTTTCTAATGTAAATAACGTACAACCAATTCAATACTATTTATAATATTAACATTAAGAAATAATAATAAAATTACAGATGGGAAAAAACTCCTTTCGACAATTTTTTAGAATTATATAAATCTAACAGTCAAAAATAAATAGAGGTACTGACATTACACTCAATAAAGTTTTATTCGATATGAATAAATTAACACAATACCTGAATTTGATTTTTTACAATTTAATCTCATAAAGTTACATATTTACGTTATTAACAGAATTTTCTAGCGTTGTTCTTTTATAATATTACTTTAATTATCATTTTGTAACTTAAATGTGTACAATACAAGTACGGTAAAAAAAAGCAGCTAAATAAATAAAGCGAGCATAAAAAGAATATCGTTTGTCACCTGCTTCGTTTTAGGAAAGAATAGGTATTGGAAGCATAGAGGATAAACATATTTCTTCAACATAGGTAAATTTCGGAGGCTTGTTAATTCTTCCCCCTTGTCGGTAGTGACTCTACTACTGTTGTCATTACAGATTTTGCCGTAAATGTTTAGATATATAGATTAACTACATGCATGTTCACTTAAGAAATACATGTACTCAAGTTGAAAATTTCCCTTCAGCAATTTCCTCTAATAAGGACGTCCTGATACATGAATACTTTTGTGCAGCCTTGCATATGGGATATAGAATTTATAGAGAACGATTAACATGCAAAAAATTAATTCAATTTAAAAGCGCATACCGAGTTTTAAACCGTACACTCCAGCCATTATGTCTCAAAGGCAATACTGTAACCGATTTCTTTTGTGTGTCCCTGTGAATGAGTAAAAAATGCTTTGAATGCCCTGTTCTAACGGGATCGTACTGAAATTCAGTGATTTATATCCGTTTCAATACATTTAAAATAGCCTCATGTCATTAAAATACTCTGCAAACGATTTTGCCCCCTGTACTCTAATGTAATGGAATACTTTTGAGTGCCCATGAACTGTTAATCCTAGATACTTCTTATGCAATACCAAACATACTTTGTTGATTCTAAATAATTTTTATCCATTGCATGAAAACCCGAGTCTATGGAAGAAAGTGAGAGCGTGGACAGACGGACAGATAAACCGAATGCATAAACACTTTTCAACTTGGAAAGTGTTAAAAAATGGTAATATTTAAAAAAGTAGCTACTGCGGGTACATCTGCAAGTGAACAGACTTTCATTAACAAAAATAATAATTATAAAATTGGTTCCGTAGGCAATCCTCAGGGCAGATGACTAAAAAAAAAAAAAAACTGCCGTGTTTAAATATACAGATTATAGAAACTATTTACCAATGTAACATCTAGTGAGTAAACGACAAACCGCTGTCATTTTGTTTCCACATTCTGTCGGATATCCATTATTCCCGAAGAAACTTTTCGAAATCAAAATCTAACTTCTAACCCAATTCTCCAACTTTCCCATCCAATACTTGTGTTGCCGAAGCGAAAGATGTTAACTAGAGCGTTGCGTCGGATGTCCGGTTCGAGTCAACCCCCGTTGCCTGTACATCCATGGCCCCGATCCTTTTCCCACTGATTTCAGAGACCAGTTTGCGATCGAATTAGAACCGAAAGGAGATTTTAGAGAATTGTCACTAAAACCCGATTGGAGTCCTGTCGTAACAGAGCATGTCCTTACATTTTTTTTTTTACTTTTGTTATTATCTTGCTTGTCGCAAGGATAGCCTATGTCAGTACATATCGACTACTATCAATTTGTTTATGTTTTGGCTTATGGTAATAAAATAACAGTAAAAGAAAAAACAACTCGGAAATTGTACGCCAATGGAGTGCGTTCCTACTCTAACTAGTTTTATAAATACTCAAAGCCAGAGCCCGATCAAGCTGAAGTTGGGCCCAGGGCCTGTTAAAAAGTTGCACCCCCCCCCCCTCTACCACCTCATTCCCGGCGACACTTTCAGAAAAAAAGCAGGTTTATTGGATGAGTTGACAAAGTTGTTTGGGTGAAAGTTTCAAGTTTACAAAAAAAATTTAACTTACAAGAATAATCAAGAAGATGAATTACCGTCCACTTTCTCAAATAAGCATTTGTATAATTCACAAACATCTATGATCCACAGTTTATGTTGCAGAATAAATGAGGACGTCTTTTTCAAAACTCGCCTTTCCCAAAATCATAAAAATTGTGTTTTCCCTAACAGTGTAGTAATCATTCTAAACTATAATTCTGACATTGTAAAATCCTCCTTTATATTGAAACCAATAGACACAGTATGCAGTTTTTGCAATTTTCCCCAAATTTGATTTTCTGGATACGGGAAGTTTTGAAAATTATAGGTACTCTCAAGTTGAAAAGGAATTTTACAGAAAAATTAAATAGGGAGGTTTTTTATTAAAGTAAAACTTTGTTTTAACGTCAGGGACTAAAATATAAAATGCAAACAGTGGAAAAACTTAAACTGTGAGAAAATACACACAAATTTGTGGGCCCCTGAAATGGGTGTGTCCAGGGCCGAGGCCCCGGAAGCCCGTGCATTAATCACGCCCTGCTCAAAGCTTATAGATGTTGCACCCTTATCCAAAGATACATCAATACAAAATTTTATTACGATTCTATGGATTAAATTCAGTAATAATACAAATCCATCTCAGGACGTCATCACTATGGCATTCTAGAATTATGACCTATCATGGGATAGCAGTGAATTCATGACGTGGGATAGGATTGAATCGAATGAAGAAAACTTTTAGGAATGTTTTTTAAGTTTTGAATCGATTTTCGTAAAAATTCGAAAGGACTCGAAGAACCCTTCTACAACGATTCTGTAGACTGGGTCGTTTTTATGCTGTTATAGGTGGACGGACGGACGGACAAGAGGACGACTCTTGGTGCTACGTATTTATAGAATTGCGAACGCATTTAAGAACATCGCTATTTCGCCTTTTATATCGTTAACTTGTTTATATCGTCAAGTTTTCTCAACTTGAATTTATGAGCACAATTAATCGTGTTATTTTTTATTGTTATTTGTGTTAAATTACAGTCGTGGGGAAAAAAAGTTAACACCCCTTACTAACTCTGCTAAAAATTATCGTTGAAGAAAGTGACTGGTACCGAACAATTGGTAATAAAGTCTACTTTTAAATGATGTATATAAAATTTGCTTAGGGGGACCATCTACCTATTAAAACGAGCCATAACTTTGTTTTCTTCAATAGCAGTACACAATTCTGACAGCATAAATGAATTCTACACCCTTCAACGAGCCTAAAAAGCAAATTTTTATGCAATCCGTATAATTTTCCGATAAATTAATTATTTTAAAACGAACGTATTTTAGGGGCTGTATCCAAATGGAAGTTCGGTACTCTATGGTTGACCTAGAGAGCCCTGCTTCTTGATCAAGGCATCTTAAGCGCCACTCAAGCAGTCATTGAAGACTGCTAGATGACAGGATAGCATAAGAAATATCTTATCACTTTTATCGTAGACGGACCCTTAAACCATCATTTTGCCATTTTTTTAAGCATCATTTGAAAACTACTCGGAAGAAAAATGTAAAATTTTGGATTTCCATAAAGCAGGACTTTTTAAATATAAATCCATCAAAAAAAAAAAAAAAAAAAAAAAATGGTAGGTTGCCATTCACATTTTTACGCTATCAATTTCGAATATTAATTTCACAATTCCTAATTCATATCATAAAATTATAAAAATTGCAAATTTGAACGTATTTATGTTTAGATATTTTAGTATTACTGCTACACAAAAACTGAGCACATTAGGAGTATAATTTAAGAAGATATTAATAAAAATATGAAAATGCAATTTAACATTAGAAGCACTCAAGTTTGAATGTTTATAATTCAAAAACGTATCATTCAAATGACTTGAAATTGGGCGTCTAGGCATAGTTTGAACCGAAGATTTGAAATATCTTGTTAAAATTGGGTATTGCTATTGAAAAAAAAAACGAATGTTCGTTTTAATATGTAGATGCCCCCATGAGCAAATTTTATAGACATCATTTAAAAGTAGACTTTATTTCCAATCGTTCGATACCAGTAACTTTCTTCTACGATATTTTGTTGAGGAGTTAGTAGGGTGTGTTTACTTTTTCTTTTCCACGACTGTACGTACATGTCGACTAATAGCAAAAGCCATGCTTTGTTTTGATTCACAAAGCATTATTTAATAAGATAAATAATTGAAAGTAACATAATTTTTTTATATTATTTTGCATCTTTATTAAGCAAAAACGACATTTTATGTTTTGGCGCATTTTAATTTTAGAAATGTAAATCCAGCCCAATAACTAAGAATTTCCTCGGAATTTTTTATGTATGATAGAACGAATTTAACAATTAATTTTATTTGGTTACAATTCTTTTGTTGCCACTTTACAAGGAAAAAAAATCATAATGTAATTCTTTTAAAATGCGTAAGTAATCGTCTGCGTAAATGATTTCACATAAGAATAAATTGTGTATTTGAATTCTTAACACTGAAAAATACTTTTTTAATTGAATGTCAATAATTGAATTTTCACACATTTTAATTCATTAAAAATAGGTTATAATTTTCATAAAAAAGGGATTTTAAAAATTTCATAAAAGAAATCGTGAAACTAATTATTGAATCATGATTCTATCTACAGTGACTTACTCCATGATTTATTTTCTCTTCTGAAAATAGACGTGTTTCATTTTTTATTTGCAAAAATGCGTCTATAATGGAAAAATATGAGTTAAAATAATAAATTTTTTAAGGTTATTCTGTAAAAAAAAATAATAGTGTGCAAATCTACAGATCATAATTTTTATATTTATGTTTAATTTCAAGTCAAAATACAGAATAGTTTTTTTGTAAAGTGTACGACAAAATGTAATTTGTGTAGCCTTGTAGAGGATTAGCTTCGCTCATCCTAATTATCAATTTATTTATGTTTCGGCTGATAGTAATAAAACGAAAAATCATGCGTCCGGCATAGATTATGAAACCCTTTCCAACACATTCACAATACCGTACGAGGATGTCTGAATGAACATTTTGAAAAACTCATAACCATAACATATTTGAAAACCCAATTCACCTGTGGCTAGCTAATTGAAAAGGCCGAAAAATTAATGGTTCATTTATAATTGAGTTGTAAAAGTAGTATAATGTTGTACTGTCATCGGAAATGCACATTTTTACATAATTTATACAATCCCAGCTTATCAAGATGTGGAGTGAAGAGCAAAATTCCATCTTTGCATACAAAAACCAGGTTAAGGTAATTAAAAGAGTAAAAATAACAAGCGTTGTCATGGCACTGCAAGATGCGAGACCCGTCCCGTTTTCGTCACTGCTGTAATCGAACAAGGGACCAAACTGTCTACTCATTTCAAATAGGACGGGACAAAAAGAGCGGCAATTCAGCTAAATGGGGTGTTACCGTAGTTACTGGCCTAAGATAAGGACTAGAAAAGTGAGTTGTTATTTCATAGAGTATAGTGGACAATACTTTTCTGATGCCGGCGGAAAAGACCTCAGTGAAAGAAACTAGACCGGTTTGCTTAAATTGTTCTTTTTTTTTTTTTTTTTTTAAGAGAAATGAATGTATCTTTTTTTATTCGTTTCAGTACGGCGATGTGATCACTAACATCGTGGTGGTGCAGTTCAACGACTACGTGCAAACGTCCCGTGACAAGAAGTACAACCTGACGTGCTATTTCTCGGGACCCGGTGAAGCAGTGGTCACCTCCAACTACCTGGACACCAGGACGGACGGGTGAGTCCATCCTTTGTTTCGATAAAATCAGATGCTTTGTGGTTGACGAGTAATTAAACGTTGTTATTATGATAGCACAAAAGTAAGTACTCAAATTGACTGGTCCAGCAATGGCGAATGATTGACCTGTGAGAAAGAAATGTTACGCATTTACCAAGAAAGGCCCAACAGTAATCCTATCATAGAGATGGGATCCAAGTAACAAGGGTCTCTCTGTCTACCATGCGACGAGTTTAGGATTTTCATAAGATTCACAAAAATATACAATATATATAGATACAGGGTGGTTCAAAAGGTCAAATCCAAAGGGCACGTGTGGGTATATCAGATCATAAGAGGCAAGAATTACACAGGAACTGGGTGTCGGAAACGTGAACGGTGCAATTGCATCGTGACCGTGATACAAAGAAAAGATAACAAACGGTGTAAAATCACCTTTATTTTACAAAAAACTTAATCGAAGTACAAAATACAAACGAAAAATGTTACAGTTCATAACAAGTGCTCAAAATGTGTTAGCCGTGATGCATGTTTCACTTCGGCGCCTCATGGAATCGCGAACATGTTCCAATTGGCCAGAAGTCTCTCGAACACGTGCCGCCGCTTCAGCGATCCGTGCTATGAGGCCCATGGCCTATGGAAGGGGTGTCTCGTACATCAGAGACTTAAGACATCCCCGAAGGCAGAAACCCAGTATCTTTATCCCGATGCTGCTAATAGCATAACAGCCAATAGACGGCGATGTATTGTCTGAAATCCTAACTGCCCAATTTTAATGTGCTTTAGGTACTTTTCCAGTTAGGGCGAGATATATTTAGCCTTGGCGAGATAGAGAAAATGAAATTTGGCAACCTATTTTCTAGCAACTTAATCACAGTTTCGTGGTACACGCAAGTAATTTTTCAATAATTATACAATTTTTTTAATATAAAGAAGCCATTTAACTATTTTTGTATACAAACTGAAGTAAATTGCATAGAAAAAACAACAATAATATAGATATAAATAAAATTTTTATAGATTATATAAACTTAAAAGTTCATTGATTTTGTTTTTATAGCTGTTTATATCATTTGGAAAAAAATCTCCCTTCTGAAGCCCAAATTACGACAGTCTTTAAAAAAGTACGCCAAGGCTGGACGCCGTATACTGGAAATATACGGTGAAAATTCTCGGTGCTTTTCCACTTTAGGGGCGTTAGCGAAGAAGGAAAATCGACAACCTATTTTCTGGCAATCTACTCGCTATTTCATTTCATATACACGCGTATTTTTTTTCAATATTTATATAATTTATTTAGCATAAAGAAGCCATCTATCTAATTTTATAATATAGACATGACCTGTAATCCGCAAAAAGCCTCAAATCCGCACAACACTTGGAACCAAGATTATGAATGAGTGGTCTTCTACTGTATTACAGTTTTTCATAAATGAGTTCCGTTTTTAAAATGTGTTATTTTCATCTATCACGGCAGAAAAAGCGAGATAAACAATATCTTTGAGATATATCTTTATATCTCATATTCCGTCATTTTTGACGGCCAATCTTTCTAGTTTTATCAGTAATAGTGACACAGAATGTAAAAGGAAGTTCAAAATTTTGTTGACTTACTTTATAAATGTTATATGTGACTTCCCTTGGTCACACCGACAACATCTAAACATCATTTTTGTTCAAACGTCCGATATCATCTGCGTATGTTGCCAGCAATTGGACTTGCTTAACAGTACCGCTCACAAAATCTTCTCTGCACTGAGATGACGGAAGAACCATTGGCAAATTCTAACACCCAGAATGCCTTCTATACAAGATATGTCATTTACACTGATGCAATGAACCAGATTTCTGACCGTTTCGTAGTCTGAACTCGCGCATGCGCGGGCTTCCGATTCATTGCGCTTGCACCACAGATAACGAAATTTTGAGCTTCCTTCTACATTCTGTGCATTTTTTTTTTTTATAAATTTTAATCGATTAGAGAGTTATAAGAACTAAAAGATTCTTCTTAAAATACCATCAACAAATTTTAAATGCCTTTCGAAAAATCTTAGTCTTTCTTCGTCAGGCGCAAGGAAGACGTGCTTCTACTATGAAAGCAGCAGCAAGACACGAGATGGTGTTTTAAGAAGAATATTTTAGTTCTTATTGCTGCACACCAGTTTCAACTTATATTCTAAGAGAGTTATAGCTGTTTGTAAACGCTATATTCATTTTGAATCAAACTGCAGTAGAAAAGGGTGTTATGAATTGAAAAAAAATAGCTCTACTGCGGGATTCAAAGCTCAGTTTCTAATCTTAAACAATGTCATAAAATGTGTAATTATGTTCACCTGTCTCCATTCCAGGCGCTACCCCACCCAGATCGAGCACCTCCCCGCCCAGAACGTGTTGTCTTCTTCCGTGGTTCTGAAGGTGCTGTACAGGGGCTCTCCCACCACCACCATCGCCGTAGGGGACCTGCTCACCTTCAGGCTAGAGGCCAGGGGAAACTGTGAGTGACACCTCCTTTACTATCTAATAATAGAAATGTTATACTGTTTGATATTACAGTAAACCCTCGATTTAACGGACCTCGGTTCAACGGACTTCGGATTCAACGGACTAATTTAAAAAAAAATTAAAAATTAAACAAAAATTAAAGTAAAACAAGTGGGTAAGTGGGATCGCAGATCGCACAGAGGGTTTCGTTTAATATCCCTTTTAAAACACTTTATCCTTAAATTAACAAATTAAAATTGTTAATTTAAAATTATTCCCCTCTCCCTAACCTGAAATTCAACACCCGTATTTCAAATTTTTATATTTGACAAATGTCAAATATTTATTTATCACTATTATTTACTGGAAGCCTCTATGATAAAACAGCTTCTAAAACGATGAAACACGCTTCGAAAAAAAAAATAATAATAAAATAAAACTATTACTGCCCCCCTCCCTCTCCCCTACTTGAGAATCAACACGCAACCCTCTTTTAAGCTTTTATATGAAAAAATCAAGCAATGAACAACGACAAAGCATTTCTTTTTACTATTTTTAAAAAGCGATTTCTCGGTAAAATAAAAAATATTTATTATATCTGTGACGACACAATATCTCGTGATCAAATGAACGAAACCTTAAAAAAAGGGAAAGAACACGAAACGCCGACAGGGCGCGCTTTGATTCTCACTGCAGCGTGGTTTTCGTTCTAAGCATGCGCAATGATGCTGGCGACCTATGCGGCCATGTGATATGCTTTTCGTTCTATGCATGCGCTAGCGTACCCACGATCCATTTCTGCTTATCCATCCACTGTAATAATATATGTAATTACAAGTACGTAATAATATATATATGTACTATAATTATAACAAAATAATATTATAAATAGTACTTTGCGATTTAACGGACTTTCGATTTAACGGACACATTCTAGTCCCAATTAGTCCGTTAAATCGAGGGTTTACTGTATACACTTAATGAACCTTTACAGTGTCTGTATTGAGTCGCCTAATTTATGCTCCAAATATTTTTCGCATTTTCGAAAAACAGAGGTTAGCATCATTTCCGCAGAGAAAATATACTACGGAAATGGAATTTCATATAAATGTAATTCCATAAATTCTGGCGATATTCAGTAATATTCAGACGATTTTCTAGCTATATTCAGAAGTTCTGGCCTTTTTGCAATCAAATATTCATTCTACATTCTGGTTTTTTTTTTCCACCTGTTACAACATTGCAATTGTCGTTTCCAAATTATTTATACGACATCATAAAACATCTTTATTTGAGTGTATCGCAGCTTAAAGACTGTATAACAATCGCTTTTCAAAAATAGTCCAGGACGTTTCATTTAACATGAACGATATTTTGTTTTTGTAGTATTGCTCATTTTGTACTACATGCATCTTTTAAATCAAAAATCTACCAGAACTTCCGAATAGTAGTTAATGATAAATAAATGATCAACGTAAAAATAACACATACTGTAAATATGTGTGTGCACCAGTGCAAATGTTAATAAACAATTAAATTTAAAAAATCAAAAAACCCGACTGCGTAAAAAGCGAACTCATTAATTATTTCTCATCCATGTGAAACTATTTTTTTATTCAATTCCTACTATTAGCTCACACTCTCGCTATATATATCTTGTTCAAATTTTCAATCGTTAATAAAATACTCATTATTCATCCAATCAAGCTCAAATAAATTTTTTTGAGCTTGTAGTGGATGACACTTGATGTTGATCCAGTTTTTTTTCAAGTATTAATTCATTAATCAAATTAAATTAATTAATTTTCAATAATCGAGAAGCCCTCTTCATGATCAAGGTATTTTAAGACCGAAAGAGCCCTCTTCTTGATCAAGGCATTTTAAGCGATCAAGAGGAAAGAAGAATGGGAGAAAAAAAAATTCTCTTATTGGCCTAAGTAGGAATTGACTTAAAATATTTTTTTTTTATATTATTTGTTTATATTACTTACCTATTTTTTTTTATTATTATTTACTTGTACTGATGACTTTTAAGTTGTGTTAATTAATAGTTCATCTCTATAAACTCTGTCTTGATGAGGTGTATAGATGTCTAGGATGGTTAGAGTTGCAGTCAAGCTAGAGATCCTACCTACAGAACTTCCAGGTTGTATAATATTTAAACGGAGCTTCTGACTGTAAAATGGTCCATGAAACATCGCTTTCATTTTGAAAGACCTATCCAATGAAGGCCACTCAATAGGGTGCGTAATTTTTTTTTTCGTCCCTACCTCCATTTTATATTTTACGGCCGCCATTTTGAATTTATAAAAACAAAACCTAGCCTATAACCATCGGACGGTTAAGACAAATCGATAGAGACCTCATTCATTAAAATCCATCCAGCCAGTTGGGATGTTTCGAGGGTATAAAGAAATCCACATAACCCAGTCGGGTAAAAAATAGAAGAATGAGAGCGACGAGTTAACAAGAGTTAACGCAACTTGAGAATGCCGGTGAGTGTTGATAAACAAACAGCAGAGTCAACAGTTCCGTGTACCCGAGGAGACCCATGAGAGGCGCTTAGCCATTCTCCTGAAAAGAAGGGAGAATTAAAGGAATGGGAGCCAGACAAAAGAAAAGTTGTGTGTATTGGACATATCATTAACCAGCTGTTAAGATTCTTCGATATAGGATAAAGGTCCCCAAAAATCTAGATCGTGAATTGACATTGATCGCAAATTCAGTAAACTTAGTTTTATTGAATGAAACAAAAATTGTTGTTTAGAAATCCTGGTAGTTTTTAAAAAAATAAAAAACTCACTCAATTGGCAATACCCATTATTCATAATGGACAGACTGAGTTGAATAAGATGTTCTGTAATATAAGTGAAACTTGAGAAAATGGAAGCTTTCTGCAGCGAAATTTATTGATTTATTTTCTTAGTAGCTTATGTTTAAAATATTACCAGGTGGTACTAAACTCGGTAACATTTAATTTTCAAAAATTAAACTTTATGAATAGTATTATTTAAATGATTAATATCATATTAAATGTAAATAGTGCAAGTTTGTTTACACAAAAGATAATTTTTTTTTCCTTTTATCTTTCCAGTCCACTGGGAGTATTTCGCCGACATCTTCGCCACCAACGTCATCGCCAAGGATCCTTATTCCGGAAGACAAGTCCATCTCATCGACGCCAGGGGGTAAGGCAGACCTCTTTTGTTGATAGGGTGACTCAAAAAGAGTCGTTCTTTGTTCAGCAGTCATTTAAAAATCGATAATAGAAATCTCAGCCATCTCTTGCAATAAAATAAATAGTATGAAAATGCGCTATTAGTTAGAGAACCTCAGTTCCTATCACACTAACTACGGTTGACTTCAGTACCTGCCGAGAAATTTCTTGTTTCATTTTCCCGCCTGAGGCCGGAGTTCATGACGTCAGATGATGAGATCGTCGCCGACCATGGTTAAAATATAAATTCATTTTAAATAGCTAGGCAATATTTAAGTAATCTAAAGTAAATTACTCTAGTTAGTTTAATGTCACCTAGTGCTATAGGATAATATTAAAACAATATATATAATAAATGATAGTTAAGTAAATAGCTATATGTAAGTTTTAAGTGTAATAACATGTACAAGCTAACCCCTTTCCCTTTCAGGTCTTTTTTTTTTCTTTTTTGACTGCCGCCTCTTTATTATTCGTAGTTGCACATAGTCTATAGCCTGCACAAGCTACTGGACCCTCTCCAGTGGGAAGTCTACGGAGCCAGTTTCTACGCGGTGGGGTACGGTAGATAGGCGGAGTCTCATCCCTCTGCATCGTTATGTTTGCCGAGCATTTCGGCCCAAAATTAACTTTCGGTGCAACTTGTCTATCTGCGGCGCTCCATTTTTTTTTCTTTTTTGCTTCCCCACCCCCTCCAACATCCATTTTCTTACGACAAGTCTGCATCAACAATTTGGCTTCTAAACCCCAGGTCATTCAGAAGTAGTTCGGGCAGCGGTGGACCAGTTGGCAGAGCATCGAATCCGAAGCTAAGCCCGCGGGATCGAGGTCTACTGCTGGTTATAACACGCCATGTACGCTAATGGCGCCTGGTGCATGTAAAATCCGTCGTGGGTGCAAAGTCCTCCAAGTTACCTGTGAATTATACCTCTGGAGGTGCCTTGCCAGGTGAAGGCCTCGTCTTCTGATCAAGGTTCTAAATTACGAGACCAACATGAGTAGCAATGAGCAGGTGCCAAACAACAGGATATAACCCCGTAAGGCATGGTGACGTCACGGCGACGTCGTTGTGAAGTCACACTGTGATTTTGTGACCGTCGATGTGACGTCATAGTGACTAGAATGCGAGGTCGTTATGGCCGTTTTAGAGGTCGTTTGTGACGTCACATTGTGACCACTCTGTGAAGTCACGGTGTGACAAATTTGTGAAAAGTGTGTCATTTGTGACTATTTTGGCATTAACTTTGTGACGAACCTGTGACGAAAGCGACAATGCTTTGAAGTCACACTGTGACCAATTTGTGAAATATGTCATTTGTGACGAACTTGTCATAAACACTGTGATTTCAAATGAAAATCAAATTTCAAATTAATTGCTTAAAAGACGCAAATAGTGAAAAAGATTCCATGCTGGGACTCGAACCCGGGCCATCAGTACAGCGCACTGACATTCTACCGACTAAATCACATGGAACGATACCCAGGCTTTAAAATTTCTCACTGTTACATGTTGGCAAGGCTACAAACGCAGCACAAGATGGAATATTTAGCGTGAGCCACCAACATGATGCAAACACGAAACTTAATTAAATCCAGCATCGATTGAAATTATATTAATACTTGGAAATTTTTCCAGGGAGAAACATTCGCCTTGCATACAATATTTCAAATGAAAATCAAATTTCAAATTAATTGCTTAAAAGGCAATTTTAATTTGAAATGTTGTATGCAAGGCGAATGTTTCTCCCTGGAAAAATTTCCAATTATTAATATAGTTTCAATCGATACTGGGTTTAATTAAGTTTCGTGTTTACCCCATGTCGGTGGCTCACGATAAATATTCCATCTTGTGCTGCGTTTGTAGTCTTGCCAACATGTAATAGTGAGAAATTTCACAGGCTGGGCGTCGTTCCATGTGGTTTAGTCGGTAGAATGTCAGTGTGCTATACTGATGGCCCGGATTCGAGTCCCGGCATGGAACCTTTTTCACTATGTTGGCCTTTGCGCCTTTTAAGCAATTAATTTGATATTTGATTTTCATTTGAAATATTGTATATAAGGCGAATGATTCTCTCTGGAAAAATTTCTAAGTATTAATACAGCGATTAATTTTAAAATAAACTGTTGCTGTAAATATAAAATCTTATCTTTTTACCGTAATTTTTAGCAAAATATCGCTATTTTGGAGTCCTATTCTTCTAAAACATTTTAAATTTTTCCACTTAAAAAACAATGCTTATCAACTGACATATTTTTTTATTAAGTTCTATGCTTGATATTGAGTTCAAGCTTAGTATTTAGAATGTGTAAGTTTTTTAATTTGTTGTGATTTGTCATTACTTTATTAAATACGAACATGGAGACTAACGGATATTAATACAACTATTATTTATAGAGCGGCAAGATAAGCGATATTTATTTAAATTTTTTATTCCCGTGTATATTGTATTTTGTGAATATGAGCTAAATAGATTTGGTATGTTTTATAGGAAAAGACTGATCTGGGAAATAGAAAAAAACGAGTAAGAAAAATCATGCGTTAAGCATAGATTATAAAATACTTTCCAACACTTTCTGAATGCTTTAACAAGACATCGTAATTTAGGGAAATGATGTAAATAAGATAACTAAGTAAACATTTTAGAAAACGCATAAAACATTTGAAAAACTGATTTCAGCAGTTACCGTCCATAGCCAAATATGTTTTCCAATTCTTTTGAACAGCCCTGTATTTGATCTGTAGGTTGATACACTGAAAAAAATGAAGTA